>JBAMAW010002187.1:4800000-6201886 GCA_037043295.1 Amiota minor | reverse complement strand
TGCCTAGTTCGATTAGAAATTAATTACTGTTTTCAATTAATGATTGATATTTAAAGTATTTTTATCCACACATTAATTTTTAATAAGATTGTTGATATGATTTCAACATAAAAATTGGGTTGGCCTTAAATTTGATATTTATTTAGAGGCCCTGAATAATTGTTCAATTTTTTCATGTGTTTCTCTCTCTCGGTGTTTCAGCCAATCGAGAAACGTTCCATTCCTAATCAATCCAACTTGTACGAAAATTAACGTATACCCTCGATAAATTCATTTAGTTGGCAACAATGACAGTGTGTACCACACTGGTTTTGCGAATTGAATATTTATTCCTTTATTTAGCGCATTTCCAAGTTTCCGTGTTAATAATTCACTAGCATTATAATATATTACTTCTATCTCTCTTACAGTAAGAGACACTTATGAATCTTTAGTTGAGGGCAATAATCTTTGGGTAAATTAAATAGAATATACCTTACAGTTATTGGAATATCAACAACTTTTTACAGTTCTTCCATCTCCTTATCTGAAGTTCCAACAGCAACTTCTACAGGGCTGGTCAGTACTTCGTGGTTCATGGTCACGTTCGCGCCCATTACGAATTCAAAAAAACAAAATTCATGCATTGAAATGCATTATGTTTTGTATGAATCCCTGTAATATACGTAAAATTAATGTTAACAATTTCATGACCAATAAAAAGTAATTCTCATTTCGACTTCGACTTAATGCCGCTAGATGGCACTAGTGTGTTTTGGAGATTCTAATGAAAAAAGCATTTCGTTGGCGAAAATAACGTCATGAGTGCTACGAGATCGAACAAATGCAAAAAATATGATTCATGATTCATGAATGGTTCGTGAATTCTAAAATATGACCAAAACTAATGCATTCGTTATTTGCACTTTTCTTTTGGGAAGTTTTGCATTAAAAAGAAGAGAAGTAAGCTTATATCTCGAGAATTGATTGACAGTTAAACTTTGACCTTTATCCGATCTTAATGAAAGATAACAAATTTACATCAAATTGAAAAAATTTGTGGAGAAATAAAAATTGAACATAGTAAAATTTCAACAAAAGCTCAAACTCAGAATCAAAGCAAATCATTTAGGAGTTTCTCTTAATCAATTATGTAGATTCCAAATTGTCAGCTTTGCTGATAAGTAAATACAAGTAGAATGAAAATGCAATACTTCCATTGTTATGGGATTGGTTTTTATTGCAATGTAAAGTAGACAAGTTCAAAATTAAGTATGGAATAAAATATTCGACAAATGGTTTCCCGGCTCTGATGACAAACCATTGCTCTTATGATGCGTTGGATATCTGCCTTGAACTCAAGAATTGCGCGATATTCTTGATGGCCAGTTGACACCAAAATTCCATGAGATGATTTTGTTTGGAAATCGTTACTGCAACCAATCAATTGTTTCATGCGCGGTGTGGCAGATGACGCCGTCCAGCTGAATCAACATGCTGTCCAGATCCATCCCATCCAGTTGAGCCCACAAGAACTCCGTTATCATGGTCCTTTAACGAATGTAAATTTAAATAGTGCACTCTTATTGAGATACCCAATACACTAAACAATTGAACTATTTGAGTATAACGCAGTTATAGAGCAAATCAAAAGTCCAGTCATTGAACCAGAATGTTATAACAAACAAATCCCAAGCACTTGTTCGCTTGGTAGAGGATTGGCATAAATTAATTTTATTTACAATAAATACAAATAATAATATTATTAAGCTTTATTGGCATAAAATAGGAGTTAGGTAACTCTTCCACTGGAGTGTCCAAAGTAAAGACCTCTCCATTTTATTATTGATCGCTGCCACTTCTACAGCTTAGACTCACGAACACTGCTTCCCATTATAAAATCAAACATTTTCTCATTACAATTTATTAACTCACAAAATCATGCATTCACCTTAATTTTGAAATTTATTATAGGAATGAAGTAAACTTATTAATAATCTGTAATATAAATCAAAATAAAACAATATTTTTTATCAAGCTTTTTTATTTTGGGTTTCGCTTGTAATTTTTGATTTTTGATTTTTAATTTTTTTTTTTTTTTTTTTTTTAATTATTGAGATTAGGTTTCATTAGATAAAACAGTTGTATTTTGATTAAGATTAATACTGACTTGAGCCATAATTGCGTACTTTTTTTTTTTGGGGGGGGAAAATACAAACAAATAATATACAAAATCAAAAATTTAAGGAATATTGAGTTCAATCTGCGAGCTTTTATACATTTTTATGGAATTAACATAACATTAAACAATCGGATAAATCGAAATACAACAACAAAGTAGTAAATTTACTTCTTACTAGTAGTTCGTATTTTGTCCTCTAATAAACATTGAGAATGCTCTAGAAATATTTCATAGATATTGTTAT
This sequence comes from Amiota minor, assembly GCA_037043295.1. Lineage (NCBI taxonomy): Eukaryota > Metazoa > Arthropoda > Insecta > Diptera > Drosophilidae > Amiota > Amiota minor. The sequence goes on along the minus strand of JBAMAW010002187.1, from coordinate 6,199,481 downwards.
ATTGTATTAGATATATGATAGTATAAGGGTTAACATTACATATATTGTATACTTTTTTATTATTATAATTATGATTTATTTTATATTTTTTTTGTTTTGTTTTTTTTATTTATTTTGTTTTCTAAATAAACTATAATTTCCAATTTCAAATTTCATTTCATTTAATTTTGTTTCACACTAAAATGGTCTGCTATATAAAATTTGTCTTCATCCTTTCATTAATCATCAGCTGCCTTTTAAAACCGAAATTGTCATTTTATATTTAGTTTGCAGCGGCAATGCTTCGCTTGCCCCAACTGCCATTTAACTTCTGCCATTTACTACGTTTACCCCACATACCCTTCAAGTTGTTCCATTGAGCTTCACGTTTGCCCCAAGCACCACGGAATTTGTTCCAGTTGTGACCCTGACGTCGCTTACCCCAAGCCTGATTCAAATGCTTCCATGTACGTTTCTCATTCGATATCAATTGATTGTTGGGATCACTCGCTTCTTCACCAGATTCCACTTCCATATCCGGTTTATTGGCCAAATTCTGGAATGTACGCCAATCGAGTGTAGTCTCTCCATCAGTAACCAGTAATGGTACAAAGTGTCCAGTAACATAGAGCGTTGCTCCCGATTCTGATTCATCAGTTCCATCATTTTCAGCAAGTGACAATGATTGCCAAGCGCGTTTATTCAATGGTTCATTGTCTGGGCTCAATTGATCAATGACAACATCCGATAAGCCATTTTCAATGGTAGCCTCTTCTGGTGCAATTGTGGCACCAATAGAATTTAACCAAATCAGATTGATGAGCAAATATTGCATAAACAGCAACGAGGTGATTGACCTTTTGTTAAACATTAGAGAGTTCTTCACTTTAAGCTGTAAATAGAAATTATGGCAAATAACTTATTAAATAAACATACGAATGGATGAGTGTATAAAAAAGTGTTCGAGCTCCTAACCAAATCTCAAGAGAAAGTAAGACAAGCCCCCTACTTTGCCGCAATGGCCACCTGCTGCGCATTTTCCCAAGGGCGTCACGACACAATTTCCTTCCGCCTAGTGTCACCTAATCAAAGGTTGCAGCTTCGTTTTGCTTACGATTAAACTTATTCAATACGATACGATATGGAGACGATATAAAAACATATTAACGGCAACAAAAACTGCCAATAGAATTCATTACATTGCGCCCTTCTTCCGTTGCCATTGCTTGTGCTCATGCTGACTTCTTAGCTAAAAGCCAACAATGCATTACGGCCAAATAATGGCTAACATCAACTTGGCCAAAATATTCAAAATTGTTAGAGACTATTGAAAATACGCATACGCTATGTTTGCCAAAGTATTTTTGTGTATTTTAAGGGTGCAAAAGCAATTAGAAAGGAATGAGTTCCAGGAAGGAAGCAAGAATGAAGAGACTAAATCAAAAAAGGACTTTTATGAATAAAAAAAAAGGAAAACATTAACCGTATGGATATATGAGTTTTCCATTGTTTAATGTGATTTTGACTTTGGGTTGCACTTACTTTGATATTATTTTTATTTTTCGATTTAACATGACCATGTTATTTTGTAAATTAAACTTAATTGTATTGTACAGAGCATAGTTATTCTACAAGATAATTTTACAAATATAGAGTGATTGTAAGTGAAATAATGTAGGAAGATAAAACCATTTAATATATTAATAAAATAATAGAACCCATATCACTAAACTACTTATAACTAACTTCGGGTTAGTATGACAAGTACCAACATTGGCAATCTTATTAACACATTGCGATTTTATATTTAGTGATTGATAGATCGATGTCAAAGGTTCCATTTATAATTTCAAACATAAGCAATTTAAAGTGAAATATCTACACACGAGTAAACAAAGGTAACATGGTAAAATATTGTCTATTCGAATAGAAGAATCAAATATATTGCATATTTACGGGGGCACATGGAAAATAATAGTTTTTCCAAATTTTTATTTGTGGTTTCTTTCAAGTAAACGCAATTTGGCTTCATGTGAAGTCTTACCGGTCTCTAATAATGATAACAATTTTTAGAAACTATAAGCATGAATTCTGTCTGACCTAGATTGTATTCTGCTCTAGCTAAAATAAACTAATGATACTTAACGTACTTTTCTGTAGACAATTTTGACAATTCATGTCATCTACGTTTAAAATGCAAAACATTTTAAAATTGAAATACACTACAATGTTTCTGGCAAAACCTTTTGATTGAGCCCAGTCTGCTTCTGATAGAGCTCCATTCAATCATTGTTATGATGACAGCAACCTAGGCCAAGAAAGCGAGTAGAAAGATAAACAAAAATCCTGGCAAATGCACATTAATATCCATTTTTAAAAGCGAAGTATGAAGCAGAAAAGTTCAACTAAATCCCAAGAAAATTGTTGCACAAAGCAATATAAAATCAGAGTGCGGAAAATGTGAACACTGCGCAGGGATTCATGATGCAATCATTTTCAATTTAGTAACATATTCTGTATATATATAAGTATGATAAACTATCTTTCTACTATCTCATCATTCTTTGATCTCACCCCAATGTAATTGAAGCCACTTTGCTTTGGCGGTGAATGTCTTTAGAAGTTTTTAATTAGTGACGCGTTCATTTAATTGATTATTTCATTTTGATTCACAAAAAAAAAAAAAAAACAAAATTCATAGCAGGATATAGAGAAAGCCATGAAGCTTAGGTTGTGTATTTTTATTTTATAAACTTTTAATGATCAATGGTCAATATTTATAGTATATTTTCTTATCAGATTATTATATACATATATACACAGCCAACATAATAGGATCCTTTAAGTCATTCATTTAAATGATGTTTTAAGTACCGTATATAATAATATATCAAAACGTTTTTCACTTCGATGGCATCGAGTGCAACATCATTTGACTTTAATGTGGAATTTCCGACCACATTAGACAGAGACAGAAACAATTTTGAAAAAGAGAAAGGAAAAGTGAAATACAATCGAATTCCATGAATGAAAATCACATGCATATAAATTGGGAAATTTCTATTTGATTCCAGAAGTGTTAGTATATAAATTAAGTAAATAAATATTTTTTTAAAAGGATTAAATCTTCTGTGAATAGTGAATTTGTTTAAATAGGTGCCTCAGCAGAAGGTGTCCCCGACACGTTCGTTCGCTAGCCCCTTCAACCATTGAAAGTATTTAATCCAATACCATCATCATATGTTCGTTCAAAAACCTGCTTGTCTGCCTGTTTGTATGTCTATCTACCTTGTCTGTCTTTCTTATTGTTGAAGTATATTTGAATTTCCATCTCGTATTACAGACATCAACATGCAATAGTCTCTTTTTTAGTCTAAGCCTCTAGCACAGTCATCCTTATTTCGTGCACTAACAACAAATGATACTTAAGTAAACAAAATATCCATCCGCAAAAGTGCAAAAAAATTTGTATATTTAACTCAACAGCATGAAAACCTCAACATCGACGAAGTACTTGAAAAATTGTACGGGCGCATGTTTTTCTATACCCTTTTTATATTGACCTTATTCCTTAATATGATTGACGCTGTTGCGATTGCTTGACTACTACTCCAAATCCTTCGACTCACTCTACTCCTGTATTACGCAATTTTAGTATAAGTAGTTTGCTTAACAATTTTATTTATACATAATATTGTATAGTAGTATTGTATAGTTTTTGGTTATAGTAAATCCTTCGTTCTTTTGAAATGTTAAGTATCAAAGTAGTAAATTGTAGCAAAGTTTAATATGAAATTGGTGTACAGAAAAGTTTTTCTATGCTTAATGATAATCTATCTTTACATATTATAAAACAAAGACTGTCTGAATGCGATAAACTCAAATATTACCAAAAGAATTTTTATCAACGGAAAGAGAGATTCATGAGGAAGATGTATGGATTCAAGAATTTCATAGGTCACCACCTCAAATTACCAGATTCAAATGACTTAACATAAAATCTATTTTCAATTTTTCTTTTACTGGAATTCTATACTTTTTTTTGAAAAATTTTGAAACATGTTTTAATTTCTTTTACACAAATCTATTAGTTTAACCATAAACTAATCTCCTAACTAACCGCACAATTCATTTAGTGCGAATAAATAGGATTTAATATAAAAAATATATTTTCTTCCCTTCCCGGTAGATTTACTTACCATTTCTATAATTAAAAAATCTTTTCAACCGTTCGAATTGCTTTTGCTGTTTGTAATAATTATTTTATATGCAGGCTAGTTGCCTTTTTTTTAATTGTAAATTCAATCTATCCAACGTAAATTAATTCAATTAGTGACCACAAACCGTTTCCAGTAGCGAGAATCTGTTTACTTCAGTAGTATTTATAAGTATATTATTTAGTATAAATTACCCACTTGAATTCAAATTAAAATCGTTGCACAGGATAACAAAAACCAAAAAAAAACACTGTTCTACTACAGTTAGTTACTGTTATTAGATAGGCACAGGATATTGAGATGTTGTGTTAGCTTTTATGGCTTGTTGCTTGAAGTTATGGTTATGTTATCCAACCTGTTGATCAACTATAAATGATTTAAAAAGCACACGACATGAGCCATTTATAAATCGGAACGGAAACGAACAAGCATAGACCACAACGGAACGATGTTTAACGAATGAACATGACGAAGTCAACTACATTTACACACACACACATACAGTGATGTAACAAACAGGCGGCACCAATACAAATATGATAATAATGGAAGCTTAGTATGTACACACACTTATCCATAATCTTATATCCATGATATGAATTTGTTTCTATTGCTTCTTTCCTTTATATATTTTTGTTGATTTTGTAGCCTACACTTTTGTTTGCACAACGCCACATGTCAGTTTACTATCTCAACTATCATTTATTTTGCATATGAGTTGAATCACTTTGTGTTGGCGGTTGTAAAATCCTTAAGAATTGTGCATTACACACAACCACTTAGCATCCTGCTGTTGAGCCTTTAGTCCTCGCAGCCTCGCTTTACTCAATAATTCGAAACAATGCACTCAACCACAATAAAGCGAAGCATTTCCAAGGCGGCCATTGTTTCTTATGTTTATTTGCTGCTAAATGCAATTTTTCCATTTACCGCTAAATGCTTTTCTAAAATGAATTTCGAAACCAACCTATATCATTGACACTTTGTTTGCCCCTTATGGAATAAAACACGTACTGCAACATAAAAGTCAAAAAAAATTGGGTCTTAGTAAATGATTCATGAATATTCATGAGGAGAACAGTCCATATTCCTTAATTGCTTTCCAAAATCGGTCTTCAATATTAACAAGAAAAGCAACAACAAAACAACAACTGCACATTTTACATTGTTTTTATTGTATCCAAGTATCCGCGGTAGATGTAAGCAACTATTCAACAGGTTGACATCGCCCATTTTTGTCGTTCTACTTCATATGCACGTAATAAACGTCGACAAGAAATATAGACAAAACAATATAAACGATGATGGGAATATTTATGACATTGCTACCGGTGCGTATAATTAATGGTTTCATATGCATAGATGGTAGATACATATGACACCACAGATAGCAAGCCAACAGTGTATGACGCTGTTTCGTTAAGTTCTTTATTCCTAGTGGATAAGGAAGGAGGAGAAACTTACGTAGCTGCTAATTGATTTCGAAATTGATAAATGAAACTTCAAATTGATAAGATGAAATGATAAAATTTATGTGAATTTGCATGTTTGAAGGTTGTTTCGTTCTGTTTTGTGTTGTGATGCGATGTAAATCATGTTTAGCCAATAACAATGAAAATTTCAAGGGCAAAAATTCGACAAAAACCAGTTATAGTCAAATGATAAATATTTATACAAACATACTTCAAAGATTGTCGATTGATTGGCATTATAAATTAGATTTTTCGATTAAATCAATTAACCAATAATATTGTAATTCATTTAGAGTTGAAAATTCCCATCATTAACTGATTTTATTAGTTACTTTCTTCGACACAAAGGTTCCAATCCATGAAATGAAAATGTCATAATCAAAGCTTTAAGATTTAAAAATTTATCTGTTCTTTTGTCATTTCTCTTTGTTTGTACTCACTCTCTTTGTTCATGTCGGCTTTCAGAACAATATTGTGTGTGACATTATTTTTTAATAAAAAAGTATCTAATAAGACGCACAGAGCCACAAAGCCAACCAAGTTGAAGTCAACGTCAGGGAATCGACGACGTATTTGTTTATTGTTGGCATTTTCAAGGCTTTTGTTATAAGTTAACGAATAATAATTCTATGAATGGGAAAATGAACTTCATAATAAATAAATGATAAAAGGCAAGTTCAGCTCGGTTCGGTTCGGTGTTGCAACATTGTATGCAATTGCTGCCGACGCGTCTTACAACACACACACTCACACACATTTCCTTTAACACGCTCACGCGCAAATAAACCCGGAGATTGATGAAACCTTAAATAGTTTTACTTTAAAATAGAATGAATATGGCTGTTCATATTGCTTTTTGAAAATATTATTGATGTAAATACTATTTGAGAAAGAATGCATTTTATTACGTAGATTTTTATTTACAAATTTTAAAGGTTGCACACGTGCAGCAAGAGTTCAGGGCTATAATAAAATAAAATCTTTTTTCTTATTAATATTTGCAGAATAATATAAATAACTTAACACAATGAAAATTGAATTATGTATTTCAATTTAACGTTCAATTAGATTACTTATTTTTGTGTCAATTAGCTTTTTGTCAGTTAAGCAGACAGTTAGGAAATCGATAAAATATTAAGTCGTTATCGTTCGATAACTTGGTTGTACGAGTAACAGCTGCAATTTCAATTCAAATTCAAATTTTATTATACTCGTACATATTATTTTTCATTAATTTTTTTTTAAATGCTTTTATTCTGTTTATGCTTTGATTATCTTATTAAATGTTCAATATGTTATTTTTTTTTTATTTTTAGATGAATTCCCGCTACATGCAGCTATGAATTTTACAATAGACGCTGATATACAAGCGCTTGGGCCGAGCATGGAATCACTACAAGGAGTTGTTTATCATGTCCGTTACTTTTGTTGGCAGACCACAGTTGACAAGAGTACATGTGTAAGTTTTGCCACGACACTGTCATGTGGTACATAAATTCCGATGTGTCTCGTTGTTGGTGAAGAAACAATAGTAGAAAGCCGAGTATGAGAATTATAAAGAGAAATAGTAGTACATCATTGTATACAAGTATATAATGTACAATTATTATTATTTTTGGAGTTAGTAATGAAAGAAAATTTTTATTTGCCTCGAATGGGTAATGAATCACGCATTTAACAAAACGAACTGGAGTTAATTTTAATCCTTTTTTCTTTTCATTTTATTATTCTACAGCTGATATATTTATAAGTCAAGTGAACATGGAACTATCTAACCGGTCGGTTCCCTCGCTCCGAGAATTTTTAATATTTTATAATTAATTCAATTTCTTAAAATATTTGCGTCAAAAATTGATTGATAGTTGAAGTTGGCATAGTACTAAGAAATCTGCATTCTTTCGAACGGTAAATCTCTAAAAAAAAAAAGCAAAAATCTGTTAATTGCAAGTATTCCCTTTAAATTTATAGTGTTTTTGACTAGTTATACTTGTATTTAGTATTTACTTTACAAACCGCAAAAGACACCAGACATTTAAGATATTTTCATCGTCAAGTTTAATGAATAATGAATTTTCAAAGTTGAACACAAACACCCTTCTAAATCACCTCTACCGCCTCACCCCCACAGATTCTGCAGAAATCTTTTGCGGGGAAGTCATAGTAGAGCCATGCCTGCCGATCAGGTATATACTCTCCTGAAAAATGACTAGATTAAATTAGTAAAAATATGCAAAAAGAAGTATGTGCCTAGGATGATGATGATGATGATGATAATCTGTGGGGCTTTATAAAACTGCTGACACAACTATTGAAGAGTAAATTAACACATTTTAAGGACGAATTTCCGTATGATTTTATTTATTTCAAAGAAATTAAGAGTAAAATAATTTGGCATAACAAATGCTACCATGAAAATCATAAACAAAAACAAACTGACAGCAACAAAAGATTAATACGTTCCATTCTATTCCCATTGTTAACCTTGACAATGACATTTTTCACACATGCATACAAATACTAACAAATACTATTGTATGTACACAGACACAATGCTCTGGGATAAAATCCGGACAAATCAAAAAACAAAAAACAAAGAAAATACTTCTAGTAGATATTATATTTTCCAAATATAAAATTCAATAGCCGCATGCTTCCTTTGTCTCTTATTAGGGCAAAAGATTTGCAGAAATTAAAAGTTGAGATTTTAACTGGGGTTGTCATTGTTTTTATTTAATGTTACGCTTTCATTGCCTTTGTTAATTTTCGATTAATACGCGTAAATAATGAAAACAAGAATGGAAATTCTGTTCTTGTATTTTACTGAATTCTTATGACATCACACTTGACATAAAGCCAACAAAGTTAATGCAGAGATTTTCTATCTTCTAAAATAAGGGGGTAAGTTAAAAATTGTGAGGGCACTAGAATGTTTTTTTACTGAAATAAGTTTGGGAACCTATGATCTAAATGAAGAAGCGACAGATGAATGAGATGACTATGTTTAACGATACAAAAAAGAAAAGAAATGTTTTTACCATCACAAATGCCGGTTGCATGTCCATTCTACCGCATCAATTCGTCAGTTAGTTCTGATGTATTGAGATAAGTTTAGTTGTATTGAGCTGAGTTCAGTTGAGTTGTGCTCATTTCGCCTTCCTTCGAATTAAGATTAACATGAATTTATTGAACCTTCATTTTATTTATAATTCTACTATTCTATGTGCTAATCATTTTGCGTTTGTTCTTTTTTGGGGTTGGAAATCTTACTAAATAGCTAAAATATCAAATTACTAGAATTAACTACGACAACAATGCCCGATTCTCTCTTCTCCCTCTCTCTCCGTTACTGACAGTGTGTAATTTCACCATTCTATGCATGAAATAAATTCAACCGAAGCTGATGTCAATCCCAATTCCAACGATTTGGAATATGAACCCGAATTCGAACTCAAATCCCAACACAAAACTGACACAAGAAGCGCTGCAAATTGAATTTGCGTTGCTTGTTCGAATGCAATTAGCCCGCGGCAAATTTTCTATTTACTTTGGCTCAAAAGTTCCGGCAACTTGTACACTTGTGTTGTATTTATCCTGGCGGATGTTATTCTACAAAAATACATTCAGTTATAACATATACATACATATACGTATGTATATTTACTTATGAGAAGTTTCAAGTAAATAAATAAATAAGTAGAATCATACAACAAGAAAAAAAAAAAATAAATTAATCCAATGAATAAATATTCGCCTTCGTCACAGACTGAAATTACCTTAAGGCAAACACAGTTTCATATCTACATACTATATGTTTTTTTTTCTTTCTGAGTACCGAGAGTTTTATAATAAGTTAGTAGTAAAAAGAAGGAAAATCAAAAATTACACTTATCATAGGTCACTAAATAACCAGTTGTCCAAGCATATTTCATACACATGTCATAATATACATACATATTTGCGATGCAGCCTCCCTCCCGCCTCAATTTACTTACATACATAGTTATCTCTCAATTTGTTAAGTAAATTAAACACGATCACGTGGCTTCATATCAATAAATATTAACAGATTTCCAAATCATGAAAATCGGTTGACTAAAGACAGCAGAGCTAAGAGTATCAGTTTAACTCTTCTCAAACACTTACCCACTCGCCCACTTACAACAGGAAGATAAAGACACGTGCCGCATGGTGTGAACGTAAACCTAAGTGGCGACATGCGTCGCTTGACAATACCAACTGGGCCAATGGGTTTGTGAGCTTTGGTGCTGGTGTGGTTCTGGTGTCATCCTATTTGCATGCACTGTTGCGCCTTTTGTGCGGCAATTAAATTGTCATAGACGCAGACGGCTGACGTTGGTTGGTGTTGCATGCTTTGCTACTTGGACGCGTGCCCATGTTTATTGATACCACAAATTTGTCATTCGGTCGTGTTACTTCATATTTATTGGCTATTAATACTGATTAGCTGAAGAGCTTACTTTATGGGAAAATTAACTTTTTACTTCTTCATATCTAATAAAATCATGCAATTTAATGCGTTCTTATCTCACACTCACTCCTTTGAACGTACTATGTACATACCATAGACTGTATTTTGGTTTGGTAAATGGTTAGATTAATTTGATGGGTATACAATAAATATCAAAGCACAGATCGATCGGTAGGTCCAGGACCGATGCTTATCAATATTATTAGCGAGTATTTGGAGACTTCTGACATAAGTACATTTGAAGTGAAACTTAGCGTTTATCGGTATCTGTTAGTCTTAGTATGTAAAAACCGATAGACAGTCATAGATACAAGTTTGCATATGACATGATTATTATTTCACGGTATAAATATAATATGCAATACTATTTAAAGGCTTATTATTTTTCTTACGATTTAAATAAATGTGAAACGAATAAAGATTAATTCAAATTTCAAGTGAACAACAAGTGGTTTTTCGTATATTCCAATTCTTATCACACTTGGAACAAGTGTTTTCTGAGTAATGTGATCCGAAAGCTGTTTAAATTTCCTTATGTGTATGATGGTGGTGTGGTGTGACTTGAAAATATCTATAAATACCAATAGCTATAGATTTAGCAATCAGTTCAAATCGGTTTGTCATGAATTCATTAATAAACGCTGTTACAATTGCAAGCCTATTTGCCTTTAGCAGCGGCTTGGTGCATCATGTTCAAATGACATATAAAGGTATTAAAATTTGTTGCAATAATTTAAGAAAAATGATCAGAAAATTTTAGATGGATATTGTGTGGGCGGCGGTAAGAGACTAAAATTGTGGGAATTTAAGCAAGATCCTCGTGTGTGCGGTGGCATCATGTGTCACAATAAGAAGGGCGATGCCTTAATTTATTAGTAAGTTATTTTAATCTGATATTATTAAGATATGGTACTGTAACTTCATGTTTTTGTTTGTTTTAGTTGTCAGCTACAACTACCCTTCCTAGAATGCAAGACTACTAAATATGTAGTTGATACTACTACGAATTTTCCGCAATGTTGTTGGAAATGTGTTACACCCAGTAAATGCCTTGGCAGTAAGCTATATACAATACTTACATATTTATTCAAAATTTATTCAATTCCATTCCCTTTTTTTCTTGCTCCAAAAAAGAACTTGTACCTCGTACACTTAAGGAAAGAGGAGGCAAGCGTAAGCCAGACAATAAATCTAATAAAGAAAGTTCTGCAATATCACATGATGAATTGGAAAAACAAGAAAATAAAGAAAGTGCTGCAAAACCAAATGATAAATATAAAAATGAAGAAAAGAAAGAAACTGATGCAAAATCAATTGTTAATCCTAAGAGACCCTAAGAAAAAAAAAAAATGCTGCAAAATTACATGATGAATCAAAAATTGACATCTATCTCAATATTTTATTTGATTCACAAGCAGTTCCAACTGGCTTCCGAAATCACACTAAAAAATTGTATCGTAATAAATTGCATAATTAAAAGTTAAAACATGTTTCCCTTAAAAATTTAGTTCTTTTACAAAACATACTAAGTACAAGATGATCAAGAATTATTATGGTTTGCCGCCGGGAAATTCTAATTCGATCAACAAACTGCTGCTTCCCATTGGTTTTTGTTTATTTGTGATGTGTCATTGGAATGTACATGAGCATACAAATGCTTCACTTTATGTGTGTGTGTGTGTGTGTGTGTACGTGTATGAGCTAGAATATTTCTGGAAAGTATCAACCCCCTCCATACAAAAATATCACACATAATCACAGAGTATCTGTATCTGATGCCGGGATTTGTGCTATGGCGCCGTGAGCACGACCGACGACAATACATCAAGGGTTGCTGCCACCGCCACTAAGCTCAACTGGCTTAATCACACATACACACATACGCACACAAATACATATAGATACGAATATGTGTGTATGTGCTCAGCCTAATGGCTGGTTGGTTGACTGACTGACTGACTGACTGAGGACTGGACGTCGACAATGCATAAAACTAATGCGCGCCCTTACGCTATGTTTAGTTGGCTTAAGAACGCGTAGCGGTAAACACGAATTTCACGAAAAGCGGAAATGCAAATCGAATATTACGACCCACAATACACGTTGACATAACCCGGAAAAACAGAGCAATAAAGCAAACTTACTATAGCCCTCCTTTCCTTTAGGACTATAGGTCCAATGTCGACCTGTTACAGCACCTTCGAAGATCGAAGTTTCGACTTCGATGATGAGGAGGACGACAATTCCTCGTTTGACAGCGGCTATGAGAAAAGTTTTGAAACCAATTGCAATAGATCGCGTAGAAGACTTGATTTTTCTGATAGCGCCCTCGATGCGTATGCAAGCTCTAATTTAGCCACATCGCCGGGGACACAATACCCTGTGTCGCTAGTCAACGGGCTCGCTAGCTGGGAACAAACAAATGCCGGTTTTGTTGGATTACTCGATACGAGCAGCAATCAGAGCACGCGCAGTGGTCGAACTCTAGTCGAACATCTCACCAAGAAGGCCTCCTTTCAGCCTTTGGAGACTTCGACGCCAACTAAAGAGCCACAAACGAACGCCGACCCGAATCAGCCACGACCCAAACGAAAATATGCCGTCGGCAAAAATCGAGTGACTCGTTCGCGTAGTCCAATACAAGTGCAACGGATCAAGAAGTTCCGACGTATGAAAGCTAATGATCGTGAGCGTCATCGAATGCATACACTAAATGATGCGCTGGAACGCCTAAGAGTTACATTACCTTCGTTGCCTGAGGAAACTAAGCTCACGAAGATTGAAATCTTGCGATTCGCGCACAACTACATTTTTGCATTGAATCAAGTGCTTGAGAGTGGCAACACAATAAATTTGGATCTGGAAAAATTGCAGAATTTCACACTTAGTGGCGAACGTATCACTAAGGAACTGTTCGATGCACTTTTCGTAAATCCTCAACCGTTCCCCTTGTTTGGTTATGGGCGTTTTAACTTTCCAATGCAATCAACTCCGCAACATCAGCACCAATACCAAGTATATCAGCAACAGCACCAACTCCAAACACCTCAACAACAGCAACAAACACCACATCAACATCAGTCTAAAAATCCTCCGTTAGATTATGGAACGCATGCGCCATCATCTACATCGCTGTCAACACCGGCTGGTTTCGATTTCTGCTCTAGCATGAGATTGTACCAACAACAAAAGCAACACCAGCACAATCAACCACAAACACTTCAAACATCTATGGAGCCCTTTGTACAGCAGAAATATGAACTTTTCTGTAATAGTTTTGAGGCAGCTGCAAGTCTAAAACCATCACAGCAGGATTACCCGCAATCATCAGCCGCTGTTTCAGGCTACATGACGCCTTCACCATTGGATCAAACAGGACTCGATACAACATCAACAGCGGCAACGACTGTAACGACTCCATTACACCAGCACAGCAGTTTTTACACACAAACTCCACCATGGAAGGATTACAATGAAGAAATGCATTTGCATCAACCTCATCATCAGCATCAAGTTAGCACAAACTTTGAATCGTTTTCTAGTCAGGTATAGTTAGACAAGTCAAATCAATTATTATACGAGTAAATTCTTAAATAATAAAATTTGATTCTTAAATAATAATAATAGGGTCGGGGAATCAAATACGTGATATAAATTCTTAAAAAAAAAAAAAAACAGACAAAATTCAACTATATTACAAAACATGAGATTAACATAAGGATATTTTGCATTGAATTTTTCATTTAAGTATTTTCCGAAAAGTTCAATGCAAATTTATTTGATTGATCTACATAAATGATGTAATAATTTTGAATTTTTCAACAAATTGATTACAAAATTTCATCATTTTGATAAAACTTAATTACAATAGTTTTTATGAAGATGATGAAATTATGAAACGATCTAGATAGAAATAAACATATATTTCAAATAAGAAAATAATTGAATATTATTACATATATCCTTACTGTTTCGTAGATATGGACTTAGTTGCAGAAAGATCGGCAATAGCATAATAGTTGACTAAGTTAATAGTTTTTGTGAAACTTACTGAACCTTTGTGCATTTGCATTTATCCGATATTCTGTTCTACAAAAATATTCATTTATTTTCTTATACATATTGTAATCGTACTATAGTGTAAAAGTCTAGAGAATTACAAAAAAAAAAGAAAGGAAATCGGGTTGTCTAAGTAATTAAGTATGTACCTTCAACTGCAACAGAGTTTTTAAGATAATACTAAATGAAATTATTTTTGATAGTTCATCTATTATCAACATAACATATTAGTATATTTTTCAATTGTAATTTGTATTCTGATAAAGGGAGCAGCTAGTCATTTGTTTCAGGAATGTTTGCGTGATAAGTCTATTTAAGGATATTTTGTATACCTAAATTTTTGAAATAAATAATAATAATATTTTTGCAAATAAAGTTGAAATTCCGTAAAATAATAAATAATTTTGATTATCTGTGGAATGTGTGTGAAAATGAAGATCTTAAAAGGGATTTTATTTACTTTTCAAATAGAGGATCTTAGGTGTGGAAGTAGAAAACATTTCACTTTTTAAAATGATCTTATGTATAGAAAAAACAAAAACAAAAAAAAAAACATTCTAGGTGCATCCAAGTGTTTGTAGTATTTCACCCTAGTGTAACAAGAAACTAGTAAAATAAATAAAGAAAATAAAATAAAAATAATAATAAAACAAAATCCGCTCATATAACGAGCACAAAGTCAAAGTAATCGACAGACAGACATGACATGCAACGAGTCGAGTCGGTAGCTAAAATAAACAACCCTGCAGATTTCAGATTTCATTTTTGAAAACAAAAGACTTAAATTCAAATAAATATTGTATTGTATTGAGACTGTGAATGAGTATGCTTACCGTAGGGGGCAGCACCCCGCACAATTCGATATGGGGTGAGGGTGAATGAGTCAATGTGACGAGTGAGTCTGGACGAATCAACGAACCAAACAACAGTACAACAGAACAACAGAACAAACGATGCGATGAGGAATATAAGAACTTCACGTCACCTGCCACAGAAACAGAATTACAAATACAAAACGGTCCAACCTACATACATCAAACATAAATGAACCAACGCGTAAGGAATGAAGGACTCTCTCCTTCTCTGTGCATGGTATAAAAGAAATCATGAAACATGAGCATTGGACCTGCATGAATGGCACTCAAATTATTTAGTTGAATGAACCGGCAAGAGTCGAGAACCAGTTGAGCTTGTAGTATTTTGTATACTAAAATATATATGAACATAAGTATTGTATATCGACTCAATTGCTCTATTGTTGTTATTGCTGATGTTTTTGTTGTTGTTGTTTTTCCGTTACATGGATAAAATATATTTCTTTTGGTTAAGAAAAGAAAAGACAACAAAAAAACAATTTTGTGACCACTTGTTTTGTAAAGATTTTTTTTCGGAAGTACATTCTTGCCTTTCTTTTCTTCTAAACAGATCGATTTTTTTTATATTTATTGTATCTATGATTATGGAATTTCATCTTAAATAAACCTTGCGATTATTTCGCTCTACTGCTTTAATCTGGGTCATCAAACAGATGACAGCAAAAATGTCCCAGTGAGTTTAGAATAAAAATAGAGCAACTAGAGGAACTCAGCAGAAGCAGCAAGCGGTCGACATAAATCCGACGAATGTCATTTGCTTACCATTGTAGAAGGTGTTAGGATTTATCTTTGCAATCATTCAGTATTTTCCAACAAAGAGCTAAATACCCAGCAGGATAGAATTTGTCTAAACTTACAATGATGGCAATGGCAATGAAGAATTCTCCTCTAACTACAATAGACAAAGTACTGTGATACGTCAAGGGATGTTCCCCTGTGAATTCTGTTTCACTTAAGATTAAATCTATATACTATATTGTATTATATGTAGCACTGGTATTTGGTATCATATTAGCGTGACTAGTTTCATCAGGGTTGTATTGATTCTATCAATGATTTCGATTCGCTTTTTATGGTAATGATGAAACTCTTGTTTGAAAGAAAAATAATTTTCTGATCTGATAAGATCTTGAAAATTAGAAACAAATTGTTACATATATTATGGTATATTTACAAAGGATAAACTTCTCAAGTGAAAGAAATAAATAGATTTTGTTGTAAAAATTCATTTTTCCCAAATCAGGTCATAGTTAATTGAACGAATCTTAATCGGAAGGCAGCTGTGTTCAAACGCTCTTTCAATTTTACACTGCATTCGAATTCATTGATATGACCCATGATTATAGTGAATTATTCAGTTCAATTTATGACATTTGGTAGCATAAAAAGTGTACGCATAAATGCTTGATTAGTAAATATTGTATTTGCTATAAACATTTTACGCCTTTTAGAAGAAGGCATTTCGCCTAACAAAATAATGTAACAATCAAAAATTATCCAAAGAAAACACATTACACATTCGCAACACTCGACACATTAACCCTTTGATGCGCGAAAAAACTACACCTCATAAAATAAAAAAAAAAAAATTAGACAGAATAAAAAAAATGGAAAACCCTTTCCTGAGTTCATTCTTAATTCGCTTTGGTTCCTTAACAACATGTACCATATTCAACTATGTATGTATTCCTACAACCTTTTTAGCAATTCATTACCCTGCTCGAATTGATTTATCTGTGAAATGAACGCAACTTCATGTATCTCGTATCTCCGGTGCGTGTTTGTCGCATACACTCGTACTCGTATTTGGGTTAGCATATTCGTAACAGTTTCCAAATGGTAAAGGCACTTCCGTACATGTTTGTTTTGCTAAATTTGTGTGCAACACGAACTGAACCCATGAGATCTGAGTTCTGATGAGTTGAATTGAACCTGGTGCTTTTTGATTTCTCCGTGTATGCGTGTGTATTCTTTCAACCGAAAAACATTGGATAAACAAATAGTTGGACTGAAAAGAGTTTTTTTATTGTTGTTTATTTGATTTTGTAGTTTAAAAAAAAAAAAAAAAAAGAAAGAAAGGATTTTTTAAGCTGCCAATGTGTCACATTTTTGAGTTTCATTCTGATTCTGTTGACTGTTCGGTTGTTATAGGAGAAGATAAAATGAGAAACATGCACTGGATACAAATGACTACAAAATGTTATACAATAGTGAATTTATAATCCGATCAAAGTGGTTTAGCACAAGTTTAAAGGATTTATGTCAAATTTGAAGTATTTTTCGATAAAAACATGTAAACTAATTGAAGAGTGAAATTGAAGATGTTGGTTGATAATCTAAAATAAAAAAAGGGTTCAATCGCTAAACACCTCATAAGGATTTAAGCAAAATATAGAAAAGAATAATGATGATTTTGATGAAAATTTTTAAAAACTATATCTAAAAGTTCTCATTGATTATGTTCTTGAGCATATTATCTTACAATAGTCTGCATATGATGATAAAATCTTGAAAATTTATATCTTAAAATTGATCTACCACCTACTTTTGATTTTTAGAAAGAAGCTCAAGAAAGTTGCAAACTGACTTCAGATCCACTTAGAAGTATGTACGTAGTTTTCGTACTCTACTATTCTTGGACCTTCCATCTGCTTAATACTCATCTTTGTTCAATTCTTAAACTACCATCATTATTATTATCATCACCACCATCATATTCAATAACAAACAACTACCGGTGATTTGCAGTTTGGCAAACCCTCGCACTATATACTTTCAAAAAAAAAAACCCCCCAACAATATCTATCTATCTACCATTAATAAAACCCATTCGACTAACATATTACCATATTTCCAAAAATGTAATGAAGAAAAATGAAATTATTGTAAGAAACTTCTTTCCAAGCGAATGAGTTGCTGTGCAAACAATACGCAGAATTTACAACTTCACACCCGCTGCTAGTTTACAAAATCCATTAGCATCGCATCACAAACGACAAACAAATCTTCTATAGACAGGAGTGAAGAAACCCAGGACTATTTTTTAATGCATCATTCTGTGTACATAAACAAAAAAAAAAACCAATGAAAAGTTGTTGCAGCTCTATAGTAATTATTATGCAAATGAGCACAACCAGGACGAAAGCATGCGCGGCTAAAAAAGTTGAAGGACTAAACGCCCTTCTGGGCGAACCCAGAATAAACGATGATGAAAATGATGCGCGTTTGTGCGGTGGAAAGGAAGACCGAACAAGGAGCACTGGTTGCACTTCATCAAGTGGCCATAAATATAAATTGAAATAAGAAATATAATTATTTTGCATACGAAAATGTTCCGAATAAATGAAATGAAGAGAAGAACAATCAAATAAAAAAAAAAGAAGGGATATCTACTTTTTTCTATACTTGTAGATATAGTTTTCACTTGCGTGCACAGAAAAGTCACAGATTTTCCTTGTTAACGATGCAAGGACTTCTGCTTCATCTAATTAATATGCACCACCATCAGCGTAATTAATGTGACATTTCGAAATTTATTGTTAATATTTGTTAATTTCTTACTTTCCGTTTCTTTCTTGTTTTAGTAGGCAAAACGAAAAAAAAAAACGATACAAAACAAAGGTTTCATGCCTATTTTATTTAAATATCCAGGATATAAAGGGCATTTGTGTGTATGTAAGCATCTCCTGCTGCTCTGCTTCATGGTCTCTTTTTATGTGCTTCAATTTTGTAATTTTGTATAAGCCAAAATCAATGTAACATTAATATAAGTAATGATCGATGTTGGCAAGCTTAAGCAGGATTATTGCACCAAAAAGAGAATTTAGATTGCTTACTTCCGGCTTAAAAGAAAATTACCTAGCACCATTTTCACAATAAAAATGGAAAAATTGCACAAAAAATACCTAAAAAATTGCACCAAAAAAAAAAAAGAAAAACGATTATCCTCGATACATTTATTTGCGAGTTTTCCCCTGTAAAACTACGACAAGCGACCGTTATAAATGCACTGCTCCTTCCTTCTTTCCTTCCTTTCTTCATTACATCCATCCTGTCTTCCTTTAGTTGTACAAACGCACGCAAAGTTTATTTGCTGCACACTGATGATGATGGCGACGGCGGCGTTTTGCCGGAAATGTCCTTTCAAATGTCCTGTCATATAATTTTGCTACCGCTATTCCTGCACATTTAATGTTGGCTTAGCTCTGAGGCCGTTAATTGTTTACATTGTTTGTCATTTGGACATCTGGCAACGGGGTCTAAAGCATGTTCTACTACAATAACTTCACCAATCACTTTGTGGTGTCAAACAAAAAAAATATATATACATACATATGTAAAAAGGAGGAGAGACTTTACTTTGCCGAAGTGTGAATGAGTCAATAAGTTACAATGCCACGCGTTCACATTTATATATCGTAATAATAGCGCACCTGTCCCAAACCTTAAATCTAGTCATATCATACTACTACTAAATTGGCTTATTATATTATTTTTGACAGATTTTTAAGGGTTTTGTATGAATTGTTATTGTCATTAGTTGCACTTTACAATTGCCTTTTGTGTTTTGTACATGGCACTCAAGTATTTATGTTAAATATTTATAGAAGAAAATATTTTTCCAATATTCTTTCTTTATTCATCAAATTTATAATTTATTTTGACAACGTAAAACCTTCTCTGTGGTTATAAGTGATCAATATTCGGTATGGTGCCAATGCTCGGCACTATCATCAGTATTTAGAATTTGTCTTGAAGTTTGTAACAGACAGAAGGAGACAAACAAGCCGAATCGGACCACAAGGAGGAGTACCTCCTTGTAAAATTCATGTTCTTATTAGAAATCGAACTGAAATTTGGATACTATAAGTGTGTGACATATCTATTCAGTAACCATTCAAACTTCAAGATCCTAGGATTACTTGATCGTATAGCTCTCATACAAAAGAGAGGAAGTGCATTATAAGTAAATAACTATTCATAAAAATCAGATAGGAAAAATATTATATCCATATTACATTTGCGGTGAAGTTGGTAAAATTAGATGGGTTGTGTTAACAAATTTATAAAACCAATGGATCAAACTGAAATAGACAAATTAGATAGATAAGATAACAGATTGATCAGGTTAGTCAGAAGAAATTCATTAGATAATGTTGGGGATTGAATATCTTAATAGCTTTATGGTGGTTGCGGTCATTGAATTGCCGAAGATGATGCCTTTTAAGAAGACATCAGTGAGCAGATCCAGATAAGGGTAACTCCATGCGACATAACAATGGGCCTCTAGGTGACATATGTGTGTCATCAGAAAGGCATTTTAATTAATCAATCCTTCCTTTAATCGTTATATTAATATTTTTTACTATTTAACATCTTCTGTGTTAATGTGGATTTTTGACTAATTAACAACTTTTGTATGAGTGCTTCCTTCGATGCGGGAGAAGATTATCCACACTCGGAATTGAAGCTCTTGGCACCGTTATGGGAGTTGCGAATTGTGATTGCTTTTAACAAAACTTCAAGTTCCTGTAACAGACCTAGGAACGCCACTTATTCCAACCTTCCTCTATCTATCATACTAATTCAGTAAGCATTTGTGAAAAACACACAAATCATCCGAAAAAGCTAATAATTAATATTTGGTATCAACACTTATCCTTACACCTCATATTGAATATTAATCAGAAAACTTATGAACGTTAAGCCAGGACACGACATTAGGTACAACATTCGACCACAGGGTTAGCTTCTTACACAACATGTAAGCGGGTACTTCAAAAATGATTTATTGCCTGTCTACCATTAAACAATAGTTTCTTTTCTAATTCTAGTTTACCGACGTTCGCTCATCAATCAATGTTTTAAATGGATAATGATTTTGCAAATATTTAGAATCAAGAAGCACAACTCAAACAAGTTTTTTTTTTATTACTTGGGAACTGCAAAATCAGAGTCAATTTTTGGGATCCTTAAGAATTGGATATATACATTTTTTTTTTTATTTTTTCCATCAATGGAATGTATTCTAACCAATTTACAATTACACTTGATTGTTTCTAGAGCATCTCATTTTCCCCAATGAAGTTTAAGTTGATTTTTATTTAGTGGATTTATTGCCGCCATACTTGTTCTTTTCATTACCCTTGTCTATGTCATTTTTTTTTTTTTTTTTGGTGGTGTCCTGGCTGATGTTATTTTGTAGTTGTTTTCTTTTTATTTTTATGTGTTTTAAAAAGTTAGAAAAATACATTATTCTCAGTTACAGGCACCAATTCAGTTCAACGAAACGTAGAAATGCCCGCAGGCAACTTGTCTCAGTTTGATGCTTTCAAATTCTTTCGTATCCTTGTTATTGTAAGTACGAGTATATTCGTCCTTGTACATATTATTGTTATTATGTTTTGTCTGAACACTTGGTTGCACCCTTTGATCCTGTGACAGTTATTTAACGAAGTTCCACAAACACATTTACAATAATGCAGCAGCCCTCGCCTTGATACTCACAGTAGATGTAGAAAATTCCATCCCTTGTTGGCACTGGTAAGTATGTTCATTTTCAATAATCGTACTTTTGGTTTTAACTCAGCTTGTTTCGAAAGTAAACGAGTATCAGGGTTAATGAGCGCCGCACATTATTTTAACAACATTTATTATTTATGGGATTCCAACGAAGTTCGCTTGTAAATTCTAATTTTTTTTTTTTTTTTTGCTCTGAGATTCTGAAATTATATTTTTGTGCTATGAAATTGTAATTAAGATTGTGGAACAATTCATTTTGTATTTTCCTATACTAAATGTTTTAGATTTTGTGTTAGATATTAAAGACTCGTTAGTTTATGGATCAAGAGCAGAGTTTCTTAAGCTTTGTTGGAAATTTAGATATTCAACGAGGAGCACTAAATTCAAAACTAATTTTAAATATGTTCTACTTTTAGGTGGGTCAATAATACTTGAAAATATTTTTGGAATAAGCAAATTAGAACACATAAAAATCTATTCATAATTTCTTTAAATTCACTTTTTGTAACTTAGTACTTAATAGGAAGATTTTATCATATCTGTGGCAACAAGTCAAAGTCGAAAATCAAAAAAACCATTTTAACAAAAACTACCTCCATTTAAGATATTTTGGCATGTATATATGAAAAAATGT
Organism: Amiota minor; assembly: GCA_037043295.1. Classification (NCBI taxonomy): domain Eukaryota; kingdom Metazoa; phylum Arthropoda; class Insecta; order Diptera; family Drosophilidae; genus Amiota; species Amiota minor. Next base: position 6,177,234 of record JBAMAW010002187.1, on the reverse strand, counting down.
TAGTTTTTTTTTTTATTATTGCTTCTTGTATTTATTCCGGTAAAAGAACTTTAACAAATTAACCTAAATTATATGTATGTCTTAACGTTAAGAAAAACTCACAGGTACGGAAAAATCCAGTTTAACTACTATCAGTCAGGTCCATAGGATGATTACTTGGAGTCAGTGTTGAGAAGTTTAAATACGAGTAGGTTTGGGTGTGATCTGAGCCTTTCAGCGTACCTCTTGCTGAATCGGACAACTTCTTCCATGACTGTTGGCATGTAGGGGTCTTTTTATAGATCTTCGTAGTGAATATACACCATGGCGCTCCAGTCAGATTCCGTAGTGTTAGGTTTTGATACCATTGAATAGTGTTTACATTGGATTTAGCTGCAGTTCCCCAAAGCTGTATGTCTCATGTTCAAACTGGCTTCAGTATGAATTTGTAGAGCCCTAATTTATTTTCAAGGCTGAGTTTTTGGATGTGTTGCCAATTAACTAATACATGCACTTTGTTTTGATATCTAATTGCTTTCTTTTAGAGTGTATGTGATGTCTCCATGACAGCCTTTTGTCCAAAGTTATGTCAAAAAAAAAAAAATTAAGTCATAAAGTAAAATGATGTAGCCGTGTTTCTATGCCAGATTTTTAGAAAATTACTAAGTGGAAATATGGGTCTTCAAGCAGTGAAAAACAATAACATCAAACTCTATTTTCGACTAAAGCTACTTTGACTTGTTGCCACAGATATGTTTAATGTAGCCATAAATACGAATATAACCATAGAGATTCAATCAAACTTCCATAACTTGAAAATTTCAATAATAATTACGATTTTTTTTTTTTAAATTACTTATTTATGTGTTCCACGCTTTGTTGATAACCGAACCAACTTTTAAAGAATGGATTTCAAAATTAGATAAGACATTTTTATACGCAGGACGAAAAATGTTTTTATTATTCATAGATAATTGTCTGGCCTATCCAAACAGACTTGCAAAACAATTTAAAATCTATTCAATATTAATAATTTCATTATGAAAGTAAAATCTAAAAAAAAGCATTAAAAACAAACAAAAAACCTGAAATCACACTTATTAAGAAATTTTTTCAAAATTTATTTATTTGGTTAATATTCTTTACGAGAGAATAGAGATAATATTCCTCTAATTTTCTTGACTAACATTGACAAATATCGAAAATTGATGGAAGCTGATTAGGATGCATGGTTGAGATTGAATCCTTATACAATATAACTTCCACTGCTACTATTGAGGATTATATTGATGTTGGCAATAAAAATTGCACAGATGATGACATTAATGAACATTATCACTCAAAGCTAGTAAATCCAACTGCAAGTGCCATGGAAAATATTGACAATGATTCGGAGAATGAATTTATTCAACACATTTTGAAGAACCACGTAGTGGATTTCTTGACACTTATGCCAATAATACAACTGATGATCATTGTAAAGCAATAAACAAATAAGAATCTCTTTTTACCGAAACTAACAAAAATAATCTGAAGAAACTGTACCTAGAAACATTCATGTTAAGTAAATAAAAATGTACTAAATTTGGGATGAACTTCTGTTTTTTATCATAGTGATTCCAGTTAAGGAATTTTCATCTGTAATTCTTAAAACATATATCAAAAATTCCTTATATTGTAGGCTAATTTTCTATTGATTTTCTACACATATATTTCTCTTTTCTTTACATAATATTTATATGTATTGTATGTTTATATTAAAACAAAAAAATATTGTTTAGAACACATTTATCACCGCCAAATAAACTAATGATAAAATATTAATTTTCATATAAACTTTTCGATATATTTGCACATATGTTCAAATGTACGTACAATGTTTAGTAAATATTATACTAAGAATGCCACTTGTATTTATGTACTTAACTCAAAAAAGGACATATGTAAATGTTGATGTAACTACAATTGTAAGATTATATTTATTCATTCATTCATTTAAAACACGCAACACATACTTTCTACTCGTATATGGTAGTATGACTTGCACTATTAATATCAAAATCAAAAAGTAAAAGGGGTTTTAACAATTCTATTGGAGAAATGATTCTATTAAATTTGCCATGAAGTTAAATAATTAATTTTTGTTTATACTGCACTTGTTTTTTGCATAAAATACAAATATTTTAGATAAGATAAATGATATACAGACAAATACACAATACAATAGTACAATATAAGAAAAAAAAACACCAAAAACAAAACTCAACAAAATTACAACTTAAGCAAAATACAATAAATGACACATGACAATTGACTTAAAATTGTAAATATTTTTACATACTCGTATACAATAAGAAATTATAAATAAATATATTCATAGACCCAACTATTTTTGATTGGTTCTATAACTAAAAAATAAACGACTTTATACATTGATTTAAAATTAATAAATATCTTTAGATAGTAGTGCATCTTCAGATATTGTCTTTATATGCGTAGATCACAATCACGTAGTGTGATATTTTAAATTGTAAATTGTAGTTGGTATGTTCGCTAGTTTTAAAATCTTAGTTGATTCGCGCAGTCTTAGAGCCTATTTTATTTGCTATGAAATGCTTTTTAGTATAGGCTATTAGGCTTATTACTTAGTCTAGTCCAAATGACTGGTTGCTACAAGGGTCCATAGATCGGCTCCGAGTAGAGCACAGCTGGTACGCCAATGCTATATGGCTCCGTGGGTGGTCGTGAGGCCTGTCGGCAACGTTTCGTATGACTTTTGAATCTGTCAATGAAAAAGAAATATTCAATAATATTTTAATCAACTTCAGAAGGATCCTTAAGGTGCACTTACTTTTTCTTTAAGCAACATGCTGTACATGCTGAGATCAGGGTAGCAAGGCCAATAAGTGCCGCTAAAATGACAAGCCACACACCTGCCGAATTTAACATATTCATAACGGCAGCTGCCGAGTGCACTCGTCGCACTGAGCATGACTCGACTTCACTTACTCCATATTCAGCATAGATATCAATGAGTTCTCTCTTCAGTTCCTCCGAGTTCATAAGTTTCTTCATCTCATTTAATGGCATGGCAATACCATTCTTAAACATCTGGAAACATGAACTTGTCGCCGAAAAATCTAAGCTCATATCGGCACGTGTTAGAACTTGTGTATCCAATAGATGCAGTTCTAAACCCATAGGTTGTAATTTCTTCTGCATCTTCTCTTGGAATGGGCGAATGATGCTTTGAATCTCATTAGGTGGTCGCGCAAAAACATACTTCAGCAAGGATTTGTCACGTATCACAAAGATCTTCAGATTATTGTAAGCATGTCGTTTGGATTTCTCCGAATTATTTGCTCGTAGTTTCATCTGGAAATACCCATCTACATAGTCCGCAAAAGAGCCACCTGTCCGTAGATCACCTGTGCGATTGTTCAGAGTGAAGAGGTTCTGCAAGTTGCCTGTCTCCAGTTTACGACTGCGTTTATAGAATTGTGGAACAAACGTGACATTCTCGACGGTCAATGTTATGGGAGCTGCCTCAGCATCTCGATCGACAGCTCGAACTGTCGTTATAACAGTATCTATAGGGACATTAATTCGTATACCAATGGAAGGATCCTTTTGTTCGAAATGCGGCAAATTGTCATCAATATCGAGCACTTTCACAATGATGCGTATTAGTGAGAGATCTTCACGCTCGTAAGCATCACCAATGAATTTGTAGCTTGGTTCGCCATGCTTCAAACATTTCACCGTAATTGTATATGAATCAACAAGTTCTCGATCAATAGGACGCGTTGTTTTAAGTATAGCAAGACTTTCATTAGTGCGCTCAATTTCGAAGACATTTTCGTTATTGCCATTAATGATGATATAATCAATTATAGCATTTTCATCAATATCCTCATCAGTGGCACTAAAATTGCCCACTATGGCGCCAGCCGGTTGTTCTTCCAGCACTGAATAAGTAAGTGGACCTGCATCAACTTCACGCTCGAAACGCGGTAAATGGTCGTCGACATCTAGCACTATTATTTGCAATATACGCGTTACGGACTGTCGTGGCTGACCATTATCACTGACCTCCAGAATGATATTGTACATGGCTTTCGCTTCACGGTCCAAGATCTCTTGAGTTGTGATCAGTCCTGTATGCTCATCAATCATAAATGCCTGAGCATCTACTGTATCCGGTAGTATATTGTAGCTTAAGACACCCGATGGTGTATTTGCATCATCTGGATCGCTGGCAATCACTTGGAATACGGGTGAACCCACAGGTGAATTCTCTGGAACATTTGCCATTTGACCTTGAATGGGAGCCACGAAATATGGAATGCCATCATTTTCACTAACATCACCAATGTAAATGGTAACATCAACATCTGTCGAAAGTGACTGTTGCTTCGGTACTTGATTGCCTTTATCTTGGGCACGTACTACTACGGCATAAGGTTCTGAACGGCCTTTTCCCGTGAGATTACGGCGTGTGGTAATCACGCCACTTTGAGGATTGATTTTAAAAAGACCATTCACTTCACCTTCATTCACCAACTCATAGTGTACTTCACCGCCGGGTCCTTCATCAGCATCGCTGGCATTCAGATTCAAAACAAATGCATCATTGGGCGCATTCTCGGGTACGACAGCGGTATAGTTGCGTTGAGAAAACACCGGAGCATTATCATTTATATCCAGTACATTAATGGTTAACTCTACAATGCTTTGCTTTGCATCCGAAGGACTGCCTGGCGAATCTTCTGCCTTAACTTGCAGCCTAATGTATGGAGTACGTTCACGATCGATTGTTTGATTTGCAGCAACCAATATCTCACCAGTTACATTGTTTAACTCAAAAAGCGTTGCAAATTCTCCTTGCAGAGAGTAGATCACTTTATGGAATCCTAAACGGATATCACGTTCTGTCAGTGCAGCGTCTAGATCGGTGGCCTTAACAGTCAGCACTCGTTCCGGATGCATTTTATTCTCAATGATTGTTGCTTCATAGGAGGCCTGCTCAAATGATGGACTATTGTCATTAACATTCTCCACGGTGACATTCACCCTGGTGATTGTGCTACGTTTTCCATCAACACTTATTGCCCGCACTTGAAATTCAATTTGCGTACTCTGCTCATCTTCAAGAGCTTCATAGTCTAAGCGTTTGGTCAATATGACTTCACCCGTACGTTCCTGTATATGAAAGTATATTAGGTCCTTTGGTTCAATCAATTCAAAATTAGTAATGGGTTGTTTGGTGACAGGATCCTCTGCTTGTAATAAAAATAATGCGCTATCAATTGGCATTTCCTCCTTGATTGTGACATCTACAACTGGTTTTGAACTTCTCCAACCCTGGTTTTTAAACACAGGATTGGTATCCTTGAATGACTGTACATATATCGTGACTTCTGTAGTATCCACTTGAGTTTCAGGATTTATTTCTGCATTCAAATCACGCACCTCCACTGGTATAATGATCATGGCAGCAACATCATGTCGTAAGCTGCTATTTACGAAAATTTCACCACTTTGACTATCAATACGGAAGGCTTCCTGAACACGGTAATTGCTACGATTGGCAATACTGACTCCCGCCTTGGTGGTTGCTTGCACCTCACCCAATATTCTATACTCCAATCGAGCATTCAAATCTCTATCAATCGCTTTAATACGTAACACACTTTCACCAATCTCAGTCCGTTCCGAGACATAAGCTGCATAGCTAGAATGTTCGAATTTAGGCTTTTCATCATTGATATCCTTTATGCTGACATAAACTGTTGTTGTAGCTGTTTCTGGTATGGGGGCGCCAGCATCGACAGCATTGACAATGATTTCAAAACTGTCCATGTTTGCATCACGATCGATGTGTGCATGGGGTGCCACTGTTATTAAACCGGAACTGCAACAGAAAGTGGTTATTATAAATTAAAAGAAGTCCATGTTTTTTTCACTCACAGTTCATCAATCTGGAAATTGTCATTAGCTCCTACAATGCGATATCTTAACAAGCTGTCCAGACCATCAGGATCATGCGCTGAGACCATGGTAACATTGTAACCTGTTTTAGCGTTCTCTGGAATTGAAACACGATAGCTTGGTGGTCCCAGAACTGGTACATTCTCGATATTACGGAAATGTCCTCTGAAGATTGGTCGTTGATTGCCAGAGATACCAACACGTACAAGCAAATTCGTGGTATTTGTAAGTGGTGGTTCACCTATAAAATTAATATAATAAAGTAGTTCACATAAATATGTATGTGTATTACTTAGTAACTTACCATAATCTGTAGCTGACACGACTAATTCATATTCGCCACGTTCCGTATCCATTGATTTGGCCACTTTTTGCAATGTAACCTCTCCTGTTTCCGTATCAATGCGGAACACATTGCCCGATATGCTATTCTCGGATATAATGCCATACTTTATTTTGCCACCACCCTGACGCATCAGCATCGTGGGCACGTATAAAGAACTGCGGTTCAAAGATAGAGGCTCCCTCACGTATCGTACGACTATAATCATTGCTTTCGAATTGTGGATAATTATCATTGACATCCTCAACATCAACAAAGAGATTAGCATTTGTCTCACGTTCGCCAAGATCAACAGCAACAACAGTCAGACTATAGCTGCTTTGTTTCTCATAATTCAAAGGCTTCTCCAAGTACAATTCACCGGACAATGAGTGCAAATAGAAATTTTCAGCACCGAAACCTTTCAGCACATAGACCACCGTACCAAATTCCGCAGAGTCTGCATCGGTTGCTTTAACAACACCAATTAGAGTTTCCACTGTGAGATTCTCTTTTACAGTAAAGCGGTAAACGGGCTTCTCAAAAATTGGAGCATTGTCATTGGCATCCAATAAATTTATTTCTACATCCGCCTTAGACTTCTCTACTCCATTCACAGAGGCAACTAACTCAAATTGAAATATGCGTTGCGATGGGTCTGGTACATCGTAATCCAATTTTGTTGAGTTCAAAACCTTTACGACTACTGGTGTACGTCCTTGTCCCTCATTTGGCGACACAGCAAACACACCGCCCGAGTTTTTTATATCACGCAATGATAATTGATAACGACTATTTTCGCCCATCACGCATCTACAAGCACTGACAATCCTGGCAATGGCATACCAACGCCTAGATTCTCTGTGATCGATATATTAAAATGTTTTGCATTGAATTCCGGTAAATGATCATCGATGTCCAGTACAACAATTGTAACTCGTGCAATTGAAAAATCTGCTGGTACTTCCCCATCAATTAGTTCAGTAGCGCGTACTGAGAAAACATAAACTCCGCCATTTTGTAAAATATCCGGATGCTCGCGGTCCAATGGAACTGATGTGGTTTGAAGGGTGGCCATACCCTCCTTTGGCTCACCATAGGGCACTAGCTCGAAATGTCCAAAATGTTCATCCTCTAGGGAAAGGAAGATATCACGGGGTATGCCAATATCGCCATCGATAGCCTTGATTGTTAGAACGCTTACGCCCGCTGGAGTATTCTCATCCAATGTAGCTGAATATGGTGCATTTGTAAAAATTGGTGGCTGATCTTGCACATCGACCACACTAATCGAGATCGTGGCAAAAGCAGTTAAACGTTTGTCAATCGCACTATCTGATGCTGCCACTGTCATTATATACGACGGACGACTTTCATAGTCCAATGGTTTCTTTAATGCGATGCGAGCGGTATAATTACCTTCGGCTAGACGCACGGCACGAACATCAAATGTATCACAAATATCATTTTCCTGTAATTAGGGTTGATCATCATTGGGTTATTAGGCTACTGGCGTTACACTATCGCTTCTCACGCACTACTCACCTCAACGCATTTCATTTGTATCTCGGCATTAATGCCCTCATCACGATCTATGACGATAACACGCGGCTCTATCGTTAGATCAGCGCCCATGGGCAATGATTCGCTGACGATCGCCGTGTATGGACGACCCAAGAATATCGGTGCATTGTCATTGTAATCGCGAACGGGTATCTCGCGACGCAATGACACTGTGTTCGGCTCTGTGCCATAGACACCCTCGTCGGTGATGCTGATTATCACTTCGATTGTATCTTGTGTTTCGCGATCGAGTTCTTGACGCAAGCGAACAACACCTGTTTCACGATCGACCGAGAAAATTGGCCCAGATATGCTGTACTTGATTCGACTGCCCTCGGGGTCGCTGCCTATATGAGTATAGAATAAAGAAAAAGAAGGAAAGAATGGTGAATTAAAAGCGGGCGTGATATTACTAAATGTACTCGTTGCTCCATAAATGCTCTCAGTTAACTCAGACTAGTTTTACGCTTTTGTTTACTTTTATGGCGTCTGCTTCCGCATTATCCCCTTCATCATCATCACTATCGCCACTATAATCACCTAGAGTGCTTTTAATTGTGTGAAAAATGCTAATTAAGTTCACATAACCTTGTTTGAGTTATCAAGATTTGTTATGGTTTAATGGCTTTTCATCTGAGGTAATTTAGAAGCGCCATTCATTTTATTTAGTTGGATGACCCAATTCCTGTGCGAATCTTATAATAGACAATGTAATCTCTTCCAACTCCTACTGATTTAGAAAGTATAACCGAAGTTTGACTCATGAGTTGTAAGCTATTTGCCTCGCCCTCTTCCTAAAATAACAGGAAGTGTTTGACCCAAAACAATTCATCATCGGTTATTTATGCCATGAACTACTGACTGTTATGAATCATATTCTCTATATACAATATGTAGAAGAATAAAAAGTCTATTTTCGAACGAAGCAATAAAGAAAACTGGTCCATGATGCAGAAAAAGACTGAAAGATACCCAAGCATAAAGGCAAATACATACATACTTGTAAGCCATGAACGAAACCTTAAAGAGGGCAAACTCGAACAATTGAAAAAATGAGGTGTTCACGATTTATTTCTCTCTTGTTCTGTTTATTTTTTATTTTTTTCCAGCCCAACTCAATACAAACAATTGCACTACCATAACAACAAATACAACAATCAGAAAATAAATAGTAAATAACACGTTCCCAACTCTCTAACCAAGTTTGAATTTTGTTTTGTTTTCTCCCATTTCTTCTTTTTTTTTCCCAATCTTAGCCAACGTTAATTGCTGACTGCTAAGAAGTGAGCTCAAGATGTCGGTTGGTATCTTCAAAGTTGATAGAGGAATGGAGCTCGTGCTTTGCCTTTAAAACGAATTTTTTCGTTAAACAATTTTGTGTTTTTTTTTTTTTTTTTGTGGGACAAATAGTTTTGAGCAAAAATATACGACCGAATCCAGACAAACTCACTCAGTCAACTTTTAACGCAGCTAGTTTTCTTAGGTATAAAGAAATGCTAAATAAAAAAATTTGTTAAGTTGGAAATTGAATTTCCGTGAAAATTTTTGCGTTCCAGTTTTTGGTTAAAAGCAAAAAACTGGTAATTTTCGCTTGACAGTTTACTTATTTTCTAATATTTTTTTCGGCTACTTAAACATGTTTATATGACTGAGTCTTACTGAGAGATACATTAACAAATACTATCATGGGGAGCTACTTACATATTGTTGGAAGTACTTGATTTCATGCTTCATGAAGCGTATTTGTTAATATGCAGTATTTTATTATCATAAGTTCGTGTTGTTTTTGTTGGTGCTGTTGCTACTGAACTTAATTATAATATTGCACTAATTAAAAGCAAAAACAGAAAATAATAATAATGAACCATTTACTATTTACATATAAATTTCTGCTGAATTTACAAATAAAAAAGAAATTGAAACTAGTGTTTATATTTATTATTTAGTTCTGGGAGAAATAATATTGATCGATTCTTAAGAATCATAAAAATGAACTCAGAGCTTGGTACAAAAGATATATTAGTGGGATTTCTATCTGAAACCTATTATTATAAAATATACAATAAAATTGATACTGTAACATATGAAACAAAGAACACTGTCGCATCCACTTATTTATTTATTTAGATATCCGAAACTTTATACAAGAATTATAATTTTGTTTTGTTTATTTAGAAATATTTTTCTTATATTTGATATTATAACTAAAACAAAAGAAAGATTGCTAGCTATGGTGGCCTACGCTTCTTTCATAACATTACAATTAATCGATTTTAAATATTGTATTTTGATAAATTGATATATTGTATCATGAACTTATCAAATGTAATCAAAAATGAAATTATCACTTTGTTACCAATTTAAGTTTCTTAGATATTATATATAAGTATAAATCCAGAGGTTTTCAATCTGATTCAGTCTAACCCTAAGTTTTAACATGGCATGAAATCTGTCATCATCTTAATTAAGTGCTTTCCCTTTTGTTCTGCTTAATAGTGCAGAATTAAAGTTAAACAATCCCACATATTCTAAGTGTTCATTCTTGAACTAACAAAGCGGAATTCAAGGGCTTCAATCTTATTGAAATAAAAAATGTTAGTTTAAGAATACCAGTATTTATCTGACAACATAATCGAATAATAATAATATTGGGAAACCACTTATAAGATGAAGTGTTGACATGAAGAGAAAATGTGTTCAACATAAGACATAGAATAAATCGGCTATTCATCATGAAATTCTTAACTGAAATTTTTATAATAATTGTATACTTTCTAGTTTTAATTAAGACAAACAAATTTACCTGCATTCTAAATAAACCAAAATTCTGTCAATCTAGAAGTTCAACCACTTTTGTTTATGTACCATAAAACAATAACAGAAACCTAACAAGACACGTATTTCTAAATAAATTTAAGAGTAATAGATATGCGGAATGGCAACAGGTGTCACTATTCACCGATAATTTTATAAAAGAACCCAAGCGCCATAAGTGCGTTTAATGTTATGTTAATAAATGCTAGCAGCATGTTGCGCATGTGCAACACATACATACATACATACATACTATTTAACTACAAATACTCAGACACAATTATTGCATTAGATATTTAGAAATTTAGTCACTTATATGTGAATTCATATTTCCTTTGCAATAAATTTGTGGCGATGAATTGATTTTTGTTGTTGATATGTTTCCTTCTTTTATTATTATTCGTTATTTATTAAATCAACTTTTTGTGTTTGTGCGAAACGTGTTTTGTATCTCACGGATACCGGTACCGGTGCGCAACTTAAGTCGATTGATGTCTGACGTATTGACTGAATGATCTAAAGTTTACTTGTCTACTTTACTTTGAATCATTGATTTCTTTTTTTTGTAGATATTACATAGTACGAGTATCAAGGCTCAATGGCAAGTTGAGCAAAATAGTGTTGCGAATTTATAAATATCAATGACTACATTCATAATTGTTATGCTGCTACCTGAGATTTGGCACACGTTGCTCACACAAATGCATGAGATACTTTTGTAATAAAGAAAATTATGGAATCTAATATTTGCTTAACTCGACTTAAATTAGGCTTCTGTGTCAAGTAACTCATCTTCGTCATCATCTCTGCTTTTATATCTGTAACAATAACAGTTCTTTTGTATTGTTGTTATTGTTATTGTTGTTGTTGTTGTTGCTGTATAAGCACGCAAATTGTAATTCACACCATAAAGTGTTAAAACCACAAAGTACAACAATGCTGACTACAAAATATAATGAGATTTATCTGCACAATCTCTTGGCATATGACGACTTCACTTATATTTTTCCCTAACTCACGTAACTATGTTACTACTTAAACCATATATAGCATCTACTAGATACATATACTGATACCTTTTGCATACAAAGGAAGCGGTTGCGAAATGTTTTGGAAATTAAAGCAACTAAATATGTATAAAAAAATTACATCTCACTGACAAAAAAAAAAAAAAAGTAACTCGAACTTGTTTAGTCAGAGAAGAGGTTTTTTAGTTGCATGCATTTGGTTTTAGATACTTTTTGCAGCAACAACTGCCAACTGCTGTTGTGTAACTTGAGCAACATTTAGTGCACACTGCGTAAAGTAAAAGTAAAATTTTACACAAAGCGGACACTTTCAATTGACTCGACTCAACTCAGTGCTATCAATATCAATTTCTATCATTGCTTTTTAATGATACACTAGAATAATATTGACGAGACCAAGAAAAGTGAGAGCCATCATTGCTCAGATATAGAGTTAATATATTTATCTATAAACATACATATGTAATTGTGTATCTAGTGTCATTCGAAGCAATCAGTTCTTGTATCTCAGTCATTACAATAATTATGTTTAATTTATGTATTTACGTGTTTATTTACAAACATCTCAGTCTATGGTATCTCCAGACTTGAATATGATGCCACGCATTAAAACGTGCTTCGGTTGTATTTCCGTATACATTGCAAGATTTGTGTCTAAATCTAAGTCATCCAAAGATTGTGGATATCTTTATATAGGCGTGGTATTGTGATTTCTGGCTATTAGGAAGTAATTTGTGTTTCATTTGGTTTCGATAAAATAAAATTTATAAAATAATTTTAAATTTTAATTATAAATGAGTAATAAATAATTTTATAAAATATTATATTTGTTTATACATAGTATTTCTCCATTGATCCGTAGATTTAATGACCTTGAGTTCAAAGAAGTCAGAGCAAGAATGGGTATTAGTAACGTTTCACATGCATTGAAGCTAAGATTAGTTCAACCCAATCCCTCCTATCAATACTATACTATACTATCAATTTCATAAAATATACAATCCTCGTCGTCATTAAATAGAGTCTCTGCCATTTCTATTCCATTATGGATTTGTTCAAATAACAAACTATTGACAACAACTCTAAGATAGTGAATGTAGTACAATACAATTCTTAAACAACAATCAACATTCTCTTCTGTGACTTTTATTTTAAGTTTACTCGGTCGGTCATTTGCACTAGTATGACTAATTGTTAACTGAATTAAGTTTAGAAATATGAACCAAAGTGATTTTTTCTATTCATCTTAGTAAGTAGTTAGTAAACACGAGCGTTTGCATCAAAATTTAATCTGATCTCCAAGGTTGCAACAAAACTAACAGAAACCAAAAGTAGGTGGTGCAAAAAAACCAGTTTCATTGACGTCGAAGCGTAACAAATTATGTACTCACTCACTCAAGATTGGACGAGTGAGTACTTAAAATATTGTATATAAAAATAAAAAAAAATAATAATGCCAAAAGTTAAATGAAAGTCAACGTCATAAACATATTTACGGACGTATGGACAATTATGCAATTGAAAAATTTCAGAAAAACAGAAATAAATAAAAAAAAATAAAATAAATCATCAAAATGATTACAAAACAATTATAAGTTTGTAACACGTTTGCATATTTTTGCAGAAATTCAAAATTCAAAAAAAACAACATTTTTTTGCTTACAAGATATTGTAAATACAATATTATGCAGCACAGATACTTGCTGCACAGTAAGCAGATAAATGCATGAGGCCTGAGCTATTGATTAATTAAGACGCTTCATGCTGAGTGTTTGTGTGTGGTTAATTTTGGACTTTAGCCTTTGTTAAAGTCAAGAAATAATAAAGAAAAATTGGAAAAAACAACCATATTAATCGCTGAAATTCTGATTAATTGTGTAGTTTTAATGATTTTTCGTTTTGGTTTTTGTATTTTCTGTATTACGAAACGTGCTTTAATTTCAGAGTTAAGCACGAAATATTGGTGCTCAATACCCCGCATCCTCAGATAGAGGGAAATATTATTGACTAAGTTATTTTCTAATTGAAAAATGATTTTCATTATTTTGTTTTTTGTTTTTTTAGTTTTCCATTTGCAACTGAAACCAAGATTTTCTCACGCATTTCAAAAAACCGCTTACTTTATTGATGTTAAAGCGTAAGCTTTGATGTTTAGGATTTGGGTTTTTAGTAAGACAAACTTGTTTTCAATTTGGGACTGGTAGTAAGGCCGCTGTTGGTTAAAAGTTTATACATTAAACATTAAACTATCGTATGTAACTAAAAACAACTGTATGAAAGACTAGATCGACACAAGCAAGCCAACAATAGTGATGACGTTTTAACAACACATAAACAAAACAAAAAATTAACTTAAATCCCAAAATAAAGCAAGTATGTACTAGTATTATGGTAAAACTTACCTTTCAATTGATAAACTGGACTACCAACTGGTGTGTTCTCGGATAAACTGAAACGTGACATATCACCTGAACCAGGTACAAAATGAGGTGGATGATTCAACAGTTGGGCATTGCTGAATTTAAGCGGTAGCAGCAAGATTGTAAGGAAAACAAAGGTAAAAACCAACTGTATCATGTTGCACCAAACCAGGTTAAAATGGCACATTTTCTTTTCTCTTTCTTTTCCTTTGAGTTAGAGATAGTAGTGAGTTATATTATATTTTATTTTATTTCCCAATTAGCAACTTTTTTAAAGCTTATTGAGTTCAAGCTGTTTTTAACACATTTTTCTTTAAGTATTGTACTTTAACTGTAAATCAAAAGAAGAAAATATGAATAAAAATAAAATCACAAAAAAACCGAAACATTCTTTCACTTAAAATTCCAAACTTGAGAAAAATTAACCTTGTCTTGAACGAAAACAAAACTAAAAACGTGGCTGACTTAATTTTCCATATGTAAGTATTATTCAACAACATTCAAGTAAGAATGGGTTTAAATTTTTTTATTAATTATAATTTTCATTAAGCATTTTATTGTACACATAAACTTTAACGAACCAGTTTGTAGTATTTGTTCTTTATTTAATTTTAATGTCACGAACTTGTTAAAGTTCTCCTCACTTTATGCTTAGACATTCCATTTTTTTTTTTTGTGTTATTTTTTGTGTTGTCTTAGATTATTTTGTTTTATTTTACTTTATATGGTTTATTTATTTTAGGTTTTTTGTCTATCAAAAAGTGTTGTTTAGATTATAGTATTTGTATCCGGTTTTATGCTAACAGTGAAGTCATGCATCAGACAATAGTATAAGATTTCAAATTCATCTTCGTCATCAATACTCGTATCATCAACAAAGATCAACCGCGAATATAATCAAAATGAGATAAATAAAAGAAAGAAATATGAAATAAAGATACACAAAGTGAAGAGAAATATTGAAATAACTTTACAAGAAATTTCACTTTGAATGCGGAAATCGAGATGAGCACAAAAACAATTCAAAACACATCTAAGTGCGCGCTAACTTTTTGATTAGCAAAATTTATAGCTTTCAATAAGACAAAATTAAAAATGGCGAAAAATATACAAATGAGACTACGCGCTTGCGTAGCTCGACGACTTTAAGTTCAATTCAAAATTTAATGTGGATGCTGCAGAATCTTGGTGGTGATGATGAAGCTGACTAGCTTTCTGTATGTATCTATGAGTTTGCTATTTGTATCTACATATTTAGTATTGACCAGCGCACAAATAGCTAAAGATGTGTGTATAAAAAACAACAAAGCATATGGCTCAGATTTTGTTGTCTTTTAAAATTAGCAAAAAAAAAAAAAGAAGAAAGAAGAATCAGAAGCAAACTGCAAAATATGGTAGATGAGAAGAGAAGGCAAGAGTAGAGTAGAGAAGAGCAGAAAACAGGAATTTCGTTTTGTATTTTTGTTTTGTTTGTTCGAGGAGAAAAGTGCGAGCGTTTTGCTTTCTGCCCAATCCGTCTATACATGTCCGTCTATCTGTCTGTCTGTCTGTCTGTCTGTGGGTTTGTCTGCCTGCCTGGGGAGTTTCAGCAAAATATAAAGTACTCAAGAGCTTGTTCTTGACTCGTTATTGCTAACGTTGTAGTTTGTTGCTTTTCGCTGCTTCTGTCTGATGATGATGATGATGATGATGATGATGATGATGATGATGCTGTTCAGGTAAACTATGGTAAAACCACTTCTTAATGTTCTTTTTTCTTTTTCTTTTCCTTTTTTTTCCTTTCTTTCTTTGTTTGTACTTTTCTTCAAGTTTGTCTGCAAATGAATTGCGGTCACGTTTAGTAAACGTTGAAATATAAGTAAAATTCTACCCAAAAAACAATACTAAAAAAAATCACAGAAAAACAAAAGATCAACTTGTCGCACTAAAAATCGACTGTAACTTTTTCTATAGCATGTGATAAAAAATTTTTGAAATTATCATTGTATCTCAATAATTTTTACTTCAATTTATGTCACGCACTCACGTTCGTTGAATTTTTTTACATTATAAAACAAATTTTCTTATGATTTATCAATCAATTTTTATAGATTTATTTTTCATGCAATTCATTTATCTTTTTGTATTGAGTTTACCTTTGTTCATTTAAAATTTGTATCAACTTTATCTTTTTAATATTCAATTTCTTTAATGAAAGCTTTGAAAATATTTTTAAATAATAATTAAACACCTTCCGATATTTTGTTTTTATGCAAATTCTTTTCACTATTTAAACTCTTTCGTTTTCTGCACAGCTTAGCCAAAAAATCAAACAACAACAGAAGACCGCAAAGAAGTTACGCACCAAAAAAAAAAAAACCGAAAAACTCGTCTTGATCTTGCCTGACCGCCGCCGATATTTCTTTATTATTTTTTCTTTTCTTCTTAATATATGATTTTTTTTTCTTTTTATTGTATCTTAACGTTTCTTAATTTTTGTGTTGTAAAAGCGCGTCTGAGACACGTCTTAACGGTTCGACAATGTCTCTCAAAGTACTCGTTTTGCACTTTTGTTCCGAGCACCAAAGCTGCGAGAGTTGGGTTGTCATAGCTCGTCTTACCTGTTGCGCTCATTTTCAAGAGAATTGTTGTTCTTTGCTCTGAGAGAAATTCCGGTTTTGTGTTTGTAGCTCTATTTGTATCTGTATCTTTTTGCCGCTTCTTGTAAGTTTTGTTTTGATAAGTATTTTTGTTTAGAAAATGTGTAAAAAGGTAGAGTGAAAAAGATATATTCATATGTTTTCAAGATACAAAATAAGTAGCATACTTTTAGACTTTAACAAAAATTGATGTACGAATTTATTATAATATAAAAAATATTTTAACAAAAAAACAAATTAGATTATTGATACATTTTCATATCTTAAAACTGCTGTAGCATAAAAATATATTCAGATTCCCCATCATTATTTATTACATAGCATCATCTACTTGAAACTGTATTAGATCCTCGACTGGAAAGCGAAATAATGAGGCTGTCTGTGCTTCCGATGCGATTTGATCGATATTTGCATTATTGTTGTACTGGAAATTATTACGTGTCTCAATGTGATCATAATGAGTTGCATCCAAGTTATCCAACCGATTGTTATTCACCAATGCGGCAGCATGTGGCATCTCTGGTATATCAGCAGCAACAATTGGATGCTCGAAATCTATCAGTGGCTCATGGGACAAACGATCACTACGTGATATAGATGGTTGACTTTGCGGTTGCTGCTGCTGTTGTTGGGTTAGAGTTCTATTTGGATGTTGTTGCTGTTGTTGTTGTTGTTGTTGCTTTTGTTGTTGTTGTTGTTGCTGTGATGTGAAGTAAGTTGAATTGCCAACAATGGTGTCCGGTATATTGCGCGGCTCGATTGGTAATTGCAATTCAGATTCCTCGGATATGGTATTCCGATTTATTGCATTATTATAGAAGGGATTTGTTGAGGGCTTGAATGTTGTTGTTGATTGTGGCTTCTGTTTGGGAAACACATTCAAATGTACCATAATCTGATTGGATTTATTATTAGGATTACTACCACCACCGGGTACTACTGGATGTATATGATCTGGTGGTAGAAATGGCATTTGGTAATGATTTACTGGATATTTTTGTTGCTGTTGCTGTTGCTGTTGCTGCTGTTGTTGTTGATAGAGCTGCATTTGTTGCTGATGTTGTTGCTGTTGATTGTATCTATTTGTCTGATCTGGAAAAACAACATGTGTATTACTCGATTGCGGTAGCTGCATTGGTGTCTGTGCGGATGTTGGAAACTTGAAGGGTCCAAACGCTGACTGAGGATATGGTGAGGGAGCAGTAAGTGCAGCGGCTGATGGTGCTACTGGTATTTGCATGTATTCAGCAAAAGGATTGCGTAATACCGACGATGGTCGTGATGGTTGCATTAATTTCAACTCATCAAATTTAAAGGGTCTAAAGTCCTTTGTAGGTGGTAATACTGGATAAATATCTAGATTGACTTTGAAAGGCAAACGTTTTAATTTGGGTTGTCGTGTCGCATTCAATGCAATAATTGGTTGATAAGGCGGCAAATATGAATCGGCTTGGAAGAAATGTTGCTGTGGCTCCAAAAGCAGTTGATTGCTAGTGGGATGTTGTTTCTTCTTATGCTTTTTTTTCTTCTGTTTGGATGCATTTGGCTGCATTTGTTGCTGTATGGCCAGCAGATTTATATCATGTGGTGACCGGGGTTTGTACTGATAGAATTGATCAACAGAGATACGTTGATATGGTTGTGGTACCATGCCATTCATCATTATCGGAGTCGCTGGTGGTTGAGCATAAGCAGCACCCGCTCCACCAGCAAGAATTTGCATAGACATTGGTATGGGAATTGCAAACTGCATTTGCTTCTTGTTGCGTTTGTTACGAAAAAAGTTGGTTATGCCGCTGGACTTAAGATTTTTGAAAGATCCTGCGATGTGTAGCCCTGTTGGCATCATTACCATTTGTGGTGGCGCTTTGCTAGGAGCAGCATTCAAATGCAAATGCTGTAGTATATCTTGTATATTGTGCAAATCTGGACGCTCACCAACTATCTTCTTGAACTGTTCTGGCAGAGGACCATCATAAGGAAAATGGAATGGTTTCGGTTTTAGTAGATCATCACGTTGTGCTAAGCTACCAGGTGTCTCGGAATAATGACGCCTCACCAAAGCTGCCGACGATGAAGGTTGCCGTGTGGTGAGACGAGGTGGTCGTGGCAATTGGTCATGCAGCTCACCTTTTAATGGCGTCATTGTAGCTGAACGCTTCGGTAAACGCTCATAGAGATGATTTTGATGATTTGGTTGCAGATGTGGTTGATGATGTTGGTGATGGTGACGGTTGTAGTGTTGATAATAGTGCACAGACTGATGGTCCATGTCCGAATCGTGCTGTTGCTGCTGCTGTTGTGATTCACTTAAGCCAACAGTAACTGCAGTTGAAGATGCCGATGCCAGTGCCGATGCAACGCGCTGAATGGCTCCCGAAGCTACTGGTGATGGCGAAGCCGTTGCTGTTAATGCCAACATTGTTGGTTGCTGTGGCGGCTGGGGTCGTTTCGCTTTCGTGCGCCATGTTCCATAGATAGGCTCCTCAATCGCGTTGTTGTCGGCACGCTCCAATAAATAAGATGTTTCGCCTGCCATTGCATGCAGGTGAAGTTGTTGCTGCTGCTCTTGCAGTTGAAGTTGTTGCTGTTCGAATTGTTGCTGCTGTTGTAGCTGCAATTGTTGTAACTTTGCACGCATCTCTTCGATTTGGCTGCGTTTCACTGCAGTCACTGAGGCGTCTTCTTCAGGCAACTCTAATTGTTGATTATTATTTATTAAAGTGATACTATGATTATCACTGTGAGGACTTAGTGTCGTAGTGGTTGTCAAGCCGCCACCACTATCTAACTCCCTGTCTACTTCTTCCAATTCTTCTTCAATGTTGTTCTGTGTGAGAGTGAAGTTCTGTAGGTTTCTCAAATGATATGGTTGCGATTGATTACGATGTATTGCAGTAGCGGCAGCAGTTGAAGATACTTTGAATATCATTAGTGACATCTGGAAAAGATACTCATTAAATTTACACTTCTAGTGATCACATTTGAATGGGACCCTTACTATTATAACAACCAATAACATGCCGATACTCCAAGCTAATGCGTTGCCTGCAAAGTGTCGTCTGAGCTTTGTTTCTCTATATGCGTTCTTATTGAAAGAATCCAATTTTTTACAAGATACTTTTTGCTTAATAAACATTTTTCCAAAAAATTGAAGAAATTTTTCCACTTTTTTCTTTCCCCAACAAACAATTTTCACTATGTATTGTATGTATATTCGAACGATTTTGTTTCTCGAGTTCAATCGTTTTGTATTTTAGCCAAAACCTCAACCGACTTCTGCTTCATTGCGAATCCAAAAGAAGACTGCACGAATTTTCCCAAACGGACGCCTTAATGAAACATCTTCATTAACTTTTCTGCTAAGTTGTGAGCCAAATTAGAAAGTTTATTAGCTAAAGACTCATTCAAATACAAGCAACAACAAAATTACAATACACAAAATATTAATTACTTTTCATATAATTTCATGACTTCTCTCCACATTACAATGGTATTGAAGCAGAAGGCGTTTGAGAGGGTGGTAACTGGGCCTCGAGAGCATCGAGATATTAGACACTCATAGACCGTGACAAATTATTATATTTAATATTTTATAAAAAAAGAAAAGAAATGAATAATCAAACAAAAAAATCGCATGTCGACAAAATTCTAGTATTGTACAAAAGAAACATCGGGAATGTACCGGACACGAAATATGAGAAAAACAACAATTTAACACCCACAGATTTAGGAACTTGTTAACAGATTCATGCGCTAAAATATGAATTTCCGCAAGCATAGACTTGCTATGAAGGAAATGAGTTTAGCTAAATTAAGTATATATTAATTATAACAATGTATGAATGTCTCAACAGTCTATATTTGGTAAAGGAGTCCAACCCGCGGTCTAAGTGAAGACTGAATGCGGCCCAATGCGACCGAAGTGACAAACAGAAACTTCTTTGCCTAATGTTTTTTATGCTCGTCAATTTGTCGGAGAGAATGAAAAAAAGTTATAATAATTTAGGGTAGTGTTATAAAAATAACACAACAATTATAACTTTAAGATATAGTATTTTCTATGGAGGTTTACTCCATTCCATTAATCGGAGTTGGTTGATTTGAACATTCCAATTGCGGATGGTATGAAAACGTATTTATTCCTGATAGCACAGGATGCATATGCATGGCCGGACAGACAGTAAAAAGATAGACATTGCTAAATAGATTCGGCATTGCACGCACGGTTCTATATATTTCAATTATCATCACAAAGTAATCATTCCGGTTTACACTAGTGAGAAACGTATAAATATTGTGTATCTATGTATTTGAAAGGAAGGGAAAAAGCAACTCTTCAAAACCAATATAGTAAACAACAACAAATGTATATATTTCTTAATTTTATTGTTCAGGTTCAATTTGTATAAAAATATGAAGTCTTGGCTTATAAAAGAAAGAGCTGAAATAAAATATATAGGTAGTATTAGAACTTGATCATAGAAAAAGACATGTTTCATTATAAAATATTATTACAAATTTAATTCTAATTGTATGAGTATGTATTTCATTAATTAATAAAAACAATTTTCAATCATGATCACCCCAAAAGATGTTACAAGGAGCGAACACAAAATCGTTTACACTGTACTGACTAGATGGGTCTAGCCCTAGACAAATTGTTGGTACCGCTTTGCTAGATAAAAGGCAGCAATTGACTCACTTCCTTACTACAATATTACAAATATCACCTATCGTACCCAGTTAGTCTTTTCGAGAATTAGAATGTTCTCTGTGCTGAATATTGATTTTTCTGGTAATCGGTTTTGATAGATGAGTAAATAGTAATTTTAGAATTTCCCTCTTAAAAATCAAAGGGAATACTCGGCCTGGGATATTGATAGCCCTGGTGCTTGGTTGGTGGAGGTGGAGTTGCTCTCGTTGGTGGCGGAGTAGCACGAGTTGGTGGCACAGTCACGATCTTACGGGTCGTCGCTGGAGTCTGTGGCTTGTTGGTTGGTGGCAAGTAAGTCGCTGGTGGGCGTGTGGTTGGTGGACGTGTTGGCGGATATGTTGGTGGTTGTGTAGCACGAGTTGGTGGCACAGTCACGATCTTGCGGGTCGTTGCTGGAGTTTGTGGCTTGTTTGTTGGTGGCAAGTAAGTTGCTGGAGGACGAGTAGTTGGTGGACGGGTTGGTGGCTGCGTAGCACGTGTTGGTGGTATAGTCACGATCTTGCGGGTTGTCGCTGGTGTCTGTGGCTTGTTGGTTGGTGGCAAGTAAGTTGCTGGTGGTCGAGTCATTGGTGGTATAGTCACGATCTTACGGGTCGTCGCTGGAGTCTGTGGCTTGTTTGTTGGTGGCAAGTAAGTTGCTGGAGGACGAGTAGTTGGTGGACGGGTTGGTGGCTGCGTAGCACGTGTTGGTGGTATAGTCACGATCTTGCGGGTTGTCGCTGGTGTCTGTGGCTTGTTGGTTGGTGGCAAGTAAGTTGCTGGAGGACGAGTGGTTGGAGGACGTGTTGGTGGACGGGTTGGTGGCTGTGTTGCACGGGTTGGTGGTATAGTCACGATCTGGCGGGTTGTCGCTGGTGTCTGTGGTTTGTTGGTTGGTGGCAAGTAAGTTGCTGGTGGCCGAGTGGTTGGTGGACGAGTTGGTGGACGGGTTGGTGGCACCGTTACGATCCTACGGGTTGTTGCTGGAGTCTGTGGCTTGTTTGTTGGCGGCAAGTATGTTGATCCGGGGGTGCTTGGTGGACGAGTTGGTGGACGGGTTGGTGGCTGAGTTGCACGCGTTGGAGGCACAGTCACGATCCTACGGGTAGTTGCTGGAGTCTGTGGCTTGTTTGTTGGTGGCAAGTAAGTTGCTGGTGGACGAGTAGTTGGTGGACGGGTTGGTGGCTGCGTAGCACGGGTTGGTGGTATAGTTACGATCTTACGGGTCGTCGCTGGTGTCTGTGGCTTGTTGGTTGGTGGCAAGTAAGTTGCTGGTGGACGAGTGGTTGGTGGACGAGTTGGTGGACGGGTTGGTGGCTGTGTTGCACGGGTTGGTGGTATAGTCACGATCTTACGGGTCGTCGCTGGAGTCTGTGGCTTGTTTGTTGGTGGCAAGTAAGTTGCTGGAGGACGAGTAGTTGGTGGACGGGTTGGTGGCTGCGTAGCACGTGTTGGTGGTATAGTCACGATCTTGCGGGTTGTCGCTGGTGTCTGTGGCTTGTTGGTTGGTGGCAAGTAAGTTGCTGGTGGACGAGTAGTTGGTGGTCGTGTTGGTGGCTGTGTTGCACGGGTTGGTGGTATAGTCACGATCTTACGGGTCGTGGCTGGAGTCTGTGGCTTGTTGGTAGGTGGCAAGTAAGTAGATCCAGGAGTGCTTGGTGGACGTGTTGGTGGACGGGTTGGTGGCTGCGTAGCACGGGTTGGTGGTATAGTCACGATCTTACGGGTTGTCGCTGGTGTCTGTGGCTTGTTGGTTGGTGGCAAGTAAGTTGCTGGTGGACGAGTAGTTGGTGGACGGGTTGGTGGCTGCGTAGCACGGGTTGGTGGTATAGTCACGATCTTGCGGGTTGTCGCTGGTGTCTGTGGCTTGTTGGTTGGTGGCAAGTAAGTTGCTGGAGGACGAGTGGTTGGAGGACGTGTTGGTGGACGGGTTGGTGGTATAGTCACGATCTTACGGGTCGTCGCTGGAGTCTGTGGCTTGTTTGTTGGTGGCAAGTAAGTAGATCCAGGAGTGCTTGGGGGACGAGTTGGTGGACGTGTTGGTGGCTGTGTTGCACGGGTTGGAGGCACAGTCACGATCTTACGGGTAGTTGCTGGAGTCTGAGGCTTGTTGGTTGGAGGCAAGTAAGTTGCTGGTGGGCGAGTAGTTGGCGGACGAGTTGGTGGACGGGTTGGTGGCTGTGTTGCACGGGTTGGTGGTATAGTCACGATCTTACGGGTCGTCGCTGGAGTCTGTGGCTTGTTTGTTGGTGGCAAGTAAGTTGCTGGTGGACGAGTGGTTGGAGGACGTGTTGGTGGACGGGTTGGTGGCTGTGTTGCACGGGTTGGTGGTATAGTCACGATCTTACGGGTCGTCGCGGGAGTCTGTGGCTTGTTTGTTGGTGGCAAGTAAGTTGCTGGTGGACGAGTAGTTGGTGGACGGGTTGGTGGCTGTGTTGCTCGGGTTGGTGGTATAGTCACGATCTTACGGGTCGTCGCTGGTGTCTGTGGTTTGTTGGTTGGTGGCAAATAAGTTGCTGGTGGACGAGTGGTTGGCGGACGTGTTGGTGGACGGGTTGGTGGCTGTGTTGCACGGGTTGGTGGTATAGTCACGATCTTACGTGTCGTTGCTGGAGTCTGTGGCTTGTTGGTTGGTGGCAAATAAGTTGCTGGTGGACGAGTGGTTGGCGGACGTGTTGGTGGACGGGTTGGTGGCTGTGTTGCACGGGTTGTTGGTATAGTCACAATCTTGCGGGTTGTCGCTGGTGTCTGTGGTTTGTTGGTAGGTGGCAAATAAGTTGCTGGTGGACGAGTGGTTGGCGGACGTGTTGGTGGACGGGTGGGTGGCTGTGTTGCACGGGTTGGGGGTATAGTCACGATCTTACGTGTCGTTGCTGGAGTCTGTGGCTTGTTGGTTGGTGGCAAGTAAGTTGCTGGTGGACTAGTGGCTGGGGGACGAGTTGGTGGACGGGGTGCAGGTTGAGTGGTGCGTGGAGGCAACTCAAATGGGATATTCGGCGTAGGATAATGATAACCATCAGCTGCGCGTACCTTGCGCTACAAAGAAAATAATATTAGACTTTCTCAAACCTGCATATTTATTACTCTACTTCTTACCTCAAGGGTCGCTTCATCGGCGGTGGACACCGCAAAGATGACGCAAACCGCAAATCCAAAAAGTGCGATTTTCTATAAAATTAAATCAAAAATCAAACATCGTTATATCCACAACTTTTAGTGCCATTTTTTTGTTGCTTTTTGAAATAACCAATTAATTAATGTCAGAATGACGTCTTCAGGCATCGAATTAACCACTTGCAGAAGACGTTTTAGGAAATTATTGTACGAGTATATGCAGATCTGTTGATTTTGTTCTCACACCAAAAAATGCAGCATGGCATGAATCTACAAGTTTAAGCCATTTCAATTTGTTGATGTTTGAGGTAACAGCATGACTATGATAATTGCCTAATCAAGCACAAAAAAATCACGATTGACATTAGACGGAAAGGGGAAGAAATGTTTAGCATAAAAAGCTTGTTTTTGTTGAAAGAACTTTGCTCTTTCAGATAATTTATCTTGCAAGAGGAGAAATGTTACTAGAAGATATGCAAAATGATTGGAAGATGACCTTGCTGGACCTTTGCGCATATAATATTTACAATACCTTAATCAGACTCAGTTCTTTAGATAATGAATGTGACAAAGATCAGATTGTACAATAAGAAAAACAGTCATTTAAGTTGTCTAGGTCACGGTAGCAGATAGTTTTTGCATCTTGAGGTTTTTGTTTTAACCAAAATTTCTCACAATATTTAGAGTAAAAAAAAACAAATAATAATTTGTTTTCTCAATTTTTTTCTTGTCAAACTTTTTGACTTAATTAAAGCGCAGTTTGCCATAAATCATCGTTGCCTATGACTTCCGCTGAACTCGAAGATCAACACACGTACATGGCAACGATGATGATGATCATCATCATCTGCGATCTCTGAACAAATTTGAATGAAACTAAATTAACGACAAGGTCAAATTTTATGCGTTTCATTAAGAAAAGCTACAACATAGTCTTGTATTAAAATAGTAACTTGATCTCTTGATTTTTATACACGAGTATTAATAAATTTTACAAAAAAATACAAGTTTTATTGATTTCATTTCATTCTGAAACAAGTTCAAGCAAATGTGTAGAAATTCCAAAACTAAACAAATTTTTATGATTTCGATTGAGATAAAAGTTTTGGTTTAGTTTGGTTTGTGGGTTTATAGAAATTTTATTAAAATTAGTTCGGAACTAATTATGCAAGAAACCGGAATCAATCCGAATAAAATTAAATTTATTCTTTCGTGCAACTAATAATGCTAATGATTATGTTGTAGTTGTTCTCTAACTGAAAGGGAAAAGTGCGAACAAACGTTTTTGTGACTTTGGTGTATTGGTATTGGTTATCTTTTTGGTGGTCAACATTCGGTCAACGTCAGCAATAAACATCAATTCAAGTTTATCAAGTTCTATAATTAACATAGACACATTAAGATTGAATAATCGCCAACCATCAAAAGAAGAATGCCCAACAAACATTTAAAGCCAAATTTTTTTGAGATGCTTCTTCGCATTGCGACTTTTTGTTGTTTTCGTTGTCTATTTTTTGAGTGCAAGAATTTTTTGTTATGGTGTTTTATTTTTTCTTGTGTCTTCTTAATTATTTATGAAAAGATTTAATATATGCTTAAAACTTGATTAGATTTTATATCTGTATTTAATTTTTTTTTTTTTTTTTCTTATTTGCGCTTATGATTGAGAATTAGCCATGACTGCTTTTTAGGAAAGTGAAAGGTTTGTATCTTCTGTCTTCTGTCTTATTTCTAATGATTATTTAAGCAATGCAATGATAAAGACAGGTGACTTGAAGATTATGATTATATTTTTTATGAAGGATATGAACTTGTCAGTTATATTTCAAGGTCATTCAATTAACACAGACAAATCCTTTAGTCCCCATTAAGTTGAATAGAAACCATCTTTCAGTAATTTGTTCTAATTGCTTGTGTTCAAAAAATTCACAGAAACTTATAAAAATTAAACAACAAACTTGCATTGCATTTTGAGAGATGTAGAGAGACGTAACATAATAATATGTACTTAGTAAAACAACTTGTATAATTTTTTATGGCCAAATGCCTAAATGTGCCACTTAAATGTCAGCCAATAAAAAATATTAACAAATGCATCAAAAAATTGCAATGAATTTGCTGCAAACAAGTTTAAAATTCTATTTTGTCTTAGCTTAACTTGTGCAACATCAACAGAATGCAGAACGAACGCATCATCTTCGTTTTACTACTCAATAGTAGCTGATTTCACAGCTGGCTAACTGCATAGAAAACGATAGAACCGATATGGCAAATATATAATTAATAATGCAAATTGCAAGTGCACAAATTTAGTGTTAGTTATTAGACATTCTACATGCTTAGTATGTAGTTTCAAGAATCAAGAAGATAAGTCGAGTTAAGTTTGAAGTTAAAGCGATGTGATTCGATGAGATGAGATGAGATGCGATGAGATGAGATGCAATGCAATAATCTGCGCTGCACTGTACTGTGACGGATGCGCAACTTTGTACGCAGGCGTACTTGTCTCATGCGCATTATACGATATGAGTAAATTTGTAGTTTTTGCCGTATTTGTATATGGTTGGGATTTTAATATGAAAATTGCATTGGATTAGTAAAATACTTGGTCTTATTTACACTTGACACTTGTAACCGGCAACAGATATTCATACGAGATTCATAATCAACAAATCTGCATTATTTCTTCAATTACATTTTTGTACTTTTTTGCTTACTAATGCTGTGGTCAACATTCAAACGAATTCAACTTAATTTCATTGATGATGATGATGATGGTGACAATGATGATAATGATGATGATAATGGTCGGGTGTTGTTTATTGTGATGATGATGGTGATTGTGTAATTCTTTCTTAACTTTGCTTAAATGTCACGACGCGTGTAAATATTTAAATTAAAAGTAAAGATTTCAATTGCACACATATTGATTTTTATTGTATAACTAATTTCATTTGCTTAAATAGTTTGTATTTGGTTTGATTTCTGTTGTCCTTATTATCACAATTTAGCACTCATTCATTATTATCTCATTAGAGTTTGTAATATATTTTTGATTTGATTTTTTAAATTGTTTATAATTTTCTTTTCTTTTCTTTTTTTTTTTTTAATGTTAATTTAATATTAAAAAATTGTATTCGCTTTGTTACCATTTTTAGCACTTTTTTTGATTAAAACAACAACAAGAAGCAGTTGTCGTTTTTCAAAACAAAATAAAAAATTAATAATCCTTTTTTTGTTTTTGTTTGTAGTTTTGTAATCCTGCGTAGAGCGACCGCTGGTTTGGGAGATGTGATCGTATCAAAATTCAATAAACACAATTGAATTTGATCGATTCGTGAGCAGTTTCTGTAATTGTTGTAGGAGCCAAGTTGGTTAAACTTCTAGGTCGAGTGTGGGATACCAACTAAATCATCAAAACTTATAGATTTTCTATATATACGCGACGTCGGCGACGACAACGACAGTGACGATGGCCAGCTGAAATCTTCTTCTGCAGCGGCTACGACGGCAATGACGACGGTGACGACGGTGACGACGGTGACGGCAGCTGTTAATATTGCTGCTGGTGCCTGATGTTTGCTGTTTGTTGGGCGACAACTGTTAACACTCTGGCCGATGGAAGCGTTCCGAAAACAAAGCAAAGCAAAACCCAGCGAATTGAAATGAAATGAAGAAGATCTCGAATTCAGTTGATGCTCAGAGGCGTCTCTGCGACTGAGTATGCTGGTGATGGGACTCATATTGCTGGCCAAGCAGGTTATAAGTTCGCTGTTGCTGTCACGGCTGAGTTTCAGTATCTGAGTTGATGTTGTTTGTATCGTCTTGTTTTGCTTGTTGTCACTGTGATGTTGTTGTTGTTGTTGTTAAAAAGCAAAACTCTGTTGATGGCATCTGCTGCTTCTGCTTTAACAGTAGATATAACATATATGAAGATACTAAAACTAAAATGCGCGCGTGCGATCTTAAAACAAAGCAAAATACACACGCACACACACACACACACACACACAGATACAGAGGTGCTATTTAGCCCAACCAAGTACATAAAATTGGAAAAAAAAAAATCAAGCATACGCCGCGTATTTATTGTCATTACTGTTTTTGATAGCTCAAACTGCAGAAATTTTAAGATCTACATTTATCCCTAATTTTGATTAGCGTTATCTCTTCTATGTTCACTATTTTGCTCTTCTTTTGTGTTTAATTTTTTGTCATGTCATTGCACATCATTTGATGAAGATGTGTAACAACATTGCAATACTTGCACGCAATTAAGTAATCACTGCTCACTTTTGCCTTAAGTAATTTCAACATCTTCATTGCTTCTTCTCTCTCTCTCTCTCTCACGCAGTCACTCTGTCACAGCCAAACTTAAGTTCAAACATAAATCAATGAAATTTAAATTTTTAAATAGAAACAAATAAACACACGCAACTTGACACCATAGACAGCGTTGATGTTGTATTCAAATCAAGGTCCACTCAGCAGCATCATCAGTATGAAATACAAAATAAAACGTCAAAGACTCAAATCAACAATACAAATATAATTCAAAGTATATAGATATAGATAAACTGCAAGGAATTGACTGCGAGTGAGTATTCGTAGCAGCATTAATGGTTGGTCAAATCATAAATATAATATGTTAACGATGAAATGCAAGCATTAATCTCTATTAGCATCACGAATCTGTGTAATTTGAAAGCAACGCAACAAAAGCCATTAGCATCAAACGACAACAAGAGAACTCAAACGACTATTAAGACATATAAGCATTATTAGGCCTATTGATGACTCTACCTCGTGTATGCTTGTGTACCAAAATGCAGCTGGAGTTGAAGCTTTTGGCAATAACCGGTTAATCTGTGTATCTGACTGGATGAGTGCGTGCATGCATCAGAGCAGGTCAAGATGGCGCTTCAGATACATTATTTTATATTCACTGGATGGAAGTTAATGTTAAGGTAGGCTGCAAGTCAACTTCAATTCGAAAACAATCGAATGACCTTTAGATGTGCAAAGCAACAGTAAGAAGAAAAGAGAGAGAGAAAAAAAAACCAAACCAAAACAAGAAGACCACAATAAAAAATAAAAAGCTACCAAACTTCAGCGCCTGTTTCTGATTTTGCAAGCATGACAAAATCGAAATTTCGGTTATAACTTGAGGTAATTAGGTAGGTAGATAGGCTTATTGAGGTAGGTTGGCATGGTTGGCATCAACATCGTCATCATCAACATCATCATCATCAAGTGCGTTTTAATGACAGCTGAAACGAGTTTAGGTGGTGCCCAATTATACTGAGTATTTTATAAATGCAACTACAACAACTTCAAATGTTGAATACTTTGTAAATATTGTAAATTTGATACCCACGAAACAAAAGACTTAGGAAACGAACTTGCACGCAAATGCATATTAAATTTATTTCCTTTTAAGTAAATTTTTCAAATCATGTACTAAATGCAAGTTAAAAAGTTAAAAACCACAAAATTTAATGAATTTCTTTAATTGAAAATAATAGTTATTAACATAACAAAAAACAACCACTACTCTTATTAATGAATTAATTAATGAATGAATATCTGCATGCATA
This sequence comes from Amiota minor, assembly GCA_037043295.1. Lineage (NCBI taxonomy): Eukaryota > Metazoa > Arthropoda > Insecta > Diptera > Drosophilidae > Amiota > Amiota minor. Next base: position 6,147,071 of record JBAMAW010002187.1, on the reverse strand, counting down.
CAAGTATATAATGTAAATATGTATGTAAAAAATAAATGAATGGAAAAATGAATGAATGAAGTTATCACTCCCACATAAACTTGAACTCATGTTCTCTCATTTTCCCGCCTCAAAATTCAGTAAGAGACTACGAAACTTAAAATTAAAATATTTAACGCTTATATTAAAATTATGTATTTGGATTTTATTATTGTGAGTATGTAAGAACCACTGTTGTTGTTGTTGTTGCTGTTGTTGTTGTTAATGATAGGTGCTGTAAAGACTCATGTATATACAATAGTATTTATGTCTATAAGTAATGAGCATCATCATCATCATCATCATCATCATCATTATCATTATCACAAACAAACAATTTAAACCATCAAATGCCCGCACTCAACTCACCTGAGTAAACCTGAGCAAGTTTTGATTATTTGTGTGTTTTATTTTTTGTTTTTAATCTTTTTAACCAGACTCGTATTTGAATAACTTTTTTTCGATTTTACGAAATATTTATACATACCTCAAAATGTTGTTTCCTCTCTCAAGAGATACACTAACCCACACACAAACACACTTTCCACAAGAGGTGCTAATCTCTTTAAATATAAATGTTATAATTTTACTTCTTTTATCTATGACTTTGAACTATAATATTACCATATATCAACTAGCATGAGATGATTGTATCTACATACATATTATATTGTAGTATAAAAAATGTGTGATCTTCAAAAAAATTTTGCAAGAAATATGTTATACATACACACAATGTATAAATATATGTAAATTTTTATTAATGTAAATACTTTTTGCTCTTTAATTGATTAGGGTGGCCTAAAAATTCAACAATCCATTCAATCTATTTAATGAAGTCTTATCAAATTTACCATTGGTCAACTTGTAGGTATGATAAAGACTGAGACTGCATTCGGAAGCCGGCTAAAGAAATGAAACATGATTTAAGTACAATGTTCGATGTGTGTGATATATATACTATTTTCTTCTTTATACTGTTTTCAAAAATTTGTTGTTAGAGTTCTCCTCTACTATCTTTTGGCTTCTTTTGTTCTCCATCGATTGTTTGCTATTATGAGGGTTTCTTATTTGTAACCCAATATTGACAAAGTTGTTGCTTTTGTAGTCGTTGTCATTCTTACAGAATTGAATTAAATAAAGAAGCCTCAACTAAAACTAAGAAACTATCCTTGGTGATCGCATGGAATTTGCAAAGAATGCGTAAAAGTGTTTGTCACTTCTGGTGTTCATAAACCTGCAGTTCCCTGAGTCTGAGAGTCCTAAATAATGTAATCACTTCATAAAATTTGATCAGATTCTCGAAGGAAAGAGACCTTAGGCTGTCCATCTGTTTACATGTTCTTTTTTTTATTAATTTCAAACACTTCAATATTTGTAGAGCAAATTACTATCTCATAAGAGTAGCAACTCTAGTTACATTGAAGAAACACATGCGAGTAAGCAATGTTATTGGTTCACATTTAATACCGATTATATCAATCTTTAGAGCAAATACTTATCCCGATTATTGCTTTCTAATTAGGCGACTTTCCTATCAACTCGAAACTTTTCGCCCTACATGTTCTTTTCAATTTATGTAAGTATCAGATCATATCTCACCTTATTGTCCATATATGTTTGCATATTTGATTAAAATCTCTTTCATTTTGATTTCTTTTTGTGTGTCATAGAATTTGTTTTATCACTGGTTTGGTTTGGCACCATGTTTGAACAGTAAAGCAATCAACTTGATGCGGATTCAATTTTTATACAAGTTTATTTAAAGACGTGATAATATTTAGCTATCCTTTTTAATTTTGAAGCACAGAATACACAAGTGTTTACTTCAGCGGTTGTTACTAGAGTAACTAGAGAGCTGTGAGTAGTATTGTTATTCCTTTCAAAATAATCATCACTGAACTCTGCAGAATCCTTCAAAAGTTCACTTTTGCTTTAATATGTAAGAATATTATATTTCTTTTTCATTTTTTATTTTTTTTATTTTTGGCACACCCCATTGTAAATAACTTAGTTCACGTTCTTGATTTAATAACTATGAATATTTATAAACAAATATGTAAAAAACAGAGATACATACATACCTACATACCTGTACTCTACTCTTAAAATCTCATAATCATATTTCAACGTTGACTGGGCTTGTTAACCCTTTGAGCTAAGCTCAACGGAGTTTTGTTTCATTGCTGAGATGCTGAGATACTGAGATTGGCGGTCTCAACTTATTGCTACTTTTGTTTTATAAAATTTATTAATTTTTTTTAACATTAATTGTTCTTTTTATTGCGCAATAACGGCAACAGCAACAAAATGACAGTACAAAATTCGGAAGAAATCTCTTGGTCACATACGAGTCCAATAAACTAAGAGAGAGGGAAAAAACAAAACAAAGTGTTAAGTTTTTGAGTCGTAACTCTCACTGAGCTGTTGTCGCTGGGCGTTGATAGCGTCAATGACACATGACGTATTCGTCTTTGGTTTTTTCTTTTTTCTATTTCTATTTTTCCACTTTAATTGTATGTCATTGTGACAACGCTACAACAACGCAAACGACATTAAGAATTACAACAACAAATATGTGGAATATCAAAATTCAAATTGTTTAAATCCAACAGCTTTTTTTGCAGGAAACAAATATCGTCAAGTCATTTTTGCAACATTACCAAATTCCGAAGATGAATTTGTGGCAAAACAGAATTGTCAATCTCATCATAATCATCATCATCAACATCATCATCATCATCATCATCATTGACGTCCAAATGTGTTGCACAAGTTGCAAAATTGTATAAAAATTATGAAAAATCTTCATAGATTGTTGGACTATAAGTTGAGTTGAAGGCAACCCAAGATGAATGAAGTCTGAAGGACGCTTAGTTGGTCCAAGTATTTACACAATTCGTTCGAATTGATTTGACAGAGTACCACCATGTTTGGTTAAATTTACTTCTTTTCCCCATTTTTCAATCCAAAATTAACTTAATTGACTCTTTCTTGATAGTTTCCGGTACCGCTGCTGCTGTTGCTGTCAAAATCGTTTCCAAAAATAATCTATAATTTTCAAATTAGTAAAATATATGCAAAATAATTAGAGCTTGGAACATAATTATAGACTTGCACGAACAAACTATTAAAATTTAAATTTACAAACAATCTCTTCTTTTATTTTTATTTATTTTTTCCAAATCAATAAATTATTTTATTGAATGAACTAAGCCTAAACAAATGCAAACACGGATTTAAAACAAAAGGAACCTTTTAAATTGACATCAAAAGCATAAAGTTGATTATTCAAATTTGGCGGATTTCATTTTGAAAAACTACAGACATAATAAATTATATGCTAAACTTAAAAACAAAAAGAAGAATTGCCATATATCAAGTCAAAGAGATGCCAGCCATTTTGTATGTAGAACCATGAAACACCTTTGAATGATAGTAAAAAAAAGAAGTATAGTTGCTTTTATGATTTATGCAAATGAATCCTTCTTCATCTACAGTTTGTTAGTTGGCTTCTTTTATAAGGTTTTTTTTTTCATAGAAATCATAAAATATATTAAAATTAAGCAGTTGACACGTTTGCATCAAATTGTCATCATCGCAAAACTATGAAAACAAATGTATAAAACAGATAGAAAGATAAATACAATTTTTTTTTCATTTATTTAAATTAACCCAAGAATAAGCAAAATTTATATAGAAAAGATCTCTGATTAAAGGCTGGAAACGACCACACAAAAAAAAAAAGAAAACGAGAAAAAGAATGGAGATGGCGTATGATCAGAAGATATAGTAAAACAAGTTAAATTGATATTGAGGAAGTTTATTCACATCTCTTTCTTTCTCCCCTCTTTCTTTCCTCTTTTGCTATGGTTTTTTTTTTTTTTTTTTTTTTTCTTAGCTCGTCTTTCAACTACAGTAATTTAATGTTGTAGGAACCAAAAATTCAAGTAAAACAAAATCGTAATAATCATCATCGTAATCTAGAACCCGATCTGTAAACATTACATAAGAGCTGTAATGGAGCTTGTAATGTTTTTCACACTGCTGTAAATAGGAGTTACCACTTTAGCTTGCTGTTTGTAACGCATAAAATCATGTGTCGGAGACTCTGTATAGTTAATTATATCATATCATATGATATCATATATGGAAATGAATAGCTATACTTGGAAAAACGATCAATGCTCGTCCGTCCACCCATGTGTATGTTTGCTATGCCCTCAATTTAAGCTATCTATCACAAAGCTGGGCAAACAAGTTTTACTGTCATTATCAGCATAGTTCTTCGATTATTGGAAGTGGTTGTGGTAGTTCTACAATTGAAATTATTTGTTTCCAAATCAATTTAAAATGACAATCAAATATACTCGAATGTATTTACAACAAATGGGTTGGGAAAGGTATGTAAGCTTCGGTGATCCAAACTTAATGTTCTGTCTTGTTTTGGTTGTAATTTTAAATTGAATCGTTTAAACAAATAAGTTTAAACTCGGTTTTACATGAAAACTCTCTTACAATCGAATCAAAATGAATGTCTTATTATTATTGACACCTAATTTATTTATATTTTTAGTACTTTTTTTTGGGTTTTTTTCTACCATAAATATAATTGTTTGTGCAAAAAACAATAAAATTACAAGAAAATAAGCAAACTTTTGAAAGAAATATACTAATTGGTTTCATTACGAAATTGTATACCCTACATATATAAAGGTTTCTTAAAATCATTCAACTCTTAATATTCTGAAATGAATTGAAATGGACTAGTATAAGGAATACGCTTAATCGGAAAAAATATTGCAACTCCTTTCTTATTAGCAATAAGGGCCTCAGGTCTGAAATAGACCAGCTTAAAGCCTTCACCTCACCAATAATGATTCCTGCCATAGCTGCAGGTCCATCGACAAGGAAGAGAGTATTTAACATTATTTTTGTGTGTACTTTCCTGCACTAGCAAAAAGCATACACTTCGATCCTTTGGTGATCCATTGTTTAGCTGTCTTTAAAATATTATTTTACCATTCCCAATTAGTAGTAAGTAAGTTCTTAAGGCAACAGATCTCATTGATAATACATACTTGTATAATGGGGCAAACTTATTTGCCAAAGTGAGCTTAAATATTACTACCGTAACGTAGACCAAAAAACTTAATTATTTATTTTAATTTATTTTATTTCAATTATTATTTTTATAAAAGAAAGATTCTTAATCTAATTATGGTTGCTTAGTAATCTTGATATGTTACAATCTTCATAACAAAGTCGATTTAACAAAAGAAAAATGCAAAAGTTAAATAAAAAATTCAGAGTGAATTTGCACTTCTCCTGTATTTAATAAATGAAAATCAATAACTTCGGAATATACCATATATTAACTGTTGTATTATATACAATAATATAATATACATATATTTTTCTTGTTTTGTATTATTTATTCATTTTAATTTAAATGTATTTTTAGTTAATTTATATTTTGTTTCTTTGTTAATAATTTTGTTTTTATTTTTTTAAACCCTAACGGCATTTTGTCTCCATTGTGAAACATTCAACTACTTAATAATTCAACTCAATTGATCAATATAAATGTCATCGGTATATTTCACCATTCGTTAGTAGATTTATATTATATTTTATAAACATTTTAACACTTCAGATAGATTTAAACTGCAAGCTAAATTAAAAGTAAAAGACTGCAAAACGAAATTTTATCCTCAAGAGTTTAATATTCTCAAGGACGATTATTTTGTCTTTTTCAATCTGTTAATCAGAAAAAGAAAAAAATAAATACAAAAACAAAAGAAGAAACAAGTTTCCATACGAAAATTATTGTAATGATTTTCGGCAACGACAACATTCCATTGAAGTCCTTAAGACTTGAAATGCTTGAAAAAACCAAAAATTGTAGAAAGAAAAAACAGCAAGAAATATGTCTTTTTTTTTTTTTTTGTAACAGAAAACCCGACACCGAATAAATTTTATGTCTTTTGATGGTCATCTGGCAGTGAAACCAGTTTCAAGCTCAGAATCAAAATTACATAATCCACAAGAAACATGTGAAGAAGCAAAATCTCAAAAAAGAAGATTACAGATACGTGACTAAGAGTTGACTACAAACACTCAATTAATCAAAAAGCGAAAGTTTCTACAAAGAATTCAATTTGATAGACTGTTAAATACTATTAATAATCGTTGAAGAAATCGGCCAAAATTAGGCAAAAAGGTAAAATTAATAACCGTTCACCGAAGCTTATAAAATGAAAGCGTCTTTTTTTTTTCATAACAAAAATGGGTCATACAAAAATAAAACAACAACATGATCATGATTTTTAAGTGAAATTTCTATGTGTTTTACTTATTCCAAATTTCAACTATAAAAACTCATTAACTTAATTACAAACTGTGTAATAAATGGCAATGAACTTATTTTTAATCTTTTTAAGTTCTTTGGACATCTTTAAATTCATAATTAATGCATCATTATTTTGTGGAATTCCCACATTCACTTTCATTGAGTTATTCTTAGTTAAGTTTAAAATCGTAAAATTCCGAAAAAAGAAACATTCTTTTGGATGATTGCTAAATTAAACTCAGCTGTCAGTACTCAATCAAAATGATTCAATTATAACCTTAATTACATTAGTCAAATAGCGCCTCTTCCTAAGCGAAGGTGCTCATCTTGACAGCCCGGCAGCCTCAAGCTGTGATTAATTAAAAGAAACATATGAAGTCCCATAGAGAAGAAGTTCATGTCATCTAGTATGCTTATGCTTTTCAACGCTGTCAAAAATAATGCGCCCGTAGCTGCAATCTTAGCATGGAGCTTCAGATACATACACTTATGTACGAGTATGTATGTATGTATAAATTAAACAACATATTACCAAATAAATAATTGTTATCCATGAACAACACTACTAGCTGCTTTTCAAAATGTTGGATTTAATAATTTATTTATTTTTTGTTTTGGTAATATTTGTTTTTGATGAGTCTTTCCAACAGCACAATATACTCGTATGCTTTCATTAATGTTCATTACCAGACTATCAGACTATTAAATTGCACGTATCAATATAATTTCCAACCTAAAGGAGCTTAGCAAATCAATCGAACATGTTTTATGTTCGATGAGTGTTACAGTTGATGTTTGCTAATCCCAACATTATACCAAATTTTCGCTTTGCATTATACATATTTGCTGCTGCTTGCCGTCGTTACACCTCTTTCCTCTTTGTTACCTAAAGACAGCCTTTACTTTCTACAGTCTTGGGGAAAATTATTCTACTTGTTTTTCTTTTTTCCAAATGATAACTTATATAGTAAATACAAACTTAGTTAAAATCGAAGCGACATCGATAAAATATACATAGTTAGATAAAATTTGTTAGATCGTCTCTGTGTGGTTATTATTGCATTATCATCACCATAGTACTTAGTTTGGCTATCACACAAGGTTAGAAAAGATGCAAAATATTTGTTATAGTTGAATTCTACACTATATAAAAAGCATGATAATTTTATTTTTATTTTTGCTTCAAAAAAAATCAAATCATATTGCCAAAAAGAAATAAAAATTCGCTGAAAGAGATGTATAACAAAAGAAACCTTTATTGATAATAACAGAAACGACGACAGGAAAATGGACTAATGAACACACCATCAGTTCAGTCTATTTCGATGAGAAATCAATAAATGTAAACAAATGCAACAGGTGCAACAAACGTCGTTGAGTCCCAATAAGGATGCCGCACCAAGATTTCACTATAGAATTCATTGAAATATATTCATGAGTTTTCATATTGTCACTTTTAAAATAAACAAATATGAAGAATATGTAAACAAACAATGGTCTGTATTGCACAGAGGTCTGAAACAATTGACAACATTGAAAACATTGGACTGATGTGGAAAAAGAAGCATTTTATCGAAATGAAACTGAGAATGAAATGAGGACTGAAACTGACCGTTTAAAAAACGCTTAATTCCCTTTGTCAATGATTTGGTGGTTATCTTTTTTTTATTTCGTCTTCGCATCTGAGGCCTCGAAACGGCGAGAAAAGACGGGAGAAGCGTCTGACGGTAGCCTGAAACGCCTCGTATGAAGCCACTGTTATTTCATAGTTCATAATATAAGTTTTCACTTCAGATTGCATGTTTCAAATTTTTTTTTTAAATATATTTGAAAATACGCAAATTTATTGTTTCTTTTAATTTTTGGTTTTTATTTTTAATTTTTAAAATACTAAATTTAACTTTTTATTTAGTATTTTGTTATCAAACAGGTTAACTAATTTACTCCTCTGAAAAAAATACCCAAAATATCAAATTTGGATGCTCTACCAAAACATCAAAACAAAAAAATAAATAAATGTTATGAATTAATTCTCTTTATGAATTTAAATGCAAACAAATGCAAATTTTAAAGTATTCAAGCGAAAGAAAATATAAATAAAATAAGTTGCACCAAAACTTTTATACCCAATTGGTGGAATATTTGGATATAATGACATGTTACAATATATTCAAATTTGTTTGCGATAGCACATACTATATCACTAAAACAAGATTAATTTGTTTTTACATAGTCATTATATCTTTCAATAATCAAATAACTCCAAATAATTCAGACATAAGTCGTACAAAATCTGTGTGCGACAATGTAAACTGTCTGTTCCAAAATTTCAACTCTATAGATCATTAATGGACAAACTAGTTTGCAGAGCAAAGGACAGTTGGATTGACATTAATCGATTGTTCGATACGCTTTGTCTCCTAAAAAAAACACCGTTTCATACGTCACAAGCAACATGATAGAATAATAATAACCAGATATTCACACTACGACTATATGCAATATAAAAACAAAGAAATAGTAAAGCATCAAAGATTTGATATAGATTTCATTAAGTAATTTTTTCGATTTGCTTTCGCATGAGATTTAAGTTGAGTATGCAAATGTAAGCTCAGTTAGGCCTAATTCAGCTTTGGGTTTATGGTTTCTTTTATGGATATCATCTATCAAAACGTTCAATGTTTTTGTTATGCTCACATTTCAGGGTTATGACAAGGATTGTCCATCCAAAAAACTGGTAACTTGTCACAAACAACATTTATATGTAAATGGTTTATGTTTAGCACCCAAAAGATAATTAAAAGAATATAAATACAATGTTTAATTGCCACATAAAATTAACAAAATTGCAAAATACAATAGCATTTAATTGCATTAAGTTTCATGTGACTTACAAGAGAAACTAAAATTAAAGAATGACAACAATATTTGACTATAACAGCAGCAACTTCACTGAAAGATACAAGTGTGTACATGAGATCTATGTATCTCTATTTCCGCATGCCATAAACATGTTAACACACACACAAAGACACACACCCAAAAATTAACATGAACTACCAACAAAACTATCAAAAATATGACCACATTATTAGCATCATTAGAACACCCATAAAACATTAATTCCTAAACAAAAGAAACTTGATAAAATTAAAATAAGAATACACATGTTATTTCTTGTTTTAGGTAGCAAACAAAATAATCAACACTACATTGGGAATTTTGAATGATAAACTGAAACTATTTAGAAGCTACTCTTAATTAATTCTTTGCCATACAAAAATATCCCTAAGCCAAAATCGAGTTATGGTATTCATGGTATTTGACTTCAGGGTATTTATTGCCTCCTTCTGTAACGTGGATATATTGTATGCCAATGTTTTACACATACTTAAACTAAATTAGCCAATGGACTGTAACTGGATATCTGACAGGCCACTGTAGCCTCTTATATCATCTAATAAAATATGTTTGTCAGACACTGAAAACTTCAGCTAATGTGAATGTCAATCGCCATTAAAAAACTATTCTAGAGCCTCCATTTCAGGTATGTAATATGTACAACTCTGTGTTTCACAGAGAATACAAATTACCACAATCGGAGAGGAAATCATGAGCACAGCTTAAACATATTCCTATTCTGCATAATAGGGCATACTCGTATGTGCACTGATTAAATTTTAAATATAAATGTTAAAAGAATAGTCATTTTTTTTTTATATAATTTTTTCATAAATTATTCATTTCTAAAAACAAAATTATCTGTAAAATGTTATAAAACAAATTAATGTGTCTTACCTTCGCCATAATAATCATACATATATACAGTTCTTGGCTTGGCATTTATCAGTCTCTAACCTAAAATATGGAGTTGTCTCCTCAAATAGACTTCAGTCTGGACGGTTATATCAAAACTGGTATAATTCTTCAGTCTTTTTTGAATACTTCTGTATAAATTGGGCTGATAACTTGTTGAATATCCAGTTTTTTTCTTTGAAGAGTATCAGTAAATTCAATTAATGTGGTGCCAAACAATTGGACAAATATTTGAGACTTCAGTCTGGTCCGGTATAAAGCAGATCGGATACTTCCTAAATACTACAATTATCGTTAAAACATAGGATACTTTTATGCTTCCTTCTTTCATTTGAATAAATGATGAATATCAGCCAAATAATTTAGGTATGTATAAACATTTGGATTGAAAATGTATTGCAATTAACAGTAAATAAAACTTCATACAATAATTTCTATATAAAATATTGTAATGCCATATCTACAAATTTAGCAAAAAATAAAATTTAAAAAATGATTTTAAGGTACTACTTTCTTACAAACATTAAGCAAAAATATGTGATTTAAAAATTTTAATTATGATGTATTAGTATTAATAAGTATAATATCCATAGATGATGCGCATACCTAAGAAATATTATTATTGTATATTTTTGTCGTTGATGTTGATATCGTCGTGCTTTTGGTTATTGGATTATGTAGATTTCTTTGTTAACATGTTCTTCTTCTATGTTTAACTTATGTATCATATGATGAATGTATGTGTGTGTGTGTATGTTCGTTTTCAAGGTTATCACATCGAGTCAAGTTTTTCTGTCCAACCCAATTTATTATAACAAATACTTGTATATAACATAAAATCACAAATAAAAAAAAAAAACCCAAATAAAATAAAATAATATAAATTTGTATTAGAAACAACTTAGAGACTAACAAAAAATAGAAATAAAAATTTATAAAATTAAAAAAAAAAAACAATCAACAATAGTATTTATTAGCTTTAATTTAAATTTTTGAAAATTTCTCAGACGCACAAGTATCGTCAACACACATAGTATGGGATTTTTTTGTTCATTTATTTTAACCAATCGAAACTAGTAGAAATTAATCGAAAATGAACTCAAACCAACTCATCTCATCTCGTCTCACTTACGTCTTTCATACACGTATATAGACTTCTTTTTCTACTCGGCTCTAGACTGGTCTTCTCGTCGTTGTTCAGTCAGTTGTACAGAAATCAGGTTCACCTCGAGAGTATCGATTTTGTATAAAATTCATCAGGCAGATACACAGACGTCAGTTAAATAAATTAATAATTGAACAAAATGAAAAGAAAAAAAGAAACATTATTAAAATGATAAAACGTTTTTTAAAAACTGATCTTCGAATTTACTTCTTATAATGATATATTTTTTGGCAAACACACTTTCGGTTCGCAGTGCATTAAAATATATTTTCAGTATTTTATTTCATTAAGATTTATTCAACCCAGTTTTGCCTCCTTTTGTTTTTGTCTTTTTTTTTTTTTTTTTTTTTAATTTTATCTTTTCCCTAATCATCTTCATAGTTAATCTATTGATTTTTAGGTAAATTGGCATCATTGACCGCAACCTAAACACACTAATTCGAATCGAATCAGACGTAAATTGATTCATTCGCTTATACATTCATTTAATCAATCGTTAAAAAGTATTAGTGCCTAATCAACGTATAGCAAGCAACGCCCTGTATGCAATGACTTTTGATATATAAAAACAATTAACGATTTAAGATTCTGAAGACCGAGAAACTCGAAACTGAAATACACACTTGAATCATGATGATGATATACCCGCTTAGACTTATTAATGATAATTAAATGTAACGGAATTTAATTATGGGTTAATATTTTTAACGTCTTAAATATTAAGAAAAAATATATTGAACTGAAACGCAAAGTAAAAAAAAAAAAAAAAAACTGGAATGTTGAGAGTACGAGTACAATATCTTTTCTTTTTTTTTTCTTCGTTTATTATCACCAAGAAACTGGATTTTAATACGATTCTTAAAAATTGTAATATTCAAACATTTGTGTTTCTATATTTTTCTTTTCCTAAACTTACAATACATATTCGTATATATAAGGCTAAATATAAGTACATCATTTTCATTTGCTTTTAATGTTTTACAAGTATCTAAATGTGTGCAAAACTTGCAGCAGTTCTAGAAAGATATGGATAATGGTGCGATGTTTGCAATTGAAACCAATAAGCTTATATGAATCACTACTTTGTGGATTATCAATGAAAGTACATATAATGTCTAATGTCAAATAAAACGGTTACTAAGATAATATAATTAAAAGAATCTAAATACATAAAAGTATTTAATGGTAACAGTCAAGTAATAAATATCCTTTAATAGTTTCGCACTGAGCCCAATGTTTCTCAAAATTGTTGAACCATTAATTAAAGGGTCTGTTTAGGACATATTTCCCCTAAATTACCGAAAATTGAGGGAATAACGTTTCTATGCTCGGAAATAACAGTTGTGTTAGCGCCATCCAGCGTCCTACAACGTACATACATACATATGTATATGAGAACATTAAAGTCACATTGTGAGTTCACTTATGAAAATGACATCAAAGTGATCAGATGAACATAATTCAACACTAGCAAATATAAATGTTTGACGATTATTTAAATTTGTTGTACTAAACACTGACAATATCAGACATAACTTTCTAAATTCTCTTTTATGATTTATTGACTCTTTTATTACTTATGGTGGTCAAGTAGTATGTTGTTGGACATTACTCTGAAAGCAAGTGGCCGTACTCATCTCCTTCCATTCTTCTTACAATACCAGCCCAGCATTTAAAGAACATTGTTTTCTTTTGCAATTTTTAACAGAGTCCTCAAATAATGCATTTATCCTTTGTTTCATTTATTATTCAAAAAAGAACCTTTGAATCAGTCTGAAATTGAATATGATCAATTGACAGTATGTTAATGATAATTTCCCTCATCGATGCAATCTTTCTTCAAACACATGCGTTTTTTAATCAGATCTCAAATGTTAACCATGCTGTTATAAAGTTTACTTTTACTCTAAAAATTCTTTTTGTGTTACTCGTATATGCAAATCCATTTGATTTATAGGTCCAATTAACACAGCCTGTATATTTCTTAATTGTATCTACCATATTTTTATAAAATTAATGTCCAATAAAATAATTTACTTTTACATTTATTCAAATCTCATTCGCATTTCTAACTTTCGACTTAAACAATGAACAACATCTCAAAATACTTTTCCATGTAATAAAAATGTCAATTGTTGTGACAAACAAACAAATAAATTGGCTACATTCCGGTTTTCTCCGTTTCCCTTGAGTATCAAATGTATTGTATCAAAAAAAGTCATAAAAATCCCATAAATTGTTAAAATATCAAGTACAAACCACAAGATTTATAGAGACTCAAAATAAAACTTGATACAGATTAGAGCACAAAAACCCAGCACACGATATTTCTTTGTTTAATGAGATTCTGATGTCTGAGGTGATGATGCAATTGTTTTATATATATATATATTCTTTTTTTTTTTCTCAAAATTAACCTTCAATATATAGAAACTATCATAGACCGGAAAATTGTATTTTATATTCAATTCCGAAATGATTTATAAAATTATGAATTCAACTTGTTTTTGTGTGTTTTATTTTTTTTTCTTTCTCAGTTTTTATTACATTTATTTTATGTATTCTCTTTCATAGAATTCTTTGTTTCGTTCTTTCTTTACATACTAAACTTCTTCGTACTTTTGTGATTAAGTCAGATATGACAGGTTTTTTCGTTATTAAATAGTTATGATCTACATACAAATTACATTAAATGGCTTACAGTACTAATGTTATAATCCTTTTCCTTATTTCCTATCTTATTATGTTCACTGTTTTCGCAGGTTCGCCCAATGCGATTAGGTCAATTAAGTTAACTAGTAGTTTATCAATCTATCCAATTCGCTACCAAATTGTATCGTATCGCATCAAATCGATTTGTATCTTATACCGTGCTTAAGAACTAAACAAATGCGTGCTAATTACTACAATCTTTTTTGTTTGCTTACTTGCCTAATTAACTTAATTATCATTTGCATTTGTTTATCTAAATCTGACAACATAATTTAGACACAAACAACTTTAAAGTTAAACACAAAAACAAATATATTTGCTGCCTTAACTAACTTCAACTTCATTTGCATTTGTATTGTATCTAAATGAGTGCAAAACTAACAACAGCATTTAGATACAAAACAACTTTAAAGCTAAACACAGATAGTAACAAATATATTTGCCTAAATATATCTTTATATACAAATAATTAAAAACCTTAAAGCTAAACATTCATAATCTAATTCTATACAAACTACAAATGGATAAAGATACAAATTATGGTAGAAATTAATCATAAATTGTCTTGGGTACAAAAAAGTCTTTTCTGATGTATGTGTATGTTTTTTTTTTTTTCTTGTTTACTAACTGACGATGCCTACAGCTAATTCGAATTTCGAATGATTAGTTAGTTGCTTTAGTTGATTGGTTGTTTGCTTAGTTGCTCACAATTCTGTTGAATACTCCTCGGGATTGACATTGAATTTGCGCCAACAAATGTGATCGCCTGCGGTTGCGGTCGTTGGTGGTGGCAGTTTATGGCCATAAACACTCACAACAGAACTTGCTGAGCGTTTAATGTTGGCTATGCCAATGGGTGTACTGGTGGCACCTCCGGCGGCAATCAAACAACCTGTTGAACGTCCTAAAGGATTGCGCGTACCATAACCAATGCCGCCATTGCCACTGGGGCCATAAGTTATAGATTCATTTGATGGCGTAATTTCAATACGTGTAGCATGCAGACCACCAACATTACCATTCACTTCGCCACCAGTATCGGACAAACGTCTTATATAGACTATCTCACGATACTTTTCGCCTTGATTACTTATCACATGCTCCATATGCATTTGCGGTTGAGCAATCTGATGGCCACGAGAACTACGTTCATGCTCATGCTCTCTTTCGCGTGTACGATGAGAGTAGCGCAATGGCTTACCATCATTTGTGTGGAATGGTACGAACTGTTGTGAGATGCCTGGAAACTTGTCAACACTAATGTCCTCTTCGAAAGCCGAATCACCAAACATTGAGCCACTATAATTTGGTGAACTGTCGCCTGGTGTCGATGACTTCCAGTGTGGCTTTTGATGTTGTTCTTGCTGTTGTTGTTGATGTTGATGTTGATGATTTAGATCTTGCTGCTTGTGATGACGACGCTCTTGTTGACGATGAAGTCGATCTTGATGTTGTGATTGCTGTTGTCTCTCACCAGATTGGTCGCTACTATTAGCATATTTATTCGATGTGGAGTACTGGCCCTTCTTGATGGAGTGTGTATAGTCACGTGTACCACGACGACGTAAGGTGAAATCACGAGTCCCTGTATCCTGACAAACCGAGCGCCATTGCCTCCAGGCATGACGTGCCAACGGATCCGCAGGACCCCATTCCTTAGCTGACTTTGAGGCTTCACAAATCATGCCAAAGAAATTATACTCCACTTGACGGAATATCTGTATACATGCTACGATCAGTATGATGAGCAGAGCGAATATGATTGGTGCCCAACGTGGCATATACTCTGCCATAAGATCGTATTGGTCATCGTCAGCACACCACCAAACCAAAATGCCCGTGAGTATGGCAGGGCAAATGCACCACAACGACATCCAAACACGAAAAATGGGACGTCCAATGGAGAACTCAAGATCAGTGTAGATGTTTTTAGCGCCATAGATCCAAGTGATGGCAATGAGCTCAAAAACAAGAGCCGTAATGATCATGGTGCCCACAATACGCGTGTCCAATATACGCGCAATTATAAATTTTGGTGCTGAGAATGAAATGATTGCAACAACAGTCGCAATCAAGCAGATCACGCAGCTGGGACGGCGAGGCACCAAACATGTTGCTGTGTAAATGGCCACCGTAGCCGAAACTAATGCGGTAATCACAACCAGGCCATAGATTAATGATGGTATGAGACGCAGCAACAGCTCGCTTTCTGGGGTATCGTGGTGTATGCGATCGTAGATTGCAGTCAGCGGCTTGAGTTCCTCTATCATGTAACCTGAATTGGCAGACAAATCGAATTGTACCATAAACAGAGTTACTGCAAGTGCATTCACCAGCAAATTAAAGAAGAGATACACTATCGAAGTGCGCACAGCATCGCCCTTGTACAGAAAATTACCAGTGAGCACTGGCAATGCTCCAAAGCCGCAATTCACCGAGAAGAGTACTTGCATTAGAGCATTGAACCAAATGTGACTCTCGGCGAGAAGCTCTGACTCAAAGGGCCACAGCTCGGGAAAGTAATCACGAGCAATGGAGTTCCGCACTTCCCAACCAGTTAGACAACAGAGCAGTGTAAAGCCAACGAGACCCAACACAAAGAGCGAACGACGCAAGATATTGGAACTGTGTGTGCTGAGTGATAAAAAGAAAAAAAGGCAAATATTTCAAATTATTCTGATGTAAAAAAAGTATACTGTACAATAAGTACTCACCACAGCATTATCACAATCCAAATGCATATTAAACCTGCTGAGAGTAGCCCAAAGTAGAGGGGATTCTTCCAGAAAGGCGTAAGGAACGTAAGCTGTAGACATTCCTGACCACTTATGCTATCGACACTGTATCCATTCTATTTAATAAGATTAGTTTAATACAACTTGTTATGGCAGAAATGTATGATAATGACAAACTTACCGAATTCAACTTTAAATTGGAACACTCACGCATTGGATCGCCACTTGATGCAAAACTACCGATATAAGCCAAGGCTAGGAGCCCTTGTAATGAGATCCAGACGGTAGAAAGCCATGATGCAAAACGACTAACAATGCAGGCGCCTATTAAAAGAAAATGAAATCATTGAAATAATCATTTAAAACAATTCAACTGCTGCTTTCAAGCTCAAAAGCCACCTCAGACTCGATAAGAGCAAAATACTATCTCAGATAGTACGGAAATATACAGTATCTTATGATACAGTTATATTGGATTACCTGAAAGTCTGAAAGCAACTTCTATACTTCGATGCATCAATACTCAGTTCTAAATCTCTTAAAAGAGAATGGGTTGATAACAGATCTTTAGGAATAGAAGTCAAGCCACACAAAAAGATAAAATAAAATAAAATATTTGTAAATGAAGTCAGCATGTAGAGTCCGTTAGAATATAGACAGGAGAAGGAAGGATAGTCGTTGATGAAAGACGAGTTGACTGGCGTCCGATTTCGATTTCGCAATTCATATAAATTCATATTAAAGGGGGAAAAAATTAGTGCATACTTTTGGGCGCAGCTTATTTGGTTTTAAATGCAAAAGAATTTCAATGGCATAAAGTGATGCGATCACTCAGAGCCTATCAAACTCTTCCAAAAATTGCAAATGAAATAATTTATATCAAATCATGAACATTCCATTAGTAAAAGAATCATACAAATCGATAACCGATTTCTCGAGTTATAGGCTACGAGCTGCACAGTGAATGCACAGCAAAACCTATGAATAATCTGGCAAAAAGTGGGGCGATCACACAAAGGTATTCCCGTACAAGTAACCTGATTTGAAATTGCTTTTGGGTTATCGTCTCATATTACGTTGATTTTTTTTTTTTGTTTTGTTTTTTTTTTTGTAATTTTTTATCTTTTATTTTATTTGTTTTTTTTTTTTGATTTTTTTTCTTGTTTTTTTTTTTTTTTTTGTGCTTTTTTCTTGTTTTTATTTGGTGTTTTCTCTTTTTTTCTTAGTCGTCGTAATTTTGTCGTTACAATTGTTGTTGTTGTGTTGTTTTGTTTTACATTTAGAATTTGCCTCAAACGTCTCTATGGTTATTTTAGTAGGAACTTATCCTTTGGATGTGGTGGAGGAGGATTGTTGTGCACAAACCCCTGGATCCGGTAAGGGATTCGTTTACGGCCGCGCCCACCGACACAACCAAAGGTTAGAGAACCCTTCGATTTGTACGAACGGGACACACACACACAAATGCTTTTGTTTGTTTGTTTTTCTTTGATTTTGATTTGATTTTGTCTATCATTTATTTATTTTCATTTATCTTCTTCATAACTTGACGAATGTTTTTGGTTTAATCGATTTTTGTTTGAGAGAGAGAGAGAGAAATTAGGGTGTTTTTGTATTTTCTTAATGTTCGATTTTGTTTGACTTTTATTTATTTTCTTTGTCCTGATGATGATAGTTTTCTAGGTCGCACATTTTTATCTCGTCGTTACTTTTGTTTGCTTTTTGTTTGTTTGTTTGTTTTTGGTCTCTTGAGATGATTATTATATTTTTTTCCGTCGATTCGTAAACGTTGTCGTCAGTTCACAGTTGTATTTGTATAAGTGTGTGTGTCGTTTGTTTTTTGCTGTATATTTTTGGCTGCAATGTATTTTTTTTTGGTTCAGTTTTAGATGACGAAAGTTTGCACAATAGTCAATTGTAACATTTTAGGTTTGACACAATTTTTTATATGGATATATACGGGTTATGTCCAACCGTTTTAGTTACGGAATACAAGACCGCCCCGACAACAGACGCTATGATGGTTTTATTTATATCGAGTCAAATCGGAATAAGCATTTGAGAATTATAAAAATGAATGAAAAACTTTCTTTCGAATGCATCCAATTTGTCGATGATGATGATGATGATGATGCAAGAGTGGTTAATGTGCAGGATGCAAGCTTTTGCCTCAAAGCTTCACATCACTCCGTAATCACAAAATGAAATGAATGCATATGCACAAAGTGGCGACAACAAGTAGAAAGAGCTTTCACTCTCAAGTGAGTACGTGATACAACCACTTAATAAAAAGGGTTCTTTTCCTTGCAGGAACTAAAATAGTTTTATAATAGAAATCACCATTTGCTTACCTTGGAATATTGGCGATGCACGCCATGTGTGTGCTGCTCCTTGTCCCAGGAATTGTCCTACGGATATTTCCAAAAGTATCATGGGCAGCCCGACTAGACACAAAAGCGTTAGATATGGTATCAGATATGCTGAGCCATATCTATCCAATTCTCTTGGGAAGCGTACAACATTTGCATAGCTGACATTAATGCAAACGCACAGCACAAGGCTACGGAAAACGGAACATTTCGTCTAAAAAAGGAAATATTAAATGTTAATAAAATTTTGTTTAAACTAAAGTATTCTATCTCAATAAACAAAAGCATATTTTACAGATCTAAAGATAAACATTCAAGTTCAAAGATACTCAAAGAATGAAAAGGCAACTTTAGCAGATGCTGTAATGTTTCAGAAAACCAAATGTTTGAACTAAAGAGACAGGAAGACACACCTGTAATTTGATTATTTAGTAAACAACCAAAATGCGTTCTTCATCCACCTGAATTTTGTGCAAATACACTTTAGTTTGGTTATTAACACCTACAACAATAACAGATGTTTTCACTTCCGCTCTTTTTTTTTATAAGAAGAAAAAAACAATAAAGAAGCCACCAAAATTCAATACTTAATATTAATATTTGTTATTGTAAATTTCCATTGACAATGAAAAGAAAGTGAAATACCCGAAAATTGACGATTGAATTGTGCAAACACCAACAAAAAAGACTTTTACAATTTTAAAATCACAATCAAAGAAATTGTGGTTTTTTATCACAAATAAAACAACAAAAAAAAAAGTGAAAAGGGAAAAAACCATGTACTCGTATGTATCCATCAAGTGAATGAGTATCTAAGTATCTAACTATGTAAAATGAAATATATTTATAGAGAAATTCAGTTGAGTTGCGATAAAAGCTAAACTAAATAAATGAAGTGTTTTCAGCAATGTGACACCCAATAATAAATGAAATGAAATGAAATGAAATGAAGAAAATGCAACAAAAACCACAAATGCCAATATAAATGCTCGTATGTAGAAGTAAAATAAAATGAGCAAGAAAAGCAACTTAGTTTCGAAAAGAAAATCAATCATCTTAATGCCTACAACATTAGATATTGTATGTACATTCAATAGATACAAGAGTACATACAGAAGATACAAGAAGACAGCAAACTACTATACCAAATTAATTGCCTCAAGAGTTGCTGAGCTTAATAAGACAACAATAAAACACAATCTAAGTTTGGTTTGGATTCATCTTCATCTTGTTACTTTTACTTAACCACATTGGTCACCTTCTTCTTCTATGTCACATTGTACAATATTTTTTTTTTTTAATTAATTGGCGTTTTGACTTACTTTGCGATAATATCTAAATGGCACATCCTCATGCACAACATAAAGATAATCGGCTAAATACTTCGTTGTTGGTATTTCCATTTTTGGACAGATTTTATAGCGTTTGTCGTTTGTGAATTTAATGAATTTGTCATTTTCTTGCATTTGTTTTTTATAATATTCCTAAAATTTGATTTATTTTTATTGCTTTTACAATTAGTTTGACTGATTATCTGATTGATTTATCAATCTTAAGTTGATTTTTAGGGGTTTTATTTATATATTTTTGGATGAACTCTAAGGAAAAATAAAAAATTTATTGATTTATTATGTATTTATTTGATTTTTATTTTGTTTTCAGTAATTTCATTAATTTATTGACATTTTTATTTTATATTGCAAAATAATTATGCATATTTTCTTTTGCAATCTTCCATTGTCTCCATCATCATCATCATCATCATCATTATCATTTTATGTCATTGTCACCTTTGTCTGCCTGCATATGAAAGATTTCAGCAGTGCAACAATAAAAATCTTCACAAAGACTTGAAAGATTTTTAAATATTTTTAAATCATTTTTTGAATCAATTTCAATATTTAAGTAAACAATTACATTTAATTATGACCTTAATTAACGATTGCCAACGCCTAACCTTGAACATATTTGATTTCTTCACTAATTGTAATTTTATGTTCATTTATTTAGATTCGCTTCATTTCATTTCATTGAGTTTCAATTCAATAAAGTTTTTTTTTTAAATTTAATTTAATTTCAATTAATTTTTTCTTGTTTTTCTTGTTAAATGTCAAAAGTCTTTATGATAAAAAAAAAAAAACGTTAAAAATATAAATTATTTATATTAAATTATTGTATATTTTTGGAATTTGCTTTGCTAATGCAAGAATCACAAACATAAAGAACAATAATAACAAAACAAATGAAGGTGATAAAAACGCGGAACTTTTTGCTTTTGACCAAAAATCGCATAAGCTGTGATAATCTAAAAAGCGAGTCTCTTTTTGACACCAACGCGACTTTGTCATTTTTTTTTTTTTTTTTGTTAATTATTGTTTGTCAATTTCCATTTGAGTTGAAAGCAAAATTTAAACAAAACCAATACTAAAATAATGATAAGAATAGAGAGAGAAGGTCGTTAATCAGTCAACATTTTAATTAAAAAGAAAACTTTTGTTACTTCAAACTGTGTTTTCAATTGTTTCTTTTTTTTACAGTTTTTAATTTCACGCACTTTTAACCTTTCCAAAAAATAAAACAAATCACAACAAAATAAACTAATCAATTCCAATTGCTTGTTTCTTTTGTTCTGTTTCTGAACCAGGCCAAAATTATAAAAAAAAAAAAAAAACAAAAAGCACACAAAAAAAAAAAAAGAAATAATTAAAAGAAAACTCTTGTAACGCACGATTAAGTCATTACAAAAAAGCCAATGAACTAATAAATGGGAATGGGAAAATGAAAGAAAAACACACTGCGTATGAGTAACGTGAACACTTCAAATTACTTTTTATCTCATCTCTTTTTTATTTTAGTATTTTTTATTTGTTTGCAACATTGTACATAAAACATCGAATTCACGTTAAATTTTTTATTTATATTTTCTTTGTTTTTGAACTCATTAACTTGACACGAACGAAATCATGGGCAAAGAGCACAAGAGAAAAAATGCACGAAATAGTAGAGAAAGAAAGAAAGACACTGGCTGTTGCCTTGAGATATTCGCTTTGATCTTGAAATCTTCAAAATTGATTATTTATTTATTTTCTTATTTTGTATTGAAGTGTCTTCATTCACGCGAGCGCACACTGCAAGTGCACGACAATAGCGAAGGCATGCGACTGCGCCAACTTCACAACAGCCAACAAACAACTGACGGACGACAATGACAACGACAACGACAACGACAATGGCGAACTGGCGATAACGGCAAACTGCATAAAAATTAAGGCAGCAGGCAAAATATTACTGTATAACAAAAACAAGTATACAAATATAAAATTTAGAAAAAAAAAAAAAAACATAAAAAAAACACAGAAGACGACGACGGAGACAAAGAAAGGTAAGCAAAGTAATCGAAAAACGCGTCCCATTTTATTTCCCGATTTACATGCCTCTCATTCACTCGTGTTTGGGAGCGATGATGACGAAAGCAACAAAATCGTTGTAACTTTGAGAAAATCAAATTAATGTGAAGAAAATCGGTAAATTTTCTTCTCCGCTTTCTGTTTATTTATTAATATAGTATTTTGTTGTTTACTGTTGTTTTTGCGATTGCTTTCTTATTTTTCCAATTTTGTTTCTATATATTTGTTTTGTTTATTTGTGTGTTATTTTGTTTTTTATGCGAGCGCGACGACTTCACTTGACTGACACTCGCTCTCATTAATACAAAACTAAACTGTGCGCGCGCGCGTTATTGGCCTAAACCATCATAACCACAAACGGCAGCAGATACACAACACACAGCAGACAATGGCAGCGTCGGCAGAGCATCAAAAGTAAGAAAACTATGAAGCCTGTGTACTTATATCTATCTGAGTGTGTCTTTAGTTCGCTAAGTAAGCATTTGGTTAGTTGTTAGTTGTTGAATCTTTCATTTGGCAAAAGAAAATGTGTTGAGTTGAGTGAGGTTCAGTTGAATTGAATTGAGGCAAGTTAAGTGAGGCGCGTGCGCAGTCGCTTGAACGACTAAACGAACGTTGGTCGGGCTTATTTTTGCTCTCTTAACTTGGCTAACAGCCTTATGGCATGTAAACTTTTCAGAACAATTGCAAAGTGAATTTTATAAGATAGTCAAGTCAAGTAAGTAGATGACGACCAATCCTAAATTACCAAAACTGAAAACCTTATAGTAATAGTGGCCAGATCACTTCATCCAACCATCCAAGTCTCTTTTTTGTAAGACCCCTTCCCAACTAAACCTATGATGATGATGTTATTGTTATGATGATCGTCTTACGCTTCACAATTCATGTCTCTCTGTGTGTCTCGCTTTCATTTCTTTCACTATACATACCTATATCAATTTCCTCTCACTTTATCTTTCTCTCTCTCTCTCTCTCTCTCTCTCTCTTTTTATTCTCTATTCCCTATTATTTTCTATTGTTGTTTTATGATTGTTTGGTTTCGTTTGTTTTGTTTTGTTGTTTAATTCGCACAGATATTTATATCTTTTGGGCGTTTTGATTGAAGCATTTCTTGAAGCTTCAATTTCAGCTTTAACCATCACTTCTTCTTTTCCTTCTTTCACATTACCAAACAAAAGTATCTATACGCACGCATAAGAGTTGCGATGTGATGAGTATGAGCTCGCGTGTCTAAAGCATTAACACAGCTTAACTATTTTGCACTTGAGTGATTTTTCTTACAAAGTAATACAAAACAAAAGACTTTCCCACCACCATTTTCCCTCTGATCAAAGTCCTTCTTCCGCCTCACCTCATCACTGCTTGATATGAATTTATTTCACTGTTTATTGCAATCTCTCAGACCAAATAGTTAGGAACTTTGAAATATTTTAATTTTGTGCAAATAAAAATATTTAATATTACAATTAGCAATCCTCTTCATCAACCTGTTTATCTTTTCCCTACAGATATCAAAAAAAATGTGGCATTATTTTTGCACACTATAGTGTATACATTCGATTGAGTGTGTGTGCAACAAAAGAGACATTCTAAAGTCACAAGTATCTCGAAAGAATATAAACTCGAATTAAAATATTAACTAACAACCAACGAACCATACAAGTTGCACCTACGTAAAAAAATTATTAGAAAAGGGAAATGAAACACTGCGATGAGAAAGAATAATATATAGTAAGTATAAGTATAAAAAATATCTCAAGTGGTATTATAAAAGAGAAACAGAAAAGTATCTTAGTGCTGTAACTAATCGAAAAGACATAATGTGGATGATGGTAATGTGAATGATGATGATGATGTGGGTAGTAGTTTTGTCTAGAGAGTTGAGCAGAGTGATTGGCTAACATAGTCAGACAGAAATATAAGCCCAAGACTTGTTAGAAACGACTAACAAAAAGTCAATGTGCTGAGCTTCCTCCACTCTATTGAATGTGATTCATTTCTTTCTATCAAGTATTTTAATATTGTATTAATATTAATAAAAAGACAAATTGCTATTAAACAACAAAAATATGAGGGCAAAACTGATGTTTCCACTTAAACAACAACTTCATATGAATGGATCTGCCTCTCCCATTTGAAAATTAATTTCACAAATAAATTACATAAAAATTCCAAAGTGTTTTCTTATATTTATCTAATTAAATAAAGAACTAAAAAATAATAATATCATATAATAATAATAAAGTAAAGTAAAGTAAAGCAGGTTTTGCTCTTAACACATTCTAAAGAACAGAAAAGCAACTAAAGTTGCATCGTGCCAGCGACTGCCTACAGATACACATAATGTAAGTCCATATATAACATGTATATGTGTATGTTAGTATGTATATGCAAACTAAAAAATTCATTCATACAAGTATCTAGATACAGTTTTTAATTATTATGTAAGCATGCAAGCGCACTGAGTTGAACTCAGCAGGCGTGCGAATAATAAAGAAACGCTCACTCTAAAGAATAATCACGAAGATAACGAGAACATAATTCTTGGCAAAAATATACGAACTACAATAGTAAAACATAACCTTTTATTAGCAAACTTTCAACAACATCAGATATGTATTATAATAAGTCAATAAAATCATTATAAACGTTGACATATGTGCAACAGCCTCAGAAACTAAGAGAATTCATCACACAAAAACATCCTAAGAGGGTGAAAGCCAACAAAAAACTGTGGTCTTCGGTAAAAGTTGTTGATGTTGATTTCAGATTGGTTCTGTCTTATCCTGTAAACATATGACTTATTATAAATTCCACATAATAAAGTTCCAAAAGATGATAGCAGTAAATAATCAATAAATAGAAATTACCTTAAAATCGAAATAATGCTTCCCAATTGTAAAAAGAGTTTGGCTCTAAAAATAATCTCCGTCAGCAATATTCAATTAAGAACTAAGTAAACAACATCAAATACGAAAAGCCAACAAAATGTAATAAATACTTTTATGTAGTCAAACAATGACTAGGCTGGTCAATTTTAAGGGTGTGGACATTTGATTTCTCGGTACAAATTTTTGGGGATGTAAACCATCATAGTCTTCGTGACTTAATTGACTTTTTACTCAAACTTATTGAATGGTAGAATGTTTGCTACCAGCGCCAATCTTGGCAAGATTCACCCAAAAAAAGCTAGAAAGTTTTATAAACCCAACCAAATGAAGATACCCAAGAGATGACAGAGTCAAATAAACGATCAATAGATCATTAATGCAGTTGAAATTCACCTCAACTAGGAAGACTTAATTTATGTACTAGTTTAATAGTAAAAAAAAAAAAACTAAACTCTATAAGCAATATTTACTTAAAAGCTAAGCCAACATTATCAAACAAAACTTGTAAATCAACAAAGAGGTCATAAAAACGGTTCTACCGAAATTGATATTGATATTGGTGATGGGCAGGGCAGGTATGCAGGTAAATAAGTTGGGCTAATAGTAGAGGAAACATTAACCACTTGAATCAATTGAAATGAAATAATAAAAATTCTCATCACAACGAAAAGCAAAAATCAATTTTGAAAATATTCACCTATTCCATCTAAACTACTAATTATGAAGTGCATTGCAACTTGATTATATAACAATTGATTGGTGGTGCATGGATAGTAATATCGTATTAGATAGATTGTGAAGTGGATGTGGTCAGTTGAAAGCAGGAAAAGCAATTCAAAAAGATCGTTTACTTTGAGACTTTTGAATGGAAAAGGTGAGAAATGGTTTGTGTTTCTTTCCAATTACGAAATCATCAATTAACTCAAACGGAAACTGAAACCGAAATCAAAGTGCTAACAATCTATAATTTTAGCTGGTATGTAAGTATTAAGAAAGACGTGTGAGTAAAGTTACAATCTGTTAACATAAAGGAACCATGAATGAATGAAATGAATGAAAAAATGAGTTGAACAAATCTGAAATTTGTTTATCTTGGAGTAAAATAAGGTAAGCATGCAAAATAGTGGTGCAAGTTATACTAAACAAAATTACTGAAGTTTATTGCTTTAAAAATGCTTGCCAAGTGATTCGAATATTTACAAATCAGTTTAAAGTGATTGTTTATATTTATTTGATTTTTTGTTTTTGCTTATTTAGTTTTAAGTTTTGTTTTTTTCTTATTATTTTGTATTTGCCTTTTGTTTTAGTTTAAGTTTACTTCAATGTTTTTCTGTTTTTCATTTGTTTGTTATTTGATAATTGACCGAGTTTAGAAATCAAGTTACAAGTTGCGTTGAGTTGAGTTGAGTTAAGAAACTACAAAAATAAATACAAATGAAATCATGTATGTATCTTTTATGTATGATTGTGTGTAGCCCTGGAGAATTGTCTTATTGTCAGTTTGAACTTATTTACTTTTGGCCAAACAAGAATATCAATTTTTGTCCCATTGAGAAAAGTAGTTTTTTTTTTTTTTTTTTTATTAAATATATTTTCATTCTTTTTGGTTTTCTCTGTTTGTTTGCTTGTCTGCATAAATTATTGTTTATTTTTATTAGAAATTTTCATAAATTTTTGGCTTTGATTTGTGACTTGAATTGGCAATAAGAATTTCAAAGCTTCATTCATTTTTTGATCGTTAAAAATTAATGGCAATAAATTGATTTAAAATTGGTTTTTCATACTCAAAAGTATTTACTCCATTCAATTGATGTTGATTTTGAAAGTTTTATTGATCTTAAGTTGTACTTTTTTTTTTTCAAATTTATGTATTAATTATATTTCTTTCATAAATTTGGAAATTTCACATATCATCTTTGCTTTGAGTTTTAACTTTTGACTAACAAAAAAAAAAAAAAAAATAGTTTGGTAAGAAGAATGGGGTTTTTTGTGTTTGGTAATTTGAAACGCAATTTGACCATTTTGATTTTGATTTCTTTTTACTTTAATATATATTTTTATAAATTTACAACTTGTGGTAATAGGAAATTGGAGTGTGAAAAATGTTTTGTGTTTTTGTTGTTCAACGCCACATGTGTCAGATTGTGGTCATTGTGGCATGAATTTATTCACTCACAATTGTGCGTTGTGCAATAATTTGATCTGAATTGGATCTTATATTCAGTCAGAGTCAGTCAGTCAGTCTGTTATTGTATTTATTATTATAATACAAAAGTAGTAAACTTTGTCACACATTGAGTTTGTGTGCAAAAAAAAAAAAAAAAAAATTTAACGCACTCTAGCATAAAGTAACTTTAGGTTTCGTCTAGAGGAGTTTGGACTAACTTTATTCAAAGGTACTACTACTACTCCAATTACTTGTAAATATAAAACAATAGTGAAAGGCAAAAGACCCATGGTCACTCACTCACTCGCTTACTAACTTGCATGTTCATATCTCAAATAAAACAAAACAAAGCAAAAATATCTTTTAGTTACACGAGTACGAAATATGCATGGATCTACCTAACCCGGTAGTGCAGTCTTGCGTAGTAAATAGTAAAGAGATTTGATTACGCTGCCGCTTTATGAAATCTTCAATGCATACAATTTTAAAAGATAAATTATTAGTTGCAGATAAATGAATGTGAATATTCTTATGTAATAATTTTCTATATTGCAATTGAGCAATACAAGTATTATTACTTTCATTTCACTTCATTTTAAACTCTAAACTTTCTCTTCATCATCAAGAAAAATTCTCATTATTAAAGAATTTCAACTTCAAAAATTGTCAAAACAAAAAACCAGTTTTATTTATTTTCTGTTGTTTTTGTGGTAACAAAATTGAATGGCGTCAACTACAACAAATTGACATAAATTTTTTCTTGCATTCGACAAACCAATAACATGTGCAACAACAAAATGACGTCATCATATGCGTTTGCAACTCAACTCAACACGACTCAACTCAATGTAATGTCACAAATTTACGCACTCCAGTCCAATGCAATGTTCAATGAATGCAAAAGATACTTATTTTCTGTCAAAGCATGCAGACATATAAATTTTGTTTAAAAAAACACAACACAAGATAAAATTGCAAACAAAAAAAATTCATTTGGTTTTTGTTACTTTTATTCAAAATCAAAAATACCAAAATATTTAAACATTCAATTAAAGACTTTATGATTTTCAACACGTTCAAGTTGGTTGTACAATATTTATGTACTTCGTAGTTCTCTTGGGTATTCATTTGGTTCACTGAAGTGTTAAATGCAATGAGTTTTCATTCCATCATTCATTCAATCATTCGCATATCCATTGCTTCGTTAGTTTGTTTGTTTATTAGTCTTTGCGTTTAAGGCTTGGATTATTTTTTTGTATTTTCTGCTAATCACTTGTTGTTTCACTTTGTAAAAATTTGTTTGTTTTCTTGTATTTTTCCAATTTATTGACTTTGTGTTTTCGTGTTTCGATTGTTTGTTTGTTGTTTATTATTGTTATTGTTCAATAAGCGTATCTTTGTTAGTTTCTTCTTTTTTTTTTTTTTTTAAATCAAATAAACCAAAATAGAAATTTGAATCTTGTAATAAACAAAATCATTTATATTAAATCCCTGAATTAAAATGCGATTTCATGGTAATTTTATATTCAATAAAAAAAATAAAAATGTAAAAATGTAAAAATATCGGAAATTTTAGTACTATTTTACAACAAACAATATTAAAATTGTTATAAAAAGTTTTTTGATTTTTGATTCATTACCAAAATTATAAAGGCTAAAAGACAAAGCAACACCTTTAAACATAGGAGTAAATCACATAAAAGTAAATTGAAGCGAATTGGTAAAACAAAAAAAAACATTGCATACTTTTTGGCTACATTCTAAACGGCGAATAATTGGTTGCTTGCTGGTTTGTGTCTAAGCTAAAGTTTGTTATTTAATATTTCAAATGGAAATGATTTATGTCTAAAGGCAAACGTCTTGTAACTTAAAGCAAAATTCATGAATTTTCTTATATCATTTAAGTGTGTAGAAGAAACTAGATGTTATAGAAGGATTGAAATGAGCCTGATTTGATTAAGCCTTTTGGTCTTTGGGGGTTTTGGGCTTTGGTCTTTTAAACTTTTGATCCTTTACCGCAGCGACGCCTTCGTTTTTTTTTTTTTTTGCTTCTTTAGAGTATTTCACTAGTATGCAATTGAAGTGTCTGTTCAATTTATTTGAAGTTTATCACTCTTTTGCTTTTTATTAATTACAGCATATTTTTATGACACACAGAATGTTATAAGTATGTTTGTGTTGTCATATTAGTAGGGTGCAATGCATTGAAATTGTGCGTGAACCAAAATCTTCATAGCGATACATAGCAATGTTATTGAACATATCAAAAGATTCACTTTATCGCATTTTGACCGAAAAATTAGGACTCAGGAAGGCAATACCGTGAAAATGGCAGCTGGCGTCATGTGCATGGTTCGGCACTTTTTCACTGATTCTTTGTCCAAAAGCACATTTCAACCGTCAACCACTCATCGTATTCTCCTGATGTGGCAGCTTGCGACTTCTACCTCTTCGGACAACTAAATTTAGCACTGAAAGCAAAACGGTATGCAGATAAACACACTGTCACTTATAAAGCAATAACTCGGCTTTTAATTGTCCGTCATGGTAATGAAATTTTGAGAGAACGTCAGTTAAGGATGTTCCTTTCCAACGCGTACTCCCATATATATCGCCATATAAATAGAGATTTTGAAAAAGTCTCTTTTACTTTGCGACGCACCTTCTATATGATCTTTTGTTATTCTATTTTTATATATTTGAATAAATTTACATATGGAAAATATGAGAAATTACCATGATTTTAATATAATAGAATTTGAAATTGAATTTGAAATTGAATCCTGAAAATTATGGAGGTGTTTTGTCTCGTCTGTGACTTAAATATGAATTACTGACAAGCTACAAACTCATAGTTAAAACATTATTAAATGATGATCAAATTAATTAATTAATTAATTGAAGGATTCATACTCAATACTCGAGATCAAAAATAAGAAGTTCAATGGAGTTGGAGACGTTAAAAAACAATCCATTTTAAGAGAATATGAAAAAATGTGCCATAAACTTAATTTAAACTTTATTTTAATTCCATTATTTTGTATTATTATTTTTAAAGCATATTTCC
Source organism: Amiota minor (assembly GCA_037043295.1). NCBI lineage: Eukaryota > Metazoa > Arthropoda > Insecta > Diptera > Drosophilidae > Amiota > Amiota minor. The sequence continues at coordinate 6,116,369 of JBAMAW010002187.1, read as the reverse complement.
CAGATTTTATAAAAAAAAAAAAAAAATTATGTACATTTATTACAACATAATCGGCATAAATATTTTATGACTTCCGAATACAAATAATTTATTTAATTCATTAAAAGCCTAAAAAAACTATTTACTAACTTTTCTTGTAATTGTAAAATTTTATTAATCTCTACATACACATAATATTGATATATTGATTTTGTAACCTTGATTACACTTTTCAACTTTTAATTAATTTTACGAGTAATAAAAAGGTTCTTTTTTTCTCCATTAAACTTGTTACATTTGTAGATTTAAGATATTCAAAGTATTTATGGTACTACAAGTAACACAATCTACATTATTTTAATATAAAAGTCAACAACGATTGCAGTTTAAACCCACAATATAATGAATGAATACCATGATGAAAGGAGCGAAGTGAAGAGAAGTTGATAAACCACCAACTTAATTAAAATCATTTAGCATTCATTACGCAAAATGAATTGAAAACTCAACAGTTTCATGCAACAATGAACAACATACAATTTTTCACGCACTTTGAACTCGTTCTATTTAAAACTAAATAACAAAAAATAATACAATAGATTGGATGAGATACACAGAGTTGTGTATTATTTTGAAGGGACCTAAAGGCATTATAAGTCAGTAGTATAACATACTTTATACAAATATTTGTATCAGTTAGAAATGAAGCTTATCATTCTCATTTGATCAGTTCTTTGTTTAAATGTTTAATGTCTCTGTTTTTATTTTTCTGTTTGTTTGTGACCAATGTCACATTGACCCACAAATGATTTATTGTATATAAACAACAAACAAATATCAAATAAAAATTTCCCATTATTGTTTTACTTGATAAACAAAATATTGCAAATTTTGAAGATCACAACAAAGTTTGGGCGGCATTTTTCAACATGAGTCAAGGAAGGAATAATGCAAGGTTGCTTGCTACCAGAAAAGAAATAAATTGACTTTTGTTTAGTTGATAAATATTTAAACAAGAAACGAAAATGTGTACAATATAAGAAAATAAAAATATTAATAACAAAACTTTGCCTACTCAGCAAACACAAAACAAAAAAAAAACAAAAATTATTAATCACCTAAGAAAACAAATGTTAAACAAATACGAGTATTAAAGTCAGAGGCCTTAAGATGCTATTGGTATTGGAAGTAAGTAAGTAGCCTTACAAAACTTTTTGTTTGTTTTGCACATTTTGTTGAATCATCTTTTCACCCCGAACGTCTCTAAATCTTTGCTTATACATACAATAGTATTATAAGTAATTGAAAAGTAACTGACTTGAGCAACGCAATCACGTATCCAATGAACAATGAAATGCAACAGTTGCAATTATTGCAACGTAATAGTAATTTAGCAAATGCCAATGTTATAAATTCCCAGATGAGATGATATGCCATTTCACAATTGATAAGTACACACGCATTTCATTCTCTTTTCTATTCTATTCTATTGGTACTCGTATAAACATTAACCTACTGAATCACTCACCAGTTGATTTGCTTCATCATCCGGTGCAGTGGTACCAATTTCACTGTACTACCGTTGGCCATGTTGAAGCTACTGTTATTATGTGTTGTGAAATTCTGTTCGGGCATGGCAGCAGCAATAGTTTCGACATTTCCAACTCCATGGAAATGTGCACCAACATCCGGTAAATCATTGCTGTGATAATCCGAATGTATGTCATTCAAGGTGTCATTGCTACCACTCAATGTTATGATCCCGCTTGTTGTGCTGATGTGTCCCGATGTCGCTGTAGTGCGTCCACTTGCCGTACCACGGCCAACACGTTCATTTTGCACTCTAATACTGCCGCCGCCTCCAACTCCTACACTGGCAGTGCCACTGCTGCCACCTCCACCGGAGTCAGCCAATGTTGTGCCAGTCGACACAGTTGAGACATAACTGCGTGTAGTCTGTGGTGAGGGCGTCAGGACTGGCAGAGTTAAAGTGTTGTTGCCTGTCTCCAAATCACAATTATCATCTTTACGTCGCATATTTACCCACGAGCGTCGATGTTGTTGCTTGCGATCAAATGTTGTGGGACTATTATTTTTCGCACTACTGTTGTAGTGTGCAACAGTATCGTTGCCGCCACTGATTATGTAAATACCAGTAGTGTTTGCCATATTTGTTTGTGGAGGATTCACACTATTGCCATTGATATTTCTTGGTAAAGTCTTTGCCATGCCAGGAACAACGCCATTTACTGTGGTTGTGTTCCGTTGATTTGCACGCTGCAAACTGAGATGCTCAGCAAGAGCTTCAGCACTGCTTCTGGGTTTATAGATTGAAGACATGTTCTATCAATATTCGCTATGTCATTCGCAATAATGGAAACTGCAAGTAAAATAAGAAATTAATTCATTAGAATTGTGTTTCCCTTCAAGGTGTTTATCATTTCTTATAATAAATAATCAAACAACTTAATAATTTGTTATTTTATTTGTATTGAATTTACATATTTCATTTTAACAATAATATAAATTTAATATATGTATCTTTAATGTCATAAGAATATTAAGAAGATTGTTAATGTTTGTTGTCAGGTGAAATTGCTAATGGCTTTGATCTATAAAATAGTTTCAACTTGGTTATTTTTTTTTTTTTTCAAATGAAATGAAATGATTCAGGCGCCCATTCATTTATTTATTCACTCAGTCATTCATTCATTCATTCATTAATGTTACATATCTTGAAATATTTGTTCGCTTCTGTTGTTATTTAAATTTTCAATTCAAATAATTTGCATGACATTCATTTATTTTCTGTCTCGACTTGAGATTCACACTGAATTTTGCATTTGATTTTTGTCCAAACAAATACAATAGAAATTCAAAATAAAGACATTTAATATCAACGAGTTGTGTTTCTATGAAAGTGAAAACGATCCAAACGACTTCTAGACTTTGAAAAGTCAGAGGATGCCCATTCTAGTCTAAATAAATGAAATCGATACTAAAATAACAAATGTTTTTTTGTTAAATATTTATTAATCTGTTTTTCTATAAAAGTGAAATCGAACCAAATGACTTCTGATCTTTGAAAAGTAAATGAATTTTATTCTAAACTAAAATAACAAATACAATATGTTTTGCTTCATACTCGTATTATTGCATTATGCAGAAATGTGTTTATTATTTATTTTATTGTAAATTTCTAATTGTATTTAATCATAAATAAAACTTTATAGTTTCTAAGAATACGTAGAAAACACAGATGTTTCTATGAAAGTGAAGAAAACCCAATGACTTTCGGTCTTTTGACAGTGAAATGAAGCTTAATAAATGAAAACAAAACTACTAAAATAACAAAAAGGAAATATGTTTTTAAAAAAAAATTATTTCAATTTTTATCATTTCTGTTAATGTGAACTTGTACTGATTATTTCGCTGTTCAGAATTTAGTAAGGATTTTTTTATGCCCAACTGATCAAAATAAAAGATTCAGCAAGATTTCTTTGTAAATTGAAACTATACGCCTTTATTTTGCATTCATTTCCAAATATAAAAATATATCTTCGTCTCATCGCTCGAAAGAATATAGAGCCACTCCTTCCGAACCTTCCCAATTGCCGTGATCATAAGCGAATTTTAGCCACATCCACAAATTTATTCTCATCAAAGGAACATTCATCAACATCATCGAATGTTCCTTGATCATTTCAATAGATTCCATTTCAATAGAATTTTAAAGGCATAAAATGAACATACCATTCAACAATTTTGCAATATTTCATAGAGATTTTTCTTCTTTTCCTAGCTGCTAAACCAATCTGAGCTCTTCAGGCGACATGTGCACAATTCAACCGTGTTTCACTTCTAGATGAATATCACACTAAAAAATGTCTAAAAACTATTTATTTGTATATTTGTTATTTTGATTAATTTTTGAAACTTCTAATATTTTTGGGGACTAAAGGTCAATGTGACAAATATTGATTAGTTTTCAAATGACATCAACACACACTTAAGCTTATTTTGTGAATTTTAACTCATTGCACAACTTCAAGGAATTATGTTTAAAGACAAAAAAAGAGTCACAGCTTGTTGTTCAACCCTCGTAAGTATCTTAATTACTATGTGTTTAAATATAAAAATATGTATACAATTTAAAAATAAATTAATACAATATTGGGATAGAAGAAAGACACAGAGGGATGTGGAATGAATCATTTCAAAAACTTGTTTAAATTTACAAAAATCGGTTAATAAAATACAAGCTGATTATAAAAATGATATCAACCTCAACCTCACCAACAATTATTTTGAAACACTTGAATAAATACTTGTATCCAAAAAGTGATTTTTAAACTTAGCTCAAGAGAATGAAACAAGTGTATTTCAATTTATAAGAACAATTGGCACACGGATAAGATATGAAAAGAAGACAATGACTCAAAAAGATTATGTGATAGCACCTCCCACTATTTCATAGAAAATTTGCAAAATTTCTACAATCTATTTACATAGATTGTTATTATCTTTATGATAGAGAGATGATATAAGTACTATTATAATCTAGAAATTATCTATTCAGATATACATAAGTATGACTACATCTCATGGGTATTTATTGTACGAGTATCTAAGTGCAAAGAGAATTCTTATCCGAACATCAAATGGCGCAACAAAAAAAATATATCGATGCTGATGTTGATGAATAATGATTTTACTTCTGATGGTAACAATGACAAAACTTTATGAAATTATTAAGCAAATATTTATAGATTATTTAATTACTTAACTTTTCATTCTCATCACTCAACTAAATGCAACAGAAACACATAGTCATCATCATCATCAACATCATCGAATGTTTATTCTTACGAAAATCAAACGGCAAACAAATAAGCAAAGCAACTTCAGTTTGCTGACCACAAATATTTGCATTATATGGCGACATAAACAAACGATCGTCGATCTACAGAGAATCCAGACAATATTCTCACTACTCACTCCTCTTAATGATGAGACGACAAAGCGTCGCGACGACTTTCTGGAAAAAATTAAAATGAAATACACTTAAATGCAGATTAAATTCCATTTACGAATGAAGCGTAAGAATATTGCAAACTGGCGCCGCAAATACAACAAACTCAAACTCAATCACAGATACAAAAGAAAAAGATACAAGAATGAAGAATAATAATGATAATAAAAGATAAGAATCCATGCGACAAAAACGACATTCAACAACATAAGTTCAATATTGTACTACAATAATAGTGTCGACAAAGACGACGACGAAGAATAATAAGAAAAGAACAAGACTTTAGCGTTAAAACTAACACACAATGAACGAAAGAAGGAAGGAAGGAATGAAAAAGGCAAAACCGAAAGGCAAAAGTTTCTTGTAAAATATCTGTAAAGCAATATACTCATAAACTTGTACAATCAAAGAAGAAAACAAATTATAAGGAACACCCTAATTCATTAGACTGTAACGATCTTAAAGTCAAGCCGAAACCGAAACCGAGTCGCGCGTTTCACCCTTGACTCTCGACCCTCGAACATTGCATAGCACCCTCACTCAATTTGGTTAGCATTCGCGTAAATGACGTACTACTCACTTCCAATACACTTCTATGGACTGCATCAAATTACAAGTTATTAACAGGTAAGCGAATCACCTCATCCTCAGGTGTAGAGAGCAGAGAGTTCAAAGCAGGAAACCAAAGATACTCATTCATATGTACTTGTTGTTGTTATGTATATGTATATCGGAATCTATCTATGTGCATATATTAAATATTGTACATTGCATTGCATTGGTATGTCTGTGTACAAGTACAAGTATATACTTAGTATCTTCGGGCTAATACTACTGTATATTTATGACTTTGACTTTGACGTTTGTCTGCCAAGATGATCATGATCATGATGATGCCGACAATGACGCTGACGGACACGATCGCGTGGTAGTTAGCGATACTTTACCTTTCTTTGTGCATTCAAACGAAAACTTTATAATAAAGGTTCTTTCCTTCGAATAAGCAAACGATACGCCACCATCGCCACCAGCACCAACATCACCAACAACAGCCAACGGCATCAGTAACTAATGTATATACATACATACATACATACAATAGTTTCAAGACATGTCAAGTTAAGATACAATGTACAATACACTCGTAAACAGCTTTGCCGGCTTCGTTGACTTTGGCTTTGGAAATGCAGCAGTGCGTAACCACAAGTTAAATGTACTCACTCACTACTTGTATACGATAATATTCATTCTTAGTCGTTGGTTAGACCTGACTGGGTGACTGAGTGTGTGATTGTGTGATTGTGTGAGTGAGTGCCAAAGCCAAGTTTATAAGTAACTTGGCCATAATTTTCAAGTTCCAAGTTCGTGCAGTTGTTTCCACTACTTTGTCTCCTTCTTCATCTTCATCACATCATTTATTGTTGCTTCTTTTCGAGGATATACAAAAATATTTTTCTTTTTTTTTTCACATTAAATGACTTCCAAGAAATTCAGTTCAGTTCTCCATGAGTTCAATCAACTTTTTAAATGAACAAAAACCCAAAAACCGATGATCGAGCTAACAAATTTGAGAAGAAGCTGCATACATTAAACTTAATGAGGAATTTTTACTCAAAAAATCAAAGGCTACTCAAAGATACAAATTTCAACTTCAAGCTGGTACCATTCATTCCAAGCCATCAAATCAACAACAATGAAAAATCAAAGTTCACCTTTTATAACTTCAGTGAGAGAGTAGAGAGATCACCAAACATAAAAAAAAAAAAACAAAAAATAATTATCACAGTTTGACATTTGACACACACCACACACATCACAACATAATACAATACAAGAGTTCAACGTATTATTCCCGAGAAAACCATAATGTATCTACGACAATAAATTTTGCACAAATTAATAAACTCATTAACGAAAATTGTGTGGAAAGAAAAACGTATGAAAATGAATAATAAAGAAATTAACAAAAGAAAACTAAAATCGGACACAAAACACCAGCCCACCCCACTCCATATCCCATTACATTCAGACTACTTGGGAAAATGTTCCAAGTAAAAGTCCAAGACACTCACATTTTGGTTTGGTTTGGTATGGTTTAAGTTTCATTTGGGCGTCATCTATTCGACTTAGTAACCAGTCAAGACTCAACTCAAATTGTCTTAATTAGAGCTGAAAGTTTGTTTAGTTGTTTTTGTTTTTGTTTTAGATGGAAGTGTTACAAATAACCAGCAACAAACACATATCCGTAAGCAACAAATAACAACAACAATAACAAGACAACATAAAAGCAAAGTCCAAGTTATATGAATAACATATGATCATATGATATGTTTGTTATACGTATGTAGATACATAGATACATATTACACCCATTAGATAGATAGACAAACGGGCAACTCAATGTGTGTCTGCTTTGTATCTCAGCAAGAAAAAACCATTAGTTGCACATAATAGTTTTATAATTGGATGAATGTAAGTATAAAAGATTGAGCAAATTTAATTTGTGACAAGGAAAGTAAAATTATAACGTTTGCATGACTTTTTCTCCTTTATACATAAGTACTTATAAATGAAAGTAAAATCTAGAGTGGAGAAAAATGAGATACAGACATGTACGCATGTACTTTGATCTACATGTATAAAGAAATAATCATAAGGAACAACATAAATGAACAAGATGATATCATGTATCTCACAAAATTTCTAATAATTATCCCAAAATGTTATGTGAAGAATTTTTCTGAAATCCATTTCAATCATTTTTTAGGGTTTCGGACGCAAAGGCTAGCTATCCGTCCGTCCTCTTGCTCTATCTTATGAACTGTAATAGGTAGAAAGTTGAAATTCCACCGGGTCTATAGTAACAAATACTAAAACAAAAATATTGTATAATTTGATAATTTTATGGAGTCCCCAAACAAGACAAATAAGGGTTTGTATTAGAGCTATTCGAACCAGTAATCCTATAGACTTGAAATTTACGTGGATTATAGATATGGATTAGAAACTTATAGTGCTCAAATTTCTGTTTGTCCGGACCGCTATTAGGGGTATCTCTCATACAAACCCCCGTTCAAAACTTCAGCCAAACACCCTTCCTACGAATGAAGGTTCACTTGACCTAAAACTAACGTTATAGGCTTGTTGTTTAGATTCTAGTAGGAAATCTCACAGGCATAAGATGACTTTGCTTAGTATTTTCACATTGTCAATATTCTATTAACAAAAGAACTAAAACTTATTGACAATAAACAGAGAATAAATTCTGATAGACAAACAGGTCAGTAGAGTCTCGTTTGTGTGAACAGGATGCACCAATTGTTGAATGATTTTCATTAAGATAGGTCAAACTGTAACACATAGCCTTCACCTTGCTTAAAAAATTCACATTTTCAAATTAGTTGTCTCTTTAAATTATCAATTCCCAAGTTTTGTTTATAAATGAATCCAAATTCCAAATTTCTAATGTTTTTAAATTTGAACAAATTTTTGCGTTTAATCAAACTAAACAAATTGCTGCTGGTTTAATTAAATACTTTGTTGTTATTGTTGTACTATTTTATGGATATTTAAAATTGTTCATGAGCCACATTTGATTGTTGTAAGTAGTATCTATCTATCAATTGAGCAGTCGTCGTTCAGTTCATTCGGTCGATCGATTGCACGCTCAATAAGTTAACATCTTCCGATCAATCGCAAGCAAAACTCAACACAAACTCAATGAGTAAAAGGCACCGCCAGAGTACCGAGGAGATACTATCGAGGCTTGAAACTACTGCTACTACTAAGTATCAAGGCGTGAGACCCGATTTGGAAGGGGCAGCCTACTGGGCAGCAATAGTATCTATAGTAACAGCAACTGGGCTAAAACTATAATATTTCGCACTTTTTGTTGTTAGTTTGCGACATCATTTGCGTCTTGATATGCTTCATTGAACTCAATTGTTTTTATTTCATCAAAAACAAAAAAAAAAAGCATTCAAATCCAATAAAATGAAAACAATTGTGTTATGGTTGCTTTGCGAAATTTTTTTTTTATCTACAATATCTGTTAATACGAAATATTGTAAAAAAAAAAAACAAAAACCTAATTATGTGGAACAATAAATGAAAAAAAAAAACCCTGATAAAGAAAGTTAAAGTTAAAATTCTATTAAAGTAGAGTAGCAAAAACAAAGTGTTTATTGCTTAATAAGAACAAGAAACTATAAAAAGATTACAAGTATGTTGAATGTTTTGAGAGAAGAGTGAAAACCATATTCCGTAAGTCTGTAAATTTCACTTTTGTTTTTCTGTTCTTCACTTCTTTTTTTTTCGTAAACGTGAATCAAAAATCAGTTCATTTAATCTATTTTAATATTTTTTTTTTGCTTTTGGTTTAAGCATTTTCTTTTTATTTTAAGATGAGCACGTGTTTTTAGTTTTTAGTAAAGAATAGATACTACGATACTCGTATATACAGTAGATATATTCTCAAGTCATAAAAAAAAACAAAAAAAAAAAATTCATTAATAGCAGTCACTTAAAATCGTGACGAAATAAACTACAATAGATAAATTAAAATGGAATATTAATAAAATTACATTCCCAACCAAACAAGCACTTGAGGAAGACTTCGACTTTGAGACTTCAATTTCTTTTATATATAAACCAGTTTCACACATGTGCAAAATTAAAAAAAAAAATAGTTTTCTTTTTTGTTTTTTTTTTTTTCAACCATTTAATGTTATTAAACAAAAATATAAAAAAATAAAAGAAAATGCAAACTCCGTGAATCTCTTTTAGGCGGCATCCAACGTCAATTTGTTAACACAATTTGTGATTTTGTGATTTTTGACACATGACTTCTAGGTCAAGAGCGCAACGTCAATAAATTTAATATTTATTTTTAATTGTTTTTTATTTGTGTTTTGCAATAAACTATGCATGCTTATAATGTGTCTGCTGCTACCGAAAACAATGAATGCACATTAAAAAAAATATTATTGTATGTACTTGTAAAATAAAACACAAAATACTTTGTCCTCAACTGAGAGAGCTTAGCTTAACTTAATTCAACTCAATTCAAAACTATACTCAACGTCAACTGATATATTATGTATTATGTATTATGATACATGCTATAATTTATTGTACTATCCGACTACCCACCTGTCTATCTGTCTTTCTGTATGTCTGTCTGTTAGTCTATGTATCCATGTATCTGTGCCCTTGTTTCAATTAATTACAAATCTAGTAGTAAAACTAGTAAATTATTAAAACAGCAGCTTAATCTTACCCACCACCCCTTTGCTAGCTTAATATTTGCATCCACAACATCATTCCCATTATTATTACAATATTATCATCATCATCAAATGCAACGTGATCATCTATCTATCTATGTATAGTTAAGTTGCTATGATAAACAACAACAACAATAGCAAATCTGAACAAAAACCACTCAATCATAACAATTTGCATCTACAAAATTGTTGGATAAAAAAGAAGATAAGTAATTTTTGAAAAATAAAAATAAAAATAAAAAATTAGTATCGCATTATTCCACCTGAACTAACTGCAAGCAAATAGAAAAGGTTTCGAAAAACTGTTTATACCCTACAATATACAAAATCGATTGATTCTCACTATCAACAAAATATCGAAGATCTTTAATGGAAGAAAGGAAACAAGAAGTAGAAGTTTCCAGAATAAAAATCATCCACATTCGCATTCATGTGCGAATAATTAGTAATGATATACCTACATAGGACGTTTATTTCACAATTCTTGTAATAAAAGTATCAACGATCACTTTGTTTGCTTCTCTTCTACTCTGTCAAAGTATTTGAGATGTATAGCCATTAAAATGTATACATAGGCAATGCAAGTACCGCTGCCCTTTTCATCTTACTTATGTAGATAAGTTGACGACGCATAAAAACAAAATCGCTTATTTTGGCACTTAGAGAAGTCGTGCCCTTGAACAGTTAGTTATTAACTTGGCTGAGCCATACTAAAATTTTCCAACATCCATTCCTGTATGGAACACTTCCATATTTTTTTAAATAAGGAACACAAAATCTAGTCATTTGAAACAAAATCCTTCTTGATGAAAGATATTAAGCTTTTGGCATGGCCGAAGTTTGTTAAACACACTCTTTTTTTTAATAATATTTTTATAATTTTTTTTTTTAGAAAACCATTTGTGGTTTCACATCACAGGTGGTGGTGGTTCCATTTATATAATGATTTCCCAAAGATAAATGCAATACAGAAATAGATTTAAAGATTGAATTTGAGTGATTTGGGTGCAACTCAACTCAAGTGAGAAGACAAATTTTGTGCACACTGTTCTCCATTGAGATTAAAGTTGTTACATTTTATTTGGAATCATGACATTTGATTGATTTGAATCTTTCTTAAATTGATACTCGTACAATGGGACACTCCTATTCCAAGAAAAAAAAAAACTTTACCTACCATTCACAATTCCTATTGAAGAAGTTTTTTCAAAGGTATTTTCACTATTTAATCTCTAATAAAATTTTGTTTTGTTCCAATTGTTTTTTGTGTTTTGTTCTCTTGTTGCACATCAAAATCCCATTACCCACATCATACAGATATGTACTAGTAAGTATAAGTAGTAAAAGTCAAGCTCTAATTGCAAGACTTGGCTAAGAAGAACTTTATGAACAAGTATCTTTCTTTTTGTTTTTATTATTATTATTATTATTATCACTTTTTCTATGTACTTCAATTTAATGACAACTGCGCTGACACACAATGAGTTTTGAGTAATTTAGGTTATTAACACAATTTCTTGATTTTCTTTTACTGTAATTTTATTTTTTTTTATTATTGCACAAATAAAAAAAATAATTCTAAATTCTTTTCATTCAAAATTTACAAATTCCTGGTAACACACACATCACAAAATGATAAGCGGTGAGGAAGACATGCGTTTACTATAAAACCCGTCTCCGTTTTGACTTCTCCGAGCTACATTTGATAACTGACAATGGAAAGACATTCAATAGATACATTTGTATCTCAAACCTAAACTCATTTGTTATGATGATTACGATGACTACTAATGACAACTGAGTAAACGAATAGAGCCGAACTGAGCTCAACCGAACCCTACCGATCCAAGTCAAACCGAAACGTTTGAAGAAAGAAAAATCTACTAAATACTTAGGTAGTCAATGTGGTTGTACAATACACTATACTTATACATACATACTATGCTACTCTCTTGTTGATCGCATGATTTCGGCCCTCTTTATTTATTGTTTACAGCAAACGGAAGTTTACAAAAACAACCAAAAAGAAAAAAAATTACTCATTACTTTTTCAGTTAATACAAAAATGACTCAACTTATAAATGAAATGCACTCATTTTGAGTCAAGTGAGTGAACGAATATTTAAGTTCATGCATTTTTTGTGTAGGGTGCATATATTTGCATTACATTGCCTTGCATTCCGGTACCTGATGTTGTTGTTGTTATTGTAGGCAGCACTAACCGTTACGACCAAAGATAACTTGCAATAATTGTAAATTATATTATGTAAAAACATGCAAAATGTTCATGAACGAAAAAATATTTGCATTAATTAATAAAGACAAGTAAAAAACAAAAAAAAAAACCAGAAAATGTGTTAATGAAAGAAAGACAAATTACTTACAGTGTACCCTTCTTGTATACAGTATGCAAGTACACATATAATTCTACAATACTCACTCGTACCTCTTATGTGTCATCATCATCATATTACGATTTCTTGGGAATCCTGTCAATCATATGGTCTTTCATAATGAAAAGGTTAAACAAAAGCAAATCATTGAAGAACTTACTTACTACGAGCATAAAGAATAAGAAGAAGAACAATACACGAAAAAGAAGAACAAAAGAAATAAATACAAAAGATTGAAGGGAAGTTATATAATGAAGAAGGGGAAACCTTATCCATTGGCGTAGATATCGAAGATTCTCAAAAGAAAGGCTGGCACCCACTGACGGCCTAAGCCTTTTCATATGATTTTTACTTTAAACTGAAGTGATATACCTTCAACGCTGTCTTCTAAAGAGTTAGAGGTTCCCTCAACATAAGTACGATAAAGCTCTTCATATTCCAAGGAGGTAAAACTAATTGAGATTCCTAGTGGATTCTGAAGTATAAAATTCTTAATATAAACTGATGGCTGAACCAAGAATTCTTCTTGACAATTAAATAAATTGAAATCTTGTTGAAGATTTCATTTTAAATGACTTCCCCAAAAATTTGTCGAAGGGACCACTCCGCCAACCTTTAGTGCATCAAGGATTACTACTAACATTTACTGGAAAACTACTACTACTACTAGAATCTGCCTGCGTAATGCGTCTGAGCCCTTAGAATACATTTACACTACGCCCATGGTTATAGTAAAATGCATAAAGCAGGAAACTATCCACTCATTTGAGTATAAAAGAATCAAAACTGTTCAACTTTAGGCCGTGTGAGGAACTCAAACCTATTACCAAGTAACTCAGCAACGATGAGTGTAAGGCTAAGCCAGAAAGAGAGGGAGAGAGAGAGAGAGAGAGCCAGAGAGAAAAGAAAGAAACCTGTCAAAATTATATACATATCTACCTGTAACCTGTATGTACTACAACTGAACCCTGAACTCAAAACGAAGAACCCTCAACAAAGCGCAATAAATTTGATGCGTAATTATTTTTGATGAATTACAAAAGAAAATCTAAAAATCAGGAAAGGCAAAAGTAATGAAGTCTAAATACAACGTAAATAAATAAACATGAGTGGAAAAACCTCAAAACTTTTTTATAACCAAATACATAAACAGCAACTCTAATAAAAACAAAAACAAAGGAAGGAAGTAGATAACACAATAAAAAAAAAAAAAAAACAGAAAAATAAAAAAGTAGTTAGAATAAGCGTGGGACACAAAATTTCGTGAGCGCAATTTTAAACGCTTGAATGTGCTTATCCCATGATGATGTTTGCTTATCTGCTAACCAAGGCAAACACAGAAAGATAGATAGATAGATACTCAAGGTCAAAATGCCGGCACACAAACTACAATTCTAAGGGACTGACAAGTGAAAATCTTAATGATTTTAGGAAAAAATGAGACAAATGGAAATCCAGAAATGTCTCTATCAACCAAATAAACTACCCAAATAAGCCTTGAATTATTGTGAAAATAAATAAATGAAAACAAAGGTGAAACAGTCATTGATTTGTCCTTTGTTGGATTTTCCACTTTTCACACTTAATTTGCGAAAAATACACGTGTTCAAAGGGAATTCGGGTTAACTTAAAGAAGAAATATTCTAGAAATTTCTGGGTAGGTAGATTAAATTGCGCATCACACTCGTTGTGATGCCACCTAGGGCACATTATAATGAATACTACTATGAATCTGGCTACATTTTTCTTTCCTTACTAAACCATTTAAAGCTTATTTCAATGTGGACAAAGTTCTTAATATCTTGTTGACACACATACGTTATAAAAAGAAGAATCTCAGGTAGAAATTTATTCGACTCATCCTCGTTTCTACAGAAGGCTTTCAAATGGGACTTCCCGCATGACTACTTATTAGGCAGTGGCCAGGGAGAGTTCCTATTAAAACACTGGTATGTGATCAACTCAGTTGAATAACGTACCTATAAAGAAGAAGATTGAACTTAACAAAGTTTGCTTGTTAGTTTTAAAAATGGTAAACCTGGCATGATTGCGTTTAAAGCTTCTAAAAATATCATATGACAAAGAGATCTTTTATTATACTCACTCGTACATCAAAGACTTGTTTTTATAAAAATAATAATTACTTATACGAGTATTGTAAATACTTAAATCGAGAAAATAACTTTCCATTATTTATCGAAAGTTCTTTCCCGTCGTGTCATATTTCGTCTCGTCTCGTCTCGTCTCGTCTCGTCTCGTCTCGTCTCGCCGCTTCTCTTTAATCATTTATCATAATAAATAAATCACAAATGCAAAAACAGATTTTCTTATAATAATAAAAATTTAATCATTTGTAATTTAATATATTCATCGTTTATTGATATCACTTTGCTGTTGCATCAACTGTTTTCATCGTGCATATGTTTTCATTATATTTATATTAACATTAAATATATGATAATAAATAGTTTCCGCATTAGAACGAACACAAAAACCACTTGTATCTATGGTATATACCATTTGAGAAAATATTTCTTCATTCATCATTTCATATTATTCTCTATTCTATTCTTCTAAAAACAAATTATTCTTCTTTTTTTTAAAATTAATTACATAAATATGATTATGTGTTAATTATAGTATAATTTATAGATAGACAGAAGAAGTAAAAAATACAATACTGCTGACTAATCTCTTTGCATAATTATAGAGTTGCATCTTCATTGAAGCCATCATTATACGAGTTTCTTTTCTCACAGGGATTATTAATGAATTTAGATATATACGGATACAAACAAACAAAAACAATGAATGATGTAACCTTTTTTTTTTTTTTGTTGTCAAATTCATTTCTTTCAAGTTATTTCGGATTGAAGATTTAAAAGAATAAAAAGCAACAGAAAGAATAAAAAGGAGAAACCATAATCTGGATTCTAAGAAATTAAAACGTGTTTATGAAGGTCGAAAATGAGTTTTCAGATCAACTCACTCAACCACATGAAATGATGAAGAACTTGGCATCTCATCGCATCGCATCGAACACATCGATTAGAATAGAAATTAAAGTAAATTTGAATAAAAAGTAATGTAGAAAAAAGGAAACTTTGAGATCACCTTTCACGAAAGTATGTAATACAATAAGTTGATTCGAACATGGTAAACAAGAATTTGGACCATGAATATACTTATTATATTTGCATGATCAGCTTCGCAAGATTATCGTAATTGTGTGTAAATTTGAGGAGTGAAAAAAAACAAAGAAGAGTCTTATAAATCTTTATTTATGATATGATAAATGAAGACCCATTAAAATATATGTATATTTAATTGATCTGCAATAGAGGAATCCTCTCTACAGCTGAAATTCTATAAGTCAAATTTTCGTTAATTTGAACTAATTCGAGTTGCAGTAGCGTTCAAAACTAAAATTCTATACAATTTTCCTTCAATACACGTGCAACATGAAGTCAAATTTTTCGGGGAAATACTTTTTTGTGTGCTCGTCCTTTCGCTGATGACGTAAGCGTCTTCATCTTTCTCTTTCAAAGTTATACATTTATTTTTAAAATTGTTTATTCTGGGAAGTCCCTATTTTTAACTTTTAATTCATTTGTAACAACGTTGAGTAAGTTGAAATAAAGGGAGCTATGAGAACGGACTACAACACATGCTAGTGCAAATAATACGGCATCAAAACTTATTTTCAAGTGTGTCAATTGAAGAAAAATTTAATAGAAAGTGGATCGATGGAAAACAACGTATAGTGTACCACCAAGTACATCTTCAAATTTTTAAATTTTAAAAAATAAGTAATCAACAAAAAAAATCATTTGAGCCTAGTACCTTCTTGGATGCACTAAAAGAATAATAATAAATTACTCTTATTGACTGCATCATCATATTTATATGAAAAGCATGGGGTATAGACGTCACGAGTCATACAATAGTAAATTGCTTCAAAAAAGTTGGGACAAATAAGAAAAGGTATGTCACCTTTAATTTTCTTGGCTATTATTGATAAAGTTGAAAATTGAATGGAAGCTGATTATGAAACATTGATACGATTAAATCATAATATAAGTTAGACTGCTAATCTTGAGGATTATATTGATGTGGACAATTTGCACAGCAGGCTTTCTTTCAGATGATGACGACATTATTGCTCAGAGCTAATAAGTCCAAGTGCCATGAAAAATGTTCACAACGATTCAGAGGATAAATCTATTTAAACAGGTTTCCAAGAAAGATGTAGGGGAATGCATATTTAAGATTGAATAAAAACACAACTGATGATCATTTTAAAGCTCTAAAAAAATTATCTTTTTACTGATTCTAACAAAAATAATGTATTTACACACAAACACAAATTTCTGAATATTTTTTAAGAAAATACAAATACAAAACTTAATGCTAAGTAAATAAAAATGTTTATTATTCAATAATTTTAGTACACTTTGCTAAATTCCTTAGTTGTAATGAATAATTCCATAACTAAAAAATCTCCATAAGTCTAACTTATTTTGTGCATTATGGTGATTCGAGTTATGGAAGAAGTTCGAGTGAAGTTTCTAAGTTTTTAAGTTTTAAAGCTTAAATGATCACAGAGTTTCCTTATTGAATTACACTGAAATATCGATGTCATAAGTTTCCTTTGCCTTATATTTCCTTAGGGTTTATAGGAGATAAAAAACAAAAATATTCCCGGATCAAATAAACAAATGTAGACACAAAGGAAAGTTTATGAGGATCCTTTGTGGGATGGCATTTGGTATTTTTATTTTTTGTACAACATCCAAAGTTATGCTTAGTTCTAAAGTATATAGTTTACTTGCTTTATGCATTCTTCTGTATAAATATTTATACCATATATACTTCGGGAATCTTCTGTCTTGAATCAAAATTATTTAACGTTTGGCCTAATTTTTAAGGCGAAATAAAACCGGCTAATATATCTTCCTTAATTTATTGCTTTCACTCAATAAAAATCTCAACTGAACTAAATGCACACACACTAGGAATTTTAATGGACTTAGAACAGCAACAACAAATAATAATGAAAATAGATCGATACGACGTGAGTTTTAATGACTTTCGAAACTTGACTCACCTGAAACGAGACTTTAAATCTCAGTTTAAAGTTTAAGCCTCATTTTTATATGGAAAGAAATACGCATCAAAACATTTGTCTTTTTTATTATTTTCTGTTTTAAATACATTTTTATTTGTTTAATTAACACAAAGAAAATGAAGAAAAATTCTTAAGAACCAAGATTTAAATATACTTAAGACCAAGAGGCAAGCAACAGATATGGTAAACTGACTGCCTGACAAAGAGACGCAACTTATTGATGTGTTAAAAGAAGATGAGGGAAAAACAGGCTATAAAACCATGACTTCACTCACTGTAAGCCAAAATAAACCGCCGCCGCCACCGCAGTAGTAATAAGTCGGGTCCCGCCTTGTCTTGTCGTGTTGTCCGAGTATCTTGGTAACGTCGCGCGCTACTTAAAACTGCTAGACGAGACCAGACCAGACCAGACCAGACTAGACCAGAACAGAACAAATACTTACTTTACTTCTGGCGGCGGTCTTCACATTGATGGCCAGCATGATAATGAGGTTCTAGATACTATTAATTCTTTTTTGTTTTTATTCTTTTAGGTTGTTTTTCTTGGCATTACCATTGCACTGTAGAAGTCAATTGTGCGTGCAAAAGATATAACACAACAATAGTAAAACCAGACGCATTTAAATACAATTACAACAGAAATAACAACAAAAAGAACTAGTATGTAATAGAGAAACCAGCTAAAATATTGAAATATTGAAAAAACCAGCAATAAGAACAAGATCTTAACAACATTTAGAGTTTTTTTCTTTTGCTATTTTGTTGTTTTTATAACAGTTTGGCAGTTACGGAATGAGCACGAGTTGGTCTATTAAACGTTTTTGCTGATGTTGTTGTTTGTTTTTTGTTAGTTGTTGGTTGTTGGTTGTTCACTTACCTCAAAAAATGAGTGCAAATACGACAACGAAAACGTTCTTTCTTCAATTTTCTTTCTTGTTACTTTACTTTTTCCAACTTGTGTATCTACATAGATACATGTATATATGTAGTATCTGTGAGTTGTTCTTGTATTTATTGTATTATCTACTACCAAAGTTGCACCACTTTCTGTTGAAAGACTCTTCAAAATGGTTAAATGTCTAAAAGTATTTCATTCTTTTTTTGCTTTTTATGATTTAAAATGGTTTGATTGCTTATTCTTTGCTTCTCTATCACGTCCTTGGCTATACAAACTTGGAATACTAGTATAAACTTCGCTAATGGACGACTATGGCATTGGTTGGCTTTTCTCTACTTTTTCTTAAATGTATCTTTTCTCATTTCACATTCTAAGCCTTTCTTTCTTTTAATTAAAAGTTTGTTATGTTGTTTGTTTGCTTTGATTATTTTTAACTTGACTTCACTTTTAAGATCTCATTTTTTTCTCTGTTGAGGATCGAAATTAATTTAATTAATGTAAATAAATTAAGATAATAAAAAAATAAAACCAATTGTTGCAATTCTCAAATGGCAAATGACAACAATAAACAATAAAAATATGTAAGTAGCATAACAACAAACGAAACGAAATAAGATTCACTTTACACATATTTTGGTGTAACTTTTTTTCATTTAAAGATCTCGTAGTTTGCTTTAGTGTACTATGCTTGTGTATCTTTTGTTATTGTTATTGTATCTAAGGTGATGATGCTGCGCTTTAATAAAGCGATACTCATCACTCTATTCTTAGTATGACTTCATTTTCTCACACGTAAGTTTTCGCTTTTTATATAATTTAATTGTTGTGGGGTTTTTTCTATCTGTTTATGTTGTTACATGCTTCTTTCAATTATTTAAACAATGCATTTTTTTATTTTCTGTTTTTTTTTTTTTGTTATATGAAAATTTTCACACTAAATTTTGTTATTGTTTTATTTAAAAGATTTATACTTTTTGCATTAATGCGCTTCAAACTTAGATAGATACTAAGTATTGCAACACATTTTTGTTGCTTTTGTCTTTTATTTTTTATTATTTTATGGCAACTTCAGGTAAAAGTCACGTAATTTGAACGTTTGACATGCATTTGGCTAAAGTTTTAGTTACATTTTTTTATTTTATTTTATTTTATTTTATATTTTATTTAATTTCATTCATTTATTAAATTAATTTTTTTTCTCTTTTTTTTTACTAAATATTTTTTTAAATATTTTATTGAAAACATATTATGTAATTTTTGCACTTATTGACTTGTTGTGCTATTTTTTGTAATGGCAAAAAAAGACACCGAAAAACATGCAAACATGTTCAATATGTAAAAAATTATCTTCGAGATTGAGATTGCATTTAACTGGATTTTAAAACACCTGAAAGCTTCAACCGAAAAAACACACAGAACCAGCTGCAATAACGGTAATAATTCAAGAGACAAGATTGGTTTTTGTAAGTATGTGGTACTATATACATACATGTTTTTTTTTTGTTTTCTTAACAGTTTTTCATAGCCATGTATCTAGATAAATGAAGCTACTATATTTGTAAGAAGAAAACTTTAACTTCTCTTGCTGGACGAAGATGGCATACCTTTCATTCCAAATTCTTGCATATTTTGCCATTTGTCAAATCGATTTTTGGAGTTTCATTTGAATAGATATTCCCATTTAAAAACTCTTAAATAAACAAAGGCAGATATTTATTGTAGCATGTAGCACATACAATATGTCGAATATACAGTATTCGACGAAACTAATATACTAGTATACTTGGTTCGTCCTAAGGGCTTCCAAAAAGTAGTGCGCCCCTCTTCATAGGCAAATACACAGGATAAATAACTAAGTAGTTATAACAAAATAAAAGAAATATACAAGCATTTAGTCCTGAGCTTATCCTGAAGTCTTGATTTAAATGATATCAATAACCATAATACTTATGTAATTACATTTTTAATGGGGGACTGACTACCTCTTCCAGTAATCAGAGAACTCGGAATTAACAGCATTATAACGTTTCTTTAAAAATTGTCTGCTGGTTATCTCTCTTCGACTCATAGGTGAAATAATTTGACGATGATCAAGGAGCGAATTTTACCCAAAAACGTGTATACGAGCATGTATTTTATGTATTTTAGAATAGCATGTAGAATTGAATGGTATGTCGGTAGCTTTGGGTGCTTATCTTAATCTTATTTCAGAATTGCTAGAAACAGACGAACTTTCTTCATAGTATAATATATCTACACAGGTAAGTAAAGTACTATACATATGTACATATATGGAGCCCTCGACGTAAGGTTCCCCCATGTGTTATTGTACATATAGTATATGGGGCCATGTATTCCAAACATCAAGGCAAAGTGGTAATACCTATTCACACCACTTAGTGTGAAAGGTATTGGAAAGATCATAAGTAAAATGAAACGTCATAAATGCAGACCTTTCTAACCTGAGATAGTTTTTTTTAGAACAACAACAGCAAATCAGAATAGCTAGACAACAACAAAAACGACAATACTTAAAAATACTATAGTGTTTTTTTTTTTTTTTTTGCATTATTCAGTAAAAACTTAACCCATTAAAAGTAATGTAAAGAAATATCTCAGCAGATAATCACAGAGAGAGAGGTAGAAAGATGATAGGAAGATAGCAAATAACAAAAAGAAAAGAAAAACACAGTCGAACTTACATAGCTTACAGCAAAAAGCTGTTAAAGCGGTAGGGTCCGATGAAGTTACATTGAGAGCGGAAGATGAACGAGCAAAGCAAGCAAAAGCAAAGAATGCAATGGAATTAATGCCTTGACAAATGTGAGAGTGAAGGAAGGCATAAGCTAAAGAAAGACAAGAAAATAAAGAAAAAAAAACAAACAAAACTGCATTTAGTAACAGTAAGAAAACAAAACAAAACAAAACAAAAAGAAAAGAAAACAACAAATATACAAGTATTAACTATTAATAAGGTAGTTTGTTTGGCTTGGCTTGGCTGGCGGCTTAAAGGTTGCTTCCACCACACTTCTCCAACAAATATAGACAAAGTTCAAACATTTTTAACTGAAACACAAAAATGTCATTATTGCCATTGACTTTGTCACTAAAATTTATCAAAAAAAAAAAAAAAATAAAATACAAAATTTTAAATTTTAATGCGCATAATTTTACAGGAAATAGACACAAAAAAATATGAATGTATTAACAAAATTCAGCATAAAATAAAATTTTGTATAACACAGAAACAACAAAAGCAAAGTCGGAACAGAAAACAAAATTGCAACAACTACGAGTATCAGCATTGAACTTGTTCCATTGAACCTTTTTTTTCATGATCGCCATCATCGATCTTCATTTAAACTACATAGCAGCAGCGGTGGCGGTCACCATCAAGAAAAAGAATCATCAACCACCAAGGAAATGAACTTCGTAATCCAAGAAAATAAATAAAATAAAGAAACGAAAATACAAAAAATGCAAAGAACTGCATATAAAAAAACTGGTTGAACATGTTTCTTTTTTTCGGTCTTTTTTTTTATTTTTTATTTTTTTTTTTGTTATTTTGGCAAAGTTAAATAGAAAGAGAATAAGAAAACAGAGACCCCAAACACAGCAACAACAACAAGCAACAACAACAACAAACCTAATACATTTAACAAATGCACTTTGTTGGTGTTTTTTTTATTTTCGGTCTTTTTTAGATCTGGAAACGCATAGAATGCAATTTTTACACAAGTTTTTCATCAATTTTTGTTTTTATTCTTTTCACACATTTATAATTATTATTTTTTTTATAACTTTTACTTAATTCTGCATGCATGATTTACCATTGAAATTCCATTTTACAATAAAAAGCGTGCAATGCTATATTTTTTGTTTCTTTACTTCGTTTTCTTTTGACAAATAACAAACAAATTAAAAAAAAAAACACTTAAGTAACCGAAAAAAGTTTTGTGTTTACAATTCGAATTCGATGCACATTAGAGAATTTTGTATTTCAAGTCTTTTAAGCATTTTGCATATGCGCAGTGGATTTTTGAATTCTCCGCAACAACAACGCGACGTAACAAAATTGAGAAATTTTAATATTACTGAAAACGGTTTTCATGTAAAAGAATTTTTCAACTTTCGTAAATATGCAACAATTTTCAACTTTCGTATTGAAATTTGCCGACGGCCGAAAGAAACGGCATGTGTTAACACGCTTTCGTTAAAATTCAAATCTCGATTAAAAGTAGCGAGTAAAAAATAACGAGTAAGTGAGACTGAAAGCTTAAACTGTATAAAACGGCGACAAGTTGCGAACGATTGAATTTAAAATCTAAACTTAGCTGTCTAGAAACAGAATTATTATTACATAAGAACACTGTTTTACTTTTACTATGCAAAAATTGCAAATGTTCAAAGTTTTATCAACAAAATAATAAATATATGTGCTTGCTCGAATATCTTATATCGAATTGTTACAGTTACTTGCCTTGCATTGAGCTAGAGACTTTTTCACATTCCTTTTCATTCATTATCAAAAGCTCTTCGGCTACGAAGTAAATTTGAAATGTCCTCTTTTCATATAAATCAAGATATTCTGCACCTTTTAATAATTAATCTTATATTATATATTTAAAATTTAAAATACATACTATATATAAGCAATTTAAATTTCAACTCAGTCGATCGGAGCGTGTGCTCTCGAAAAATAGCGTGTGCGTGCTGTGTCAATCATTCATATGGCAGCGCTTCAGTCATTTTACCAGGCTGGCAACTCCATTAAACTGCAATAAAATGACTTTGGGTTAATTTAAAATTGATAATTTTCATTTCATTTATTAAATATATTTTCTCTTTTTAGACTTTGCACTTAAACACTATTGCACTTAAATATTACTCCATTTTAGTATTTTTGAAATACTCGCAGATATCATAATAAACAGAATTAAACATGTTTTGAACACCAAAGGATTACTAATTTTCACTCTATCATCATTCCTTGCCATTTTCCAATTATTTGTCCGCACTAATGTGAACGAGCAATATCGGAAAAGAATGTTAAGATATCTTGCATTTTGAACTCCAGATTTATCATGGCGCCTGCATAGCATTTCTGTATGCGTTCCTCAAGGAAATTATATTGTGCTATGAACTCTTCCTGCATGGCATGCCAAACAACCTGCAATAGATTCTCTTCCTCGCACAAATGTTTCTCTACCTTTTTGTAGAGATTCTCAAGACCTTTCTTAACTTCACGCGCCGGATACAAACTGATCACTTTTCGTAGTTCCTGCTTAGAAAAAGCCATTTGATAACTAATTTCGGTTTCCTTGACACCTTGGGCGACTTTTTGTTGGACACCTTCGAAAAATTGCTAAATCAAATTGAGGTCATCAGTTAATAGTGATACATGATACAACTTTAGGTGTAAGTTGACTTACATTTAATTTCTCTAAAGGACGCCCAAAGTATTGTATAACATACGCTTTGAGAGCATCATTGTAACGTGCCTTGGCATCTTTTTTCAGTCCATCTAGGCCAGGCACTTTGAGTTGAGCCAGCAATGAATACATGTGATGATAATTTTCCATGCGAACCACTTGTGATGGTGTCTTGGGATGATCCTGAGCATGTACACTAATGCTCTCGAAGATTGCATTGACAAGCTGTAAATACCATTTCTCCATATCAGTGCGCCGATCCGATTTACGGAAGATGCCTTCAGCAGTTTGTGCGAAATATTCAAAGTTTTCTACATATGGCAAGATGCCACATTTGGAACGCTTTGGCATTTTTGCTTCCTTTATGGATACAAGTTGTTGTTGCATAAAACGATCAAAATTCCGTTTGACCTGCACCAAAGCTAATGCAAAGGTCATACTGAGGAAGGAATGTGTATCTTGTGCGGACATTACATGCTGCGTTAGACGTACCAACACATAAAGGGAGTAACTAATGGGAAAATGTTTTATATATCACATTCAAAAGATGATTTGATATTTGAGGAACTTACAAACTATCCATCCGTTCGAAGCTTTGTATAAAGTTAACCAACTCCGGTTCTAGGCATCCAAATAAACCCATCATCAGTTTACGCACCTCTTCATTGATTTGGCGATCAATGCGTTTTTGTGGAAATCCTCCTCCTGCATCACCTCCTGGGCCAATACTTACTGTAGGGGACACTGCGGTAAAGGATTGCGACATTTCGAGCGATGTGTTTTTGTCTTGTACCTCGAGTGTGGTTTGTGTATTCTTCGATGTTGGACTAATGACATCCATTTGAAAGAAATTTATGCAAAACATTTGCTCCTGCAAAGCTATCGGCTCCAGTTCAGCTAGTACCTTTTCTAATACAGTGTCGAAACGCTCCCGATCGGCACCATCGACTCCGGGACCCCATTGGTCACGATTAACACCCAAAGTGCCATAAGGCACAGCTGACACTGTTGACTTCTTTGAGGATGTTGACGAATCAAGATCTTCACGTGAATTAGGCATTTTTTCAGACACTTGCACCTTGGCCTGGCACATAAGATAAACTAAGTATTTCACTCAATACACTAAATTTAGAACACTTACCAAATTGAAGAAATTTCGCACATCTCGCTCATAGATTTTGCTCAATGAAGTTGTATAAACACGCATCAGGCCATCATAAGTCTTGCGATCCATCGCCTTGGTCCAATGCATAAGTTCAGTGTACGGAGTAAGTTCGCGGTGCACACTCGAGTGATTCGGTAAAGTAAGATCAGTTGTAGTCAAAGGCATATCACCAACTTCATTGCCCAAATGTATGAATAGATTATTCATGAAGCGACTGACGGTAGTTGAAAACTTTTGTTTCCACTTCTCAAATCGTTTCCGTTGATCTTGTACTGCTTCCAGGCGCAGCAATGAAACATCAATATCACTGTTCATGGCTTGTTGCAGGCATTGCGCTGCAGCAATCGCTGCCTTGCGTCCATTCACCGTCTTCAAATCGGGATCATCTAAGGCCTGTTGGTGCGCATAAGGCAGGTCAAGTTGACTCTATTAATGGAAAACAAATAATTTAGATATTTTTAATACATTTGAGTGCTTCAACCTACAATGACTTTGTTTAACTCCTTCATTAACTTGATATTGTTGTTGTTAGCTATCTCAATCATCGCATTCTTGCCACCAATTTTCTCCATTGTCTCTTTAACATGACCCAGTATATCCTCATAAGAGTCTAGACGCTGCTCAAAACTGTCTGCCTCTGAGATTGCTTTGTCTATATGCTCCATCATGGCAAATACTTTTTGTTCCGAAGCCAACACACTTTGTATGTTCGCCTAAAATTAGAAATTAGATTATGAAGACCAACTATTTTGTATTATCACTTACACCATCCAAATCGTGCAACTCCTTAGACAATTGTTCAATGAAGTGCTCTGCATCTTTGATTGCAAAATCACACTCAGTAAATAGTTTGCCCAATTCGGAAGCCTCCTTATCTGTAAGCGCAGTAAATTCTTGGGCCTCCTCTTCATCTTCCTCATCACTATCCTGAGTCTTCTGAACCGTTGTGTCAGCAGGACCAGCAGCCAATTTCTCAGGCGACTTCTCATTCAACCAAACGCTTGGAATATTACGAAACTCGGCACGCTGACCTCGAACATATTTGTGTATTTGTTTATAAAGCACAGCCAGAAAATTCTGACGCTCATGCAAGTTCAGTGCATACCATTTGTATAGTTTCTCAACTTGTATGTCAAACTCATGAGTCTCGAACTGCTCGTTCCGCCCATCAATCCACTTCAGTTCATCCAGCTGCCAACTTCGCTTTTTCTTGTACTCATTTTCGCGTTGTTCCGATTGCTTCACCAAACACACTGTCACCACCGGCACCGGTGGCGGTGTCGTCACGACACATAAGTAACAAGCTCTCTTATCTTTTTTCTTGAATGTTTTTGTCACCGTCACCACAGAAATGGCACGTTCGCCGCTGCCATTAAAAAGTTCCTTTTGTAGAATATGCTTGATATTGGCCAACGTTCCAATTGTCAACATTTCGAAATAGAGACACCAGGATCCACCGATTTCTAACTTGATTTTAAGCTTAATTAAATGTTTTGCATCTTTGTACGCCTCCGCAGCACAATGTTGCCAGACTCACAAACACAACCACACGCGATGCACGATGTTAAAACAGTATATCTTAATTAGAGAATGACCCCACTACATTAAAATTAGCCTTTCGAAAAATGTTAACTATTTATGCTATTAATGCTAATTAGCTAAAATTTATTTTTCTCTTATTTTATTTGGAAATACTTTGTTTGGAAAACCAAGCTAAATGAAAAATCAACAAATAACGCATAAGAGCACAAAGGAAAATGCCGACTTGTGTCGCTGGCACATCCATGCATCGGAATCCTCGTGCTTTTATCATCGACAAACAAAAGCAGGCTCGCTTTGTGGCTAGAAACTTGAAAATTCGAGCCTAGTCGATATCATTACTCAGAGTTACCAGCTGCAAAAATATGAATGCATTGGCAACAGCCCACTTGCAATTTCCTTTTGTCTGGCAACGCAATAAAGTATTCTGTCACAGCTGCAATATCGTAAGTCCTCTGAAAAATATTTTCAATCTAATAATTATAAACATTAATTTAATATTCTGCAGTTTATTCTAATCTAAAATGTTGGTAAAACACTTAGTCAAACAGGGTCTACTCTTTAAAAATGGTAAGCTTACACTAAATAGTCACAACCTAATGAGTGATAACCTTCAAAATTACATAACTGCAAAACGGAATAAAACTCCTGTCGCGGGGTGCCTGTGCAGCATATTCTTATTTAATTATATTTATAGACAACTTACACTCACATCTTTTATTAAATTCAGCTGCTGCTGTATCTCGCGCAGCATACCATGGAGGTGGCCACCATGAGCACACCACCATGAATGCTTTGCCTGTGCCCGCTGGTGACTGGCAAGAGCAGTACTCGCAAAAAAACTCCAAATACAATGCAGTCTTGGCCACTGGTGTTCTCGTTTTGCTCGGAACAATTGGATTTGTAAGTTTGTTAACACAAGATTCTTTAATAATCTAACATTTTTCATATTTAGGTGAAGTCATCTGGTGTTATCCACTTTAACTACAGTCCACCAGAATCTTTGGATTAAATTGCTTGCTGCGTTTTGACATTTCAGTGTGTGCTCTACTTACTATAAAGTGAAAACAATTTAGTGGAACATGTGTGTAAATTAAATATAAATTGCTAAATATAAAGAAAACACAAAAGAAAATGTTAATCTTCTCTGAAAAGATTTTTCATTTTTAATAGATTGGACCATCGTCAAGATTATCATCTTCTTCATTATACGCTTCACCATTATCAAAATAGCTGTTGCCATAGTCATTTTCTTCGTCCATTTCATCATCCAGAACCACTTCCGCCTCGGGTTCCTCTTCTTCGCCTTCAGAATCTGTATTACGCTTCGTTCGCTCCTCAGTGTCATCGTTCTTTTCACGCTTTTCCTTCTCTTCGAGAGCTTTAAGCGTATCCTCTATATTACGTTTCTTGGCAATAAGTTTAGGTTTTTGATCGTGGCGCCGTTTACCTCCCGTAAGCTGCAGCTCGCTTGGCATGAACTGATAGTTGAATTCTGTAGGTGCTTTCATTTTGGGGCTGACTGGGTTTTTCTAGAAGAAATTTATTACAATTAGAAATTTTGTTGAGAATTTTAACGCCTTTACATACTTCTCCCCACTTATTAGGTTTAATTTTAAGATGTTCCGATACTAAAAAGTACGGCGAATCCCGCATGCGGTTAAGGAAATTTTCTTTCCATATTATTTGAGATATTTCTGCACTTGTTGTCTGTTAAGTATTAAGAGGTTTTAATAGTACAGAGCTTAACAATTTTCTCGACTCACCTGAAGTACCACTGGCTTTGTTGACAGCGGTGGATATGTTGGTGGCGGTGCTGTTGCTACTTGCGGAATTTCCTTGCCCACGCAACCCATAGCTTGCATTTGCTCATGTGTGAATGTGCTTGTCTTACCGCCCCTTCCACGTGACGCCATTCTGCTTTGTTACTTAAGCTTACATTTAACAACACACTTAAACAATTTGCTTAAATTTTACATTCTTAACCCATGCGTTGACTAATTATTTGCCTGCGCCACATTTGTTTTGGTCGAAATGGCTCTGTCAACTCTTTACAAAATGAAGCTCTCATTTTTCATATGCAGTTCAGTTCTTGTTACTACTATCTTGAATTAATTTAATCATTTTGATAGAGTTTATATTGTTTTTTCCTATTGTTATAATTTAATTCTTAATCCATATAACTTGTCAATTAATTTTCCAGAAGCAATTGTCTTTCATAAATTGTTTTGTTCCGGCGCATTTGTTTGAAATAAATGTCTCTGCCAACTCATTGCAAAACCGATGATGATGTGTCTCTTCTTTTTGTTGTTGCTGCTGCTTCTTCAACAGATAACTTTTGTTTGTTTATCTTCAAATTATTTTAATTGTTTTGTTTAATTTATTTTTTGCTTCTTGTTATAATTTAATTTGTATAACTTGCCAATTAACTTAAAACATTCAACCGTTATGTCTGATAAATTTAATGGCTTCAGTCAAGATGAGATCAATAAAGTTTCCGGAGTTAGAAAACCGATAAGAAAACTCAGTGCGGAGGCGGGTAAGTGGGCGCATCTTTCAGTACATATAAATGGTAATAATAATTACTATCATTTGATTTCAGTAAAAAATGGACAGGGTGCGAATCGAATGCCTGAAAAGGCATTTAAACAAGCTGAAATATTACGAAAGCAGACACCATCAGTTGGTGCCAAATCAACAACAAAAGCAAATGATGCTCCAAAAATATCGAACAATAACAACTATTTGTCACCGATGCCACCACCTGCAGATCAGGAAGACACATTCAATCTAAATAGTAGCATGTCTAAGTCGCTTGAAGATGCGCTTTACTTTGCACCACTGAAAATGCAATCGAATGGCAAAAGCAGAAATGCCACAGAGGCGAAAACCGCAGCACAAGCAGCGGCAGTGTTGACAGACAGCTCATCAACAACAGATGACAGTTCAATACTCAAATTATCTGACTCGAATCACAACTCAAAAGATGATTCCTCCATATTGCCAACATTGCCTAAGTCTACAGAAGATTTACAACTAAATACAGACTCCCCTTTCAAGGGTGTTTCTCTTAAGGATTTCGAAACACAAAGAAAGATGATCGAAGAACAAAACAAACAAAAGAAAGATCTTCTTTACAGAGCAATTGAACAACACACGCAAAGAACTGTTGCAGAAACGCGTAAAATCGAAGAGATTCGTCACGAGTTGTCGAAGCTGGAGAGTGATCTTGCCGTTGATGTTGCACTGCTGCGAAAACATATTGACGCCGCATGCCTTCACTATGCCAATATTGAGTATGTTAGTTGACAGTTTTATAAAGAGGTTATCAGTTCACTGAATTTGTTTAATTCTGTTGTTTAGAAAACAGTACCTCAAAATCGAAGCAATGTTCCTGAAAGCAAAAATGGAATTACACAATGCTGCCGAGAAGAAAGAACTTTTAACTGAGCATCTTTGTACAGTGATTGCACACAATGAGGATCACAAAGCGCAAAAACTGACGGAGCTCATGCAAAAGGTTGGGCTTGCACCTGGCGATGACTATATTGCACCCGCTCTCTCACTTGATGATAAAGACCGAACAAATTAGCTAGATACTTTAGCTAATCTAACCATGACTCAATACTTATTCCCCACCCAATACGTCTATTTCTACTCTTCAACCAACCACTACTCATTATTAATATTTAGTTTGTAAACAAAAAGTTTTGAACACAACAAGAATTCTCCTGATTTTTAAGTTTAAAATGCTAGGCTCAAAGTATCTACATATTTATATATTGAAAATGTACTTCAATGAAATCAAATAATTGTACTAAGTATTGTATATTTTTAACAAACAAACTTATAGAAGCAGTCTCTCAGTCTCTTCATTTAAGTACCGCAATGCCCAACTCACAACGTAACTGTTGTATGTTTTGCTCCCAGCGTTCTTCCCAAAAGATTGGCATAAGTGGCTTCATACAATTGCCGGTTTTAATTGCCCAAGGCAAGTAGCGTTTTAAGTACTCGCGACGCTGCCTATATGGCGGAAGCAATCAATTCTCATTAACAGTTCAATGAACTTGAAATACTCACTTGGGACGCAAACGCCCCGCACCAAATACTGCTCCACCATAACACATGGGTAATCCTGTATTAAGCGCCTCCACCCACTTTACGGTCACTTCGCCAAGCATATTAGTTGGCATATCTAAGACGGTGTGCACCAGATCATGGCATTCACGATAACGCGTCATAACATAGGCTAACTCTGGATCGTCCATGAAACGCACAGGCATTCGAGAATCAGGCGTTACTTTCTGTAAAAAAGAAACAACAATTTGAAACTAAGATTACAACAATATGAAACACATTACATTATCGTTTAAGAACTTTAAATAAGCACGTCCGAAGGTATCTTCTGGCAACGTGTACAAATGTTTGAGATCTACAGTGCGTGTGTTAATGCGTGGCTTTTGCTCCAATACACGGCGACCCTCTTCTGTATCACGCATATTGTCTAGTATATTAAGCAGAGCAGATTCACCTGTGGTCTCACCAAGGCAAGCAATCATATCGTGTCTGAAACAAAATAAACTGTTATTGGCAATCATTCTGGAAACAGCTTATCCCATTCCATCTTACCGCTTTGGATCGAGCAAAGATGCTATAGAAGAGCCCGCACTAAGCAGTAACTTTTGAAAGGATGATATCTCAATGCGATTTTGCATAAACTCCTGTGTGAAGGCATCTGTTACTGGTGTTGTGTCAGGTGATGGTTCAGCATCTTTGACATTCTCCTCATTCAAGGCACTTTGTGCTGTTACCATTCGGCGGCTTAAACTAAAAGTAAACAACTGTTGCTTGGCCAACTTCGTCTGTCTTAAAATAAGTGGCAGCATTACTGAGCAGAGGAAGTTGCTTCTACAACAATACAAAAACATTGGTTAACAGGTTAACTAAATATGTATATGACCTAATGAGATACTGAGCTCATCATCACAGTCACTATCAATGGCTTCTATGTTGTTAATGTTCGTTTAAACCAACCTTCAGCACATATACATGTGTGTATAATCAGCATGTACGTGATTTGGTCGGAACAAAATACATACTAAAATAAAAAAAAAAAAACAGTTGTAATGAATATAAGCCAACAATAACAAAAACCACAGCACCAAACACCAAGATCAGCTCGGCTTTATGACTAAACATTTTTTGTTGTTGAATAAACAATTTGTCAATAAACAAAAGACCTCCGTGTTCCTCTCCTCCTCTACACAATATTCATGTTTGAGCATAATGAATTATTGTTTCTTCATTAAACGAAACGAATCAGAATCTTCTGTGGTTGTTGTTTTTGATTTGGTTGTTTCTTGGAACACTACAAGCATACCCCACTTTTCAACAAATCCCCACAAGCAAAATTCATATGTACTTAAAAAAAACATCTAAAAAAAACCAGTTTTATTTTGTTAATCATAATTACACTCATCAACAGGACCGTACTTAGGGGAAACCTAGAAAATGAAATTGCATAAAATCGTCATTAAATTATTGGCTAAGATTAACAAAAATAATAAAATTAAGATTCGTTCGAACGTTGTGTAATATACAAAGAGTGGATTAGGGTTCCTATTTTATGATTTATTTGTCTTCTTCTACACCGCATGGTCAATAGTTGTTCATTATTCCTCCAATAAAATAACACTCACCAAATTGATATAATACGATGATGATTGAATTGTTTTTTATCCATTGAATTCACATTATAAAATTATCTAAACCAACTAAATTCATTGACTATACTTCCTAATCAACTGGATTAATTACAATAGAATTTAGTTTCTGAGATCAAAAAGGATTTAAATTGCATCTGCTTAATCAATAATTGAATAGATTTCCGATCATCAATTCGTTACACTAATATGTACCTTTATTAAGTTTCTTATTACATACTTGTGTATATACCATTATTACTATTTTTATTATCATTTTTTGTTAAATACCGCTGTGTTACACCCAAACACTTTTAGTGTCGCCAAAAATGTTAATATATCTCCTGATTCAAAAGTCTTAGCGCCAAGTAATTTATATATTCTGAAAATAGAGGAGTGCACGTTGCCTGCAACAGACTGTTTTACAGTTTATTGAGGGCCCAAAACCTTCAAAAATATTTGCCTATCCTGAACTAGTTTTCTTAATCTATAAACGGAAAAAAAACCTAAAGTGGCCTACACCGTCTCGAAGACACCAGCAACAGCATTAAGTACCAACAACTTTAAATACATACTGTTTTCACTTCTGTTCCTATTTACTCCCAATCTATTATTTCGACGAAATTCAGATTTATTGTTGATTACTAGTAAATATGTATTCAAGTTTTCTTTCTTCTCATGTTTGAGAATTTGGTACGGTTCAATGACGTTTAGGTTGATGATTTTATAACTTTACAATTATGAAACAAAAAATACACAATTCGTATAATTAAACAAGTGTTCCAAACAAGTGCGATGAAAGACTTCTGTATGCGTTTTTAATGGAAATCATGTGTAAGAGTCTTAATAAGAAATTCTCAGGTTTACTTGGAAATGAATTTAAAACAATATTTAAAGTAATTAAATGTGGGTCAAAAATTGATTTATGCAAAGCAGACAGTAATCTCTTTGTTATAATTTTTAATAAGAATTTTCTAAACAGTAGAATAAATTCAATTTTATATACATGATTGACTGGGAGACAGAAATTCTTTTGCATACAATTTTAAAATTCGATTTGCAAGCTGATGACAATTTTAAGATTTAAATTATTTGATAATGCAAATTTTACACTACAGTTGAACTTCTCTAGAACGAACTTCTATACAATGAAAATCTCCGTAGAATAGAGATGAAGACTGATTCCCGATCAATGTTTATCTGGAAAAAAACATGGTTGGTGGATTAGAAACTTATAGTGTCCAAATTCAATTCGATAGTATAAAAATCAAACAAAGGTCCCGTTATAGCACAGTTTGACTGTATAAAACTATATTAACAACTTTCTTGTCTTATATAACAAACTACGTTCTAAACAAACCCTTAATGAAATTAGTTTTCATGTACAGTTGAATTCGAATATAACTAACGACTTTTCTTGTATTTGATCAACATCAACACCAGTTTTACTATTGATAAAAATAGAAACTAGTGAATCAAATAAAACAATTGGTATTTGGAAAAATAAAGAAATAATAATGTCTAAAAACTTCTCTTCATGGAAGATTGAATACTACATAGTTGCACTGGTTTATAATGCAAAGAACCTTAGAGTAAATGTATCTCAATAACAGGTCCAATTATGAAAGCAAAGCCATTTGAATGCAGTATTAATCTCTCTATAGCTTGCCAGTTTTAAGCAATTATACTATACAATTGCTTATAATGACATTCAGAAAAAACAAAGAATTTTCTTGGGCCCTTAAGTATTTGTTATAACCAAATTCTACTGTATTATAACGAAATTTAAATTTAATATGAAGTATCTCACAATATTATATTTTTAACTTTCATTTTGCAAAAGATAAAATTCAGCTGAACTTATCGTCTACCTTTATATAGAGTTAATGTATAGTATATACTAAATAATAAACATACTTTTATTTTAATTTAGAAAACAACGTCAGCAGCAAGGGGTAACTGCTATCTACGAGTATTTTTTGTTTTATCATATCAGTATTTGTAGTATGACACTCTGTCAGCAATATGAGTGATACACATGTTTTCTTAATTTGTCAGCAATTTCCGCAAATGGGAAACAATATATTTAATTTATGTAGGCATCTTTTTTTTTAACGATTTACAAATTATAGTATCACTAATAATATTTATTATTATATTTTACAGTACAATTTATTCTATTTTTTTTCTAATATTGTTTTTTTTTTTTCGTTTTTATAAGTATGACACAGTTCGATGTACACACGATGCTTTGTTGTTTTGTTGTTACATTATTTCTACTAATTCTAAAATTTTAATATAATATATTTTTGTTATTATTTGTCATTTCTTAAACAAATTATAATACAAACAAAATTATGTAATATAATGGCTTTGGCAAAAATTTGTTGTGTTTTGTTTTAATTACTCTGCATTGCATTAAAAGATAATTGAAATAATAGAAAAATAACTAGCTAATCTTTTGCTATACATCATTTCACTCACACTTAAGTAGGATAAAATCTAGACATGTCTGAAAGAAATCAAATATTACAATACGACATACAATAATGGAGTAATTGTCCATAGAACGAGAATTCGCTATCAATCACTACTAGCTCAGCTCAGTTAATGTTAGACGGTCTCGCCGCGTGTATTCGGTAATAGCGTTTGCTTATCTGGCGCCTGCTTCCTCCGGAACGTCACATACGTATAGAGTAGACTCGCAAAAACGCTTATGTTAATTCCAATACAATTAAGCCACGAAAAAATATAATCGCCACCGATGAACATGCCCAGATAAGTGACACAAATATTCTTAAGGCACCCGACAATGGTTGTCGTCAATGCGGAATTATGTTGGGTACACAGAATTGTGCTATATGAGAGTACGAAACCCATTACACAGCTAAGCAGAAACTGTATAACAAAGTAGGGATTACGCCAATTTGAAAATTCTAATGCTTTGTGTAGATCACCGGTGAAGTAGTTTAGTAATAACGCAGGCACAAACATAAAAAAAGAATTGTAGAACATTAGACCGTACTTGCCGATCTCTGAGGTATCCAATTTTTTCTTAACGTAAACGCCATTTGAAGCTGTCAGTGCATTGGTGATCATTACATATGTATAGCCCTGCATGTTGAACGACAAATCATCGGAGGCTGCCAACAAAGCGCCACCAATCATGGCATAAACACTTATCTGTACAGCAGTCGTGGGTCGCACGCCAAGTATTTTTAGCTCTAACAACATGGTCATTAGTATTGAGAAACGTCTTAGTGCTGCAAACATAGGCAAGCTCAGTGCTTGCGTGCCACCCAAACCGAACATCATGTTCCCAAGGAAAATAAGCGGCAACGGAAATATCTTCATGAACGTATTACGTTGCAGTGGCGGAAAAGAGACTAGTTTGAGTCGTTTGCTTAAAGCCAAAACGACTATACTTGCTGTCAGCTGACCCAGACTAAGGAATAGGAACGAAGGAAACTGATATGATGTAAGCACTGTTTTGTTCACTACTGTGATCATAAACGACGAAAGACCATAGAATAATGCACTGCCGACCTTCTTCAAATATATTGTGGGATCTTCGCCTCGCAGCTCCTTGGAGTTGTTGAGGTCCCCGTTTCGATGGCCGCCACCACCGATGCCACCACTACCAACGCCCCCCGTATTTCCATCTTTATCAAGCAGAGGCTCTAGGTCAATCGTTGAATTGCCTATGCCGCCGCGTGTACTGCCGCCGTTGTTGCTGTTGCTCATGGTAATTGTTTTTACTGTGTGCTGTGATTTTTTCTTTTTGTCTTCAGCTCAGCCGCCGCAGCTGTTCATGTGGCGTTTTGCAATCGCTTTTCGATTTTACTACGTTTTTCGTTTCTGGCACATTTGCGCGTTTTTATTGTCTATTTGACACTTGTTCACGTTTCTTTCGTTGCCTAAACGAACACACGAATTTGTCTTGAATTAAAACTTTATTGCAACTTTATGTAGTACTTATTAATTATTAATTAGTCATTATTCTTAATTTTATTTTGTTTCAGTTTTTCCGCGGCGCACGACACCGTCAAAAGCTGAGAACTGAATGATTGAGATTGAACTGAAGGAGAGCAGTTGAGAGCGCAATAATTTCCTCAATCGAAATGATAACACAATACATAATTCGAGTCAATATTCTCGTGATTTAACCCAGTTTCTTAATTTATATAATGTTAATTAATTACTCACTTCACTCTTTTTACTTACCCGTAATAATTTAGTATTTAGTAGAATAATATATTATCCTAAACAAAATTTAATCAAAATACTGCGGCTAGCATTGCCAGATTGAATGCAAACAGGTGATCTAAATAACATCAATTGGTCAACTTACATGCGTACGAAAATGATTAAATGATTATTCTTTACAATATTATAAATATAATGAGACTACAAACATGCATTTAAATTGTGTATGAACAATTTTACTCTTAACAAATAATTTCCCTTATTATATTTACCAGTCTGGCAGTACTGTGCATGCACTCAAATCAGCTGTGTAGGTGGAAATTTCATTCTCTCATTCATTCATTGTTTATAGAGCTAAGAATTTTTTAAAGAAAAATTAGAAAAATGCATAAAGCAAAGAAAAAATCATCAAAATCTGATAAAATACCAAAACCCATTAAAATAAAGAAAGAAAAAACCGAAGAGGATCGCACCCTACACAGTATGTCTCATTACATTGACGATAGACTGGAGCTAATAAAACAAATATTTGGTACATTAAAGCCAAAAACTATAACTAATTTGGCGCCGGAGTTTTTAAAGGTATGTGTAAAAGATGCCAATGGACATTAAATTACGTTTCCTTACCTAAAAACATTTACAGAAAAAGAGCTTAGATGAAATTGAGGAAGCTTGTTTCAATGAGTTACTTTGCATTTCTACAAAACGTTTACGCTCAATTATTGATTCAACAAAATGTCCAACAGACACTGAGAGCTCTGAGGACTCCGATGTGGAGCACAAAGAAGGTAAGTTTATCCATTGGAATTCCAATGAAAATGTTTTATTTGATGAGTATTTTCGAACATACACAGAACACATTTCACTTGAGGAAATATCATCAGATAGCGAAATCGATGGCAGTGATGAGCATAGAGGTTTGTTTTTTCATCAATTTTAAGTACTTATAATTTTATTATTTATATAGATTTACTACAATTTTTTTTTGCAACTATTTGAATTTTGATAATAATTTACACCTTGCCCGAATGGAAGAATAATTACACTTTCATTCCGTACTTGAATTTCTCGCACATCTTCAATGGAGGAATATAATAGGCACGCAATATGACCACGTCTTCGGCAATGCCGATAGTCACATTATCTGCATCCTCCTTGCCCACTTCGAGTGTCATGATAAAATCACCGACTTCCAGGCAACCACTGCGACGAACGAAGTCAACGCCGAATTCAATTGGGTCATAATTACAAATATTAGCATCCTTTGTATACATCAGGGGGAACATATTACGTCGTAGCTGCAGTGAACGCACCAACTCCGTTTTGCATTTCATTTTCTCGAGATCTTCCTTCTCTTCCAATGGTATCATCAAATAAACTGGACAATAGATCTCGGAACGCGCCAAAGCAACACTTGCTTCTTCACAATTCGTATAAAGGAATATGGCCATGCATTCAATTGTACTGATGGTGCGAATAATAAAGTTGACAATTGTCTGATATGATGTCAATATGCTCTTCAGGATCATCTTATTTTGTACGACGCCAGCACGGAAATCTCGTATTGGCATTAATTTCTTCACAATCAGTGGATACTTATTACACCATGTACTCTTCTGTATGTGTATTGAATCAATTTTATATAGGAATTCATGACTCTCAAAACGTTTGAAGTCACTGCAACGTTCCAATGGCACAGTCCCAATAACTGGCTTCTTTTGACAGAACGAAATCGGCAGCACATCCTCCATGATATAATTATAGACACAACAATTGACATTAAACATATCTGGTATCCATAAGAAGTCCAGCAATTTGATGATACCCAACAAATCGAGCATATTGCTACGAACATACTCAAAGTCAATCATGCCGATGATCTTAATTGGGAAGTTCTCCCTTAGATCGCGTCGGAATGCGCGTAGGAAAGCTTTGCAGCGTATTTTCGGCAAGACAACATAATTAGCCTTCAGCTGTGAGATTAACTCCAAATCTTGCATATACAAGTCTGGATATGCTTCCGGCTTAAGGACACAACACTGTTCCGGCAACTCAATAAAATCATAGGAGGTCAGCAGCCCCGCATCTATGATTAGAACAGCTATATTGTCTTCCAGCGTCTTCACAACACGGCAACGTACTTCGCGTCCAATGCACAATATGTCGCCCAGTTTTATGGCTTTAATATAAACCTTGAGGTTTATGACGAATACAATCTCCTTGAATCCACAGTAGCGATACGCTTCATTGGTCGTTAAAGTCATGATGGCACCTCGTGGCAACATTACAGTGCAATTGTTACGCAATCGTCCAATGCGACAACATTCGCCGTTTATTTCTACAGCTAATGACGTGATTGTGGCCAACTTTTGTTCCTGACTATAGGCAGCTATACCAATATTCATGCACTCGAGTATCCCATTAAGTTCTGAGGGTCTATTGGACACAGAATCAACTTGAAAAGTGAATATATGATTCTCCAGCATACGCCGCATTTCTTCAGGCGTTGTTTCCCTCACCAATTTCGCTACTAGTCCCAAATGATAGTAGCGACGTTTGTGGCGGTGTTTCGCATGCTTTTCATGAGTTTCACATGCTTCCTTAAATTCAAGTAGTTTTGCCTCCAGATCTTGTTGTCCATTTAACAAGAAACGAAACTCACATGGTCCTTTTTCTTCCTCTTCGCATTCGACATCTTCAAATGGATCCAGTTCTTGACTTGAATCCATAATATAATAATAATAATTTAACCACGATTTCTTTTTTTATTGTCTAATTTCAGCAAAAAACAAAAAGAAAAAAAACAAAAAGGCCACAATTAAAAAAAATGGAAACAATTCAAATATAAACACAGAACGTAAGTGTTTTTCATAACAATTTTGTTTAATAAAATACAATATTTTGATTAAAATTTCGGAACTAAATAAAGATTTTAAATTGATTTTCAGCTGATTCTCAAATAAGCGTTCTGGAGCTGCTTGAACTTCAAGCACGTGCGCGTGCAATTCGTTCACAATTGGCCTTAGAACCTGTGACTAAGATTGAGGTTGACTCGGAAGAGGAAAAGAACGCAGCGAAATCAAATGATAAGGAAAAGAAAATGCAAGCAAAACATGCGAAAAACGGTGAAGATTCACAGCAGAAGAAACACGACAAGGAACGTAAGCGCAAATTGCATGATTGTGAGCATTCAAACAGGAATTCTAACATTGCTGAAGTGAATGGTTCGGTTAGTAAATCAAATAACGACACTAAAACAGGATCGGTAGTGGGCTCAAAGAAGATTAAACTCAAACGCAATTATCGTACAATTATCAGAGAAGATGATCAAATCGAAGATAAAAAATCAGAGGAAGAAAAACTTGTTGCTGAAAAACAAGAATCCAGAAAGTCACGTTCACCATCACCGGATGTTATACCCATTCCAGCCGAAACAGAAACTTTGCTTATAACCGATAGTTCTGATGATGAAGTTCGAAAGGTAGAAGAACATAAAATGAAGAGCTCGCAAAAAGAGTCTGTGGATACTGAGCAAATTAATAATGTTGAAAAGCCTCGTAGGATCAGTGAACTTGAAGATGGTGAAGTATCAGATAAAGAAACTCATCAGCAGGATGCAGATAAAGATAAAGAAGCCATTGCTGGAAGTGAAGAACACGAATCAAATGTGGAAAAAACAAATGAAGAGGACATAAAGGAGGCTCAAGCTAAGGAAGCCACAAATGATGAAGTTGGAAAGAGTGAAGCAACAAAGGAAGTTGGTGAACTTTTAGGAAAATCTGAGGAAATGCAGTCGTTAGAAGCAAATAGACTAGCTGATGCGAATTCCAGTCAAAATTCTGAATCCAACGAAGATGATGATAACAACGATGATGTAATTTCCATTGAAGGTGGCGATCTAGAAAACGAAATGAATGAACAATTGGCAAGTGAAGATGCCAATATGCGTGCAGCTGCATCAAGTAGCCAACAACGTAATGAACTGGATGACGATGAAGATGTTATTTCACTGGATACAAGTGATGATGACCGAGACAAATCTCAAGAAAGCAATTTAGAAGTAAACATAACATAAAATAATATAATTATAAATTGCATTAAGAAATTTTTTTACTTTTTCTAGTCGTGGCAAACGCGTTACCTAAAAAGTTCTAAGGTTAATCAAGTATTGGCAGCATCGCGTCTTGGCAAACGCGTGCGTGACAAAATAAAAAAGTCAAAACACTCCAAAAAGGAAGAACACGACAGGGTAAAAAAAGAAGAGGCCGAACAAAAAGCACGACAACAAACATATACCTCAAAGCATGAGGATGGTTCTGTGGAACAGTACAAAGAACTGGTGGAACTGTCTCAGCGTAAAAGTTAAAAAACCATAACGTGACAAACTGATACTGTTACATACTGTGTTTTGTCTACTAAGTACTAACTAAATTTATGATGACGAGAAACGAAGAAAATGTTAATTTGCATATAAAACGCGAAATACAATGAAGTTCCCATATTTCCCATTAAAAACTATAAAAATACAAACTAATGTAAAACCCATTTGTGTATTCCGTGTTTAGGGTATATTTAAATTAAGTGTATTGTTCTTCTTGTATCGGGTTATAGTTTAAAGAAAAGCCTGTCATTTCCGGCTCGACAAACGATGAAAAGTGAAACACATTAGCATAAAACGACAATGAAAAGAAGACTTCACTCACGTGAACCTAATTTTATTTTCAATATTCATTTCTGATGTTGATTATTTCTTGCTAATTATTTTCTATAATTTTTTGTACATCGATAAACGCTCAAGTATATTGTAGATTGTCGACTATAACTTCTTTGCTAAGGACAACCAGCAGTAATTAATTAATGATACAACAAAAATTATCCTTTGATATGAAGTGAAAGAAAAGTAGAAAGGAATGAAAGCATGCAACAATCGAATCCTTCGTTCGCTTCGTTTGCAAAGCATGGCGCAATAAAAATGATTGTTCTTATCAGTATCTGTGCGATAAAAACGACAACAACAACAGTGATAGGTACATGGCACATTTGACTAAAAAAAAGGGGGAATGAGGTAAAAAAAAATCCTATCCTTTTTTACCGCCAAAATTTTGATGAGAACAGAACAAATACGCATGTTCAAACTGGAGAAGTCAACTCTCAATTCAACTTTTGATACTTTCAATGAGTGGTATGAGTCTCTCTCTTTCTCTCTCTCTCTCTCTCTCAATTAATATCTCTATCTCTCTGAGAGAAGCTTTCGTAATAATTTTAGGGTTACTTCGATTTAATATTAATTTTCAATTTTCGAATTCATCAAGTGGGCGCATTTCTAAATCACTTTCCATATTTTTAGTTAAAAATTTTTATATATTTGTATTAACTTATTTTAGTATATTAAAACTAAATTAAGTTCATTTATAAGAATTTCTAAAATTTTTTGAAATATTAATGTTTTAAAATAGTTTTCAAGTTTATTTTTAATTTGACATATTGATTTCTCCTCTTCCACATCTTAAAGCAGTGGCAGCATTAAGAACAACAACAATTAAAAAATGTACTGCCTAACTTTGCGGTCATATTCCGCTCTCATGGGAAGTTGTCACAAATAAAAAAAAAAATAAATAAAAAAAAAAGCATTAAGACAAAACCATGAAATGTGATAGAAAAAATGTCCTTTTCGCATGCTCTACACCTAATTAAGTTGAGCTTATTCAAACTTTTGAGATATTCACTTCAAAAATAATTTTTGGATCATTAAATAATAACTTGCTATTAATAACAGTTAATAGAACAGTTGCAAGTTCTTTAAGTTTTTTGGCATCAAATCTTATGAGAGATAAATGTCGTCTAACTACATAGGCTCAAAAACAAGAAAGAGGTGTCGTAGGACACACGTGTAGGGACAAAATTTTTAATTATTATTTTTATTTATTGAAAAATTTATGTTTTAATTTCCTTTTTTTGATTAATTTTTATTATTTATTATAATTTTTATGTATTTATTTATTTTGTTTCTCTTTTAACACAAAAGAGAATGAACGATGTTTTCGCTCATGACTGCATTAATGCGTGAATGAGAATTATATTAAGACAGAATTAAGTTACAATTAACAAAAATATTCCCAGTGCAGGACTCGAAACGCGCGCCCTCGGTTTGCAAGTCCTACTATCTAACCACTACACAGGTATTTTATTTGTCTTCGCTTAAATAGCTCCAATATAATAATTATGAATATTTAGAGAGCAGAATGAAATAGTCCAAGTAGACAAAAGTTAAGGTGTATGTGTGAGTTTACGAACTTCGTAAAGGCTTAAATGCTGTCAATTTTAACTGTTGCTTTACTTTTAGTTTCATCGTCATGTTTATTTGTTGATCATTATCATCATTACGTTTATTTGTAGATCATTATCATCATTATGTTTGCAAAACTTAATCATTTCATTTTTACCTATTTATATTTGTTGTTTGAAAGGCCACAGAAAAGCAAGGCTGTGCAAAGCTAGTAATTTATATTTACACACAACAAATTTAACGCAATCATTTTCAATATAAAAATAAAAATATTCCCAGTGCAGGACTCGAACCCCATGCCATCGAGTTGCCAGCCCTACACCGAAACCAACTGACGATTCTATTTTTAGCATCATTTTTTGAAATTTCACTCATACCGTAACGCACAAATTTTAAAAAATATTGCATAATGTTTCGAAAATAAGTATGTGAAACTTAATGAATGTAGATCAGTAAAAAATAAATCGTAATGAAGAATATGAATAGTAGAGCATTCGTTAATCCATATGGTATGCTATAGTATGGATTATACCGACAGAAATTCCGGACATAAAAGAGTCTTGTAATTCTTAACAAATCCCACACTGTCCAGACATCTTTAACTGTATAGGGTCCAAAGGTTTAACTGAGTCTGGCAACTTCTTCTCACCATT
This sequence comes from Amiota minor, assembly GCA_037043295.1. Lineage (NCBI taxonomy): Eukaryota > Metazoa > Arthropoda > Insecta > Diptera > Drosophilidae > Amiota > Amiota minor. The sequence continues at coordinate 6,072,671 of JBAMAW010002187.1, read as the reverse complement.
TTCTAATCCAATCTACTATAAGTATTACATGTTAAAGTGTAGGGTATTAAAGTAAAATTATATATTATGTTGAAATTTTAATGTTAGCTAAATAACAACAGAGCGTAAAACACTCGCTCACTCACTCTTGATGAAATGTATTTGTTAGATTTCCTTCTGTTCTATTGTTGTTGGTGGTGGTAATGATGGTGATGGGATAATGATGATGATGATGGCGTTCTTGTTGGTGGTGGCAATGTGCAGGTTTATACAATTCATTACCGCTCCATACACTTGCTCACGCATGCATAGGAACATACTCTCTGCTTTACTCTCTGTCTTGTAACCGTTCTCAGTTTTACAATACATTACTCTCTCAATAGTGTGGGTGTTATTATGTTGTAGTTGCCGTTGATTTGGTCCTTTAGCCAAAAAAATATGGAAAACCGCTTTGAAACACTTCGTGATGGAAAATTCAAATCAGTCTACAGAAAACGCGTTCGTGAACAGTTGTGGCCCGCGCGTGGCTACACTTTCGGCGTGTTATATTTGTCGGTATGATAAATAAGTGAGACACCCTGTACACGTTCTGTAAGTTCTTCAAAACAACCAACCAATAAAAATCTAATAACAACAGCAGAATATGATATTAAAAAAAATATATATATAATGAAAAGAAATCAATGAGCAGATTCTGAACTGCCAAAAAGTCTTCATTGTGTTTATTTTTTCATCATCTGTGTGTAAGAAGACGATAAGGACACATGGATAAAAGGATATATTTAATTACTAATAATAAGTAGAATATCAAGAAAACCAATAAGGACAATATAATACTTTAATTGAGATGATACATCTAAGAACAAAATAGTGCAATGAAAAGTCATAAGCATTGAGCTCCGGAAAATGAGTAAAACTTATCAAAGAGGATATAAAGAATAAAGAAAGGAAAAAGAAAGTGTTTCCATTTGTGTTTTTCTTTTGTTGATATTAAGAAATTACGACGGTTCACCCAAAATGTGCTACAAATGTGCTTTAATCAAAAGAAAATTAAAGAATCTATAACAAAATATACATCTTAACAACAATTCAAGTTGATTATGATAATGTTGATCATGTTTAATATGATGCCAATTCTAATTCTAATATTGATAATGCTAATTATGATTATAATGCAAATGCATATGCAAATAATAATAATGATGAATACAAATATGAAAATGAAGATAATTTTAAGCCGCAAATATTCATGCGCACATCATTTTGATACTCGTAGAAATTTACTTTTAGGATTAATAAGATGCCATTTGTCTAAAGACATTGTGAGTCCAAGAAAACTTGTTTGTATCTAAAGCCAATCATAAAATAATCCTAGAAAAATAAATAATCGCATATTCTAATCGAACTTATTGTATATACATAGTATTGTACTACTTACTTTATCCCATGCTTGTGTTTTAGTGGCAAATAAAAATATATATAATTGGCTCAAAAAAAGAAAAAAATTCTACAAAATTTAATAAATGGACTTGCTTGTTTAGTGTACTCGTATTAATCATAGATACTTTATATTGGACTTAAATCAAAAAATTGGCATTGCTTTGTTATTGTAAATAAGTATACGTACTTCTATGTTAAGAGTGCTTGCGCATATTAAAAATACAATAAATCCATATGCTTTATGACAACAACTTTATAACTACTATAATATCCTTCTAAAACAAAGGACTCCTTTTGAAAAAAAAAAAAAAAACAAAACAAAAATTCTAAACAAAATTTACAAACAGAAATAAATTAAATTATGATTTTAAAATTGGTTTCCACATTGATTCAATATCTCACTAAAGGAAAATTTCATACCAGAATTAAAAAAAAAAAGAAGAAACAAATTGAAATAAAAACTTGATAATTGTTGAGAATCTTTAAATTTCAAAAAATAAAAATCCATTTAAAAATTTTCAATTTTCAACAAATTTTGATTAATAATAATTTCTTAATGAAAATATTGATTCCCGATAATTATTAAGCATTTATCTTTTGTTAATGCTAATAAATATAATAATAATTATAATAGATATCCTGAATTATTAAAAATATATACATAAAATAGATATATGGTACATCCTATACGCCCTTTTTAGTACTACATACTTATTACAGAAATGCAATAAAATATTAAGTTTTTAAACCAGATTTATCCTATGTCCAATATTTGCAACAACTGCTAATTAATTTTAATATTGATTTAAAAAACTGTTAGTTTGTGATATTTTTTGATAAGAATCATGGTACTTATGACATTTTCAGTATCATTCAAACAAATTGAATGACTTGATTAAACTCATTTATAATTTTTTGTAGAGGCTAAAAAATATGTTAAAGTCTACGAAATGTTAGTTGCTTTTTTATACCCCCCATCCACACTATTCTGAAGAGTTGCTATCACTTGGTATTGATGCAATACACGTGTCAGAATCATGTGTCAAAGACTTGTTACTGTATGATTTAAGTGGATGAGTCAATTTCCAAATAATTAAAGTTCTTTCTTTATGTCATATTGTCATTCTCAGATAACGTGTCGGAAACAAAGTTCGCCGATTCCTGAAAGACTTAGTTCCCACACAAAATTCAATGCAAAATATGGTATAGGTTTTTTGAAATGTGTTTAAGCTTTGTTAAGTCAACCAACAGAAGCCTTCTGCTCATGGGAAAGTTAAGAAGGAAAGGAGGAAATTAGAAAAGTGCAGGACCAGATTTTCTATTTGAGACAGTATAATTTGATCAGATCAGATCAGAGTAACAAGAAAAATTGGCCAAGTGCGAGTCAGACTCGTACACGGAGAGTTCCGTACCAGATTGTGGTTTGTATGGGAGGTACTCCTCCTTGTGGCCCAATTTGACTGATTCCAACAAATGTACCGCGTCTATATCAGAAACTTATAGTGTCTAAATTTCAGTTCAATAGTTCAATAAACCAAAAAATTTTTCGCATAAGAACCTGAATTATAATAATGGGTTTGTATGGGATGTACCCTCCCTAGTTGTCCAATCAAACTGAAATTTCAACAATATAAGTTTCTAATGTATAGCCACCAGTAACCCAAATTTCAAGATCGTGGGATTACTGGATCGTATAGCTGCCATACAAACCAAAAAGTTTCTTGTATGGGAACCCCTTTAAGTTTTTGAATATCTTTTAGTTTTAGTATTTGTTGCTGATGCCCGGATAGAACTACACATTCTGTGAGAATTTCAACTCTCTAGCTATTACGCTTCATGAGATATGACCCGAGGACGGACGGACGGACGGACCACGAAGTCTCTGCAATAGGGTTACCGGGTCCGGAATCCTAAAAATCGATTAATTCATGTGTGTCTATGCATACTAGAGTCTCTTTGTGAGCAATTGATGGTACGATGGTACATACATTTCTTATTGTTAAGCACAAACAATATATCAGTTCTCTGATTACTAGAAAAAGTACTTTTCATACAGTATTCACTGTCGTCAAACTAATCAGACCAATTTTGTCATTTCTTAATAATAAAAAATCTAAATAAAATCATAAATCGATTGGAAATGATAATAAAATATAAAAAAATTGAATTCTGAAAAATATGCAAACTTTGTTGAATGGGACTGAATGTTCTAATTTGTTTTTCTTTTAAGTCTGATGGGGCCTGTACAAGTGAGTACTCGTATGTCAGTGTCAGTGAATTACGCACTTAATTTATGAAGTTTAATTGGAATAATAAATATATTTTCCTCAATTTTGTATTTATTTTTTTTTGTTTTTTTTTTTTGTTAAACAAAATATTGTACTAACACATATTTGTCTACATAGAGAGGGAATAAAGATAAATAGATAAATATAATCATAAATTTTTATTAATAATGAAAATTATACTAAAAAAAAAAAGAAAAATGGGAACATAGGAATAAAATAACGACAACAATAATAAAATATTATAAAAGTAACGAGTGCGCAATTTATTAAAAATTCTCATTAAGTAACAACAAAACCGAAAACGAAATGCGCGAAATGAAATATTTTCAGGCATTTTATCGCAAGTTGCTCATACGCTTAACGTTGCCACCGCCGTCGCCCTATTGTATGCTATCAAAAATAATAAAAATCTTATATGTATATACAAGTATTAAGAGGGTGGGACAACTACCATCTACTCCCCAGTTTTACAGTACGTTGCATTACGATAAAGTAAAAATTCGATATGGACATGATTAAAGTGCTTAACAGAGCAAAAATTATTATAGGTGAGAGTGAGTGAGTGAGTCAGTGACTGAGTGACTGACTGAGTTGGTGTCTCGATTCGATGATATTGAATGGGTGGGGACTAACATAAATATAAAAATATGTATCTATCTACAATACAATATATGGATGCGTTAAGTAATAACTGACTGACGCTGCTGTCTACCAATGGTTGTATGAAGGTTGTGTAGTATTTGTGTGGAGATTAAGTATTTTTAATGCGACTGACTGCAATAAAAAAAATAAAAACAGAAAATTCAACGATAAGCGACACCGCCATTACAATACTCGTACAAATATATTGTAAAAAGTCTCTCCTTCAACACACGTACACCCACATACAAACATGCATACTGAGCTTTATATAAAATTTTTTATTATTGCTTTGTTTTCTTTTTTTTTTTTATATAAAAATCAATAAATTTTCACATTTTTCCTTGTTGTGTTGGGTTTTTCACGTTGCCTTTCATGTAATAAAAAAAAGCAGCAAATTTCAATTCTGTTTCTCTTTCTTTCGCTCATATATTCATCCTTTCGATTTTGTGCTTTGCGCGTTATTAATATTTTTTCATTTTTATAATTTCCTTTTTTTTTTTGTTTGTTTTTTGTGCCGTCGTCAATTTCTCTTCTTTTCATTTATTGTATTTGCTATAGCATACTTCGAGGCGCATGCATATTTTTTGCAAAAAAAAAATATTATCATTTTCACAACCTAAAGAAGATCGAAAGGAGAAAGGAAATGTAGGAAATATAATAATTTTGGATGAGGCATCAATCTAAAGAAGACTCACTTCAGTCTACATAGGACAGCATTTTCGAGGCAACCAAAAAAACAAACAACTAACTAAGTAAAGACCAACTGTTCACTGTTCAGTGTTCATCCACTCCACCCAGAGAACGCCTCCTACTTAAGTGTTTTTGTACTACAAATAAAAATTTCTTCTTTCACATTCTTTCATTTCCATTCCCCATCCAATCCTTTTCCCCCCTTTAGTCCTTTCCCTTCCATTTTTATTTTCATACTTTTTACCCTAATATTATATTTGCTTTTAAATATTTTGATATACAGCACAGTTGAGGCTTATAACTTTTCCTTCGCACACAGATATGTAGTCACACACATATGTACTATGTATGTGTACAAACATAAGAAATAGAGAGACATAAACAAACATACACTGACACAGACAAGACCAACAACACAAGACAGAATTGTACAAGGAGTATGGAGAGAAGAAGGAGGCAAGTGCTTTGAGGCACTTTCTCATAAAAATTTTCGTACTCGAATAAGACGAAAAAGAATAATAATAATAAGGAGAAGAAGCAGCAGCAGCGACAGCGACAGCGACAGCGAGAGCAGCTCCAACAGTAACGAAGATGATGAAGAAGCCGAAACAGAACAGAACAGAACAGAAGAAACAGACGAGGAAAGTAACTCATAGTTATGTAGAGTGAGGTGTGCTGAGTTGAGTTGCTGATGATGATGAGGGTGCAATGTGCGGGTGGCAGGGATCGGGTGTGTAAGCCATAGAAAACTTTTTGAGGAACAGTTAAGTAAAGTAAAGGATGTGCCATGACGACCGAGACCGATACCGAGACCGGGGACGGGTGACCGGCCAAGCGTAGAGTGTAACTGGAAAATAATATTTTCGCATTTTTCCACCCATTTTTTTTTTTCGTTCATTTCTTTCTTTCTTTCTATTTTATTTTGGATTTTTTTTTTTGAGTGTCAGAAATGGAAAAGAAAATAATTTGATGGTTTCATAAAGTCGCTCGTTCGTCTTGCCTGCCTTTCAACTTGCCTTCCTTTGCCTTAAAGCGAACGTGTGCCATGGGTTTGAGTAGGGTGGGTGTCACTTTGGATTTTGGTTCGTAGACAATGCAGGCGTCTTTTATATGGATGTGTGTATCTGTGTGTTTTTGATAAAACTGCAAATATTGGTATATGTGTGTGTGTGTGTTTACATGTGTGTCTTCCCCACTAAGGGAGGCTGTGTTGAAGTTGAAGGAATTTATGGAATTCTTATTCCTTTTTTTTTTTCTCGCAATTTAGAGAAAAATTTTTGAGAGTTTTTCCTTTACTTACTACTTACTATAATATTTTGGTGTTGATATTACAAGTCACAGAAGGAGAATAAGAATGAGGTGGAGGAGGTTGGAGAGTGGGTAGTCAACGTCACATGAGCGCAAATTATTTATGAAGAAAGGGCTTGAAAATATTTTACTATAATTTTGGATGGCTAGGATGGGAAGGGGATTTGAAACATGTGTGAGTGAGTGTAGTGAAAGTTTTTCTAGTTATTATTTTAGTGTGTATCTTTGTATTGGTGTAGATAAGATTCAGTTAGTGACGATGACGATGATGATGATGATGATCGTTTTGTTATTGTTGCTAGCGGACAACATGTTGTGCATAGTTTGGTTATTATAGTTTTTGAACAAGGAGTTCGAGTTCAACGATTTAGTCGACATAGTAAATGACTAACCTGCTCGCTCTGCCAGTCAAATACACGTGCATATCATATACATATATACATATTATATAGTATGTTTATGTATATTTTGTGAGTGTGTGCGATATAAATAATTTTTTGCTATTGCTTTGTATGTGTGGTGTATCTCCACATCTTCGTTTATTTTATTTTTCATTAATAATTTTGTTAGTTAGATTTCTTTTCACAAACACAGATGAGTTTGGCAAAAACTTATGAGAGGGTGGCACATGTACTACATGTATGTATGTGTAGAAAGTCCTCGTTATGTTTTGAAAAATATTTGTTCAAAGAATGAGGAAAATTAAGGATTATTACTAAGGCGAGTTGACAAAATGAGAAATAAGAAGTTTATCATTGGTGTGTGTTTTTATATGGAAGAAAATATATTAAAAATTTGGATGGAATTTGGACGGATATTTTTGAGATATTTTCATAATTTTTTTGTTTTTTATTAAATTAATAAAACTTTTAAAAATCCTTTTAAATATTTTTTTATTACACTAAGATTCTTTCATATTTGTCAGAAGAGAATTAAATAATTTTTTGTTATTAGAATCGCCCTCTTTACACAAATTTGTTATTATTTTTCATCAATTTGACAATAATTGCACTGAAACCTATGGAATCAATTGTAATTGACTTAAATGTTTAATGAGTTTACTAAGCACTCGGTTAAGTTTGCTAGTCGATATATTGAATTGGTTCATAGTAACTTTGTATAAAACAAAAAGCCTTTTCCTGGCGATATCAGGACATTAAAAGAGATTGAATTCATCTTATTTATGTTAGTGTCTGAGAGGTACCTGTGAGCTCTCCAATTAGTTTCTGAAGATCATGGTTTAGGCAGATGTCTTTCTCCTTTTTTTGAATTAAAAAAAATACATATTTTGCATTTCCTCTGAGTTTATGTTACTACTCGTGATTTATTAAGGTTTTGTTGGCCAGGCAATTGACTCTTTTATTACCCTTATGACAATCACGCCTTGGAATTCATTCAAGTCTTAGATCGTTGTCAAATCCTAGTTAGTCTAGGATTGGCAAACATTCTCCTATCATTAGGAAAGATATTTTTGTTATTTTATAGTGTAACAAACAATTTCCCATTTTATAATTTGACAGTTTTTAATTTTAAAATTTTTGTTTAAAGTCATAAAAAAATTATTATTTTTAAATTGTGTTTAATTTTGGATAATTTTAAATGCTTAGTTACTTTTGATCAAAATAGTAAGAAATTCATCATTAATCAAGAGAGAAAAACCTAAGCAAATATTAAACAGAAGTTAAGGGTGAGAATAGTAATTAAATATTTTTATTTTTAAGCATAAGATTTGTGAACTAAATGCTCCTCTTGTTGTGTATAATTCAAAATGAATGAAAATGTGGCATATGCAGCACACATAATGCGGCATATCGAAATGCACACAAAAGATTTTCGGCCTCAAAAACATTTCAACATCAAATCAATCATAAATTTTGAAAAAGGTAAAACCGAAAAGCAATTTCATACCCATAATTCTAATGAGTTTTCATTTGTTTCTTATACTGTCTGTCTGTCTGTCTGACCAACCGGTCGTTGTTTTATTTGTTAAAAGTAAGTGAGGGTGTTTGTCCTATGAGAGTTTCCAAATGTCCTTTCTAATGTCTATGTTATTGTTATTGTTGTTATTGTACTTATGACTGACTGCTTGTACTTGTGACTGTGTTTTGTGCGTTTTTGTCCTACATTTAAATGGGCACGCATTTTTTCGTCACTTCCTCTGAAGGGGCAAACCATCGTCGATTCCTTAATGCGTTTTACAATTCGTTCATTTTTAAATTTCATAATGACTATTTTGATGTAGTAGTTGTAACTGTTTGTTAACCACTTTTCCTTCACTTACTACAATACTTATACCATATAATATCTAATGTAAAGTGTGTAGGCGGAAGCATTATGCAAATGCTCGAGCGTAGGACTACACATGGCTTAATTATTGTTTTCATGATCATATTGCGTGTTCTTGGGACATAATTATATGTATATACAATACAAAATTTAGTTTAAAATTCGAGTTCATAGACTTTGACACTGAATTACGGCACTCTATCGATCCCTACCCAACTTTACACTTCACTTTACAACATTTTACTATAAGCATTTTATACATTTGTTGTTTACATTTTAAATACAACAAAATCCCAAAAGACATGAACAGAAGAGAATAGAAGAGTAGAAGGCCTCTTCTATTTTATAGTCAAAAAGATACATACACGCATACTTACGTTTGTACATACATACATATGTATGTGGGAATACTAATTCATGCTTTTGTTTTTGTTATCCTTGTTGTTTATGTTATTTTTACGCAAACTCATAAAATGTGCAGTAGTAGTGAAAGTGAAAGTGAAAACCGGCATCGTTGAGTTGAGTTGAGCTTGATGTCGATGTCCATGTCCAATGTCCTTACCATTTACATCCACGACAACATGTCCATCGCCTATTCTTGTTGTTTCTGTTGCTGCTGTTGTTGTTTTTATTGTCGTTGTCGGCGAAAGTGAAAGTCAATAGAAAACCTTGACCACCATATCTATGTATATACTTATATGCGTATGTGTATGTGTGTGTGGGTGAGTGCATGTGTGTTTGTTGTGCTGACCAATGAATGCCAAATGTTTGTTCTACGTACAAACGACGAAAGCTTCGTGCAATTCATCTAACAGTACTTTGCCGTCGTCTATGTTCGTGAAACCGTTTGTTTAACCGGCATATGGCGCTCTATTTGTTTTTTCTTTTCTTTTTTAAACTAAACAAGAGAGCAATAAATGAGAGAGAGAGAGAGATAAGTAAGTAAGTGGGAGAGCTCTCAGCAATTCTATTCCATGGAGTCTATGCTCACACTTATTACGATTGCTTAGCTTCTCTACTCTATCTTTGCATATACGAGTATCAATGAATATGTTAGATTGTCCGAGATGTGTTTCAAAAGTATAGACTTGTGTTCATAGCATTGTTCTTTTTTATCTACTTCGTAGTATCATTCAAGATAGTTCTGAACAACACATCCTGAAGCAGTTCTAGAAGTTCTGGAAATTTGCGGAATGTCCTTTAAGCATCCAAAAGTCGTAGGAAACTCTAAAGCACCTTTTCATTTTATAAAATCATTTCCAAGTTGTCCTGATTGGTTCGAAGTGAATCTTTTTTCGCACAATCATAAGCAATTTTGGAATATATATCGTACACACGCAATAGATATCTGAATTCTCGGTTAAAATACCTGAAACACGGAGTAACAATACTCGAAAGAGCCCAAGGCGTAAAGCCTTTTACCATATAGACAAATTAAACCAATCTTTTTGTCTAAACATCCGTTCCTAATGGCTTTTTGTATCGATCCATAGTTTGTATACAACTTCTTTCTAGTTAAAAGTAAAATCTAGTACAAACTTGATAGCAAGATCCAAAGAACGCAAACAAGACATTGTTAGGAAATGGACTTAGTGTCCATTACCGATCGGTAACTCCAACAGATGGCAATATCGTGTGGAGTCCCTACAGAACACAGGTCGAATACTGTTTGGACACATCTTGTATGTATCATCTATGTGTGTGATTTTGTTTGTGTAAATTATTCGTGCGCAGAATCACAGTCAAATTAGTGAGCAAAACTTTCGCTTTCCACTTTCTTCCTATTCGTCTTTGTAGCCATGAAATGCATATTAAGGATTTTATTTTCTGTTTTTCTAATTAGAAATTGTTATGCGCTGTTTGAGTGTATTAATATGAATATGTATTTTTGTATATGTATGTCAATCATAGACGAGTATCCAATCCTATTGATTCCTTGGAACTGAACATATCAACCATGTTGAGCTTCTTTAATTATATGCCAAAAAAGTTGCCTTATAATTTTATAATAAGAAAGAAAAAATAAAAAAAAAACCTTTACAATATAAGAGATTGATTGAGTTATTAATAGTCCAATACCAAAATATTGGATTTTGTATCTATCTACATGTGTATGTAATGTATGTTCTTCTGATAAACATCTTTACGCCCTAAGGCAAGCGCAACTGTCAATTGCAGTTCATTAATTGAACTGACTACATTAAATACGAGCAACCCAGAAGGGATAGGTCAAATGCACACTACATACACACACAGTTTACTGGTGTCAGTGATCAAAGATACAATTTGCCTGGATTTGAGGTCTCTCTTTCTAACCACTTTTTCACGAGTCACTTCTGCTTTCATGACTTTCTTCTTTCTATATTCAACTTTGTTACATTTATTTATGCAAACGAGCCGAAAATATAATTACAAAAGAATAGCATATACAATCATTTAGACAATTTGAGATATAAGATACTCACACACTTCGTCACATTCGTTTACTACAACAGTACAAGTATGTTAAACAGAACAATTGGTTGGGGTTCACTGAAATTTGCATACCTTTCATTCATTTGAAATTCATGAAAACAAATGATTTCTATAGTCTTAGCATATTTAACTTTTAAGTGAATTTCATATGGGTTCTACCTCTTCCAGTAATCGAAGAACTCTGATTTTAACATATCAGATAAGAATAAAGCGTGGCTGAACCAGATTTCTGCTCACACAACCAAGATCATAGCTTTTATACGCATGGATAGATATCGCTAAACTGATAACGCCTATTCAACTGATCATTTCCATATATATCTACATATTCTTTATGGGGTCTTCAGTCCAGGATTCTTCCAATATGTTACAAACTTCAAACCAATGTGATAATACACTATTGACACAAAATGATGGAAAAATTAACTAGGGAGGGTGAAGAGCGTGTGTAAAGTAGATGAAGTCGAAAATTGAAAAAACTTTATGACATATCGAAAATAATAATAGGAAGTAATGAAAATAACAACAACTACCAGCACTACAAGTACATAGATACAATGACAACTACAACACAACTACAATAACAAATTGAAAAACTATTGAACAATGAAAACTCAGCGCGACTCCGTCATGAGCGATAGAAATACTTACAAAAACAAAAATTGTGAATACATTTTTGTCTATATTGGAAAAATCAACAACAAAAATGGGCGGAGCATTAAGGGTTTTCCGTGTGGTACTTTCTCTTCTTTTTATTCCAAGCATTCGAATATATTTTTTTTTTTTTTTTTTTTTTGAGGCAAAATCTTTGATTTTTGATATTTTGGGGTGTTTTATCGTAATTTTTATTCTTGTTTTCCGTTGTGTGTGAGTTCTTTGATAGTGAAAAACTTATACAAAATATATAGTTAAAATACTAATAGGAAATGTAGGAAAAACTCTTAATGTGGCAAAGTGTGCAATTGCATGTGTAGATAAGCGAGGAGATGAGGGAGAGGTAGAAGGGACATTATAGTAAGTATTAGAGTGAGTGTGGACATTGGTCGGGACGGGGGTTGTCTGAGTACTTTGGTTGGTTGTTTTTGATTTGTGCGGTTGAATTTTGATTTTGCTACTATACTTTTTGTTCTTCTTTATTATTATTATTATTACATACTCTTTCTTGTTGTTGTTGTTATTGTTGTACACGCATGTATCACATATCGACGACGTCGAGTTTTGATTGTTTTGATTCATTTTCTATACTTTTTCGTACAATTTTTTTTTTGGGTATTTTTATGTTTGGTTCGATTTTGATTTTGTGCTGTGTCATATGTCGTGCGCCAGTTGATTACTACACGCGTAAAAGGATACAACGCGGCAGCAAAGTGCGCATGCGCAACGTGACATATATTTTGCAAAAAACAAAAATAAAAAACTGAAAGTGAATATATTGCGAAAATTTAAAATAAAAAAAAATTATAATAAAATTAAATAATCATTATCACAATAAAATGATAAAAAAAAAACATTAAATTTAAATCAAAAAAAAATATAAAAAATATATAAATTTAATAAAAATAATTTAGTATTTATATAAATAATTTTAATTTTTGCATAAATAAATAAAAATTTATTCACAACAAAATGATAAAAAATCAAGAATTTTAATCAATAAAAATTTGTATAAAAAATATAAATTTATGTGTCTAAATTTATTCACAATAAAATGATAAAAAATCAACAATTAAGATCAATAAAAATTTTTTATAAAAATATAAATTTAAAAGTCTATTTAAACTGTTTATCAAATTTACCAATAATTTGATACAAAGTAACTTAATTTTTTATTAAATTATTGTACTTTTATGTGTATGCATTTTTTTTTTTTTAGTATTTTATTTTTGCTTTATTCTTTATGTTGAATTCAACCTTTATTTATTCCATAAATTTTGTGTGCAAAAAAAAACCAAAAAACAAAGAAAGTAAAATGTAGATGAAATGGTCAAATGAATGATTGAACGAAGGAGAGAATAAAAGTTCACTTAATTAAAACTTTAATAAATGAAAGCTCAGCAAATGCCTAATAAATCCTCAAACACTTGATCCCCTCCCCTCCCCTCGCCTTGTGCCATATAATAAGTGCCAAACAAATACAACACAGAAAGGAACAAGCCATCATCTATTCAGTCACCCACCCATCCAACCACTATCATGCACACAGATACACTCTCAACAAACATAGATACACTAACCACAAACACTTTTTACCTTACACATGCATTCAACATCACTTGTTAGTTTATGTTTGTGTGTATGAGAGTTTGGCCAATTACACGGCATGGCTGTCAAAAGAAGCTAAGAAGATGAAACTGAAGACACAGCATAAGTAGACACTGCTTTTGGGAGGAGTGAGGGGGATTGTAACTGTAACAAGGATAAGCAGCAGCATTAGTAGTAGAAGTAAAAGCAGAAGAAGGATGGATACCTTGTTTACACTGTTGCCATTTTCATTTAAGATATTTTAGTTTTTTCTTTATTTTTTTCCATCCCATTTCCATTTTTCTTCCTTTCCTTTTACATCACTTTATTTCGCATTCGTCGTCGTCGCCGTCGCCGTCGAGCTACCAGAAAAGCAAGAAAAATCAAATAAAATAACATCAAACTACCTAAGGCTTTACAAAAATCCCAACCAACAACAACAACAACAATAACAAAATAACTAAGAAAACTAAAATAAAAATGCGTCCAAGCATTTTTGCCTTTGCCTATGCTTTGCCTTTAACTCCTCCTCACATACAAATACAAATACTTTGGTTTGCTGCCGATGAACAGAATAAAGAATGTAGAAATATAAAAGCCAACGGAAAAAGCAACAAACCAACGAACAACAAAAAAAAAAAGAAGAAAAATTTGAAAAGAAAAAAAATGAATGGTAAAGAAAAACCCAATTTCAACCATTGAAACTTAATTTATGTCTGCAGCATAGTTGAGAATATTTTTCTTCTTTGCCACACAACAAAAACGGCAGCAACAACAGGAAAATCGCTTTTTCTTTTTTTCATACTTTTCTTTATTTTTTTTTCTTAAGAATCAAATTTATTTTACCAAGTCATGTTGAAGAAAATTTTTATAAGTTTTATGCGCAATTCAAGCGAAGGTGTGCGGCTTCGGGGGCTGGTGGGTGAAGCAAGCAAGGCGTAGTCATGGAGTTTATGTTTGGGATAGTAGAACTACTAGTGGGTGGCCCTATGGGCCTGATGAGTATAGAAAAAGTTATGGAGATGAACGAACCGAAATGAACGAGGAATAGAAAGAAAAATATGAAGCAGGATGAAGAACAAAATAAGCAAAATTTGTATTCCTTAAATCGGATGACTTTGTATAAATTTTCTTCTGCCGGTACATATGAGCGAGTGTGTATGTGTGTGTGTGTGAGAGAGTTTATTACAAGATTGGATGGGTGGGAAAATCAAGTGAAGATGGAAAAAAGAATGTAATATAATGTAATGGAAAAAATTTTCATAGAATTTGCTGAACAAAAAAAAAAAATCAAAAAAAGAGGAAATGAGACGCAAATATATAAAAATAATGTTCATATAGAATGATATTCATACACACACATATGCACCTACATATATCCAAATAGCGAGTACATTCATTTCATTTGGATATGGGAATTTTTTTTGGCAAGCAAAACTTTATGCTGCATACTTTTGGGCGCAAACATGCAAAAAAATAAATAGGAAATGTGAAAATATATGTTTTACACATAAAAAAAAAACCCAACTAGAAACAAGAAATACGAACGAATTTTTTTATATTTAAATATTATAGTAAAAAATGATGTTGGCACACAGGGCGTATACGAACTACTTATATTTTTTTATGTATATAAATGGTATATAATCAATATCCATTTTATAATATTATATACTATATCCATATTGTATAACACATAATTAGCATGCAAAAGCCTTTTAGTTTTAAATATACATACACTAAATAAAGTCAATGAACTGAATTCAATTCAATTCAATTTCATTTGTGTTTCCTTCTTCTGAATAACAAATCATTTTCATTATCTATTTCTCTTCTCTTCTTTTCTTTTCATTGCCTTCTTCATCGAACAAAACAAAACAAAATAGTAATAACAAAAATGGCCGCTTCAATATATGCCACCCCACCGCCAGACTTAAGCAGCGAGGATACTGCGTTATCTGATGTATCCAATCATTCTACGAACTCATTAAACAACAACAACACACGAAGAAACAGCAACAGCAACAGCAGCAACAACAACAACATAAATCTTGCAACAAATACAAATCATAATCATTCCCAGCAACAACATCAACTAAGTCACAATGAAGCCACATCGACCACGACAACTATGCAGGCGGCGGCGTCCCCAACATTTATAGCAACAAACACAACACAAACAACATCGAGTATGTCGCCAACAGCACTGCCAGCAATAACAACAACAATAACAGCAACAGCAACAACAACATCCACAACCTCAGGCATATCATCTTCATCATCGCCTAGTTCACCAACCTCATTAAATTCTCACACTCTCAAGCAACGCAAACGGAACATTGCTGAAGTCCTTGCTCTGGATAATACTGGACAAGATTCCAGAAGCAGCACAAATGCAGAAGCACTTACCAACAATAATGATGCTGATGATGCCAATGATAGTAATGTTGATGGCGAAGGGCGACCAACTACCGATTTGGCTGAAGCCAACTCCACAATGGCAATGAACGCTGTCGCGGCCGCTGCCAATGCAGCCATGCAATTGCGTTTACTGGAAGCCATCAATGATGCAGCCAAGAAGCGTCGCAAACAACACAATCCCAGTCGACATGAAGCTCTCAACTTGAGCAATGCCTCCGAAGCAGTCACATCAACAGATGAACGAGGAAATGAAATCGATTATGAGGAGAAGTTATCAAAAATGTTCTTACCCAAATCTATTGAGCAGTTAAAGGAGCATTTTGAATTGTTACAAAATCAGCAGCAACAACAACAGGGTATTGAAAACATATCACAAGCCAATCCATTAATGGATATAGACCGGCAATCCAAATCTGGTGGCGATAGTGAACTCTTGTTGGATGCCTCCAAGAATCCTTATCACACCTATTGCAAAGAATGCGGCGAGAATTTCGAAACAGATTTCAAGCTCAGTTTGCATATGCTGCACGAGCATAATCCAAATGACAATGGCAATGATGGCGGCGATGGTAGTAGAAACCCAAATTCTTCCACCATGGATCACGAAGCTATGCCACTTGATTTTTTCGCTTCTGTTAAAGTGAAACTTGAACATGGTGATAGTCCAAAGGGATGTGGAAATGAGAATGAGGCACCCTCTAAAAACAATGACAATGGTGACAATGTTCAACTTAACTTAAAAAAACATCAGCAGCTACAGCACTTGCCACCTTCGGTAACGGAAATGTTGACAAATGGCAAGGATCATTGGTTGAATGCTTTGCCTCCACCACCGCCTGGTTTTCCACCTGGCTTCCCACCAGAGGCTGCTGCGGCTGCGGCACTCAGTGCTAGTGGCTATTTGCCATTACTAGGTGTACCCGGATTTCCCGGAGTTGATAGCTTGAATCGTCCACCATTGAGAATCTTTAATCCGGAAGCCTACTGTGAACTCTGCAATAAAGAATTCTGTAATAAGTATTTTCTCAAGACACACAAGGCGAATAAACATGGCATCTATGACCCCGTAGGTGATGCTGGTGGTAATAACAACAATAGTAATAGTGCGAACAACAACAACAGTGCTGGAGGATTGAGTGGCATGAATCAAATTTTTCAATTACAAATGCAGCAGCAACAACAGCAGCAGCAGCAACAACAATTGCAACAACTACAATTTCAACAGAAGGCTGCTGCTGAACAACAACAGAAACAGCAGCAACAACAGCAACAACAACAACAACAACAGCAGCAGCAGCAACAGCAACAGGCTGCTCTGGATGCTTTGTCCCAGCAACAATCGCCATCAACAGTGCCAGCTGCTACCGTTCACTGTGACATTTGCTCAAAGCGTTTTACAAATATATTTGCAATGCGTCGCCATCGCGCCAAGATACATGAACCTCAACGTGAGAGTCCCAATAGTAGCTCAAATCAAGCGTCAACGCCAACGACATCCGTTAAAACCGAGCCACCAACTTCCCACCAGCAACAGCCCCTTAACAACACAGAGACCAGTACTTCCTATCTCAACTCTACTCCCGAACCAAAACAATTTGAAATGCCCGACGGCTTTCGTCAGGACTTTACACTTGAACAAGAGGAAGTCTCCTTTACGCCTCAACCACGTAAGCTTTCGCCACAAATGCAACAACAGGCACGCGATGCCAATTTTGCCCACGACAAACTTCGGCGCTTGGGCGTGCTCAATCCAGAGGCTTATTGTGAGATATGCGGCAAAGAATACTGCAACAAATACTTTCTACGCACACATAAATGGAAGCGACATGGCATATTTGTGCCACCAGATGACCTCAAGGATGAGCAATTGCAATTAGCCCAAAAGATGGCCTGGCCATTTATGAATCTACCAGGCATGCCACTCAATTTGATGCTGGCCAATGAGAAGGCTGTGGCAGCCCAACGTATGTTAGCTGCAGCGGCTGCAGCTAACGTGAATATTGCACCTGAATCAGGCAATGGCAATGAAGAGATTGGTCAATCGCCGAAACGAATCAAATTGGAGCCCGCCGATCAGAGTGAACTAACAAACGATGCAATGGAAGCAGGCAATGCTATAGTACAAAGTGGGAGCAGCATGCCGGGCTCACCAGAACCACAGCGCCGAAACTACCACAATTAGACATGACTCAACTGCCACCAAGTCCTGAAGCAACTATGCAAAATCTACAGAAATTGCAATCGATGATTCAACAATTGAATGATTTGAGCGGAAAGCGACCAGTTGTATGTCATCTTTGCGGACGTGAATGTGAACATCAGTATGCATTACAGGCTCATATCATGACAGAACATGCAGGCATAACCGGCCTAGAGGGTGGCCCACTTGGATCATTACAGCAACAATTTTATCAACAGCAACAGTCCTTATTCCAGCAACAACAATTGCAACAGCAACAATCGCTGAAACTTTCTCCAAATGGTGGCTCACCAAATGGCAACGAGTTACGCTGTCATCAATGTGACCGAGATTTCCAAACACCTCAAGAATTTAAGCAACATATCACCGAGGTTCATTTACTACCCGGAGGAAGTCCGTTGCGTGAAGGCTTTTTCACGCCCGACCGACCCATTAATCCAAATGCTGCTGGCGTCGGTGGTGGTGGTGGCCCAACCGGGCGTCCACCCTATACAATCACGCCGACAAGCAGCTACTGTGAGATTTGCAATAAAGAATTGTGCAACAAATACTTCATGAAAACACATATGCAACGCATGCACGGCATCGAAATCGAGAATGGCGCTCAAATTGGTGGAGTCGTTTGTAACATCTGCAATAAGGAGCTCTGCAGTAAATACTTTTTGCGTGTTCACAAACACAACACGCATGGCATTATTGAAGAAGGGTCGCCATTGCCTCAACCACGTGGCAGCAGTACTAATCAAAATGGCATCAAATTGGAAGCCCAACAGCAGCAACTTCAAGCGCCATCGCAGCCAACACCATCTCTACCAATGCCACAACAGCTCATAGAAAGTGAGCTGTCACGTGGTCCCAGCATGAGTCCTTTCGGTGTCGTTACACCAAGCACAACTAGCTATCAAGAAACTTGTCCGTTATGCACTCGACATTTCCGAAGCTTCAAGTGGTTGCGCTCACATTTGATGAATGATCATAGCGCTGTCGGTATGGAGAAACTACGTGAAATTGAACAACAATTCGGTAGCCTCAGCAAATCTAATAGTCCAACGCTCAAGATACCTAATGGTGTTACTCAAGGTGCTGTGCCTTCGGCCGCAGCATTGCTCAATCCTGTTAATCTCGCACAGGCTCTTCAGAACCTCAATGCCCAACATTTGCTCGATCAAAAGCCTAAGCAGACCTTACCCAGCGGATCTACTAGCATGTTTGGTGCAGCAGTAGCTGAACAGGCACTTCAATCGCCACGTTATAAGGAATATCAATGTTCCTTGTGCCCTTTCACAACACCTTATTATGCATTTCTGTTTATACACGAACGTTCGCATGCGATTGCAGATACCTCGGAAGTATCTACAGCATCATTATTGGCTCCGCCAGCGGTGCTACAACAAACAACAGCAAATTCAGAAGAAAAACTTAACTCAGATTTGCCATTAACACAACCAAAGATGAAGCCAACACAACCGGAAGAACCCACCAATCTGTCCACGCGTTCGCCGACACCGCCAACTACAAAGCGACGTACATTAACTCCAACAATGCCGCCGCAATTGGAACCTATAACAATACCTGAATCCCAACCAACTAGTAAAGCCAATACGCCAAGTCCAAGACCAACATCAAACACTGCCATTGAGGAGGCATCGTCGCCACCGCCGCCACTGTCAGCATTGAATTCGAAACTCGACTCTGCATCTTTATTGCCACATTCGCCACCAACTTCCACGACCTTAGGTAATGGCCTGAAATCATCATTACAACTACGTTCAGTCACAACATCACCCACTGAGTCGATCCTACATCAGCAACAGCGCTTGCTCAATGATTTGGCAACAAAATCCGGCATACCAGCTGCCTATGCATTACCAAAGCCACTGGCTGATGGCGAACAGGTTGAATATCAAATGCAAGCTTTTCACATAGAAAGTTGTATTACCGAAGACGGTCATGAAAGGGATGATGGCGATGGTGATGGTGATGGAGCATTGGCTGAACGTTTTATGCCTGCCATTGTCTTTTTACCAGTCAAGAAACCGATAACTGGCGCCGTTAAAAAGCTAAGCTTCAATTTGAAGCCATCTTAAAGTGAAAGTGGAAGTCTATCACTGACCATTGCCATTGTAAAGGTAATGATGGCGTTGCCCAACTGTGCAATACAGTGTTGCCAGCGTAAGTTCAACATATTTATTTATTTAAACTATTGTTTTTCTTTTCCAACAAAATATACATTTTTATAAAGATGAAAAGACACACAGATACTTTACTTAAGTGAAACAGTAATCAAAAAAACAAAGAAGACAAAATAGTGCAACTACAAAAGACTGAGTGCGCATATTAGTTGAGCTCATAAAAGAAAATCAAAATGAAATACAAGTAAATACTTATATATGTATAATTCTAATAAAACCAAGTCCGTTTAAGCTGGTAACGCTGTGTGTGTGCTATAACATATTTTAAACACACATATGTTAGATACATCATACATAGATACATAGATATGTACCATATATATATCTAGTGATTAATATCAAAGTTCCTATGCGTAACATTTATAAAGATTATTGCAGAAATTTTTAGTAAAACAAGAAAAAAGAAAACAATTGATCATCATAAAGAATTTTACATACATAAATACGTACATATGACATACAAGTACATACATAAGTCGGGAAGAATCGGAAACACATATAGGATAAGAGTGAGGAGGAAAGGATCTTAAACAAATTAGTAGAGATGTAGATACAACTTAGGGTTTGAGAATTTTAGAAGGATGTTGGCAGGCAGGAGAATATGGGTAGACTTTGTGGACAAGGCAAAATATTATAGCAAAGAACAAAAAACAGGCTTCATTTATAAGAGTTAAAGTTATATACTAAATATACAAAAAGTTAAGAACTTTTACAAAATCTTAAAAGAAAAACACATATTTGCTCAAACAAACAAACAAATAAAACATTCAAGTTGAATATGGCATACTTTAGATACTACTTACAACATACTATTGTATTGTATGTACATCAATCTTATTCTAACTAACATAATATATAGCAGGGTTATCAAGAATGCATACAAGACAGGCGAGTGCCGGGGAGAGTAAAACTTAGTTTAGTCAAGTAAATAATCCAAAAAGAAATTATAGGAAATGCAAATACTTAAACAAAAATCATATGCCAAAAACTCTACATACATTCATAAACAATTATACATTTAAATGTAAAAGGGTTTATTAGTATGCTTACACATACACACAGAGAAACTTACACACATATGTACATAAAATAGATACATACATAGATACATAATACATACAAACATTATTGAGCTGCATAGATACTACTATTTAACATACGCTACAAGTCACAACATATGTACGTCATAGATACATCATAAATATGTGGGAGATTGAAGGATTTTTTATCTTTAACACACAACAAGTAACAATTTTTACTCAGGGCAAAAGTACAATGAAGAAGCTTAGTACTTTCTTACATAAATAATTAAAATAATAATAAAGAAAATAATGAAGAATTTTTTATTAAATAAATCAAATTTAATAAATACAAAAAGTATAGAGGAAACGAAAATAGTAAATATAAATAAATAATAAATAATAAACTGCTACCTCAGACGGACTTGATAACAATAATTAAGTAAATGAAGAAAAAGAATTTAAATGAAAAATTAAAATAGAAATAGTGAAAAAAACAAAAAAAACCAACTTAGCAAATTTACCTCAGCCGCTTTATATACACACAAAAATGATGCCATTTTCTTGATTTGATTTTCAAATTTTCAAAATATTTTATTAGTGTCTTTTATTTGGATTTCAGTTTGTAAACACTAAGTTTAATTAAGTCGCACACATTCCATAAAATACATACTAAACATTACCAAAAAGAATCATATTGTAGAATATGTTCGGTTTAATCGATAAATATTTATACCTTTCACACAACAAGTGCAGTTCCCAAAATTATATATCAATGATAACTTCATAATTAATTTTCTGTTTAGAACTCCTAGGAAGAGAAATGATTAACTTGTTCATACAAAATGTACAACATTTACAGGCTATTTATATTATGGGTCAGCAATCAGGAAGATATTCCGACTAAGTAGGAACGATTCCAGCGTCGTTAAAACATGCATATACATATGTAGCCAAGAATGATGAAAAATATTCCATACAACAGACATCTTGTTGAGCGGTGTTATCTTACTAACCATCTAAGCTGGATCTTTTTGGTTATTGTTCTCATAGCAATCGCTACTCTTCTATATTATCGCCCCTCAGTGACATTTTACAGAATAATAATGCAGATCATTAATTATTCCAAAAATTCCGACTTCTAGAAAACTATGCTACTAGTTCTTTTAAATTTCGAACAACAGACGTTCTGATCTGATCTGGTCTTTCCTAAGGCCACAGTTTGCTGACTGCTGGCTTATATGACAAATTATGGTTGCATAATATGAACTCATATTTTCTTCAGTTACTCAGAAACATTTTTTTTTAAATAAAGTATGAGTATATCAATTTATATCCTAATTTATAGTTAATGGGATCTACATGTGATCTTACTGTGAAGGGTATACAAATAGCACAAAATTATAATCAAATGACAGTGTGAATCCATGACCAAAAATCACCAAACTAGTCGCAATACATAATTATACAAAAAAAAAAGACAAAAACTTATCTTAAAAAACCAAAAAAAATAAGTAACGAAATTTATCTAGTCACTTGCACTTAGCCTTGCTGGAATTGGTTAAAAGAGTCTTTAGGTGTACGCTTAGCGTTTGCCGCTCTTTAAGGGTCTTTTAACCCAATTTCTACAGTAAAGCAAAGTGAAATGAAATGAAAATAAAAAGGAAAACGAAAATATTAGAGATTTTTAAAAATTAATTTAAATTTACAAAAGCGCAAATAAATTTTTGTATATTTTTTGTCTAGTGTTTAAGGTGTTTTCCCCCAAAAAGAAAATTGCGTTTTTGTTAAATTTAAATTTGATTTTAAAAATGATATAAAAAATTATATACAAAATAAATAGACACATAGAAAGAAGATAAATGGGAATGACAGTGGCGCTTTTTCTATATTTGAATTTTTTGAAATACAACATTATTTTATTTGAGAACGCTGCGTGCCTTTTATTATAGATTAATGCGTCGCTGTAAACCATAAGAGAAATAAATTTATTTAAAAAACAAAAAAAAATAAAACTAAAAGAAAATTTATAAAAATATATTTTAATTTAATTTTTAATTTACATTTACGTTTAATTTACATTTACTACATAATTTTGTAAGAAAAAGTAAAAAAGAAAAAATAAATTCATTGTTATAATTATTTATTTTGATTGTTTATTTTATTTATTTCTTTCTACACATTTTTGATACCATTTCAATAATTCATATTATAATTTTATAGCGATTTAATGAAAACCAAATTTCAATTCAAAATTTTCTTTTTCCTCTTTTCTCTAATTGTTTCTCCTTTTTCACACTTTCATTTTTAATTGGCCACAAATTGTTATCAAAACGAATTCGAGTTTGAACGCGTGCTCGGCGCGCCTTTTTTATTATTGGTTTTTTTTTTTTTTTGTTCCCTTTTTTATCTTTATTTAATCTTGTTATTTTGTTTTTTAAATGCTGTGCAAATAATATGAACATGAAATATAAGTGTGAGTCAGTCACACGAACTTTCCTCAGTTGCAGTTTTACCCCACAAACATTTCTTGAGACTTCATCAGCCCTTCATCTTCATGAGTATTATAATTGTATATAGGATATCTTTGATTGTTGTTCTATTGTTCCATTGAATTTAGTTTTCATTTTTTAGAAATTTAGGTAGGTTTTCTTCTTTCCTCCTTTACTTATTGTCACCACATACGGGTAACTTATCACACTTCTCGCCTTACTTCAATACACTTCATTTCAAGGGGAAATGAAACTCATTTAAAGAAATGCTGGTGATGCTTTTTAAATCGTTTTATCTTAATTGACGCCCATCGTGTGAGTGTTTGCTATTTTTTATACAAATTATATATATTTTTAATTCAAATTCAATTTGTCAAACAATAGATGATGAAGAGGAGATTGTTGCTTTAATTTTTGTTCCCAATACTTTTTTAAATAACCAAAATGATTTTTAATTGAAAGTGAAAGACAAATTATTGATTTGTCAGATGATGGTAAGAATGATTTTGATTGAATATCATTAGAATTTAAATTACTCATATTTTTGATTTAAATTTGGATTAAATTCCTTTGTCCATTCGTTGGATTCTTTTTTAAAGAACAAACATTAGTTTTATGAACTTCAAAACTCTCTCTACCATCGTTTATCGTATTAGAAGATTTCCAATTTATGAGTTTTATAGTAATTGCTTTCGCAAATCTTTTTCTTCTTTCCCCTTGACCATGCTGGTGTTTTTTATAATAAGTAGTTTGATATTTTTCTCATTAAAAATAATTCCATCTTTCTATAAAATTTTCCTTTTCTTTTTTTTTTTTTTTTTTGTCAAAAATATCATTTCTTTTGTTTTGTTTTGTTTTCCAAATGTCCAAAAAAAACACCCTCATATTAAATTGAAACAAACTTCCGGCTTAACGCTACGACTCTAACACACTTTTCTAGTTCCTCCGATGTCCGGTACCCGCAAGGCAGAGGCACAGGCGCATATCGCGCTGTGATTAGGATATTTGCT
This sequence comes from Amiota minor, assembly GCA_037043295.1. Lineage (NCBI taxonomy): Eukaryota > Metazoa > Arthropoda > Insecta > Diptera > Drosophilidae > Amiota > Amiota minor. The sequence goes on along the minus strand of JBAMAW010002187.1, from coordinate 6,047,988 downwards.
TTAAAAATCAACAAAAAAAACATCAAAATAAAAATAAAATAAAGTAAAATAAAAAATGCATCTGCACATACATAAAAAATTGTGTAGAACGCCCCAGCGATATCAAGTTATATTGCAGTAGCTTAGGGTGCTGCTCCCTTCAAATACTTATAAAATCAACCAGGTTGCACTCACTCTGTATTAGACGCGGTCAAATGGATTCCATTCTCTGTATTTTTTTGTGAAGTGGCTTATCAGGAAAATAAATTTACTATAAAACTTGAAAGCAGCTGCTGCGGGTTGTTGTAAATCTATCTACCTATCTATCTATCTTTTGTAACTAGTAAATTCACCATACATGAGTTGGAAAATATGCTAATTAAAAAAAAATATTCTACGTTTCCATGAACACACATCGTTTGTCTGATATAAATATAGATGGATTGCTTCGTTTGATTTGCCATTATGTTATTATACTTCTATATAAAGATTTCGATCGATTCATTTGTACGAATAGTTACTAATAGTTTTTTCATCTTTTTATTTTGGCTTTATTGTACCTCATTGGGTGTAGGTTGGAATTGCCCTCAACCGCCATTACCACCCACCCTCTCTGTTTCTGATTGTAATTTTTGTTAGAGTTTTCGTTAATTATTTGTCACGTGTCGAATTCACCATGCAAATTTTCATAATAGAAAATGTTCTAAATAAATGGGAGATGGGTGATTCTCGGTCTTCAAGGACATGTGATACTTTGCAACAATTACATATATATTTTTTCTCTTTTTTTTTTGTTTTTTTTTTTTGTTTGTTTCATCATTTTTATACTACTTTTGTCTAGACAAAAGTCGAGTGAATTGTTGTACAATCTAATGTCTTTTGTTCTGGAAAATGGTTTACTTGATTGGTTTTGCTATCCACCACCACCATTCACATCACCATCACGGTGAGGAACCTTATCCAGTGAAGAAAATTGAACATTTGAATTTTTCGTCCTTTATTCTATAAATTCTGTATACTTTTTTTTTTTTTGCAATTTATAATATTTCATTCAAATCTTCCTTCGGCTCTCATGCTTTTTGCCAAAAATACAATAAATGGTTTTTATTGCAATCATTTTGTGTAGGTTTCCCAATCCATTTTCTTTCTCTGCACTCCCCTCCTTCGCTTGTTTCTTATTGCAACTCATCTACCCTTGTCATAGTCCTCATCATGCATTTGCATAAGGGTGCAGCCAAGCCGAGAATACAATAGAGTTTGAGATGATATTTTTGCATTTGCATGTTTAAAAATGTGATTTTTGTCATCAAAATTGGAAAAAATTTGGAAAAATTGCAATAAGCAAAAAAAAAAAAAAGAATTTTGGTGAAAAATGAAAAATGCCAATTTAGATTAACTTGCTCACAACAAATACTACAATACAATAGCATGTCTGAGGGTGATTTTTAGGGGTTGCACTATTATTATTGACTATTACTATTTGTATTAAAAATTCGGAGTTCGTTAACGAAAAAATTTGCAATTTACTTTACTTTGCTTCAATTTAATGGTTTATGCAAATTTTTCATTTTTATTTCTGCAAGGACACAAGGATTCAATAAATGTACTGCAATAAATTTGTGATTTATTATAATGAGGGTGATTTCCCAAGCAAACTGCAACTGAAACCTCCTTGCACAGCCATTTATTTATTTCCCCATTTTTATTTGATTTTTCACAAGAAAATCTGCAATTGAAAAGAAAATTATCGAGCGCACAAATCAAAATTAGAAAATTTAAACAAAAAACAAAACTTCTACTTCAAAATACAATACAATTTCACTTAATTTACAATTTTAATTTAAATTTAGAAACAAAAAACAATTGAAATAAATGAAACAAAGAAAAAGTACCTTCGAATAAGAGCGAAAAATCAAAAATGGTTCCAATTACCCACAAAACGAAAAAAATTGAGCAACAAATCAAAATAAAATTATATTAAAAAAGTAATTAGCAAGTAAGTGAAACAACAAAAATTATTATTATTATAAAATGAGCAAAAAATCAAAATCAAAATCAAAAATGAAAACAAAATTATTTATTAAAACATAAAGTAAATTAAAAAAAAAAAAAAAAACGAGAAAATGTGAAAAAAAAATAATGTTTAAAATTACAATAAAAACAATGCTAATTTTAAGCACAAAAAATAAAATTTGGATGAAGGATGAAGGAGATAGGAGAAGGAGCGCAAAATCAAAAATGAGCAAAAAATCAAAATGAAATTTCTATTATTATTATTCAGAATATATTATAAATAAAAATCAAACAAAATAAAAAATATTAATTAAAATATATTAAAATATTGAAAACAAACAAAAATAATTAAATGAATATTTAAATTTTTGGACAAAAATTATACATATTTGCTAAAACAAAAACAAAACAAGAGAAATGAAGGAAGTTGAAATAATTTACCAAAAAATCCCTAATTAAAAGAAATTTATTAAATTTAAACAGAAACCAATAGAACAAAAACAGTAATCCCCTTAATTTTAAGTGAGCATTTATCAAAATCAAAACAATGAAACCAAAAATAAAAGAAAAACCGAAAATCGTTTATGGTTTGGACATGAAAATTCAATGGAAAACAAAGAAATTGTGTGTTTTAAAATTATACTTATAAATATTATGTATGAATTTAATGCATCAAATATAATAATTTACAAAAATATCTATAAATATGTATATTAATCTTTTTAATTATTGTATTTTTTTCAATATCATAAGTTAAAGGTTCAAAGTATGAGTAAGTACTAATAGCAAAGGTAAGTAAGGTAAACATATCTAAAAGAAAAATTAGAAAATAATAGTAAAGTGCCTAACACTATATTGCTTATATGGTGCTGAACAAAATGATTGGAATCAAGTTTTAAAATAATTACTTGAGTTGTGTTCTACAATATTAATCATTTATTTAATTATTATGTGACAGGTTGAATGTTATGAGCGTCTTATGATAATTAAAATTAGATGCAAATATTCGTGTATGTACCGTGTTTAAGTATCGTGTAAATACAGCGTCTATTATTGTTTCATGTTTTGTTTTTGATTTCGCCGGATCAATTGACATGGGCAAATCAAATGGCGCTGATGACTCTTTGGCACAACGTCAGCAACAAAGTAAACGTGAGTAAAGTAAACAAACATATGTATAGCATTTTCCGCTATCTTTCTCTCACTGTTAACACACATTCATTCTCTACGCTTCAGACGCACTAGCCAATACTTATCCCCTCTACGTCTCTCAAGTGCCATCACTCATTTTGATTTCCGTCACACTGGTTTTGGACTTACACCACGCTAAAACAGTTTGCCTCCAAAACTGTAAAAGCAACAATGTGTTTTTTAACGTGTTCTGTTGATTTTTTTAGAAAATAGTATTTAATGTAATTAGTTCCCCTAAAACATTTTTGCGAATTTTAATTTATTTTTTCTTCAAGTTTTATTTGCATACATTTTTAGAGGCATAGGAAAGGCAAGTTCCTTCCAGAATATGATGTCTTATGTGCAATTTTCGCTTATCATTCATTAATAATTCGATCTATTATTCATAACGCCATCACTCCATCTTCACATTATTCCTTCTTCTTCATGATCTTCTTCTTGACATTGATCTGATCAGTTTATGGACATGCATTGTAGCGATCAGCACTTTGTTATAAGCTCTGTGCTCTATCCAATCTATTTAATTCTTTTGTGGAGTAACACCAAATACCTTTTGGGAATTAAAAACTTCATTAAAAATTTAAGATCAAGAGACAATTTGTTGGCACTGCCATGTCGATCTTATTACATTAATATGGATCCTTAACCAAGGCATTGAATAGAAAGACCGATAAAAAGTTAAAATTATATAGCACATGACTTTGATCGAGATAAATACGTACATATATGTTTAACTACCGAGAGCATAGAATTGAAGTACAGTATTTCCTTGCATAACAATATTAACTGATAACTTTGATTATCTACGAAATTGCAAGGAATTTCGCTGTTTTGTTAGGCCCCTTTTACATGTTGCCTGACCAAAATAAAAACACCCCAATTCGTGCAGTTTGCATGCTCTGTTGATTTTTCGCTTCTTTTCAGCTACAAAGATGACAAAGAATATTATAACATGGCGCATACCTATCGCATCCAACCAGCTTCTCTATTAATTCAATTATCTTAAACATGAACCAGAATAACAAGCCATAAATAATTCTGTAAAAGGTTTACTGCTTATCTCAATTATACGACACCAAAAATAAAATTTCTTTTGAGTCTCAGCAAATCTATGCTGTTTACAATTAGAGTAAAACAAAAAAGTAGAATGAAAGAACACAATGTACAGCGTAAAAAAGTCCCTTTATCAATTCAAGACTTGTATTAGTTCTGCTTAGATGCAATCATATTAAAACTATTGAGATATCATTTCAAAAAAAATGTATTCCATTTAAAGATTTTACCAAAATATAAGAAAGTAACACAAAATCTGTATGGCAGTGTGTGCTAAGTAAGCTTAAGAATAAGTCAATTGCCTTGTTACTTTTTTACCATTATTTTTTTGTTTTTGTCATTTTTATTCTTTTTATTTCCAAAACACACAGAAAAAAAGAACAGGGAACATCGGATTGGGGGCTTAAAAAGTACTTTCACTGAGATTTCATTCTAATGCTTTTGTGCATTCGAAAATCTGAAATCTTGCACAGCCATCCAGGATGTCTGCTGACTGCTGAATGCTGACTTACGCTTGATTTCACTGACAAACCAAAAGAAAAAAATTACAATGATGATGATGTGGATAATGATGAGGAACATAAAGGAACACAGCGAGTCTCTAACTTTGTATCAAAGGACCTGTATACTTACATACATACGAGTATATATATTTTTTTGTTTCTGCGCTGCTTTTCTGCCTCATTCTAATCTGATTTCTTTTGCGCTGCTTCTGTCAGCATTAAATCGAATACTTTTGTTCCTGTGTCAAATTCTGAGTATGGCATGTTTGGATAAGTTCGTATGGGGAGAAGAAGGATTTTGCATTTGAAAAATTTCATTTCACTTCATTTTTACTTTGTATTGCGTCGCAAATTGTAAGTGCTTGGCATTCCTTTTCTTGTTTCTTGTTCCATGTTTTTCAATTTCAAATGACAAAAACAAATAGTGCAAATGAAGCGTAGTCAAGAGTAAAGAGCACATATCCTCTTTACTACTACTCCTTATGCCTAACAATACAACTAAAATTACTACTTGGAATGAATCAACAATGTCAATATTTGTGTCAAACAATAAAAAGATACAACGAAATAAAGGAGCGACACAAAAAGATACATAAAATAGAAGGAAAACATGGAAATTCTTTACTCTTTGCATTTCTTCTTCTTTTTAATAAACAAATTTTTACAACTTTCAGTAAATACCAAAAAGGACTATAAATTTAGGGCGTGTGCCATTAACAATTTTCCAATAAAACGAAAAATGAAAATTGTTCCAAAAGGACGAGTAAATGAGTGAGCGTGCGCTATCAAATCAAAGGTAAATTACCAATCACTAAAAAGAAGGATATATGGAAATGATATGTAAAAAAACTCGAGTACAATAATTTTTTCGTCAACGCATTCGAAATTAGTTTTTAATCGATTTTATAAAGGAAACACGCACTAAAATTTCACTAAACTCATGCACAAACACACATATGTATACTTACCAGTACTTACATACAATTCATACATAGTAGAATTTTAGATATAAAGGACGATAGAACACAATATGATTTCAGTATTTAAAAAGTGTAATAGCATTTGCTTCTTGTGTCCTGTAATCCCTTTACCTACTCATTTAAATTGAGGGGGCGTTCAATTCGTCACCATCGTCTGCGCTTTCAAAAATTTGTCATAATACACTATATATTGTATGTACACATATCTATGTGTGTGTGTGTGTGTGTGTGTGTGTGTATGTGTTTCCTTTTTATCATGAAATAAAAACACCATCGTCATCGTCATCATCATCGTCGTAGTCGTCGTTGAAGTCCTTTAACACCAACATTGTGTCGACCCAAACAATAAAATAATAGGCACCACTGACAACAACAATATCAACATCAGGGACAACTATACACACTCATATCCTTACAACAACAACAACAACAACAACATTATGAAAAGAAAAACTGAAAAAAAAAACGAACTTTAATAACTCAACTTATTATGGATTTTTATTTTGGAAAATTTTCCATTTTCTCATTTTTTATTCATTCGTTCATTGTATATTTCATGCTTATGGATTTTTCTTTTTCCTTTCATTTCCACAGTAATGGGGGTGTTCAAAATATTTTAGTTCTCGTTGTTGTTCTTGTTATTATTGTACTAGTATCGGTCTTCGGTCGTTGGCATATAAGTAGCAGTAAAGCAACAACAAACTTTAGTCAAAAACAACAAACAGAAACCAGTAAAAATGTGACAATTTAAATAAATGAGCAAACGCGTTAAAAATGAAAAAAAAAACTAAACAAAAACAACAACAAAACAAAGAGTAAGGAAGGAAGGAAGGTTTGGAAGGAAGAAAGCAAAAATGTCAGAAAAAGGTAAATAATTTAGAGAACAGAAAACATTCGGAAAGTAGAAAATACTCTTAATGACATTTAAAAACGCAAAAGGTGTTTCAGGCATTCCGATTATTTTTTGATAAAAATTTCTTTTGGAAAATGGATATTAACAATTTGTTACATATTTTAGAAAGAAACAAGAACAAAAGCTTCATAGTTTTCTTGTTTAAATTCATGACATTTTTTGTAATGAATGAAAAAGGCCCGATGGAATGATAAACTAATTAGAATGTACATAGTAGAGTTTATATTTGGACGTCTGGGGAATATAAATACAATAGCATTATGTAAAAAATATTGATTAACTTTAATACTTCCTTTCTAGACTGTAAATACACAAGAATGGACTTACAGATATGAACATTTTAAGGTTTCAGTAAGCGAGCTATACATACATACATTATAAATTATATAAGTCAGTAAGGAAGAAATTTCTAATCACTTACGTCCGATTTATTCATTTAGTATTTATTTCCAAATTGAAGTCTACTTTTGAGTATGGAGGTCACTACCTGCGAAACATTGGATTAAAAGTATCATGTTCTCAAAAACATTATAACTTACAACAAAGTTAGTGGTACGACATTTTCGTTATTCTAAAAATTTTTTTTTTTTTTAACTGTTTAGGCTAAAATTGGACTAAACAAAGATATTTCCAATAGAAAGAGAGGAGGAACGTCTGACATGAAGATAGACAGTAAAATAAATACGATTCTTCGCATATAAGGAACTTTAACTATTTGATGGCTTATGCGTAAACTGGTGGGGACTGTCTTAATGAAACAACTTTTCTTTTCGCCAAATGTAGCTGTGTTTTTCTTGATTTCATGAAATACAAAATGAAAGAATTTATGTTATAACATCACTGAATAATTTAAATACAAATTCCTCAGTTACATTCAATTCAAATTTGTTATAGCCATCACTACATACGAGTAAAACAAAGAATGCAAATATTTCTGTGACCCGAAGTCCTACGTACATCATGACAAAACAGAATTTGCAATAAAAATTTCTTGTGCATTCCGATACCAGTCATTCTGTTCCTCAGCACAATTTGTTTTCGGGGCTTCCAAACGTCGAATAATGAATTCAGCAATAAGTTGTTCTTTGCGCTCAGTCCGACAATTACTTACTATCACATACAAGTAGAGAATCAAACTGAAGATTTGAATTTTTATGAGAGAAATAAAAAAAAAGGGATAACGTTACTAGAAACACTGATTTTTGAATGAATCCTACAAATGCTTTCATCCAAAAGATCAAATCATCAAAAGCCGATGACACAAATTCCATTTGAATCGAGTGATTTGTTAAGTGTTCTTTCATCTTACCACATTCTAATATACAATATTTTCAATAATTTTCAATGAGAAGGAAATTTCATCAAATATTTAACAGTTTGATTACTTTCCAATTCAAAAAGTTATAAATAAAAATCAGTTTCCTTAAGAACAAATATTAGGGAAATGTAGTGAGTAATAAATGTATTCCAAAGGGAAGGAGGTAACAAAGACCGTTAATGAGTAGTATATACTATATACAAATGTATCTGTGTGTGTGTGTGTTTTTTTTTTTTTGTGCCTAAAAAGGGATTTGCCTCATTTCAGTTCATTCGGTTTTAGTTGAAATGTTACTACTTACTTTCTACTTTCCACTTCGACTTCAAGACTTTGACTTCAGTCGACTGCTGTTGCTGCTATTGCCGCGTGAAGCCTGTTATACTGCTTCCTTTTAGTTTCTACACATACACACACTAATACACACAAGCTCACATATCATTCAGGATATGTTCAATGAAACATATGAGTGGGTGGAGCGGGTGTTAATGCTTTCTAACAATGCCTCAAGTAAGGGAAATCGGTGGAACTTGTGTGGTTGCGTAGCAGCAGCAGCCGTCGTTGTCATCCTCTTTGTTGGCCACCACCCGCTGATGCCAGCCGCCCCCTGCCATGTTTTTTTTTTTTTTTTTCGTTCCTTTGGTTGCCTGGTTTCATTCCATTCCAACAAAAGACGACGGCGAAGAAGATGTAGGAAAATGTATAAAAGTTAAGAAAAATACCAAGGAAAAATTGTAATTTTCATCGAAATTTTTCCTTCTTTTTTTTCATTTTCATTTTCATTTTATTCTTTCTTGACCTTAAAAGAAAATTAGTAGCATCATGTGTGCACGAGTGTGTGTACACATGTTTACACATATATACATGTATATGTGTAAATACCTTTGTATATGTTACTTGCATGTGTGTGAATGATATTCCTGTTTCCGTTAAATTTTTCTTTATATTTTTTGGAATTTTTTCAATACGCGTTGACTTGAGTTGTCGTTTGAATTTGACTCCCCTTGAGCCTCTTTCTGGCCTCTACGCATCATCTCATTCTCCTCTTATTTGATGCGTAAACTGGTGAGTGTGAGTGTATGTGAAAGTATCTGTGTGTTGTGTGTTGTCTAAGAAGAAAATAAAGTGGGGTTGGGCGTTGGTTAGTGTTGGCTGTGTTCTATTGAGTGAGTAGAAAGTGAATTTCTTTTAGCTTCTCTAATTTCAAGCTCATGTCACAGCTGGCTTTGCTAGTTGTTACTCTTATTCTACTCCATTCCATGTTTAGTGTCATGATGAGATGAGTTTGTAGTTGCTTGGATGGTTGGTTGGTTGGTTGGTTGGTTGGTTGGTTGGCTGTAAATGTTTCTATGTATCTGTATGAGTCTGAGTGTATTTTTAGTTTCACTAGGAAGGAAAAGGAGGAGGTAGTAGTATGATTGTTTGGTGGGGCTGCTTTTGACTAAGTTTAAGGCTGAGGGGTTTGTCATATGAGGAGAATATTTTTGTGAGTGTGTTCGTTTGATTGCTGCAAGGATGCTAAAGTGAAAAGTAGTAAATTGAACTTTTTTTTTTTTTATTTTGCCTTTCCATGTACACATACATATGTCTCTGTAGATTTGTGGTGTGTGTGCCTGTGTATATATTTTTGTGTTTTTTTTTTCTTGATTCATTTTTATATTTGTGGGCAATTTGTACTTTTCTGGGTTTCAGCATTTTTCTTTTTTCTTTATTTTATTTTTTTTTCACATTTTTTTCTTGTATATTTTTTTTTTTCTTTTTTTGCTTTATATCCTTGGGTCCTTTATATTATTTTTATGTATACAGACACAAAAAAGAATTTTTTTGTTTTCTTCAGTTTTTGTTATTTATCGCTTTTCAAATTAAAGTTACAGGATCCCGTTTTGGGTTTCTTGTTTTGTGCTCTTAAAGGAATGAAAAGAATTTTAATGAATTTGATTCTATAATATAAAAAAATAAAAACAAAAATTTGTTACTTTTAGTAAAAACTCAAATAGAATATCCATGAATAGATAGATCATGACTTTAATATTAAAGCGATGAAAATATTATAAATTTTAATTTTTAAATGTCTGGAATGTTTAAAATTTTAGTTTTGCCTACACGTATTTATTTTACTTAAGTGACAATTGGTCATAGAAATGGAGAATGTTGTTAAAGATAATCTCGATCTCGATGACATCCGATGCCAAGTTCCAATTCCAATTCAATACAACAATACAATATTTGATTTGTGGCGCGGTCGAAAGTTGTTTGATTATCTGTTAATATAAACACTTGGTTGACTAAAAATTAACTGACTCTAACTTCTCAATACACCTAAATAGTTTTAGATAGATCATATTCTTGTAGAATCATGTATCACCTGATTGTTGCCTTAGATTTTAATTATCTGAAAGAATCCTCATCTGGATCCTTACAAAGAATATGAATTCCTTTGTAATGCTGGTCTCACAGAAGACCTACGTGTAAATATAATAAAATATTCTTCATTGGATTCAAGTGTAAATCATCCTTAATTTTTTAACTCATCTTATGTTATCTTATCTTATCATTTGTTTGAAACTGCAAAAGGAAAACTATCTGAATTATGACACTAAGCACATTTCCAGTTAAAGAATTTTCCATATTTTTAGCCAACTGACCGAAAACATTTTTTAATTAAAACTTATACATAACTTTATTAAATAATTTTAGAAAATTTCAGAAATTTGTTTCACACACAATCAAACTTGCTTAAACACACACACACACACACCTTATCTCAATGATGGACATATTTTAACACCTTACCCACTCTACCATCCACCATCCCCATTAAAGGACACTAAAATGTTTTGTAGTTCACTAAGCGCCTTAGACTAATATGAAACTGTCCAACAGATACTTACTAACGAATGGGTGATGCGTTTGTTTGTCTTTTTGATGTGACTCACTCACACTCATTTACCTTCACAACACAACACAACTAACTTTATCAGTTCATAATATTTCATACTTTTAGCCAAAAACAGATAACATTTAATAGATTTTTTCATCATTTCCATCATCATCATCATCATAATAATCAAAATCATCATTATCAACATCAACAGCACTAAAAGCAACCAAGTTAGAATATTCGTAGATACAAAGATAGTGCAAGTGAGTATCTGTGTTGAGAGAAAGAACAAAGAGAAAGGAATAACATTTTTAGGGTGGCGGGTGGCATGCGGTCAAGCGAATAACTGGGATAGCTGGTCGTCAATATTTAGTTGGTGTCTTTGTAACTTTTTCGTCGTTCGCTTCGTTTTAGTGCAGAAGCCTTTTTACACATGAATGTGCAAAAGAATGACAAGCAATGGGAGGCATGGTAGCTTAAAAAGGGAAGGGGAGACAAGGGGACAAAATACTAAAATGTGGAGAAAGAATATTACGAAAAATGAATTTATTTCGCATTTTGTTGTGCTTCATGTTAAAGATGAGGAAATATTTCAAACATCCTTATCCTTCTCTTACTACAACTAAATCTACTTCTGCATCTTCATCGTCTATTTATTGTTTGTTTGTTTTTTCATTTTTTAGTTTTTTCGTTTTTTTATATTTGTAGTATAAAAATTGTTTTGAGACAAAAATTTGGTAGAGTAAAGTGTAAGTCGAGTTGACCATTCGATTTCACTCTCTGCCTCCAATCATTTTTAGGTTCTTTCGTTGTCTAAGTGTCTTTCTACAATATTTATCAGTCAGTCATTCAGTCAGTTATTTCTTTCACTTAGTTAGTCAGTTAGTCAGTCAGTCACACCAATACAAATAAGCAGCTTACGAGTTGCTTTTGTTGCCAATCTTTCTTTCTTTCTATGTGCAAGTATCTGTATATATAAGTTTGTGTATTGTTGTTGGAGGTTATGTGTGTTTTTGTGTATATATTTGTGATGTACAGTAAAATTTGACACTGTCGTAGAAAATATGAATAGCTTAAGGAGAATGAGAGACTTTTTTCCAGTCGCTTTTCTTTTTTTTTTTTTTGATTTTTTTTGGTTAAAGGGGGCTTCACTTGCCCAAAGGGCGCTAACTTCGTTTGAATTGTATCTCGTCTGTGTCTCTGTGAGTATGATTGTGTGTATGAAAGTAAGTATATCAGTATGAGTAAGTATATGGTTGTGTTTGTTAGGCTGTCAGGCTTTTATAATTTTATGCCATTTCTTTCAATATTTATTTTGTTATTATATTTTTGTAATGAGTTGACGTCGTTGTAAGCTTCGCCCAAAACCAACCAAACCAAACCAACCATTGCCATCATTCCCTAACATCATGTCGCCAACTTAGCTATTGTTGTTACTATAATATATACAAATATTATATAAATTTTGTTGTTGTTGTTGTTATTGTTTGCCATTAGATTTAATATCCATTTTGTGTTTTTATACGCTTGTGTGCTTAAGTAAGTCTGAGTGTGTACCATGTCGAGTGACAGAACGACTGAGCTATTCATGGTTAAAAAGAACCTTGAAGCCCTTATCCCACTCTTCCCTTATTTTCCTTCCCTACTCACTGCACCAACACTTTGCTTTATTGAACATAAATTAATTAATTTCTATCATTTTTTCGTTGATATTGAAATTTAATGCAATTTCATAAGCCTAAAAAAAAAAAAAATTGTACAACAATTTCTTCTTTTGAACTCACAAAGCAAAAACATTTATTGATTTTCAATGATGAGGCAGAACATTTTATGCCACCTCCACCCGCAGCAACAACAATAACAACAACAATGACAACAACAACATTATATTATATATTGTATATATTTATACAAAAAAACAAAAAAAAAATTGAGAAAAATAATTCAAACAGAAGAAACAAAATAAAACAAAATGAAATGCGAGCGAAGCGAGAGCGAATGGAAGAGAAAGCAATCTAACTCTATACACGCGCTCAACTTTTGCACAATAACCGATTGAATGGATTCAAGAATAAGGAAGGAGAAAAAGGACGATGATGAGGAGAATGACGAAGGTGGGATGAGAAGAGGTTAAACGCTAGACGCAAGAGAAAGAGAGAAAAAAATAAAATTAAGTGATGTGATGTGATATGTTGCGTATACTCGTATAGAGGAAAAGGGGCGAACGAAAAATCATTTTCATTGAAATTATTATGTAGCATAAGCCCAGGCGTTGTTGCTTGGTCAAGCAACTGTAGGAATGAGTGTGCTTGTGCTTGTGCTTGTTGGGTTTGCTACATGCATGTGGGTGTTGGACTGTTTTTTGGGTTGATGGATTTGCCCTTCGGCTAAATCAAAGCAAAATCAAGAAGAACGAAAAAATTTTTCATCATTTTTGATTTTGAATTAAAGCATCGATACAGTTGAATGTATTTAGGATTCGGATTCGGGATGTTGTGACGTTGATCTTCATGGGTGAGTTTGTATACATGAAGCCTTATCTTGCCTGTCCAACCATCTACAGATTTCTTTGCTTATTATTTGCTCTGTTGCTAGCGTGCGTTTTCCTTTATGTGAGTGTTGTTGTAGTCATCTTGTAACATACCATACATATATTTTTTTGACACTCTTCGACGTCTATTACCTCATACTCAGCACATCTTCTTCATACATAGACTTGCTTTTAGCACACGCCGCTATTGTCATCATCATTATAATCGTCATCATCATCATCATTGTCGACATTGACATCTTATTTACTTTGTTCTTCTCCTTCTTCGATTTGTTGGTGTTGTTATTGTTAATTTTTATGATATAATTCGTAACACTTTTTGCCCTTTTCTTCTCCATGCCATTTTATTTTACTTCTTCTCTTGTCAACTTTCTTACTTTTTTCAGAAGTATATTTCTTCCATTTTTTCTACGCATTTTTCTATAATACCATTTTTTTTTTTTCTTTATAAATTTTTGGGCAGAACTTTTTTCTTTTCTATTCTTCTTTTTCTTTTTTATTATTATTTTTATATCTCATTTTTAGTTAATTTTTCTCTCATTTGAGGGTGGCTCTTATTAGTATATATTTGTTGTTGATGTTGTTGTCATTTTTGTAGATTCTAATTAAATATTAGAAAGTGTCAGTTACATGTACCAACCCAAAGATATACTACACATACATATACAATAGATCCAGCATCCTGTGTCGATTTAATAAGGGAAAAGGATCCAAGAGAGAAAAAACACGTTTGTTTTTTTTATAATCAATATGAAAAGCACTGCATATTGCCTTAATATCCTCTATATTAGCTATAATTTCTATAAATGTATCTATTAAAAGAACAGAATACCGACCGATATATAATTGAGCGAAAAAAATCTGAAAACTGGTAAGCCTATCAATATTTTACAGACAAAAACACTTTAGAAATGTATATGTTATCTTTATTTCCTTTAATGCATATCCATAAATATAATCACAAAATGATTAAAATTAAAAACAAACTACTACTAGACACAACACTGCCTTGACTACTTCTCATATTCCTGATAAATAGTGTTGTGGTTAATTGAAGTAATTGTTACAAAAGAATAAAAAATCGGCCAACTGCGAGTCAGACTCGAGGGTTCCGTACCACATGAGATTTTGCATGGGAGATGCTTCCCCTAGTTGTCTGATTATACTGATTCCAACAATTGTACCGCGCCTATATCGGAAACTTATAGTGTCTAAATTTGTGTTCAATAGTGAATTTTTTATGGTGGGTTTGCAAAGAGGAACCCCTCCTAGTGGGTGAGATTGAAATAAAGATGGACCAAGTGAGAGTCAGGTTCGTACACGGAAGGTTCCGTACCAGATTGTGGTTTGTATGGGAGGTACTCCCCCATTGGTCCGATTTGACTGATTCCTACAAATGTAACGCATCGATATCAGAAACTTATAGTGCCTAAATTCGATAGGACAATAAACAAAAAAGTTTTTCGAATAAGAAACTGAATTTTAATTGGGGTTTGGGGGTACCCTCCCTAGTGATTCGATCAAACTGAAATTTCGACAGTATGAGTTTCTGATGTATAGCCATCAACATACCCAAATTTCAAGATGGTGAGATTACTGGATCGTAAATGCCATACAAACTAAAATGTTTGTTGTATGGAGACCTTTTTAAGTTTGAAAATATGTTAGTTCTAGTATGTTGATGATGCCTGAATAGAACTACACCTTCTGTAAAAATTCAATCCTCTAGCTATTACGGTTCATGAGATATGAGCCGCGGACGGACGGATGGGCGGACAACGAAGTCTCTACAATAGGTTCCCTTTGGAACCCTTTGGGTCCAGAGCGCTAAATAGCCATTAAACATATAAAAGAGGACTTTTGGGAAAAAATGGTCACTATAAACCATCTATGGACCGTTAGGGCTCTGGGCGAATTCGCCTGTGTTACCAAAGTATTACAAATAAATAATAAATAAATTTCAAATTTATGTGTTTATTGCTATGAAGGCAATTTTATCTCAGTTTAACAGTTTGCAAATCGACGTGACTTTCTTTAAAGAATATAAGATAATATAATACAATGACACTAATCAGTGATCTGATCTCATCATACCAAAATGACCAACCAAAATCATATTTTCCCAGCCCCTATTTGCATGGCTAAAAAATGACCTTAACAAAAGAAATTCAATTATAGTAGAGTAAAGAACACGTGTCAATAAAAGAAACAGAAAAATTCTATAAAAAATAATGAAAAAACACAATAATAATTATTAGATAATTTAATTTTTTTTTTTTTTTGCCTTTTTTTTTTTTTTTTGAGAAAATATTTTGATGTCAGCAGTTTAACCCCTTTTTATTGTATTTGTCACACAGAAAGAACCCCAATGAATGATTGTAATGAATAGAACAAATATCTATGACAATCAACATGATGTCATCACACAAAAACAATACCAAATATGTGATATGCATCGATATTGTTTTAAATAAATTCAAAAGGAAGATAAAAACATCTGCCTTGATAGTTTCGATTCGCTTCGATTTGAGTTTGAATTTTAGTTTGAGCGCGTGCGAAACTCGTGAAGGAAGCAAGGAAGGAGTCAAACGAGGCAAGAAGACGAGTGTTTGGCACAAGCTGCTCCAAAATGTCGTAAAACTACAATGCAATAGTTTAGATAAGAATAAAGGACAACATATGCACACACACACTTATTTTATACTACGTGATTGAATGAGCACGCCTAATCGGCTTTAACCCCTTTATATTTTACCTTACAACCCTAGGTTCTAATGCAATAGAAGCGGGCACGATACAATAATATCAATAATAACAAACATAGTAATTCCAAGCTGTGGATGAAATTCGAATTGATTTCTGAAAAATTTTCCAACATTTCTACTTAAAATAAATGAAAATTTTTATACCCAAAAATGGGTAATTTGAAAAAGGGGTTAGGACTATTCAACACAAGATCAAACATAAATGCAACAGTAACAGAATCAGGCATGCAACAAATCATTAAGGAACGGATATGGTAGAAGAATTCAACTCAATTGAACTGAACTCAACTGACAGACGACAGTCAGACAATTGACATTGTTTAAAAAGAGCATTATGCCGGGTGCTATAAACTTCTTCACCCTTTCAACTCATAATAGAAGTTAGTTCGAATAAGAAACTAACCCTTTCATCAAAAAACCAAATCCAAAACCAAATACTCATAAATTTTTCTTTTGTAACTTTTTTGCAAAAATATCCTTTTTTTTTCCAAATGAAAGAGTTACGCATTTTTGCCATTTTCCAACGCAAAATATAAAATTGAAAACAAAAAAACTTTGACACTTTTCACATTGCAAAAAATAACAAAAAAAAATTTATTTTATGAGGGAAAATTGTAAAGAAAAATGCGAAAAACTTACTCACTGGCAATTTTCAATCTAGCGAACCATAGCGAACCCTTAATGATTTTAATCTGGTGTAAAAAAGAGGGTCATTTACGCACACACGCACCCAATTCGAATACGAATTCCAATCCTTGCTAAATCCAAGTGAACTGAACTGAAGCGAAGCGATGCAATGTGTCACTTGTGTAAACATAAAGGACATAAAGGATTCACTGGATTCGCAATGCAGAATCAAGCAAATCAGTAACGATGTCAACATAGAAACCTTTTTTTGGATTTTTCACAAAAAAATTAATAAATTACACATTTATATTTTTTTCACCCAATTTTTGCCAATTTTTTTAACAAAAAAAATCGAATTTTCTTTTATCCGATTTTACAGACTTCAAACAAAAAACCAAGTGAAATTAAATAAAAAAAAGGAAAATTAGATAAGAAGGGTCGTTTTATTACTGTTAGTGTTGCTGTTGTTAGTGTTATTGGTGTTGGTATATCAAAGGGGTTGTGACACATGAACTGAACCCATTAATAATCATAGGCGACCCAAAGCGACTCAAAGCGACCCATCTGCATCAGTCTGAGTACGAGTACAATAAAATGTCTGTGTGTAGTACAAGGTTCAGAGTGTAACCTCAATTTAGGATGAGCACTAATAATTAGTTTAAATTATTTTAGATAGATAGACTGATATCGATAGTGAATATTGTCACCAAGTCTGCGGTACAGGGATCCCATGATTATAAAATTAAAAATTAGTGTAATTTCAATGCTTGAATACTGTTTTTATTAATAGTAAAGCTAGTAACTTTGCCTCGCAACTAATCTACAGCTAAACACCCATCCTGGTTAGGCCATTTTGAATAAATAAATAAATATCTTGAAACATAAAAACGTTTAAGGTGTTTATTTTTTTGTTTCCCGAATATTGAAACTGTAAGTTTAGTTTATTCAAATGTATTGAAATACCCATCCTCCAACTAAGCCAACCGCATATGAATTTTCAAAAAGAAATAGATTAAAATTTTAGTCTTATATTAATGATGTGGATATCTTATAATATTCAAAAAATGATAATTAATGTTTTAAAAATCTAAATGCTTTTGCATTCCAATAATGTTTTATCTGATGGCAGAATTGATTGGAAAGTCAGCTAAGTATGGCTGTACATTATACAACTAACAATCCTTTATAGAAAACAAACACATCATAACTAAGTATGTATAACATTCTGTCTATAGATTGTGTTAGATTTTTAATATAATGACATGCGACTAATAGCAATGTACTACTCTGTGCGAAGGTTGTTCTTCCACTTGACCCACAAATGGTGTTAACTTCTGCAGTTCTGGTTTAAGTATTTTCTTTACCTTCAACAATTTGCTTTCCTGTAAGTACACTGAAGTTTGTTTAAATGAGATAATATACCTATAAAAATATTTGCTGCAATTCACTAGCTTGAATATGCATCACATCTTGTATTGTAGGTATATGCAACCCCTGTCACCAGAAATTCTTTTAAGATACGATGATATGACGAACTTCAATTGAAAATCTCATTAATGACATATGCAACATTTCCACTTTCGCTGCACTTAAGAACTATTGTCGCTTTTGATGAAGATTCTGGCTTTCTTTTGAAGAAAAATAGGCCCATTAAACCAGATTGTATTTATTAATTCATTAGCCTAACTTTCTCGTGAAACGATATTTGCTGGATTATCTTTACCAGGACCATGTCTCCATTTTACATGTGCTGAAGTGGACTGCATTTCCGATATACGATTCCCTACAAAACAATTAAATTGTGATGAATTCTTTTTGAGCCACTGTAATACTATTTCCGAATCTGTTCAAAGTTGTAAACTTGTGCTGAATTTTCTGCCACGTTTGACAAAATAAATATGCAGCACACAATTCCATGGCAATGATAATTTGAATTTACCATTCATGTCTACTTTCACATATATGTATACATTCCTTCTGTGATGCATCTGAAAAAC
Organism: Amiota minor; assembly: GCA_037043295.1. Classification (NCBI taxonomy): domain Eukaryota; kingdom Metazoa; phylum Arthropoda; class Insecta; order Diptera; family Drosophilidae; genus Amiota; species Amiota minor. The sequence continues at coordinate 6,029,220 of JBAMAW010002187.1, read as the reverse complement.
CGTGAATTTCATAATCATATTGAGGCGACGTAAATACATATCGAGGAATCTCAATTTGACCCAAGAAACTTTTTTCCGATGGAATTAGTTTCCAACGTCCGTTCAAATCTGCTAATACAGGTTCATCACCAATTAACACGTTCTAACCAAGGTTCTTGTACGAACATGCCACGATTGACACTTAGAATAGTTTAGTACTCCAATCGCTGGTAGGTAACTTATAATGAAAACAAAACAAACTGGGCTTCCAAGACAGACTATTTTTTTTTTTTCATCTATTATATAGCGGAAATGTATTTAATAAAAACCCAATTTATTTGTATGAAATTTCTAACAGAGTACAGTAGAACCGGTGAAGTAGGACATCGTTTAATTACAAAACAGGTTGTACATTTTCCACAAGGGACTGTCTACTACACGACGCTACAGTTGAGTTCTAGGAGCACTGCCAAATGTTTGAGAGACACTAATAATAATATATAGCAGATGCCAAAAATCCGTAGTTTGCGCAAGTACATGATTTTTTAGACCACTGGTTTAACACATTCTCCGCAAATACATGCTCACTTTACTTAAAGTTTGAGACTCATCATCAAGCAACAACAGCGTCACCTATGATTCAAACTATGTACATTCATTCATTCATTCATAATGAATATTAAACTTTGGATATAGTTTTAGAATCACTATTAAAAGACTTTGCTCTATGTTACACAGTTCTGTTTGGAACATAGAGCAATTTCGTATGTTGGTCATATTTCGGAATTTTGTTAAAATAGAGAAACGGGGCACGTTCATCATTTTGGTCATGAGTTGGTCATTTTCGCCCAGCATTCGCGTAAAATGGAGAAACGGGGTACGTATTACAACAAATTTCATATTGCAACAACCAAAATTTTTTCTTTACAAATTTTCGATGAAAATTGTCACAAAACTATACGTCAGTATGACTGACAAACATGACCAAATTAGAAATATGTACTCTAAGTTCCCCATAGTCACCTTGAAACATAGGGCAATTTCGTAATTCATATCATTTATTATTTATTATTTATTTATTTACAGGTTTAGATTATATACATTTAGTTACTTATAATATATAACCTAAGTTTTTTAATGCACTGATTAAACGCCGATAAGTAAAAGCACGTCTGCACCGTGTTAGTCGTTAGTCGACGACCTGCGAATTATGTTTTATTCAAAATGGCATTTGAAAAACCTTGAAAATATACCAAACTTCTGCAAAACAATTCCTCCAGAATGAAAACTTGATGTTCTTCCATTTGTTTTGTTTTAAAACAAAAACGAAGCCAATACAAAATTATTGGTCTTAAGTTAGGAAGAACAGATCATATTTTCAATGTATTGAATATGATCTACTCAGAGAATAATGAACTACTGATGAATGAAATCTCTTGAACAGAAAGTGAATCTCTCTCATCAATAAACTTTGAACTAACTACACGTGTACCCCTCTTATTCTAATCTTTTCTCTCTCACTCGCAAATTGCGTACTACTTTCAAAGGGTACGCAGTTTCAGACACATTTTACAGTATATATCTTTCTATCGATCCTAGTGAAGGGAAGTGAAGAGAAGAAAAGAAATCTGCTTTACAAAACAAAAAACGAAATCAAAAACTGTAAGTAAATATGAATGAATGAAGAATGAATGAGAAAAGCGTGTGTGCGTTTTGTATATGTATGGGATCTGTGTGTGCTTTTCTGTGTTTGTGTGTGTTGTGTGTGACCCAAATTCCTGCTTCTTGTGTAGTTTTCTTCTTCTCTCTTTTAAATAATCTTAGTGATAAGCGGAAATGTATAAAACGTGATATGAAAAGTATTATTATTACAAACAAAAAAAAAAAAATAAAACACAAAATTTTATTTCATTTCATTTGAATCACTATTTAGACTGTAAAGCATCATGGTCATTTCCACCCATGGAATTGGGTGATATTGCAAAACCCAACAATTTACCCAGTATTTGCTCAAAACGGATCTTGTGAAAAATTTTGATAAAACAGAGACGCGTGCCCTGTATTACAACAAATATCATATGTGTTTTAAAATGTTCATTTATCATTTTTTGGAAATTACCGGGAATGGTAGAATAATACTACCAATTCTAATGATTCGTAACGAAAACTGCCAGTGCTGTCAAGGTTTCATAATTGCTGTCTGTCTTTTTCTTTTCTTTTGTTGCGCGTAAATAGAAAACAGCTGATGTTGATTCCAGTTCATTTCAAATTGTTGTTTTGTTAAAAATTTAAAAAAATTAAGTATCAGCAATGAAAATGGGAGTTGCAAAAACTATTTGCATACACTAAAAATTGTTCTAAATCATGTACTTTCCATAAATTTTACGTTTGAAAGTAACATAACGTGCACGCAACGTTCCATGTATATACAAACAAAACAAATAACAGCTGTTTTCCAGTAACCGAAACAACAATATGAAGGCATTATGAAAAGGTTTTTGAAGCAAGCAACTTCTGTGAAAATGGCATTAGTCATAAAATCAATTTCATTCGAAACTGTCCTCAAAACTATCGACAAAACTATCAACGAAACTACCAGTCACGCAGAAGGATTAGCAGCACGACTGTGGTTTCGAGCATTGCTACATTCCTTATTCGCTCGTTACATCTCGAGAACTAACGAGTTGCACTCTATCTATCTATCTCTCTCTTTCTCTTTCTTTCTACATAAGTACATATTTTGATTCGTCTAAAAATATTCATCCTCTTCCACTGCATGTTGAGCCTTTAAAATATTGTACTATGTAAAATATTTATGTACTACATTTTGTATTTATGATATAGGTATGTATTATGTTTGTATATTGATTCATATAAATGTCGATCGCAGTTTGAACATAATTGCGACGTAATTCCAAAACGAACTTTATGATTCGCTTATAACTTAATTAAGTATTCATTTGCGCAGTGCACTCGTAATAAAAAAAAAAAAAACACAAACACAATGAATACAAAAAATCACATAAAATTGAGAACAAAAAACACAGAAGAATTAGCAGCACACTACAAAAACCAAACGAATGAAATTTAACAGCGAAATACTCGAAAGAAGAGAAACAAAAACTGCTGCTAATTGTTCTGCGCTACTCGTAGTAGATGTAGTAGCAATGCTCGCAATCACCGAAAGTGGAGAGAAATGCTCGTAATGCGCAATTAGTCAAAATGTTCGTGCTATTTCATCATTTTGAAATCATTTTTCTCTTTCTCTCAGCATATTTGTGCGCCGCATTTTGGTTTATTTTTGTCCTCGAAACCAAACAAAATGAAGCAAACAAAAATGTCGCTGCGCAGCCTTTAGACACAAAATACATGTGACCTGCTCTTTTTTCTGCTTGTCCGTTAGTTTCCAAACATAAGTAGTTGCCACTGTAGTAAAAATTAACAACAACAAACGCAGCAACAACAACAATGATGATACTTGAATGAATTCATAACCGGAAATGAGTTAGTTGAACTTCCGTTTATGCCGCAACGTCAAATTGCACACGTCACATGTGGTGGACATTCAAAACAACAACAACAACACCAACAGCACGACAACATCAACAGCACGACAACAACAACAATAAGCATAGAAAGTGTCTGTCAGTGAGATAGTTGTACGATTAAAGATGATGATAGAATGAAAAATGAATGAATGTTATACTTAGTATCGATGTCAAATGAGAGTGTGTTTGTGTCCATGGGCTGCAGTTTGGCCTTGGGTCCTAAGGAAAAAACAGACCCCTGAATTGTATGTACTTATGTTAATCCCATTCATAAAATTTGAAAACTGCAATTCATTAAAAGCCAAAAAGAAACTGAGATCAATAAATGTCCCGTATAAAGCAATAAAGTAATGGTCTTCATCACTGCCATACACCACCTAGCCTACCACCTTACACCAACCTAATTTAAACATTGAGTAGGCTTCCACCGTCAGATACAGTGATTCTTAAACTTTTCCAATTTGATAATTATGTACATCTATGAGGTGTAAAGTCCATGAGATTGGAAATACTGGTTCCCATGCCGATAAGGTGAAATGCAAACACTGGATCTAAGAGCAGTCCAAACCAGGCATCACAATGAGCCGTTTTGGCGGTTACCCCGTCTATCCCATCCTACCTTTTTTAAGAACCTTGAGTGTTTACTTTGCCTACGTACTCCACTATTAAAAAAATTTTAAAAGAAGAATAATAATGTCATTGATCTATATCTACATGGTCTCCTCTCCTTCATTGTAGTTGCTTTACGCTACATAAACTTTCTTACATTTTGTATCTCAAATATTGGTAAAGAGCCGCAAATAAGTTACATATACGTTACAGTGCAATGTGGAGAGTAGCTCTTAGCAAGAGTTTTTTTTTAAATTTGAAGACAACGATGGATACCAGAATGGATCTTCTCTAAAGAGGCAGAATTCTTTCGCAAAGAAGTCTGTGTTTTACCTGAAAGATGGTTGAAGGTCTAAACTAGCATCATCAATCTGATTAAATTATGTTTTTTCGATATGCCACAATAAAAGAATTTTTCAGTTATATAGCTAAAATCTTTGATTTGTTTCTTATTTGGGAAAATGACTAGAAAAAATTGGACTCAAAAATGAGCTTTGCCGATGCTTATCTTTCTTCTCTTTTGAGTATTTTATTGTTTGTTTATTTCGTTTGCACAGTGAAAACAGACTAAAAGTCATAGTAATTTTAATGATTTTTTCGCCATTCAACTTTTAGAGTCTCGAAAATTTTCCCGCCCTAGGCCCAGCGTAAATCCAGCACTGACCTTACTTCTATGTTAATAATTGCATGTGAATATTATTTTGAGGCGCCACGAAGCACTGGATACATTTATACAAAACAAAAACAAATATAAAAATATTGCTTGTATCTATTGTACTAAAAATTTGTATGTATCTTTATTTGTTTGGAGAGAGCCGAAGCCGAAGCCAAGCCAAAGTCAGTAAGCAAACCCGCATTTTTCTGTGTATTTCGTTGAACTACTTACTTTATTTATATTGAATTCCAAGTAACAAATGCCTTCAACAACAATAACAGTATCAACAACAAAAACATGTTCAACGTTGGTTTTTTTTTCTTTAAATTTTTAAATGAAAGATATGAAAAATTCATAACTTATAATTAGCCAATTATCTAAACGTCATACACAAGTAACAACAGCAACAACAACAACAACAATACAAGATACAGTAACATACATAAATTTGTACAAACACACTTCGTAGTTTGAGTTTGTGCAGAAAAAGCAGTAGATACTTTCATATGTATCTTTTTGTGTTGTGTTATTTTGTATTCTCATAAACAGTTAAGCAAAACAAAGACACACCAAAAGTTCCCTGAATTAATAGAGAAATGATCTCATTGTCCAACAAAAGAATAAATACACAAAAATAATAAGATTGTAAGTACAAACAGTGAAGTATATTAAAGAAGATATATAGTATTTACGATTTGTGTATATGTATATTAATATATTTTCAATAAAAATTTTTCCTTACTTCCTTCCTTTCATTCTCTTTCTCTTCTGAAAGCAGTCCTTTCTTTTCAAGTACTCATAGTTCATTTATCTTTCTTTAAAACAATGAGTGAGGGAGAGAGGGAGAATGCTTTGTAATCTGTTTGCCGGAAAAGAAGAAAAGGAAACCCGGCATCAACAGCAAAAGAAACAGCCAACAATCATAATGAAAACGGAACAAAAGAATTATAAAGAAAATAAAAATTATGGCAATCGAAAGAAAAGAAAGCAGCACCAGCAATAGCAAAAGTAAACCTCACGTCACCTCACCACATGCCACACAACAACAACAACAACAACGACAACTTAATGCAAACACCAACAAGCAACAACAAACATACAGATGCAAAGATTGTCAGATACACAGATACAATGGTGTGTGTGTGCATAATAAAAACTGAAGCCGAAGCTAAACCGAAACAGCTGCTTTTCGCCAACAAAACTGCAGAAGTTCTGGTGAAGAACTGAAAACTATTCTTGCCTCTTGGATTATTGTTTCGCCCATTAACTCATTGTGTTGCATGCAATAAGGAAAATCTGATTTATCTAAAAAAGGCAAAGGGAAAAATGTGCAAAATATACAATAAAACAACATTACAAATGATCAAGTATGCAATTCTTCTTGATGATGATGATGATGATGATGATGATGATGATGGTAATGATGATGAAGTAAATGGTCTTTCCTAAAATGCACGCGATCTTATGATAAATACTCCTCACACATACCCATATAAATATAACCATGTATCTAGATACATAGAATACTATATAATCCAATGTTATTTTCCCCCTTTTTCTTTTTTTCTTCATTATAGATTATTATTACAATATATACATTGTTTTTTTTTTGTTTTGGGGATTCTTGTTGTTTTGGTATGTACTTCAAAATTTTAAGTTTGAACATTGCCCTCCGTCAAATGTTTCTTATCTGCCATCCTCAATCATTCATTCACTTATTCATTATCATCTATATATGTACATATGTATGTACGAGTATGTTATAAACCAGACAGGAAAGAAGGAATGAAGAAAGGAAGGAAAGAAAATTCCCTAAAAAAAAAAAACTATAGTAAATAAATAAATAAGTATAACAAGGGGGGTCGGTATCTCCTTAAGACGATGACGATGACGCTTGCGAGCGTAACCAGTCAAGTTGGCTGCTATTGTAGAAACAAACGAAAATGAGCTCCTATGTTACTAAGCGATCTAACAAATCTTTATACATACACACATAGTATATAGAATCTACATATCTATTTAAGTAAGGAAGTTTCTCTAGAACACGTGTCCATGCGAAATGATATCGTCTCATCCCCTAAATTAAGTAGACGTTCGTGTTGATTCATGTTTCTCTTCATCTACTTCTACTTCTACTTCTGTTCCGTTCTGTTCAGTTTGGTTTGCGTTCGTTTTTTAGGTCGATCGAGGGGAGTTGCCTCAAGATGAAAATATAAAACCAACTTTTAATTATGGAATACAAAAGAATGAAGTACGAGTAAGTAGGATTTGTGCTGGAAATTAAAAACCACTTGGGTGCAAGAAAATACAATTTTATAACATTTGCAATTCATGAAACATTTGAAAGGCAACAAACGAAAAGAACAAAAGAAATGTTTTTCTTTTTTTTTCTTTTATTTGTTGGGTTAAATCTTAAGATTGATTTGGGTAACTTGGTATTTAAGTCAAGACTCAAACTTTGTATATATGAATGAGAGAAATCATTTTTAGAAGTTAACACACTCGTAAGCAGATGAGCTTTAGCTTGGGTTTGAAAGAAAATGTGAAATTCCTTCAAGGTAGATATAGAATTTTATCTGGGTTCTTAACATTATATATTAATAAAGAACGAGTTCAACTTTACGGACCATTGTGATGCCTGAATTTAGAAAGTGGCAGGGGAGTTGTTGACGATTGGTTATCAAATGTCACCCTACGGGTTTGGTCACAATCCGTACAATCAACGAACATAGAAAAGCCCCTAAATGGCAAATTCTTCCAAGAAAGCTTTCCTGAGAAGTCGGGCCAGATAGTAGGTTTTAGATACTTTCATATTCTACTTCATCTACACCCGAACATATGTGTGTGCCAAGAAATAAACTGAGTATATTCCCCATATTTTGAATGAGCGCCGTAGATCACCACCAGCTTCAATAAGCTGAATACGCTAAGATGGTGCAGGGATTGTGTTGAGTTTAACTGATAACCAAATATGTTGCTCTGTTGCATAAGAGTTATACTTGCATTTTGGAAGATATGTGCAACCTGAATGGAACAATAGTCATCTTCTAGAGCATTTCAAAGTGTTTAAAGTCCTATGCGAATCAGATATCACAGAGGAACTTAAGATGAAAAATGTAAATGTTCTAATGAAAGATAGGATCGAGTATCCTCAGCCCTCAGCCCTCAGCCCTTTATATTCTCCAGTATAGTATAGTACACGATAATTTAAAGTTCAGACACATATGTTACTAGTTAATGGAGAAAGAAAGTAAGTGATGTAGTAGTACTAGAAAGAAAGTAAGTAAAAGAGTTGAATAGACACAAATTGTTGCTGCTGCAACAACAATCAAGTCAATTGCGACCACTCAGCCAGTCAGTTATACAGTTAGTCAGTCAATCATTCATTCGTTCATTCAGAAAGTGAGTCAAACAATAAGATACTAGATGAGACGACATAGACATACTCGTAGACACAAACAACGACATCGACATCGACATCGACATCGACACAGTATCGTAGACACTGACAATCGTCCTAAACACACGCATGAAAAAATGTATCTATTGCGGATTACATACTTACTTACAACAATGTATTATATTTAGTAAATACTACATATCTAGTATCTTCTTCTGTAAATTTCTGTGTTAGCTCTTTAGTCTTACTGAGTACCTCATGTACATGTACTATGTATCTATCTAAGTATCTTTGTATCTACAATATCTATGTAGATCTGTCTGTCTGTCTGTCTGTTTAGCTTTAGGTGTCTGTCCAATTGTCTGTCTATCTGTTTTGGTATCCAACTTTAGTGAGTGAGTGAGTGAGTGTATTTTGTGTTGGATTGTGTTATATGCGTGCAAGTGAGCTTTATGGGCCGCATTCCAATGCGTATCCGGGATTGTGAAATGTTTTCATTTCGACGTTTAAAGCATTTTTTGTCTTTCTTTTCCTAAACCCCCTCTTCTACCAATCAATCTCTCACACTTACTCTTTTGCTCTCTATCATGGTTTGTTGGTAATCTTTCGGTCGGTCGGTCGGTCGTTCGGTTGGTCTCTGTCTGCTTGTCGATCTCATATAAACTGGCGGCGATGACTTCTTGTACGTGTCGCATTTGTGTATCGTGTAAATATGTTTTAACTTCTTCTTCTTCTTCTACATCATTTCTTTACTTTTCTGTTTGTTTGGCACTTTGATAAAGAAAAAAAAAACAGAAAAGAAATGAATTCAAAAAATTAAAAAGGTAAACTTGCGGTTGTCGAAAATTCGTGTTAAAAATTCAACTTTCGTAACATTTTTCATTATTTCGAGTTGACTTTAAGAATAAATTCCACAAAATTAGAATGAATAAATGATTGAAAGAACCACTGAGCGAGCGAATGCCATATGAATGCATAAAACTATTTTTATGAGCAACTGAACTACAAAAATACGAAAAACCCAAATAAGCAAAACATTTCTTTCCAATTGAATCAAATTGAACTCAGTTAAATGTGTTGCACATCAAATTGTAGGTGCATGCGCTTCCGAACTGTCCAGGAAAATATTCTAAAGTGGTAGGGGGATGAGGTTTTAAAAGATCAATACAAAATGCCGCATAAATTCCAGTTTAAAGTGCTCAAATTTAAACTTCCAACACTACGTTGATGTAGTCAACCAAGTCGACGTTCTGGTATTTCAAGTGCCTTGCCTGCCTGCTTGCCTGCCTACCTTAATGAGGTTTATCTATACAACAAAACATAAAATTTTCCTAACGTTATAACCAACAACGATAGCAACAACAACGTGCCACAAAGCCAAAGTTGCTTCAACACATCATAAACAACCAAGTAGTAAAGCGATGGATAGATACACCACAAACTGATCAGCAATAAAAATAAAATAAAACAAAAGTCAGATAAACAAAATACTAACTTCGGTTGGACCGAATCGAACACACCCTTCTTTCATCCCCTAGATGAAGGAACTAAAAATATAGTTTTCTGATCAACGGATGATATTCATATGCGATTTTAAAGACCTCCATTTGATTCGACCGATTTGGAACCATATTGCTTGCATGTTTGATAATTCTTACTTTAAAAATTAAGACAATTTATTTACTGAAATGCAATTTCCAAACCCAGACTGATTTTGTTTTTTGTTCCATTTATCGGAAAAAAAACACCTATGACTAGAAGCTTAAAGACTGAAATGCTTTAAAAAACGACGAAACATTACAAACACCACTACAAACTAATAATACCTAATCACACTGGTGTGGAAGGTATTCAAACAAACCTCACTCCACTCACTTACTTGCATCTTCTCGGCCGATCGACCACCATGCGTTCGATGACTTCTCTCTTGTTATTCTTGATAGATGATTGTATGAGCGATGAACTACAAGTGAGGAATTGGTAATTTGGATTGCAACACAACATACATCGCATCGCATCGCATCGACCGGATCATCCAACTTTAACACCAGTTTTAAAGCCAGAGGGCGCCGCCTAGTCGCAGCTTAGATGAGTTTGAACTAAGCCGAAGTTAATCTTCTGAGTCGATTTGAGTCGATTCCAGTTGAGCTCGTTAAATTGTTGTTATAATCATTTATTCATATATTGTTAAATACCGATTTTTCTTTCTTATATTCTACAACAATACTTAATAGAGTAAGGCACGCATAATAAATGCTCCTTCGATCTTCTCATCTTCGTTTATGAACGCGGCACATTTCTTTTGCATTTAATGAGAATTTCATTTTGGTGTTTTCACATAATAAAAGGTTTTATTTTCTGTCTTCGAATTGAATAAAATAAGTTACAAATTTCATAGATTTCTTTCTTTTGTACGATAATTAGGGAAAATTGTTTATCAAAATGAAAATAGATGATAAAAGTCTAGTCTCATCCATAATCAATTTTTTTTTTTTTTTTTTTTAAGGAAACTATAGTGAATCATTTCAGTAGTTTAAAGTAGATACAAAATCAAGAGACTTGGATTCATTCATGAAGCCTAATAAAACATTATTTTGCTTACATTTTTGAAGAGCAAGAAAGAAAAGAAAATGGGACACTCTAAGATAAAAAGATCTACATAATGTTATTTAGTTTCTCACATTTCATCTAGTTAGTTTATGATAATATGATCTTCATAGATTCTTGATCACATTCCAGGCATTGACATTTATATTATTATTATTATATTTAAGAAAGTAATAGATCTATCAATATTGTGTCTTTGTAGAACCTAAAAAACTTCATTCATAACTCTATCAACAATTTTGTAAAGCTAAATGTAACAACAAAAAATGTCGATCGATTCTTTCTTCATTGATAAATTGAAAAATTGGAACTTGGAAAGTCTTTCTCTCTTTTACTATTTATTCAATAATAAAAACACTTGAAAACTGATCTGATTAATACAAAAAAAATATACAATAATATTTATGTATGTATACACTAACCTAAATTAAGGTCTCTAACTTGTTGCAGTGACCAGTTCTTTTCAGTTTCTCATTCTCAATTGAATGATTTTCATTCATAAAAAATGAAATTTTTCAGAAGAATCATTTGTTTCGGCCCCAACGAACATCACATGCCTTTCATGCAAGCAAATACTAAATATAGAATATGTTACAGAAGAAAATTTCCTTTTAAATAAAAATTTCATGATCAATTTACTTGGCAGTTGTAAGTATCATATTGAATAATCGGGTTATTCTAATTATTTATTATTTATTTATTATTGCATATTATACAAAAACAACCTTAATATGCAGAATTCAACCAAAAAGAGGGGTACGGGGACGCAATCACCACGGGCAGGAAGTCTTTAATTTAATTTTAGACTAAAATTCTTAAGGAATGCAAAATATCTCCATACAAACAAGAAACTCTCAGTTTTAAGCTTAATTCTTTAAGCTCAAAGATCAATAAAATCTCTTAACCATGATTTTTTTTTTTTTTGAAAGGCTACTGTCACTTCAGTAGCATCCTTATACAATATTAGTTGAAAACCTTTTAAAAACAATTCCCCAATGCGATGCCTCTTTCAATAAATCAAATAGAGTTACAAACATCGCAGCATAGTGATGATACCAAACACCTTTTATTGAAAAATGTACAATAAATAAATACATACTACATAAATACAAAGTGAAAATTATTCAAGTGGCGCTTTCAAAGAAAAACCCTTCAAACGAATCGAATCGATCGATGCAATCCAACAACGACAACAATAACAGCAACATAGTAATAATAATAAAAATAAAAAAGAAATAAGTAGATTATCACGAGTTTATTTTGTGTGTTGCACACAACATTTTTCATTCTTTTTTTTTTTTTCAATTCTTTTGTACATTTTCTATTTACATTTAATGATCTTAACATAAAATGTTTATTAAAAAGGTAAAGCTGATGATAATAAAAGATAAGAAAAACTGTTTAATTTACACTTCGATACACTTCAGTTTAATAAAAGTATATAGTATTTTCATTTTCCTATCACATTTGTATGTACTTTGTAATGGTGACCAAAACAACATTCAAACAAGATGTGATTATTTTTGTACATCAATGATATTCTCAGGTTTGAAGGAAGATGGCATAAATTGTTTATAGAATCCTTATTATTAATCCAATAAAGTAACTCGCCTATGAAAACCACAATATCTCTTCAATTTATTTTTTTTTTCTTATATGTATAGAAATAAACTTATAATTTTTTTTTTTTTCGGTCTACCGGATGTGAAAAATATCTCAATTTATGTTATACTAGCGTTACCCGGCGTTCGTTGCTACACCCCCTATGCGTTAATTGAGTGTTTCTTCTAAAAAGCTTTGTTATAAAATGTGTCATTAATAATTTACGTGAATGAAAAATATATTTTAATATTCTATTATGACCTTAGCAACTTTAAGATTCATTTGTTCTTTAAAAAAAAAATTTTTAAACGGTTCAGTATATTTTGCGCCAAATGAAAAAACGTTGAAAAAAATGACATAAAACTATCTATATCTGAACAACAGCGCCACCTACTGGATCCAAATGTAGCAAAGAAACTGACTGGTAACTCCATGAGAACAACAAAAAAAAAAAATCATCAAAATTGGTCCAGCCGTTCTCGAGTTTTGCGGTGTCATACCATTTTTTGGTTCCATTTTTATACATATATATATATTTGTGTCAATACTATCTTAGGAACGCAAAAGTTTTCTTTAAGTCTTAAATACAATTCTCAAAGACTTGTCTATACTAATATTATAAAAATGGGCCAAGTGCGAGTCAGACTCATACACGGAGGCTTCCGTATCAGATTGGGGTTTGGGGGTACGGGACTTACTCCACCTAGTTGGCCGATTTGGCTGATTACAACAGATGTATAGTGCCTATATCAATAGGTTATTGTATCTAAATTTCAGTTCAATAGAACAAAAAACAAAAAAGTTTTTCTAATAAGAGCCTGAATTTTAATGGGGGTTTGTATGGGAGGTACGCTCCCTAATGGTTTGATCAAACTGAAATTTCGAGAATATAAGTTTCTGATGTATAGCCATCCAAATTTCAAGATCGTGGGATTACTGGATCGTATAGGTGCCGTACAAGCCAAAATGTTTTTTGCACCCCTTGAATTTGTTGGAAATGTTAATGCCCGGATAGAACTACACATTCTGTGTAAATTTCAACTCTCTAGCTATTACGCTTCATGCGATATGATCAGAATACGGACGGATGGACGGATAACGAAGCCTCTGCAATAGGGTTCCATTTGGATCCGGAACCCTAAAAAAGGAAATGTTGTTATTTTTTTTTTTGTTTGTTTGTACAATACAATACAATAAGGTATCAAAAATTCCTTGAGTTTTATGTTGTTGTTTTTGTTGCATTTGTTCCTATCATCTAATAATAACTGAGAACGCACAAGATCGTGGGTCTATTCTTTCTGTATATGATGTTCACTGAGAGCAGAGCAAGAGAGAGATAAAGTCTGCGTTTCGTCAAAGGCTATGAAATTATATAGACAGGACAAATCGTTCAAAAAAGAGCACAGAAGAGACCGTTCGTAGAATAACAATAACATACGTACGGACTGGACAAACAAGTGGCACATACTGTGCACAGTTTTTTGGTATGCGAGCTTTGTGATAAGAAGAAGAGAGAAAATGTTTAGATTTCGTAGCTTAATATTGTTTAAAACTAGACCCAACAAAAAAGTTCTATGCAGAACTAAACAAATGCTCTTCTCAGAACTATACTCTATTTTAAGGGTTTTATCCATGTATTCAAACAAACTCAAAATGTCTTCTTACAGTAGAGCATAAGTAGCTTTAATAAGCTGCCTGTCTTCTTTTTCTTTTTGTTGCGCGTAAACAGAAAACAGCTGATGCTGATTTCAGTTAATCTGAAAATGTAAACGTTTTGTTAAAGTTTCAATAAACCACGTCCTCCTCAGTACAAACTCGAAACTGAACCTCCGAAACAAGCTGTTACTATACAATGCCATACTGCAACCGGTATGGACTTACGGTATACAGCTTTGGGCCACCGCAGCCAACGCAAACGTAGAAATCCTTTAGAGATTTCAGTCTTAGCTACTACGGAGAATTGCAGGCGCGCAGTGGTCTGTCCGGATCTTGCAAATCCCAAAGATAAATAAAAAAGTCGTGAAACACAGTATCAGATACCTGACTACGTTGGATACCCATGTCAATCACCTGGCAATCAACCTGTTGGACAACAGTAAGCAAACGCGACGCCTGATAAGATAACATCCCCTAGACCGCCCATTTCGCATCCCGGATACATAAATAAATAAATTACGTAGCAGAAATGACACGCACGAACTATGCATACACTGCAAATTGTTCCGAATCATGTATTTTCTACAAATATTACATTTGAAATTAGCACAACGTGCGTCCAACGATCCATGTACGAGTAAAACTGAAAGTGTCCAAGTTTTAGTTCGATTGGACAAAAACCAAAAAAGTTTTTCTTATAAGAACATGGATTCAAATGGGTGGTTTGTATGAGAGGCACCCCCTTAGTGGTCCGATTCGGCTGGTTCCGACAAATGTTTTGCGCCTGCCTTGGAAACTGGTAGTATGTTAGCCTATCGTGGGTCGGAGATCCTGAAAAAAACACTTATTTATTTATTAGAACTAAGATTATAATTACAAATTATAACTTAGTATTTAATATGAGCAATAGCGACAGAGGCCTTCAGCTAAGGTGAAAGTTAAGAAGGAAAGGAGGAAATTAGAAAAGTGCAAGACCAGACTTGCCTTGAGCGGGAATCAAACACGCGACTCTTGGGATGTCCGCCCAGCGCACTAACCTCTGGGCCAAGGAGCCAGTCAAAAACCTTATTTCGCTACCACAAAATAAAACTACATCAAATATTGTAAAATTACCTTATCTTACCTATCCAACTGCAGAGTTCTGTTGAGGTAGTTTCTACAAAAAATTTTAGTGTAAGGAATTGTTGTTATCTTCTATTTGTCCAAAATGAAGTACTCCAATAATTTTAAATACTAATTTATCTTTCTACCAGCGCGAAGTCGGGGCTTGTTTAAAATATTTTGGTTTTGAAACAAGTTCATAATCACATTCTCACAACTATGCAAGCGTATATATGCGTTTATGTGTGTGTGTGTGTGTGGTGTGTGTGTGTGTGTGGGTACATATAAACTTACAAAAGTTTACTTTTGGAATGTTTGGAATGCGGTTTTGTTGGTTTTCTGCTTCTTTCCTTCAGCTTCATTTTACAAAGAAACTCACCTTGAGCTTGGTATGCGTAACGCAACACAAACCAATTCTCAGTCACTCTCTTCTATTAGAGACCCCAACTCCAAGCCAAGTCAACATCACATCACCAGTGGCGGCGGCAGCAACATTGCATACACCATAACCCCAACAAAACCGGGCAGCAAGCGTCGTTGTCTTTTCCATCGCATACATAACTTGTTGACCTAATAAGACAGAGTGTGCGTCTGTTTTCTGCGTGTGAGTGAGTTGTGTGTATGAAGAATGAAAGCACAATATGAAAAGAAGAGAAAGAAATGAAATAGTAAGCAAGAAAAGAGAAGAAGCTTCACTTTTGTCTTACCACACCCCACTACTTAAACAATCCAACAGCATCATCATTCACCACACTCTTCTTTACATCATTGAGGGGACGACTCTGACAGTCAAACCAACCAACCAACCAACTGACAAAATACTAAATTAGCATTAGTTTCACTTTAATGTTCGATCATTATAAGCATTGAGCACCAATAATGCTGATAATGATTATGATGATGCTAAAGATCATCAACTTGATAATCGTGATGTTCATAACATAATAATGATGTCGGCATTAATTTAAAGTAAATTTTTCTCATCATCATCATCTTCATTCTCTTCCTCGTTTTTATTCATTATGGTAATGGTGGTGACATTTTAGTATATTTTACTTATAATTATTATTTTTCTTTGTCAGTTTTGGAATTTTTTGATTTACCTTTCTCACATTTCTCCTTCTTTCATCATCTTCTTTGTTCGTTCGTAGCGTTATTTTGCATTTACCCAAAATCAAATCAAGTAAATAATGATACAAATAAATAAATACAATGAATAAACTAAAAGCGAGCGAGGAATGTGGAATTCATTGACAAAATCAGCTTTCAAAATGATCTCACTTGGTAAAAAACAGTCAAACCAAATCGAAAACCGGTTTCGTAGTCAAATCAATCTCAATCTCAATATTCGTCGAATTCAATCCAAACCAATAATACTTAATTTTGGTATCACAAAACACTCCACAAGAAATTATTTCTATTCTGTTATTTTTTTGCATTTTTTTTTTTTTTTTTTTTTTTTGGTTTATCTACTTAATTAAATTTCAACAATTTTCTAGACGCCATTAGCAACCATCATCATCACTTATCAAATCAAATGGTGTGAAAACGCCTAAGGAAATGTGAAATATGACAAAATTCTTAATTTTATTTGAAGAAATCTCACCTTTTTCCGTTTGTTGAAAATCTTGATGATGCTGCATCGCCGTGATCTTCCAATCAAAATGCTTAGGTGACGCCGGAAACGAAAAAGGCTCAAAAATGAGTTTCACATGTTGGTACTAATATTTACCAGCAAATTCTTTTTCCTACCGGTGATTTGCATTGGCATTCACCATAATCAGTTCGCGATCCCATCATATTTATTCAATCGTTCATTCGCTCGTCTCTTTGTTCCGTGTTCTGTTCATCCTCCCTGGTTTTTGTTTGTGTTGTTTTGGTTTTATTCACTCGTTGATATGATTAGAGATCATTTGCCTTTCGCTGGGAAGAAAATAGAAAATATTCGGGCGTGAAACAAAATATATGTGTGTGTGTGTATGTACAAAGGGAAAGTTACAATTTTGTTTTGTGCTGCTAAAAATAGAAACTGAACCTGAGGGCAGGCAAAATTACAGTTTTAAAAATGATTTAAAAATCTTCATTTCATTTTTCTTTCTTTTTTTTTTTTTTTTTTGCCTTGTAAAAATTCCCTGCCCTCAAGCGTGTGAGCGACATACCGACAATGTTTTTAAGAGTCATTAATTTAGACATTTACTAGAGAGCAGCCACCAACCAAATAAATTAAACCAATTCATTTTTCATGAAAATAAAACACAAAGAGACACCACCACCTACCTCCTCAATCACAGAAGGCACAAACTACTTGTACTCGTATTGTACAATACTAAGTATATGAGGAGTGAAATGATTGCAGAGGGCCACTGGTGGAAGGCGGAATGAGTCAAATATTTGACTTTATTCGAATTAAACTAAAATATTCATTTGATGTGATGGAGCCGCGTGTGAATGACAGACAGACGTTGCATAGAAGAAGAAAGCGAATTCACAGCAGCAGCAATAGAGAAAGAAGAAAACAAAACCGTAAAATTAAAAATGTTTGTGTAAAAGGAGTGGGTGGAGAGAGGGAAGAAGGAAAGTTTGTGAGTTAGTTGAGGGGAAAATAACAGCATAACACACCATTGAGACATTTACTGCTGGGAAGTTGGCGTTTTGCTGCTACGACGACCGATGCTGTTGCCTAAGTAAGTGTGGGAAAGTATCTAGTAAGGTAGTGGAGCGAGTCTTATCCCCACCAAACAACAACAACAAGGAACAATTGAATGAACACAACAAATGAACGAACGAATGGGTGACTGAATGATGATCATCAAGCAAACAAACGAGCGAGTGAATGAGTTGAGTGAGCGAACGAATGAAGCAAGTGAAACGCAGGGCGCAAAAACAAAATTAGGTCAACATTTTTTCATTCACGCTTTTTCGACATATTTCTGTTATTCTTTTAAACATCTTTGGTTAGTTTTTTCTCTTTTTGTTTTTATGTTAACACACGCATCGCACACTACTTTCTATTGAACTATGTACATATGTTTTGCGAGCGAATGAGTTTATAGTGTAGTCATCCGATCTCCGCCTTGCTCAGAAATTCCATCACATTGTCTTTATTCTGAACATACATAGTATTACTTAGTCCTCCTCTTTTACATAACTACTTGTCTATTGAAGCCATGTGATCTGATCAATTATGTATGTATTTAAATTTGATCTATTAAAGTTGTTTTGCCTCATTCCTGCCGCATTCACGAAGATCACAGAATCAAAGTTGAAAGCATTTCAAACGAATAGTACTTTTACACCACTGTGGTGTGTACAGCACGAGGTAAACCAGTTTCAAAACTATTAAAATTATGATCGAAATGATATTCTGGTGATTTGATGTTCTTCGTTGATGTGTTCTAGTTGCGCGTGCGCGTGTTTCAGTACCCTTCACTTCCCTACCCTTTTCTTTAGAATTCTATTCTAAAGTTCAAAGCTACCTTTACCTTTTTTATTTTATTACTTACTTATTTACTCTCTTCCTGCCCTTAGTCATCTCTTTCTTCTGTGGGTTCTAGTGTTCATACTTTCCCTTCTTGTTGTTGTTTGGATGATGGCCAATGAATTAATAATTCCATGCATGTTCGATATCAATTCGATAAATTAACGATTTCAAAAATGCCCTTTCTTCTCTTGGTAATTGTAAGTATGTGGAATACTTCGATTACCAATTTCCATGGTTGTTACAGTTGTTGGAGCTCTTCGATTTTTCTTCGTCTTGTCGTCGACCACCGCCAACGAATTCATTGTTTTTCCTAGTCTGAGCCTTGTGTTTTCTCCCTTCTTCATTCGTTCGTTGATTTTTGCTGATACTGTTATTCTGCTGTTTTGGCATCGGACCAAGCGACGACGCCGTCGCCAATTCTATGTTACACTTATACACACTTACATACATTTATATGACTCTATATGTCTGTCTGTCTGTCTATCAATGTATACGGGTTCAATCAACGTCTGCGCGCGCCTTTCATGTTTGTTCTTTCTTGTTCAATTCACTTTAGTTCATTCTCTCTTACTGAGAACATAAAGAAGAAGTCAGAACAGGAACTTGAAACCGATCAAGTCAACGAAAAAACAAGAAGAATTTGAAAAAGTGGCAGCAGAATAAAGAACATAACGACATTGCGGCGACGGAGGAGGCTCTTCTCTTCTGCTTGTTTTGTTGTTGTCGCATTTCTTGTAATGATCGTCTGTTCTTCTTTTTGCTGTTCCTTGTTGTTGTTGTTGTTGTCGCATACCATGCTGCTGCTTGACTTTTGTTGTTTTTATTTTCTCGATTACTGCATTTTTTCCTCTTTTTTTCTTTTCTTTTCTTTCTTCTTCAGACATACATAACTGTTGTTTGCTTAGCTTGACTTGACTTGGCGACAACAATAACAACCAGAGTGAGTTTTTTGCAGCAACATTTGCTGACTTATCGATTTCGCAGCCTTTTAAAAATAATAAAAATAAAATCCTTATTGTTGTGCTTTCTTTCTTAAAACAATTAAATTTGGTTCGAATATGTAAATAAATGATAAATAAAAATATATTATATTATAATATGGTTTTATTATTTTATGAAATTCTTAGAAAAAATGCATGACTCTCTGCTGTCTGTGCTTACTAATAATCACAAGACCAATCTCCTCTCTCCTGTGTTCTATCATCATTCTCAACTTGGATCAGCTCACATTGCTCATCACCAGGTCACCAGTGTCAGTTTGTCAGTCAGTTGCTTGGTTGGTTGGTTGCTTGTCTAAATCGATCATTGAGCGATGATGACTCATAACAACTGGAATTTGTTCAATTTAAATTTTTTCACACATGCAAACACACACACACCCATCCATACTCATACCCATAGCAACGGGAACAGACCTCTCAACCAGACACAACGACCGATAGACAGACAAACGATTCGGAGTCGAGACAGACGAACAGCAGCATCCAATTGGGGCAAATGAGTCTACTATCTATAATACAACATTCATTGTGTGGTCGCTTGCCTCAAAACGAGACCAAACAACAACAAACTCTGCTGCAGCAGGGCAGGCGGCTGACAGTTAATAGAACTTGAAATTTCAACTTATGACTACAAAAGACAAACGGAGAGGAGAGTGAGGGATTGGGCATGAGTAGGGGCAATGTACACACAAGAAATTCCAACATGTTGTTACTTACCAGAAGATTTTAAGAAAAAAACACACACAAAACACAAAAAAAAAAAGCTGAAATCCTGCTCAATGAACGAGAGTTCACGAAACACACACGCTCACATTCATAAAAATAAACACACAGATACATCCAAATATAAATACATATGTACATACACGCCTAGAATACAAACAAAATAAAACAACAACTTTGACTTGGAACGACGAGACGACGAGTCTCTCGAGAATCGAGTGTTGTTCGTTCATCAAGTTAAACCAGTCCAACCAAGACAACAAGACTATGAAATGAACTTCAGAGGAGGAGATCACAAACAAAGTTCTTCAACGTCTGTAGAGTGGGAAAGACGGACTACTGGACAGATAGAAAGACGGACAGAGAGTTGGACGGACGGACAAAGACGCTATGTGAAACGGAACCACATTCCAGTCCAAGTTTATGAAACACTCAAACACACACACACACACACACAAACACACACTCACACATTGATAGAAATAATGACTACAAAGAGGCTTGCATAGTTTGAGATACACATAGATTTACTATTAACATTCGTTCCTTTTCTTTTTCATCATCTTTCTCTAGAATTTAGCTTTCTAAGCAAGCAGCAGTTTCTTTTCTATTTTTTTGTCTTCTTGCAAATTTATTGTTTCTTTTTTTTTTATTATATACTCTGCACGATTTTTGAACTCGTTGGAATGCCGTCGAACAACTTCTCGCCGAGAAACAGAGATCAGCGACCAGAGGAACTGAGAGAAAAGAGATCGGAGATCGCGATTCAGAACACAAACGCGCACGCGTTCCCATTTACACAAATTCTTCTTTCAATTTAGTTTATAGATAGAAAGAATTATTTAAAAATTCCTTTATTAAAACAAATTTTAATTTAAAAATTATCACACAATTCAAATATTTAAATCCTTTTAAATTTCTTTAAATTGTAATTTTATTAAATTTATTGCAGAGGGATAAAAATATCTCAAACAATTTCTGCGCTTGCGCGAAGGATGCTCCAAGCTTTTCGAAATCAAAAATTAAAATGAACTAAATGAACAAACGAATTAGCGAGAAGGCAAGCGAACAAGCGAATGACGAATTGAAGAATGAATTGTTAATATTATTTAAAACGATAATCATACAAAATTTTCAACTTTCGTATTGAAATTTCAAAAAAGGCCCGGCGTGCGTGAGTTGTGCTCGATCCAATAGTCAAAATTCGACTTCGAACATCGACGAGAACATCAAACTGTGAAAATAGCAAACAACAGCATAATGTATGAAGCCAGCGTCGACAGAGGACTGTGGCAAATAAAGGCAACAGCGAAAGCAGTCAGAGATGAAGTTGGCGGCAGTACAACAAAATTTGTGTAGAGTGGGAATGAATAAGAAAGATCGAAACAAAAAGATGGCTAAAATTATTGAATGAAAATGTTTAGTTTCTTTTACGCTGATCTTTCGTTTCATTCCAAAACTACTGACTAACGACGGCGACGAAAGCTGCAGCAAC
This sequence comes from Amiota minor, assembly GCA_037043295.1. NCBI lineage: Eukaryota > Metazoa > Arthropoda > Insecta > Diptera > Drosophilidae > Amiota > Amiota minor. The sequence continues at coordinate 6,007,363 of JBAMAW010002187.1, read as the reverse complement.
GGAGGCGACAGTGGCAGCGACAGCAGAAACAGCAACGGTGGCTTCGTGCGACACAACAGCAACATGTTCGAAGTTCGAATAAAAACGAATAAAGAAATAAAGAAACTGAGCAATAAACAACAACAACAAAGAACTTAAATTGTATGTGTATGAATTAGTTAGTATCTGTGACTGTGATGACAATGTGTGTGTTTGTTGGTTGCTTGGTGTGAGTTGAGTTGAATTGAATTGAATTGAGCTGACTCCCAGTACTACTGAGTGAAGAAACTGAACAATGAACAGCCCCGGATCTACGATTTTTTTGAACCGGGGCTGAAACTTGTTCACAAAATATGTTACTTAGTTGCACTGCACGTGTACAGTAACTTAACAGAGGTTGTACATTATATTATGATTTCGGCGCCCCATGAAACTGCCGCCCGGGGCGGGCGCCTCGGTTTGTGTCTCCTAGATCCGGGGCTGAGTATATTGTGGAATCTCGAGGTTTTCGGCAACGCAAAGCAAACAAGCAGACAGATAGCCTCGTTGTTGTTGCTTCTATATGGCAAACTCATTTTAGAACTTACAAAACGACATTCCAATCAAGTCGTCGCTGCCACTGCCAGCATTCTCAGTCAACATACTTAGCCACTATCTCTCTGTTTCTGTTGCTGTTGCTATTGCTGTCTTCAATTTCCAAAAACAAAAAAGTATCTACGCATTGCATACGTCACACATAGCTGTAATATTTATGATTGTATCTGTGACTTATACGACGAGTATCTGTATTTGTATGTTGCTGCCGCTGTTGACTTTGTCATCTTCGTCATCGTTTGTCATTTGATGAAGTTCTTCAAGTTGTTTGTCTTATGATCTCTCCCTGCCTCTCCTTCTTCCGCATCATCACTATTTCACTCTATGTATGTATCTCTCACTCTTTTCCATTACCTCAGTTCGATCATTCAGTTTTTTTTTTTTTTTTTTTGGGAGCTTTGAAAAGCTAAAGAAAACCAACAACACAATAAAATTTGTAACAATTTCATAGTTGTTTCTGTTGTTGTTTTCGTAAGTGTTTTGGAATGCTGAATATTTTTTGTGGTTATTGAATTTTTCTTCAAATGTTTTCCATGTTGTTGCTGTTTCGTAAAAAAACAAAAATTTGTCATTGAACAAAAAAAAAAATAAAACAAAATAAATGCGTTGTTGTGTGTTTTTCCATTCAATTGTAAACGGTATTTCGGATTTTTGTTGATTTTCTGTTTCGTTTTTTTTTTTGGACGAGGTCATTTACGATAAAAACAAAACAAAACGGAAATTCCAATGTTATGACGATTTTCATTTCATTTTAGACACTTTTTTTCTATATGTTCCATATATGTATGCATCTAGATATGTATATGTACCTCTATCTACCTATCCATCCATCTATAAATATAGCTTAGTGCTAGATTAAGAAGATTTAATTTCATTTAAACCCAAAAATATACACTTTAGTTTCAGTTTAGGAATTTAGACAAAAATTCGAAAGAAGAATGGAATGAACTCTTTCGAAAGAATATTTACAATACACAAAAACAAAACGTACAAACAAAGTAACGCAAGTCAAGACGAGTTCGTTTATCTTGGTTACGTTGCTTGGTTGCTTCAACACCTGTTTGCTTATCGTCAAGCAATCAATTTTGGAATCCAATCAAAAACTGAGCGGAGCGGACCGGAGCCATAAAACAAAAACAAGAAAAACTTTTATATGATAATATTGATGCAAGAATTTCCGGAATTTAAAAAAAAAAAAAAACAACAATCACATTGAACAAACGAACGAAAACATTTAAAGTGGTCTAAAAGTCAAACACGCATCTATCATTCCCATTTTCATTCCCATATTGCTTGCTATCTTCTTACCTGGCCGCCCCATAAGGCCTAAATCAATAATACCCATGATCGTAGTATTGTTAATAAATGCCGCACCTTTATACAATAATTTACAACTTATTTTGAGTCACATGTCGTTCGTCGTCGTCTTTCGATAGTCTTAAGGAAAAGAAGAAGACACTGTTACTTTTACTGTTACTGTTGCCAATGCCTGCGTTCATTTGTTCATTCCAAAGCTATGACATAGATACAATATAACGTACTTTGTATCTGTAGCACATTCGCTACATGGACTCACTCAGTCGTTGTGTATACACTAGTAGAGTAGTCATTCAAAAGACATAACAAAAAGAAGAAGAATAAGGAAAAAACTTACCAGAATAACTATACAGATAGATAAAGTAGTTCACCTTAGGCCTAGGCCTAGGCAAAATTCCAGTACGTCAAAAATGCTAGATCGCTCACAGACCCCTCACCATCCCAAGCACCAAACGCCAAACAACAAATTCTACATGAAAATGACTTCATTATTTTCGTCGGTTGTTTCGTCGTCATCGTGCGGCAATTGTGTCCAGATAACAACAGTTTTGTAATAGACCCTATAAAAATTTAACGCAAAGAGAAGAAAATTATTAGTAAAGTCAACAATTATTAGGGTAGCTAACTTTACTCTTATAGTACAACTTAACTAAGAGTTTAAAGTCGAAAGACCCTGGAATTTGTACTCAATTTATTAACTTATTGTACATACTAAGTATTATTCCACAGCCACTGCTGCATTCCTTTCAAACTTATCAAATTTGATTTGATTTAGGAATTAAATTGTAAAGAAATATTGGATTGTATAAACCCAGAGTAATGATTCTACAATAATAATAGCTGACATAATACAAATCATCTACTCGATCAACTCTCGACCGTTTGAAATAATAAAAAAGACATTCATATAATTGAATTATAACAAAAAGTATTTGATGTACAAATATTTATCATTCATTATTTTATGACTTCAGCGTCTATCCGGGGAATTTGAAAGAAAAATCAAACCTTTGTGTTTTGCTTCTATTTTTGCACGTGATTCACATGACAATGGGGTCTTAACAACAGACAGATAGATTGATATATTGTAGGCACATATAAACTTAGGCACGGGACTTGATAACTAGATTAATAGAAACAACAAAACCAATACGAGAAACAGCAGTAAAAGTAGAAGTGGTTGTAGTATTGTTAGTATAGTTAGGGAAATACCTAAACATTTATTATCTGTCTGACTGAATTATCGTCGTCAACCTTACACTTCTAAAAGTCGCGTTTCGCATCATTACCATAGGGAGTGACCAAATAAATATGTACGGAATACACTTTATGGTACGTAAGCATGCAAGTACTAGTTGTTTTAATTTGTGATTTAGAATCAGGCTATGAGCCTGAGGAGAGTAATCAGAGGTGGATAAGTACGAAGGCGACTATATCTTTTTGAGCGATGAATTTAAGACAAAAAAAAAAAAAAAACAGATCATTAAGATCAGCTCAATCGAAGGAGAAATGAAATTGTGTTTCAATCAAATCCTTTCTAGAGCATATTTCCCAAGTTTAGGGATTTTCTATCCATTTCAGCAATTATGACATTAAGAAGCCAAAAAGTAAGAGAATAAATGGATTCTCTTTAGGATCTCAACTACTTCCACTCTACACTCTATAGGGAAAAGCAAAGAAACGAAATGAAGTGAAGATGAAGTTGAAGTTGTCTGGAAGATGAATAAGAGAGTCTGTTGTCTGCTGTCTGTTCTCAATTGGCCCAGAAAGGCATGTAGTTAGTCTGTTGAGCGTATAATTGATTCTACTTTATAATTTCAATGCGTTTTGTACAATTTTTTTCTTCTTCTTTTTATAAGTAGTTATATCTTTGAATAAGGAATGAGGGTAGAGTGAGTGGTTGGAGTTTGATTTTTTGTTAGTTCAGTGCAGTTGTAGGGTGCAAGTTGGTTGGTTGGTCGTACTTAGTCTAAGTCCATTTCGTGGCAATTATGTCGTGTACAATTTTATGCATGAGAGCTCCCGAGATGTTGTATCTATGAATGCAACGTGTTGCAAAAACAGCACACACACACACACACTGTACTGATGACTATTAAAACGCTATATTCGCTATATAGTCTCTCATAGTATGTATAGTATACATATAAATGTATATAGTAAAGTGTAGAATAGATAAGCAGCAAGCAATGCAACTAGCTAAGCTAAGCCAGACAGACACCAATTCCCAACATTTTTTGTTTGCTTTGGATACCAACAAAATGAGAAATGAGAAGAAGAACCAAACAAACAACTAAAACTTAAGAAGCAACAATTGCATGTTGCATGCATTAGCATACAAGTGTTGGTATTTACACACTCACATACATTCTTAGTTGTGGTGGTGGTGGTGGTGGTGGTGGTGGTCGTGTTGGTGTTGGCGTCAAGCAAAAAAACCCAAACGTTACCTGGGAGAGATAATTTGAGACTTGTACTCGGCAAGGGGACTGTGGTTGTCTGCAAAATCACAAAAATGCAATAAAAACAAACACAACAAATAAAGATTAGAGTTCAGTTTAGTTTCTGCTTCTACTTCTTGTTTTTCATTTTTCCATTTTTTTTTTTTTTTTCATTTTTTTGCATGCACTGCTGAGAAAATACTCATTTGTGTCTTGGCAAAAAAGGAAGGTTGGAAGGAGGATGGGGAACATTAAACGAGAGAATGCCAACTGCATAGCTTTGTATGTAAGTTATGTATATCTATGAGTATGTATGTTTGTGTTTAGGATAGCAAAAAAAAAGTGCATTCAAGCAGACAGACGCCGCCGCTACCGTTGCCACCGCCGCCATCGTCGGCGATGTTCATCAACAATGTTAGTGTTGTTATTCTTTTAGTATCATATTCTTTATGGTTCTTGTTGCTCTTGGTGTTATTGCTGCGTCTCACTTGTTGCTGATGTCTTTAATGAAGAGTGCGGAGTGCATATAGATGGACAGATAGACAGACACGTATAAACATAGATACATTCTGTGTCAGCAACAAAGTAAGTATTGTTATTTTGTTGTATGGGTACGAGTATTATGTATGTGCCAAACTTTTTTGTTTTTTGTGTTTATATTTGTTTAGACATTTGTTGCTAAGCGCATCTTGCACCATCAGCATCATTATCACCTTCATTAACATCATTATTAAGAATTTAACACCTTTCACTCTATTTCCTTCCGTAATTTCTTTCTTCTCTGTTGTCTATTTTCTATTATTCCCATTATCTTTATGTCTTCTATCACATCACAGTAGTATTCAACTATGTACTTCTTGGATTTCATGTTGAACACCACAGCAGCAAGAGCAACAATACCAACAACTATGCGCTAGTTCAATGAACTCGGTAGCTCATAGCAACAGCAACCAGCTACACACACACACACACAAACACACTAATAAAACATGCAAAAAAAAAGAAAAGAAAAATGGTGAAGAAAAAATAACAACAAACAAAAACAAAATGAAAAAAACTACATGCTTGCAGTCAGTTCATTCATAAAAGTGTTGCTGCTGCTGCTTCTTCTCCGCACGACAAACATACGAGAGAAAAGTGATGTTTTTGGTGTTGTTGCTGTGGTTGCTGATTTTCTGCAAATGCATTCATTCTCTTTGACACTCCTCTCTCACATTCTGTGCAGCAGAAACAACAACAATTTAGACTGTTGTTAATTGCATACTCGTACACTCGCTCTCATCACTCATTTGTTCAATTGCATTGCATACTTCATACTTAGATTGAGACTTGTTGCACTCATTGATCATGATGCGACCATTCTTTGTTCTCTTGCATGCATGTACAATGCTTTCTCTCTATCTCTCACTCGGTACTTTTTATTTAGCTCTCTTGAAATTTTTGCAGTGTTCGGTGTTGACCTTTTACGCTGCACTGAGGTGCGCCACCGGTGCCAGTGGTTGTGCCTTATTGTGTTTGGTATTTTATAACACTACAGAGAGACTTAATTAAAATGCACTCAGCTGATTTAGCCGAAACCGAATTCAAAGCCAAAGCCAAAGCCAAAACTGAAGTTGCCTAAATGAGCAAAGCGAAGTCTTTGCGTGTTAATTACTTTTGCGTATGTCTTATAATTTGCGTTTTAATTTATTGTTTTTATGTTTGTTTATTTGTTTGTATTTAATTATGATTGTATAAATTTGAAAAACCAATAGCCATTTACCGTTTGCATCCATGCCACACATTGTCGTTGCCGCCTTTTCTACAATGCAATTTTCTGTTAATTTACTGACCACTGGCACCTTCAGCTTTAAATTATACAGACCCCAATTTTATTGTACTTCCACTGGTCGCTTTAACTTCTGGCTCAATAATCTGACAGCCCAAGAATGACAAACCCATCATTTATTTTACTAAACTTAATACTAATTTTAACGGGTGAAAAGCTGCCGTTACCTTCAACTCTCAAAACCATTGTATTGATCTATGAACCATCCATTTTTCCCTATTTTCTTAAAAAAAAACTTAAGGCAGAATCTTTTTTAGGGTTCCGCACCCAAAGAGTACCACAGGGAACCCTGTAGCAGAGTCTTCGCTGCATCGCTATTAATAAGTTGAATTACATTTCTGGTATTTCATTGTTGCTTCCCGATGCAATTTACTTACGGACAGACAGATAAAAAGTTCCTTTCATTTATTCAAAACAAGCTGGAATACGAGTACATTGCGCAGCTCTTAAAATACTTTTGCAAAAATCATATAGGATTCATATGTACTTTGTTTCAAAAATTGACATATTATTGTATCTGTGGTTCTTGACACAGATGACTTGATTAATTTGAAAATACGTATATCTACATGGTTCCCCAATATCGCGTCAACTGCACCACATATCGGATCAAAAACTATCGTATGTCCAAGGCCGGAACCAACCAATAAATTTAGAAGATTTATAAAAATGATAAAAAGTTTGGGAAGTAAAAATATTGTGGAAATTGTTTCTCGGATGCCAAAACTCGAAGAACCGCTGCTCTAATTAATTGTCACACAATTATAGGATATGTTACTGATTACTCTCTCTCTCTCTTTCTCCTGTTTATTTTAGCTTCGCATCCATATTCATATTCATGTAAAATGCATCTTTATCTTCTCTTATTCTAGGTAGCAGTTGCCTTTATCGTCTATCTGTTACAGAGAAAGAGCAGCGCTTCTTCTACAACTTCTTTGATTTGCTTGACTTTAATTGAGTTGGAGAGGAGATTCACTCTTCACTTTTCATATTTCATATTTATGCAATATGAGTATTTCTTTTGCTCTTAATGACGTTCAAAAGACTGCATTGCTCTTCTTGTTGTTGTAGTTGTTGTTATATGCAAGTATCTTTAAAATATGTCAAATAAATGCTGCTGTTGTTGTTGTTACTGTTGTTTGTTGTATTTTTTTTTTTTGCAACTTCCTGAGCCCACACACACACACACACACTAATATGTATTCATAGATAGAATTATAATGCTTGCATGCGCGTAAGTGTGTGTGTGTGTCCGTAGCGCGAGACAATTTTATTGCTTTTGTGTTGTTGTTTTTGCTTGTATCTTTGGGGATCATCTATAATTATAGCGCTCTGGCTTTGCCACTCAACCGCAATCGGATGCTGATGTCGGTTGACATTTTTGTTATTGTTTTTGTCGTTGTCTTTGTACTTATTTGTATTTGTTGTTTTCGTCATAAACATGTTTCTATATTGTACATACATACATACATACATATGTATGTGTGTCTATCTATGTGTATCTCTTTGTGGGTGAATGTGGGTGTTTGTTATTGTTTTTGTAACAATTGCGGATGTTGATGCACACGACGTTGATGCGCCATCGTAAGTATTAATGACGTTGACGTTTGCCCCACTTTTGAGTGTCTCCACCTCCTTTTTTTCTTTTTTTTTTTTTCGTATTATACTTATTTTGGTTTTCTAGCGTGTTTATGTTTTAGTTTCAAAACAAATGCACGCTGATTGTCTTTAACCGACTAAATGACTGAATGACTAACTGAATGACTGAGTGTCAGACGGATTGGTTAAGTGAGCCATTTTTAGCCACACAATCAACACAATGTGGGTGCTGTCGCCTCATACTCAGACACACTGCATTGATTTTGATTTGGTTAGACCAAGAAGTCACATAGTTTGAGGCTAAGACTGAAACTGACTGATTGCGTGCGTGTGGGTTGGGAGATCTAAAAGTTATAAGGTAGCCTGCCGCCTACCCGCAACTAGTTAAGGTATCTAAAATAGATGCTGCCGTCGCCATCGCCACCATTGACGCCTCCATATCACAAGTAACAGTAATAGTAAGAGCAGCAGCTGTGCCAGATCTTGAGCTTCATAATCATTCATTCATTCATATGCATAATTTTGTGTTGGCAGGCAACAAAATTTAAAAAAAAAAGTATCTGAGTGAGCGAGCAGCAGCAAGCGGAAATCATGCCACGTATGCATTCCATTGCTCTCCTCTGACACATTTCTTTTTTCTATCTATCATTTTGTTCTAAGTGTTGCTAGTTGTTGATTCTACCATATATGTGGCAAAGTTCAAAGCACTCAAGAATAAGAACGAAAAGAACAGAATATATTGTAATATGAAGCACAAAACACAAATACTTTCCCTATAAATAAACGCTAAAGTGGCAACTGAGTTCAGCTGTGGGTCGTGTTTATCAGCAAACGGAAATGCATTGAGTTATTTGCTGTTGTTGTTCTTCGTCTTCTTCTTTTTTTTTTTTTTTTGTTGGCAAAGGAATAGGAAAAGGCAAAACTAATAGTCACCGCCACCAGTATATGGTATGAATACCATGTCACCGCTTCACATCAAATCACATCATATCGCAACAAAAGTGACTAATGTCGCGAATCTACGGTTGATTTCTGAAGCAGACTTCAACTTCCTGAGAAATCCAAAAGAGTTTCACATACACAAGAACAACAACAATTTACTGAATACAAAAAACCCAATGAAATGAAATACAAATGAACGCAAGTCAAGTCAATGAGCGAGGCACGCATGAGCTATAAATACGACTAAAGACCGGAAGTAAGGCATACACACACACACACACACACACACTTCTATGACTATGCGGTGTATGTTTTTCATTCATAAGTAAGTACACTCGTTCATACATACATTGAGCAACCATTCATGCCAAAAATATATGAAATAATAAAAAAATCAAAAAAAAAAAAATTAAAAAATATGAGAATTCATATCAGTAAAAGGCGAGAATTGACCCTAGGCAGGGCACTAGCACTACCACTACTTTAAGTACTTTATGTTTATTTTCGTTAATTCTATATGCATTCACATTCCCCCGGACAGAATCACTCACCTCCCTTCCTCCTTCCACGCCCTGTGCCCCCTTCATCTAAGTAGTAAGTATAAAATTGTAACTGCTTGACTGGGGTCTACTCACTTATCAGTTGAGAATTGTATAATGAACGAACAAATGAATAAAAAACAAAATTGTAAATAGTGAAACGAACGAACGAACGAAGGAACGAAGGAATGAAAGAACCAATAAATGAAATAAAAATTATTATGTTGTTGATAATAATAATACAAATACAAACAAGCATACAAACAAAACAAAAAAACAAGAATTAATACAAATTTGTTGCGCTAGTTCAGGCTGTGAATGAAATTTCATTGAAATGTAGAGCAAATTCATAAAAGTGCAACCAACATACACACACTCACACACATACGAGTATATTACATATGTACATAGATAAATGCATGCTGTAGTTGTTGCTCATACTGTTGCCGCTGCCACTGCCGCTGCTGCTAATGTTGATGCCATCGATAATGCACTAACACACTAATACACACACTAACTTATCGACCGACAAACTCACAGATACATAGTCAGACAGACAGACAGAAAGACAGACACCCGAACAGACCAAAGAGATAGAGAAGCGATAAACTTTGTATGTTTAAGCTATAAGCAGCAGATGATTCAAGAGGAGAAGGAGGAAAAAGGGGAGGGTGGGAGCCTAACATAAAGTGTCGACAATAAGAAAATAACAACGGCAGCAGCAACAGATACGACAACAATAACAACAACAACAACAACAACAACAACAACAATGAATCTCCATTGCAGGAATTTATGAATGAACGACGAACGTCGACGAACAACAAACAAACAAATAAATGAACGAAACAAGCGAACGAATAAAGACATGCTGCTGCTGCTGCTGCTTCTGCTGCTGCTTTTCTCTTATTCACTCAATGAATGAATGAATTATGCTTTCTCTCTCTCTCACTCTCTTTTCCAATCTCTCCTTCTCCCTCTGTCATTCAACAAGTTTGAACGGATGAATGAATGAAATACGCAGCCAAAGCGGAAGTGCAGTCTTCTGCAAAGGAAAGTTGAAACCAATAACAATAAGTCGAAGTTTTATTTTTTCCATTTTGGGGGACCCCAAAGTGATTAGGGGGCAACAGTAACTAAAAATACATTTATGTGTGTGAGTGTGTGTGTGTGTGTCTATCTGTATTTATTGCATAATGCAACACACACAGTGTGGCATTAATTAAAGTTATTTTACGAATATTTGTATATTTTTGGCCTGTAATAGATTAACTAAACCTAACATAACATAAGTATTTACTAAGGCAACCCAACAAGGGAAGTGAAGGAAATAAAGTCCATATCAGGGAAAGTGTGATGTGTTGTTACATGGTGTGGTGTGAAGAAGAGGAGAGGAGAAAACAAATATTCGGAACTAAAACAGCTGCATGCATTCATTCATTCATTCAAACGTGGAGGAAGAGAGATACTAGAACATACATACATATTGTACATTGTGGATAGAAACTTTGTCTATATCCATTTTAGGGCAACTACTTAAATGCGCCCCAGCACAGCTAATGAAACGCAATAAATATTGTTGTTGTACGAGTTGGGGCCTTCATTCAGTCATTAATACGATAGAAAGTCAAAGAGGAAAGTCTTAAAGAATTAACAAAGAATAAAAGAAAGCAAACAAGCAAGGGAAATAATGTTCTTTATATTTAGATAAATCGTATGAGAGGAGGGAATCATACTTTAGAAAGACATCAAATAGGCAAGCAAGCAAGCAAGTTAAGATTTCCTAATATGTATATCTACTACTTCCGTATCCGTTGAATCCAACTTTTTGTTGTAGTACTTGGCCCTTCTTCACCTTCCTTTCTTCTATACAGTTGCACTCTTCATCTCTCTAACGATTTGTCTTTCTTTCTTTATATTCCCATTCCAATATTGGAGTTGGTTGGACTATAACACGTGCCTATCTTTGCCGTCTACAGAACAACAACAACAAAAAAGTAAAACGACAACACATTTTGTTGGATTTTGGTGTGCGTTTTATTTTTAATGAATTCCTCTTGTCACAAAAAAAAAAAAAATAAAAATTCTGTATCCAACATAAAGCAACAGCAGTAACAGTATCTAGATACTATTTTGTTCAACAAATTAATTTATGAATGACTTTGGGCATGCAAAAACACAAAAAAAAAAAAAGAAAAATTTAAATAAAACAAATAACAAAGCTACGAGTATAAGCTACTAACTACAAAATTATATACAATTTGGTTGTAGGTTAGTTGATTTTTGTATCTATCCCTTTACTCACTTCCATTCATTCACTCTTTGATTTTGTCATTCATTCTATCAGTCATTCAATGATTGCTTGTTTCATTGATCGTTAATTGAGTCACTCACTACCCACGGCAATATAAATTACGAGTATTTTTCTTTTTTTTTTTTATATAAATTTATATTTTGTTTTGGTTTGGTTTGTTTTTGTTTTTTGTTTTATAGACATGTTGCCCATAAGCGATACAAAAATGTTGCTTGCTTTAACCAATTATTAGTTTTATTATTAGTGGTAATAGTATTTGGTTTGCTTCTCTGTAGTTCCAAAAATGAGAATCAGAATAAAATTGTTTTTTACAATATAAAAAATAACCTACAAATATTATAATTATAGCAATTAAAAAACTATCCATAAATTGGATGCAATCTTAAATTCTTCTCAATTTTTAGGGTTCCGGAACCAAAGGATAACAAAGAAACTTCGCAGAGACTTCGTTGTCCGTCCGTTCGGCCGTCCTCGGGTCATATCTCATGAACCGTAGTAGCTAAAGAGTTGAAATTTTCACAGAATCTATAGTTCTATCCGAGCATCAGCAACAAATACTAAAACTAAAATATTTTCAAAAGCTTAAAGGGGTCCCCATACAAGAAACATTTTGGTTTGTATGGCAGCTATATGATCCAGTAATCCCACGATCTTGAAACGTAGGGTAGTTGGTGGCTCTACATCAGAAACTTATACTGCCAAAATTTCAGTTTGATCGGATTACTAGGGAGGGTACCCATTAAAATTCAAATTTTTATTCGAAAAACTTTTTTGATTTCTGGACAATTGAACTGAAATTAAGAAACTATAAGTTTCTGATATAGGCGCGGTACATTTGTTGGAATCAGTCAAATCGGACCAATTGGGGGAGTACCTCCATCACAAACCCCAATCTTGTACGGAACCCTCCGTGTACGAGTGTGGTCCATTTTAATTATTTAAACATGATCATATCTTTAGTAAGAAAAGCATTCAAACTCTAACAACATTTTGAAGACAATCAGTCAGTTGTGAATTATTATAGTTCCAAAAACATTTACTTATTATACTAAAGAATCAGGCATAGTCCATCATAAGATCTAAGAACTTTTTAACTTGATAAATTTTCAAAAACTTTTGTAATTAAGCGATTTTTTTTTACCTTTGATTCATGTGACTTGTCGGAAAGCTTTCAATCGAAACAAAATTGAGAATATTTGCATATAAGTAAGTACACAAAAATAACAGTCAAAGTATAATGTATAGATCCACCAAAAAACTTAGGTATAATCATAGGACAGAAAAAATTAAAAATTTTGAAAAATTTTCATCAATTATGGTAATAAAACAGCCTCAGCTTCTTTTTCTTTTTTTTTTTTTTTTGTTTACTTCGACAGACTAATGTAACTTGTAAATCTTTTGATAGAAATCAATGAAATTATCCATACAAAGATTGAAGTTCATTACGACAAAAAATTTATAGAGCAAGTATCATGATGTGGCTACTTTTCTAGAATTATTAAATCATTTCTTGATTCAATACTTTGTTATTGTTTTTCTTCTACAATACATATTTTTTTTTTTTAATGTAGAACTGTCCAATAATAGAATGATGAGTGAGTTCATGATTTCTGATGAAATTTTACTGAGTTACATTTACAAAATTTCACGATTGTTATGAATTATAATGAAATACAGACTACTGACTAGGCTAATTGAATGAGTCATGCGATTAGGAAACCTGCTGCTATTGTCGTTGGCGCCAAAAACAATTTTTCTTGCTTTTAATCTATTCTCGGAAAAACGGAGCTGATTTCACCATTTGGTATTTTGCAATACAAAAAAAAAAAGCCTAAAACAAATATCAAATCATTTTGCAAATTGAATCGAAATGTGATTGGAAAAAGATGCAATGTAATAAACAATAAAATATAATAATTTTTATTTGTAATTTAATTATTTATAATAAAATTACAAAAATAAAATAAAATAAACCGAACCAAACACTGACGACGTCAACAAGAAATTTATTTTTCATTTTGTATTTTCTTTGCTATAATTTATAAGCTTTTTATTGCAGATACAAACACATTTGTATCTATTTGTTGTTATTAACTGCTCTTTTCGTCATTGATGATGACGCAAAACTTGGAAAGGCAAAGGCAAATATTGTTTTGGTTAGCTTGGACTTTATAATATGTGCCCGATAACGAAATGAAAAGCGTACAAATTGAATCTGAGTGGTGTGTGTTTGTGTATGTGTATGTGTATCTTCGAACAGAGATGATGCACAACAAAACAGAACTTATTACAAGGTTAACTCTACTAAGTTTCTTCACTCGTTGTTTTACGTTTGTTTTCTTATTTGTTTATAGATCACTTCTACTACTTGTAATTGTATTAGCTTTGCCCGACTGCAGACCTTCATTAGCTCCGACGTCGTCTTTTGCATAACACATGTACATATTTATATTGTTTTGTTATTGTATTGTATCTTGTTGTTCCTTTTTGGTTTGGTTCTTTATCATCTGCTGTACGTCATCACAAGCAAAACAAAGTGAAAATGAAAACTAAATGAACTAAACATTTTAATAGATACGACGACGGGGCTAAGTTTTACGTCAGCAAACTATTTAGACTACATACTTATATATTTAGACTCGAGTATTGATTATTGTTCATCTTCTTGTACGAGTATATGAATGAATTCTTAATTTTCCATACTCAAACATCATCTTGTTCGATGATCAACACCCCAAGTATACTTATTTAAGCGAGTTCCGACTGAATTATCAATGTGAAAAAAATCTTTCTTGCTGTGTCTTTGTCTTTGTCTTGGGCAAAGTACAATTCGAAAATGCTTTAAAACAAAAGCCAACAAGGAACTAAAGTAAATCGGCTAAAATAAAATGTTTCGTTTTGATTTCGAACAAAGAAATCGAAACAGATACAATTTATCTCATAAAATAATGAAATCAGAGGAAAAAGAAATCAATTCCAATCATAGAAATGAAAATTAATCAGGGCAATAAAATAAAAATACCATGAAACAGAATTAATTGAACGATGAAAACAAATAAAATTAATAAAAATTTAGAGTGTCATAAGAATTTCCCAAAATATTGTACAAATACCTGTGTGTCTGTTTTATTATGTATTTATATGGTTTCTGCATATTTTTGATAATCAATTAACTGTATAAAATCATAATGTATGCACAAAATAATGAATTTGATTAGCTTTGCATATCTATCTATCTATTCGATCTATCGATAGATCGTAAAATGTATTTGCATCGAGCCACTTAGTGGTTTTATAACTGTATCTAGTTGTAATACACGTATTTTCCGGATTACATATAAATGTACCATATATGTACATATTATGTATATGTACTACTTATGAAGAAAGGGGATCTTTTTGCTTATATATCTTGTCTTTTGTGTGTTGCCTATCTCCATGCCCAAAGCGCCGTTTTGTCTGTGCGTCTCTTGTCTTCTCTTTATTGCGCATTTAAATATCATTAACGATTTTTGCCTTCCATTTTGTTTCTTAGTTTTTTTTTGTTTGTATTGTGTTTAGCTTTAAGCAATAACTAAATCATAACCGTATATATTTTAAATGAACTGTTACAGACGCCGTCGCATGAATTGCTTAATACATGTATCTTTTATACTGCACACACACGCAATACTTTTTTGATGTGTTGTATTCTATCTCAATGGAATACCATATCTATTGCCGTAGCTAGTATAGCCACTATATTAGATCGTAGATCGTGAGCATTTAATTTTTTTCCTTTCTGTCTGGTTTGAGTTTTAAAAGCGCACTAAACGTTATTTCTTTATTTGTTGTTGGTTTTTTTTTTTTTTCAATAACTAATAGTAGTTGTAGTGTCGTCGTTGTCGGCATCATCATCATCATCATCATCATCATCATCATCACTTTTTTGCGCCTTAAATATATTGAAGAGGAACAGCAACAACAACAACAACAACAACAATTAAAGCGGATCACATCACAGAGAAAGATTTTTACATTTGCTGCGCAGAAAATAGGAGTAACCTTGAAGGGTATTAAAATCAATGAATATTACTTATTATATATTGTACTCGTACATAGTGAAAGGGTAGCATACTTAGGATATAAGTATGTACAAATGACAAGGAAACGTGTGTACATACAAACATATGCCAAAATAGATAGATAGGCATGCATACAATAAGTTATTAGTAATTTTTTTTATTTCGTCAAAGCAAAATTACAAAATTAAATTTCCTCAAAGCAGACTGAAAAGAGTACAACCATCTCCTTGATCTGGTTAATTAATTAAAATTATTTGTAATATGTATTTCCATTATTTTTATTTCCCGTCGAAGGGAATGAAATTTGAATAAATTGTTTGCCAGTCACAGTAAAATTAAATGTTGCCATGTTAAAAGATATGGCAACACGACGTTGCATTCATAGCAATAGCAAATCACAAGAAATACTATTGTACAATAAATTCACTCAATTAACAGTCAACAGAGCGTATACTCGATATTAATTCACACAGCACAACGCAGCACACGAAATAATCGGATGAGCGAAATGAGGAGGACATTTCAGCGCATGTATGTACAAGCTTACTTGAGAGAGCAATGAGAGCAAAAGAGCAAAGCAATAGAGACAATGTCAAGAGAGAGAGAGAGAGAGAGAGAGAGAGAGAGAGTGTGTAGGTGAGTGAGTGAGTGTTTATTGAGAAAAGAGTAGAGAGTGAAGGTGTCGTGACTCGTAAAAAGCAAGGAAACTTAAGTATGCTACACACATTTTTTGGTGTGCGTGCGCGCTTGCTCCCTTCGCTTAACAAAGTATTAGTGCGCACGCTTGTGTGGGTGTGTGTACTTTGACTTATGCGTGTGTTGGTGCGTATACTTAATATACAAATTTTATTTTAATTTTATTTTTATTTAAGTAGAAATGTTATTTTGTATCTTTTCCTCTAAGTCACTTTCCTTAGTTGGTTAACTGATATACTTACTAAGGATATATAGATATCTAAGGATATTTAGATACCTAAGGATATGTAGATATCCCTAGTATTGATATGCATACCCGAATGCTAATAATTGTTGTTGGTTTTGTTGCTGCTATTATTGTCAGCGTGGCTTTTTAAATCAGATGCTTTCTAATTGGAAAGTCTTGACTTGAGTGATATTCTTTCAACCCAAGGTTGACTCAAATTTCTCTATTTAAATAATAATGTAACAGAAAGATATAAGAAAATTCTTAAGAAAACTTACCAATTTTTATTAGATCCGATTCTTTTTGGAAAACTTCTATGGGATCCGCCATTGTGATTTGCTTTTTTATGCTTTCGCTGATTGCTCTGATTATGTAAGAAACAAAGACACGCACACGTACGCATCCATAGACACACACACACACATATATACACAGACGCAACATACGCATACGCAACGTAGACAAAGGTATTTGCTTCTATTCTTATTGCTGTTGTTGTTTCTTATAGATATTTTTTTTTTTTTTTTTTTGTACTATAGAGTCTCAACGATCCACACCACGCCGCACTCAATTCAATACTATTCTGTACTATTCTATTCGCTTCTATTCGCTTCTGTTCGTTTCGTTTTCAGTTCTTTGATTGTTTCCTTAATTTTTTGTAGTTCTTTCTTCTCTTTATTATTTCGGTGAGTTAAGTTTTTCTGGTTTTTGTTTTTATGTTGTTCGGTTTCTGCGGTGCTTTATTTGTCGCTATTGCTCCCGTCTTCTGTTTCTTCGCTAGTGCTAATGCTACTTATTGCTGTTGGTCTTGTTCTAGTTCTTGTCGTTGTCGTCGTTTTGCGTATCTGAAACATTTGCGCTTTGACTAAACACAACAAAAACAACAACATCAAAAAAAAAAAACCAAATTAGTTCAATGTACGAACGACGCTGTCGGTCTCGTTTGCCTTCAACAGTCAGTCAGTCAGACTAGTCGGCCCATTTAGCCAGACATCTCTGTGTTTCATTATATAGAGAGTACATTACTTACTTACTTACTTTCTGACTTCTTGTGCATGCATCTCTACTTACTCAATTTCCCCGTCTTCCTTTTATCAGAATTCTATATTGTAAATGATGTGCCGTTATTATTGTCTATCTGAGATAGTCTATGACCCTCTTCTTTTAATGCTATAATATTTACGAGTATATAAGTATGTACAATCATACTTATGTAGGTAACTCTGTAGTCCATACTTGGATTTCGTTCTCCTACCCTTTTTAAAAGTCTATTGAGTCTGTTTTATACAATAGTATGTACTAGTACTACCTTTAATACAAACGCAGCTTTCTATATCTCATTGCTGCCGTTGTTCAATTAATCAATCAATCAATAAATCATTCATACAAGTATAATTCTATATTTTAGTGGTTCTTAAAGTGATGTATGTTAATCAAGGAAACATAGTTTTCGGGGAACCCCTTTTTACTCTTGGCATTGCAAAAATTAATGGCAGCGTTGTTTCATGTCCATGGACAACATTATCGTACTTAGTATTTGACTCACTTTACTTGGCTTAATTACTTAATTGTTGCTTTTGGCAAACCTGACAACCCTGTTAAATGTGATCTAATGTCTTTCCTTTGATTACATTATTTTATTATATATTTATTTTATTAATTATTATTGAGTTTGAGTTTTTAACACAATTTTCAATGTCATCAATATTATTTTACTATGTATTCCAATAATTAAGATTGTATGTATTTTGTTTTTACTGTTCTTTCTGTTTCTGTTCTGTTTCTGTTTCTGTTTCGATTTGTTTTTGTTATTTTTTTGCGTCGCAAAAGTATGTACAATGTTCATTTGTCGTCGTCTTTGTTGGTTTTATATTTATTATTATTATTGTTGTTGTTGTTGTTATTGTTGTTGTTGTTGTTGTTATTTTAACATACATACACAGATACTTAGATACTCGTACAAATATGCATATAGAGACAGACGACATATGTATGTATGTATGTATGTATGTATGTACTTTTTGTTATATCTCGCTTAACTTTATTTGATTTTTATTTTAATGTTTTTTTTTTTGTGTTATTTCTTCTGCTGCGATTGCTATGCACTGTCCTTGTTGTTGTTGTTGTTGTTGTTGCTATTTCATTATTTGTTTTTCCACTTCTAATTTTAATTATTCAGATGCGAGCTCAAAAGTCGTCGCCGTCGTTTGTCGTTCGTTTGTTTGTTTTTTACCTTTTCTTTTTTTTTTATTTTTTTTTTTATTTGTTTTGTTTTTTTCTTTTTTTTAATTTTTATTTCTATTTAATTTTCCCCTCTTTTTACGTCGTTTAAGTTTTCCTTTTGCTTACGTTTTTTTTTTTGCATGTTCTTTCTTTGTTTTCATTTTGTTGTTGTTGTTCTTTTTAATATTTTGTTTTGTTTTTCTTCTTTCCTCTTCATTTTGTTCCATTTGTTATGTCTCTTCTTTTGGGTTTGTTATTTTAAACATTTATTTTGCTTTTTTACCGATTCTGGCGCAAACTGCGTAGTTTGCAAATTTTTATAAAAAATAAAACTTTTGTTTTAAATTGTTTTGTTCAAACACTTCTATGAATATAGTCACAATATCTTTTATTTTTTTATATATAGAAAATTGTATTTATTTGATTTCATATATTTTATTTCAACGTGCGTGAGTGCGTATCTGCGTGCGTGCGTGCGTGCATGCGTGCGTGATAGATTCTATGTGGGATCTGTACGTGAGTGTGCGCCTAGCAGCCCTTCGCCCTTACTTGGAGCTGCTGTCTGACTGTCGTAATCTATCTATCTTTTCTATTCTATTCTTTTTTTTCTCTTCTCGTGTCGTGCCTGTGATGTGTTGTTATGTTATAGGAATAACTGATCTGGTGAAATGCCACCAAACTGCCTCCTACTGCTGCTGCTGTTCGTTCGATGGCGCTGTCGCTAACGTACTGAACACAGAGTAACTTAAAAGTGCCGTTTGTGGCGACAAACTGCTTCATACACTCACACACATACACGCGCGCACACACACACACACACACACACACAGATACATACAAACTCGCGGTCTTAATCAAAAAAGCAAAAGCAAAAACAAAACATGAAATAAAATAAATAAAAATCATATATGCATGCAAGGTTTATCACTAACACACAACAGATCACAACGTGTACTCACATTCTACTCTACTACTCTTCTACTCACTCGACTAACATTCGTTCATCGTACCAATACTACTATAACCGAATACTATCAATGAATCTGAAAAGTTGCCGAAGCCGACACACAACTCACAACAGTTCACTCAGCATTCAGCACTCAGCTGGTTTACGACTCGCGAGAAGAAGCAACAAGTTCGTTTCGTGTCGATTTCTTCTCTTCCATTTGTCGTTCGTTCATTGTGGATACAATAAATGTGTGAATGAATATTGAGTTAGGTTAGCTTGACTGCCTTGCCTTGCCTTACCTTGCCCCCTTTCCCCCCTGTCTCTCACAACCATGCTCTGTGGTGTCTTGCTTTGCCTCTAGCTTCCCCTGCTAGCCACCCCTGCTTGGTCTGGTATTTTGGGACTCTGAGTTTCTTGCCATATCTTACTCTGCTCTGCTCTGCGCTGCTTTAGTTGCGGACATGGCATGGGCATTGTACGAGTGCGAGTTTCCATGTAATGGTTAACGCCATCTGAATACAAACAACCAACAACACAACACAACACAATTGAGTAAACCATATCAACATCAGCAGGCAAAGCAACAGTAACTATCTCAACAACAAAAACAACACCAATAACAACAACAACAACAACAACAACAACGATAGCAATAAGAAGGAATGATGTTGGTAAAAACGAGGAAGAGGTGAAGAAGGAGAAGGAGAGGAGATATGAAACAAAAGCTAACGAAGAGACTCACAAATATCTACACAACACAACACAACACAACACAGCACACTCATACATATCTTTTAGTATAAACACATGTTCACATTAACATAAGTACATACATATATGCAATGGTACACACACACACACATACACACAGTGAGAAATTTATTGGAAAGCTTATTAAAGTGAATTCGAAAAGCGTCATTCGTTTGGTTTTTAACAAATAATAAAATGGCGGCAGCGGCGGCATATGGGAAGCTTTTATCATTTGACAACTTTTTGTTTGTTTTTCTGTTCTTTTTTTTCGGCATTTCTATTTTTTTTTATGGGTTCAGGTTCACAGAGAGGTAGAGAGTCTGAGAGCCTGATATTTATTTAGATTATAAACCATAATTTAGCAAATTTTCACAAAAAAATATTCCAACAATTTTCACTTTCAAATGAAATAAAATTACGTATCCGCCAAAGGTTCTGAATACTACATAGAATAACATAATTGAATAATTGATGAAAATTTTATACAAATTAATGGTGTAATAAATCCTTTAAGTCTTTTAAGATACATTTCCGTATAACAACATACCATAACCAGATATATTAAAATTTTGAATTTAATATAAAATAAATTAAAATATTTGTTTTATTCCTCAAAACCTTTAAAGATTTGTTTTGTTAGAAGATCAAATGAAATATTTTAGAAATTTATAACCTCAATTAAGTAAACCAAATCTTAGAATTAAAATTAAATTTATTTTTATCATTTTATACATAGAATAATTTCTTATGGTTTCAAAACCCACCCAAGTTATTCTGTTCTAAAGGGAATCTCTCACGTAAATATTGTAGTAATCTGTATTATAATTTTAAAACTCAAGTCTACAGTAATTTTATTGTTATTGTCAAATAGTATAAAATATTTGAAGAGTCTGTGCTGTTGGCTCCTCTGCCCCTTTTGTAGAATTTTTCGGCAATGCTACGCCTTTGAATTCAATAGTCAATGCCACAAGTTCATTAACCTTGTGTCTGTTGTTGCTGTTATTGTTGTTGCTGTTGTTGTTGTGCTAATGGTATTTTTGTTGTTGCTTTGAAATGATTTTGATTTGATGTAAATGAAAGGCATTTAGGCTATTTGTGATTATGATAAGAATATGATTATTCCAATCATTTTAACTGTGGTGATTATTTGCATACATTTCATCATCATCATCATCATCATCATCATGATTATGATTACCATATTCATTAGATAAATAATCATATATTTTTGAATAACGAAATTTTATTTCTTAGAAATGTAAAGCGATTTTTTCAAGTGTAATCACTACTAAATCGAACCTTGTTTTTGTCTGTTGTGTAAAACAAAACAAAAAAGACATAAAGTAAAATAACCCCAAAACCAAGAAAAACAACAAAGAAGAACGAATAAAAAATCTCTGTAAATTCTTCAACAAGTTGCCAACAAATTCAGATACAGATACAGAGATACGAGAGTGCAAGCAGCAACTCAAAAACCCATAGAGCCACCGCCATCACCGCCACCATTGCCATCATCATCACCAACGCCACCATACACCATACATACATACATACATACATACATACACACATACATACATAGCACAATTTCATTATGATGATGAATGAGTGAATGAGATACTTAGCTTGAAGGCGTCCTCCTTACTCTTAGGCCAAGATACAATAACATCATCAGTCGCTCGTTTACTCGTTCGTTCATATCAGATACATATACAAATACACAAATACTTACTAGTATAACTCATGCACACACACAAGCACCGAGGGATATTTCAACCCATATGAGTATGAGAGTTGACATGTGTGAGTGTGAGTGTCTGTGTGTATTGGTATTAGGGTATGTATGCATATGTGTGCATAGCAATGTGAGGCATTTATAGCATTCAAAATTGAAATTAATATAAATTAAATTAAATTATAATTTAAATTATCCAAAAATAAAAATTAATAATTTTTGTAGGTTTTTCTTTTTTTTTTTGATTTCTGAGAAATTGGGGAAAAATTTCTAAATTCCAAATTAATTACGAAACTCTTCTGACTTTGAAAAACTTAATTAAATAATTAAAGGGCAAGAAAGTAAAATTTGACTCACATCTTCATCATCATTCGAGGATTCCAAGCACTTCCATCCATCCATTTATAATCAGGAATTCAGTCGACCAGTCGATCGATTGGTTGATCGGTCACCCACATCGTCGCTTCCGTTTGACACAAGTCAATCAATGGCGGCGACGACTATGACAACGGCAGTGGCAACGGCAACGACATGTCCACGTGTTCCCTCTGACGTAAGGTTTGATGATAGGGGCGTGTATAAAGCGCGCCACCAAACGCCACCGTGCGCCGTGCGCCGTATGCCGAGCAATGCAGAGCACACCACTCTAAACAACAAACGACTAAAACCGACCCGACCGACCAGAAGAAGAAAAAATTATAGATGTGAAATAAATTTGTAGCTTTTTATTTCACTTCACTAATACACTTTTGAAACAAAATTCACACACACATTGACAGATGCAAACAGATGGACGGATAGATAGACAGGCGGACATAACAGAAATGAAACAATTTTGCTTAGACTTCGTTTGCTCACCCTCACTAATTCGGTGATACACACAGATACACAATACTCGTACATACTTTTACAAACACAGAAAGTCTTTTTGAAACATCGCAATAATTTCTTGTTGAATTTGTTGCAATATATGTACATACATACATATATCTATCTATCTATCTATCTATCTATCTATACCTATACCCATATATACATATGATGTTTATTATATTGTACAATAAACCAAAACAACAATCATCATCTCAAGAGCTTCGCATTTCTAGAGAGATACCATAGCTATTAGATAAAGATAGAGAGCAACAAAACCCACAATCGAGTAAGTGAGAGTCTATAAAAGTCTACTACTACTGATCGCATATTTCAGGGCTTCTCTCACTTAATCACGTGTTTTTTTTTTTTTTTATTACAATTTGTGCTTTTTCGCTCCCAAAATAATTGATTTCATACATACAAACATACAATGTATATGTAGATGTGTCCATATGTATAGTATTTGCGAAAAGAGACAACACATTTTGAAATTATAAATGCGAAAAAATGTTAAACATAGAAAAACAAAATGGCCGTCATAAATGCGCCGCCATGTAAAATGAAAAAATAAAACAATTTCACAAAGAAAGACAAAAAGGAAATTAAGAAAGAAAACACTGGACAGGAAAGAAAAATTCATTAGAATCCAATAGGAGATTCCTTAGATTTTCTATGAGATCAGATAATGAGTGGTTTAATTTTGTCACCGACAGAATTCATGCCTTTTCTTTTTTCTGAGATCGGAGATTGGTTATTGAGATTTTATTACTATTACATTTTACAACATTGTAAAGAGATCTACAGATAATTATAAGTATTATACAAGTACGACAACTTACAAGAAGAAACATCTTAGCGTTTACTACTCATACATCTTTAATATCGATTTCACCAAAAGATAACTCAACAAGTGCATCCCAGGATTTCGAATCTTTTTAAGATTACAATCTTGGCATATCCAACACAATTTATGCATCTATTCATTGCAAATCGATATGCAAAAGTTCATTTGATTGTCTCAAGGAATGCACAAGTTTTCTTTCTAAAAGTAATCAATAAGCAAAGAATTAAAGATTAGCTCTAATAACTATGAACATTTTGAAAAGGGACAGGCTTAATCTATACTCATTGTCATAAATGAATAATATTGTAAATGTTAAAAAAACCCCAGGATATTTATAAAGACTTCTCCAATTATCTATCAATATCTGCATACATAATGTACTTTATTCTGTCCATCTTTCTTATTCCTTAATAAGTCGTAAGATTTCATTGTGGATTATAATAAAATCCATGTTTTTCACTCTCAGGCATTTTGACATTGCAGTAAATCAAGAATCATCAGATCATGCTGCACAAAAGATCAAAAAATACCAACGATTTTAGAGACAAAGCAGCCTTTCAGTAGTCGGCACCTAACCAAGCGCCAGACACAACCTAACCCATTGGCTTCTGCCCTTTTCCGAAGCCCAATTTTAAGATAGAGGTTAAAAAGACTCCATCCTTCCATGACCTCCCACTAAGAGGAATAAACTATTTAGTTAGCACATAAGTTTAACATCAAAAACAATTCAGTATTATAAGTAAACTTCAAATGTGTCTAATCTTAGTGATTCATTCAATTATTTTTTTTTTGACTTCATATAGGTATGTAGATTAGGATTTAAGGTGCTAAAGAATTCTACGTGTAGAAGGTTGATTTACACATTTGCTTAGCATAGCAAGGAGAAAATTCTATTACTCTCATTATGATAACTACAGATATTTTTGCACTTATCCAAGGAGGCGTTGATTGGTGAATATTAGTATACGCCATTGGATCAAGCTGGTAAGGACGTGAGACCGTCTGTACCTTCTGACAGAATATTTGAGAGTTTAAACACAATATTAGATTTAATTAGAAAAAATTTAATATATACAATGGTATTGTAACAAACATGACTACAATTTTTTATTCTCGAAAATTATCTTACATCAAAATTACTAAATATGTAAACCAATGCAAAATGAAAATCAATATTTGTTGATTTAATTGATTTGATTTATATTCATGGGATAAGTGATCTTAATAGTATTTCTCAACATGATTTATTTGTAATTTATATCAAAATATGTCTGTAGTGAAGAATTAATTCAATAAGAAACCCTTATTTGAGTTAATTTATTGAGATCTTTCAAAGAGATTGTTCAATAAAGTCATTGTAAAGCAAACGATATCCATAACCATAACCTGCATGCAATTTATATTGTAAGTACGAGTACATATGTACAATGTTATTAACATCAATATTTTTCCGGCCATCATCATTTTTAACACCAAAACGTAAAGTCAATAATTATTTTTAATAAATCAATTAAGTAATTTAACTGACAATGAATGCAAAAAGGAACATTTGAACTGCCTGCATTCCAAACACACATATAATGATACTCGTACATGTCTCAATGAAGACATTCCAACTATTATATATATGCTTCTTACATTTAGTCTAGAAGATCGCCATCATCATCACGATATTATAGCCAATTTCGATTTGTAAATATATTTAGTTACAATTTCTTTTATTCTTGATTCGTTTGTTGCATCATGTCCCATTGGTTTGTCTTGTTTTGGACTAGTTGCGATTGTTGCAAGAATGCAACATTTAATATAAATTCTTTCCATACTTTTCGTATATCGTATGCATACTACGAGACCAAAACGACATTGCATAGTTAACATTGTCTAATCACAGTTGCTGGTGCAATTACAAGCCGAGCTTTGCATGCAAACAACTTTGTCTCGATTCAATTGTATTCGATACTCCACAAAAGTATATGATATGGCCAATCAATACAGGCGAATTGAATTGAGATGACTGAAATCTACAAGTCAATATTACTTACTAATAATATATAATACTTAGAGCACATTTGATTCGACTTGAATTCAAACTCAACTCGAATATTTCGATTCAACTGCATTCTAAGAAAATGCGTTTTTAATGAATTTGTAAAGTCGACGATCGAAAGACCGAGTGCCATGACATCAAATGCAACCAAGGCGCTACAAATGAAGGCTTCAAACAAAAAATAGCCCAACAACAATAAACACACAATAATAAATTCAATAATAACATCAAAAGAAAAATCATTATCATCAAAATAAAAATAAAGAAAACAAAACAAATCTATAAATTTTATATATTATTTCAATCCAAAGTGCTATCTATCTATCAATGATCGATATGGTTCCAATAAACATACCAAAAACATATAAACTCAAGTCGTTGAACCATTTAGGGTCTGTGTGGGTCAATAGCAGTGTTCATGTTTGATAATAGAAGTCTATCAGGAAGTCCCTTTGACCGAGATCAAAGTAAGACAGTCTTAAGATTTTTTGAATTATGACTTATTTTTCGGATTATCTTAAGAAGAACTAATGTCTCATGATTTTAATATGTATTTACTAACGAAAACACCCTTTATTTAAGTTGTCCTAAAAATGACATTTACTACTGTATTTCTTACCATTTAGAAAACATGGGTAATAAGCATCCTTGGGTGCCAATGAAATAATGTCACATCAACTTTATATCCAAACTCTTTTCTTATTTTTTACATTAACTTATAATTATTACAATTATTTTTTGGAGTAATTCATTCATTGTTATTATTAAAGTTGGCTATTCTTTGTATGTTGTTGGCGTAACAGCTCACTAAGAATTCCATATCGGCTCAAAATTTAGTACCAGTCCAGTGGTTCAGAAAATCGTCATATTTTCCACTTTTTGCTATCTTTCCATTAACAGAATCTATTCTTCCTTAGGTTTCTTCTTTCTCAAACAAATCTCGCCATCCACTTTTCAGTGATATGATGATTTTTTATCAGTACCTTGGCAGCACCTAACACAAAATTTGAATTATTGATACTTCCCAACAGTTGAAGGCAATCACCCTTGGTAAGTTCTTGAAATGATTCCTAGGAATCAAAAAATTCTATTTATTGTTCAAATTGGCCAAATGGGTCCCTTCAATCGTTTTAGAATCGCTACTCAAACAGATAATTCTATTTTAATGAAACGAGGATATTCTTATTTTTTTTGATATAAAAACTCATTTCACAAATATCATCAGAATATTAAATGTTAAACCTTCCTTTTTACTCAGATCTAGAAAGTTTTTTGAAGACAACAAATAGTGTTAATTCTTTGAAAAGTTGTAGAAACCATTGCATCAAGTAGCAGGTTAATAAAAAATTCACACATTTTTTATTTTTTTTATTTTTACTATAAATATTTCTTAAGTTTTGTTCTTCATTATATAATGGCAATGGATTCTTCTGAAGTTTCTATCCACAAATCTAATAGAACTTTTTTCAATTTACTTAAAAGGTCCATTCCTTCTAATTCATTCTACAATTGGAGATTGTAGTAGTACATTTTATTGTATTAACTTACAGAGATCATTCATTCAATGTAAAAATTCTAATCATTAATAAATAAACATAAATTCAAAGATAATCATTTTTCAAGTTTGTATGTGCGAGTATGTATGTATATTGTTATCGTATATACGACTATATGTTGTCTGATGAAATACTCAACGAATCAACTATAAGACACATTTAAATACAGAATGCAATGCGCTCGTAGAACACACTTATGCCTCAGTCCCCAGAACTCCCATGGTGATGTGATGGAGGTGATGGTGGTGGTGGTGACTCGCCAACAAACTAACTTTGCATTCAGATACTCGAACTAGCAAACAAGTTACAGCCAAGTTTGCAATGTAATGCAATGCAACAAACAAACAAACAAACAGATTTAGTTGGCCTCGTTAGTTGGCGGCTATGCCGAGACAACCGAGGTGCAACTGTTGCTGCTGCTACATGCTGCATGCTGGGAACAAACTTATGCAGATGCAGATAAATGAATGAATCAATGAATGTATCTGAATGTATGAATGAGCAAACCAGCAACCAACAACAAACAATGAACGAACGAATAACTGAATGACTAAATGAATAGCTTTGCAGCATTTGATTTTGCATAGAATGATCATTAGATAAATTATAAAGATACAAAGGTAGTTCGATTGTAATTGTAATTATTATTATGCAAAATTCATTTACAATTAGTATAAAGACATATTTTCAATGAGTCACTGACTTGCTCACAATAAGTATGAATGATTGTCTGTCTGCCAACCAGTGTGTCCAATAGAATCGTCTCTACATTTGTATGACTATCTTTAGATGAAAGGCAGTTACACTGCACTTGTCTTTATTACGTGTATGACTATGAAACAGCGTTAATAAAAGATACAATTGCATCGTAAGGGCAACAACAAAAAGTGCATGACATGAAGTCACGATATCGGAATGTCTGCTATTGATAATGACATAGACGCGCGCAATGGGGATCAAAATTGCAATATAAAAAAATATAAAGTAACATCTTAAGGATTGTTTACACATTCTCTGGTTTGTATGAAAGAAAGCAAATGGAAACTATAAAATTTAGTAACGCAAGGAATATTGAAAGGTAACCAAACTTCTTTTTCTATTGTGTACTTAGTATTATATGTGTTAACCTTTTGCTAATAATTTTTTCCATTTTAAGTACCCAAATTATTTAAGTCAAATTATGAAATGTTTGGGGATATCACAAATTTATATTAGTCTAAACTCCCTAACTTCTCCACATGCATATACTGTTGATTTTCTAACGATCGTGTGACTGAGGAAAGATAACTTAAACTCTATATACTCGTATTTGTAATAATACCATCAATCACCTTAGTAATCTACAATTTGTACCAATTCCGGAGCAATAAACCCCTGGAAAAGTTGGATTTCATCTCAATCAGAGGTTAGCCGCATAAAAATCTTGCTGTTTTGCCATCTCGAGCAGCAGTCGACAAAACATGGTCCAGGTCATTATAAAATAGCTTCTATAAAAACTTTTGTTTAGTAGATGTTTTCGAAACCCTATCCTTTTAAGTCGGCGGATATAACCACTCGACTTTAGTAGGCATATGACAAGATAAAGTTGCACTAAATGCCTTCTGCTCATTCTATCGATTTCGATTGATATCACGCAGCATCAACTATTTTAAGTATAAGATTTGATTTGAATCTCTGCAGTATCCTTAATATGTATTTAAATTCCAAAAGTCAACGTCAAGTTTTAGTATTGTTTTATAAAGTTATAGCTTGTTATGTTCCCAAGGTAATCAAAACATTCTTCTGCTCTTAATACTCGTGCCAGAAGATCTGAGAAGAAGTATGGTGAAGTATACATTTGAATGCCCCCCGATATGCATTTAATTGAGAAACACCCATGTATTATATTAGTATGTATGTGTATATATACATACACAATGTTATAAGATGTTGATAATGATGATGATGATGACGAAAATAACGCCTTTGAAAATTGCAGGGATTTGCACAAGTGCAACAATACTAACAATAATAAAACTAGCTGCAACAAACAACCTGCTGACATTTTGCAATAAAGCTTTATTAACATTCTTGGCACCGATCAATGGCATCGTGGTATCTGTGTGCAACATATGTTTGCATGTACATAAGTGTTTGTGTGTCTATTTGTGTTATTAATTGAAGTGTTGCAAGTACAAGCGTGGTGGCACGATGATTCAAGATAAGATTATTTCTTTAGGCATAACATGACGACAAAATAAAAACTCTTAAATCACAATCAACATCATCGGTCCGTCAGATCAGTCAGGCCTGTATGTCTCTCAATCGTGACAATGCAGCTAAGCATCATGATTAGCAAGATCAAGGTAGAAATTCTTGAAATATATCTTCGTTTTTTTGTTTTTCCTTTCTCATTTCATTTGATTTAGACTTCTGAATGAATACTGTATTTATCTATGACTTTAATTTATGATTGACTAATTTATTAAAAGGCAGAACATACAATACATACATATGTATGTAGTCCTCCTCTTTCACTCTTCACACTCGGCTTTAAACGACACCAACCAAACAAATAAACATACAACGCATAGTATTTGAAAACCCAGACCAGTCTGAAGATCAAAAATCAACACAAAACAATCATAAGTTCTCTCACTCTTAGATCCATCGTTGCATTTCAGCCATTCACTCGTTCACTCATTCATTTTTTCATTTAGTCAATCAGTCAGTCAACGCCGCACATTAAGTCAGGGCGTTAAAATAGTTTTGTATAAGATATCTGCATTCGTTTGTCTGTCTCTTCCATAAAAATGGTGTCCAACCGCTCAAAGTTTGTCTGTCTATCCGTTTGTCTGTCCTTCCGTCAGATAGTCGTTTTAAGTTCCCCTTCGTGTTTCGTTGTGATAATGTCGCCTGTGTGAAATTCCTTAGGCGGCGGCACTTTTTGGCCACTTAATTATGACTGCATGCGGAGCAGACAAAGTGAATGAGAAAGATGGACGGACGAACGTTCAACGGTCGTACCGATCGATTGATTCAATCGGACCAATCCTAAATTCCAAGAATTACTCTCTTGTTAAGGCATTAAAATTGCTTCTCTATCTGTATATTTTCAGATTTTTTTCTTCATCATCTTTTTCGTTTAGTCTTGTCTTCCATGATCGTATAGAGTATGAGAATTTGTTTCCACGGTTTCGGTTTTTCTGCTTTTTTCTTTTGCTTTTAATAAAATAACTAAAATGTCAAGAAATACTGATAAATACCGATCGAGCGAGCATAATGCTCTACTTAAGTACCTTCGTCATTATAGTTGTATGTTAACAAATAAAATGTTGGAGAAATGAAAATGAAGCAACATAAAGCAGTGAAAGAAGAAAGGCGAGAAATCGAAGAAAACATACAAAATTGTTTGTGTGCGGTGTGTGGTGTGTGAGTGAGTGAGTATAAAGCAGAACAATATTGAAGATTTCAATCTGTTTTTGTTTTTGGGTGGACAAAATGACGACGTCGCCGGTTAGGTTGGTCGCAATTTTAACTCTTTAATGGCTTTTCAATGCAACGTAACCAAGAAAGATGAACATATAGCTCCCAATAAAGAATAGTAGAAAAAAAAAATTGGAACTTAAGAATTTGTATCCTTGAACAACTTTAAATCGTTTACTTTTCCTCTATTCGCCCTTTTCTATTAAAACTTCTCATCTATATTACTTATGTATATTGTAATACAAAATGTGTTCGTTGCGATCAATTGGTCGATGGACCAATTAGATCAAACGAGTTTCCCTGCTGAGTGCAAGTAGCTTGCAACAAATATATGATCGTTTCTCCCCAATATACTCGTACATATTTTGATCAGTTTACGGTCATCAAGTCAGTTTGTTCAACGTACGCGAAGCATCGATAATATTCATTCATTTGATGGAACCGCCGCCGCCATCATCGTCGTCATCGCCGCTACCGACCACCACCACCACCACCATCTTCATCTACCGGCACTACCAACGACTGCGTCGACGTTCACGTTAACGTTGACGTCGACTTTCATAGACGTCATTCTGTTTCAAGATGAATGCACTGGCGAACCAACAACCGTCGGTTCTTAGAGAGAACTACAAGCACAACCCAAAATCAAAATTTAAGAACAAAATAAAGAAAAACATTATACCAAAGTAACAGCATACACTGAGCGAAATATCTTAGGATCATGAATTCACATATTTCACCTTATGTCTTAATTTTGTATGTTATGACTGAATCAATTCAAAAAAGTATAACTTTTCTTATGTGTTTTTCTTTCCATTTAGATCATTATAGATTTGTTATTTAAATTGATTGTATTACGCATTAATCAGGGCTCATTACACCCTCACTAAACCCTGTGTGAATTGATATCTGATTTATTTATCACCAGTTTTTGTATTAATACTATTAAAATGTGTGGGACACTAGTCCAAGGAGGCGAAGCTGAATAAGTCGTCCAAGTGCCCGCGTTCATCTGAAGTAGAGTTCATTTTTTAGTTTTCCGGATCCAAAGGATAGCAAACGGAACCCTATTGCAGAGACTTCGTTGTCCGTCCGTCCGTCCTCGGGTCATATCTCATGAACCGTAACAGGTAGAATTTTCACAGAATGTGTAGTTCTATCCGGGCATCAGCAACAAATACTAAAACTAAAATATTTTAAAAAACTTAAAGGAGTCTCCATACAAGAAACATTTTGGCTTGTACGATCTTGAAATTTGGATGGTTGGTGGCTACACATCAGAAACTTATATATTCGAACTTTTAGTTTGATCGGATCACTAGGGAGGTATATACAAACCACCATAGAAATTCAGGTTCTTATTAGAAAAACTTTTTTGTTTTTTGGACTATTCAACTGAAATTTAACCGCTATGAGTTTTTAATATAGGCGCGGTACATATGTTGGAATCACTCGATTTGGACCACTAGGGGGAGTACCTCCCATACAAACCCCAATGTGGTACGGAACTCTCCGTGACCGACTCGCACTTGGCTGATTTTAGTATTTGATCTCAAAGAATTGTAAGTAATGAGGCTTCAGTCATCTTATTGGGTTTCATGTGCTCAGACGTGTGGCCAGTCAATTTTTGTGGACCAGCGTCGATTGTTAAAACTGTTTGAAAAGAAACAGATCTAAGCAGGATCGATAAAAAGTTATGTATCTGCTTAAAAATAATCACAAGTTAAATATCGAATCAGTAAGATTTAGTGTATTTAAGAGAAATTTCTTTCAGTGTCTTCAATCTACACATTCAAGTAGTAAGTTAGGTTCAGTATATATTCATACATAATATGTATTACATATCGACAAACAGATATCGATGAGAAAAGGGAATATACTTACATAGATATTTTCAGTGCGGTAATCGCGGTCGTTCGGTTGGTCGTGTGTTCCTCGATTCTTTCGTTTGTTCGTTCGCTTGTTCAATCGATCGTTCGATCGTGGATTCGTTCTTTTGGGTGGTTGGTCGGCGAAGCATGGTTCAATAGTTTGTCCGTACATCTGTCCATCCATCCATTCGTCTATCCCCCGCTTTGATCGGTCAGAGGCTTACAACCAACAACAGCAACAACAACAAGAACACAAAAGCGGCCAAGCAACTGAACAAAAAGCAACCAAAGACCTCTTTTTAATGTATTGCAATTCCAAGAATTTAGGAAGAGGAACGTGAGAAACTTTGTTTTTGTTGTTGTTGCTATTGTTATTTTCTTTTCTTTGCGTTTCATTTCATTTGAAGATACAATACTCCAAAAAACGAACAACCGAACTAACTCCTCATATCGGATCGCTCTCGTTCATTCGTTTGTATCTGTTGTTGTTGTTTCTGTTGTTGTTATCGATGGTGGCGGCGGTAGTGGCAGCGGAGTGGAGTGGCGTCGATGAAGGCGAAGTTGTATCTTTGAGTCTTTGGCCTGACGGACTTGGCTATCTTTTGCTCTTCTTTTCCCTTCTCTTCTATTACTACTTAGTATCTACATGTTTGTTTGTTTGTTTGCTGTTCGTTCTTTGTTATTATTATTTCTGTTGTTGCTGCTGCTGACAGACTTGTAACTAAATTCTTCTGGAATTTTGGTTTTAAACTCTGTTCTTATTGCATTGCAGCGCATGCATTGCAAGGTGTCTACGCGTGCAGCCGGCAATTCAGACAGTCAGCCAGTCATCGAGTCAGTCAGTCAGCAGCCAGCCAGCCAGCCAAAACCAGAACTGGCACGTGTGAGGCGCTTAAAGAGAAGTTAGGTAGTGAAAAAGACTTTTGCCGATTATCTCTTCTCTAGGCTCATACCTTCTACGAATCAATCTCCTCCCTCCCTTCCCACCTATATCATGATTACGTTTCATTTTGGCATATAATGTGAAAAGAGAAAGCTCAATACTCCATACTGCATTCCATTGGTGGTTCGAGAAAGAATTGAGCGGAGGATCCCAGGTTTGTGGCATTTTCTTTCAGCAAAATTTCGCTCTCACTGTGTTTCTTTGCAGACATTTGAAGGTGCCTCCTCTCCTTCTCATTCTTCACCTATCTCGTCGGTCGAAGTTTGTTGGAATGTGTTGCAGCAACGGAAACATTAGCAAGGCATACAAAATAGCAGAATCCTGTTGCAAAGCTCGTTAACAAGTTACGAGTTGATGTCGTCGTCGCCGTCGTCTTCATCGTACCCGGTCATCTTATTGGATGCATTGATTTGGGCGGTGGCGGTATTTTCAATTCAATGCGGACACATTCACTAGAATATACTCGTACATGTTATACTCAGACGTTTCAGTTGCTTTACCGCACCTCATCTTGGGATAAAAAAACAGGCCACAGAAACAGAATCACAAAAACAACAACAACAAATGGCACGCGGAAAATTATGCGAACCACGCGAATAAGAAGCTTTCTCGAGTTGATTGTCCTCGATGGTTTCTGTTCAGTTCGTTTGACGAGGTGCGGTGTACTTTTATTCAGTTTAGTTTCGGGTTTTGGGTTACGTTTTGGGTCTATGTCTCTCGCTCTCTCTCTCTCTTTATTCCTTACAATGTCCTCCTCATCATCATCATCATTCATGAAAATATGGAATGCAGCCTTGCGAGTATTCCGCAACCGAACCCAAAGCTGAAGCCGATTTTGAAGCAAATCTTCACACTTTATTCGTATGTTGTGTTTTGTTTTATTATAATGTTGTAGCTGTTGTGCATAGGCAAATGTATCTTCTTGGGTAAACTGTTGCCACTCGTGCAACAGCAAGAACAATAACAGAATAAATGGCAACGAAACAGGAGATACAACATTAATACATGCATATCTCAGGCTCATTCTAGATTTTGGCGGCGTTGTATAAACTAAAATAACAAAGCAGGAAAGCAGGAAAGCAGAAAAGGAAGGAAGGAAGAAAGGTATGAGTAGTAGTATATGGGTAGGTACGAACATTGAAGGTAGGAAGGCGGGAAGATAGAAAGGTGAATTGAAGAAGGAACGCATGAAATTTCTCAAAGTGCAAATCCGTCGAAATAATCTCGCAAAACCAGTAGAACAACATTGCTGCTGCCGTTGCTGCTTATTTGCCATTCTTCGTCTTATTGTTATTGTGATATAAGGACATTGATGTGTTAAAAGTATTCACAGATACATACACACACACACACACATGCAGAGAAACTAACAAACAAACATACATATCCACAAAGTACATACATCGTCGTCACACAGGAAGATCTTTATTTTAATGGGAAATATTTTCAAAAGGCGCGCATTTAAACGCAACCAAAGCAAATTTCTTTCATACCTTCTTCCTTTTGTTAATTTTCTGTTTTGTTTGTGTGTTTTTGTTCTTTTTCTTTTACGAAGAAGATTTTTCCCAGAATTGTTAATTATAAATATTTCACATACTACATTCGTACATAATTATTCGCTCTTATTTGAATACTCGATCGTGAGTTTTTGCGAATATCCTGTTTACGCGGAAAAAGACAACCATATAAAATGGGCGGCAGACAGACACATTTGCTTTGCTATGGTTTCATTTCGCATTGAATTTGGAATTTTGACATTATAAAAGGTTTCATTCAAAATCCAAGATTATGCAAACGTTCGGGAACTACATATACTCGTATTTTGTATCTAAGGGCAGGGGAACTATTGTGAATTTTTCATCCCGCACTAAGAAAATGCCAAAAATCGACATGAGAATTTTTTTTTTGTATTACTTAAGTGTATGTAGACCGACCATTATGGATAAAGTAAGTCCTTGTTATATGAATTTACGTATGTTTCTATGGAACAGAAATATGATAGTTACACACATAGGAAAAGTTAAAAGTGTTTCCTTATCTATTCTGAGTATCTAGATGATGATGTTACCAACATTTTGAGGGTCTGGGTTTCCTCCCTAGAATTATATATACACATATATCGAAGAATTAGGCTAAATTTTGCCTATATGCATAAAAATTAAGAGAATAACGAACAATTGGGTTAAAACAGCTTAGAAAAGACGGAATTTAATATATTTAAAGGATGCAGATGCCTGGTTGATTATGATTCCTTCTAGACTATGCTAATATGCATCTATACTATGCTAATATCTTGCATTCGCATGTTTCGCACCTTATCTCCACTACTAGCCACTTGTTGTTTCCATTCTCGTTACAAGTTTTCTAATTTTTCGATGACATTCCAGGATGAACTCGCAACACACTGAACCTTAAACTATTGGGTTTTCTTCTACTACTAGAGTTTATCTTTATGAAGTTAAGATTTAGACTTGTAAACATAAATAAAAGTTATTAAAAAAAAAAACATAACTTTATGTAAGTTATGCTTGAATTTAAACGAATCAGTAATAAAACAAAAACCCATGAAATTACATTGGATTTGATCTAATCTGGTAAAGTGGATTTCTTTGATGCATGTTAAACTCACAGAATGTATAGATGTTCTAGCCATAATTACTCCAAAAGATACGCCCCTGAACTGCAAATTTGTTGTCCCTACAAATAAACCAAAAAATAAGTTACTTTCAGATATGAACATCTATTAAATGGCTATTAGAATATACCCAAGTAGATCTTGGTTTGACTCTCCAACTGCACTAATAAATGTAAGAGCTCCTTCCTCATCACCTTTTGCCAACCCTTCCTATTTACTAACAAATCCCTCTATTTTCTAACATCACTTCCTGCTATAAAAAAAACGCTTTGTTATCTCCTCTATATTTTGTTGTATTTGCCCAATTCTAACATTTAAAATATCCCATTAATATTGAATTCATGGGACTCCTTTCGTTTAAAAAGTTTTCTACACACCGAAGCCAGTTTGCAGATAATTTCATTTTTACCCCGTACAAGCACCCTCCCTATATTAAACTATCATTTGCAAAGAAATTTACATGTAATGGAAATTAAAAATTTGTAATCTTTTGCAAATTCCAATCTAAATCTTTATGGCAAATCCAAGCAGCTTAATTAATCGTGTCCCATATGATGACCGTTTCTGTGATCTACACCAAAGAATGATAGAATTTCATTCCTATAGAATGGACTAGCATTACTTTCTTCTACATGTTTGTATTCTATTTAGTAAATATTTAACAAAACCTTTTCCAGTTTTGTAATGCCTTTTTGATCCTAGAAACTAACTAAATATTTTAACTTTTAGGTTAAAAATTATGTTTCTTTATAATTATAGGATTCACTACTGCTGACTTTGGAAGAATAATTTAATCAATTATTTGTAAAATTTTGTTAAAATTTTATTTTAATCTGAAGTTTGTCATATAAAAAACAAAATGGCGTCTTATTTTATGTAATTACTGATTATTACGCAATGACAAAAAAAAAATTATTATTGAAATACAAATTATTTCTAATGTAAAGAAATTGTGTAATTAATGAAATGAAATATTTAAGCACAAATTAAAAAAAAAAAATAATGTATATTTATATATTATTATTTTATTTTATTTTATTTTTTTATTACATTTTCATATGCGAACAAAAAAATAAACTAATTTTCTACAACGCAAAAAAGTTTAATTCAATCGCCGCCATTATGAATTTTGAATTTTGCCCTCCCACCAGCACTACACCTCCTCAAACAACCCACCAACACCCAAAACTTTGGGACTCTCCAAAAGCACACTTACAAAAACAACAACACAACGCCAGGCATCATCTCTTTCTCTCCCTCTCTCTCTCTTGATCGATCTCGCTCTCTATCTCTCTTTCTGCCATTACATAAATACACACACACACACACACACACAAGCACGATCGATCACACATACCAATAGGAAAATAATTCACAAATACCACAAACGATGCCCAGACAAATCGCGAGAGTAAAATCCACAAACGCGAACACGAACACAAACACAAACGCACTTGCGTCATTCGTGTCGCCCAACTCACAGCTTCGTTTCTTCAGTTTCTATGAGAGCAAGCCAAAAGCCAACAGCTTAGCGCCAAGAGAAGAGTAGGAGAAGGTAGCTGTCGCGACGGCAACGTTGTCGTCGTCGTTGTTTTCGTTGTCGCGCAATAGCAGCACACAGCACATTCCAAGCCAAAGAAGAAAGAACCAAAGAATTTAATTGAACTTTAGTTGTTGGTCTTGAAAGAGGGCAGTTGTGGTGGTGATGGTGGAGGTGGGTGGGTGGCAGTTTGGGCGTTGGGTGGTTACGGCACATATTGAAGTGCAAAGCTTGGAACTAATCTAGAGTTTTTTATTTTTTACTTCTCACCTCATGAAGAGGCACAGGATAAGGACGAGTTTTGTACTATAAAAGATATTCATACTTATAAGTTTTTCCCCATTGAAGAAACCTTTTTAAATTTTTTGTTGCTAAAGCTTTGCAATGCCTGTGCTCTGACTGTGTTTGCTCATTTGCTCCACTCGTGGCCAAATTTGTCGCTGCTCTTGCTTTTGTTTTTGTTGTCGTTGTTGCCTTTGGAATGCCGTTTTCTGTTGCTCGCTCGATCAATCGATAGATGCCATGGTCCATGTGTATAGTATAGTATGGGATGTGTGCATCTGTGTCTTCTGAGTGCTTCACCTATGTGTGAGTGTGTAAATTTTAGCACTACTGTCTGTGTGTATCTTCTCTGTTTCAGCTTATTATTATTGTACTTAGTATCATAGTATAGGTGAGTATCTACTACTACTCTAATACAACACCTATAGATGTAATTTGTATTTGAAGATTACCCACAACCACTCACTCAACCGCAGCTGATAAGAAACTTAGAACTTAAACACATACATATATA
The DNA here is from genome assembly GCA_037043295.1 of Amiota minor. Classification (NCBI taxonomy): domain Eukaryota; kingdom Metazoa; phylum Arthropoda; class Insecta; order Diptera; family Drosophilidae; genus Amiota; species Amiota minor. The sequence continues at coordinate 5,968,600 of JBAMAW010002187.1, read as the reverse complement.
CAAATTATGTATGTATGTATGTATATACATACTTCTGTGTGTGTGTGTGTGTGTTGATAGAGTAGTTACTTCAAATGTATTGTTTTGTATTTGGTGCGATGACGACTTTGAACACTAGTACTTAGTTTCATTTTCATTTCTTAGTGCTTCTATATATGTATGTACTAACGCAGCTGCTTATGAAGTTTGATATTAGACATACACACATACATACATATGAACTTACATATGTAGGTACACAGCCCACCCATAGGTGGGCAATTATGTCACCTTATCTAACCATGCCCATTTGATATAAAAGTTCAAAAGAACCTTAATTTTTTATAAAATATATACACATAATATAAATTTCAATAAAAAAAAATTGTATACAAGTCAAATCTCAATAGAAATATGCTCTCATCAAACAAAAGAAATTCTTTTTTATTATTCAGTTAAATTTTAAACAAATTACAATAAATCATTTCACTATATGCGTACATACTCATACATACATACATACATACATATGTGTATAAATTAATAGATACTATAAAAAAATAAATAACACTTATAACATGTTATCAGTTTACAAAAGCTGCACAAACTCACCATGACATATGGAGTTGCTCCAGACCTCACGAGCCAACAAAATATAGTACAAGACATATGTATGAGTGAATGTATCCATAGATACTTTGAACATTTATATGTATGTATGTATGTAGTAAAGATACAGATTGAAATGATATATGGAAGTATAGTCGTTGAATATTTGTTCATCAAGCGCCACCAAACACTTGACTCTCTGCCACCCACCCGCACAAGACTCCCTCACTCTCTCTCTCTCTCTCTATCTCCTGTCAGTCTTTGTTGTATAATATTTCTTACATTAATATTAATCATAGTCATCATCAACATCATCATCGCCATCACCATCATAATAATGACGAGGCCAGTCAGTACTCGTAACAACTTGAATAACGACGTTTTGTAAAAACTACTTCAATGTTACCCAATTAAAGTTTACAGCAATGAATCATTGGAATGCTAAGAATTTCTATAAACACAGACACATTACACATATTGTTAATTTATATCTATGTAGTATATGAAGTGATATGAATGCGTATGTGAGCTTTGGTTGTTTGTTGCTTGTTTGTTTGTTTGTTTGTGAAGTACTTACATCGCATATACAATTCATATTCTATTATGTACTAGATATGTACAAGTACATATGTACAATACAAGTATCTCGTATGTATGACTTACATTCAAAGCATACTCGTACATAGATACGAGTGTGTGTGTTTGCAGTATCTTGGTCTCTACAATATCTATCTACGTGTATTTATAACCTTTTGTGATAATTTTGAACGTGTGATGAATGATTTTGTAATGCAGACAAACAAGAACATCAACATGAATAGTACCAAGCACACGGCTCAAGACTTTACCAAAGCTCCCAGAGCCAGTGGCAGTGGCCGCCCAATAAAGTGAGGGAAGTAAGTACCGCAACAAAACATTCAATGTAATTTACAAGCACCAACCAAGAACAACAAAAATAACAACAATAAAAAGAAACAAAACAAATGAAGTAAAGAAATCATAAAAAGAAATCTTGCGATAAAAAGCTCATAAAAAGCAGCGACAACAAAAGCAGCGATCTACTATAATAAAAATAAAAAAAAAAGAAAAGAAAACAAAGAGTTCACTTCTTAAGCGATTACAATGTACGGAATACATATATCTACGATATATACATACATATGTATTTGTTGAAAGACCAACAAACCCCACCAACCAACCCTAATTCTGCCGACAGATTCTGTAAATTTTTTCAAAATTTTCAACAATTTTTACGGAAAACATGAATGAAATTTATATACATTGTACATACTCCAGGAACTATAATATCCTCTTTCCAATTGGTATCAAATCAATAATAAAAAAAAAAACAAGGAGTGCAAAACTTGACAGATTTCAAAGAATATTCTAACAGTTTTTGATACATGAAAAACCCTAACAGAATTGTTATACACAATTGAATTGTATTGCACTTAGAATACTAAAAATTCCTTCATATCCTCAAATGCAATTTCAATTAATAAGCCAATCCCAATGGAACTAATCATTAAAGTAAGACTATTTAACTACACCCTAGGTAACAGATGATAATAAAATCTGCAGGACAGTTCTCTAGTGGAACCCACAATGTTCGGGGAGCTGTACCAGACCAAAAACCACCTGAAGACGCATGTTCGAAGCCGAATTCAAGAACTTTAGCACTAATTGGAATAGATTGGCAATAATTTGAAGTATAAACTTATTTGGCGAAACTTGGGAATCAATCAATTTCTTAACATATAATTTTTTTTAAATTTATTTTTTTGCAATCTATCGTAATGGTTAATCAGCGAATTTGATTGTGCACTCTTATTACGTTTCTATCTTAATTTTCATGGTAAACTCTGAACGGCAAATCCAGTGGATGCCGCTGATTCAATCTTTGGGTGTGCTGCCTGTTACCAAACAGGTTGACTGCAAGATGATTAACATGACTCTTCAGCCTGGAGATATATGAGTTGCTGATTTTTGCGATCTCCTCACGGATCGTGGAAGTTTGTAGATCTCTATGTAGGACTGAGTTTCTCACGTGCCAGGGAGTTCCAACAATCTAAGCAGTAGTTTGGACCGAAACCTTCGAAGAATCTCAATGTTTGAGTTAGAGGCAGTGCCCCATAGCTGTATTCAATAAGTCCACACCGGTTTGAGTATGAATTTTTAGAGTTAGCCTTCTATCGAGAGTTAGTCCAAGGAATTTCGCAGATGTGTTTTCCAGAATAGTGCCTCCATTTAGGTTTATGGGAGGGCATCTCTTGCGATTCATGGTAAAGTTTACATGAATAGTTGAAGGGTATAACCCTTCACGCAGTAAATACTTAAGTTTGTCATGAAGTTTGTAACACATAGAAGGAGACATAGGATACCCCATAAAGTACATTATGATCAGCTCGACGAGAAGAGTCGATTTAACTTTGCTCGGCTTTGTATGCCAACAAGTCCCTTAGTTTTTGAGCTAGAGAGTTGAAGTTTTGCATGAAGATGCTCACCTGACGCTGTATATATGTTGGAATCAGCCAAAGTGAACCACTAGGAGGGCCACTCCCATACAAACCCAAATTCGAATGCATGTTCTTATTTGAAAACTTTTTTGGTTTTTGTACTATCGAACTGGAATCACATTTGGACATTATAAGTGTTTGAACCATATTCACTTACCATGTAAACTGCAAGGTCCTGGGATTACTCGATCATAATAGCTGCCATAGAAATATTTCGGTCTAAATGCACAAATGTAGTATGAATACTTACTCTTCCCTAACCATAAATTAAATCAAATCAATAATGTAATATTTCTCTATGCTCAATTAGAGGAGCGTATACAAAAACGCAAAGCGTGAAGAGCATTGCAGCTTCGACATAGTCGAAGAAAACCTTCATTTTTCTTGTGTTTTGTTTAATTGAAGATTGTCGAATCATCATAATGCAATGGAAGTTCGGGTTATGGAAGTAAATTTGGTTAGAATATTCGCTTTAAAAGCTAATACAACTTGATCTTGATCGAGTTTTGGATTGACTTATAAATGGTGTCTCTTATTGATTCGGCGGCTACAGTCTGGCGTGCTTTTTGCACAATTATTATGAAGATTTTAAAATCGTAATATTTGTCTACAATTAAGCCTGATTTTTTCTATTAACATCAGTATCTGAAGATTTGTACAAAGGGTAATGTTCTTCTTGATAAACTCTTACCACAAATCAACAATTAATCTATACAGGAAATGAGTCTGAAATTTCAGTCTTTTATCCAGAGTCTGCCAATGCTATTTAGTGGTGAATTTCAAAGAAATAACCTTTTTAAAAAATATAAAAATATATTGTACTTATACATATTAAGTGAACACATTTTCGAAATCTGCACAGAATTGTTGTATAATACAACTTTATTCTTCTGATAAATATTTTAATAAAAATGTTAAGTGATCCGAAATAACTTAAATTTTCTAATCCTCATCTAATGAAAGATGTGTTAAAGAATACAAACTATAGAAAGGCATCACTCGCAATGGAAATGCCACCAATCAGACAGTCAACCATCCATCCATTCATTTAGTCAGTCAGTTCGATAGCAAATAAAGGAACTAAAAGAACATACAGATTAATAAACAAAAAAAACAAAATCAAACTTGTACAATAACAACGAGAAAAAAACCTATGAAAATGACCAAAGACAATTTCTTGCGTTTTTCCAGGAATTCACTCAATATAAAAATAAATTCAAATAAAACCCAAACCAAGTTAAAGAAGCAGAAAAAAAAAGAAGGAATTTCAACAACAAAATCAACAACACCAAAAACAACAATAAGAATAACCTCCTCAGCATGAAGAAAAGAAGCGCGATCTCGGAGATCCAAGAACTTGCAGCAGCATTAGCCGAAGTTGCAGACGCAGACAAACGAAAGCCGAAAGTCGAAGAAGAGCCCAAAAAGAAAACAGACATTCTTTTTATTTTGTTTTACTCACATTTTGTGTAAGAGATTCTTTAGAGAGAAAGGAAGAGAAAAGCGAAAAAAATTAATAGAGAATATGGAGACAGAGTCTACCAAGATGCAATACTCGTATCTAAGAGTTAAGAGTACGAGAATGTTTAAAGCTTTGTAGTTAGTAGTAGCTCCGGACAGGAGAATGAACTTGGGCTGTAAAATTGGCAGACAACAACAACAACAACAACAGCAGCAGCAGGCATACTACTATCAGTAGTTGACGTCGTCATTACTGTTGTGTCTGGCAGGGCGAGATGTGAACATGTATACAGCATTCCATGGACCAGCCAAAGCCATCGCCATCTCCATCTCCATCTCCACTAACAACACAAGCGAAGCAATCTCAGTGCAGCTTCTTTCTTTCAGTTTTTGCCACCGTGAATGCTGTTGCTACTCACATAGATACACATACAGATTCATATATGTATGTATGTATGTATGTATATGTGGTATAAACAGATACACGCTAACAAACACTCATTCGTTGTGGCACAAAGAATGCGCTGTCAGCTTCAAGTTTTAAGACATTATGGCAATGAAAGAACTTTGTGCACGTTAAAGGCTCCAAAGAGAAGGCGCCGCGCGATGATGCGAGGAAAGCTCCTTCATTCGTTCGTTCGACCGTTCGTTACTGGCGGTGGATGTGGTTGATGATGATAATAATAATAATAATGATAATGATAATGTTGTTGTTACCTTCCACATAACATCATCATGATGATGCTGATGATTATGATGATGCTGAGATGTTGCTGACGACGATGATGATGGTGTGGCATTTTACAGAGCAACGACGCTTCTGCATTTCCTAAACGAATCCTCTAAAAATTATTTATTAACATGAAAGAAATTCACCAAAACAGGTTAAAATCAACCAACAACCAACAACCAACAACCAACAAGCAACAACTAACGATGAAGACGATGGAGACGGTCATAAGCAGTAAACAATAACAAAAACAACTAAGTGCAGACAATAATAAAAAAAAAAGCAAGCAATCAGGCGTGTGGACGGACGGAAGAATTGAACAGATCGGGAAGGTAAGATGGCAGTAACACAGGAAGAGAGTGCCGTATTTGGGGAGGAGGCATAGCATTTGTTTGGTTGTTTGCTTGGAGAGCTTGGAGTAATGCTGGCAAAATTCGAAAAGGGCCCACAAGAAATTCCATATGAGACATTGACTTCATCACAAACACACACACACACACACACACACACAGTAAGACTTTTCTTGGGAAAGTTTTCGCTTTAAAAGTTGGATATGCATTTTTGTCGCTCTCAAAAGTTTATCTGCATGTCCGTCCGTCACTCAATCAGTCAGTCAGTTAGTCTCTCCATTTGTTTTTTTCGAAATAATGTCATAAGAATTTACAATAGTATCATGCAAGGGATTACTTGAGAAAGTATATTTTGATGTGAGGGCGTTTGTGATGTTCCAGTGAGTATAGATCGTGATATATCACAAAGAACTGTTGCAGTGACAGCAAATGTTATTTGGGTCTATGTAAAAAGATTTCGTGTGTCATTTATTAGGAGATCAATGCCGACATAAACTTTTGAAAATGTCGTTTTAATGGGCTCAAGCAGAAAAAAAAAATATTCAACATTCAAACCAAAAATAGATCGTGAAACATTCCGAACTACTTAACAAACAGACAAACAACTGACGACGGGAACAGGGCGCCACTCTACTAAAATACATATAATATGTAAAACAATAAAAACTTTCCTAAACTTATCCGGAAATCATCATCTGCATCGTCACTAAATTCTTTATAAAATCTCTTTTTCAACTCAACAAAATCATCATCAAGATTTTTGATTCTGAAATTGAAATTGAAAACGTCAACTGCCTGCCCCAAAAGGAATTTACAGTATTTAAAAACTAAAAATGACGTCATTTAACCAAATTTAAGTTCTTAAATGTTCTATGATTAATCAGACAAAACATATAGTATAATATACTCGTAATATTATGAAATTTTTTCTGTCTTGTTCAATTTGTCTTAAAATATTTTTCTTGCTGTTTTTCCAATTCGAAAATTTCTTTTCATTGTATTTCTCATACACAGTATTATTGAGTTATGAGTCAGTAATTATGAGAATTCTGGGAAACATTAACTTAAATGTCCACCAAGTGAGAAATGTTTCTTCGAGTGTTGGGTATTTCCCGGTAAGGAAACCTGAAGAATTTCAATAATAAATGAATTATAGCAATGAAGAAATTCTTTCATTGGGAGATTGGATGGATAAATAAGAGTACTTATTCCCTTATATATATATATATTTTTTTTTTATACGGAAAAGCTATTTTTTGATTTTCTTATTTTGTGGGTAAGTGATTTTAAATGTATGTATAAATACATAAGGAGAATAATTAATTGCTGCGCTAGGGTGCCATCATAATCATCATCACCATCAACACTCAATATTGTTGAGCTTCATAGATATTTAATATATCTTCTATCTATCTATCTATCTATCTAGCTAAGTAACTAACTATATTTATATATCTTTTGGATATAGTTTTAGATTGTACTCATCCATATGTATATCTTGGCTGCCTATGTTCCATGCGTGTGTGTGTGTTGTATATGACTACGTAGCTAAAAAAGAAAGAAAGTCGGGGCCGACGTCCCGTCGTAGTGCGGTGCGGTTTATTAGCCAACGTTCTGTCCATTACTCAAAACAGCCACGGCAACGGACAACAACCAGACGGTATTTAATTTGTATAAGGGCGACTTGGATGAGTTAAGATGATATCAAGATACCCTAGGCATTTTCGAAAATCTTTCCATCTAAAAAAGAAAAGAAATTACAAAACTACTGAAATTAAACCTCCAAAAAACAACCGATTCATATTATATAGTACTTTCATTTCTTTGAATCTCACAAGGTAGAGGAGAACAATGATTTGAAGTCATAATAAGCAAGAAAATGTTGCTTGTGAAGAGAATCTGAATTCCAATAATCAAAATCACTAAATCCATTTTATGAGTTAATATAAGGACTTTACTTTGACTTTCTCCTTTTTATTACCTCAAGTCAAGATTATTTTCTCATAATAAACTGGAAGTCCTTGCTTGTTATGCGAATCTGAAAATATTCTTCATTATTTTAGAATTTTATTTTTTAAATCTTAAGATTTCCGTTATAGGAAATATAGGGCATTTGTGATATCATCCAGTGGAGGCATTAATGGAGCGCCACCGTTGCGAGATCATCAAGCAAAACGACAACGACGGCGGTCGCCAATGTTGTCGTCTACGACTTGATCTATTTTTGGAAAGTCTCTATGCTATTTTTTGACTTTTTCGACTAACGTTAGTTGTCTGTCTGTTCTGTGCAGGCCATGAACCACGAGCGATGCCGAAACGCAAGGAAGTAGGAAGTGAAATATACTTGTACTCGTATACTAAGTATCTAAGTATTTGTATTTGTCTATCTACATATTGTATTTATTGTGTGTTTGTCTGAGATTGCCTGCCTGCCTGCCTGCATGAGGCTATGAGTTCTAAGTTTTCCTTCAGATTCTGTTCTGTTAATTTTGTTGGATTGATGCCTTTTTCTTTTTGGTTTGCCTCGTCGTCGTCGTCGTCGTTTTTAGTCGTCGAAATGTGTCTCGTTCTTAAAGGTAATTTTATTTTTATCTAAACATCTTTATGTGCTTTTAAATGTGTCGTCTTTGTCGTCGTCGTCGTCGACGTCGTCGTCTTTGTCTCTCTGACGCAATTAACAAAAGCAATGAATCTGATTCGAAAATTTGACAATAGAAAATCGCTTTCAAAATAACCATCTCAACTCATTTGAATTTTTTTCTTTCCTTTTTTTTTTTGATTGATTGACTGATTGATTGCAGTACATACATAGTTTAATCTATAGAGTATGATGTTTTAATGGCCAAAAATAGCAACCGGATACATTGCCGCATTCCAAATAAACCAATGTTGTTGTTACTCATAGAACATTCCATGCAACCAACTTCACTTGTAAAAGTATTTATCCCATTGCCCAGTCAGTCAGTTGTTAGATACTCAGATATTCAGCTAAATGAATGCTGCAGCAATTTTCTTATACACAAAAACAAAGAATAGGAAAAACCAACGAGATCAAGCGATGGAGAGGATGTTAGCATTGTAGCACATGCAATATTCTGCAAAATAAGCAACTGCACCAAATTACTCCAAACAATCTAAGTATCTAAGCCAGCAATAGTGAATTCATACTCCAGCATCATGGCTAGCAAGTAATGGCATTAGATACTCGTACAATATACAAGAGATCTATCTCTATGCAAGTGAATAACAGCAGTGGCAGCAGCATACATAGTACATCCGTCGTCATCATCATCATCTTCGCCATGAATAATAATAATGATGGTAGTGATGATGATGATGATGATCATCATCAATATCTTGGTTGCATGTTGATGATGTTGCTTGAAACACTTTGAGCGCTTTTTCCTGTGAAGCGTTTGCATTTATTTTCAAATTATTGCACATTTCTGGAGTCATTTCCGCATTCTTGCAAATGACCGTTGGATCGCATTGGATCTTCTCGCATACTCACTCACTCAGTCATGTCTCCATCTCTAAATCTTTCTTTACATATTTCTTCTAGACTCTAGAGACGACATATTTGGCAAAACATGTTGATGCCACCACATCACTACTATTTCAACTTCAAAAGTAAGTTGTTGGAGTCTATGAAAGACTAGTAAGAATGAAGAAAGACTCCAACATTAGCCAGACTTGAGAAGTTTCTAAGCGCACCCAAAAATCCAAGCCACCGCATTCTTGAAATAACTAAGAAAGTGGTGAAAGGCAAGGCAAAGCAGGGAAAGCAATTAGAATGACAATCAATGGATTTAAGCTTTACAAAGACAAAATTTTTGTTGGTTTTTGTTTTGTTTTTGTGTAAATGAGTTTGGGTGCACATAAAAATGCATTCATTATGTATTGTCCCAGACACCTTTAAAAGAAACAGACACATTAAAAACGGGAGAACTGGGATAAGCAGAATAACAAGACAAGACAAGACAAGACAAGACATTGAATACCAATACCAAACTACAAAGTTAAAGAGAAAGAGAAAGAAAAAGAAAAACATATTGTAGTTAGAAACGGAGAAGCATTAAAATGTCATTCATATGAATGGACGACAATAGACCGCATGCCACGCATTCCAAAGTCATGCCACAAAATTTATTCATATTGATATATTTTACATACAATAAACGTAGTCATAGGCGCGTTCTCCTAACTGTAACACGAGCAAAAGTAGTGTGCCAAAATCCTAATAAGAAGCCCTCAGATAAGATGTTTCATTTTAATCTGGACTCAAAAGATAATTGGGTTATGTGGGAAAGGCATCCGTATACTAGTTAAAAGGACATTATAGAGTTATGAAACACGTACTTATATAATACACAAAAACGGATAAGTCTCAACGATCAATATGGGTCATGTTGTTAAGAAGAGAAAGCATCAGAGCATTTGCAATGGTCCGCCGATATCTAGGCAACCATTATATCAGAATCATCAGACTCATCTCTCGAAGAGCTATAATTATGATTTTTGTTATGTGTGACTATCTCCCGCCCTTGTCATAATCTAATCTCTAATCGAAAACAGATCGGATATCGAATCATATCTGATGGTGAGCTCCGAAACTCTATTTTGCCCATAGCTCCCAATGTACATCATCTGCACAATCAAAGGAACCAAAGAATATATTTTTCTATAAGTGGAATGCATACATTTACTTAAGTTAAGCTTTGGGCTAACACGAATGAAGATAATACTGCTGATGATGATGACGAATTTAATTTGGTTATTGTGAACTCAAGTGGCGTGTGCAAAGTGCATTCCAAGCATGCTGTGTCCAATGCCCGAACTATTGTCATTGTCCGTCCATCAGTCTTTTCTCATGACACCGACTAAGTTCAAAGCAAAAAAAATTCTTGGAAATGAACTGAAATTGTTTTGAAATAGGATTCTATGTCGTTGGCTGAGAGCGTACGACTGAGGTTAGTCTGGCTCTCCGTCTGTCTGTCTGTCTGTCTGTCTGTCTATATGTTTGTGCGATGGCTATTGCTCTATTATTTGGTTCAATATATTGGGTTCTTCTTGTGAATTGAGGCCTCATGCTGCGTGGGCGAGTACGTAAAAATTACAGTTACTCAATGGATAAACAAAATAATATCAAGAAGAAAAATAGTTATGAGGGAAATTCCTGGAAATTCTTGCTCACTTGATGACTATGATGAGACTGGGCCACACCAAAACGAACACAAACTTCTTATTCTCCTCTCATATTGAAGTTGACCCTGTCGATTTGTTGACTGATCCCAAAACTGATGATATTCATTATTTATGAGACAATGAGTCTGACTTCCTGTCATTGAACGCCCTAAGAAGGACATCAATTCTCAATTTTGATGGTGTTTTTCCTTTGCTGTCTGTCTATCGAACAATTTCATCAAAGACATGCCGCAGGATACCGAATAAACTGAATATTTACATTGAAACTGCTGAGAATTAGATGTTGCTGACAGACTCTTGGATGGATGTGTACATTACTTAAATGGGTGACCACCGGCCGAACTACTTCCAGGAACGGACTCTTATGGAGTCGTGCTGTCTTTTGGGAAATTGTCGTTAATATACTTCATTTTTTATGAGATTTTTCTTTAAAAAAAACAACTGGGAACAAATAATTTTCTTTACACTCAATTAAGCTCATAATCGTATCAACCATGTATGGTAACTTGATCTGTGGAAACAAATCTCTCTCTTGAAAAATATAATAAAAAAAAAAGAAACAACCACAAATTGATTTTGTGACCATAAAAATTTGAATAGGAATTTATTAAGCTTCTAATCAAGCATCGGAAATATTTGAGAAATTTATGCAAAGTTTTATTTTTTATTTTTTTTTTTGTGATTCCAAAGAAAACCACATGAGCAGCAAGTGAAAATGATATGCTAAATTTATTTTAAGGTTTATTCATTTTTATTATAATGTTTTTGGTTATAGAGAAACGGTAAAATCTCAAACGATGTATCCTTCTAGCAGTAAATGCTAGGGCCACTCCTCATAAAACAAATGACAATTTCAATTTGGCAAAGGAATGGAGGATAGAAATGTCAGAAAGGAATTTATTGGCTCGGTAGTAAAAAGGTAAGAGAGATGAAACAAGAGAGAGAATAGTGGTAGAGAGCGTGCACAACATTTCATAACAAAAACGAGAAAGTGATAACGTTGAAAAGGATAAGGAGATAATAAGAAGCAGAAATGAAAAGAGAATTCGTGGCAAGGAAAAACAAAAACCGCGCATTTTATGTAAAAACCCAGAAAAATTAAAAAATAAAAAATGCAATATGATAGTCTTTAGTTTTTTTTCTTCGTCTTACCTCTAGTCTCATCTCATCCCGTCTCTCTTCCCTTTCATGCTTCTTCAAAGTCAGCTGTTCTTAACCTATGGTATGCGATTCACAGCCAAAGGCCCCGGAAAAACATTTTAAACGATGTAATATTAGTTATATTTGGTATTCTTCGCTATTATCCTTAATAATATTTCATTAAAATTCGATATTTGAATGAAGAATAATAGAATATACATAGGTTAGGTTAGGTTATACAGGCTGCCCGCGACAACACGCGAGCAGGCCGGTGAACCAACCAAATGAATCAACAAAATCAACCAAATCCCCCAGTGGGACTTTCGCCACACTACCCAAGCCCTCAAAAAAGGATCTTCCAAGAAAACGGGATCGCCTTCTGAGTGGTGCAGGACAGTCACACAGGAGGTGCTGAATGCTTTCTTCTTCTTCCTCGTTTTGGCAGCTACGACAGAAATCCTGGTGAGGAATGTGCAACCTCTGAGGCCAATTGCACAATGCCCCATTAAAACTCCTGGCATCATCCGAATTCTTTTCTTGTTAAAGTGTAGGAGTTCGGATAGTTTTTTCGACTGATAGGAAGCCTGGCTCGTTCGTCCATCTCGTCTCTGCTGCTTCCTTAGTGTCCGCTACCAATTCCGATTAAATATCATACAGGGGTCTGCTTACGTCCTTAACTGCCCGAGAGATGGGCAAAACAGATCCCCTTCTGGCACACTCATTCGCCATCTTATTTCCTAAGAAACCAGAATTGCCAGGCACCCAGATTATCTCTATTGCCGTCTATCTAGATTAAGAGCCTCAACCGTGCTACGGACGATTTTACTCTTAATACTATGTGCCGACAGAGCCTTAATAGCAGCCTGGCTGTCAACGTGGATAGCTACGTTCCTAGGTGTTTCTCCCAAGGTGCTAATCATCTTTGCCGCTTGCCAGACCGCATAGATCTCCGCCTGAAAAGCACAACTCCAATCAGGTAGACGAATGGAAAATTGGGCTGTCAGCTCCTTCGTATAGATTGAAAGACAGTCTTGCCTAATGGCGTTTCTATTCGGGAAAATTAAACTAAAATTATTTTTTCCATCTTAGTTCCGGCACACAGTAGTGACTTTCTCACCCATCAGCACGCAACGCCACTTTTTACAGGATGGTGCTATGGCCCATTACGCAAAGCTTGAGAAGGTGCAGCTCCGGAAGTCTGACTGCACTCCTTGCAGGCACGTACTTGGGATACATGTCTACTGGCTGTAGAATATCCATACTTCTATGTAGAATAATTCAGAACGGCATATTCGGTACAATGAAATTCAATTATAACTCTAACATTCGCTAGTATTCGATATACCCACTTAGGAGAATCTTGAACGGTATCTCACTGATTGGAATGGATGCTTAATGTCAATGGCCTGCATTTAAACGTCTTTTCTAATTTGATATTCAACACAACTTACCCACAGGGATGTGCGAAGTCATTACTGGAGGATCATGAAACTATTTTCTAAGTTTTTTTTTTCAATGTATTCGCAATTCTTTGCATTAACCCATTTGTTTGGTTTGTTATGTCCGGTACTGACTATGTTTAAAAATTACGTATTGCACCAATATCGGACAGAAATAAAAATATGATATAGAACAGAACATTACTGAGAAACAAGAGAGAGCAACAGGATCATTTTCTATGCCTCTTTGATGGTGTACAATGGAACAGACTTTGAAACGTAAGCAACTACATGTTACCTAGTCTGAACAATAGACCCACGGAGCAGTGGCAGTTATGGGTTATGTTACAATAGGACCTATTGAGGCTGCAGTGCTGAGATAACTAGTTATCGTCATTTCCAAATTTACTATGATTTTTATATTCTTAATTCTATACTTAATAAATGTGTATATTAATTTATTTAATGCCCAAGATCATTTATTAGCCCCATCATCTATAAAAAATAAAGTATTAAAATCCGTGTAAAATGGCCAGTTTTGTTGAAGAAGCAAAGGAGGAAAAATAAATTTGGTGAAATGAAGTTTAAGAACCACTGCTCTAAATATTTTTCGTTTACTTTTTTGTGTTCGTTCGACTTTGGCTTCTTCACAATCTCGAAAAGAAGTCCGAAGACCATGGAGAGACGTGCGACGCTACATGCGTCTTCTTCTTCTGCTGCTGCTGCTGCATTTATTGCTGTTGTTATTGTTATTGTTGTAGGGCCCCCAGGGCATGTTATTCACTCTGGTGTTGTTGTTTTCGTTGGTGTTGTTCTTGTTGTTGTTACTTTTATGTGGCGGCGGTGGCGTATGAATGAATTTATGCTTTTGTTATTTTTATGTTTTTCCCTGGAATTTCTTGAATACCTTCATTCGTCGATTTAATTTCATTGGGTTGCTTTGCGTTTTCTTTTTCTTTTTCTTCGTTTTTGTTCAACAAATTCTGTCCAATGTATCTGTCTATTTGTCTGTGGTGTCTGTCTACATGTCTGATGTGTTTACTTTAACATTCCGACGCATGCACTCGGCGTCGCGTCGCTTTGCATTGCGTTGTGTTGCGTTGCGTTGATGTTTTTGGGGCAATTCAATTTAACTTAAAGCCAGCCAGTCAGTCAGTCATTCAGTCACTCAGTCTTTCAGTCAGTTAGAGACCCCCCCAACTCCAACTCCAACTCTTGATAGCAATGGCAACTGCAATAGCAACGGAACGTGGCGAGTTTTAAGCACGTGGGGCAGGCGGCATGTCTCGTTCAGATATCAACAGGTAGACGGCATACATACTCACACAAGCATACAAACAGATGCAAACATATACCACAAATACACACACATAAATGAGTTACTTGATTCTTCTTGGACTGAGACTGACACTGAGACTGAGACTGGGACTTGAACTTAGACTTGGTTTGTCTTGCCAAATAAACCAAGAAACCAAGAAACCAAAACTTTTCTGTTAAAACAAGCACCCACTTTGAAGGTGTGTGGGGGATGACAATGACGACGACGCCACTGAATTGTTGTTTTGTTTTTCTGTATTTTTGTTAATTTTTAACATTTTTTTTTTTTTTGGCATTTTTGTTTTTATTTTTTTTTTTTTTTTGTTTTATTGTGAATGTAGGTAAGTATTTACTGTGGTTGTTGTTATTGTTGTTGCTGTTGCCTCTTAGCCATTTCGAGAAACTCTTCTTCATTATCGTTTTGTCGTCGTCTCCATTATTATTGCAGTCGTTGTTGTTTTTGTTGTTGTTGTCGTTGTCGTCGTCGTCGTCGATGTTGTTTTAAGTCATTTCCAGGCAAAAAAATTTCGCATAAGTGTCGCTTTGTCGTTGCCGATTCTCTTCCCACGATCATTAATAAAACTGACACGTATCCATATATGTATACTCATACACACACACACATATATATGCATGCATGTATGTATGTATGTGAATATACAACAAAAAACAAAAAAGTGTTCACGCTTGGCTTTGAACAAAATTTCCCACTCATATTCCCCCAAATTCAAAAAAATCCCTTACTTAATCATCCATTCATCATCATCTTAAGTCACATTTTGGAATCCAAGTATTTACTTTCTCTCTCTCATCATTTCCCTTATGACTCAAATCCAATATCAAATTCATAATAATAATAATAAAAATTAATTCTTGCATAATAATTTCTTTTTTAACTAAAGACGAGTCAGTCATATGCAGTCATATTTATCGCCTCATTATGAACTGAAATATATGTATGTGCGTCTATTTTAGTTGGCTTAATTGCTTGATATGATGGTTTTTCTTTATTTCTTTGACTTCTTTCTCTTTATTTCTTTATTTTGTATTATTCATAATCAGTTGTTGTAAATTTTATTAATTCGCTTTTTCAATACAATAAGCCTCCATAAATTTTAATTGTTATTTTATAAGGAAAAAAAAAAACACAAATTAGATGGTAAGGTTGGAAAATGTTGTTGAAATGAAGTACATATGTACATACATACATAACTACTTGAAATTTGTTATACGTTATTGTTTCTCAAACTACCCACGTTAACAGGGTGCACAAGCTTGCATTACTTGTTTCCGGTCATGAAAATTATCACACTTCCTGCTTGTAATCATGAATATAATTATTATGAACTTCTTGTTTCCGGTCATGATATTCCTTTGATGAATATTAAACGGATGTGAAAAGCTTTTCCTGTTTCCGGAATATTAAAATATCCACTAGTTACAATTGTGTTTCATTCCTCTTTATGGATATGACAATTGATGGTCATGACAATAGCTTTAGAGGCTATGACCACAAGTAAAATTAATGCACTTCCTCTTACCGGATGTCTCCGCTGATGTGTGCATGATATTTTTAAAAATTCCCCTTACTGTTTGCGGTTATCGAAACAGATTGATTGATTTCCTCTCTCAGGATATGGAATATGACCATTTCCTGTCATGACAATTTGTACAAAGAATATGGCCACATTTCCGTTCCTAGAAAAACTGATAAACAAATCTGAATTTTTGCGCTCAAATAATCGTAAGCAATTTTTTTTTTTTTAACAACAGGTGGCGCCAAGCGAAATGTGCAATTATAAAAATGCACTTAAAACTAGTAAGAACCAGAAAATCTGTAATTAACTTCCGTATTATGCCCGTTTTATGAACGTAAACGAAATATGCAGGTAGGCGCGGTTGTATTTTCAAAATATTTTACATAAAGTGAGTTTCCTTTAAATTTCCTTTATGTCGGTTTAACATCTTCAAGCAATGCCGATGCCGGCTGCAAAAACATGTCATCATATGAATCCTGTTGTTTATTGCTTTCCTTATCAAATTGTGAGCCAATAGACCAAAGTGATTCTAAGTCATAAGATTCGCGTGCACTTGGCATGAAAATGTGCAGTGCAATATTTCCTGCAATAACATTCACGAACAAACAATTACATATTTACAATTAACGAATGAATAGACCATGTGGCATCCCAACCTACCCAAATCCATTGCCATCCATTCACGACTTTTCTCACCTTCAATTTTTGGTAATATATCATCTTTGGTGCGTTTCACTTTATACATGCGACGCACAAATTCCGCCAAGGCCAACATATGCCGATAGCTGCGACCACTACAAACCACCATGTAATCAACATATTTCAGTTCTTTGGGTACATAACAAACGAAAATATCTTCGGCGTGCTCTTTGCGCAGAACATCAACAAGATCCTCAATATCAAAGACACCATGCCGGCCACCTGAAGATTAGATTATGTTTATTGCAAGGCAATTGAAATCAATCAAAACTTACGCTTCAAATTCAATCCAAAGAAGGCATCATCAATGTTACCCAGATCTTCAGGTTCTTCTTGAATGCGTTGACTACGTTGGCGTTCCTCTTCAATATCAAAAATTTCAGTGGAATCTTCGTCACGGAAGGCTTTGTACTTTTGTTGCACGGCCCCTGATAATGTGGTAGTGGTGGCCTCCTTTTGTTGATTTACTTCAGTTTTAGTGTCCGGCGGCTTTGTGAATTCATGATGGAAAGAACGGAGTATTGGCACACTTAGGCGTTTGTCATGCACGAAACGAAATAAACGTGAAGCAATCATAGGAGAAAGCAATATAAAAATTATAATAATATATGTTATAAAACAAAAACAGCTGAGATGAAAAACAAATGGTATTTTGCCATTCTGAATTACAAATGGGTAAGAATAAGATTCTAGCACTGACAAATTAAAAGTTTACCCTCGAAATTTTGAGTTAGTTGGCAATAGTGGCAACGTGTACGAAACCTTGAGTTAGTTGGCAGCCCACATTGACCAATTCAATCTACACCGGAAATAAAAATTTCATTACCACAATTGTGTTATTTAATGTCTTATTATATATTCGTATGTTGGAAACTCAAATCTCAATTTACATGAAACTTTTAGTAAAAAAAATTTTACCCCATTTTAGTTGTCGAGAGGCCCCAATGAATGATTGTAATCAATAGAATAAATATCTATGACAATAAACATGATGTCATCAAACATAAATAACACAAAATATGCATCGATTGTATTTTAAAGTGGTGACGACTACGAGGATTGGTTCTTACCTTTCTTATTAATGAAAACAAATCATTTGAAAATATGGTTTTGGTTGGAAATTTTTAAAAGAACATCAACCATATCATTAAGATCAACCAGAACCCAGAACTCATAAAACATTCAAATTTAAGGTTTTCTGTCTCATGTTTAAAGTTAATAAGTGCAAATTAAAATTTCAAACCTTAAACAATTTTCAAAAACAAAACAAAAGTTATACCAACTTTTCAGTTGGCATCATTGAATCAAATTCTATTCGTATATCGTACGCGTGTTGAGTCAATCCAAACTCAATGAATTATGTTTCAACTGTCGTTCAAACGAATTATGAGAGCAAGTTTTGCATTTTGTGTGGAAAATTATGGTTAAAGGCTGAAGTTCATTTACTTCATTCGTGTGTTTTTGATTTTATAATTTGATTTTCAAATTCGATTCGTACACTATATCATGTATCGGTTATCGGCAATCGTTTTATTTATCGTTTGTATGACCAACTACAGAAATGAAAACATAGTTGGCAAGTGTTTTTTCATCTTCATCGGAGACGCAGTGCTCCGTTAGAATATACTTCATTACTTCATTTACTTCATTCGTGTATGTTAATAATAATAATTTCGGTATAAGAGTGCGGAATTAACGAAACAAAATTAATTTGTGTATTTTTCGAAAATAGTCACACATTTTATGAATGCAAATAAAATACTTTTTGCTATCCAAAAATGTGGTGAAAAAAATTGATAGTAACAACAACAAAATCAACCATACAAAACAACGAAAAAGCAGTAAAAAAAAAAAAGAATTTAGTGAAATTCCGTGTTCCGTGTGTTACCAAAAAATAAATAACGAAGAGAACAAAATTAAGCTGTTGGTGGAAACGTAAAAGAAAATTGCGATAAAAAGTGCAATTGTTTAATGCGAAAACGGTTAATTGTAACAAGATTAGCTACGCCACGAAATGAATACAGAAAAGTTAGCAACGTTGTCAGAGACAACGGAGCAATCGACTGCAGCGACGGTGGTAGCGTCAACGGGTGCAGCAACGTCTGCAAATGAATTGAATACAAAGCTGTTGACATCCAATGCGGTCACGTTCGATAAATCTAATAGTGGCGCTAGTGGTATTAACAACGCCAATGCCGAAGCCGCCGTTAATGGTATTGATGACGAAGCTCGTCTAATTGGCGGTGATAGCAGCAACAGTACTAAAAAAAACGCATTACAAAGCATTGAAGCGGAATACAAGAAACACCCTGATCCCAACAGTTGGCAAAGATTCTATCAGGTATGTATGTGTTTTTAGTATAAATGTGTATTATCTTTATGTGATTATGTCGCTCCAGTGCTCTCCCCTCTCTTACTCTTTCTCGTTCTATTCTAATATAAACATTAAATCGCACACCCTCTCTCTTTTAAACTATAACTACGCAATTTTCCCAAAAAAAAAAAAAAAAAAAAAAAACAAAAAGAAAACCAATAAAATGTAACCCGAAAACACAATTTAAGAAAATTACACGCAATTCAACGACGACGATATTTATTCGTTTTTTCTATGCCAAAAAAAAAAAAACAACAAATAATTCGTTAGTTGGTTGGTTGCTTGGTTTTCAGCAAATAATGGGTTCCCGGAATTGTTCCCGTCGTCTATCCATCGCCTTCTACTTCTTTTTGTATTTTTTTGTTTTTTTTTTGTTTTCGATGTCTCTCATCTACTACACACACGTCATACATACTCACATTGGCTGGCGGCACTCACACATTCAGTTATATGAACATAGAACACATAAAAAAAAAACCTTTTACTGCTGCGCCTTCTCCTCCATTAGTAGTTGTTGTAGTTCACTTCGCGCCAAGCAAGACAAACCAAATCCAGTCAGAACCAGAGATAGAGAAGATATCCTATCCTATACTCTCCTCTCTGATACATACTCACTCTCTTGCTTGCACTTTGCTTATTAACCTTTGCCTGCCGCTTCTGCTGCTGTTGTTGTTGCTCGTTTTTTTGCCTACAGATAAACAACAACTACAACAACAATATTAACAGCAACAACGAAAATTATTCCTTTCGATTTCCACGAAAATGTGATGAGTGCGCAAAAGGCTTCTGCAGATGTTACAACAACGGCAAAAACAACAGCAGCACAGCACTCAGTACAACGACAACTGCTTGCTTTTGTTATTTTTGTTGTTGTTGTTGTGATTGGAGTGCATGTGCACATGAGAGTATGAGTGTTTGATGTTGGAGCAATTGAGCGAGAGCCCAATCTAAAAGCATCATTGCATTGCATTGGCTCGGTTGGTTGGAGCGTTCACTCACTCACCTGCCTGCTGCTCTCAATTTGTTATTTATTGTAGTTGTTGCTCTTTTTTACTGTAACACAAAGCTGCCGTTCTTTTTCTTACCTTATATTGTTATTGGTATTGTTGTTACAATTTCATCTCTTTTTGTTTCATTTGCTGAGTACTTATTCTTCTTCATCGCTTAAGAAGATTGTTGCACTTTTAATTTTTTCGTTTTTCTTTTTTTTTTTTTTGTTTCGCTTGATTAAGTTTACAATATTGCTAACGAACAATCGTAACATTAAACATTTTTCATATGTATGTATTTTCTTTATTTTCCTAACGCTTCATTGCGCTTTTTTCTTCTCTTCGTGCTTGTTGTGCTAATCAACTTCTGTTTTCGAACGCTTTTAATCATGCGTTAATTCCTTTTAACTTTTACCATATTTCTAAAGTCATCATCGTCAGAGCATCTATGAGCAATTGCAAACCACATCGTCTGATGATGAATTCATTTTCTTTGTTTGCTAAAAAAAAACGTTTTTCCATTGATAAACAAATTATATTATTTATGATTTTTCTAGAATTCTATTCTATATACAATATTGGTCAGCAATCATAGTTAAATTCTAGGAAATTCATCTTTTAATCACATTTTATTTTCCATTTCGTTTATCATTGAATTGTATTTGAGTTTGACTTTATCTCGTCGATAGGATGCAATAACAAATTTTTTTGTTTTTGGCTTGCAGCAGATTCGCGCAATGTTTGAACTCACTCACTCTCCCTTATGCGACACAAGATCGTACTACAGTTATACTTATGTATATTAAGAGAAGCGGTTGTTTAAATTTATTTATATTTTATATATTAGATGGAATTAGGAAAGCATACATTGCAACCCCAAACACCCCAAAAGCAGTTAAATCTTGCACATTAAGCCTTCAACTTGAACAAAAGCTTAACTGATTTTCATTAGAATATTGATTCGATTGGATTATATAAGCAGCTTTCATTTGAGTAACGGTAGTGGTTCAGTTGTTCTTCAACTGTAGTCAGTGTGTGGACCTCTGTGGGTCCTTGGAACAATTTTGATTTTACATCCCCCAACTTTTTACGATTTCAGCAATTATTTGTACAAAATTCTGGTAAAATATAAACCATGAATAAAAAACAAACTGAAAGAATTTTTTTGGTCTGAAAAAATAATTTAGTTGATAAAATCGATGGATTATGAAATTATTATTATTGAGTCACAAATTAAATTTTAAGAATGGAGTAAATTGCCTTTGAGTGAAATGCATGGGATACATTGTTTAAGTGATTAGGGTCCACGAATCTTTTAAGAACCTCTGAACTTTAATGTTAAAACACTTTAACTATTCTTATTCGTAAAGAACTTTTCAGGCAAATTTCTGTTTTTAAGCAAAAAAAAGTTAACATGACAGGCGAGAAATGTATTGTATTGCGTTTGTGTTGTGTGAGTACATCTTAGTTAGAAGAAAGCCACAGCGTCTATTTAAAATTCATTCACTCAGTCAATTTACTAACACACGCCAACCACATCATCAACATCAAGAACAGAAAACAAAAACAATATTGAACACATCTACGCGTTTTGTTTGTTGCTGCTTCACAATAACTTCTCTTCATCTCTATGAGATAGATTTTGCTTATGTTGTTGTTGTTGTTGTTGTTGTTGTTGTTATTCTCATTCTTCTTATTCATTTATTACTAAACAACTCAACTACACACTCAACAACCAACGTCGTCATTCGTTCTTTATGCTCCTCAATTCCGGCGAAATCTGTCTTGGCCTTTCTTGGACGGTACGGTTTGCTCTGCTCTGTTTACTTGAAATTGGGATTTCACGGAATTTGGTTGCACAGTTAGGATGACATTGTCGTCTTTCTTTCTTCATCATGTTGTTTTTTGAAGCACCATTTTTACACGTGTGTGTGTGTGTATCAAATATTTCACTTGTATTTTGTATAAAGAGGATAATGAAATTTTCCAACTAACAACTCCCAAGGAAAAAAAGGCAACACGTCAAATACACTCACTCAGTTTATCGTAATGCAAAAGACGCAGTTGTGTATGTCATAGAGTAGAGTATCTCTGTGTTCCTTCTCCTCTTCCTCTCATCTTCTGTTGCCGTTTATCGTTTATATTATTTTTATTCAAAAACATAAGTAGTTATAACTGCAGTGCACACGATTGTATATTTTGCTAAATAAAGTTTTCCACGAATTTTTGTATTTTTTGGTTTGTTGGAATCAAATGTTTCTAACAGAAACATATTTTCCATGAAAATGCATGTCAATGCCTGATTATTTGCTATGAATTATCATTATTTTTGTATTATCTTCCATTTCTAATGAATTTTTTGTACATTCAGGCAACATGATACGTTTATCACTTGGTAACCGACGACTTCCATAAATAAGTAATTGAATGATGATTAGAATTACTGCGAATTTATTTTAATTCTAATTAGATTTACGTATCTTCTTCCAAAAGTTCGATGTTGTTGTGAATCTTGATGTTGAGAACAATGCAAACTCATACAAAAGTACGAGTATACATACTTTCTATCAATTTCGTACTTATGTGTGTGTATATTTATTGGATGTCTTTTTAGTTAATCATAGTTGTTTACTCAGATTTTTGTACTTAGCTATTTCGATATGATTACTCACCTAAAATGTAATGAACTATAATTGTAATTAGATTTTAAAATACAAAATCCACCAGCAAATAGTTATATATCATACATATCTTCGTATTGAACTTGTATTGGTATATCACACATGGGAAACATGTGTTATGATTTCTCACCTGAATGAAAGAAAATCTGAATTTGAATCAGAAGTTATGTACATATATAGATGTATCTTTCTATGATACTTGTATATCACATGACACGAAATCTCATCTATAATGAAATTAAATAAAAATTTAATCAATTTGCATTCTTTCATTTCTTCGTATAATTATTATCTGGAATGAAATGAAATGCATTGAAAAATATGTGTATGTAGAAATAGTTTGAAAAATCATCATCGGTAATCAGTTATCCGTTGAGGAAAGTGATATGGAAGTATTACTCTGGTATATTACAATATACTTAGGTATGTATCTCTCAACAACATTTTATTACTAATTCACAAAAGCCACCGAGATTTGTACTCACTTATTTTGACATGATTCCGTACCTAAAATGGAATGTAAGGAAATGAAATTTAGTTTTATATGATATTAGGAGTACAAATTAGTTCAGTCGGTTTCAAAAGATGGCTTCACCTGCAAGTTATGGCTGATTTTGGAAGCGATTACCTATTCCATTGGAAAGGTTTGACATCTGTCAACAATAATTAGTGTGCATCAGCGTCTGTTTCTGACAACAACATTGTTTTCGCAGAATCGTTGGGAGTGACAGCAAGCAATTTCCGTTCGGTTAAAACAATTGGGATTTATTCAAAAGCAAGGATATTGTGTGCCGTACGAGTTGAAGCCGAGAGATGCCGAAAAGCGATTTTTCACATCGGAACTGCTTCTTGAAAGACATCAAAGGAAGAGATTTTTGCACCGGGTCGAGACTGGAGATGAAAACTGGATATACTACGATAACCCAAAAAAGAAAAAATACTATGCCAAGCCTGGTGAACCCATTTCATTATCGTCTACATCGACGCCAAAGCAAAACATCCACGGTCTAGTGTCATGCTCTGCATATAGTGGGACCAGACGGGTGAGGTATATTTTGAACCTACTAAAACCAAACGAAACCATTAATTCGGAACGTTATCGGCTACAACTAATGCGTTTGAGCCGTGCATTGCATGAAAAACGGCCAGAAACGGCCGAAAGGCATGACAAGGTGATTTTGCAACATGACATTGCTCGGCCCCACGTAGCTGTAACGGTCAAAAATTACCTGGAAACGCTGAAATGGGAGGTCTTACCCCACCCGCCGTATTCTCCAGACCTTGCTCCTTCCGACTACTGGCTTTTTCGACGGATGCAAAACGATTTGGGGGGTCACCGGTTCGGGTCTTTTGAAGAAATCGATAAATGGCTCAATGATTGGATCGAGGCCAGAGAGGACTCATTTTGTAGAGATGGTATTCGAAAATTACCAGAGTGATGGAAAAAAGTAGTCGCTTCCGGCGGACAATACTTTGAATGATGTACTTTTTTTTTTTTTACTTTTTTTGTAATAAAAAAACTCTTTTTCAAAACAAAAAACGGACCGAATTAATTTTTACTCCCAATACATACATACAAATCTAATCGTATTTAACTTGTATTAAACTTTTCTCATTTCATTCTGATAAAGTTTATCATAAACTTGCTGTTTTAAGTTTATAAAAAAGTCTATCAAAGCCTTCGGTTATTTTATGTGTTCTACTGATTTCACTGAATTTCCATCATAATGGAAAATGGTTGGAAAGTTTTACGTCGTTAAGATTTTAAAAAGAATCATACTCGGTGTCGTAGAATTTTTCATTTAAAATTGATATCTTTAACAATGAAACCGTGAAAGCAATTTGCTTTTCCTAGAAATCTTTGTCGTATTTCACACTCTCTCCACCCACTTGTTGCCATGAAATTTGTATATTTTCTTTTTCTCATTTTCCTATTTTCTCTGTTTCTTATTTACATTATTGGTTATTTGACAGAGAAACGATGGTTTTCTGTTCTGTTCTATATACTCGCACAATATAAGGAGTGCAGCAGTGTATACATGGTTGAAAAAAGGGATTCTTGTTGTCGTTGGCGCATGTTATTATTTGTGAGGGATCTTGGTCTCTCAACTAAATAATACTGAAGTTGTTAAGAAGCAACAACGCCGATCCGCTTATAAACTTATGAAACAACTCCGATATCATTTCCTTTTTTCCCCCAATGTGCCCCTAGGAATACGCGCCTCTATTGGTATAGAAAAGACCCCGATTTGTCAACAGCAGATATGTATGTAAATTTATACATGTCATTTTAATGGTTTCAAAAGAAATATCTACATATGTACATATATGTATGTCTTCATACTTAGTTATCATTTGTGTAATTGCAAATTTTCTTTAATTTACGTGAAAGTTGAACAAGGCCAAGATAGTATTGTAGCAAGTGTTGTAGTAGTAAGTAGTTATTCCAATGAGTAGACACATTATATAGTATTGTAGTAGTAGTAGTAAATGACCTAAACCTAATACATACATACACATTTGTAATTCATGAATATTATTTGTTTATATGCATTTTCATGTTGTTGATTAAGAATTTCAAGAGAATTTAGTTACAATTAAACGTAAAAATGTTTGATCAATTTCAACCTTAAATTTGAAAATATTTACAACATTAAAATTTTAGTTTTTCGGAAATGAATTCTATTGTTTTTATTGTTAATTTTTTGCAATTCCCATAAATGGTGAAAAATCAAGAGTTTCACATTTTCTCGCTCGCTCGTCGCTACTCATTTACAGTTTTACGTTTTGCTGATGATGATAATGATGATGATGATAGTAAGTAATAGTAATAATAATAATATTGATGATGATGATGATGCAAAGTCAAGTCATGCCGCCTGATTGTTATCATTAAACATCATCAGCATAAGTTATGATGATGACTATGATGATAATAGCCATGTTGGTTGATGATAGTTATAATGATGAACGCGTCATATGTACAATAATAGAAAAAACTCGACGGTGGATGGTTCTGTGTCTTTGATTTTGTTGTTGTTGCTTTAGTTAGTTTGACACCGTTACATTTGAGTTCATTCATGTTATTTTAAAATAAGTTTTACATACACCGTTGCACATGATAAACTAACAAACATAGATACTTAGATACATTTCTAATACATACAATATGTATGTATATATGTTTGTACATATAAATGCAATTATGTATGTATGTATGCATGTTTGTTGCACATGCAACAAATTCTGCAACAACAACTAAGATACACATACAAATTTTCATTTGGTTTGTTGAATGGATCATATGTGAAATGAATAAATAAATATGTTGAAAAAAGCAAATTTGAGACACAAAAAAAGGGGGTCACCCTAATAACTAAACACCATGAAATGAGAAGAAATATAATACACAGATTTTTCAGAGTCTGATACCCTCCTCACTTTACTCTATCTGCTGCCTGATGTACTTTGTTATGAGATACATATATACATACATATGTACATATGTATGTGATATGTTCTTACTTTGTTTACTAACTCACTCACTGTTAATATATAATAGAGTACTGATTAATCATATAAAATATATATGTACTTTATACTTAGTTACTTGTTTAGATTGGTAGCTTTTGTTGTTGTTTATTTTGAAATAATGCATACCAATCAACTCATCACATCAATTCAATACATTACTCTGACTGAGGACTATCCTGCGATTTCTATTTAATTTTCTTCTTTTTAATGTGTTTATTTTTTTTTTTATACGGAGTAGTGCTACGTAATTATTTCCATTGCATTGTTCACTGACATGCAATAATAATAAAAAAATACACTCATATGTACTTACATCAATGAATGCTGATGGTGTTGATATTGTTGTTGCTTCTGTCTCATTGTCGAAATGTGTCTTACGCGTACGAGTGTGTATGATGTTCATTATTCATCATCCGATTAACACACAGACGCATCACATCTCATCCCATCCCATCCCATCACACACTTATTCATTCATTGACACACTCACTTCTCACTGTGACTTAGTCTGGTATTTGAGTCCATACAGGGTTTCTTATAATACTACAGTGGTTCTTAAACTAAGAATTCTAAGGGAAGTCGCATTCTTCGGGCTATGGGATTTGCAATCCTAAAAAAGAAATGTTTTGCACTATAAAAGATATTGCAAATTGCTTATTTTTCTGGTTTTGGGAAATAACACAACATATTTTCATTTTGTATCATCCCAAAACCTTTTAAAAATGTACATACGGAATTCGCAAGAAGCAGTGACGGTATGTCTATTTGGGTTCGAAATTCCTGGTCTAAGTGTTTCTAAAAAAAAAACATACGTTCTTTATTTATCTTTTAGGATAACAAATCCTTACAGTGAAGCACTTGAGGAATAGTAGAACTTGGACACCATCCCAACCGCCACTTAAACTGCATGTGTTGCATTTTCTCAGTAGCCATGATTATCAATTTTGATCAGTCTTCTAGTCTACATTGTTTAAAGAACATTATTGAGCTGTTCTCCAGTAATGTGTTAAAGAACCGCTGTGTAATGCTCTGTTTTGTGTTGATGGGTTGATAATGATGAAGAGAACAGTAACTATGTTGATAATTTCCTTATTTTGCTGTTCTGTTTTTGTAAGGCGATTAAAAATTGTAGTGCATAAGCTCTTGGACCTGAACCACTTTCCAATTCCACTAACCAAAACCAAAGCATTTCACAATCATCTATAATGACAGTCAAGTCAACAGTTCAGTTCATTCATTCATTCAATCATCCATTCATTTATTCATTGGCTCTCTATCATTATTTTCATTTGGTAAGAATTAAAAAAAAAAAAGGAAAAGCGAATAATAAATAAAAACTTTTCTCTGTTCTTGGTTGTCGTATAGTCTTTCTTGTTCACAATATGGCAAGTTAAATGAATGCAATCAATGCAATAGATAATTCACATGTGTTGCTGTTGTTGTTGTTGTCATTTGCAATTAGTCATCATGATACCGTAACGGATTTATAAATAATTAGGGCCAGTACCAATATCTAATTTGACTTTATATACAATTCACTTAGTTGTTGTGTATACATTATACGAGTATGTACATACTTATATATTTTGCGATATGCTACCATGAACGAACATGAACATTGTTGTGTTTTGCCTCTTCTTCTAACAATGAGAATTATGACTCAAAAATATTATGGTTGAGTTGATTGTGTTATAACGAGTTTCTTGATATTAGTTGCCATTTAGACCTTGAGGCAATCCCCCATACACATTGAGTATATATCGCATAAAGCATGGCTACATTCACTCAATGTGGACTGTGTGATTCATATACGAATAATATATTTTCTCTAAAAAACAAAAAAACAAAAGAATATCATTGTAATACTATTTCTAAATCTAATGGTTGATAATTCTGTACAAAAATCAAGATGTCAAAACTTCTTTTCATATTATTATGAAGATAGAGAGATGATCAAAGTTTTTGATTATTTTAAACCATTTAATTGAGAAGAGTGAGAAGAAATATCATTAGCATATGTGAAATTGGCCAACCTGTTTTGCAATACATAGACACATCTGACAGACACTTTTGTATTGTATTGTATATGGTAAATATGGATATATAATCCACACTTGTGTAAAGGGCATACAATTATTGATAAAATTAAATATATTTTCTTATTCTTATTTCTTAGATCACGGTTGTTTAAAGTAATTTGCAGTAATAAAAACAAAACAAAAATAAACAAAACACTCAGTTTTATTTCGATATATCATACATTGGTTATTAAGAATTTAATAATCTCTCTGTAATTTTTCAAATATTCTCTAGTAAAAGATAATAATATGTATTTCCCACGCATACATATTTCCCACGAAATACATACTACACTTCTTTCTATATATTTCTTTTTTTTTTTTTTTTTTTTTCTATAAAATCTATAATCCCCATTACTTTGTTTGGCTGATCTCCCTTTTCATTGTATTTTCATTTTTGTATTGTTTTTGCATACACATACATTTATATTTAGTTTATTATAAATGATTGTTATTGTGTGTGTTTTTTTGCTAATTTAAAGATGATTTTTGCTCTTCGCAACTGGCCTCGTCACCAGAAAAAAATTCTGTTACGTCCGATTTTCCTGAGTTGAAACAACAACAATTTATACTGTCAAAATTTCAGTTTGATCGGACCACTAGGGAGGGTACCTCCCATACAAACTCCCAATAATATTCAGGTTCTTATTAGAAAAACTTTTTGTTTTTTGTTCTTTTGAACTGAAATTTAGACACTGTAATTTTTTGCTATAGGCACCATACATCTGTTAGAATCAGCCAAATCGGCCAACTAGGAGGGGTACTTTCCATACAAACCCACCATTAAAATTCAGGTTCTTATTAGAAAATTTTTTTTGCTTTTCGGACTATTGAACTGAAATTTAGACACTATAAGTTTTTGATATAGGCGCGGTACATTTGATGGAATGTGGAATGAGTCAGACCACTAGGGGGAGTACCTCCCATACAAACCCCAATCTGCTACGGAATCCTCCGTGTACGAGTCTGACTCGCACTTGGCCCATTTTTTTGTATGTATCAACTCTATGTACACATGGTCTACTATCTATGTTCGTTTTGAGACCACAGACCAAGTTTATGTCAAATTTTGACTCCACCATATACTAGCTTAAGACCATTTTAAAAAACCTATTTCTAGAGATTAGAAATATGCATATTTCTTAGAAATAAAGTCTAAACTACACAGATTCTTCCTTCAAAGGTCTTTTTCTCTAGAGACTTGGTATGGTCTTCTCTAAATTCTTCTAAAAACTATTAATTTTGATAACCAATAAACCACAAAAACACACTACGAGTGAGTATCTATCATATTACCCTTGAATACAGGGTATTCAAAAAGTCAAGCTCCCTATATCCCCCTTAGTTCCCTACAAAAAAAAAAAAAAAAAAAACACTCTTAGATAGAACATTGGCTAGAGTCAGGTGTTAACATTAATGTGACAACATTTTCAAGCGTAACAATGCGCTGCTGCTTCACAATCAAAAGCTGTTGCGCCACTCTTCGTCCTTCTATTCTACTCGCTTTTGTATTCATGCTATCAGTTAAAACTTAATGACCAAAGTAATAAATAACAATTTAAGAAAAAAGTAAATGTGTGAATATAATTACAATTTAATTTTTCTAGGAAATTCGCGAGAAATGTGACCGCGAAGCTAAGGAGAAAAACTTCTGTACTAGCGAAGCTAAACAAAATAGTTGCCTGAATCGATACAGAGATGTAAATCCCTACAATCACTCGCGTATTATCTTGAAACGGGGATCTGTGGACTATATCAATGCCAATTTGGTTAAGGTAATTCAAGTCATATTTGTATAATGTGTCGGTCATTAAATATGTACATTTGCACTTCATTTAATTTTAGTTGCAACGTGCCGATCGTGAATATATATTGACCCAAGGACCACTTGGGCACACTGTTGGTCACTTTTGGTTGATGGTTTGGGAACAAAAGTCACATGCTATACTTATGTTGAACAAATTGATTGAAAAGAACCAAGTGAAATGCCATTTATATTGGCCAGATCAGAAGGGCGCTAAACATGCCCTGGAATTGGATTCAGTTCAGTTGAGAGTAGAGTTTAAGCGTCATGAACAATACAAAAACTATATACGCCGTTGGTTTAAGTGAGTATTTGTGGAGATCTACCTTAAAACAAAATGTTACTTGATATCGTCATCTCATCGACAGATTGACAGATCTCGAAACAAATACAAGTCGTGAAATTATGCAATTCCATTATACAACATGGCCAGACTTTGGTATACCAAGTTCACCGAATGCTTTTCTACAGTTTTTGAAGCAAGTACGAGATTCGGGTGCTTTGGATTCAGATTATGGACCTGCTGTAGTGCATTGTAGTGCTGGCATTGGCCGTTCCGGGACCTTTTGTTTGGTCGATTGCTGCCTAGTGCTTGTTGACAAACATGATGAATGTGATGTGTCAGAAGTGCTCTGTGAATTGCGTAGCTATCGCATGGGCCTCATTCAGACCGCCGATCAGTTGTATTTTTCATATCAAGCCATAATTGAAGGCATCAAATTGCTGAAAGATCCCGTATGTATGCATAAGCGCCGGCGGCGTATGATCAAGCGTGCTGCTGCAGCGTGTGAACCAATCCCAAACTATCATCGTAAGGAGAAGGTGCAAGTGCAAGCACGCCACATGCGCCGCTGTATAAACAGTTTAGATATTATCAATCCAAGTGTTCTGGATAATTAATTTTGTTTTTGTTTTCAATTCTCTTTCTCTCTTTGCAATTGAAATCTTTAGAGCTTTACCGATTATTACGAAGAGCCAATTAATAACAATTCAGAAACGGAGTCATTACACCAACAGGAGCAGTATAATTTGGAAGAGACTCCACCGCCTTTACCGCCTCGTACTCATTCGTTGACTACACCAGTAACGCTACCCATGGCTCCCATGAGCGCCGGTGGCGTGCTATCATTGAATTTATATGGAACTGGACGAGATAATAGCAATAACAAACATCAACAACAACAGCAATTTCCTACAACACCCACAAGTAAGAATAGTTATAATGATGAGATCTTCAAAACAGTGGGCTCCGATAGTGACGACGACTCTAATCACAATGGTAATGGTGATGGCCAAAAAGGTAATGCAAACGGAAACGATGAAAATATATTAACAAATCGCCCATTGCCACCGTTACCAAGAAGGGGACACAAACTATTGGATCGTGTCTATGAATCGCACAGCAGTAATAGTGAAATTGATGATGATGAAGACAGTAACATTGACAGTGATATGAGCAGTGTGGATGATGTGGAGAATGATGTCGATGATATCAATGATGGTGAGGAAGAGGATGATTCTGATAACCTGGAGGCGGCCAATGAACAAAAGAAACGCAAACTCAATGGAAATGATGATTTTAATGCAAATAAAGAAGAACGTCAAAGTCTTAAATCAAATGGCATCGAAACAAATCCCAATTTGAGGTGAGTTTAGATTGGAAGATCTTTAGAAAAAATTTTGTTCCAATAAATTTATTTTGTTGTAGTCCCAAAAATGAATTGAATCGCCGAAAACGCATCCAGGCTAATCTCGAAATGCGAGTGAATGAAATCAAAAGGAAACAGCGCGAAGCCGATGAAAGCAAAGTGGCAGCGAAAAAACGAAGGTCATTAATCACTTATATTGCGGCTGGGGTTGTTGTGGGTGTTATAGCTGTTTATGCATACTCAAAACTAGGCTAAAACATACGCTAAAAGCTTAAGATATCTATGAAACTTCAGAAACAAGAGAAAGAAAGAAAGAAAACCTAAAACAAAACGAAAGCAAGCTGAATTGAATTTGAATGATTGAATGTATTTAGTTTTTAGTTTGGACAAAAACACAACACAACAACGAACAGAAAGATGAGTCGTCGTCAACCGATCTTTCAATGGATCGATGAAGCGACGATATAAACATTGATGAACGTGAACCTTGAACGAACATGAACATATTGAACGTGTGTGTAAACGAACGAACGAAAGTGTATGCAAGAGACACATCATCTTCTATAGAAGATGGATGAAATTTATATGAAATAATGATGAATGATGTATGTATTTTTGGCAATTCTATAATAATAATAATACTTATGATATGATAATGAGTTAGTTGATGATAAAATGAAGATAGGAGTTCAGTTTCAGTAATGAATGTTGATGATGATGATAATAAGCTACTATATGATGTTATGTATTTGTTATATACGTATATATGCATGCATGTCTGGTTTAACCAAACATCATCATAAACAGGCAGGCATTGGCAGCAGGTAGAATCAGTCAGCCAAGGAAAAATAATTTAATATGTTTGGCAAAAAGGGATTCAAGCCGCCCGATGTTAGTTAGCATAACAAAGGACGAACAAGAACAAATCAAGATATAGTAGCACAACATTTTAGTGTAGAATAGTGAAAAAATCAAAATTTAAAATGAAAATAAATAAATAAATTTGTAGATTTATAAACATACATCCATCTTATACAGTTGAACTTTTCTATAAAGAATATGCACGGGACCTCAAAATTTTTGCTAGATCTCCAACTTTTATTCGATATACTTAAGTAATCTGTAATTTTTCTCTGGATTATTTTCTTGAATTTTTCACCCTCAATATGATATTTTAATAAGTACATTAAGGGCTCCAAAACATTGGTCCAAATATGATGGATCGAAAGATGTTTGGTTGAACGATTTCATCCCAGTGTAGGTGGGAACTCCTTCACATCCGTATATTATTATTTGTGCTATAGAAATTCGTTAAAGAGAAGTTCGACTGTAATTGTGTTTTGTGTACTAAAAGAAAGAAAGCAAGAAGCGACTCTCTCTAGGGTGAAAACTTGAAGTAAAACGACATCAGAACTGATGAGGTTAACAAAAAAAAAAAATAATAAAAAATTTAGGGAATATTTTTTAATTCAAAGAAAATTAAAAATAAAACTAAAAATTCAATCATAAAAGATTTTCTAAAGAGGAAATTTTTGTACAAAAAACAAAAAATGAACATTGCACAATAGACTGAAATTATTAGAGCAAATGTTTGTTTGTATTTAGCTTCTTTAATTGTTTTCAGGCACACACACACGCCTGTGTTTGGCATTTTATAAAAATTAATATTCAGTAGAAAGAGGATAAGCAAAAGTAGACAAAAGTGCCAAATGAAAAAAATCGAGACAAGAACTTTGCGCTGCACTTTAACTTAACTAATCTAAAAGCCTACATTTTTCACGTGATTAATATAATTATTTAATGATGTTGCATATTATAAAATTAATTTTATTAATTATATTAATTAATTCTAATGTGTTGTTGTTTGTTGTGTGCATTTGAAGCAATTTCGTAGAAAAAACTACAAAAAAAAAAAAAAAGAAAAAACAAGGAAAAAGAAAAGCAATACATTTAATAACAAAAGTAAATTAGAAAAAAAAAAAAAACGACAAAATTATACAAGAAATTCAAAAATATAAAATATATTTATTTATACCAGTATATAAAGGAAATTTAGAATGATATGTATTTCGTAAAGGATTTTAGTATATACAAATGAGCAGCAGGAGAGGAGAGTTGACAGTTTTTGGAAGTAAAACAAACAGCAGCAGATGCAAGAAAGGGATGAAAAGGAAGGAAGCACAGCAACAAAGTGAAAACTGAAATAATATTGAAAAAACGAAATGCAATTTATTTTTATATATTTGTGTGTATAATGTATTAACATAAAAATTAACACAACACATAACATTGCCACTCTTATTATTAATGCGCAATCCTATGATGATGACCGATGACCCTGATTCCCTCTAGAGAAAAGCGCCCAACCAACCCCAACCCCCCCTCCAAAAACAAAAGAAAATCAAATTACATAATTTTATATTAACAAAAAAAAAAAAAAAAGTATATGAACAAAAAAGAAAAAACAAAGCAATATTTATAATAAAATATAAAATTAACATAAATGATGATGATTAGAAATTAGTTTCATAAAGTTAACTGAAATTGTCTTAAGATTTCCATACATACACACAACTCTACTCTACTATACTTACTGACTAACTAACTGACCCACATACTATGGATACCCTATATATGGTATATTAGTATGGAAAGACCGAAACACCACCACCCAATGAAGATACTGACAAAAAAAAATAAAAACTAAAAAGAAAATATGCCTATTTAAGAAGAAAAGAAATAAAAAGTATTCAATAAAGTTGTATTTAAGCAAACGTTGTTGTTACATTTTGTTTAATTTTATTAGTTTTTGTGTTTGTTTTTCTTTCCGTGGTGTTCCTATTTTTTTTTTTCATCATTTGATTTGGGTTTTGTTTTTGTTTTCTTAATTTGCTTATTAGCAAACAGAGTTTAATCTGTTCTCTTTTTCTCTGTTTTATTTAATATGTTTTTTGCAGACAACAACGAAAACAACAACAACTAGACAAGGAAAGTTTGCTTGATTCACGGGATGCATCAGATCATCCATCAAACACCACCATAAATCAATCAGTCAATCAATCAAAGTGACATGAAAATTATTAAATGGCGTTTAAACAATCAACAACAAACCAATTCAATCCAACAACTAAACAATCAATCAATCAGTCATTCATTCACTTTTAAAAACACTGCTGAAGTAGTTTTAAAAACTTAGCTTAAAAACTTGTAGTTCAAAACTGTGTAATGTTCTAAATAAACTTAAAAAATAAAGAAAAATCCACAAAATGCAAAGGTTTTTTAATTATTTCATTTAACATTATCTAATTTTTCTTTTTAATTATTAATTAGTTTTGTAATAACTATTTTTGAGTATGGAAATTTCCCCGTAACAATTTTAATTACAATGATTTCATAACATTGTACAAACAATCATTTTGGTACAGTGTTATCGATTGGTAAAGTGATGCTATCGTTTGTGCGGTGCTGCCAACATTGCAAACCAGACAAAGTTGGCATGTCAGATCGTCATCATCTAATCAATTGAAGAAAAGAAGTTGTCTTCAAACATTTCCTTTATTCTTTTGTGTGTGCATAAAATAAAAAAAAAAAATTCCAGAAAAATATCGTCAATAATTAATCACATAATATGCCTGCAATTGAGGAGACACAGATAGCAAAACTACTGACAAAGGTGAGTCACCACGTAATTGTGAAACACATAAACAAAGAATTTCCTACAAAAACACACTATGTACAACAAAAAGCATAGAGTCGCAATTAATTTAATTGAGTGATTAACACAAATGGTTCATATGTTTTTTTTTTTTTTATAGTATAAAAATGTGAACGCAACGAAAAAGGATGTAGTCGATGTGGTCACAACATACCGCAGTTTAACCTATAGTTTGCAAAAGTTTGGTAGGTAAAAGATCATCAAGAGAGTAATAGTAGTGATTGATGTTGCTGCTCCTCCTGCTGTTGATGGTTTATTATCATTATTATCTAAATAAATAAATTGTTTTATTGCTATGTTTGCATCATACATATAATGTTATTTTTATTTTAGTATTCAACGATGGCAGTTCAAAAGATTTATTCAATCTACAAGGAACAATACCAGTGGTCTATAAGAGTATGTTTTCAATTTTGACTAATTTATCAATAAATAACTAAATTTATAGATAACACTTATTACATTCCGATATGCATCTGGTTAATGGATACGCATCCGCAAAATGCGCCCATGTGCTTTGTAAAGCCAACGCTGACAATGCAAATTAAGGTCTCCATGTATGTAGACCATAACGGAAAAGTGTATTTGCCTTATTTACATGATTGGCAACCGGTAAGTGATACTAAGACAACAGAAAAGGAAAAACCATTGCCAATATCTCTATCATTTACAGCATTCATCGGATTTGCTGTCACTAATTCAAGTAATGATTGTAACTTTTGGTGAACACCCTCCGGTGTATTCTAAGCCAAAGGAGCAAATTTCAGCGTATCCATCGAATTGTAAGTAAAACTATATTTATATGTTATTTATAATAAATATTTTGTTATAGCGTTCATGCCCCAACCTGGTGTGCAAGCTGGTGGTGGTGCCACTGGCAACTCATATTTGCCTTATCCAACGGCAAGCGGTGGAATGGGCGGCGTTAGTGGTTTTCCCCCATATCCTACAGGTAACAATTTCGGACCGTATCCACCTTTTCCACCAGTTGGTGGTGGTGCTGGCAATGCTGCTTCAGGCCCAAGTGGCAGTGCAGGTGGATTCCCACCTTATGGAAATTTCAACCAGATTCCTGGCTATAACTCGGGCTATGTAAGTTTCTTAGTAATTAAAGTTTAAGTTGAATTGATTTTAATATTTTTTGTGTCTAGAATTCATCAAATGCAAATTCAACGGGCACCATCACAGAGGAACACATTAAGGCATCACTAATAAGCGCTGTCGAGGATAAACTACGTCGTCGTATACAGGAGAAAGTTAATCAGTATCAAGCAGAAATCGAAACGCTCAATCGTACCAAACAGGAATTGGTAGAAGGCAGCACAAAGATTGACTCAATTGTAATGCGTTTGCAACGTGAACAAACTGAGCTGCAAAAGAATATTAACATATTGCGCGATAAAGAACAGGAATTGGAGAAAAACCTGGAATTATTAGAAAACTCTGAGGAAATTGATCCAGATGAAGCTGTGACTACAACGGCGCCATTGTACAGACAGTAAGTGGAATAAATCGTTAGAATTGATTGAAGATATCTAATAAATATATATTCCCAATTTAAGATTACTCAATGCCTATGCTGATGAAGCGGCCACAGAAGATGCCATCTACTACTTGGGTGAAGGTTTGCGCGGAGGCGTTATTGATCTGGAGACGTTCCTTAAGCATGTGCGCCAACTCTCACGCAAGCAGTTTATTTTACGTGCGACAATGCAAAAATGTAGACAAAAGGCTGGCTTAGCCGGTTAGTTCAGGTCACAGTCGCCCAGCAATAAAAGAAACACTTCATTTAGTCGTCGTCGTCGGATATTAGAACAAAAAAAAAGAAAGACATAATACACACACACAAAATCTTAGTTATACATAATGAAATTAACAAAATGTAAATCTCGATAAAGAAACTTTCAAACACAAAATTTTTAAATTGACTCGTAATAAAACGCAAGAATCGGCAATAAAAATACAACACTGCTTAAATGTAAAGGAAACAACTGCATGTATAAAAAAAATAAATAAAATAGCGTTTTTAAATAAGTAAAAAAAGAAAAAAAAAAACCCGACATTGAATGTTTTCAAATACACAAAATCTTGTGACCCAACACACATTGTCTGCACAGTAACGTTTTCTGTTGATTAGAGTTTATATGCCTTCTCTTAATGCTTCCATAACTCTAAATCTTGCTATCCAATCTTAATCTAAAGGGGCCCAACAAATGTAAAAACACAGTCCAAAAATACATTTAACTTATCATCATAAAACTAATTTAATTATTCAAGTAGGTTGGAAATTGTGTATCTTCTGAAGGTGGTGCTGGTATCGTAACGCCTCCTGTGTCTACAGTCGGTTCATGTGGCAATGAATCAACACTTTCCAATGGCATAAAACAATCAGCTGATATCTTTAAAAACAAAAATATAATTTGGAAGTTATAATAGAAAACAGAATATGTGTTAGCTAACCTCATTGTTTTTATCATTCAACTTCCGTGGGTACTTAAATCCTCCAGTACGATTAGCATCCATTGAGTCTGTCAAATATTTAATAAAAATTTAAGTTTCATTCAAGCCATGACGACGTATGAATGGTACGGTACCAACCTTCACAGTTCATTATGAGGCCTTTACGATGATCCTCTTTGTGTGCATGCAACTTTTCTGGTTTAATAGTAGAAAAATTGCAAAGGTCACAAGCAATTTTAATATATTCTGCTGGATGATTTAAACGAATGTGACGCTTATAAGCATTTGCCTGTATGCAGATGTAGTTGCAATGAGGGCAAGACAGTTTATCTTTCTTATCATGTCTCATTTTATGTTTGTGCAGCACACTAGGGTCGCGTGTTGCAAACTTGCACGTCTTGCACTGCAGCGGCTTCTCGCCAGTATGTTGGCGCATGTGAATCTATAAATATTTTATTATAAAAATATATTAAAACAAAATTATTAATTTTACAAGTCAATAAATTTTACAATTAGGCTCGCCTTCCTCGCTGTCTTCTTGCCACAAACATTGCAAATGAACGGTTTGATTTTATTGTGTACCGTCTTGACATGTTTTGAAAGCGTTTTGCCATTGACAAAGATTCGATTGCAGATGTCACAAGTTTTCTCAGAATAATACTTATTTTTGTTGGGTCGCGTCGTTACTTTTGTTTTCTGTTGATTTTGTTGACGTTTACGCAGAACTGCACGCAACGAACGTAAGACACGTGGACGCCATTTCTTGTGTACACGCATATGACGCCAAATTAACACAGACACAGGTGACTTGTAATCGCAGACGGGACATTTTAAAAGATCTACATCCACTTGGTGTGTTTTCCAAAGGTGTGCTGAGCAACGGCGCCAATTTGACATTTCTTCATTACATTCGCTGCAAGAGAAATTAGCGTTTGATGGCAATGCATGATGACATTTAATGTGCAGATCCAGTTTGTTGTGGTTTTCAAACTTGTAAACACAATTGGAGTTGATAGGACATCTAAATAACATATTTTAACAAATTTCAATTGTAATCTTCTTATTTCACTTACCGTAGCTGCATATGTGCACGTAGTACAATCCGAAAATCCTTAAATGGCATGGGCCTTAATTCAGAGCATTTTGCTGGCACCTCATTATTCAAATTTATGTTTACATCCTCGGGAACTTCTATTTGCGTCGGTATTTCAAGACTTGGTTGCTGCTCTGAGATGATTCTTTGTGTGTTCGGCATTGTCCGTTCCTCTATAGGTCGATAGCCATGATATGCCATCATGTGGCCACGTAAATCCTCCACCAGGTCATATTGCCGCAGGCATAGACTACAAACATAAACAATTTGCGGCGGAGTTGGTTCACTTACGGTTTCGATTGCCTCCGGTGAGCCTGGACAGTATTCAATGATATCATCGTCACTATCAGGTGCACAAGTCATTTTTTTATTCTATTATTCCACAAATAACAACATTAACAAAATTTTAAACAAACTATTCCAATCATAGCCCATCCACAGTGGCGCTGCCTCACGAATGAGCATTCAAAATGAAGAGTGCCATTCTCAGTGGCCCTTTTTGCATTATGAATGCGGTTTTGCACCATGGACAGTTGTTTTTCGTTTTGTTGATAAATACAAATTTCATGATTTAGAACAATTTGCAGAGAATGCAAATAACTCTTGCATCTTACATTTTCATTCTTGCAACGTATTTTATTAAAATTTTAACAAAATCATTCAGTTGTTTTCTGTTAGAGCGCAAAAAAGTAGAAGAAACAGACATAAATTACCTCTACACTTGGCAGCACTGGTCATAAAGCGCTTCCACATTCGTCATCTAGTTAGCAGCCTAATGTGAATTTCGTTGATATTCCGCATTTCATTCTACAACAAAAACTCCGTTTTTGCTGTGGTTATTGTATAATAATGCGATATTTCGTCTGAGTTTCAAAGATATGGCACCTTTTTACGGTGTGAATGGGTTATAGCACTAGCAAATAAACGTCCTGGACTGCCAACATTATTTTATCACACTTAACAGTATTGAAAAATATTTCAAAGAACCCAGCCATTACACAGCACTAATTGGAAAATGCAACACAGGGTCTAGTGTGTAGAGTGTACTGGGTTTTTACTCAATAATTAATTTGCTGGGGAGAGAAGAAAAAAAATTTTTTCAACTAATTAGAGAAATAAATTTGGATCAATAAATATAAATATTTGTTGAAAACATATTTTACTTTGTGGATTTAATTTAAATGGATTGAACTGAGTTTTATTTGGTTTTCATTCGATTCGCGTGGTGAGTAATTCTTTGACAAATTTCTCGACGTAGAAATTTCGTAATGGCGAATTATAGATAGTGCGTCGTCAAGAGAGAAGCGACATCATCTATATAATTAAGTGGCAAACACTCATACATAAATAGACGAAATGAAAGTGATATTTTTGAGCGAAGTACAGAAAACTAAAACTGCTATTGAATTATTTTTTGTGTGTCTTCAATAATTATTGGTTGCAAAGGATAAACGCAGCACGTGAGTTTATCGATTTTTACCCTGGGCTAATGCCCTTGGGTGCTCCTGTGAATCTGTAGAGTTTATTTAGGAAGTATTTTATATACTACATCAATTCATTTTACAATAACTAAATGAAAAGTATAAACTTATTAATATAATTAATATTTTAAGCCACGCGATCGAAATGTTTTCGGCCGATTTGCAACGCCACCAAAAATGTTTGTACGGATAATAGGCGGCAGCACACCATCTACGCCATTGCGGTAGACTGGCGATTGCGGCGCACCGCGGTTAATACCGAGGCCATTTCGCAAACTAGGTGCCACATAGGGTCGTTGGCTGGTTGAAGAGTTAGGTGGCGGTTGTGTGCCAACAGCTGGAAATTGTACTGCGCCTACTGCTCCTGCTGGTGCTGGTGCTGGTACTATCCCAGTTGGTGTTTGTAGCGGCGGTAGCACAGTTGTGCTGGGTGCTTGTGGCTGAGGCAACGCTAATTGTGTTGGCCGTGCGGTAGTTGGCAAAGTTGTTGGAATCTGAGCCGCCACTGGTGGTGATTGCTGCAGTGGTGGTAGAATGGAGTTAACTGAAGAATAGTTGGGTTGCACAGGTTGCTGGGGATTATTTTGTGGTATGTTTACAACTATGGGTCTCCTTGTGATCGCTGGCGCTAAATATGGATTTCCACCACTAGTGCCGCTGCTGTTGCTCTGCGGTATATCGTAAGTTCGACCCGACGGCGTCGTCACTGCTATGCTATTCGGCGGACAAGGACACGGTTTTGGATAGTCATAACCTTTTGCTATCTCCTGTACATAGTTGTCATAGTATTGATGGACGGAGTGCAAAGGAGTTGAGTAATTCACATTCACAAGTGACTCGCGTGTGCGCAGTTTCCTGCCGCCGTTATTGTCCAACGATTGCATACGCAGGATACTCTTTTGTTTTGTATGTGGCAACAGCTCGGCATCGCCCGTTATTTTTTCAACCGGTGTCTCCTTTCCAGCAGCGTCAGCGCTATCAACGGATGCATCTGCTTCTGTTTCTTGTTTATTTTTTTTAGTGGTTGATTCTGGCATCTTTTCATTTTCCTTGGAAGGTTCTTTGGGTTTCCCGGGTACTTGAGTTTCTTTATCCGTTGCTGGTGCCTCTGCAGCTTTGGCATCTTTTTCATTAGGTTTTTTTCTGTTTACAAACTCAAAAAGATCATCAATATCTGGGACATCTGGCAGCACATCGAAAGTTTCAAAATTCTTGCGAAACACGGTCACCCATTTTTCGTCTTTGTACAAATTAGGATCTATTGCTAGCTTATCCTGATGGCCACCACCATTATTAGTTTTACCAACATTCTTAATCACTGTTAAAGTCTTAACACGAGTGCCTTCTTTGGAGTCAATGTTTGTGGCAGCATAACTTAGGCTAAGATCTCGTTTTGTGTGCTTTGCGCTTAGCCCTGAGCGCATTCCAAATTGGCTGTGGCCTCTCATTAAGTCATCTTGTGGAAATTTTATGCTGATTATTGTCTTACCATCTGTGGCGCATACGAGCAAATGTAATAAAAGTGTGATTAGCTGGAAATAAATGCAAAGTTATAAACTACATTGAATATTGTATACTCCAAAGGAGGAAGGTAAGATCTTTGAAAGATATTCATTTGATTTACGTGTGACTATGAAGTCGGGAATTTAAATTTTAAAACTACATTTCTGAATCCTATTTGTAATACTCGTATTGTAGTGACATAAAAAGAGCTTATCTATAACGAAGTAGTTGGGGTCGTTGAATCAATTCGTTAACATATTTTATGTTTCAAGTTTCAGTTCTACTTGAGTTATTTCTTAAAAAAAAAAAAATAAAATTGCACTGGAATAAGTTCATTATAGAGGAATTAGTAAATAAAAACAAAAAAACATGTTTGTGATATCTAAACATATCAAAATAATAATGGTGAAAATGATGTATCAATCAATTTAAAATACAATCGGACGGACTGGACTCCTTTAACAAATTCAAAGTGTTCACTTCAGGGGAGTTCGTTATGAAGGAGGCTGTAATTTTTGGAAATCGTTTTATGGACGAGAAATCTAAGCGATTCTACAAAAACTCACTCAGTCATTCATATATACATATATATGAAAGTTTAAAAACTATAGTTTCTTTGTAGTTGGAGAATTCGATTAAACATCGAAATAACAAAAAAAAAAAAAAAAGTTTCTCAAAATGTGCCCAATTTTCAGAGCTTAGCGATAAGACAAAATCGAATAAATTCAGTACTGTATTGTTCAATTTGAAATGTGTTCCGTGACCGGAAAATTTAAACAAACTGGATAATAGTTAAATGGTACTTAACATTAATTTGTTTGATTAAAAATTTATTCTACGGATCTTAATTAAGTAAGACCTATTCCCAGTGCCTTAGATAATTATTAATTATAGGAATAACTATCCGTTAGCCTTTTATTTATTGACTGAGCATTGTTTCAAGGTTTTTTGAATATTTTTTTTCTGGAAATCTTATATTCGGTAAATATCTTAGAAATTTTATGTTATGCATAAGTGAGTAATTGGAGAGCCAATTGGTTCACATTACTAATCTATACAGTGAAGCTAAGTCTTAAAAAATCGTGTGGCCTATTGACTATTATTGATAATATGTAGTTCGATTTACAAATACATGTTATGTAATGTTATAATAATTGTTATTTCAATTATGACAGGCACAAAGTTGAATAATGGCTAAATCTTACGCTTCAATATTTTGTAGCAAGGAATCTGAAACAGGAAGGAAACATATTGCAATCGAAAAGTTCAGAGATATTATTACGTAACGAAAGCTATTTTTCTTAATAATTTGTGATTTATGTATAGACATACATATGTAAGTGATGCAGACTAATTGAAAACACTATTATCATGAAAGCGACAGAATTGTCTAGTTTATATGCATATTTACGATTGTGTATGGAGTATCAAGCTGATAACAAAATGGGTTTATTATATTATATATTGTAAGATTGTGTAATCGTCAAGTAGTGACGACAATCGGATACCCTTGTCATCAGGTAAGAGTATTAAAATGTGCATACATACATATTATCAAGCCCTATCCATCTAAATAACGTAAGCGCCGAAGACAAATTTTTAAGAGAGAGGGTTTTTCCTACGTTTGTTTACTATGGCTGGCAATATAAACAATAAAAATAATTCTGTTTATCTCTGTATCCTGTAGTGATTATCGCTATAATATTTTACCAGGTGATGGGTTAGTGGCTTCAGAACAAATTTACATGAAAAAAGACAAATTGGAAAAGAATTTTCGTGGATATGGCTGAATATGATAGATGAATATGTTCAGAAAATTAATAGTATATACTCCAGGGGCTTGGACAAGGATTGCATAAAAGGAAAGCAGGCTCACACCCATGATACAAGGCAGCGCCAATTTTGCCTGTTACGCTCTGGAAAATTGCTTAGACTCAATTTTGTATATCAGTATATTTAACGCTGAAACCAAGCATTTAGTGTTGAACATTACGTGATGTCATTAGTAGGTTTTAGTGAGAGCGACACTTATGTGTAAAAAATTGGCGCCACATTCAATTTCTCACACCATGGCTCTCACCAATAGACTAGCGCTACTGACTTTGACGGAAGATGAATTTTTAAATAACTGACCTTAATACTGCAAGTAGAATTTTTTATAAATTTT
Organism: Amiota minor; assembly: GCA_037043295.1. Taxonomy (NCBI): domain Eukaryota; kingdom Metazoa; phylum Arthropoda; class Insecta; order Diptera; family Drosophilidae; genus Amiota; species Amiota minor. The sequence goes on along the minus strand of JBAMAW010002187.1, from coordinate 5,924,089 downwards.
TATTCTCGATTTTGAATAATGGACTAGAAATTTCAAAACGATTTCTTTGAAATCAGCTATAGAGTTGACCAGTTTTCTATAGTTGACACTGGGGACCAACAAATTTTTTGAAGAACAGTTATTGTTCTCAAACTTGGAACCAACAAAGATTACTTGCTGCTAAAGTATAGTTTCCCAAAAATAGGTGTCAAGGCGACGGGTCCTATTTTCTTTCATGTTTTGTACAGTATTGCTGAAGCTTGATATACACATTTACTCACTTATGGAACTGTGGGCTTAAAAACCTTTTAAATGTGATTAAAATTACCGAACCACATACTTTATGTAGATATCCTGTGAAATATGTGTAATTAGTTTATTGAGTAAAATATTTGAATGGTTTGGTTTGATGAAATACGAAAAAATGAGAAACATCAAGTGTTTCACAAAAAAAAAAAAAGAAGTTTCTATGTTGGAATATTACAAAATTATTAATGGTTTTCTAAAGTGATAATCTTGTACTAGGAAATAGTTGCTAAATTTTGACACTATTTTTGTTACCAAAAAAATTTTTAACAATATTTTTAAATAAGTATGTACGAATATGTAGAAACAATTCATAATATTGGAATATGTATTTGAAAGAACATTTTTTTTTTTTTAACATTACTTATTCCCGAACAATCCATGAACGCAATAACAACAACAATACACTCACAATGCATATATTCATTTTAAAAACGACCCGACTAATGTTGGTTGGTTTCAACCGCACGAGAATTATGGAGGTGACGTTTAATGTGTAGAAAAGATTTCCTTTAAAGCAAAATCATTGAGGTTCATCCGCTGATGATAACGATCGATGACCGTGGTGGCCGTAATGATGTTGATGACTATTGTTCCGTGGTTAAATCTTTTGTAACAGCGGTCACTAAACGTCATTGCTTTTTATATACAAAAGCGGAAGGAGCGGAGTCACGCATGATACATAGATAAAGTTTCCTGCATTTTCTGATAATCAGCTTAGACTGAATGTCTTTGACACGAAGTCAACATAATGTAATGAACAAATAAACTTGCCACCACACCAACAAAAAACTTACATGCTACAACTGGCTTAGTCGATCTCAATGGCATCCAATTGGTTTGGTTGATGGTAAGGAAAAGCCAATGAACAAAAGTGAAGAAAGCATTAAACAAAAATACAAACCTAATTCAACAAACAACAACATAATACTTGCTATACTCATATTTAACATAAATGAATATGTATGTATGTATGTACGTACTAAGTAAATCTTCAGTTTCAATATAATAATTTTGGATCAATTGAATAAACGGCAATTAAGCTTGAAATGTATCTTACCAAATTAGGAATGGAAACTTGTTTCCTTGCCTATGTGACTGCTGTCTTCTGTCTGAATATACTTATATATATATATAGCTTGTCCTGAGATAAACGTCGTTCGATGCTTTGGAAAGCAAGAAAGCAATTGACTTCACTATGAAGATTTGCTTTGTTGAAAATTTCTTGCATTGGGTCCATAGTATGGTAGATAGCGTGAGTGTTTCTTTTGTGTGGCATGTTTGGAAAGCGTTAATTGAGTGCGTCTAATGAGGAAATCGAAATCTATTTTAAATTATAATCTCCAGCCTCAGTCTTGCATTAATCGCTGTGACAATCGTATGGACAGTAGCTAATCATCGTTGTGATGTGGTGCTATGGCCCCACTATCATATTTTATTGTATTAAATAGAGTGATTATTCAGCTAATGTGGTAAGATTTAAGATTCATTCAAAATTTATGTGAACAACAGAAAGAAAAAAAAAAAAAAGGATTTCATTACAATATTGCGACACTAATGAAGGCATTTATCCAACAGGTTTTTAAGGTCTCTAGTGTATCCTCCATTTTTGTAGGAGAACATAATAATTGTAATTGGAACAAGGTACGAATGAACTTTTTGTGGAAAAGTAATTTGTAATGATTTTATGAATTTTTCTTTTCCTATCAATGAATGCATTAAAGTTGCGCCTTGTTATGCTTCAATCAATCCATAAATGATTCGAAATACATGAACCAGATCAATTCAAGTTATAGAGATATTTATATAATACGTTACTCACATTAATAAACCGGCTTAAAAACCATAACTATCTTTCCAATTTATGGAATGTATAATTATGTATTTATGTTTAGCACTTAATACAAAATTATGACGGAAATATTAGCTGAACTGATCCAAATACATTAATGTTTTGAATTAAAATAATCAAAAGTGAGAAAAATGATATCCCTTTGTAATCAACTGATCGGATAATACTTTCTCATATATCTAACTGAAGAATTAATCACTTGCGAAAGGAACATCAATGTGATCGGTCTTGCTCTAAATTAATAACTGATCTCAACGCAAGTATTTTCCTGCACTATCCTCATTTCCACCTTTTGTTCTTAACTTTCCCCTGAGCTGAAGGCCTCTGTCGCTATTGCTCATATTAAATGCTAGGTTATACATAATTTGTAATTATAATCTTAGTTTTAATAAATAAAATAAATAAATAATTACTGATACAATCGGCTGCGAATATACCGACTATCTTTAGGTTTCTCCATTAGGATAAGCCTTAGCAAATCCTTACAAATCCAGTTGCAACTCTTATATTAATAATAATAATACTATTTTCAATGTAAACTATTGAATTGAAATATACAAAATACGTTTTACAGTTTTTTGGAATTTCTTGTTGGAATTGTATTTTTTTTTTATTGGTGTTTCCTTTCAGAAATCGCTTTCGGGAGAACAAAATCGAACAGTAACATCAACAAAAGGTTATGGATGGTTTCTCATGGCTATTTGACGTTTGAACTTTAACATTACATGCATTAAGAAGTGGTTTCTTTTCAAATAAAAATAACAAAAAAAGAAAATTATAAATATTCATAAATTCATTCAGTGAGAAAATGAGTGTCATTATTCGCTTACAAAATTTGCCATGGACGGCAAATGCTCGAGATATAAGGAATTTCTTTGCGGGTCTCTCAATTCCAGAAGGCGGTGTTCACATTATTGGCGGCGAAATGGGCGATGCTTTTATTGCATTCAGGTAGTTATCGAAAAGTACTTGCTTATTTCTTTTTATATATCTATACACATAAATTAGGTGAAAGATAGAGAAATACTCGCATTTCCATAGGGAAATGGCAAATATGTTTCATTTTTCATATTGTCAGCTTGCTGATTAAATGTGTTTTTAAGTTGGTTTTTTTTTTGGATATACAATATCTTATCTAATACTATACAATAGATTAACTTCACAATGACAATTCTGTCATTCACCTGTGCAAACCTACCTAACATATGTCATATAAGGCATTTGTTGGTCATGTTAACGTAGGTTTGCTTCGGTGAATCACAGAATTGTCATTTAGTATAACTGCATCTTTACCGAGTCATTGCGATCAGTCTTTCAATGTCGTTATCACGGTGACAACGGAGTGCAAAGGGGTAAATGATCAGCTTTCCCAAACTTTAAACATTTGGGTCGTATCTCTTTACTCGTAATTTCGGAACGTAGAGTAGTCACGCCACCTAAAAAGAAAAAAAAAATGCATGCAAAATCAAAAAGAATATGGATCGGCAATTTCTGTTTTCTGAAGTTTATTTGCCATTTACAACTCAAATCCATTTGTGTGAAGCTTCATTTGAAGATCTTAAGTTGATTATTGCTGGGATCGGCCAATTTTTTCGATTTATTCAGCATATTGTGAAATATAAGGAAACTGAGGGCTTAACAGCTTGCATGCATTTGTATGAAACTAATAATAATTTTGCTTTTGAACTGAATTTTGTATGGAGCAATTCTTATTCAGTAGTCAGGATTCCTTGGCTCCAGCATATTATCCTTGTAATACAAAAGGGTGTATCTACTGTGCCAAATCTCAAATCGATAGCACAAAATAATCATATTTTTGAACATGAACTGTCTCTTCAAGTAATCGCGAAACTTTGGTGTCAACATAGTGTCTTTGGACGATAAAAGGACATATGTATCTATTCCAAATTTTAGATCGATGCACAAGAACTTAATTTGATGCCATATTTATAATCAAGCCGATTATATAGATACACACACATATTTAATGTGCTATACGTAAGTAATGATACCAAATTCGCAATAATGTTAATGAAATGGATGGAACTGGCTGTTAGTAAGACCACAAATTATAAAAAAATTATTCCCTGGCTGCCTGACTTAATTTCCTTACAAAAGAATTTTGAACGGATATATGTAATGTATGTATGTTTGGGTCAGGAAAATATGTCTTCCAAATGCTGAGTTAAACGTACATTTAAGATTATCCGCATCAACTTTATCAGATGAACTTGTTGTCAACATGTGAAGAGAAAAATAAATGAATCCACTCCTCTATCTTCTTGTTGGCTTTCACTTGGTCTTAAACTTGACACAATGAAATTTCTTTGAAAAGAATAACCACATATGTACATTTAGCTAAGTAAGTCGGTTTCCATCTTTTAGATTTTCTTTGTCGAACTTCAATTTTATCAAGCGAGCGATCCATATAAGTAATTTCGTAAATCAACATATATAAATATGTACTTGTATGGAATTTCAGTCAGGTTAATTGAGTCGAAAACATCATGTCCAGTCTACTCTCAAATTAGAGGCGGATACAATGAATATGAGGTCTTGAGTCTAAAATAATAGACCAACTTATTAAAATGGCCGATTTGCTAAAACCATTCTCTGACTACAATGGCTCTGAATAACCCTGGATGGAATACCATTAATGGCATTATATACCAAGGGGCGCAGAAAACACGTATGGATATACTTACATAAATACGATATATGCTGAACCAAGAATCAAGATATTGTAGGCATTTACTAAACGTGAGAATCTTGAAAACAAACAAAAAATAATAATAAGAGTAGTGAAAACCTTCATGCCTTTTTGGAAAGATATTCGTATATATAGTCTCTGGCTTTTTAACAGGACATTGTAGAGTTATGAAACACTAAAATGATATGCGAAAAGGTCTCAACGATTTATTTAGGTTATGCAACGAAGAAAAGGAAACCGAGGACCAGAATCCGATATGTAATCATTGAAATATGCCTAAACCAAGAACAAAATCTTGGAATCCCTACTTAATACCAAAATCTTATTACAATATAGTCAATTAAAGCTGCAGTGACGAGGAGGCTAGGCTAATTTCCGCTCTTCCTCTAATCTAATCTTAACATGTGATCTTAATTTTGATATACTACATAACATTCGTAAAAATGTTTCATTATTGGTGTAAACAACTTTGGATTCGGTAGGGTAAAATATAACAAAATCGTGTTCGCATCATAACTGGTCATCGAGCGATCAGTGATTAATGATGAGGATGAGAGACCATTTGGAAACACCTCGAGTAATGTTAAACATTTTAAATATTTGTTGTGAAGCAACGGTAGGGTAAAATTTTAAATTTTTGATAAAGAAAACAATCAAATTAATTAAGTACTTATAATTGTGCGGAGGCAGGCTTCATTTACTGCCTTTTTAGTTTACTGACTACAGCTGGTGTCTGTGGTGCGTTGGGTATGAGTTCGGGGCTCATACTTATGACCGCAAGTTCGATACCAGTGCGGATTAAAAGGTTTTTTTTTTATTTTTCCTAGAATTTTTCCCGCATTATTTGTTTTTTCATCTTGTCCATTTAATTAAGCATAAATGGATGATGCATGATGATTTAATGAATATTTATTTTACATGAAAATTAGCTCTATAGGTTTCCGCTATAAGTAAGTTCAAATATATGAAAAAAATTATGCTTCCCTTCCCGTGAGCCGATGCTTAACACAATGAACAAACAACTGCAATATGTTGATGACGATAAAGACGATGGCGAAAATGTAAAATTATACTCTATCGAAATCAAAGATGTTTCACATCAATGGCTCGTGAGTGCTAAGCACACACATTTTTTTTTTTCTAAGGCTGTATCCAAAATGCTCGCTACAAGCGATGATATAATATTAATCGACAACGTGCTATAAACCTCTGCAAACATTTTTATATGTAAAAGAGTAAGAGCTGCCAGAGTGAGAGCGAAGCGAAAAGCGAGTCGAAGCTACAAAGCGAGAGCGAAACGGGCGAGTATTTTTGAAATGGTTTGTAGCTTGATTCGCTTTGAAAGTACATAGTACATGTTTTTTTGTTGCAGAAAGTTATTTATTTCCATTCCTTCGGAGAAAATGAAGAAGTTTCTCTCTCCACACTAACTAATTTTTATTTATAATAAATATTTTAATAAAACTTCCAATTTACCTAAATTATATAACTAAAAAACAATAAAATTACTTTTATGTTATTGTTAACATGTCACAAGATAGTATTAGATGAATTACAAAATTTTCAAAAGCAGCGATTGACATCCGCGTATATTTAATGGATCTGTGTGCTTTCGAAGATCGTCATATAAATTGTCTTCGATTACGGTTGAGTAGGTGTACTCCAAATTTTTTGTCAAAGACAAAATTTAAAGTTGCACTGGTCATTTAAAATTCTTCGTCCGAATCCATCACGCACAAAGAAAAACTAAAGAATTATAACTAACATAAAAACGTGCAATGTAATTCACTCAAAGCTTTTACTCTGTCGCCTTGTAGCGTTGCTCGTAGCAGCAAATATTATAGCTTGTCGCATCGCATCGCTTGTAGCGAGCACTCTGGCTTCAGCCTAAGATTTTTATTTTTTAAAAGTAAGAAACCCCTAAACCTGCTTACCTAGCAGGCCATACATTATGCGATCGCTCATACAACCAAAGATCAAAAAGTTTTGATTTTTCATACATTCGGCAACTACACTTCCTCGCAAACGTTGTGTCAGCACATAAGCACCGTTCCATTCCATTCAATTCCATTAAGTTGTATTGACCGCATATTTGAACGTTCTCTGGCATATTTCAATAAGTTGAAATAAAAAATTAAGATTTTTAGAACGTGAAAATGGAACTCAGCTAAATTAGAAGTCAATCTTTTTTTTTATAAATTATTATGCGAAACTTTCTTAGTTAGGCAGGGAACCTTATAATTAGTCAAAACTTTTTGGAAATTTAAATAGTTTGTAATTAAAGTTATCATAAACCTCTTTTTACTTCTCACAAAACCAACTACAAAATACAACAGTACTGATGAAGATGCACGCAAAGCAATGCTTAAGGATCGTGAAAAACTTATGGAAGTCCAAGTTCGCCTACTTCTATCCTCTCGTGCTGAAATGCAAAAAGTGATTGAAACAGCACGCCAACAATCAGTACCAGCAGTAGCCACCACGTTAGCTGCTCCAACTATCGTAGCCACGCAGCCAGTAGCAGCTAGCATAAATATACCAGCGACGATACCAAATCCTCCGATTATAAGCGCTAGCGGCTTGCAAAACTTTTTAACGCAAGCAAAGCTAGATAAACCGCCCTCATTTTTAGCTTATCAGCAGCAGGCTGGAATTTCACTAAGCGACACTAGCGGTGCTAGTGGTGTCCTTGCTGGTTTTGGGCAAAAGGTCAATACATATGGCAAGCTGAAACACGTTAGCCCCGATCGGAAGCGTTCAAGTTCACGCGAGCGGCGCCGTTCGCGATCACGTTCACGGGACCGTATTAGCTCACGCCGCTCCCGTCGTGATCGCTCTAGTCGTAGTCACTCTCGAAGTCGTGATCGCGATTGGCACAGCAATCGTGGTGATCGACGGAGCAGCCGGCGTGGCAATAGCCGTGACCGTGGTACTGATAGTGATCGCGATCGCAGCAGCCGAGAAAGCAGCCATGAGCGCAATCGTAATAATCGTGAGCGAGATAGAAAAGAAAACAAGACCAAAGCACCAGTTTCACTTTGGGACATGCCACCGAAATCACAACTCTTGCCACAGAACGGCACTAATCTGCTAATTGGGAATCCAAGTGGTATTATCCCACCAACACCATTCAGCGCCGTAAGCAATGTAAATCAGCATTTATCAGGTATTGGCTTGAAGTCAACGAAGCAGGAAGTAGAAGCAGTTTTGCCGGTATTTCAGAGCTTCAGTTCTACCACGTCTACAACAAACAATTATACCATAAATGCGCCTGCCGCCGGAGATAATAACGGCAGTGGTGGTCCAAGTAGCACTGACGCTTCTATCAAACCACCACAAATTCAAAATCCTTATTTGGCGGCCTTGCAATCAATTAATTCCAATAGCAACTCATCCGATTCCATACCGGGTTTGGGTGTTGAAAACAGTAACCAACAGCAACGATCACCATTGTCCATATTTCAAAGCCTTTTAAAAGATCAAATTTCAGATATTAAGCCAGGTGCGCATGCGCAATTGCCACCTTCACAGCAACCAAAAATCCCATTAAATATGCAAAGTACAATGCTCAACCCTCCATCGATGTTGAATCCTCCTTCAACATCTAACATTTTTAGTGGACACTTGGCGTCACAAATTATTCCAACTCCCACGCCATCGCTTGCGAAGCAGCCTATTGTGCAGCAACAACAACAAACCCAACAACTATCACAGGAGCCAATTGCCTTTGCAAGTGTGAATCCTTACGCTCAAATATATCCACAATTATTCGAGCAAGCGGCGGCACGTACTAGCCAACAACAAATACAGCCCTCGTTGCCACAACAACAACAACGCAGCATGCAGCCTTCCAAAGCTTCTCCGACACATGGAGGAGGCGGCGGTTCCCCTCGACTCCTATCAAACATGGACACGTGTTATATAAAGGTGAGCAACATGTGTAATTCAACCACTTACAGTGATTTGCGAAAATTCTTTTCTGGCCTCTATATACCACATAACGGTATCAAGATTATCAATGATAACCAAGGGCAACGTATCGGTGTCGCTTATATTGAGTTTTCACGTGTCTCCAGCGCTCAAAAGGCCATCGCACGCAACAATACTCACTTCAAGGGCAAACTGATCAAAATGGAAATAATTAATCATGCAGAATTTGAAAAGGCGGAGGACAGTTATCGTCCTGGTCGAATTGATGGAGATTCGCCACTGAAAATCGACAGCAGTGCCTCCCCAACAGGTATTAATAATGCTGCTGATGCAGGGCTACCCTTTAATGTGATTGTGCTCGAGGAGCTCCCCAACAACACCACAGAACAAGATGTCATGAAAATGTTCTCTTCATTTACCATTGTCGACATTCTAATGGTCTCCAGTCCGAATAATCGCCGCGAGCTAGTGGCACACGTTCAATTTTCGCGAGAAGAAGAGGCACAAACAGCTCTCGAGGACAATTCCCGTCATATGATTGGCTATAGAAAGATACGCAAGCGTCCTGGTAGCCTTACGGAAATGCAAAACACCAAAGAAAAGATACGTTTGGCCAATGAGCAGTTAATGAAGGAAGAGCAGATGGCATTGCATGATATTGGTACAGCGGGTGAGAATACTATTGTAATTGATGATGGTGACAGTGACGATGGTGGTAATGACAAAGGTGCCAGCGGCGGAGTTCCAAATGATGATAGAAATCAGGGTAGCAACAGTGGACAAATGTTCCATGTTGACCCGCGTCGTCGTGCTCAACAGCAGCAACAGCAGGCACAACAACAACACCAACAACTGCAGCAACAATATCCAAATACGCAACAACGCAATTACAATAGCAATAATAACGGTAATAATAATAACGGTAACAATAGTAATGATGGCAGATTCAATGATTCACAATGCTTCATGCCGCCTAACTTAAACAATATGAATATGATGGATATGAACAGAGCATTCCAAATGAACAATATGAATATGAACGTGGACAACCAACAACAGAAAATAGATGAAGACAAATATGTGCACGTCAAGAATTGTGAGTACAGTGCGCGCATTAATGATATGGGCGAATGGCTTTCGTCCCTCAATTATCGCATGAATCACATCGAAATTTTGTTCAACGAACGCAATCTTCCAGCTGGTGAGTTTATTGTTGAGTTTATTGATTCCCATCATGCAGCTCGAGCTATACGTGAATTGCACAATCGTCGTTTTCGTGGACGAAGTATAAGATTCATTCATATAACTCCGCAGGAAATAGCCAACCGTTTGGGTAAACCATTTCTGAATTATGTTCCCGGTGGCAATGGAAAAATCTCATCACGTAATAATGAAATGGGTAACATAAACGACAATAGCAATGAGATCGTCCAGGCCGCTTTGGAGCTAATCAATGGCATTGTGCAACCAAACATGGGTAATGGTAACGGAGGCGGCGTTGGTAACAATATGCTACTAAATCAATCACGTTTTGGTGGATCAAATGATAACAGACATCAACAACAACAAGTTGGTCCGATGTTCAATGACAATGGTAATGATAATAACGGCGACAATTTAAAGCAACATCGTAATCCTTTTGCTGCGGAACGTCAGCCACAACCATCTATAGATAATGATATATTTAATAAACCCAATGCTGATTTACATAATGCTGGCATTAATAACGAAGGCAGCGTGGGTGGTGTTGGTGGTGGTAATACAAGTGATGGTGCCGGCGATGATGGCATACCGGACAAATTCAATCGTCCCGGTTGTGTCATTGCTATGCGTAATGTTCCCTTTAAGGCAAATCTCAAAGATATCTTACGATTCTTTAATGATTATAAACTTAATCCTGAAGATATTATACGCCGTTTTAATGACGATGGAACACCAACGGGCGATGCAAGAGTTGCATTTGAGACACCTATGCAAGCTCGTGCTGCTTATGAATCGCGGAGAAAGAGGCAAATTTTCAATAGAAAAGTTTTTCTATCAATACTGTAAGTAAAATCGATCTTTGTTTTTTATAAAAAGGCAAAATATATTATAAATATAAGTAGAAATTTACTATTATATAAGTACTTACAACCATAAGTTGTTCTACCTTCTAAGATCAAATTAAGTTTAAATTTCAAAAATGTATCTATTCTATGTTTTAAGATCCCTAATTTGTTTATCAATTTGTAATTACTTTATATCCATCAAATTAAGAGAAATCATTAAAATGAAAAAGAAAATCATAAAAGCAAGTTCTTATTTTTCCGTTTTACGAAATACTAGCGTTACCCGGCGTGCGTTGCTACACCTACATAATTTACGTAAATGAACAATATATTTTAATATTCTATTATAACCTAAGCAACTTTAAGATTCATTTGTTCTTAAAAAAAAAAAATTAAAATCGGTTCAGTATATTTTGCGCCAAATGAAAAAATCTTTAAAAAATTACATAAAACTATCTCTATTTAGACAATAGCGCCACATACCGGATCCAAATGTAGCAGCAACCCTGATTGGTAACTCCATGAGTACAACAAAAAAAAAAAAATATCAAAATTTGTCCGGCCGTTTTCGAATTTTGTTGGGTCATACTATTTATTTACTTCATTTTTATATACTTAAAATGGGAAAATCAAATAAAGTTTTTCAATTGTATGACTTGTGATTTTTTCACTGATTCCCGACACAAAGGACACTCATCGCGCTCGCCTAACCAATCAAGTATACATGACCAACAAAACAGATGACCACATGGCGTCAGACTAGTGTTTTTACGTGGTTCAAGGCACAATATGCACTTTGGTGCATTTGAAGTTGTCTCAGGTTCTGAACTCATTTGGCGTGTGAGAAAAGGTTTTTCACGTAGATTTCGAGCTTCCAATTGTTTATGTTTATACTCGCGCCATGCTTCAAAGCAATTGGTGGCTAGTGAAATGGCAACTTGAAAAAATGTTATTAATCCGAGTAATTTGTAGCCATACAACGAGAATTCTGGTTGCAGCCAGTGCCTTATAAGAACATAATTAATGCCAGTGATTCGTTTTGAAAGTTGGTAGTTTTGTGCGCGCAGATAGAAAAGTGATTTGTGCAATGTCTTTATGTAGGTTGGAGAATGCCGCATAACAAAAATTATTTGTTTTATTTTCGTTTTTGCATCAGGCACAATTTCCGTGTGTTCATCGACATATTTCTCAAGTTTTTGTAAAACTTTTATGTAAAGAAAGTCGCCACCAAATTCCAAAATGATGGCAGTCAATTGGAGCTGGAAATTGTAACTGAACTCGTTTAATTTGTTGTACCTTCTAAGACCATTACATACCAAACGCGATGGTATTTGCTTGTAAGCAGAATCAACTTGTATGATGCCTGTGTATTCCTCACCCAAAGTTTGTAGATTGTTTAATGAAGCAAAGCCGTGATAACTTAACTCTGCTATTAATTTGCAAACCTGATTATACTTGATCCAATTGCGTGCACCCGTCAGACGTAGAACGTCGGACAATTCCTCAGTAAGATCGTTGGTATACAATTCATCTTTCTGCACGGAGCGCACGATTTCTGGCTGACGGGCGCGTGCATTTCGAAAATCCATTTCCAATTGATCAATGGTTCTAATATTTCCTTCCCATAAAGTTTCCTGAGAACTTGAGTTCAAAGTACAAATGAGCGCAGCCAAAAGATAACAGTCAGTCAGCTGTTTTTGTTTCGGTTTTGTGCTAACTTAAAGATGCCAACTCGATTTTTTTCAGTAGAGCTGTCAATCTCATTAGCCACTTTTCGGTGCTGCCACAGTCGTCCTATTGTCTTTGTCAAAATTTTCGTAGGTCAGCCACGGCTGCTGATTTTTCATAAATTTATTCTCAATTTTCACTCCAAATTAAAATCTCCAAACCAAGACAAAGGTTGGAAATAATTGCCTAGTAAATCTTAAAAAAGAAATCGAATCAAACTTCTGTGTTTTTTTCATATTTTGTGAGTTTTCTGCGTCTTTTAAAAGATTGAGTCGAGTTACATTTTCGCTGGAACAAGCGAGAACGAAAGCTACAAACGAAAATATAGAGGCACTCTTGTGTATTCGTCTTCATCTTTTTTTTGCAAAAACAATTTGCATAGATAAATTTTGATTTGGAAATTATACGCAAGTATTTTTTCTGTGTGTTGTATTTGGTAATCATGGCTCAGTAAAAATGTCTCCGTTTAAAATAATAATTGCAAAGAGCACCACCACTCGTTGTGGCAAACACTACAAAGTTGATAAAAATAAGTCGCAAATTTTGACAGATTTGCACTTACTTCACGCCGCCGCTGCCCGGCCAAACAGCAAACCAATTTGCACTAGCATTAGCAATACTTCCCTCGCAACAAACATCAACCAACAACAACAAAAATATAATGGACAACACCAAGAAGCAGCAACAAAGTTTTTCACGCTCTCTCAATGTGAAGCCATCTTTGCCTGCTGAATCCAATCGGAAATCCAGTGGTAAGTACATAATCGGAGCTCATCACATCTATAAATGACTGTTTTTGATGTTTTTGTAGATATACAAGTAAATAAACAACGCAATTCACGTCGACGTGGTAGCAAACAACTTTTGACACCTCGTAACGATCAGCAACAGCAGCGCAACTCGAAACAACAGCAACCAGCAAAGTTACGTTCTAATGTGGACAAGCGGCCAAAGCCGCGTGTCAGTGAAAATGGTAATTCGGCGAGTGGTTGGTCAAACAGTTCTGCTTATGATCGCTCTTCATGCTCGAGTGACGACTACGCTTCTGGCAGCACCGGACTAGCCGGACAACCCGCCGGTTACCGACGACGTGAACAAAACACAGATTATGAGCTAAACTCTGTTTATGCTCACGGAAGCAAGAAGCAAAATTTGAATCATCTGCTGAACTTCCATTATACTCCCCGTGAGTTGGATTATTCCGTATTTGGTCGCGGCCACCATCATCACCAGACCCATCATATTGCTGCCCATGGCCATAGTGGAGGCGGCGTCCGTAAGCAACGCTATAATAAAGAGCAGTTCTTGCAGGCAAATTTCCAATTTGTCATACGTGCAAGCGCTAAGCCCCAAATAACTGGATCACCGGATACTTTGATCGATTGGAGCCTTATTGAACAAATTAACATACAGACCACTGAAGAGCCCCAGTGCCCCATTTGTTTATATCCACCGGTGGCTGCCAAGTTGACACGTTGTGGCCATGCCTATTGCTGGCCTTGCTTGTTACACTACTTGTCACTTACTGAGAAATCATGGGGCAAATGTCCAATTTGCTATGAGGCTATACATGCAACTGACCTTAAGAGTTGTACCATTTTGCAGCAGCACGCCGTCAATTTGAATGATGAAATCACATTTCAATTGATGCGTCGACGCAAGGGTTCCATGTACATCGAACATTTCAATTCACTTTCTCCTGTTGGCAGTGTCAGTGCACCTGAACGCTTTCCTCTGTTCTGCAAAGACGATAGTGCCAAACGTTATTCGAAGTTTTTGATTGCTCGACGTGCTGACATTGCCAAGATTATAGAACGCGAACGCTTGGAGTTGTTAGCCGATGATGATACTAGTTGCCCAGAATACATATTCATACAACAAGCCTTGCTTATGTTAAACAAGCGCCGAGAGAAATTGGGAGTGTTGGATGAAAGAGATGAAGAAGAAGAAATTTTAACAAAACAAAGTAAGCAGGAAGAAGTAAAACCTGAAACTCCTGAAGTGGCTTTAAATGTGGAAGATGGTATCAAAGCAGAATCTAATGGAGAAACCATTGATGAAGTGCTTGATAATAATTCATATGGGAACTTCTCCTTAATAGAAGATGGTGAGATTGGTATTGCAACTGGCATTCATGCAGTATCTGGAGATGAGTTACCCTCTTCACCTTGCACTAGCAAATACTATTATTTCTATCAATCGAACGATGGTCAAAACATTTACTTGCATCCAATAAATGTTAAAATGCTGCAAGCCTGCTACGGCACCTTAGATCGGGCACCATTGATGATCCCTGCACGCATTTTGCAAATGGAGCATCACTCAATGGATGAAGAGCATCGCCGCAAATTCACTTGCTTAGGTCATTTGCCGCTCACTTGTCAGTTCGCAGTTGTCGAAGTTGACCTACAGCCGCCTATTGTAACTGGTACCATACTCAAGTTGTTTAAGGGTAAGAAGAATAAATGTTATACAATAATATAACCACAAAATTATTTTTCGATATAACTTCAATAGAAGACCTACAACGCCGCAAACAAGAACGTCAACGACGCGATCGTGAAGAACGCAAACGCGAAAAGAAAATAAATGAGATTAATGATCGCCAAATGGGCAAACTTATTGCAAGCACTGTTAACATCAATCTTAGCTCTGCGATGGAGTTTCCAACAGTAAGTAAAATACTTTCAATTTGAAATGAATTCAACTGTAGAAACTCTTCTTTCTTTTAAGTTTGGCTTTGAGGAAACACTACCCCCACTACGGGCCGAAGAAGAACGTCCTGCAATATCTTCTGCACGTTCCAAGAAATCTTCAAGCTATTCTGCTGCAACTGGAGCTGGAGGAGTTGGCACAACATCATCGGGTGCTTGGGGTCGTTCAGCCCCACCCCCACCGCCACCTGCGCGTCCTGTAGCATATGCTACAGTTGATAATAATGAGGATTTAGTGCTTCCTACAATGCTTTTGGGCGATGTCATTGCCAAAGCAATGTCACAACGGCATCAGCAGCAACCAAGTAATGCTTCCAATTTATCAAAAGCCAATGGAAAAAAACAAAAGAAAACTAAAAAAATGACGCCAATCTTTGCAACTGGCATGAATTATAATGGTAACTAAAAATGGTTTACTAAATGTTTTAATTTATCTTATTATTTTTTTCAACTAATATCGGTTTATATATGGAAATATCACAAAGTATGCACATAATCTGAAAAATATTGTGGACTTTGGTGATGACAAAAAAAAATAAAATTACTTTTATGTTCTTTAAATAAAAATTGTTTTGAAAAATGTTGGATATTTTCCTGAAATTATGATGATATAATACTATAATTTTCATGTCTTGTTTTTTTCTTTAAATTCAATATCAAGTTAATCGTCTCATGTGTAACAAAATAATGTAATGGCATAATAATAAAGAATTGTTGAAAGAACTATGTATTTATTGATATGAATTGATTGCCAATCCCAATTTTTAATTCCAAAGAAAATTTTTTAATTGCTTTGAATTTAAAACTTAGTAGTTTTATAATAAGCATTATCACTTTGTCACACATCGAATTATGCGTTCGAGTTCCTACAAAATATATTGTACGTATACAATCGAATTCGTTAACCAACAACCAAATTTTGAGAACAATGTTTAGTGCAGCTAAAAGTTGAAATAGTCAGTAATTTTTGACTGCTTCTTATTTTTGAATACAAACTGAAGCAACACTTTTTCTAATTCGTGACTTGAAGTATGAAGAGAGCAAAATGCTTCCTTTGACGATAGAATATACTCTACTAATATATTTTTAGTGTTCCGGACGAAGGCTGCGTTGTGTTGTTTAGTTCTATCCGGGCAACAACAACAAATACTAAAACTAAAATATTTTCATAAATTTAATGGGCCCCCATACTTAACATTTTGGTTTGTATAAATATAAATATACGATAATTAACTCCACGATCTTGAAATTTTCTTGGTTGGTTGTGGATTAGAAACTTAGAGTGTCGAAATTTCAGTTTGATCTACTATTGGACTACTAGGGGGTACCTTCCATACAAATTCAGGTTCTTATTCGGAAACTTTTTGAATTTTACACTATTGAACTGAAATTTGGGAACTTTAAGTTATTGATATAGACGCTTTACATCTGTTTGAATCAGCCAAATCGACCAACTATGGGGCCATACACCCCCGATTAAAATTCAGGTTCTTATTAGAAAAACTTTTTTGTTTTTGTACTATTGAACTGAAATTTAGTTTGTATGGGAGGTACCCCACTAGTTGTCCGATTTCGCTTATTCCAACAACTATATAGCGTCTATGTCAGAAACTTAGGTATATTATCAAAATTTCAGTTTGATCGGACCACCAGTGAGGGTACTTCCCACACAAACGCACCATTAAAATTCAGGTTCTTATTCGATAATTTTTTTATTTTTTGGAGTATTGAACTGAAATTTAGACACTATAATAATAATAATGCGCAGTACATTTGTTGGAATCAGTCAAATCAGACCAATAGGGGTGTACCTCCCATACAAACCCCTATTTGGGGCCGTACCCCTCCGTGTACGAGTCTGACTTGCACTTGGCCGATTTTGGTTTTTCAACAAGACAATGAACAATGAATGATTAATTACTCTATTCTCTAAGTATGTTTTTAGGGTTTCAGACCAAAAGGGAACCATATTTCTATTTTAAAGTAAAAAACATGTTTTTTAATTCTTTGTATGACTTACACTTTTTGTTACCAATTCTTTGCTTGAGTTATTGCCATTAAAAGAGGAATCATCTGGGCCTAGTTTGAAAATCTTTAAGCAAACAAGATATTGATAGAACAATTTAAGAATTATAACAGTTATGTAATGCAAATCTTCAATTTTCAGTTGTCGATTTGAATTCATCAACAATTATTGACACGTGATCACTAAATTAGACCATAAATTCTTTCCAAACTCTTCATACATACACTCACCATTAAAAATATCTATGCGCTATGGACAAAAACAGAGGTTCTTATGTTAAAAACATAAAAACTTTATAAAAGGTTTGAATAAAAAAAACCCAGTATTTGTCAAGAATAGGCTTATATCAAATCAGTTTTGTGTAGATAATAGGTAAAAAGTTCTTACGATAAAAAAATACAAAACTGCACCAGATAAAGAGTCATCCGTACAATGCATTTTTGTTGAAAATGTTTTGGTCATAAAACCAAATAAGTGTGAACATAAAATATTAGGATTAGGTATCAAAGCGATGCAACTAATGGTTTTCGTAACAGAATTTGGAAATAGGCTTATTCTCGGACGAAATTAAGTTCTGCATGTTTTTAACATAACATGTAAAGTTGTTTACAGCGTATAGATACTTTTTCTGTCTAGTATAGTAGGTACATTGCATCACCTTCTATATGAGTAAATCAAAAATTTATTTTTTTTTTTTTCTTCAATACTTCAATATTTTATTACTTCGAGGAAAATTTCAATGGGCGTAAAAAAAATTTAATACAAAACTACAATGAAATTGTATGTGTGTAAATATCAAACAATGCAAGATAATTCCATTTAACATAATTTAACTTCTGTATTCAAAATTTACTAACAGATTACTTCATAAAAACCATAGTCCCAAATTTTGTGTAGAAAACAACAAATTTGTTTTTATTTCATACAAATACAAATTCCAATTTAATCACTTCATTCTTGTTGTTTCTCAACTTAATTTCAGAACACCATCGAAATTTGGTTTTTTTTCTCCCGTTCTTCTTTTTTAATTCAATTTTATTTTAATTATGTTTAATAGAAACAAGCAATTTACAATAGCAAAGGCAATGTAGAATCAGGAATTGAGATTTGCTTTTAAAATAATAATTTATATAAGATTGTATGTATGTATTAACTTGTAGACTTGTTTGTAGTAAATAATTTTAAAATTAACAAAATGTAAGAAAGAAATAAAATAGAAATTAACTAAGAATTCAGTCAAAAAGGAAAACAAAAGAACTAATAACAATTTGAAGTGAATAGAATAAATGAAAGACTAAAAACTAAATTCAAATATAAATATATTTAGCATAACGTACAATTAGTATGTCTATTTGTGTGAGTGTGTTTGAGTTAGAATTTAAGGATGTTGTTATAATTACATATAATGTTTGCGATGCGTAAAAAAGGCGTCTCATATTGCGGCGGAGCCCAATATAAAACACTCAAGTCAACTTTTGTGTTATGTCGTTTCTTGCATATTTTCATTTTTAACAAAACATGAAATATAAATTTATAACTCCAACTATAATAATTACTTAAATTCAAACTATAAATGTGTTATGGACACTCGATTTTCTTTACTTTTCCGCACCACATCATCATAAACACATTGCAAAAATTCAGTTGGTCACTACACAAATGAATAATCATTTAAATTTTATTGTTGCGTCCAAAATATGACAATTGCTGTGGTTGCATGTGAACTTCTCATATTCATCATCATCTGGAGATGTAGATGAACTTGCTGAAGCAGCGGCGGGCAGCTTTTTCTTCTTATCAGTAGTTGGCGGACTTTCGATAGCACGACGATGATAAGTTCGACGCGATAACGGCGAGTGTTGTTCCATGTGTTTAAACGTTAAAATCGGTGTAACTTCTGGTGGTAAATCAGCATATTCATCATCGCCACTTGTGTCATCATCATCAGCGGCATCTTCATCGTAATCATCGCCATTAAGTGAACCACTTGGACTACCAGGTGGACTAAGGGCTTGAATCAATTTGCCTTTGGATTCATTCCACAAATGATTGAGACGTTCGCGCCCGAACAGCAAAAGGAAAGCATCAATGAATTCGCGTGATTTTTCCTCCCATTTGGTTATAAGATCACCCTTGACTTTGGTCAATTCACGACGACCTCTCGATTTCAATTCATCCATTTTATTTTGTAAACGGAATTTCTTTTCCGATAAAAAGGAGACATTCAGTTCTTTGGCGGAATAGCCGCGAGCGAGGTTACGACGAACATACAAATCATAGTCCTTGACAATACGAGCGACAATGTCAGAGGTAGACACGCCTATGAAAATTATAATTACAACCAATATTTTAAGCATTCACGCATGGATTATTTAAAGTCTACTCACCCTCGGTACGTTCGGTGGCAACAAACATGCCTTTGGCCTTCAATGGCGCATAGATATCATCTATACCTTCGCCTAAATATGGAATGTCATCGTGTGCAACAAAATCGATTTTGTGCTTTTCAATAAAATCATCGGTTAGCGTCCATGGAGCATCGCGTACTATCTGCGAACGAAAAAAAAAAATGAATACATTAAGCAAACAAACACAAAATTTAAAATTTGGTATTAATAGAATCACACACCTCATCAACATAGCGACAATGGCGCACACCCTCATAGCGTTCATAGTCATCCATGACTGTGCGACCCTTCATGCGATGCGTGAGTTCATCATTACACACACCCACAATTAAATACACATTCGGAAATAAATTTTTAGCCTGCACAAGAATATTAAAAGAAATCACATATAATAAAAGAATTGAAGAGTTGAGCTGAGTTGAGTCAGTCACGGACAGTTACCTGCATTAGTTGCCGTGCATGTCCTTGATGGAACAAATCATAAATACCATCGGCATAGACACGTACACGTCGATTTGTTTGCCCGGAACGTGCCATTTGATAGGTGATCTTGTAGTTGTAATCACAGCGTTCACGCTCTAGCATTGCCTCTTCATCTGAAGAAAATGGTGCCGGGCGGCAAATAGTCTACAAAAAAAAACAAGAACATTTTCTCTTTAAATTCAAAATATTATACAATCTTCATAGCCTATATAGTGAGGCATCATTTAAATGTTCGCGATTTTGAATTTTTTTCTTTGTTTGTAATTATTATCAAAAGTACTGACTCATTAAAACTAGATAGTTAAAATATTGACAACTTTATCGCCGGTAGTTCAAGATTTAACTTACATTATTTGCAACGCTACTACCTTGTCTGCTTCTTTATGGTGGTCAATTGTTGTATTTGTACGAGAACATAGCGTCCGGGCATCACCTATACACTTCCATAATATTCTACATAAATTATGGAAAGATCAGGCGATAAACAGTGTTGGACAAAAGTCTACGCACGGTACCCATAATTTCAACTTCGAAAGCCCCCCGAACCATCACCATTGAAAATTTCGCTTGGAATTATTTGGATAAAGGGAATACAGTTTTGAAAGCAAGTTCTGTTTGCAAATGGATCCAACAATAATCTATATGGAAATAACGGGAGAGTCATAGTTCGGAAAAAGAGTAATAGCAATGGATTTGAAAAACTTAATTCCACTTAGTTCAAAGTGATGTTTACGGTAACATATCGCTGCTTATGTAATAGATATATTTTAGTATTTCTTAATCTTCAAACAATAAACTGATTTCAGTGAGACAAATTATTGATATATTGTTATGAGTCCATACTAACTGAAAAGCAGGCATGCCGAATATTGGCAACGAATAAAGATTGAAAATTAAGTCGAGGTAATTCCCAGATGCTAGCAGGCAGGCTCGTGGAGGACAAACCAAGTATTAATTTAATACACTAATTATTAACTTTTAGTGTTTTATTTCAGTTTTTTTGTTTTCTATTCATTTTGAAATCGTTTATATTTATCTTACTTAACTTAAAGATGGGTTGAACACAGACATTTGTCCGCCACTGTACATATGTATGTATATTTGCCCTCTTTATAAATTGTTTTTGTCATAGCAAGAACAAATTACAACAATTGCTGGCAAAAGCTTTTTATGGCTATAATATGTCAAATTGAAATGCTTGGGACTGGGACGTGGCTAGACCACACCACACACACCAGACCAAACCAAGAAGACGTCATGCGGTCAAAAAGATTTTGAATGCTAATTTATTTATAGTTTATTATTAATAAAAAAAAAAAAAAAATACTAAGGGAATTTGCGTAGCATTTATTAACAACAATTCCAGAAACACACACCAACAAGGTAAACAATTTTTTTCCATTTTATGGAGGCATTTTTCTTTATTCATTGATTTACGAAATGATTATGAATTTTTATTATTTTGTTCCTCTTTTATTTAATTTAATTTTCTATTTGATCAGAAACTTTATAAAAATATTAAAATATCTAAAGAAAGGTTTAAGGCATCTTAGCTGCAGACAATTCGTTCGTGTTACCTTCTTGAAACTAAGGCAAACACATCCCTAACAGGTGCCCTTGAGATCAAATTAAATTAACTGCCAATTGAATTGTTTATAAAGAAAAAATCCAATTAATACAAAGCTCATCTCAGGCGGCCCAAACATTATGCGATATGTCATACAACCAAAGATCCACACAAGTAAGGGCCGCATTAGAGAATGAGATATAATCAGTAGACTCTTGTTCAAAAATAACTTCACACACAAACAATGGTTTAAGTTCATGGGTAAAACCACAAGAAACGCTTGTTCCTATCTAAAATTGGACATATGCGTAAATTATCAACCATTCTAAATACAACACATTGTTTGATTCCATAAGCAACTCAAACATCATACATCAACACAACTTGATAAGTATACAAAAATGAATTATAATCATCAGAATAATGACGACTTAGGAATCCACAATTCATGCCGATTATATATATATCCGTATACATAATGTATTTAAATTGCAATTGAAATGTTGTGAATATGCGCATTTTACTTATCAATTTGTGCAGAACTACCAAATCCCAAGTCCAGAGTCGAAAAAATGATGATGCAATTTGCTCTATTCATATGATTTCATTGTGTCGCATGTTTCGAACATTCATGTACTCATCTATTTATACATATACGAGAATAAGAGACAAAGACTATTAGACAGACAGCTACAAGATATAACCTTGAAAAGAGATTTTTAAAATCGTTTGCGTTCTTTCTTTCTTGCTCTCACAAACCCACTACAGTCTCATCTAAATCATATATTTTACTTACCGCAAAATCTGAAGCTCCACTAAATTTGTGAAGCATTTCTTGTTGCTTTTGTTGTTGCTGCTGCTGGTGATGTTGATGTGTTGTAGATTCAATTGTTGCAATTGGTGCAACTGTTGTGGGTGGCATATATTTTTTCTTTACTGGACTACTACTACAAATGGCAGCGGCACCGTCGCCGGCAACACAACCATTGATATAATCTCCACCCATTGAACCCGCTGCGGCAGCAATTGCATCAGCTACCACATCATCGGTTTCACTTTGTGAAATTGTGCGTGTATAATCCTTGAGCGTTGTTGCTGTTACTGAGGCATCAACTTTAATGCTGACCAAATCCATGTGTTCTTTGTTTTTGGCAATGGGTGAGAGTGTGCTTGTTGTTGTTGTTGTAAATGATGATGAGGGTGATGATGACGGCGATGATGTTGTTCCTGTGGTTAATGATGCGTCAGTAGTTGGCATAGAGATTGCTGATTCGTTAGGTTCGTTTCCGTGTTATTATTGATGAAGGCGACGTTTTAAGAACAGAAGAAGGAGAAGAACAAGGTGTAGACGTCGATTTAGAGGTTTCAGAAGATGAAGATGACGCATTTAAAGTTGGATGCGTTGCAATTGTATTGTTTGCAAGTATCGATGAAGTTGCCATCGCAGCACAACTTTGACTTAAAAAAATGTATGAATACAAAACAATACTAAGATACAAATTCTATCGTTCTTGTTGTTGTGTGTCTGTGTGTTGTAGAATTGTATCTTGTTCTCGTAGTCGTCTGCCTCAATTCACAATTTATTTGTTTTATTAATTTAAATTGATTTTGTTTCCCTAACAACTAACACATGAAATAAGATTCTTTTGCGTTGTGCTTTCAATTAATTTTCATTTATAGTTTGCACAACCAACAACATAAAACAAAACTTCTCGGTCGTTGATTACACAATTGAAGTGGTGGCCTGCAATGAAAAAAAAAAACAATAAATACAAATAATAATTAAGCTTATCGTCAATATATATTTTTTTAAATCTTATAAAATGCTTTTTAAATCACAGATGTACTTATGTAAAGTTCAACTTTTAAATTGTTTTCGTGGAACGATTCTGCTAGAATGTATTTTTTATTGCAAATCATCTTGTCACAATTCTTTTAAAATATTTCATGGAGTTATTTTCATCCCATTCAATTAGTTTCACTGATTATTGTGGCATTAAACAAATTTATTTTTATTTACGTACAAAATAACGTAGGACAAGAGACCTCACGTCCGTTCCATCGGTCAATTGTTAATAAATGAAAAGAGAAAACCAAAACAATTGAGCACCAGCCACCGCAGGTAACTATAATATTTTGCAAGTGTACACACACCATCGAACTTATATGGGAAGCTCCATGCAACGCGTGCGTTAGCGCGTGCGTTTGCAGAAAAATTGAAATATATAGATTCGTATGAATCAAACTTCAGAGTTGATTTTGGCATAGAACGCGGTCTGCTGGCAAAAGTAGAGAAACAATAATATATGTTTTTTTTTATCACACTAACTTCAAATGACAAAGACTTAAAATATGTAAATAAGGAAAACACCGAGAACATAGCAATCCACAATTCAAATTCCGTTATATACCGTCAACTGTTTTCTATTCACAAAATGCCAGAAGTTGAGTGGAGTTTGACTTGTTGAAACTTGTAGGAAGCATAGAACACATAACAATTAGAACATGACAACGCCTGGAAAGCGTGACATGGAGTTTCACCATTACAGAGAGAAACAAACAGAGAGAGAGAGAGAGAGAGAGTGAGAGTTCGCTGTTGATGAGCATATAAATATTTATTTATTTACGCTGTGCTCAATCACTTGTGTAGAAATCACACGTTTCACCAGTTAATCAATCATATGTCCTAGATTTCTAATTAATTATAGATTTAATTTAATGTATTTGTTTTTGTTTTTAGATGCAAGTAATTAAGGAGCTTTACTCACGTGACATAACATAAAAAAGCAGTTCCTCACTCAAAGCGATAACTATTGAAAGTGAGACACATACAAAAATCAGCTGTTCAATGCGTCATAGAATTTATTTTCAATATTCATTTCAATTTCATAGTACAGTTGGAAATCATTATTTGAAGTTTTTGTGGGACATAAAAGGTTTTTATACTTTGGCTTTTGATAAATACAATTTTTAAGAACCCTAATAATAATAGGGATTGCTATTAGCTGAGCCAAATTTGAATTGGATACCACCCATGTGGGTAAATTATATCTACAAAAATACATGTTGAGATATCAAATTTCACTTACTGAATAATGAATAAAGATAAGTTCCAGCAATTTATGTGTTTATATTATGCATGTTGCGCACGTATAAGAGGAATAATATGTAATAATCACGATTAATAGGTGAAAATAATTCATCCTAAGTATCTGATAGAATAGTTATTTCATACATACATATATTTTTTACCTATTATTGTTTTTTAACGTTGGGATAAGTATGAAGTTTAGACCAACATTTTATAGTACATAACTTGATTTCCAAGGTTGCCATTCTTAAATCTTGAAAGGGCTTGTAAATTGTTGGAATTTTTGCTGATGTAATTTAATTTTTTATGTAAAATTAATTTCAAAAAATTCCACTAAACTTCAGTAATACAGTAATATGCACGAGTATATAATTTAATAGGGCATTCACAGTGATTTAAAATTATTAATCTGCTGCTCGCAGTGATTTTTTTTTTTCTTTTTAATAAGCTGGTTTTGTATTGGTTATGTACACAAATGGAACGTGCACTAAGGATCCGCTAAATTCACACACAAAATTTGTGAAAAATACATGATTTAGAACAATTTGCAAAGTATGCAAATATTTTTTGCATTATCTATTTTCAATTCTGCTACGAATTTTATAAAAATTGTAGCAAAAAGTTTACAATTTGAAATTCACTTAAATCACCATCAGCTGGGTTATGTTGACTTGTAACAAAAAAAAAAATCACCTTAAAACTTGGCAGCACTGGTCAAAATATGCGAACACACTGGTCAAAAAGGTGCCAACACTGACCAACAAATTAGGAGATTAAAAATAATTTGCTTTTTAAACACTGTGAATTGGCATATAAAACCGGCTTCGGCTTCATTGGCTGGAAGTGCAAATTTATGACGCGCGCAGTCACTCGATTGCAAGTTCAAGTTTAATGTCACAATTTTGGAAATTCAAAACATGTATTTTAGATGAAACGACGACACACTGAAACACAAAATCTGAGAAAGGAAAATTTTTAAAATTTACGAAATTCAAACCGGTTGAACAAAACAAATTGATAGCAAAGTTTATTAAGTTTTATTGGCTGACAATTCTCATGTTTAATGAAATATGAAAACAAACATACGTTGTTATACAAAATTATAATATGTAAATAAATTAATCACATTATATTATGTTTAATGAAAAAAGAAATGCTGCCAGCGGGGCATTTTTTTTTATTGTTATCAAGATCAATTTTTATTATTTAAACTGAAGAAGAACGGACATTTGTAATAGAAATAATAAAAAATATTAACAGCACGTCCAAGTCATAAAAAAACAAAATTGCAACATTACCGATTCGTATAAATTTAAAGTCATACGATCTCGTTCGATTCTACTATCTATCGATTGTTTGCAAAAAAAAAAAACTTTTACGAATGACTCTGTCGTGAAAAATCGATTAGTCATTAAAGAAAAAACAAAAAAATAAAAAAATAAGAACTAAAAAGAACGTTATCTTCGGCTATGCCGAAGATGAAATACTCTTCACGCAGTGAATGTTTCATTGTAATATTTAAGCTTTATTCGCAATAAGATGGGTGGTTTGTATGGGAGGTACCCCCTAGTAAGCCGATTCGGCTGGTTCCGCCAAATGTACTGCGTATACTAAAAAGAAAGGTTTGTGCAAAATTTCAGCTCTTTAGCTCAAAAACTGAGGAACTAGTTTGCATACATACAGACGGACATGACTTAATCGATTAGTTTAATCGAGCTGATGAAGAATATATATACTTTATGTGTCTCCTTATGCCTGTTACAAACTACATGACAAACTTATCATTCCCGTGAAGAGTATACAAAACAAGAAAAAGAACGTTAACTTTGGCTATTACCAAGTGTCATATTCTTCACGCTCCCCTAGAAAAAAGCTTTTTCCAATGTGATTGAACATACAGAGACAGTACACATAGAGAATATCAACACTGAGATCGAAATATTTGTATGGAAGCTATACTATCCAGTAATCCAAGGGTCTTGAAATTGACATGGTTGGTGAATATGAGTCAGGCACTTAGGACTGTCCAAATTTCAGTCCGTTAAGACAAAACTCAAAAAATTTTATCAAATAAAAACCTGAATTTGAATTTTGGTTTGTATGGGAGCCATATGATCCAGTGAACTTAGGTGGAGATTGATTAGATACTTATAGAGTCCAAATTTCAATTCGATAGTATAAGAACCCAAAAAGTTTTTCTAATAAGAAACATCGTTTTACATGGTGAAGTTTGTATGGAAAGAACCCTCAAGTAGTCCGATTCGGCTGATTCCGACAAATGTGCAGCGTCTTGTGAAAAGAAATCTGGATTTCAGCTCTCTAGTTTACGAACTGAGGAACTAGTTTGCACACATACAGACGGAAATGGCTTAATCAACTCGTCTCGCATAATTTATGGGGTATCCGATGTCTTCTTCTGTCTGTTACAAACTTCATGACAAACTTATAATACTATTTACTGTGTGAAGAGTATTACAAAGTAAATGCGATAAGAGTGGTTGTTGTTTGAAGAGTATACAATATCATATGCCGAGAGCAAAAAGAGGATCTCGCCGAACACAAATCAAAATTTTAAAAAAACCCCATTTATTCACTTTCATAAATTGATATGCAGTTCGGATTGTATGGAAGTGCTGATTTTCTTTTCTTTTTTTCAAGATCCCCAAAAGTTAAAAAGACGCCACCACTGTATACAATTTATTTTCTCTTGTCTCAGATATAACCAAAAAAATTGATAAAACCTACTCTGAACCGATTGGTTCTTATTTAATATTAAATGTTATATACAAGCAAGTACAGAGCAATTCCTATTTATATAATCAGTCACGTTTCTTGTATTCAGTTCGTGGCTATAAGCTGCAAACTAAGCAGACTCAATCTGAATGATGAACACATCTTGGAAATGGAGATTATCAAGAAAAAAAAAACATATGTCACAAAACAAGTATAACAATAATCCAAGGTTATCGGCTCCATGGCGATAAGCTCTTATTTCTCCACACAAAAATATACAATTTTATTTCTAAAAAAGAAACCAAAATCTTCATAAAACAAAATATACATTACAAACGTACAGACATATGAATGTTGGGTATGTAGATTATGTAATGAAGAAGGGGAAACAGCAGAGTATTTCCTATACAACTGGCAATCATTACCTAGAATCAACTACAATTGAAGGCACAATTTCAAAAAGTAGCTTGGAATTTTGAATGAATACCAGAATCTTCGAGTAGCAAGATATTTATCGTGATTAACTATAATATACGCAGAAATGATTTAAGCATCTCAGAATTTAAAATATGTTTTGTCAACTTCCCAACTCTTACAGACAGACAATCGAACATGACTAAAAATTGACCGGTGTCGCCGTGCTATTCATTTATGTGGTTTCTCTCTTGTTGTTTGGTGTGTTACATATTGTACATACACAAGTACATATATAATAAATAAATACATAACTTTTTAAAGGTATAGATTACAAAAATGCTATGGAATCTGTCCGTGAACTTAAAAGAACAAAAAATATGGTTTTTTCTGGAAACGGAAAGAATCCATCGTAGTGATGATAAGCTTAAAGTGACAAGTTTACTAGAAATCATTTAATATATGAAGTCTATGAGAAGATAACGCAATCGTCTGTTGCATTGACATTTAAAAAGACAGGTTAAAAAACACAAAACGAAAATTTTAAGCAGTCTATTCTTGGAAAATATGCATAATATTGAAAATGTCCAAATCAACTTTAAAACCAGCAGAAAGTTTATTTATTTAAGAGAGTTTCTAATAAAAAGCTATAAGTATGACTAACCATACATTAGTATTAAAGAATAATGATACAAAACCATAGCATGATTATGGGTTATTAGGTCATATACAAACATAAATAATAAAGAAAAATAATGTTTAAAAGAAATCCGAAAGTTTCGTAAATTCTTCTCCAAACAAGCAAAGAGACACTTTCTCATTGGTTGTTGGTTCTCTCAACTGTGTCCAACATGAGAAAGTAGCACATTAGTCCAGTTTTTAAAGTAGTAAGTAATACAGAAACACCACCACTTCAGAAGTCGCCGAGTGATTTCATTCATTGAATATTTACAACAAGTGGAATTTCTTTAAAAAGTAATACGATGAATATATTCAAATACATCATACTCTTTAGTATGATGATTCTATAAACAAATATTATATATGTAAGTATGTACTTTTATGTATAGAAACACATGTGTTGATGTCGATGACGGGTTTTTGTTCATTTGCCAACAACCATCATACGATCGTCGAACAAAGTTCATTCAAAAGAAATACGAATACAAGGGTATACGTATAATGCAAGCAAGTGATTATTGAATGTTAGTCAGATGTTTATAACAAAGGTATGCACATATTAAATTTCAAGGTAAGTATGTACTTATCTCTGAACATTGACCCAAACATTGACTAGCCACCACAATGAACTAGTGACCGTAATTAATAAACTAGTTAAAGCTACCGGCAAAACCAGCAGCACTCAGAGTCTAATAAAAAATATATTTTGCATTGAACAATTATACCAAGGGTCTTGTGCCAAATCATCATCAAGTTGATATACACATACATATGTATTTATAATTATGATATACCGAAAAATCATGCGATGTTAATAATGACATGGCCAAGAAAAAGGGCTTTCAAAAGCCGTTAAAGGCCATTTTAAATGGCATGACTGTCAAGCGACAATGCGACGTCGCGAAATTAATAACAGTAGTTAAGAATCTGATTATGTAATGGTCACAACTGATGGCCGGAGACCCCCATTGTCACAACTAAACAGCTGCCGGTTTTCACATAAACTATATCGATTGTTAAATACGTCATTTTGGTTTATTTTCTTGTTTCTATTTCAATTTGAATTAGGTTATTTTCTTTGGATGCTTGTGAATAAGGTTTTTTATAGAAATATAGTTCCAATTTTCAATGATACATGCAAAATTATTTATAATAAAAATAATAAGCAATTAAAATATATTTACAATTTTTTGTCATGTTCACGGAAAAGAAATCTTCCACTGACGAGAATGACACACGCTCAGCAGATTAACACCTTACCTTATTCTACGTCATCATCGAATGACTTTGGGTAAGTAGAGTGCGAGCGGCCAACTACACAACAAAAATCTGTTTTCCACTTTCTCCTCTCTCACTCCATGACACACTCCACAAGGCTTTGAATTTTGTAAATAAGTTTTGTTGAAAAATGCCTCTGAGTAATGTTAACGGACGGCAAAATGCAAAACAAAAACTGCTCTCTATACTCTTTCTCTCTCTTTCTCTCTCTATGACACATGCATTGTATTTGTTAATACATAATTGGAAATAATTTTGTTACAAATTTTCAATACTCATACATAATACATATTTGTTGTGACTAATGCGTGTCTTATACAATTTGTATATAAAAATCTATAGCAAATATTTGCTCAAAATGGTGTGACGACTTACTTTTGATCTCAGCAAAATAAATTATATTTTTGGAAAAAAATCGATGCGGCGCTCCTTTTTCTTCTGACAAATAATCCTGCGAATGCACTTTTTCCACAAATTTTGTTCGTTTTAATTTCTCACTCACAATATGACGTAGTTTCCGCAGTACACCTTTGTTATAGAAAAAATACGTGGCACTTTATACTTATTTGAATATTTGGACAATTGTTTTAAGAGAATTCGATAATATGTTTACTTAAAAACGAAATGGTTTTCAGTTGACCAAATTTCCTTTTCTCTCCACTTTGTTCAAAAAACGTATCCGTAAGCTTTCAAAAAAAATTTATATTTTCTCTTTATTATTTAATAATATTAAAGTTAACTGCGAATCACAATAATAAGAACACATCAACTCAACTTATTTTTGAGTTGATTCAGTTGTTGCAGCAAATAAAATTAAAATAAACTCGAGAGACAGAACCCACATTTCTTTTGTATTGAAATTTGACGACGGCCGAAAACAAACAGGCGTGCGCTGTTGTGCTTTGTTTAATTGTTAAATTTTATAAAATATTTATCAATTATTAATTGGCAAAAATGAAAAGTTCGAATTAATAATATTATTCAAACAATTATCGTACGTTGCCGACGGCCGAAGAGAACGGCATGCGTGAACTCGCTTTCTTTAATTGTCAATTTTCGATTAAAAAAGCGGAGAGAGCGTCCGAGTAGAGAGCGAAAAAGTAACGAGTGATCGGCTTTTAGGCGATTCGGAGTCGCGCGGGTGATTGAATAATTCTCGGCGAATAAAAGTAGCGAGTGAGTCTAAGAGTAGCGAATGATGACTCGCAATCGGCCTATTGAGTGGATTATGCATCGTTTTCTAGAGCGAAACGAAAAACGGGGGTAGTGGGACGAACACTACTCTTTTGCTATCACTTACCACCCACTCAACTAACAGTAGAACTGATTAAGTGCAACATCGTTTAATTACATTTTTCCCCAAATAAATGTAAAACATGTAGTGAACTTGCGTTTTTATGTTTGAAACAGTTATTGTTAAATAAAGACACTATTCTCTTATTATACTTAAATTGCATATAATGAAACTTTTATCTACATTTTCTAGGTTACACTTATTCGATATGTACTATACTTGTAGCAAACATGCTCAAAATGCACACCATGACTTACGCTCAGTAGCTAGCTGCTATTACTACGTTCATGCGATAATACGAAATTTACGGCGTTCGGTTTGACTCGGTAATTTTTTTTGTTATGTGTTTACACTTGCACAGTCATTGGGTCGTTTTTGAGTGCGCATTTGTATGTACGGAGTGCATATCGCATGCATACAATATAATGCGGCTTACCTATTAAAATAAGTTATTTTTAAAAAACACGCTGCATACTGCATTCTATTTATAATAATGTTTTACAATGATTTTCTAGAATATAGCTTACAAAAGCATATACCTTATGCAACTCTGCTAAGCGTTTATAATATATATTGTATGTAGTAATGCGCGTTACAAAAATAAGAACGTGCGCTTCGTGAACTCGCTTCGGGTGTTCAATTCGAGTTAAAAAACCTTTACTCATGCGTGTTGAGGCAAACCGATCTCGAATTCGCCAATTTCGAATCAGGTAGCGTATAAACGCGGTACATACGTATATGAAAATGTTGCGGGAGCGATTTGTCCAGTCTATAATTTTTCATATACTTTGGTAGCTAGTTGTTGCTCTCCGAGAGCAATGTGCAACACTCGCTTATCTCGTTTGGGCTCGTGCTTGGGTATTGGGTGCTCAAACTCGAAAGTTCGAGTTTCGAGAGAGGCGCGAGCTCGTTTATCATCTTGTAGAAAGTAGAATCTTTCCTTCATCTTTCAGAGAGTGCACTTTTTGGGTCTGCTGCTTTGCGTGGTGGTGGTATTTTATTTAAGGGCGCCCATAATCCCAACAGTTTAATGGGAAAATGAAATTAAATTCCTTTCTTATATTCTTATTATTATTATGGATAACGCCTTATTTGATTTTGTTAGACATTTCAAGATAAATTCTAGTGCTAGTTAATGCATATTCAAATATTTTCGTCGCTTAACAGCAGATTGAAAAAGTAACGACTTCATTTTCAAATGCTGAATAAACAATTTGGTAAATGGAAAGCTTGAGCAATGCCACCAAATTGGATATCATTATCCATTTTTCGGACCTTACATGCTCGTAAGAATTAGATGTCATACTTAGTGTATAATAATGTTTGTATTGGTTGAGCTCAATGAGGCCTAGATAATAGTAAGTATGTTTGTTGTGGCAAGATTAATTGTTTTTGACAGATTTTTTAACGCAATTTTGCATTTTTATTTAACGTTTTTAACATCCAGATAATTTTTTTACGTTAAAAAAAAAAATCACAAATATATTTAAAAACTAAAGGTTAATTCAAAAAAATATAATTCTTATAATCTTATACAAAGTCTCTTTTTTGGTTTTGATCTTTCGTTAAAATAATATGTATGTATATGTAAAAAATGATTATAAAAATAAAATTGCAATAAAATAAACATCTTTGGTACACAAACATGATGATAGCTACCTTCTTCATTAAAAAGGTTATAAAACAAAAATATATTCTGAGCTGCAATTGTTTAAAACAAGAGCAGAAGAAGAGAGTAAAGAAAGGTAAACCTAAGTTTATAAAAAATATAAAAAAGTATAACTTGACAAGATTTGCCATTTTTGGTTAAATTTTCCTCAATATATAGTACATACTAGTGTCCACTTCACTTAAGTGTTATAACTTTAAACATTTGCTTATATAATTGCACGAATCTGTTTCGAAATAATTAGTTGCCAGAACTTTGGTATTTCGTTTGACTAAGATTTTTTTTTCTGTTTGTTGGTATATGATAAAAATTGGCCAAGCTTAGGATGGCTTTAGTGGTGGAATGAAAGTTATTATTGGGATGGGTTAAGGAAGGTACATAGGTATAGGTTATAAACTATTTAACTATTTACTAAAGGGCAAGCGAGAAATTGTACTTGAGAGTATTTTCGTAAATTTCTTTAAAAATGTGTTGTGTGATGAGATTTTCAAAATTTCCTTTGCAAAAAAATATGTATGTGTATTTCTAGGTCACTGGTTTACGATTTGTGTTGGCGACGACTTCGGCGGCGGCACAAGCATATTAACATTGCGATGGTATTCGTATGCCTTGCGTAATTGAGTTCTCTAGGACTATGTGGCAATCATCCAAAGGCTCAAGAATTTGTATGAGAAAGGTCAAGAGATTGCGGCGACGCAAGAAACTTTCCTCTTCGTACATTTCATGAGTTACCTTCGTCAGTGCCATGGGCTTAATCATGCGAGTCAGTAGATGTTCTCTGTTTAATTAAGGAATTAAATATAAATAAACTGTTAAAATGAAATAATTCCAACTGACCTTAAACTCAGACAAATGAGTAATTGAAATTTTCCATCTTTACCCAAAGTGCTGGCAGCAGTATTGATTTCATCCATGAGCTGCACATACAAACGCCAAATACTGGAGAGTTCCCGCCTCTGCAGGCTATGACCGCTACCGTTGCTAAATGATGAATCCATGCTCGATGAGGAATCATCAAATTCTTGTTGTATGTTCTGTTCAAAGAGTTCTTTGATTTTGGCTATTAGAAATTACGAAACATTATTCTTTTTTCTCATTATGCAATCTCCTTATACGCACTAAAATAATCCCATATGTAAAGATTTCGTCCAAAGAAACGCGTCGAACGGAAGCCACACATAAAGACCTGCTCCAAACACTTGACAAGGCCATCATCGCCACAAAGGAGATTTGTCAGAGTGCCTACATCGCGTTCGCGGCTTGGCTTGTAATGCCACTTTACAACTATGTTGACACAATTTCCCAATTGTTGTTGTATCTCGGAAGGTGCCACGGAATCCTGTCGCTGGACGCTAGGACTACGTGTCCGCGGTGGTGTTCGGCAACTTTGTACAAGTTCAGCATTCTTTACATTTACTGAAACGCGTTGACCAACAAGCAAACGCTCTGTGGAATCATCATCAACACCTTTGCCCAGCCAACGCCCACAAGGGAATCTAGTAATTAAATAGTATTAGAACTTAAAATACAATAATTTTAAGGCTTTTAACAAACTTGTATGTGTGCCCAGTGACTTCATTGCGCATCACTACATGCTCCACTAGCCATTTATGCGAAGGTCCTGTGTTGTCATGCCCAATTCGCATTGTTGTCAGTAAGCCAAGATTCTTATACTTTAGAAAATGAAAATATGTATTAGATTTTATCAAAAAACAAAGGTTGTTTAGTAACGCTATGCCCCTTTTTTACATGACTTTTAATGTTTTTTATAATGTGGTTAAGAATTAGGTCACCGTTCGCTATTTTCCTCTTTCGTGAATTTAATATCACCAAAAACGTTCTGAAGAGATGGGAATCCGATGAAGCAAAGTCCTAGCTAGTACACTTAATCATCCCATCTCAGTTTCCGGAGCTTTTTTTAATACCATTCAGAAATAAGAGTTTCGTTCGAAGGGAGCAGTGGCTAGTTCATATTGGATAATTCACATTCAATCAACAAAACTATCCTGGGCTTGGGCACTGTTTTGAATGCCTCTAACCAATCACACCAATGTCGTGTTAAAGCTAATATCAGCAATGTCAAATGACATACAGATATGCCAAATTCTACTTTATTTGCTTGCCCCACAAAGCGGCAAGTCATTACCAAACAGCGTCAGCTTCACTGTGGTGGAACTTACATGAAAAATGAACTCCAATGAGCCCTTTGGTACTGGCACACGTTGCGTTTCATTCATAGTGCCTGAAACAATAATCCATATGTTGCTCGAGGTATGATAACTTCCATATTTGCGGGATGGGAATATAACAACGCGATACGGTAACTCTGAAATTGGAAAAGGATTTGTAAATTCAATTCGCCAAATTGATTGTAAGAAGTTTAACCAACTTGTTGCCGGATAAATGTTGGTGAATGAAAAATAGTCGACTGTATTCAATGTCAGTAAATGATATAAGAATTGTTCCTTTTCTTCCTCACAACGTAAGAAAGCAGAACGTTTGTACAACGAACGCAGCAAGGTGTCATCCGATAGTAATGTACGAAAATGTCGCGAGAGTAGCTTCTTTTCCAATGAGAGACGCACCCATGCGCGCGTATAACCAATTTGTGTTTTAATATCAGCCATGGCCAACACATTCCTTCAACAGAGAAATCCACTTTAACAAAATCTTATATGGCAAATGAAAATCATCTACTCACTTCACATCGAACTCTAGAGATTCAGGCAATGGGCACAACTGTTCAAGACCCACAAATTTGTTGCGATCACGCGATCGACTACGATTTGGACTTGGTGGACTGTCGAAATCCGTTTGGAATGTTGACAGGTCTATGGCATGTTAAATTTATTTAAATTTGTGTTTGTTACTTAGCTTATCATATTGAATACTTACAATCCATGCGCTTCCGCATAGCATTCCATGCAAGCGCCGGAGTTGTCGCCGCATAGCTGCCCATGCCAATTTTGTTTAAACTAGGACTTTGGCTGGTTTTGGGCGACGAGCCCAGAGCAACAACTGATGGACCATCAACTGATGGTGTAGCATTGGCGTTTTGGGTACGTACTTCCTGCAGTTCCATATAAGCTTGCAAATGCATCCACAAAGCCGATTTGCCTTGTTTTGTTTGTAAGCCATGAGACCAAATCTTCTCCAGTAAATCACATAGACTGGCAATGAGTGTATTCTCTTCAATGCCATCACCTTTAAGACCAAGTGCTACAGCCTCAGTTCCCATTTTCTCGAGAAGCATACGCTTGGTCTTAGATTTAATATCCTACACATACAAATTTAGTTAATTGAAAGAAATTATGGATCAAATCAGGTCAGATGGCAAGTCTTATCTACCTTTAACAAACGTTCGACAAAAGTCCAATTTGCTTGAGCTATAAGTGCTGGACTGACATCCGTCGTAGACAGATTTGCTGACAAACGATTAAGAGCATTATTGGTACTTGGTTTCTGATCTAAAGAGATTTCTCTGGCTCGCCATTTATTTCCGTTTTTAACTCGCCGCAAGCTATTGCCTCTGTAAGATGTTTGATGTATTCGGAAAGGGTTTGATTTGGTTTGGTTTTCAAGGATTGATGGATTCAAATTTTAAGTTTTTTTAGTAAGAGAGAAATTGATATGATTAGTAAAATCAACGAAAAGAAGTTTCATCATTTAGTGAGTGGATGTTTGTCAATGTTTTTGATAAGCATGCAGACTATGAGATGCGGTGCAAAAAAACCTAAAAAATTAAACTAAAATCAAAAGATATAAAATTTCTAATAAATTATTTCTTTTTTTTATTATTATTATTATTATTTGTATTGTTCGAATTTAGTTTAGTTTAGTTTAAATTACTTTCATTGGTTGTTTGTGTAAAATTTTCTTGTAAAAAATGAAAAATATGTAAAAACAAAACAATAAATAAAATCTTTTCATAAATATTAACAAAATATAATATCATCATAACTAATATAAATAACATATATCATTGCTACTATATAATCATATAGAAAAACTACAGCTGCATATAAAAGAGAAGGAAGGATAGAATAGATTGATTGTGGTCAGATCAAAGTTCTAAGGTACTTTACATATTATTGGGTGGTGAGTGGAAGTTGATTACAGAGTACAGTATATTGTTGGTTTGAATTTGAGTTGATTCTTTTGTGAATATATATAACAACAAAAAGACTACCTCGAAGCGCACTCCTGATTCAAGACTCCCTTTTCAAGCAGCGGAAAGCTGCGAAAGTAAGCTGCGCGATTCGAGAGTATCTCACTAGGCGGTGTGACTTCAATGTCAATGCAGTTCAGACGTTTCTCAAAGATCTGTTGGGCTTCCAAGCTGGTGACACATGGTTCGTAACTTGTAGCACAAATCATATTCTCACCATGACGTCGTCTAAAATAATATTGTAGAAACAATCAATCAATCTAATAAAAATGTAATATTAAACCCAAATTTTACTTACCTTAACATCTTGACACGTTGATCGAAGAGCCGCAAATTGGACTCAGGTTCATGTTCCCACACCGAAAGTATCTTATTGTCAATGAGCGTGGCAAACATTTGAGATTCTAAAAAGCGCGACAAAAACGCGCGATGATGTTCAGGTTGATCGGACAGGAACGATGATTTATCGAAATTCTGTAATGTTTCGCGATTCGAAAGCCATTCGTCCTTTTCCTGATTCGGATAGATGACAAAGAACTCGTAGGCATAAAACATGTGAACAAAACGATTGACAAAAATTTCACGCAAAGAATTATTTATACGCAAATCCTGGTAGTATTGTTCCACAGGCGAAAGTGGTGGCTTTGCAGCCTCCTTACGATATGCAACAGCAGTTCTGGACGGTGATATTACAGTCGCATCGACAACATCGGCGGCTAAAGGTAAATTATTCGAAGAAGCTGCTGCTGTGGGCGATGAAGAAAGCGGCGGTCCACCTGGTGATTGAGCACGCATTCCACCATTCTTACGCCTTAAAAAGTCTGCAATGCGTGGAACATGATCATTTTTAGAGGGATGCGCAATGAGTGGCTGATATTCGAGATGTGGATGATGGCTGGTATTATTGCCAGTTGCTGAATGGCCACCACTATTATAGCCTGGAGCACCGCCAAGTGTATACACGGTTTCCTGCAACTGATTAAAACGGTCCTTGCTGCGACGCGTCGCCTGTAGCCCTGTTGGCAGTGTGCAACTGGATATCATGACATCATGATCACGACTTGTTGCATAGCCATTTTTGAGAATTGGTTCATATGATCGGTCACGCTCTATTTCAAATTTGTCCAACACTGAGATGATCTCTCCCATAAAATCAAACTTATGTGGGAAAACTGGTAGCTCCTCGGGCAACTGTAT
This sequence comes from Amiota minor, assembly GCA_037043295.1. Classification (NCBI taxonomy): domain Eukaryota; kingdom Metazoa; phylum Arthropoda; class Insecta; order Diptera; family Drosophilidae; genus Amiota; species Amiota minor. The sequence goes on along the minus strand of JBAMAW010002187.1, from coordinate 5,885,813 downwards.
AATTTTCTTATCGATATCAACAAAGCAAAGCGTTGCCTCACTGCCAATCTTATTGGCAGCTTCGCAATCTGCATGCAGTCCCATGACAAAAGGTACTGGGGCATCAAGAAAGTGATGCAGTGCAGCTGGCAAAATAGGTGCATAGACATGGGGCCAAACAAAAGGAAACAACAACGAAGTTATAGATTCTCCCACAATCATAAGTTTTTGGTAATCTGAAAAAAAGAAAGCCGAAAGAATTAAAATTTATTAAACACAAATAAGATGAATGCACAATAACTAGACTCCTCTCTAACGAAGTCGTTGGGACAGGTCAATCGCTTCGTTATAGGGGAGTTCGCTATAGAACAGCCCCACTCTATTTCGGGTATGTGCTCACCCATTGAACGTAGCAAAACTTGGTTTTCGAGCAGCACAGAAGTAAGCAATTGAATAACGCACTCGACTCCTAAATAATTAAATAGTAAACGTAGGGGAAAGTCCAAAAGCGGCAACTCGGTGCTAAGAGAAGGACGCTGTAGGATGAGCGCAATGGCGGGTAAATGTGGCTCTCCGGGTGGCAGATAGACACGTATAGACTTCCCCGGCTGAGGTAACATCACTTCGTAGAGTATATTATAGACGTAGGATTCGAGACTTATGCCTGGACCAGGCTGTCGCGGAAGACATCTGCAAATGTTCCAAAATTCATTTAGTTTATGTTTAGAAAATGCCTCTTAATGTTTGTAACTCACTTGTACAGATTTGTTAAGAACACCTCAGCAGCATACGCATAGGGCGCCTGACAGATTAACGAAAGACTTTTGGCAACATAGAGTTTATCCTTAGTTATGTCGTAGTAGCTTTGTGCGGATTGCGGCGCTTGTCCTGCAACCTTGAAATGACGCGGTAGTGATCGGGATACAGGACCATCCTTCACGCGGCTTAGCGAATGAGTTTGCTGGCCATTTGAGAGCTCTGTAATGAACATGGATTGCAGTGTATGTATGGCGCTGCATATATTACGATTCCGGATCTCTTCGTAAAAGACCAAACTGAAGCCATAACAACGTTTGCCATCTTCCCGCGTTGTCGCAAAAGAATGAAAATGCGGTTCGATGTTGTGTTTTTGCGTACGAAAGCGCAGACCTTGAGGCAGTGAAAGCTAAGGAACCATATTGTTGTGTATTTATATAATTAATTGAGAATTTGCAATATTAAGTTTATAAATACATTAGTACAGTCGAACTTATACAACATTTACAACATAATAATTCATATAAGTACTTGTATACAATATAATAATTCATATAAGAACATAATTATGGGATTCCCATAAAATGAAAATGGGTGCGGGAAAAAAGTAATCTTAAAACTGTATGCAATAAAGAAATATGCGCTAAACGCAAAGGCTTCAAACCTGACTTTGTGACGATGTTGATAAAGCAAGGGTGAAATGGATAATCGTTGCACGTGATAGGCTGTTAAAGTAGAGAAACTAACTGTGGGGAAAGTACAGAAGTTAACGTACAAGATAAATGTGATAAAAGTTAATATTGATAATTAGGTTCAAACCAGGGACAACCCGTCTGATTGAGATATTCTTAGCAGTCTTCTGAAAACTATTTCAATTCATATTTATATCCTATTACCAAACAAATGTGTGATATATATATTAATTCTATATATACAAATTCAGATAACAATGATGAAGAATAAGCCGGAAAAGAAAAATCAAGGGATGCTAAGAATGTTACACTGTGATGAGTTTCGTTATTTATGCAACTTAACTTATTAACGAAACCAACGAATTTATTTTCCTTATAGGGAAGTTCAACTGTATTATGTTTATAAATGGTGAATGAAATCAAAGTCCTCAGCAAATCTAAAAATGTCTAAACAACTTCGATAAGAGTTTATTGTTGATTATTAATGAAATCACTGCGCGGAAAGCTTATCTCTAATAAATTGTCAAAGATCCACCTCAATACACGTTATACATTGAAAAAATGATTTCTTATTTGGTTAATTTTTCGTTGGTTTTTCAAAAGATTAAAAATTTAATTGAGTCGAGAAGAAAAAACCGTCTGTGTATCATTTCGATCGGCACGCAAGCATACATTTTCAATTTATCTCAGAGAAAATAAACTTTCCAAATGCTGGCTGATGCCATGGTTGAGCATCAACAACAAAGCGCACTAATTGTATTCAATTGAAAGAAGACGATACGATGCGACCCGCAATCATGATATACATTACACACACATGTACATTTGTATATATAGAAATCTAGCTTATAGTACATACCATGCATATTCCATGCGCATCAAAGGGATTCCAAGTAACATGCTCGGGATAGTGAGCCAATGGTTTACTCTTATATGCTCGATCCAGAGGGGAACAATGCAGATTGTCACCTTAAAGAAATAAAAATATTTGTTAAAAAACAAAGTCAACATACATAAAGTACCTGGTTTACATACCCGCAAACCGATCTGGTTCTAAGCCTGTATCCAAATCCAAGCCACAAATGACAAAATAATCAGCAAATCGTGATGACTGAGGATCAGCATGACGCTTTATTTGATTGAGCTGCTCTGTTACACCATCGCCAGGGGACGTAGGAGAAGTGATCTTTGCCATAGTTGCTGTTGTTGTCGACGTGGATGCTGATCCAATAGTTGAGCCAGCAGCAGCATTCGCTGGTTCGCCATTGTTTAAAATTAATTTGGACAAACGACTAGCAATGACATTTTCACTCGTCGTCATAACTATTGTTGTTGGTGCTGCTGCCTGTGCGTTTCTGGTACCATCAATAAAACTTTTTCCTCTTTTGTTAATGTATCAAGTTAGGTCAAAAAGGGGTGAGATGGGATGGATTATTGATGGTGCAATTTCTTCACTTAAATTATATGCTACAAATATTCAAAATATAATATTAAAACACTAATTTTCAGGGAACTTTAAACAATTCATTTCTTTACTTTTCAATGCGCGTCTTACTGCTTCAATCTATTCAATCTCTTCAATCTATTTGATGTGTTGACCCCCTGCTCTACTTCTTCTTCTTCTTCTACTTGATGTTTTCGCTGATGCTTCTTCTTCATTTCATATACATATTTACGCAAACACAAACACACACACACACGCACTCTTAGTTCCGCTTATAGCAATTTATTTCTATTTTTAATTTAATGCAAACGAACAAACAACTTATTTTGTTGTATCTTTTCAAGGTGATTTCAAACGCCTACAAACGAAGCAACACCGTTTTTTGTTATATTTGTAATTCTTTCTTCTCCTCTTGCACTAAATTTACAGTTCCCTATGTGGACATTGACAATCTATTTGTTGTGTTTTGGGGGGTGATTAGGTGCTCAGGTGACTATGATACTAAAATACACATGGATAATCCATATGATTTGTCAGTACAATTAAACACAAAAAGATTGAAAGTTTAATCTGTAAAAACACAACATATAAGTATGTATATTCATGAAAAAAAAAAATTAAACAATTTACGCATAGAAAAAACATATCGTATACTCATTCTATCATAGTGTTACAATTGCATTTTGAGAAGTCAAAGCTTTGCTATACAGATTATATACAGAAAAATCATATCGTGCACAAATTGTTGGCTGATGAATACTTCGTCAAACAGCTGTGAGTAGTGAATGTTCGATTGAAAGAAGAAGTCTACATTTGACACCAAAGCGGAAAACGAGAAAGAAAACCTACACACTCAACAAAAAAAAAAAGAAAAAAGAGGCAGTCTCCGGAACTAATAGAGGAGCGCAAAACACTTGGCATTTGTCAGTCGTCAATTCAATCTGTGAGATACTTTAGTCTGGAGAGGACCTGTCAGCGGACGGAGAAAATTTTGATAAGCAAGAGAAGCAAAAGAAGAAAGAATAAGAGTTTTCATACCTAAAAGAGTGCGAAGGAAAGAGTGTGTGTGTTTGTGTGGTTATGGGAAAAGTCGTTTATGCTTAATTAATTAAAATTCAATTGAGTGTGTGCGAGCGAAAAATAAATTAAAGATAAACAAGATAACAAAACGTTGCAAACAAAGCAATGTCGTCGAACGTAGAATCATCTAGTTCTGCGGTGCAACAGCCACCATCTTCCACATTGCCGTTGCTGGGCGACCAGGTGACCATACAAGCGTCCACCTCTCCGTCCCCTTCGACATCGTCATCTTCAGCCACGGCTAGTAACATGCATGTTAACGTTAGTAGTAATGTTAGCGTTGGAAGTAGCGGCGGAGTTGGTAGCGGCAATGGTAATGGTGGGGGATCTATGAACGTTTCGCTAGATCCAAATGCGCCATCTAACGATAGTGGTGAACCACCAGTCAAGAAACCAATGCTAGAAAAAACCGAGGGTTCAGGGGCTGCTGCCAGTAACTCTTCTGGTCCTATCGTTCACGAAAAGCTTGAGTATAGGCTTGGTGGCATCTTATGTTGTGCAGTTTGCTTGGATCTTCCCAAGACGGCCATGTACCAGGTGAGTTTCAAACTACGTTTTCCTCGTCTCTACGTTTTTGATGACGTACACACATATGAACAGATGTATGTATATGTGTGTATCAGGTTATCTTTGTTTTCAAATTTATTATATCAATCGATCCGATCCAATCGGACACTGAATTCTTATTCTACCTGCTTTTACAATTGTTTAAAAAATTCAAATTTGAAAAAATCTATATGGACGCCTGCATACAAATAAAAAATATGTCCATCCACACAAAAAAAGAGAAAGAAAACAGTTCTTATTAGAAAGAAAATGGAGAGAAGAAAAAGGATGATAAAGCAACAACGAGTCAAACTGAAACAGAAACAAAACAAACCTACTTCGTCGCGTGTATGTATACATAAAAAAAACTACATTTGTGTGGATGTAGTGTTTATGTACGCCATATTCTTATTGAGTTGTGTGTGTACGTCCCAGCTGTGTATCGTTCATCGACAACCCCCGCACGCGTAGTCATACATATTGTGTATATATGATAATTCATAACATCAGACGGGTGCGATGCGATGCGCTCTTATTGAGTGAATGTTGAGACAAACGTGAATCTGGTTCTGGTCAGAGACACACGACACAGCTCAGCTGAGCTATGTTGTGCCTATAAAAATAAATAACAATATAAAAAGACAATAACAACAACATGAAGGGAAAATTATGGAATTTTTGATGTTTGTTGTTAACAATGAATATTTAAATGTGGAAAAACACCTAAATTTCTTGAACACGCAGTTTGTGCTTGAATTGCGCTTTTTTTACTCTCTCAGCTTAGCTCAATCTGTTCCTTCACTTCACTCTGCTCTGCATTGCAGCTTAATTGCATTCACAGTTGTTCACCATCCCCCATTTGCAGTGTTGGTTCTGTTAGTCGTCGTAGGCTGCTGATATTCTCCAGCTTTTTTCATGTTCTCACTCATGATGAGTGAGACTTGTCAACTTTTTTCCCTCTCTTGCCTCTCGTGGTTTTAGTTTCCATATTTAGTTTAGGATTTTATTGCGCCGTTGTTTTTCTTTACTGTGTTTTTTTTGTTAGTTTCTATTATTTTGTGTACTAAACCCTCGGTTGCTTTGATTCTCTTTCTTAACATCGTCATAGTTTACTTGCTTTTTTTTATATAAACACAAACACACACATACTTTACATACATATGTCTGTATATGCTTGTGAATATATGCCACTTGTCTAATCGTGGTTATAAAAATTATTATAAAATAATGAAGAGTATATAAGTAAGGGCATCATGACCGTTCAAATTGACGTCGTTTGAAAAGTTGTTTGCGTCACCAAATAATTGGAGTTGAGTTTCATCGTCAATTGTCTCTTTCTGTATGCCTATTGACCTATTTTTAGCTGCTAAACGACCTCGCTTAACTAAGTATATTTTCGCTAGCACGCAACCAAAAATAAAAAACAGCTTGCGCAGCAACATAAACAAAATAGCAAAAGCAACAATTAACATCTGTTTGGAATTAATCCTTATTTCCTTATTTATTGTGTTGTTGTTGTATTGTATACAAATATTTGTTTTCTTAATTATATAAAATTGTTTACAACAAAAAAAGAAAAAACAGTTTGTTATTTACGTAATTTTTGTTGTTATTCGGGCTCTCTCAATCGCGCCCTCACCCAATCTCATTTCAACAAGCTTTCAATTAACATGTGAATGCGTTCGCTCTCTCAGTACACTTATGTTCCTCTCTTCCAATCAAATCTTCGCTCTTCTTATGCGCGTCTTATCCAGATGTCATAATACAACAAGCTAACTGCGTCATCATGATTTCACCGTTGTTTTGGTTTTGTTTGGAGAGAATTCCTTGATTTAAAAAAAAAAATGTGTATGGTTGATTGTAGGCAACTTTGTGTAAATATATTATAATTTTTTATATTTTCGTTTTATGTTTTCATTCATAGGGATTTATTGGGCGTGTAATTAAATAAAATTTGTGTTAATTTGGCATTTTCAATGCTGAGTGTTTTAAGTCAAGAAGATATTTTACGTACTATGTACATCGAAATATGATATACTATTAAGGTTGTTGTTAAATAGTATATACTTGGGGAAGAGAGAGTATGCACAGCTGAGTGTATTATTTTGTTGTTCTCTTTATGAATTCTTGCCATTTGCACCACACCCCGCTAACTATATAATTTATTTATTATATTATATTATATTATAATGGACGACGTAGTAAGCAAACAGATACACATACATATATAAGTATATATTTAAAAGTATATATGTATTTACAATTCCATAAATGTAACTATACATGCATATATATACTGTGTGTGTATATGTATTACAAAGTATCGTTTTTTGGGGAAATAAGTAAATTGAATAGCACGTAATAAATTAATTCGTATGTGGGTCTCGCTTTGTCGTGTGTTTGCTTAAGCTCGCTCTCTTTTTTTTTATTTCCCTCTCAAACAATACAATGGGTCGCCCAATCGTATGTCACTCTCTGTTATTGTTTTGTTTTGATAATTCGACGTCGTGGTCTTTATTGTTGTTGGTTAACTATCTATGTATGTGTGGATGGCTTCATTTTGTTTTTGTTTTTTTTTTAACCTTTCTTCTTTTGAGACTTTCTGTTTCGCAGTCTCCCCTCACCTTTCTTTCAACACATTTAACACGTTTCTTTGGCATGCTCTTCGTAGTTATTTTCAGCTGTTGGTAGATTTGTTGTGTTTGCAAAAGCAATTTAACACGCATAGTAAAAAGACTTGGAAATACAAAGAAAAAAATAAAAAACAACTTAGTATCCAAAATCGAACGTCGGAGTTGTTAAATGATTACCATTCACTCAAATGTTTCGTTGTAGTTGTGGAGTTGAACATACTTAGATACACAGACACAAAGAGAAAGAAAGACACAAATTCATTTGGCACTGACCGTGATTGCTTCTATTGTTGGTTTTATTACTGTTTCTGCAATTCACTTGCTGACCAAACACACACAGATAAAGAGAGACACACATTGCAATTTGTTAGAAAAACTTTAAAAGCTTTTGTTAGTTGTTATTGTAAGATGTTTTTGTTATGCGATATGTACCTGCAATTGTTGTATGGTATTCTGCCAATGTGGATGTATTAGGTTGTGTTTTGTTTGCAGTTAGAAGTTTCTTCTATGGAAAACAGGTTTTTCAGGTTGTGTGGTTCTCGGGACTGTTGTCTGTCTGTCTAACCGTGTATCTCTTTGCTTAGCTATCCGCGTGTACTGCTTGCTGCAGTCTGTTATTTGTTATTGTTTGCTTTTAAGTTCCACATGCTGCTGTTGATATTATTATTAATTTGTTGAAATTGAGGTTTTCTTCTTCATAATATTTTGTAGTCTTTTCCTTTGTTCTTATCAGTTATATGAATTATACAATATCATTTTATTAAGAAAATAAATATGTATTTTATTAAGAAAAATATAATGATTTTTTTATTTTTATAAACCCAAGAACCAAACTACTTATGTTGTGTTCTTAAAAAAGATTTCAAGTTCATTCAACTTGAGTGTGTACACATTAATTCATCACATTTCGTGCCATGGCCTAGGCCTCTAAAATGCATTTCTAAAAGTGTCTACCCAGCTACTTTCTATGTATACAAAACTACACATCAATTTCAACAAAGCACATGCATAATACTTATATACATACATAGATACATACGAGTAAATTTATATACACTAGTATCTGTATGTACAATGCAAGAGATAAACTAAGCACATATGTACATATTTATATGTAGATACAAATGGACAGACAGAAACAAATACGTGTATGCTGATAAATTTGTATTTTGTTGCAATAGAAAGCCAAACAAAAATGTAGAAAAAATGTTGAACACTAATATGAAAACAAAAAGATATTTTTACATGGTATTCTTTCCTTTCATCACTAAAAGACAGAGAAATTCCTATGTGCTTATACTATACTATATGGGTATATTTGGAATTGTATACAGATATCGAACCAACGGATCGATTTTAAGCTAATCGACTTAAAAATTTACCACAATCATACCAATACATGCATACATAACTGCAATACATACATAGAGATACATAGTATCAATAACTAAACTATTTCATAGGCCAACAAAAGCAGTGATTGATAGAATGAGTTGCTACTGAATGACTGAATATACATACGTCTCTGTTATGCAATGCATTTTACTCAATTGTATTTGTTCTGTCCTGCATAGATACACTTTGATTGTAACTACATACATAAGCTTTTATCAATATGTATGTTTGTTACTTTCCTTTGTATTTCTTCTATTAGATGCAACTTCTTGATATCCATTCTTCTCTGCTGCGCCTCTATTAATTTCTATGAATGCAACATGTTCATTGCTTGGTATTTTTTTCTTCATTTCCTCTTATTTGATTTTTGACAATTTTTGAATTGTTGTGCAGCATGAATCACGTACCGGATATGAGTTTCTTAATGTCAGCAAAATTATAAGAGGCAACAACCAGGACGACGATGATGGCGATCTTATCGCTGACTCCGACTAATTTTCCTTTTATTCAAATGGTTGTCAAATAATTTGCGAATTGAAAGTCATTTGTCGTCGTTGACGCCTTCATGCTTAGGAGGATACCCATTTTTGCATAATTTTTTTTACTGAATCATCATTTTGACGATTCTGATTTTGTATAAATAAGCAACAAGATAAATACGATCTCCAGTTAATGAAATTTATCACCATCCGGGTGCGGGTTGCCAGAACAAAATAAGTTTTAATCTTTGGGCAAAGAAATGAAAATAAACAATTAAAATGAAATGAAGGTTTTATTAAAAAAAAAAAAAAAAAAATATAATGGAAAACGGTAAGTTATCTCATGGATACATTTGGATAAATTGTAGCGAATCATTAAAAAAATTAAGGTTAAATGTCTAGTATTTAGATGTTTAAATAGATAAACATTTAGGTTAAAGAAAGTAATTCTGAATTTAAGATTAGCTACTACCAAGGGTCATGAAAGGGGCAGTCTATTTTCTATGATATAAAATTAATTATTTGTTATTATTTTTAGCGGAGAGGGGAGGCAATTATAAAAGAATTTGTAGTATTCATTGAATTGAATTTTGAACTATCTTTTAGGAGCTTTGGCAAGGGGTAGGGGGAACATACTTATTTTAATTTTAGATATTTTGAAAGATTTAAGCATATGAACTTTTATGATCCTTTATTAGGTTAGATATTCCAATATTTTTTGTTTCTTCCCTTTACAAATAATTAACTATAAATGAAAAAAAAATTAATTCAAAAGAAAAAAAAAAAAAAAAAATTAAATACAAAATAAAATACTTTTAGTATAATTTTTCTCGTAATTTGTGTTCTTCTTAATTGTAATTGTATAAATCTATCTATCTACATAGAAGTTAATTAAGTAAACTAATGGAAATGAAATGTAAAAAACAAGTTGTAAATTTTATTAGTTCTAAGCTAAATATAAAAGATATAAAAAATATTCAAAAAATGCAATGTACGACGAAAGGATGGAAATATGATACATTAAAAAACATATAAAACAAAAATGAAGTCTTTGTTTTTTCTTCTCTTCTTAAGTAACCAAAACAACAGAAAATTTTAACCGCATCCACATTGTTCCCACACAAACAAACAACACCTGAATCCGGAAAATTTATAACCAATTTCAGCATCAAAAAGTCACTTTTATCCTACATCATGAACAACAATCAATCACAACATATACATACATATATTCTTCCCTATATTTAATCCATAGTCATAGAACTTTATTTGCGCCTCAAATCTACCCAAAACACTTACATCTTTGTCTCTGTGCCTCAGCCTTTGTGTCTTCCTACAACTTTTCCCCAGCTACCCTCCTCCCCCCTTACTCACTGCAAATGAATTCTCGAAACTAATAGCATTTTTTTCTTTTTTTCTTTAATTGCAGGTTAATAAAAGTTATAATATTTTTCCATTTGAACACATATATTTATTTATTTAAACAAAATATATTCAATATTTCTCTATTATTACTACATTATTCCATTAATAAAAATAAATTAAAAAAACCACTCATCTCTAATTTATTTTCTTTTATATTTCTCACTCATTTATTTGCAGTGTCAAATGGGTCACTTGATGTGCGCAGCTTGCTTTACCCACTTGCTTGCCGATGGACGGTAGGATCTTAAAAACCAAAAACTTTCATTCATAAAAAAAAACTAAAACTCTTTTAAAAATTGATTAAATGCTATATTATGATATTATTCATTATTGTTCATTGCAATATAGGTTGCGCGATCAGATTGCCACATGTCCCAATTGTCGTGTTGAGATCTCGAAGAGCACAGCCTCGCGTAATCTAGCAGTTGAGAAGGCCGCTTCTGAGTTGCCGAGTGAATGTCAGGTGAGTTTTGTATGTTAAACAATTAAAAAATCAATTGACTAAGTGCAGTTTTTCTCCTCATTTTAATGCTTAGTTCTGCAGCAAGGAATTCCCTTACAAGTCGTTAGATCGTCATGAGCATATGAGTGTTCAGAGCGTCCTACCAATTGCAAATACTCACGCATTGGCTGTCAATGGCGTGGACCATTTCATGAGAGTAAGATGATATGCTTAAGTGTGTGTGAGAGAGAGAGACCTTCATACTAATAAATATTATGCTTTTTCTTTATACGAATAGCAACTGAGCATGAAAGCTCTTGTTTGCATCCCGCCAAGTCTGGTTATGAAGTTATGACTGCACTTGAATCGCATGATGCCAAGATCAAGGAGGAAAAGAAAATGTTTAATACATTGATTGATCTATTGAGTTATGAAAAAATTATCTTCAATGGTGAGAGTCATCATCATAATTATTTAAAGCAAATCATAATTGTTGACATATATTTTTTCTAGATTTACAAATGAAGCCATATCGTACAGATGAGTATGTGCATAAATTATTTTATGAAACAGCACGTTTTTCGGCCTTCAATCAACAATGGGTTGTCAAGGCACGCATCAATAATAGCCAACGGGATCCGCATCAATCCAATGAGCGCAATTTAACCTATCAACTGATATTGAAAACCAAAACCAGCACACCCATGAGCATACATTTCTTTGCTTTGAAGGGTCCATTCTCCGACATGAAGGTCACAACACAAATTTATAAGCATGACTTCACGGAAACGGTAAGACAAGAAAACTTTTATAATGTATCTTCATAAGAAGAGATGTTTAATCTTATTTCCTCTTTTTTTTAGAGCACTGAAAGTGATTACTACATTTTACCGTTACCAGATAGCTCAGAGTGCAATCGTTTACTATCAAACAAAGGAATTAACTTCCGGTAATTTCATGATCTTAAATCTCCCTAATATTTCTCCCTTATCTTATCTCATCTCTTCTCTTTATAGTTTACTCATGTTTTTGCTTAACAAATAAGCTGTCGATTGTTCGCTCGTTCGCTTTACAAATAACATAAATAATTATATTTATTATAATAAACTATTAAGTTATGATTATATTATAATAATGGGTATTGGAGATAACAAAAAAAAAAAAAACAAATAAGAAAACAGTAGTTTCGGCAAACCCAAATGTTTTATTAAAAAAAAAAAAAAAAAAATATTAATGCAAAAAACTCACGTTTTAATTCTATAAACGAAGCAATTAAAAAAAAACATTTTAGTTGATTTTATCTTGTAAATGGCACATCTCCAATCAACACTTAAGAAGTTTTTTAGAGGTTGATCCTTAAAGGAGAAAAAGTGCGAAACATAAAAGTAGAAAAAAGCATCCGTTTCAATTTTCAAAGGTTTTGATTTAAAAATCCCTTAATCTTCAATCTAAAAAAGAATGTCGCTTTAAACATTAAAATCTTTGAAATAATTTTATTTCATTGAGATTAGAACTTTGTAAAACGTTAATAAAAATTTTTAGTGATATAATGTCAAGGAAATGTAATAAATGAAAATGCTTTGTAACATTTACATTTGTGAACATAAGAAAAAAGCGGCTCTTTTTATTTAAAATTCTTTATAATAAAAGAAGAAAGATTAATACTAATAATAAAGAAACGAAAAAGAATACAATTCTTTGGTTCTATCAAAGCTTATGTACACTTCACATAGACACTTGATTTTAATTATTGGAGGCTATGAAAAACATTAACAATTAATAATCATAAATAACATGAAACTATTGGTTATGCGGTGCTACTAGAAGAAGACACAGTAGTCACAATCACAAAAACTCAATTCGATCTTTGTCAGGAGTCTGAACTGAACTGATAATATACCCTACTTTCCCTACTTATTATTGTTGTTGTTGTGAAGTGTATAATAAAAATCTTAACATTAATAAAAATTACTTTTAAGATTTCACTTTAAATGCCATCGACAAAATAAAAAATTATAAAAAAAAATTATTTTTAGTATATTTTTAAATGTTGGGTTGAATAATTCTTATCCAAGTGGCGAAATTATAGAATTTTATGTAGAAAAAAAATAAAAAGATACAATTATTGTTTAATTGATCTCAAAACTTAATAAATGCAAAATGCAATAAAATAAATTATGAAAAAATAAATTAAAATATTAATGTAGAAAATAGAAATGTTGTTTGTATTTATATACAATTATCATCACTGTAAGCAAAACACCAAACAACAAATAAAAAAATATTAACTATTAATTAAAATTTCTGTAATATGTAAAATTTAAGAAAAAACTGATCCAATCGATCCAAAAAAAAAAAAAAAAAATTTAATGTAAAAACAATAAAAAAAAAAACACCAATAATAAGAAAGGAAATTCAAGCAAACACATTAACTTACTTTGGTTCCACCAAATGAGATTACAAGTCATTCACATAAGATGAAAATTAATAATAGAAAAAAATTTCCACTTAAATTAATTCTATTGTTCCGACTTTAACAAATTTTTCATATGCTTATGCTATTGATCCGTCTGAAGAATAAACTGTATTAAAAACAAAAACTTTTCTTTAAATAAATTATTTTACAATACAATACATACATAATTATTGTAATGCAAAGGTTCTTGTCTATTTTCTGTTGGCTTATATTGCGTATACTGGATATATAAATACGATCGATCAACCAACCAACCAACTGAAGGGTAAATTGCCTTGTTACATATGCAGTTTATCTGGAACCTATAAACTTAAGAATCATTTGTCTAGCTCCATGTACTTGTTTCACTGCTATTGACAAAGCTGATTATAAGACATTATAGTTGTTGGATCAATCGTATAAGTATGAAAGAAATGCACGAAATCGTGAAAACCTACTTCCGGTTTATACTTGATATATAAGTCGGTTGAATAAAGGGGTGTTCTATCTCATAAACTAAAGGTACAGTTGTCTGTCTACCTACACATGCTTATCATAAGACATCGTGGGATTCAATCCAATGTCACCATTTATGATGAGTTGCAATACTTACAAGATAAAACTTGTGTGAAAAATGCTTTAAAGAAACGCATACATAATAGTAAATTATTATGGCAAGAAACACTTTGATTGTAAAATAAATTTATGTAATTTTAATAGAACTGTAACTACTCTTTGCTCTATATATATGTATACATATGTGCGTACGTATAAAAACAAAAATATTTAAATTCAATTTAGTTTACAATAATAACACAACAATTTTCATATAGAAAATTCGCCACTTGCGAAAGATTTTTTTATGATAAAATTAGCTGAGAGTGTAAGAAAAACAAACAAAAGTTATGTTAATATAAATATATATACACACGATTATATAAACTTTATATATTATATGTATTTACATTTATTTATGCTAACAATTTTTTTTACATACATACATACAAAAATTCTATATATGCATACACAACACCAGCATGCACATCATGTGTATTGTATCTTTCTGTACAATTTACAGTAGCAGACAGTAACAGCAATGCCAATGTGTGTAATATTTATACAAATATATGTACATGCGTCACGTTGAAACATCTTATAAAATAATATTATTATTAATTGTAATATTCTTAATAAAGAGAAATGTCTTTCGATTGTAAGGTAAAGAAACAAAATTCGTGTTTTTAATTGAATCATATGAACTCTCGTCATCAATCGGTTCGGTCTGTAAAAGTGTGCCCTTAGGGGATTCTCGTCACACTCCTGTGGTCATTGCCTATTGATATACTAGTTCAGCTACAGAGCAGCATTGGTTTTAAAATACAGACTACATATTTTCTATCGAAGCAGTTGCAATTTTGGTGTGTGTTATAATAAGCAACGAGATGATTAGATGCCGCCCTTCCGCTCATCAAATCTAATTATCGAAATGATTTAAAATTATGTTTTGGTTTATTCATCATCAACAAATGTTGTATATTTATTTCTTATATGAGCAGCGATCGCTTCACGTGGATTTTCCTTAAATTTCTTGTCCTTTATAAGTTTTTCAAAAGAATTGACACGTTTAACGAACTCTTCTCGTTTCTTCTTAATTTTCTGTTTGGCGCTCAAATGTTCTGGAGGTTTATCCACCACTAGTGGCTCTTTTTGATCTTTGGTTTTCTTTGAAAGTTTGAAGAGTTGATCCAATGATGGCAATTCATCACGTAGAGGATGCAGATCGCCAACTATTGCAGTCGTTTCACGTTTCTTTCTTTCCAACTCCTCCTTACGTTCCTTGCGAAATTCGGCAAATCTGTTAAGTAGTTTTTTATGTTTTTGCATTACTTTTTCCTTTTTACTCGTGGTCTTCTTTGGCGTGAGGGTTTTATGTAGTAATTGCGTCGCACGTTGCTGCTTCCTGATTTGAGCTTGCACGGTTTGTGCGGTATTTCTTGCAGCGGCAGCTGCATTTTTTGCCTTTGCTCTAACATTTATTCTCCCCATTTATATTGGTTTTAATTTATATTTTATTACAAATTTAAAAGGTTTGTGTTGCGTTTACAATTTTCAGCGTGTGCGAAGTAACGAGTTGCCAACTTAGTGCGATTTCAATATTATTATTAAAATGCAGCAACTCTGGCTTTAAGAGAGTGCTGCACTGGCTGTGTTTGTTTTGTTGTTGTGTTTGTTGTTAGCTTTATTTCATTCAAAGCAGAACCAGGTTTTTGCACTAAATTAGTATTTTATTACAATAAATAAAAATGGACTACGATTTTAAAATGAAAACACAAATGGAGCGAACTAAGGTGGAGGATTTGTTCAACTACGAAGGTTGTAAGGTAGGTCGTGGTACCTACGGACACGTATACAAAGCAAAATGGAAAGAAACTAGGTGAGATTTGAAATTTAATGTTCAATTTGTTTGTGTATTTTACTTAAATCTGTTTAATTAAATTCAAGTGATGGCAAAGAGTATGCTCTAAAGCAAATAGATGGCACAGGATTGTCCATGTCAGCGTGTCGAGAAATCGCACTGTTGCGTGAGCTGAAGCATCAAAATGTGATAGCATTGATTCGGGTATTCCTTTCTCACAATGATCGCAAAGTATTCCTATTGATTGACTATGCAGAACATGATCTTTGGCACATCATAAAGTTCCATCGCGCTGCCAAGGCAACAAAGAAGCAAGTTGTAGTACCACGCGGCATGGTGAAAAGTTTGTTGTATCAAATATTAGATGGCATTCATTATTTGCACAGCAACTGGGTACTGCATCGTGATCTCAAACCTGCCAATATTCTTGTCATGGGTGATGGCAACGAACGAGGACGAGTAAAAATCGCCGATATGGGATTTGCACGTCTCTTCAATGCCCCGCTGAAGCCGCTGGCCGATCTGGATCCGGTTGTGGTAACATTTTGGTATCGAGCGCCTGAGTTGTTGTTGGGCGCACGTCACTATACAAAAGCCATTGATATTTGGGCGATAGGCTGCATTTTTGCCGAATTACTGACTTCAGAGCCAATATTCCATTGCCGACAGGAAGATATTAAGACTAGCAACCCGTATCATCACGATCAGCTGGATCGTATATTCAATGTGATGGGTTTTCCCCAAGATAAAGACTGGGAAGATATTAAGAAAATGCCTGAGCATCATACACTAACAAAGGACTTTAAACGTTCCACGTACTCAACTTGTTCTTTGGCTAAGTACATGGAACGACATAAGATCAAGCCGGACACAAAAGCATTTCATTTGTTGCAAAAGTTATTGCTCATGGATCCGAACAAGCGTATTACCTCAGAACAAGCTATGCAAGATCCTTATTTCCAGGAGGATCCATTGCCAACTCAAGATGTCTTTGCCGGTTGCCCGATTCCGTACCCTAAACGTGAATTTCTCACTGACGACGATCAAGAGGATAAGACAGATAATAAGCGTCAACAGCAACAACAACAGCAGCAACAACAGCAACAACAACAACAACAGCAGCAGCAACAACAGCAAATGAATCCGAATGAGCCAAGTGCAAAACGTGTTCGTCTCTCAGGTCCTGGCGGTGGACCACAACAGCAGGTTCACCAACAGCAACAAGATTTTCATCATCAGCAACAGCAGCAACAACAACAACAACAGCAAATGATGTTTAATCAACAACAACAGAATTTTCAGCAACGTTACAACTAAGATGTTTATGTTTGTTGACCACCAATACAATAATAAATGGAACTCCATTTCTTAAAACCACGGAATGTTTTTATTTTTTAGCAAAAATAGGATGTGTGTGTTTATTAAAAAAGTCGTAAATTATTGAGATTTTTACAAAATATGCTAAATCCCTAAGTGCAAAATGTTTCACCCTTCCATCTCTGTTTGTCTTAATACCAATCTCCAAAACGCTCAATTGCCCGTTTCCATTTGTCAATACGCAACCTTATGCTGTCATAGAGCTGACGACGCGGCTGGAACAGACGATCAATAACACGGAACTTTTTAATATCTTCAATATCAAGCCAAATGCCTTGATTGATGCCAGCTAGATATGTGGCGCCCAAAATACTTGACTCGCTATTTTGCGCGCGCTCTACTTTAATTCCGCTCGCATCGGCAAGGAATTGACAAACAAAGTCATTGCGGGAGACGCCACCGTCAACTCTGAATAGAATTAAATATTGACAACCTACAGTGATCAGTATATTCATATATTTTCTCAAAAAGCAATGTAAACTCTATTGATCTATTGCAATCTAGCTTCATTCTTTGCTTTTATTAATAAGCATGCCCAAGATTTTGCTAGTTTTTTTAATCAATTTTTTTCTACTTAAATTTCGTTGCATTATTTATGGTTAGTGTTTGTCATTAAGAAACTAAGAAATAGTCCGATTTTAATAAAACAAATATGGTTAAAATATCAGAAATTCAAATTCTATCAATGATTAAATTGGATATTTCCGCTATGGGAAAAGAATACCATTAGAGTTTAAGAAAGCAACAAAAAGTTTACGTTGCTTTTTGACAAAATATATATGCTGGCCACTGTATGTGCCAACACAGTGAATTGAATTGAATTCTTGCAGTACACTCACCTTAACACTTTCAGTTTGTACTGCGTTTCTTGTTCCATGGCTTCACACAGCTGCACCAGGCGAAAAACAATACTTTCGAGCAGAGCTCGAACCATATGAGCTTTTGTCGTTGAAGGCGTCATACCAATGAAACCCGATGCGGCCTTGTAGTCATTAACTGGTGGCTGAAACAGTGTAAATTCTCAATTAAAATTATATAATGCAATTAATTAAATTAGAAATAAACTTACACCGAGGCCACTAAAAGCGGGCATGAAGAAAACATCATTTGTATCAGGCACTGAATTTGCTAAAGCTGCTGTTTCTGCAGGATCACTAAACAAGCCACAAGATTGCGCCCAACTCACGACTGTGCCAAAGTCATGAGAAGCGCCTTCCATGCAGTACACTGTCTCATTGAGACCATTTAAACCATTATTTAGTTGCCACGCAACCAGTGGATAAATCCCTTTCACAGAAGCTGAACAACTTTTCCCCGTGATTAGGTTTAAAAAAGCCCCAGTTCCCATGGTGACTTTTACATCGCCATCTTTGAAACATTGCGAACCCCACATGGCAGCTGTTTGATCACTAACCGAAGCAGCTATAGGAATTTGTGTACCTTCCCAATCCTTACCGAATGTAGCGGCATGAACAGTTCCAAAATTTCGATACGAATTGTCTACTACACGCGGCATTAGACTAACCTGTAGTGGATAGTGACATAAATCTTTGACATGGTATAGAGGGACAAACTTACATCAATGCCAAATACCGTTGCCATGAATGGAGACCAACTCAAAGTAAACGGATCAAATATACCTGTTGCAGTAGCCGAGGTTATATCAGTAACATGATCAATATTTGGTTCGCGTCCATTTCCCGATCTAAGTTTAAACAAAATCCATGAATCAAGTAGTTCAACACGTGCCGCACCTCGTTTAACTGCCTGTTGTATGCGTGTGTTATTTGTAAATTCGTGTAAGAGACGTAACGTGACCTGTCCATTCATCATCTTAATGACACTACCGGCAAGAAAACGTTTACTTCGCGTCACTAAATACAAGAGATAGGCAAATGTGTTGATAGTCTTTAGTACCCAACCGGAATTCCAACGCTGGACGAGTGCATCAGCGCGTAAATCCTTCCACGTAATAAAGTTGTGATAATATTCATTGGTGCGATGATTCCATGTAAGGAAAGTACATCGCTGCGTTGATAAGGTTAAGCATGACAATTCTTTTGGAGTGATAGCTGCGCCTATAGAAGTGAATCATTGGGATGTGCAAGTGGATCACGAGTTTTATTGATTAGATAGAGATAAGTTTGCACCAACAATAAATAATATACATACTTTGAACTGCCTTCTTGATGACCTTAACGATCTTTCGCCACAGCGATTCAGGTTCTATTTCAAAGTATCCAGGTTTTGGATTTAATAGCTCAACCTATTTTTCGTTATTAAATTTTTATAAGTATATAATTGACAATTAAATGCACTTTATATTAATTTACAGTTTCTGAAGCGGTGCCTATGATAGCGCATTGCTCATCGAGTACAAAACAACGTACCGATGTTGTGCCCACATCAAGTGCTGCTATCATCATCTTAGCTCTACTGATTCTCAGCAGCGTAGTTGGTATAAATTTAAGCTCTGCATCGTTGCTTCTAGTTGTCTTTTTAAGCTTTTGTTTTTTATCTAGCGTCGCAGTTAAATTCTTAATAAATGTAAAGTCTACTTTTGTAACGAACTGATAACAAGTGGTGTCAGCTGTTTGCAGACCCACACAATTTAAATTTACTCTTTACTCTCCCACGGAATATTTTTGTTCTTATTTTTTTATTTGTTCAAATTTTACACGCAGGTCACTCTAATGCATTTTCAGTTTCGAGGATACTCGCCCCTTTTTTCAAGTTACTCGCTGAATATCAGTCAGAGACCATGACCATTTGTCGTCTAAACGATTGGAATGAAACACCGAGAGAGGGAAACATATAAAAAAAAGGAACAATTAATCAGGGCCGTTGCCATGTAATTATTAAAATTTAAGGCCAACACAATTATTATATTGAAATCATCTCATCTAATTTATCAAAAATTATTGTGAAAATAAAAACAAAATAAATTTCAATTATTAACAAGAAAAATGATTTCATTTTCCCATCAAACTAGTAAATGATGGCGCCCGAATGCATTACCCGCACTGCGTCTCAATAGAGTAAGCTTTTCTCTTCGTTCTCTAACGAAATTTTTTTTCGTGCCTTCGCTACTTTTCGAGTCTTTACTCTCTACTCGTTACTTTTACTCGACGATTTTATTCAAAATTCATCTATGGAGAATAGACCCCGAATGGTCTAAAATTCAAAATTCGTTACTTTTCGATATGCTCGCTATTTTTACTCGCTACTTTAATCGGGATTTGAATTTTGATGAAAGTGGTTTTGTGCGCTTCGTTTTTATGGGCCGTCGGCAAATTTCACGATAGTACGATAATTGCTATTGTTTTAAATAAAATTATTAATTCGCATTTTTCAACTTTGTCCATTAATAATTGATAAATATTTAATAAAAGTTGACAAAAATCAGCGCACAACCGCGCACGTTCGTTTTCAATAAAAATTAAAAGATATTTTTTTCGTGCGTGTCGTCCGTTGTTGGTGTGGTTCGGATTTTCTTCTTTTCTCGTTTGTTTTTTTCAAAATAAATTGGTTTAATTTAATTTTATTTGCTGCAACAATGAAATCAACTCAGACATAAGTTGAGTTGTGTTCTTATTAATGTGATGATGATGTTTAAGAAGTGATTTGCAGTTAATTTTAATAATAAAGAGAAAACACAAATTTATTTTAAAGTGCCAAAAAAACAAGTTTTGCGTTGTGTGATTGCATTTTGCTAATTTCTTTTGTCGTTTTTGGTTTCTATTGAAATACGCAATTTGTATACATTTATACTTATTTCTGTTTTTTGTATATGTATACATATACATATTTATATTGATGCTGAAATTTTTGATCAAAAATAAGTGTTATTGGTTTTAAAATTGGCACGGTTTTTTAATTGGTTGGTTTAAAAGAGAAAACAAACTAATAAAATAAGGTGAATAAGAAGTTGAATCTATAAATTGAAAATATTTATTTAATATTATGGTGGTTATGTTGTAATTTAAACAGAATAGAATCGGAGAAGGTTAGGAAATCAAAAAAGTTTAAATGAAATTCTGATGAAAATGTGTCAATTATGTGTTTTTGCTTCTGTTTATTCTATTTCTTTTATCGTTAACGCTTTCGAAAATTCCAGTTACTTGGTATGCACAATAATAGTAGTCAGAGTATCTATATACACACATGTATGTGCATGTGTGTGTGTTAAGGTAGAACTGTCATGTGTTGGTGATAAACGAGTGTTAATTTGTTATTAGCGTTACACTACTTCTTATATTAATGCAAAGGTTACTTGTTAAAAACCTTTTCATAGAAGTATTTATATTTTAAAGATAAAAACGAAGTATTAATGAATATAGAAGACATTTACAGTTGAATGCCACACCTTTACTTAAACATGAAATAATTGGCAGAACATAAAATATTCTTATTAGAATTTCATTTCATTGAACCTGCTGCAGCAAGCTCAGATACACAGAGAGAAGATGTTCTTCATTAAAAAAATTCAAGAAGAAGAAGAAGATGAAAGAAACAAGAGAAATTTCAGTATCTCTTTTTTTCAATATTCATTCATTCTTACTTATTCTTTACTCTCTCTCTGCTTTTCTTTGTTTTGTTTAGTTTTGGTATCGTTTTTGCTTTCGATTTTGCCTCAGATTTGTTGTTGCCACTGCCATTTGGCAATTATAGCTGCAGAGTTGTTGTTGTTGAAGTATAATAAAAGTATTTGCCAAAGAAAAATAAACGTTAACTAGTAAATTAATTATTACCGCCATCAGCATTATTAATAATTCTCTAAACCTCCCTTCTACATTTTTAGCTGTTTGCCACAGCTGCCTTACCCGCATTTTGGTATTTTCATTCAACTACTCTCAGAGAAAAATAGAGAGGCAAAGATTATGGTCTCTCTGTATGTTCATTGCAAAATGATATTTATCATGATAATCATCAACAACAACGACAACTGCTAAGGTAGTTTATTGCATTCATTGGTGACGTAGTGAACAGAAAATGAAAATGGAAAAACATGATTGACAAGTTACTTCTTCTCTAGCTTGTTGGACAATCTTTCGATTCAATTTAATGTGAAACAGAAATTACATACGTAAGTTACATATGATATGATGGCTGAGTTTTGCTGTCAAACATTTAACAAAAAAAGGAGGAATTGTGCATTAGAAGATCGGTTTAATGATGACATTAAGGAACTAATGTTCGAGATGGTGGCATTAATGTGTCTTTGTTTACACACTGAAATCAAACCAAATATCAGTTTTCTATTTCTACTATATTTTATAACCGGGGTTCAATTGAATTCTGAATGCGAGCCAAACTGAAATTTCTTTGCCCCCCAGAGCTTAGGTTTATTTTATTTTTGCACGTCAGTGAATGTAACATATACCTTACTATATACTACTCATCCGTTGCCAGCTATCTCTCAGAGTTCCTATTGTTCCTTGTGGGATTAACTTGAAAAATGTCGTCGAAGATTGATAAGAGTTTACTCTTTGCCATGTAAACTTTAAAGTATTTTGTGACTTTAATTCTTAAATCACATTTATATAAAAACGTTGGTCTTTCTTTTCAACACTTTTAGGCCTTCACAGGTACAAACTGGATCTTCAAATAATATCCT
Source organism: Amiota minor (assembly GCA_037043295.1). Lineage (NCBI taxonomy): Eukaryota > Metazoa > Arthropoda > Insecta > Diptera > Drosophilidae > Amiota > Amiota minor. Next base: position 5,863,077 of record JBAMAW010002187.1, on the reverse strand, counting down.
TTTATATTCTTGACCGGCAATAATTAAATCTAAATAACTGATATGAAGAGTATGTAATATTTTGTAAGACCTGAGATAGTTTTCTTCTTGTTTCCATCTTTATTTCTGTTACACTTTCATGCATAAATTTATTTTCTTTTTTTGCAATTTCCAATCAATATACAGAAAGAAATACAAACACAAACTATTTGTTTTACAATAAAGCGAAAATCTGTTTAACTAGAAGAAATACAAGAAAAATGATTATTTCTATTTATTGTTATTGTTTTTCTTTGCTTTAATCATGGCAATGAATACAATTGTTGTTATTTAATATTGGAAAAACACTACAGGTACTCGATAACTCATGTATCTGTTTTTCTTTAAGCGTTAGTCATCACAAGATTTAAAATAAACGGAAATAAATTAGAAAACCAGATTCTATTACATGACTCTCTAACTAAGGAAAGTATAAAGTACAAATTTCAAATGTTAAAATGCTTTTATCAAAATTGAAAAGATTTATTCTTGAACAGTTACGAAAATCCTTTAGTATTTTTCTACCTTTTATACTCATATATTTTCAATGCATAAGTTTTGTTTAAACAGAAATACCTCAACAAGCCTTTGAAGACATTTACACTTTGAGTATGTTTTCATTTTACAAATATGTACATACATAAGTAAAGATTTCAATTTATTGTATGTAAAATAAGAAGAGATCTTGACAATGATGACATTGAAATGAGTTCAGATGCACTACAAATCACAAATGTCAAAGTAACTACACTGAAAAAAAAAAAGAAGATATTTGTGTAATACTGTTTCTATTGAAAAGTAAATTTGAAAATCGAGAAGAAAAGCTTCATTGTTACTAACAAAGCAACAACAAAATATTTTCACATTGTAAATTGTTACCCTGAGTCAGTAAATCATAGTAGTAGAAAGTTACTTCCGATCTTGTTCTTATACACATGTATTTAATGTTTCATTACATAAAACACACGAAAAGGTACGAAGTTTGTACAACACGTTGCAATTCGAAACCTTGATTCCCTCAATTTTCGATTATTTTGGCTAAAAATAGCGTAAAACAGGGTTTTTTGAAGGAACACAGCTGAACCCAGTAACATCTTGTCGACCAGGGCTGCGCAAATATAAAGTATTCATCTTACTTCATAAAATAACACATTAATACAAACTCAATTCATTTCAGCACTGCTTCATTTTAATATATATATATAAGTATAAAACATTTACTCACCTCCTTAAAAATGACTGAATTTGCCGTTTTTAATGCATTTATGCGGACCTCTAGTTTGAACCTATTTGTATGTATCTATAACCAAACCAAAACCCAGCTGTTCAGAACACACAAACTGTACTGTGGCCGCCAAACCAAAACCCACAAATTTCAACTCACTGTGGAATGGATATTACAGTGTACAGTGCATTGTGATGTAAATGAATAGAACTTATAGAGAGAAAGGGAGGGTATAATGGAAGTATTTTTTTCTACCATATATGCCATGCCGGTGGCACAAAACTTATTACGTGAAACAAAGGCAACATGAGTTTACAACGATGTTTTCTGCTATCTACGCCATATAAGTCAATGACGTTGTGATTGGAGGGACGTGGGCTCGTTGGAGCGATTCTCCAACTGTCTGCCTGCCTGCCTGCCTGCCTCCTGCCTTTTGTGTTTGTGTCGTTTATTACAATTCATACAATGCATATTGCATTTTGAATATGTTTTTTTCTTTCTCATTTTTGTTTTCTAGTTTGTTTTAATCAAACTCACCAGACAATGAACGTGTTAATGATGATAGCACGTTAATGATAAAAGCAATAATAATGATAATCAAGATGGAGGGTAATGACAATGATGAATAAATGTCTTTCTTTTATGTTGATTTAACCATTTTCCCTTAGCAAAGCAGAAATATGATTTTAAATAACAATAAACTCCTCCGTTCAGTTTACTTTTGTTTCTACAATACTTACAAAGTATGGATTATTTTGCTAAGCATAGCAAATATTATTGATATCCCATCCGAAGCAATGGGGACTTTGCAACATTTAGTAATTAATTGCTTAATTCTCCTTTCTTTTATTCTTTTCTACTTTGTTTTTGTTGAATATCTTGCTTAAATGCGCATTTAGCGTTTTCTAGTTGTTTTTCTTCTTTGTTTCTTTAGCTTTAACCACTTCGTTCAACGACAATAATAACAACAACAACAAAATCATGCCTTAGTACTTATTTATTTAAGAGTCTAATGTGATAGGAATATAATTTCCAGCTTCTTAATTTTAAGTGTTCATTTTTGTTATATCAGCATTTTTATACTCTTCATGCACAAAGTTTTCTTTTTGCCATACAGACGATGTGCATTGCTCGGAATCAGACGTATAAGACCACAAACCCAAATTCAAATTCATGTTCTTATTAGAAGAACACTTTTTGTTTTTTGTATCATCAAAATGAAATTGGGATAGTATAAATGTGTGATCCATATTTACTAAACATGCAAATTGCAAGGACCTAGGATTAATGGATCGTATAGCTCTTATACAAATATTTCAGTCTCAATGTTGAAATGTTGTATGTATATATTGTATATACGTTTCCAACAGGTGTATGAATAGAGTAACAATTTTGTTTTCCATTTTTAGGGTTCCGCACCCAAAGGGTACCAAACGGAACCCTATTGCAGAGACTTCGTTATCCGTCCGTCCGTCCTTAGCTCATATCTCATGAACCGTAATAGCTAGAGAGTTGAAATTTTCACAAAATGTGTAGTTCTATCCGGGCATCAGCAACAAATACTAAAACTAAAATATTTTGAAAACTTTAAAAGGGTCCCCATACAAAAAACATTTTGGTTTGTATGGCACCTATGCGATACAGCAATCACACGATCTTGAAATTTGGATGTTTGGTGGCTATACATCAGAAACTTTTATTGTCGAAATTTCAGTCTGATCGGATCACTAGGAAGGGTACCCCCCATACAAACCCCCATTAAAATTCATGTTCTTATTAGAAAAACTTTTTTCTTTTTTGTCCTATCGGACTGAAATGTAGACACTTTAAGTTTTTGATGTAGGCGCTTGGAGTCAGTAAAATTGGACCACTATGGGGAGTACCTCCCATACCGATTTCTTGATGCTATTTTTGTACTTAAGTACTATATGCATATGCCATAAACTGTGAGTTGCGTAGAGTGCTTTAAGTAAAGTACTTGGAATCTTGCCCACTCCACTCTTCTCTTGAAATACAATGAATACTAAAAAATTTAATTTGAAAAAATTGATTATTATTCTGAAGGTATCTACAATATGTGGATATACATATGTATGTATTAGGATTTATATTTTGGATATTAGATTTTATTTATTTTTAGATGAAAGAGTGACCGAATGGAAATGGCATTTACTAGGAAAGTGAGAAGATCTCAATACACATTGCTACATAATTTACTTTTGATGATACAAACTTAACATAACATAAACAAACTTTAATAAAATATTAAATAAATAAACACATACTGAATTCTCTGCACATTCCTTGATGTCGCTCGCATTCCCATTCTCTATCCATAAAATGACTTCTACAAATTGAGACTGCAATGGCTGAGTGACTTTAAACGACACCAGACTACAAATTGCAATCAGCAATCTGTACATATAATAATATAACTCTGTTGATAGCTGCTGATGATGATTTAATTTATTTGTTTATTTATTTTGCTTCTTTTTTGCTTTATTTCCAAGATTACAAATATACGTTCTTTCATTTTATAAACAAAACAAAGAGGGAAACTAAAAACTGAATAAGGGGAAACACAAGAAATTTTGTTTAAAGTCTGAATTCTATTTTGTCAATCTTATCTACACTTCTAAAGTATATAGGAGTATAGTACAGACGCATATCAACAGTGTGCCGATTTCTGATAAGCAGTTAAAAATGTAGCAGATAATAAGTTGAAGATCGAAGGGTAAGAAAATGGAAATGACGATTATTTGAATGTTCATAGTTCAGTTCTAAGAATTTAATCTTAATAATGTGTAAAAATGTGTCTGTACATTCTAATATAATTAACATTTGTGTAAATAATTTTTGTTTATGTGAAACAAGAAAAATACAACAAATCGTATATGCATTTACTTACAACTGTTTATGAATGAATGAATATTTTCATTCAGTGAATTATCTTTTTATAGCCTATATGCTGTCATGTATAATGTATAGATTAATATATTGTGGGATGATAGGGAATCAGATCTGTAAAACGTCGCTGCGTCTTGCAAAATCCATTTGTTATACTCTTATACATACATACATATGTACTTGTATGAAACAAAGTGTCAAAAAGCTTCGTTTCCCTCTGCTGTTCGTAATTTTCAACCAAGTTGGTTCTTTTTTTTTTAATGAAAATACAATAGTTACGATACGAAGGTAATAACATACTTATTAATTTTTGTTCTTTATTATAAAATATACTTTTTTTTTTTAAGTATTCAGGTTTTTCAAAACCACTGCAAAACCAAACACAAAAAGTTGCGTACATTATCTTGTTTTTTATGCTTTGCTGCTTCTTGATTTTTTTTTTTTTTTTTTTGATTATTGTTATTTTTGTATTTTTGCCTCTCATTTATTAATCTTGTGTGAAGATTATTACACTAATCGTTTTTTTCTTTCTGTGTATGATGTTGATGAGAGCGAAGCAAGAGAGAGAGAGAGTGAGTGTATTGTTAACAGATTTAATGTTGCCGATATACAATTATGACAACAACAATAAGAACATTATATCACGCACTTACATCATGTCGTGGGTATAGCAACACCCACCGGGGCAACGATAGTAACTGTACAGATTTTCTTTGATTGAACTTTAACTTCAAATCATCGAAACTTGCATACATATATTTTTGAACAGAGCTCGTATATATAATTTTTATACCAACCATAACCAACTTCAATATTGAATTGCTACAAAGATAGTATGTAGTCTGTGACTCTCAATACTTAACTTAGTAAAACCAAGGGTTCTTGGTATGTGAACATTAATGACTAGCAATAAGTCTATGTTACAATACAACAGCACAGATGTCAAAAATGTCTCTTAACTTAATAATTTGAGAAGTTGTAGGTCAATTGAAACCAAATGAAATTTGACTAAAATTTCAGTGTGATAGTCTAAGAACTAAAACCATAGGTTTATGAACTTGAATCCATTATTTGTATCGTTTAATAGAGTATCGGATAGTCGTACGGATGGATCAACCTGATCTAACAATTTTACTTTATAAACTAACAACTACATCTCAATGTGATTTAATAAAGATTATGTCTTGATTTACACTGTTTATATTTGCTCAATCGTTTCATTTCCTATACCAGTAGATCAACCTATATACATATGTACATATGTATGTACAATATAGTATGTAATCATATGAATTTCCATTTGACTTTTGGTTTGACAAGAATTATTTAGATTTCTCTCCATTAGTGATGAATCATCAACTAAATACAAATAAGAAAATAAAATTGTATTAAATAAAAGCAAAAAAAAAAAGATAGAAAAAATAAATAAATAAAATGTGAAAAGGTGTTCAAAAACAAAAACAACAACAAACAAAGCTTTTTGTATTTCGCTCTGACGCTAATAAAATTATTTTTTTTTTTTTTTTTTTTGTTTTGTTTAAAAATTGCAAAAATACAGATAAAATTAAACTAGTAAGAACGTTATCTTCGACTATGCCCAAGATGAAATACTCTTCACACAGTAAATGTTTCATTGTAGTATTCAAATGGGTGGTTTAAATGAGAGGAACACCTAATGGTCCAATTCGGCTGGTTCTATACTGCGTAAGAAGAAGTAAAGAAGTAAAGAAATGAAATAGTAATTCACTCCCGTGAAGAGTATAAATATGACTCGTGTGTGTGTGAGTTTAGTTGATACTAATTCACGTTTTCTTACACGATCGCTCAACAATATTGTCAATTACTCATATATAACAAGTATTTTATATGCGAGTAGAAGGTACATGAATGGACTTTTATTCATCTATAATATGTATATTTGAAGAAAAAAAAAAAAAAGACAACTTAAAATAATCGTCATAGAGACGCCGGTTCGGGTTCTAGTTGTTATCAATATGTCAAGACACAAACAGTTTCATTTATCTAAGTATTTACCTACCTACTTTTTATCTACCATATTTCCTTCTCCTTTCTGAATCTGTAACATAGCATCGTTTATTGGTTGTCTACTTTTGTTACAATCCTCTTTCTCTATGGCTTCATCATTATCTCATTAGTTTATTTTTGGAGATGATTGTGTAAAAAAATTGTCATTAACATGACATTTTAAAAATGTTTCTCGTAATGAAGACTCTAATAGTCTTTCGGTTGTTTCATAAGGTTTTGAATATAATATTTTATCTGTAAATTTACCATGTATGTAATCTTCTAATAAATTGAGTTTGCAACAGCTGCTCGCTGATCAGATTTTTACATTTTTATATTCATTTTATGAGAGGTTTTTCTAATGAAAAGTCAACCATATTTCCATGATATTGTTTGCCACAGGGGCTATTTCACACAGAAATCTTATGGCCCATTGTAACTGACACCAGGTTTGAACTGTTGTTAGTCTCAGTGTTGGCTTTCGACCTTACTGGCGTTGCTGTCATGATTCTTACACCAACTGAAGAGCTAGCTCCCTTGACACAACAAAAGTGGCAATCCAACAAAGGGGAAGTTGCTTCATATTGATAATGATGTAAAAAATGGTTCGACTATAATTATTTGTGTATTTAGGTGATACTAGTTACCAACTATTCAACCACTCCACTGACTCTCTCATGTACTTTCTACTATTGATTCCATTAAAACAAAAAAAAATACATGGAACCATTTGACATGCGATGTTCTTTGCTAATGACAGCAACCTTGACAATGAAATTCTCAATTTTATTATTATTACATATTTTCCTTTGTACAAAATTTTAATAACAGATTTTGACACAAAAGTGTCATCAAGTAAGCTAGTTCACTAAATATATTGTACGTAAAAAAAAAAAAAAGTGGAATCCATAAAATTTAAACATTCTACTATGTAATTAGTCAGAAATTATTGGAGTACCACAACTTAGGGCTTTGTTAAAGTACGAGTACAATAATTATTACTACTAGTGGGTGGCAGTAGGCTATGGTTGGTTGAAGAGAAAGGTTCAGAGTTTTCACAGTATAATTGGTTTATTTTCTATGGAAATAACATTTGCATGTCTCATTCAACATTTCAATTATCTATGGTTTATTTATTTAGTTAGTTTTTCAATCTAACTTTGTTAAATGGATGAGAAGCATGTGTTTCTCTTGTTTGTATTGTAGTTTAGATTCTTTTATATCTTACTAGGTGTATATTTACTTAATTTCTGTAGAGGAAGTGGTAAAATATCGAGTATCACTGCACAGACACTACGCGTTTGATTTTATCCAACAAATTGCATTAAAGGTCAGTCAATTGCAATTTGAGTTAAATGAGCTTTCCAAGTATTCTTGACCGATTTTCTTATTCTTCTTCTTCTTCTTCCATTCTATAACAGGGGAAATATTGATTTTCTCTACATATGCTCAATCTCAAGTACGATTTCAATTTACTATTATTTCTCTTCTTCTTCTATATTCTCTTGAAAGCAAACACTTTAATGCGAGTTTTAAATTCTATGAGTTTTACTATTCTGTGATTTGGGATTTTTATTCTATTGTACAATATATTTAATATATTTTATCAGCATTTTGAATGAATTTTGTTGCTATTTTGTGCTACTTTAATGGTTTTTAAAAATGTATCGTGTGTTTGAAACATTTCGTCAAATGAGAATTTTTATTTCTAAGTAAACAACTTTTAGTTAAGAAAATTAAGTTCAATTTTAAAAAGCCTCACCAGAATTTAAATACACTTCATTATATAAAAATAACAAATGATTTCCTTAGAACACAAATAATTATAAAGACTAAATAATAAAAAATAATCAAATATTTGTTTCGAAAACTAAGGAAGTATTTACAGAGATATAAACATTTTGGTTCATTAAAAAAGGCTAGAAAATATGATTACGAGAACAAATATAGACTCACTTTTAAAATGTATGCTCTCAATTTTTTAAATTGTGGAAAAAATATACATGCATAGTAATAGACCCTAAATAGGACTGCAAGATGGTTAGAGCAAAACAAGATTTAGAATTTAAAAATGTAGCTCTCAATCTCAGAAAAAGGAAATACACAGAGAATGGAAAATATGATTATATAGACTTCCCATCCAAATCTGATCATGGTTATAGTATATACTATAACCGCATATTATGTTTCAATGTCAGACCACAGTGATAAAATGTATATAATATAATTAGACCCTGTAAAAGTCTAATATTCGTAAGAGTGTAACAGATTAAAAATTATATGTATTATTTTCCGTTCATGACATTTGTTCGTCCGTTTTCAGTCGCAAAATGTATTCTTTGTTTAAAATGTGATGTATTTTATATAATCCTAGGCTCTGTTAACAAATGTTGTTAAAAATAAAAATGTCGAAGCTTAATATATCCAAGGATAGATAAGGTGTGAGTTCATCCACATTTTTAGCTCATTTGCCCATTGTATGCCTTCCAATTCGTTACCATACCTAAAAGGAAAAGATCAAAAATATATATATTTCTTGTGTACTTGACTGTTACTTGTTTTACATTACTTACAATTATTAGGTTGGTATCCAATTTAGTGGGATTACGTGCTGCTGCAATGTGTTGCTTTTGATCTTGAAAAGTTGAGTGTACCGCGAGCACCTTTTTGGGTATTGTAGCTATTGGGCAATGAAGGGATAAATGAATGTACATTTTTTGATTTAACACTATCAATATTCTCAGTCATGACGATACAACGACATAGTCTCGATAGGCAATATTTTCACCAATAGTACGTTCATCTTGTAAAACAATTCCAAATTTGCTTCTTACTGCTTGAAGTGACTACCATGTTCAATATAATCGAGTGACAATACTTACTAAATATGGTACCAGCATCTGCGGTAATTGTACGCAGGTGCACTTGCCACTGTAAGATTTCAAGGTCGAGACAATTGAGAACTTTAATATCCGAGCTTGTTGAATACCTGAATTCGATGTCACGTTAATTCACATATTCAAAGATATTCAACTGTTTGATTGAGGGATGCCACTCTATGTCCTTATGGTTCACTAGAGTTATGACTATCCTTTTTTAAATATAATTTGATGCAACATTTATTCTTTGATACAAGGACATACAACTATATTCATATCAATTCATATTTGGAATTGGTGTTATCCCTCATATCAGAACAGATAACACACCAAACCACACAGAATAAGCACAATAGCATTGATAAGATTACCAGTTCAACGAACTGTCAGTGAGAATTGCACATCAATGTTAAAGAAGAATAAATATTTAAAGGGTGATGATGCATCGCAACTAAATGAACAATACCATATATCATACTTACATACCTACAAAATAATAGTATCTACTAAGTGTATGTATAGTATTTATGAGTAACTGAATTTATATGGATATTATAATATATGTACATACATACATATGTATTTATATAATAAAAAGTTGTTCATTGTTGTTGCGTAGTTGAATGCGAATGCGAACCAAAAGATACAATTTAAATTTTTAAAATGCAATAAATGAACGCAAAATAAACGCAATTGTACCGAATTTTCTCCGCTCTGCTCTACTCTACTCTACTGCTTATATAAAGTTATGGAAAATGGAATATTATTGCCCCAGTGGCAGAGCAAGTTGATGAGAAACGGAAATGCTTCTGCTATTGTTGTTTGTGTTGTTATCATTATTATTGTTTTTGTTGTGGAACAAACAATTTAATTGCTTCGAACAAACGCATTTTTCTATGATTTTTTAGTATTCGTTGTTTCTTGTCTCTGCATTTTTATTATGAACATATAAAAATTAAAATCGTAATCAAATTTATCAACTTTTTATAACATTTAGAATTTGCAAAAAAATTATTATTTGTTGTGATAGCCAAAGATTAATTATATAATTGATTATGATGAGAGTCTATTCGTCTGTCCATTATAACGATTTTTGATAAAATTTATCAAGGCAATAAAAATCCTTTTCATATCATAATACAATGAAAGCGTAAAACCAATAGCGCTCAAGCAGAAGAGCCAGGGACAAATAAATATTAGGGATCCAAAGAGCAATGTATCGTTTCGCTTGAGAAGAGTGGCAAACCATAAAATGCGCCGTGTATATAAGCGTATATAGTACTTAATTTCTAACATATGTAGAAAGCTTCGCAGGATTGCAGTTGCCTTCCATAGATACAAGAATGCAATAGACAGCGAAATGCCAATTTTACTCAGAACCAACAGCATTAATTGAAAGACAATCGATTGATAAATCCAATTGAAGACTATCTTCAGTTGATTCTGTTGTTTTTGAGTAAAAATTGTTTCCACTGTTCGTTGCAAGCCAGCTAAAATCGGATTTTGCTCTCGAGACATTTCCGTAATCACAACCGTACTAAAACTGCGACAAACATCATGTTCTGATTCTGTTGAGATCTGGGCATGTTCATAATTGTCTGCTTGATAGAGTCCACGTTGACGTGAACGTAGTCTATTAAACGAGTTTGGGCAATTTTTTTGTAGGTTAGCAAACATGCTAACATCGCCTTCATAGTTGCCATTGTATGAGGTTTTATGACGAGTGAAATTTGGTTTATTGGTGTCACTAACGCTGCTCTCATCGGTCTCAATTTCTTCATCTTCATCTTCATCTTGATATTCATCTTGATCTTGATGTTTATGGCAATGTCCCGAACATTCCTCTCCATTGCTGTCATTCTCCTCATTGCGTTGGTGTTGAAAGTTGGTGGGCATTTTAAAACATGCAAATAGTTTGGGATCAATGGGCAATGAGCGAATGTGGCGCATTGGAGAGGAGGCGGCATCAAAATCAAAACTGGGTGAGTTCTCGCGGATGCTATCAACACAATTTACATAGAATTTCTTCTCCAAACTTATATGACAATAAAATGAAAAAACTTACCGACGTTGACGTATAAACTCCGCTGACAATGGCTGCTGCATTAAAAGTGGCGTATAGTTAAGACCAATATCCTTTTCCGGGTTCTTTGGCAAACGATTCATGTTGAGTTAGTGGAGACTTTTGTTCCCCCCCAAATATTTATTATTTAATGTATAACGTATTTCACTCGCGTTTCTATTTGTTGTAATGTTTGCTTCACAAAATAATCTTTGTGAAATTATGGTATGAAAAGAATTTTTAGTTTATCTTATTGCGACGAACGCTGTTTATTTTGTATAGAATTAAAAATTATATTTCCTATGTCTAAAAATCTTAGCCAACTACAATTGGAAGAAGATTTTGATTAATAATGAAATATGACAAACATAACGCCTACTCAGTTTTATGGTTTTTTCTTTTCTTTTCTTTTGCTCATAAGTTTATAGAAACAGCAAATATTCTTTCAAACTGCTTGAAACAAATTCATTGATTCATTGAAGAATTTCATGGTTTTGATATAACAACGCAGTTTTTTCTTTCAACTTTTATCTCCCAAACTAGTTTTCTATATTCATAAGTTTATACTCGTACAAACTCTCAAAACATTCTTCTAAACCTTAGAGAAATGTTAGAACATCGATCATTCAATTCATTAGGAGAAATGTATGGTTTCAATATAATGATGCATTTCCAAGTTTTATCTCCCTAAGTATATTTACATTAATATAATATAATTTATCTATTCTTTGTCTCTTTTTACTTGAAAACAACTAGTGAATGAAGTGATAAGCCTAGACCGGCAGCGACTACTGGATGCTGTGAACCAACATACACAACAACGATATTGATAATAACAGCAGCTGATTGCTGATTCATGCTTCATGAACGAAGCAAAACGATTCGATTGCGAAAATAGAAACACAATCCAGAAAACTTAAAAGTAACAGGCCATCATTAAATTAGATACCATACGATAGTATAAGCATTTTAAGTTACGACTACGACGGCCTAATAAATTAATAATAAAGCGATAATAAAATAGCAGTGAGGAAGGGGAAAAAGGTCTAAAAACAAACAATACATACATACACGAAACAAAAACAACTTAAAGAAGAAGGAGATATTAAGGTATCTTTTAAATAAATAAACAATAAAAAAAGCAATATAAATCTTATCCTTTTTATAAGTAGAGCCGACATTACTTGATTGCTCGTAATGCTAATCAGAGTTCAACTTAACAAAACTTGAGAGAAAATCAACTGCCATTAACAAAATGCTTCAATTACAAAGAAATCTATTGCCAACGGTGCTGATGGTGATGTTCTTGCCGTTGTTTGCTGCCGAAATATTACTTGAACTAGATCTGGATGGGCCAAATGTATGCAGAAAGCGAGAAAGGTTAGACAATAATATTTGGTAGTGTTTTTGTTGAATCAGATTTCTATTAACAAGAATTTTTATTGTTTTTTTTTTTCAGTTATCCTGTTGAAGTGACTATAACAGAATTACAATCATATCAAGAACGCGCCTCAACCTGGTGTGTAAGTCTGCCACCACGTTGCTCTACATATCGCATTAAACACAAAGTGGTCAATAAGACACAAACATTGACGAAAGCACGCATTGTTCGTGATTGTTGTGGTGAGTGAGTTGACTGACCCCGGGTTAACTTAATGGAGTATCCAAAAAAAGTGTTTATATGAAATTTCCTTTACATTCTTTTGCAGATGGCTACAAACGGAATGAACGAGGTGATGGTTGTGTACCTCATTGCAGTCAAACTTGTCAACATGGACGCTGCATCGAACCAGACAAGTGTAAATGCGATCATGGCTATGGTGGACCGGAATGCGATATAAGTTCGTTTTATTTGGTTTATTTATCAAAAATGATCTTTCTGCCAATGAACTGCCTTACTTTATCCAACTTATTCACTTACCTAACTTCTAGCTAGAGATGTAAAATGCTCTAATCATTAAAAATTGCATTTTACATCTGTAGTTTGTAATTCCCTAAAAAATCACTTTTGTTTGTTATTGTCATAATGTCTGTCACGTTCTATACTTTTTAATTTTTGTGTTTTTTGTTGCATTTTTTATTTGTTTGGCTTTTAAAATCTGCTTATACGTATATTTTTATTTGCGATAAAACAAAAACAAAAATCCACTTAACCACAAAAGCTTTAAAGCACTAAAAAACACCTAAAAATCTTGTTTACACCTGAACGCAAGTAGAACTCAAACAAACACATTAACCAAATTGGGGTCACTTGGCGATAAACCTATTTAATAAGAAAACACATGCTGCTGTTATATGTACATATATGGCGTATACGTAATATTCTATCACGCGCTTTGTAAATTTTAAAGAGAGTCCCTTTTTTGCTAACATCCGCTAAAAAATTCTAAACTAGAAATGCAATCCTGTTGTATATGGCATACAATAAAGTCGCTGAAGAACCAATCAATCAACCTAATTAAATCCATTGCCTTTCATGAATAAAATATAGATTGCCCACCGGGATTCTATGGACGCGATTGCAAGATGCAATGTGATTGCCTGAACAACGCCAATTGTGAACCGTACTCGGGTGAATGCGAATGTGCCAAGGGCTTTACGGGTGAAAAGTGTGGTGAGACATGTCCACCGGATCGTTATGGTGATCAATGTATGGAGGAATGTCGCTGTGAGAATGGTGGCAGTTGTCATCATGTATCCGGCGAATGTACTTGCACGCCAGGTTACACGGGTCCGCTGTAAGTTGAAAATTGAGTTAGGAATAAATTTGGAAATTTTGTTTTGGCGTCCTTTGTGGGTTATGGAAATTGTCATATTAAACCATTACTGTAACCATTAATAGATGCGAGGAACGTTGCCCTGATGGCAAACATGGTGCACAATGCAAACAGGACTGTCGCTGTCAAAATGATGGCAAATGTGATCCGCATAGCGGCGAATGTGTCTGCACGGCAGGCTGGACGGGAGAAGTGTGTGCAAATAAGTGTCCAACTGGAACTTATGGACCAAATTGTGAGAAGAACTGTGAGTGCTTTAAGGGTGCACCATGTCATCACATCACCGGCGAGTGTGAGTGCCCAGCGGGATACATGGGCGAACGCTGTTTCGACGAGTGTCCATTTAATTTTTATGGCCTTAATTGCACCGAGGAATGCACATGCCTGAATGATGCAATTTGTGATAAAGGAACAGGCAGTTGTAACTGTGCTCCCGGCTGGTCAGGGGAGCGTTGCGAGACACGTATTTGTCCCGAAGATAAATTCGATTTGGATTGTAATAAGACCTGCGAATGTGATATGTCACATACGGAGTTGTGTCACCCGATTTCGGGAAAATGCCAATGCACGATTGGATGGAGCAGTGCGCAATGCAATCGACCGTGTGCTTTCCTTAAGTATGGACCCAACTGTGAACTAAATTGTAATTGTAAGAACAACGCCAAGTGTTCGCCAATAAATGGCACCTGCATATGCGCACCCGGCTTCCGTGGACCAACGTGCGAAGAGTCGTGTGATGCAGGCACTTATGGCCAGGACTGCGCATTGAAATGCGATTGTATGAATGGTGCAAAATGTGCCCCAGAAACCGGTCAATGTTTCTGCACACCAGGTTGGAAGAACATCAAGTGTGATCGCCCGTGTGAACTCAATCATTATGGCAAAGATTGCATTGGCGTTTGTGATTGTCAAAATAATGCTGCATGTAATCCTCAAAATGGCACATGCACCTGTGCTGCCGGTTGGACAGGGAAAAAATGTGAGCGGAAATGTGATGTTGGCCTCTTTGGACATGATTGCGCTCATAAGTGTCAATGCGATTTTGCGAATACAATCGCATGCGATAGTGCCGATGGTCGGTGCATCTGTAAAAAGGACTGGGGAGGTATGTTGTTACTTGGGATGGTTCATGGAATTGCAACTACTCACTACACATATATACATACATTCATACTTACGTATACAAATATACACAGACATGCATATCCATTCCCTCATAAATTTTACAAAACAGAAAATCACTCCCAAACAAGTTAATAAGAATTATCCCATGCAAAAAAAATATGCTACAGCATGCTGATTTTTTTTTTTATTTTACTTTACGTACACATACATGACATAATTATACTGATACAAACGAACACTTACGCCTACAATATACATATAGAACAACAAACACATTGATGACATTTATCTCATGCGAGAAAATATACTTTAGCAAGCTATTTATTGTACCCAGTAGTATGAATCATTAGTCCAAAAGTACATAATTCACGACTAGTCCCTTTTGAATCGGTACTAGTTCCATTTCTATCTCTTACATACCACTGGGTACATATATATATTGTTGACAGACATACACTCATTCTTTCATAAACACATAAAAAACACATTGATGATCGATTTATCGCATGCATGAAAATATACTAAAGCATGCGATTTATTTTATTACATTCATTTCTCATTAAATTTAGTATTATTTTTCGTTTCTCTGTTTTTGATTTTTCATGTTTTCTTTGGTTTTGTTTTCGTTTCGGGTTTTGTGTTCCATTTCCTATTTTTGTCGTCTATCGTTCTTCGAAATCGAAAGGCGTTCATTGCGAAACAAATTGTCCACCTGGTTTATATGGTGAAAATTGTGATCAAGTTTGCAGATGTCTAAACAATTCATCTTGTGATCCGGACACGGGAAATTGTATTTGTTCGCCAGGCTGGACCGGTGAGGATTGTGCATTGCCATGTGAAAATGGTTATTACGGCATGGGATGCAAGGAAAAGTGTCCGGCAATAATGCACGGTAAGTGGTAGTGAGTTGATTCATTTCAAGAATAATTTCATTGAACTGTTTTTTCATAGGCAACAAAAGCTGTGATCATGTCACTGGAGAGATACTCTGCAGACCTGGTTACCTTGGCTTGACATGCGAGCATCCTTGTCCTGCCGGTCGTTATGGTCCTGGCTGTACGCTCAAATGCAATTGCGAGCATGGCGGCGAGTGTAATCACATAAGTGGTCAGTGTCAATGCTTGCCTGGCTGGACGGGGCCAAATTGTAATGTATCCTGTCCTACTGATTTCTATGGAGCGAATTGTGCTCAGCGTTGTCGCTGCCAGAATCACAAAGGATGCCGTAAGAACGATGGCATGTGTATTTGTCTTGCTGGTTGGATGGGCACACGTTGTGATGAAGGTAGATTTTCTTCTATTGTACTCGTATATTGAAGTTCATAATCATAGTAATCTTGATGAAAAATTTCAGTCTGCCCAGAAGGGTTCTATGGTGAACATTGCATGTATTCTTGTGCGTGCCCTTCATCGAATTTCGTGTGTCACGCAGCCAGGGGATGCGTGTGTCGTAGCGGTTTCACAGGTGAAAATTGTGATGAACCATTAGCAGCGGAACGTGTGCAACATGCCGATGATGAAGGTTAGTAATTAAATGGTTATTTAAAGGAACATATGTACTTCAATACACTCGTTATTATAGCGAATCGTGCTGGTCTCGCCTGGGGTCTAGTTCTTGCCATTCTCTTCATATCAATCGTAATTGCGGTCATTTTCTATTATCGTCGACGTGTCTCAAACCTTAAGACGGAAATCGCACATGTGCAGTATATGAGTGACCCTAGTGGTCAAACTATGCCACCCCGCCACAATTTTGATAATCCCGTTTATGGTATGCAGAGTTCTGAGGCTCGTTTGTTAAACAATCTGCGTCCAAAATTGAACAATTTGGATCGCAATGGAAGTGAATACTATGGTGATGATTCTAATGCTAGCAGCAGAGGTAAGTCACAACAGAATAATAATCATCTCTATCAAAAATTATTCAAATTCAATTTGTATTTCGATTTGCAGTTGGCAGTTATTCGATTAATTATAACCATGATATGCACACAAAGAATATGAATGCCGATCTAACAAATCCAAATGTCTATAATTCCATTGAGGATGCATTAAAAGAGGAACATGTCTATGATGAGATCAAACAAAAGGAAGGCTACAAAGATCCCGGTACGTTTCAGATTTAGATTTAATATATAATTTAAGTAAAATTTGTTAGTGATTTCAATGAAACATATCTTCATTTTCATTTTCATTTTATCAAATGCAACATTATAGTCAAGATATATAGCAAGCAACTATTTCCTGAGAATGGTAAGGATGGTTAGTGTGTTCTTGTTTGTTGTTAGCCTATACTCGTACACCAAGTGTAGTGTTGTTTTGTTCTATGTAATCCAATCCGATTCGATCCTCATTCGTAGCTTACTTCACTTGATTTTTGAATGTTTTTATTAATCATTTTTCTTCACTTTCTATCTCCATTTAGATGAATATGATCACTTGGACTATTCACGTCCAAGTACCTCACAAAAGCCTCACTATCATCGTATGAACGATGCCATGCTCAACATTAATCAGGATGAAGAAAAGCCGAGTAACTTAAAGAAGATGACTGTGTTACTGGAGAAGTCATCAGGCACTGAGTGTGAAGCTTGGATCAATGATGAAAGCCTCAACAGTAATGGCAGCGATACCAATAATCTAGACAATTGTTCAACAGCTTCACCAAGCTCCAGTTCCGAATGCGAGAAGTAATGAAGTGGAGAAATGGTGATAAGAGTAAGTAACATCGCTGCAATGTGCTACATAAGAGTCAGTCGGAATTGTTCAGAAAACGCGCATGATTTTGTCATTAAACATAAGTGTAAGTGAATGATGTCATTGGTTATTGAGAAGGAAGGAAGCACATATTTTTAAAGCGTCGTGTCGTCGTCTACATTCATTCGTTTTTAGTGTAATTTTTTAATATTTCTGAATCATTTTAGGTTTGATTTACAAATTATACATACGAATACATGAATAAGTCTAAGAAGTGTCGTCGATAAGTTTTTAAATGTAATTTATACTTTGTCCTTTCGAATAGTTTTTTGTATTTATTTATTTTTATTATCAATTTTTCGATTGCTCAGAATGTGCAAATATTAAAATTATTGCTCAAATTGAAGAAAATCAACCTCAAAATTGTAAATTTCGTTGTCTTTTTAAGTTTAAAATACTTGTTTGTTTGTAAGTTTTTATGCTTTTAGCTTTAAGATCATTGAATTGATTTGAAATTAAATGAAATGCTCAGTATGTATATGGTTAACCATTAAATACAGATAGATACATACATTTAAATATGTAATCATCATAAGTACCTCATCCTATTCCTGTAAAACAAAATTAATCATTGATACATACATAATCAATCAATCAATCGAAATATTTGTCAAGTTTTAATATTGTTGTGGGGGCTCTAAAAGATTTCCCCATGCGTGAGTGAAAATGCATTGCAATAAGTTCTATACTTATATATTTTAATAGAATTATACATATATATGATATCTACATACATAAATACATATGAATTATATTATAAACATAGAATTGTAAGTGTGTTCTAAATTAATGTTGAAAATTGTTGCCAATTGTGCAAAAAGAGAAAATTCAAATTAGTTTGGTACAAATTTATATTGATACTCGTATAAAGTGAAGTCAAAATACAGTAAAAATTCGTATCGAAATCAGATATTTTATTTTTTTAAATTTATAAAATCTATTGGCCAAATTTTGCATTAGTTGTTAAAATTTTAGTCAAATATATTATTATTGTGTGGAGCTGAAAAGCGATAAAAAGAATTAATGATAATGAAAAATTGTAGAATTTTTGGTTGGTGGAATAAAATTTGTATTTTGAAGAATTTAGATTTTTTGTAATTAAGTGCATTTTAAAAAAAACACAAAAAAAGATCTGTTACATTTATATATACACAGAGATATTATTAATAAATAAATTACCATAACATAAAGAACAAATTCATTTATTTTTTTATTTACAGTAGAATTCGAAAATACTACGAACGGAATATCATTAAATCTGTTCACGATGTCAAGTAAAAGGTTGCAATTCCATCTCACTATGTACTGTATTTATCTTTATTAAAATAAATAAATGAGAAGATTTGATTTGAAAAGATTGATTTTTGGTGTCGCTCGTGGGCCTTAAAATCACAATGCTAAATTCGAGAGCCACAACCGATTTGAATGATTCTTTTACTTTTGCAAAGGACATAATGTTTGCTAAATTGTGGAGGATTTATATAGAAAATTGTTTTTATTTAAATAAATGCAAATGCTTAAAGTTTTTATTGATCTAAACTCGAAATGGGAGAAATAAAAAAATATTTTTCATTTCTTATAGTTAAAGTTTTATGCAAATTGAACTAATCATTATTGAATTAATTGTCAATTAACAATTGATTTAATGATGAACTAGATTATTGAAGAATTGAACATTTTCAAACTGTACCGGAGAAACTCTCGAAACATTCATGTGGTAGGCAACTCTTTCAAATATTCGAAACTCTTGAAACATCAAGGCTGGCAACACATCCAAATTTTTCGAATACCCTTGGTAAATTGATTTAGTTGGCCACAATATGATGAAATGAAATATGTGGAAAATACATGCATGCAGTACATGCAAATAATGAACCTTCTTCTTCTATTCCGACTATGTATTGTCTTAAAATTTTAACAAAAACTTTACAATTTGAATTTTTTTAAAACCTGTTGAATTGGATGAACATCCATCATGCTGCATCTGAGGTGAATGCATAAGCTCTGTGTAAATAGGCTATAAATTTCCGTTGTCAACCCAGGCAAAAATATTAAGAAATGCAATAAAACATTTTACATTGTGATCGGCAAATAACGTGAATACAAAAAACATAAATATGATTTTATAGGATTATCGTTAATTTGCGCTGAATTGTTTTATCGATTACACAGTTTGATATTCACTGCGAATGGAAAGAGAGTGTTGTAAAACATTTTGCACTTATTAAATCAATAACAATCCCCTCCCACACTTTCGCAAAAAAATCTTACTCATTTTTCATACAAAGCAAAAAATTGTTTTGTTGCATTTGACAAAGACAATTTTTATTAAAAAAAATTGTAAGCCGTGATGCCGCAAGAACCAGCACAACAGCATCAACAGAATATAAACGGTCTCGACGATGAAATCGAAAATGTTCGTGTGGTGGTGCGAACAAGGCCAATGGACAAGAATGAATTGACCAGTGGAGCACTGAGTGCTATAAACGTTGACAAAATCAATCGAGCCATTACGGTCATAAAACCCAATGCGACTGTCAATGAGCCGCCTAAAACATATTATTTCGACAATGTTTTCGATGGGAACTCCAATCAGTTGGATTTGTATGTGGACACGGCACGACCCATTGTCGATAAAGTACTAGAAGGCTATAATGGAACAATATTGGCTTATGGTCAGACAGGCACAGGGAAAACATATACGATGTCTGGCAATCCAGATTCACCGCAAACTAAAGGCATCATTCCGAATGCGTTTGCACACATCTTTGGTCACATAGCAAAAGCACGCGAGAATCAAAAGTTTTTGGTGCGCGTCAGTTATATGGAGATATACAACGAGGAAGTGCGAGATTTGCTTGGCAAGGACGTTAGCAAGAGCTTGGAGGTGAAAGAGAGACCGGATATTGGTGTTTTCGTGAAGGATCTCAGCGGATATGTGGTGCACAATGCAGACGACCTTGAGAATATTATGCGATTGGGCAACAAGAATCGGGCTGTCGGTGCAACAAAAATGAATCAAGAATCATCGCGTTCACATGCCATTTTCTCGATTACCGTAGAGAGCAGCGAATTGGGTGAGGAAGGCGTTCAACATGTGCGAATGGGTAAATTGCAATTAGTCGATTTGGCCGGTTCAGAGCGGCAATCAAAAACTCAAGCTAGCGGACAACGATTGAAGGAAGCTACTAAAATCAATTTGTCACTCTCGGTGCTGGGCAATGTGATAAGTGCGCTTGTGGATGGCAAGAGTACACATATACCATATCGCAACTCGAAATTAACCCGTCTGCTGCAAGACTCTCTCGGTGGTAATTCAAAGACAGTCATGTGTGCGACCATAAGCCCGGCCGACTGTAACTATATGGAGACAATATCCACGTTGCGTTATGCCAGTCGCGCCAAAAATATTCAAAATCGTATGCATGTCAACGAAGAACCCAAAGATGCTTTGTTGCGTCATTTTCAGGAGGAGATTGCGAGGCTACGCAAGCAATTGGAAGATGGTACGTTCGAGGATGAACAACCATCTGCAGAGGAAGTTGAAGAAGATGATTCTCAGGATGACGACGAATGTGGCATTGAAATTGAGGAAGAGTCCAATACGAGTCCAGTAACTAATGGAACCTTAAAAATGAAATCAAAGAAGAAACACGAGAAAAGCGATGCTGAAAAGGAGGCACTTGCAAAACAGAAGAATGAGCATGAACGTGAAATCGAGCGCACAAAATCCGAACAGGAACAACTGCGTAATAAACTTGTGTCTCTTGAGGGCAAAATCCTTGTGGGTGGCGAGAATCTTCTTGAAAAGGCACAAACTCAAGAGAAGTTATTGGAACAGTCAATTGCCGAGTTACAGGAGCATGATCAAGCAGAGCAGGCCCTGCGACAAACACTTCAACAAAAGGAAACAGAACGTATTGACATCGAGGAGCGATACTCTTCACTGCAGGATGCAAGTACCGGCATAACAAAGAAAATACACCGTGTTATGCAAATGCTGATAGGTGTAAAATCGGAATTGGCTGACCAACAGCAGGAACATCAACGCGAAAAAGAAGGAATTTACGAAAATATACGCAGTCTATCGCGTGAATTGGCCCTCTGCGAACTTGTCCTGAACTCGTATGTCCCGAAAGAGTATCAATCAATGATAAACCAGTATACACACTGGAACGAGGATATTGGCGAATGGCAACTGAAATGTGTGGCCTATACTGGAAACAATATGCGCAAGCATATATCTGACCATAAAAGCAATGGCAAAGAACCAGAATTCATCGATTTGTCACATGTTTATCTGAGCTACAACACAGATGGTGTTTCAAATCCCGTGCACCCAGTGAAATCTGCCCGTCCACGTACATCTGGTGTTCCAAGACCCACTACAGCGAGACGCTATTGAGTCGAACCTAATACGACTTTAAATGGACTCGGTTTAGCCGTGAGAAGTTTACGTGACCAAATTTGGCTGATTTTATGCTTATTTCTCGCTTTTTATGGCTACAATGTGTTGTTTTCGCGACGAATTTGATTGATTGATTGCATTTGCTTGATTAAGCTTTAGTTTTTAATTAATTAACTCAAAGTATTGTTTTGTTTTCTTTTTTTTTATTTTCTCAATTTTTGTTATTTTATGTTTATTTTTGGTGCAATATTTTTTTAGTTTTTAATTTATATAAGTAAATAAAAAAGGACTGAATTGTTTGTTAACCTTAAGATCAGATCCTCAGAAGGACAGAAGCAAGATGCCCTGTTATGCTTTTCCTAATAAAATCAAATATATAAATACAAATAAAATGACTATATGTAATTATAACGCCAGGCATAGCCGATGATGACATGATTCTTATTAAGTTTTCTCATCTATTAAGTCCAGGTAATAATCGCTGCATCAAGCGAACATGCCTGAAATGAACAATTAATAGATCATGTTAGGAAGTACTTAATAGTCTTGGAAGATTTTTACATGGTTTGAAAATAACTACCAAGCTTTTAAAATTTTCATCGTGGATTTGAAAATTTGTGTAGATTATTACAAAACATTGGAAAAAAAGTAAATAAGTGAGAAATGTATATATTTTGACAATTACAAAAAAAAAAAAAATATAAAAAAAATTCCTCTTGGTTCCATCCGGGATCGAACCGGAGACCTTCTGCGTGTAAAGCAGACGTGATAACCGCTACACTATGGAACCAATTTGAATGCTTGCTTCCAAATTCTGTATATAAAATCACATAAACGCAAAACACAAAATGTTAATACAACGTTAACATAACATAGCTAAAATAACAGAATATAATATTGTAAACATAATCTTTGCCTAATGCATGCGCATACGTGACTTAATAGTGTTAACCGTCTTTATTAAATAAAACCTTAATAATCATACAAAAATCTATTACCAAACAATCTAATGCTAATAATTAGTTATAATAAAAATTTATTTTATTTCCCTCCCTTTATTATTATAATTATTAATTTTCATTTGTAAAAATTATAATAGGTAATTTATTTTCATTTGATATAGCATGTTATTAACAGATGCAAAAAAATGTTCAGCTATAAATTTGGTCATGCGTCCGTTTTTTGCACAGTGCACATCCGCAAATAAACCCTGACACAGGGTTATTTTTTCTTGAACATAAGCAGACCATAATTTTTGTTCGTCAAAAATTAAGTTAGCAGCTCCTCTTTTCGAAAATAATAAACTTTAGTAAAATATTCTTCATGTCCTCCTCCAAAGCTCATGAAATTGATAATCTAATGATGTCATGAAGTAATTGTTATAAGTTACTTCTTTATAAGACCCCAATGTAATGTTGAATGCAATATTCAAATTAATGAGGGTATGCTTATTTTCAATAAAGTTATGAGGGTGTGCTTATTTTCAAGAAAAATGAGTTAGTTGGCAGCTACAAATGCCTACAACAGGAAAATCTTTCCTTCTCTTTCTTTCCGGTTAGCGTCATGGTAAGTGCTCGCGTATTTTACTTTAAAATCTCAAGAAATTTGGAAATTTAAAGAGTTAAAGTGCGTGTACTGAATTAAATGCAATATATTTTTAGAAATGAATCCACACTGATTAAATCGAATACAATTGCATTGTGAAAGTTCTTATCACTTAACAAAATAATCGCTTGAAATATTTCACGTGGTGGAAAAGTGAAGCAAAATGAAGAAAAGCTACGGTGCGGTGCAGGCATTAGAATTTAGTGAAATTATTTTAATGTGGTTGTATTTGTTGCTTAAATTTTGTTTTTTTCCTTTGTTTACTTGCAGCCTTTCGAAAGATTCGTACAAACTGGTCGCATTGCCAAATGCGCGGCTGGTCCATTGAAGGGCCGCCTCGTAACCATTGTCGACGTGATCGACCAAACCAGGGTAAGTGCATCGAAACGGAATACAATTCTAAATGCAAAAATTGTAAGCGCAGGATGATAATGTCTTCTTGATAGGAAGTGCCAACTGACACATATATGAAGCTATTTTTTGAAACTGATTACACGCGAAAGAAATTTGCATTTGTTGATTTCTTTGTTTTTTAAAGAAACCCATTAATTATTTATTTGAAATTTCTCCAGGTGTTGGTCGATGGCCCCTTGA
Organism: Amiota minor; assembly: GCA_037043295.1. Classification (NCBI taxonomy): domain Eukaryota; kingdom Metazoa; phylum Arthropoda; class Insecta; order Diptera; family Drosophilidae; genus Amiota; species Amiota minor. Next base: position 5,838,696 of record JBAMAW010002187.1, on the reverse strand, counting down.
CTGGCGTTCCCCGTCAGGAATACAGATTGAATAATCTGCATTTGACTAAATACCGCATCAAGTTCCCCTACACCGCGCCCACACGCATTGTGCGCAAAGCTTGGGTTGACAGTGACTTGAAGGCACAATGGAAAGCCAGCCCATGGTCACTCAAAGCGCAGAACATTTGCAAGGTGAGTCGCTACTACCACTACCACTGCTTTAGAGAAGAATTACAAATGCATATGATGACTACGGTATTTCTTGATAGGAAGTGCCAACTGACACATAAATGAAGCTATTTATAATTACACTGACTGCCAATCGATAATAATACTTCTCATGATGAATCTACTTGTGATATATGAACTAATCTATTCCAATTTAAATTTTTAGCGCTCTCAATTGTCCGACTTTGATCGCTTTAAATTACGCTACGCCAAGCGCCAACGCAATAAGCTTCTGACCATCGCCTTTAATGCCCTGAAGAAGCGCACCAAGGCTGATGGTACGCCCCGAGTGTTGAAGAAGGACAGACGTGAGCGTCTTCGTGCCCAAAAGGGTAAGGGTGGCAAGAAGGCTGCCGCTCCTGCTAAGAAATAAATCCAAGCTTAAATGAATAATCACTTTTTATATAAAAAAAAAATGGACATCAGAAATAAAAAAGAAGTGTTATTTTTAGGAAGAAAAGTCTTAATTCGTTTTTTACAATAACAAAAGAAAATTTAGAAATTTCTTTTGCAAACAACTTGTGTTTATTGCACTTATGCAAAATCAATAATAGGAGTTAAAATAAGACTAAAATTATGGAGAAAAAAATAATTCTTGGCTTATCAGAAAAGAAAAAGAAGACAGTCATCTAGCGTTGAACGCGTCCTTTCGCGCTAAACTTGAGTTTCTATTATTAAAGAAAATTACTTTATAGCTTGTGAGAAAGCTATTTTTTCTTCGAGTCTTCCGTCATCCATTGTTGTTCTTTCTTTTCGTAAATCAATTGCCAGTTATTGGGATGATTATAACCAAGCAGCACTGGCAAATGCACAAACAAACTGATATGCTCCTCTTTTATCGACATTGAAATTGTGATCCAGTTACGTAACCACTCTACCATTTCTTCTTTGTTCAAATTGGCCGGATTAAGGCCACGCAGGTAACAGGAGTAGCGTAGAGAGTCATGGTCCATGTTGTGCGGGTGGCCTTCCCGCATAATTGCCAAATCCATCAAATGTATTAAGAAGGCATGTTCCCGCAAGCGGAAGCGTTTAAAGAAGACTACGCCAACTTCATTCAATTTGACAAGTTGATTCTGAAAAAACAATATACTGAAAAGGATTCAGGAATTTGCTTGTCCTTGTACTTACAACTTGCTTGCGTGACAGGCCTTGCAGACTCAAGGGCCCGGTGGCAAAAATGTCTTTTACCTCAAGTAATTGCTCTACAGATGGATGAAATCCACTGCCAATTTGGCCCAGTATCTTTTCAAGTTGTGCGTGTTGAGGATGATCTTTAAGCGTTTTGAGTTTTGCCTGCAGGGATCGCAACACCGGTTTGTTCATCAGCAGACGTTGGGTTAAGTAGTACTGCTGATACTCAGACCGCTGTTGTAACGTCCAAAAGTGAGCAGTAAGGAACTGACGCGGGAACATAAAACTGTTAAATTCAAATATTATCGATGAACCTTACACTTTATAGATGTGAACGAACTTACACGAGCGGAAAGAATGCATAGCCAATCATAGGCAGTGAACAACCAATTAGGGCCGGAGCAACCTTGAACATGTCGTGCGGCATGCGTCGATACAATTCCAAATCACGCCGTATTAAGGCACGCATACCATCTTGGGAATTGTGTACAATTCGAGCTACTTGCAGATAACGTTTCATATCGGTAAAGAACTCGCGTACTCCATCGAAGAAAACACGGTAGACACTTATGGCACGTGGAAAATTCTTCTCCAGCACTTTGTCATAGTTTTTGACATAATTGAAGTAACGATGGAACACATAACCTGGCCAATTGTCCTTCTCTCGTTTACGCTTCTCCTCATCTGATGTCTTGTCATCCTTGGATCGCAATTGTTGTGGTTTATCCTTATTCATAGATTTCTCATTGTTCTCCATGCGAATGACAAGTTTCTCTGGAGTTTTCGGTTTTGTACCCCATTGCATTTTTGGGTCGTAAACCAATTTACGTGGCCGCGGTACCCTAATGCTTAGCGTAGCTTGTGCTTGCTGTGATCTCTTTGGCTGAATTTGTTCATTGCTATAGAAATACAAAATAAGGGCATTTCATTTGATAAAAATGAAATCAATCAATATTTTGTTTTGTTATCAAATCAAAACTTTACCTTGTTCCGCTGTACAATCTTAAAGTAAATTGTAGTTGACTCAGCCTCATTAACTGTTGCTGGATTGGGTAATTGGCACTGCTACCACCTCCGCCGCCTCCGCCGATACCATTGCAACCGGTGCAGCTATGTTTTTGTGTCAAATGCCGAGCGACACGTAAGGCGAGTGCCATCTCGACCTATTTATTTAATTAGACCGTAGACCCACCAATGCTGTTGGAATCGCACTTGCAATACTGTTCTTGTTAATGAATTTTTCAGTAAATTTTTACTATTTTTACTATCTACTTCACAACGGTCGAATTAGAAAATCACCTTCAATCTTCCTCTTTATTTGACTTATTATTGTTGCTGTTGTTGTTATTGTTTAATCAGCTGTTTCAAGTTCATTTTGGGTCTGCCAACTTGTTGTCATATAGAGCTTAATGCAATATTCTTGGACGAAATAATTCGGTGAGAAATAAGTACATCAGAGTGTCGTGCAACAATCTCTCTAACGGCAGTTGCGTTTGTGTTTTCTTTCGGAATTGTTGTGTTGTGTGCGCGTTGTGTTTTGTTCACGAGTTTTTTTTACAAATTTTCGTCAGCTACACATTCACACACACACAAACATACGCGCATCGACACGCACGCATATACAAGTATACACGCGCTTCACATCATAATTAAGTTGTACAGCATACTTCTTGGCGCTAATTTCGTGACCATCTTAGAATGACAACGGAAACGGATGTGTATGTTTGCGTTGAGTAGACAATTAAAGTTATTTCACATTGTTCTTCTCAAATAAAAGAAATGAAAGAAGAAGAGAGAGATCAAAAACAAAAGCATAAACAACGCATGAGAAGAGCAGAAGAGCGAGTCCTTGAAAAGGGGGAAAATATAAAAAAAGCAGAAAGAAACTCTTTAAAAGTTGTTTATAAGCATTGGTACAAAATAGTACATACTAATAATTGAAAGGCATCTATCTATCTGTCAGTCAGTTTGTCGATAGCGAGTGATATAGTGTATGGAGTTAGTTCCTCTTAAGGGTTAACTAATTTCTTTCAACATCTTTGAGAATTTTTGCAATTTTTTTGTTTGGTTTTTTTTTCTTTTCTGCCAGATGCTTGTGCGTGTGGCAAACATGCGTAAGTGTTGCGTGCGTGTGTGTGAGTGTCTGTGAGATTTGTGGGATGCTTGATTCTATACATGTCTTTTTAAGTGGAAATATTTATCTTTAACGCCTTTGTAAGCATACATAAATATAAAGAATGTAGTAGTACATTAGTCTATATGGACTATGATTTCCATTAATGTTGCCATTGTTTATGACTGCAATATAATACGAGGATACATAGTACACAAATAGCTAAAAACATACGATCACACAAATATTCAGTAGAACGCGTAGAAACCAAAAGGAAAAAATAAAAGAAAAGAAAGGAAAAATATACACGAGTAGAGAATTTGAAACTCATGTCGCCTCTATGTAAACTGCAGGCTATAACAACAAGAAATAGAACAATGACGATGACATTTCCAATAATAAATAGCCAAACAAAGTCCACGCATGTACTCATTGTACATGGTGCTAGGGTCTTTCACTGTAAGGGGTGTGCGAGATGTGTTGGTAAAAGCCAATTGAATAAACGTCAATATATTTTATTTCAAAGGCTTGAAATGCAATAAGCTTAGAGAGAAGCGCAAAATATCGATACTCAGATAACAAAAGCGAAAAAGAAATAGAAAGTTGTGAAGGGTCCCAGTGGGTTTACCTAATACTTCAGGGTGAAAGTCAAAGGTGCGGCGCCACTTTTTAGAAATAAATTTTCTCAACACATTCCCACGCTCAAAATAACAACAATAATAGCAACAGTAACAACAACAATAACGGCAATTGTGTACAAATGAAGAAAGATAGCATAAAAAACATGACTGGTGACTCGTGTTGTTCCCTTTAAATATTTATGAGAAACATTTAAACATCACTTTAGCTTGTTGTTTTTGTCAATGTTGTTGCTGTTGTTGTCAATATTGTTGTTAATATTCTTGTCATAGCAAAATGGCTGCACATTTATTATTACATATTTCAATGACATTGTAAAATGAAATATGGCGCAAGTTGGTTATAAATTACATATAACGGAATTTCTATAACACTAACTTATACAATCAATAAAGTAAGTCCCCTATTTCCCATTAGTGACAGAAAGATGTTGGAAGAACATTAAATGTTATACTATATGAAATAAGTTATTTTAAAATTTAAAGCTCTGTACTTGTGAACTTACTTCAGTTTGAGAAATATAAGAAGACAAACTCCACCAACTTTACTTCATTCATTCATCCATCTAATTAGAGATATACTTTTTCATATCAACTGAACCCTTTGAAATTATCGGCACTAGTCTCAATGACCATAATAATAAAACAATAGGAAAGATTCCATAGAAGAATGATAATATAATTTATTGGTTTATATGATAGCACCGAACATGATTTAACAGTTGTAACAAAATACCCAACTGAGGACCAATTTCGACTTTAAGCTATCTAGGTTATTAAATTTAACAAAGAATTTAAGTTGAGGTCCAGTTGAGACGAAGAGACAAGGTGTCCAGTTCCAGTTCTTCTCTCGTACAAACTTTGACTTTTCAACTGGAATACAAATAAACAAACTTTTGTCTAACACACACATTTCACTTTGAAAACATACGATTTTTTTATAAAAGGTTTTGGAGTAAATGTAAGCAATACAAATTAAAAGGATTTTTTATAATTTATTTTTTTTTATAACACTAAGGGAAATAACATACGGATGGGTGGAATTGAGACGGACAAATAAATGGACTTCATAAGGCTATTAGAATAAGTGCAACACCATTAATTTTATGTGTTTATTTTGTAAATGTAATGCTGGCCAATGCTCAGTAATATAATATTGCACATATAAGAGATATGTTCTACGTGATTGTTGTTCATAAAGCGAAAACTCGTATAACGAATCAGTTATTTTAATAGAAGTCATACAAACATTAAACACTTCAATTAAACGACACATAAAATGAATCATTGTGATTTGTAAATAAGAAAATTATCATAAATTAAAAAGGGGTTGAATGCTTTAGTCAAATGACTCCATTATCAGGAATCCTGTGTCTTCAATCGAAGGTAACCATGAGCAAAAAAAAAAAAAAATTAAAAACAGCATCCGTCAAGAAAGGAAAGTTGCCTCAAAGTCCTATCAATTCAGGATCTCAGGAAACTTGTAATCATTTTTGTACGTCCGATCACATTGTGCATTAAGTTATTATTCAACATGTTACAATATAAATTAAAAATTTATACTATTGTATAAAACTTAAAGATTTCCAAACCTTATAAATCGTAATTTTAAAGTAAGCACTCACAAGAATGAAAGTAGATAAAAATGTATTTTGAAACTAAGAGTTTTTATTTTCATTATTTATTTATTTATCAAAATCTTTTTAGTATTTCTTCGATGATATTTTACTGAGTCGTCCCACAAACTCTTGCCCAACATTTCTTTTTTCTGTTTCATGGCCAAAATTGTTAAGAACCTTTTTGTTTAAGATTATTGTAGTTGTTGTTGTTGTTTTATTCTGAATACATATTTACATTTGCCATATCAATTCGTTGAGCTTCAGTGGGTTTGAATACAGCAAGATAAAGAAAAAATCTCAATTACAAGATACCAAATATTCTTGCCTGACACTTAATCCATTTATTTAACTAACCGTGAAAGCACTGACAACGTTTACTAAAGATAAATATAGAAAAAATACATGGGAGGCTACATACCCAGCCTTAACATTCATGGCATTTGTCAACATCAGGCAGGATTAATTCTATGAAACCACCTCCTCACACACTCATGCTGCGCACTCACTATCAATGTGAACTAGAATAGTTAATCATATGCCTAAATTGAATCGTTAAATCGGCTTGCTTTAAATTTAAATATAGTAAGAAAACAACTGCAGAGAAGAATTTAACTTAACAAATTGTTGCACATCACGCGTTGCACATCAAATTCCATAATTTCCCACAGTGTGACATGTTCAACAGCAACAGCAATAACAACAACAGTAGCAACAACAATGGGTAGAGACAAAAACGAAATTCCACAACAATAATGAAAAACACGATAAAAACAGACAACAAAAAGGTGACAAAATGAGAAATGCATGTAGGAAAATATTTTTCATTCTTGTTGTTATTGTTGCTGTTGTTTTTGCTTTTGTTTTGAAACAATGTGAGATATTCACCATTTGAGCTGTTCTCGTAAATTTCCCACCACACTCCTCTCCATCATGGCTTTTTGGCATTTCTTATTCACACTTACATACTCGTTCGTACATTTATACTTGCTTTCTTTTTTTGTACCTAAAAGAATGCAATGAACGAGAAATGTTGCCAGGCGAACTTTTGCACTTCTTCAACGCGGGTGCTTATTTTCTTCTCTTCTGTACTCTTGCAAATTCAGGCACTTTCCTTTCCTTCTAATATAAATTGGTGGCATTATCATGCAGCTGCTACAGGCAAAAACAGACAAGTCGTCAAGCACCGGTGCGACATAAAAACAGAAACACTTTTGTGAAGAAACAAAAAGAATAGAGAAGAAAGGAAAATTAAAGTTAGTTAACTATTTTGCATATCTCGCCTTGGTTTGGCTTGGCTCGGTTCGGCTGACAACAACGCTGACATGTGTTCTTCTTCTTGTTATCGTTGCTTTTTGTACCTTTCACACTAGTGTCTGCAAGTATTATCACTGTGACTTAATGTTTGTAACACATAGTGCACATATTTATGTAGAAATTATCAGCGTGATGAGAAGAATCGTTTAAGCTATGACAATTCGATTTATTGTCGATCGAATATGTCAGAGTTCTTTGATTATTGAAATTGATAAACCTTATACGAAACACGGTTTTCCATCAACATTATCATTCAGGCAATGAGCTCCACTCTTTCACATTTGAATTTTAATTTTAGTCTATCCAGTGGTTTGTTTGTCTCTTTATGTCATGAAATTGGTCTCCATTCCATGTTTTTATCATCTGCCATGAAAGCGGTCCAGTTACACATTTCCATAGTCTACAGGAACCAAAATCTTTTGTCTTCAAATCCATTTAAAATGACTAATAGCACAAAAAAAGGCTTCTCGATAGGAAGAACGAAATTTGGGAACGTATGGTAGAAACAAAAACTACTTAGAGAAAGCAAACACTAACTGAAATAATGCCAAATAAACCGGAATGAATTCAATTCATTAATTTTGGCTCTAAGCTCCAAGCATATTTAAAGGATTTTATACACAAGTTTAGATTTGGTGCACAAAAAATGTGACGTGAAAGGAATTAAAGCTTCGGTGAACTGAAGATAATGTTCTTCGATTTAACTTTGTTGTAATTATTGTTGTTGCTGCTATTCTTGGCAATGAAGTCCTTCGCATGTTGGCTGTAACGGTTACGGAGACTGCGTGGGTGTCGGCGAGACCAATATTGACATAAAAAGCAGGTGTCACCAATTCTTAACACCTGCTTTTTTATAGCATATTTTTAAGCTAAAATTTCGTTGCTAAGCAGATGGCACACCCTCACAACATTTTTAGCTTGCTTTTGCTTCTCCTACTACGAACTAACTTATTGACACATTACACATTTTCATTAATTTGATTTTCAAACTAAAATTCCAAGTAAAATTCCATGACTTAATTAAAATACCAAGCACAACTACTTGGTGGATTTAACCTTCAGAAAGAAAAAAATGCTTTTTGGTAAAGTTGCAAAAATGTAATGAGTTTTGTAAGTTTTGGTATGTGAAGACATAAAAACTATAATAGATTCTGGGAAAATGGAAGACAGAGTGGTAGGGAGAGATGAGTTCATTAATGACAATGAAGAATGAGTGAGAGTGCAAAAGAAAAGATCCTTTAAGAGGATGCAAACAATTTCAAGTTCCATGTTTGCAATGTGCATAAACCATAAAATAAACTTTTGCCATGAGTATGTCTAGCAACTACTGATGTTGATTTTGATGTTCTTCTTGCATATTGTTGCTCATGCCACTGTTGCTTTCATTTTTGTTGTTACTATAACTGTTGTTGTTACCTTTGATTGTTTGTACACGATTTTCCACATGGAAGGATGCTTTGCTGTGCTTTTACTCTTAGTATGCGAACCAACACTGCAACTTTGACTTCCTGCCGTACTTAATTTAAAAGCTAACGTCAACTTGATGTATGAGTGAGCCTTTGTGTTTGTGTGAGTTCCACTGTTCTTTCTACATCCTGCATCCTGCCCACCATTGATGCTGATGTTTCTGAAGTCTCCACTTGCTACATACTATATTCCTCATGCCCTCCTTCTGCTTCACCCCATACTGTTGGCACAATAACAACTGGATGACTGACTTTTGTTGGCATCAATGCCCATGAGAGAAAGCGCGCGTTTATTTAGTACTCACGTTTCTAGTATACTACTATGTGCGAAATGTAAAAGATACTCGTAGTTATGTGAGCCAGAACCGGAGTCGGGGTCTGAGTGAGAGTACAAAATTTATAACCATGCTTGATATTAAATTATATTCTAATTAACTTTATAGAGTTAATCAACATGTTTTACTTGTCATTATACTTAGGAGAATATGCACAGCTCGACAGTCATTTATCTTCATTCAAAAACAAAGGACTTTTCACTTACGAAATGATTTACACATAAATGAAATTATTGGAAGCGGATATTACAACTTGTCGCTTGTGCTTTGCTTGCCCCTTCATAGACCCTTCAATTTCGATACTCAATGCTCGATGCCTTTTTTGTCTGCCATCTTCATTCGTATATCACCATAAATAATAATAAGAACTACAAAAAACGAAAGTCCATTTTCTGGCAAGTTGCCAACTTTGAAATTGGCTATGAAAAACCTGAATGAATGAATGAATGATAGAATGAATGAATGTAAGTAGAATATAAGTAGGAGTCAGTGCAGAGTGCAACTTTAGTGATCCTTTGCAAGTAAATCGTGTGGAAAATGTAAATGAGTCAAAAGTCAACCAAACCAAAGCAATACACTTACAAACGATACTTTTATATACAGATCCATTTACAGATAGACAACGAAGCGCCTTCAAAAGAGGTTAAGTGTAAATAAGTTTAAAGAATATAAGAGACAAACACAAAAAATAAACATTAAAATTGTAAATAAAATGTGAAATGTGAAGGAAGCAAAACAATTGGATATTAAACGCGGCACTTTACTTGCCACAACCAACACCAGGACAGACCAGAACAGACCAGACTGACACCACCAACTGACTTGTTGCTCAATACAATTTTGTGGCTTTTGTTATGTCAATTGGACAAAAACAACAACCATTCAAAAATGGCTATTAATATATTGGATTACGACCATTTTGCCATAAGTGCAATTGTAACTTGCAGCATGCAAGTATTTTTCTTTTTGATTAATTCAATCTTGAATTTCGATAAATTAACGGACTTTGCCGGCGGTGTTAACTTCATCATTATATCGCTGCTAACATTCTTTTTGGGCCAAATTGATCGACCATCAAAGGTATGTAGTAATTTATTTATGTATTTCTTTTTTGTATATAAACTAACAAAATATTATTTATTTATTTATTATGACAAAATACTGTCAAACTTAAAAATAAAAGGTTATTAACATAATACGTGATATTAAAACAACAAAAAAAAAAGAAAAACATGATTAATAATAATAATAATAAGTGATTAAAGTTAGTCTTAAAACAATTTTAATTAATTAAAATTAAACGTACGATAATATATAAGAAATCCATCAACCTCTGACCCGTTGGAGGTTTTTCTTTAAGCTATGACCCTACTAACAGCCAATTGTGGTCAGAGACAGAAGGGATGTGTGACCCAATGAGCGATGTCTACTTCATGTAGTAGCAGTTCGTTCCAATTCCCGAAGCCAACGAAGAACGATGATGTTAAGCGCAGAGGACGTGATAGAACTTATTATAAAGAGTGCATAAAACTCGTAAATGAACATGTAGGGCAGAGTTAGTTGTGCATGTAACTTTAGCTAAGGGAACGTAATATCTAGATGTACGACTAGGGACACAGAAACTAAGTTGGCTTAAAAGCACTGACGAATCAACATTACCAGCAATAAGTTTATGAAGAAAGCGTTATTCGGCAATTTTGCAATGATGGGAGTTCTATAAGAAGAAGCCTGCTAAAGTATGAAGGCAAACGTATACTGGGATCCCAATTTAAACCACGAGAGACAGAGAGAGAATTCCATTGGATTTACAATTGAAACACTATAATTTGAGAAGTATTATCACAATATAATGTATTATTTGCAAGGAAACTTGAAAAAAATAAGATAAATTTAGTTAAAACCTATAACTATTTACAATACTTAATACTACTGAACTGATTCGTAATGTCAATAACCTGAGATTATAATTTTTTTTTGGTAAATTTTCTTTTATTAATGTTATCGCAATTAAAAATTGCATGAAACATTTATATGATTATACAGAATAATGACATGCTTAAACTAAGAAGGTCGATAAGATGGAGCCTCTTTAAATGGCGTCGGCCCACACCATGTGGTAGGATTTCCGCCTGGCAGTTTGGATGACTTTGTATCAACAAAGGGTTGATGACGATTATTGATTTTCAGGATTTCATCACGTACCGCGGGCATCCTTAGGTCTCTGTGCAAGATGTTGTTGCGCACAAACTAAGGAGCACCAGTTATGCGTCGAAGCACCTTGTTTTGAAAAGCTTGAATTCTCTAAATGTTGCTGGTAGCAGCAGAACCCCAGATTTGAACCGCGTAACGCCAGTCAGGGTCTGTAAGTTATCCTCTTAATGTTGAGTGACAATCTACTAGAAGGCTGAAACAACCAATCAAGTCTTCACAATTTCGCATAACAACATGCAGTGATAGATTTTATATGAAATCGCCATGTAAGTCGCTTGTCCAGGATTAGTTCTAGGTAACGAACTTGATCCCAAAAAAAGTGATGAACCAAAAAAAATATAACGTATATTTGCGTATTTATCAATTCCTCCGTCAAAATCTCCTAACAGGATCCTGAAGTAACATTTCACAAAAATTCAAATCTACTTGTATGTATCCAACTTCATCAAATCTCCTACAGAGTGACATGAAGGCTTTCTTAATTTGATTATTACGAGTACAATATTAAATACATACTTCAAAGTTTTCAATTGCAAATATTGTACTAAGAGCGCCCGGAAGTATTATATTATTTAGCATTTTATAGTAAAACTTTCAACTACTTTCATTTAGTTAAGGACTCCTACAAATGTTACTTTAATACATGTACATTGTACACTTGTATGTGTATACTTTATGGGCCCACTTGTGTACTCCCTTAACGGTCCGACATATGTTGCCCATTAGCTTCTCTCTATTTTATTTCAATTTGTCTAAGTTGCCAACATTAAACTTTCAACACATAAAAACCACATTTAAAATATACAAAAATTACATTAGAACAATGGCATGGCATAGCAACACAATATACGAGTATGTACTCATAGTCAGTGGCATCATATCCTGATCTAATAGATGCTTCTGGTTTATGACGTGTCTCCGTATGCGCTCAATGGCCACCATTTTGGAATATGGAAAATTGTGAAAATTTAAATTTTATTGTTTTACTTAAAAACCTATACAATACATTAATTTCAATGGTGGGATTATGGGTTTGGGTTAGGTTACGTTAGAGGATGGCACTCAAAATCAAATCAAGTGAAATGAAATGTAATCTTCCAAATCCAAACCACAATCGGAACAATGCAGCTTAGTTGAGCTCAACAACAATTTTCACAAAAGTGACTTTGCCCACGCTCTGCTGAGTCGAGTCGCCTGAATGAGCGAGGAAAACTCACGTAGTAGACAACAGAAGGACGATGAGTATATAGTACTATGTCTGCAAATGTAGTATGTACATACTATGAGAATGTAATTGAATGTTGTTGTTGTTCGTTGTTTGGTTCAGCTGACATTGAATTTTTAAAAGTCAGACACACACATTCCCACATACAATAACAAAAGAAGGTTTGAGCACACACATGTATGCAATTGCTGCTGCGTGCCTTTGAAAATTTTGTCTAAGTGACATGACCTTGCAGCCGCCTCTCACCAAATGCTCAAAATAACACTTGATTTTCAGTTTGGCCATACATGCATAGATACATACTACTCATACCCATAAGGAAATAGTTTGAATGTGTGTGCGTAAGAGAAACAAAAGAAACATGTCAGCGTGTGTCTCATCAGTCAGTGGGCCATTCATTGTTCGTCAGTGCTTCTCCCTGCTAGGTTTATGTATTCGTGCAGCGTTTCTTAAAGTTGTGCTACCTGTGGACCTTTGATTCTATAAGTTCATTGTACAGAAATTGCGAAATCATATTTATCTACGGGCCCCATTTCATTAAGAAATATATATATTTTTTAAATATTTTGTAATCCGCAATGAATCTTTAGAGAACGTTAAGTATTTTGCGATGAAAGAATGATTCATATTCAAATGTTTGGAAGAGCTAATATGATCAGCTTTTGGTCTAGTGGAACAAATAAGAAAATTCCTATGAAAGAGTAACTCAACATTTAAACAACACTTAGTTCTTAGCCTCGAGTGACTTTATTCGAAGTCAAGGGGGAATGGGTATTTGTAAGTTTGTAAAGTATATAAGAAATATTGGTAAAAATGTAGAAATTGTATCGTGGACACTCGGTAATAGAATCGTGAACCCTTAGATAAGGAACCCCTGTATTAGAGCATGTTGCATGTTAGTATATGGGTGCATTCAGCTATCGATCGCAATTAAATGCAAATTACTTAAATGACGCAAAGTATGCGATTAATCTCGATAAAGGCAAGCAAGGCGACGACAACGACAACAGCGACGAACGCAACGCATACATGGTATGGCATAACAAGGATTTAATATGCACTCACTTGGGTTAGTAATCTGTAGCTGCATTACAATGGCATTATGTCATTCAAAGGCAGATGAGAGATATGGATGCTCGTTCAAGTAGTTGCTGTGGTTCGCATGCTGTATGGTGCATGTCTGTAGTCGATGACATGTAAAATGCGGAAATTCACTCAGAACGGAAACGGAAGTTGCCAGCCAATGACATGAGTAATGTGAATGAACAATCGTTGGTTGTTCCAAACACGTGCCATTATCAATTTTAAGAGCGAGACACACACTTTTTGTTTTTAAGGATATTTCATTTAATGGAAATAAAGGCAAAAGAAAAGCAAAAATTAATATTGATGTCTTCATTTTCATCATTTTGTTTATTATCGATGGCACAAGCCTTGAACCAATATCAAGGTAGATAATTGCTTTTCCAATTGTCATTGTCATGGCAGAGACTAAATACGAATGGAAAGAATAAAGGAAAGAATTTGTATTTCTATTTAAGAAGTGTGAGAGGTAAAGAAAAATAAATTGCCTTGATTTTTTGTTAAACTTTTGCAATTTCGATAAAAATTCGTGCGTCATTACAACGAGAAGAACGAGTGAACGAACATGTGGCAGGGACATTAATGCATTTAGAGTCAACTCTTGACGTCGTTGCCGATGACTGGAGCAGAAAACTGCTTACGAAAGGAGAGAGAGTGCAATGTAGGGTAGGGTAGGAAGCATACACTTGATTTAGTATTGCGTGTTGTTTGGCGCCATCATCAAATTTTTGGTTTACTTTTTTAAAAATCTTTGTTACTTTTACTTTATTTGTAAATCGTTTAGCTGACGTTGGAACCTTTTTGGATCCGCCCACCTGCCTGCACGGAATCTGCTGAATTTTAAAATTTTTTTATCGTTAAACTTTGTTTTTATTATTTTGTTTATTGTCGTTTATTGAGAAACGGTACTGGCTTGGCCACGAGCGCGTAATTGGAGCAAAAGTTATTTGTTTTCTTTTTTGCTACATCGGGGTCTATACGAGGTGTGATCTAAAACTACTCGACCTACAGAGTGATGGAATTACCTGTATGGTGTATAAGCATAACCGATGATTCCTTAGGAACCCATCACCGGTGTGGAAAAGTATTGATATGGAAAAAATTTGAGGATGAACATATGGGATAAGGCAGATAAAAAATTGGTAGAAGCAATTTAAAATTGACATTGAATCACATGATTGTCCTTTGAACACAAAAAAGTCAGTGTAGTATATCGAGCATGTTCGATGATTGGAAACAATGCGATTAGTACACAAAAGTCCATTCCGGAAACTGACTTCCAGAACTGCTTTAGTATGTAGAAGAACCGACGGAAGCATGTTGTTCAATTAATTGGGGACTATTTCGAATGATGCTATGAACCGGATAAAGAACACTAATGTCAGCACAGAGTTGGGTACTTTTGGAATACACGTCGTCTATAAACTTATATACACGCAGACTCAGTGTTACAGTCATTCGAAGCGTAGCAATATACAATTGTTACACTGCAAGAGGCAATTGTGAGGCTCACTTAATGATTTAGGGCTGTACTTAAGCTTTATGTTTGTGTGCCTGTCCTGTGGCAAACTTTATTTATGCAAAATTTGCATGTTTGCAATGCCGTAAAATACTTGAAAAATTGCAACCATGCTACCATTTTCATTCACACACTCGATGACCACAACTAATGCAAGCGAGCCACCGCCACGGACACAAATTGAGCTGAGTAAAGTGTTTAGTTGTCATGTTTAAGCTTACTTGAAATCTATGTACAATTTAAATTGTTTTAACTTAAAAAGGATTACAGAGGAACTAACCTTATGATCCTTATAATCATATTATCACTTGGTCTTTGTTATATTTTTTATTCTGTTGCAGGCTTACGACAGTCGTCAGTTGATGGTAACATTATTTGTGTGTCTCTGGGGCGCACGATTGTCTGGCTACTTACTTTACCGCATCATCAAGTTGGGACGTGACAAACCATTCGAAGATACCAAACGTAATATTATACGCTATGCCATATTCTGGACATTTCAGGTAAGAATCATTGGAAAATTGGTGGTGGTTGAATTTACACAACCTTCAATTCATTAATTCATGAAGTGCAAAAATCAATGGAGACTTCATTCACCAATTGTCAGTCAGAAGATATTGACATTGAATTCGAAACTAACTTGTACAAAACAACAAAGCTAAAGTACAATAAATGGAAGATGTCAACAGCACATTAGAAGCTATTCAAGCGCAAGTTAATGTAAGATAAGCAGAAGACACTTACGCCATTCAATGGCATAAGCAATGCAGTAGGTAGTACAACTGAGGGGGCAAACAAATGTCCAATATACACAATCAAAATGTCATTTGAATGTCACACAGATACACATTGACTGACTAACTGTCTCTCCTTTAGTGGGTGTATGGCGCTTGGGTTTGTCGGCCTGACAGGGGCCATGTTTATCATCGACATGCTAAGCTGTCATGCGACACAATCATTTTGCTGGAATTCAACACTCGTTTGCACATAATAAGCATTTATGCGGTAGGAGTGATGGGAACTGAACACTTGTTGATATTGGCTTGAATTTGAAATGTCAATCAGCGCCACTGTGTTCGTCACAATGACACTATGCAAATCCATCCAACATGAATTTACCACACGCCTCACGGCAACACGCTATTTTAATTAAATCGTGAGAAAATAAATTGATGTCGCTGTTCTTTCTTTCTTTTTTACTTTCTATAGGCCGTGTGGGTGTACATCGTTTCTCTGCCTGTCATTATAATCAATTCGCCGCGTCACTCACAGCCGAATGCTCCCAAAACCATGACAACATTGGATTCAACAGGCACAGGCATGTTTGTGGTGGGTTTGCTGGCCGAAACCTATGCAGATTTGCAGAAATTCTCATTTCGTCAGGATCCCGCAAATCAGGGAAAATTTTGTAATGATGGTGAGTCATACGGCCTCTTCTATTTGACAGCTGGCAAATTACTGTCATATAATTGAATTGGTTTTAATTCAATTTAATGAAAATTTTAGGCCTCTGGAGCGTTTCACGGCATCCAAATTACTTTGGTGAGGTCATCATTTGGTGGGGAATCTTTGCAATTTCATTGAATGTCATATCCGGCCATGAATGGGTTGCCATAGCATCGCCAATTTTTACGACGCTCATCATATTGTTTCTATCAGGGATACCTTTGCGAGAACGTTCGGCTGATGAAAAATATAAAGAGTAAGTAAATCCATTCAATTAAACTGTTGTGACATGAAAAATGGAAAAAATTTTGCCTGCAGTCAACATGAATATCGCAAGTACAAGGCATCCACATCACCACTTATACCGGTTCCACCTTCTGTCTACGTTGAGGTACCGAGTGCACTTAAGTTCATCCTCTGCTGTGAATTTCCCATCTACGATACCATGCAAATTCAGAAGGATCTCAGTCCATATTCTATGTCAATTGCGCGTTCCCATTCACACATATAGCAATCAGTTGCTCACGCCGGTGACAGCACTGGTGGTGGGCAGCACAGTAACTCAATACACAAACATTGTAGCGGCTGTGATGCCGCTATTGCACACCGTGGCCACTGCTATGGTGCAAATGGGGGCGATGCGGAAAGCCATCATAATTGTGGTGGCGTTTGCCGCAACGCCTATGTCAAGTCAAATCCCTACCAAAGTGAAGCGGGCTATGGCGGTTATATTTATAATGCTAATAGTGTAGCTCCACGTGTTATAGCTACAGATGATGATGATACTGACGATGGCATTGTTTATATGGCAAGCTCCAGTGGTGGCGGTGGTGCTATATTAGCCACTAAAGCCAAAGCACACTATTTTAACACAGCACCACTTAGTCCAGAATTGATTGAAGAACTTGAAGACATCGACAAAGAATTATGCAATGGCAGTGTCCGTGAATATGTTGCCGATGTGGAATCCCAAATGGAACCCGAGCACGAGGAGGACTACGATGAGGATATACCGCCAATTGACCTAAGTAAAGCCACTAGCATCGAGAGTTTCGAGACTAAGGTGCAGACAGTTAAGTCCATTAATGCCGAAGGTCTGCCAGTAACCGTGACGACCATTTTGTGATTGAGTCACTTGGGACTCAATTGACAACTTGCTAAACTCAATTTCGTATTTTGAAATGCGCATTGTAGATATAAAGTTTTGTTTTTTTTTTTCTAATTACAAAGAATAAAAAGTCTTTTGTAGCTTAAATTGAAATAATAATAATAGAGCCTAGATTTACTGTATAGCGCTTGCTTAGCCGTTCATTTTTCTATAACAAAATAACAAAAACAACATAGAGCATATGGTCCCGGGAATACAAACAATACTTGGGCGTAGGTTCACATATCAAAATAAATATTTTTTTTAATAATAAGCAACAATATACTTTGTGTATAAAAAAAAAAAAAATAAAAAAATATGTAATTGAAAATTTAAAATATGATAAACCCAAAGAGATTTGGTGGTTCTTAAGTTAGAATCGGAAGAAAGTTTGTGCCAAAAACGAAAATTAACATATAGATAACTAAAAAAAGTATATAAAGAATATTATACTATATAAAATTTATTTAAACCATTGTTAAACATTTAAATATTTATTTAATTATCTTAATTCTTAGCTTAACTAATGTGCCTCTTCATGCCTAGATTGTTGCACACTTTCGAAAGTCTATTTATTGTACATGGATAAATCTATGAGATTGTTAAGTTTAAATAATATATCGAGTAATAATATATTATAATAATTTGAAAGATAAAGGAACAAACAAATGATTAAATCGACACTTATCAACAATTTTAAAACAATGGATCTAAATGCACCCACCAAATGTAACACAGCCATACATATAACAAAATGATGAGTATTCACTCCTCAGACATCTTAGACATATCTCTGGCAATAGTTATACAAGTTCTACAAAATTCTAAATACAAACAGTAAAACAAACAATAATCTATCTAAGCAAATTTCTAATGAATAAGAATGATGATGAAAGGGATAAGGATAAGGATACATACAGTTGGACACCTCTGTAAACAAAAGATTGGGCCATTGAATTCAGTACGTTAGAGACCTTAAAGTTAGTTACATAATGGAAAGAAACATTACAGAAGAAAGAGCATACAAATTATGAACAAAGGGTAAAACTCGACTAAAACAACAGGAATGAAAGAAGTTATTGTAAAGACTATTTTAGATCGTATAGCAGACTGAAAGTATTAGTTTCGGATAGAGGTCGGGTGATTTTGTGGAGTGGAGGCGAAAAAATTATGAAGCATATTTATGGAAAGAGCAAGTAGGAGCTAAGTAGATTTGGAAACAATGATGGTCGGAATAAAGCATTCGAAATAGTAGCGTTTACGTTGCATAATACGAGTCTTTTATTATCATGTTATTTGGAACAATTCAAAAAGTGAAGGACATAAATACTCTTCAATATAATATCCCCATGATGTTAGGAGAGATTCAAGAAAAGTTAAAGAGTTGGCCAAATAAAACGAAACTAGAAATAATAAATATTCTTCACGGGATTTGTATGGGAGGTACCCTTCTTAGTGGTCCGATTCGGCTGGTTCCAACAAATGTACTACACTAATTTTGGAAACTGATAGTGTCCAAGTCTCAGTTCGATAGGACAAAAAAAAATTTCTAATAAGAACATGAATTCAAATGGACGGTTTGTATGGGGGTACCCCCTAGTGATCCGATTCGTCAAATGTACTGCGTATGGTAAAAAGAAAGGTTCTTGCAAAATTTCAGCTCAAAAACTGAGGGACTAGTTTTCATACATACAAACGAACATGGCTGAATCAATTCATCTAATCGAGCTGATCAAGAATATACATATATTGTGGTCTCTTTTGCCTCCTTCCTGCCTGTTATAAACTTCATGACAAACTTATAATAAATACTATTCACTCCGGTGAAGAGTATAAAAATAGAACAAAAACTAAAAATATGTTAATTCAAAAAGATAAGCCTAACTACTTTACTATAGGGGAGTTTGTTATAGAGGAGTCCCACTGTATTTCTACATATGTATGTATCTCTCTTACTATGCATATTTACACATTTACCATTTTTAAGGAAAACATTGCATATTTTAGTTTTGATTTTACTACTCTCTGTGCTTTATGACATATACAAATACAATTCTTCTAAAAGATAACCTTATATACCAATTATTATAATATTAATACTACTATGTACTTATGTCTTTTCATAATGGAATTAAAATATCCTGCTCATGAAATCGATATTACTATGTTCTTACAATATAAAAAAGATGTCACTCAAATATTTAACAGTATTATAAATACATTGTACCTAATTAATCTAGCTCGATAATAATAATAACAATAATCAAAATATTCAATAATATACATAGTATATATCATTAAGATCATGATGACTTTGGTTCATTTCATATGAAAGAAACTCAAAATTCATAATCTTTGAATAAAATTTATTTTAATAAATCTCAAATTCAAAAAGAAACGAAGAGAAACGAAACAAAACAAAAAATCAAAATTTTTGTTTTCATTTCCTTTCGGGGATATCGTTTTAAATTTCATAATGGTCAACATAGTCGGCCGATACTCAATTGTAATACTCCAATTTTTGAAGAAATTTCTCATTTGCGTCACATCACTTGTGTAGTGTTCGTTCTTTTCGTCGGAATTGTAAAAAAAATTTTTTGTGAAGTCTATATATCAAAAAGGAAAAAAAAAAAAAATAAATTTTTGTATATTAAATATATTTTGTGAAAAAAGAACAAGGTAAGCCCAATAATTTTCAACTATTCAACAATACAACAATAAGTGCTAAACTGTTTTGCAGTAGTGACGATAAAAGAGGAAATTACCGGAAAAGGAAACCAAAGAATTTGTTACTATATTTTTTATAAAAAATTTTTGTGTGTCCCGTCTTAGTCCGGTGTATCGTAAAAGAAAACATGTTTAGTTTCACACGGCGGGTCGTGCTGCACGCTACAATTCGGTCACAAGTATTGCGCCGGACGTATGCATCGCAAGCAATTAATCAAATGCTGCAGCTGCAGCATATGGAGATTTGTGCAGATCCTCCGTCGCGTGGTCTGGTGTTGGGTGTCTATGCCGATGAAGATGATAGAAATGATGCAGGCATTCTGTCGCCTGCAGCCTGGCGGTATAATGTGCAGCGTACTGGTGGACGTCTTTTGGAAGTGCTGCGAATGTCTGGTCCTATGCCTAAACGTGGCGAGGCTCGTCTGTTCTTTGCGATTGAAACAGAACGCATACCATATTATTCTGTCGTGGCCATAGTCGGTTTGGGCAAAGAATGTCTGGGCTATAATCCATACGAAGTGCTTGATGAGCAGAAAGAGGCTATACGAAGGTCAGTGGGCTATGCTTCGATGGTGCTGGCTGGTTTGGATACTGATCGTATAGAGGTTGAAAATATGGGTCATGCTGAATCTGCCGCTGAGGGTGCAGCCTTAGGTATTTGGGCCTATCAGGAGCTAAAGATCCAAAGCGCCGAATTGCTGTGCCTACAATTGATTTGTATGCAACTAAGGATGAGGTTTGCGATATCGAGGGCTGGCGCATTGGTCTGCAAAAAGCTGCTGCACAAAATCTGACGCGCCAACTACAGGAGATGCCTTCGAATCTGTTGACGCCAACGGCATTTGCACAGAATGTTGTAGAGGTGCTTTGTAAGTCGGGTGTCAATGTTGAAGTCAAAGTCGAGGGATGGGCTGAGAGTCAGTCTATGCATGCTTTCCTAGCTGTGGGAAAGGCTTCTTGCGAACCGCCAATCTTCCTTGAGTTAAGCTACTATGGAACATGTGCCGAGGAGCGCCCAATTGTTCTAGTTGGACAAGGTATAACCTATGATGCCGGTGGCTTGTGCCTTAAAAAGCGTGGCGAACTCTACCACATGCGTGGTGACATGACTGGAGCAGCAGTTGTTGTGGCAACTTGTCGTGCTGTCGCTGGTCTTCGTTTACCGGTATATTTTATTATAGTAATATCTAATTTCTTGATGATTTCTCATCTTAATCTTTAGGTTAACATTCGTGGTTTGATTCCTCTATGTGAGAATGTGATCGGTTGTAATTCATTCCGACCTGGTGACATGGTTAAATCAATGAACGGCAAAACTATTGAAGTAGAATGTACTGATCACGAAGATGTTCTGGTCTTGGCTGACGCCCTGCTCTATGCCCAGAACTTCTGTCCGAAGTGCATCATAGATGTTGGCACTTGTTCGGGTTATATGCGTCAAGCTTTAGATGAGGCTGCCGCTGGCGTTTTCACAAACTCTGAAATCCTATGGCAACAGATTAAACACGCTAGCATGCACACTGGTGATCGTGTCTGGCGCTTCCCATTGTGGAACTACTACAGCAAGGCAGTGCGTGCTGGTGGCCGCAGCGATGTTCAGAACTACGGCATTGGTCGTGGTGGTCGTCCCTGCAAGGCTGCTGCCTTCTTGCGTGAATTTGTCCCATGCGGTCAATGGATGCATATTGTGAGTATCACTTGGTTTAGTTCCAAAGTTTGTGAGTTAATTCTATTTACTTACAGGATGCTACAAATGTCATGGTTACCAATGGCATTGATTTCGAGTATCTTCGCCGAGGCATGGCTGGTCGCCCAACCCGCACTCTAATTGAGTTTATTGCCCAAACGATTTGCAAGGATACTGCACCCAAGCTAAACCAAAAAACTGGTTAAAAAATTGATTGTTATTTAAATTGTCCATGAAGATACACATTAGCCGTGCCAAGGAAATAATATGTATCATCTCCAATGTTATTACTTTTTTGCCATATAACCTTAAGATTTATTTCGGTTTAAAATTGTGTACTTAAAAGTAAAAGTTCCAGTTTTCAAAATTTATATGTTAATAGTCATGATATAATCAGATGGATAAGATATCACAATTGTTATGTATTATAAGAAATACAAAGTGTTTAATGTATTCCAAAATTATATTTTTGATATAATAATAATAAAAATCAGAAGGTATGTAAAATATTGTATTAGTTTTAATTGGTACAAAATTGTTTGATTGCTTTTAGTCGATGTGCATTTTGAGTGCTCAGTTGTTGTTTCGAGATCCGTAAAAGGACTTATAAAATCGTCATTCTTTAAAAAAATGACGTAGAAATTCGAGAGATTGGCAAAATGGAACAAATAAACACACAAATAAGGAAATTACTACTACGTCAGCGAAGTTGCATGTGTTAGAACAATATTAATATCAATAGGCGGATAGTTTTGTAGAAGCTTCACATTTGACGCAAAGTCATTTTCCAATATTGCTTCACGCTGTATTCTGTAATGGAAAAAGTGAAAAATTACAAAACTAATGTTGTATTAAAGTATAATATGGCTCACAAAATCATGGCGCAACAGACTTTAATAAGAAAATTAAAGCGTTGCTCATCCGAAAACACTGAATCCCAAATCCGCAGCACGTCTGGCAATGGAAATTCTTGTGAAAGCAAAAGCGTCAGCCACCGGAAGCTGTAGTATTGAGGATGCAGCTCCTGTTGCTTTAACTGCTCCTGTATCTCAATATCCTTTTCCTTTAACATCTTTTCCAAACGCGACATCATACATTTGATGCCACCTTCGGCATCGTCAAGTGTCTTGATAAAGAAATCACGTATTTCACCCATAAGTGCAGTAAAACAAAAGAAACAATCCGCTTCGGCATATTGTCGATAGTTTTGATCAGGATCTGAAGCCATGACATAATAAATTGGTCCAACAATTTCATTCATGCCTTGTACATAGCCCTGTCCTGGATTAAGTTTCGCATAGAGAAATAAGATGCGCTGCACGACTTCCCAGTGAGCTTCTTGACCTTCCTCCATTGCGGCATAGCTTTCATTGGAACGTTTTGTAATAAGGTTAATCTGAAAGCAAACATAATTTGACAGAGGCTATTCAAACATATGACCTACACTTACTTTTTGCTAAAAGCCATCGTATGCATACAATTATAAATATTGAATAGTAAATACCAAACAAAGTGACTTCACATTGAATTTTGCTTCTGACTTGAACTAACCTTTGTCATACCGAGTCCCTTGCGTTCCACATTCGCTGAACACAGCACAGACGGCACAACACGTTGATGTAAACGTCGCTCGCCTTTGCTATGCACAACAATATCACAGGGATATTCGGTAGCCTGTTGAAAGAAGGATATGTCTGGGCACAGTCGACGTACATCTTTGTCAATTTGTAGAAGGAATTCATTATCATTGAAAAATGTATTCCAAGCACTTTCTGGTCCTTCACTAAGTGGATGATCGTGTTGAACATCACCACCACCACCACCATCATCATCATCATTATTCAAACCAGGCGGCAGTACAAGTTCTTCAATGAATTGTCTATACAGCGCACGTTTCTTTGAAAGCGTTGTCGCCCACGTTTCTCGTTTCGGCCCCAAATAGCCCAGCAAGAGTTTCCAACAAAGCGCACGAAAACTTTGAACATCGGGCACGCCTATACACACAGCAATACACACCAATCAACAGACGTGGCAACACCACAGATTTATGAAAGTGAAATTAAAATAAAATTAATTGAATCGTTTGTATGATTGATTGATTACCATTAAAACACAATTGGCGCAATAGAGCCATGTCAATTGTTTCCCTTGACAAAGCATCTTCAAATTCTTTAACGCTGTGTAAAGGAAATTTTACTTAACAAAAATTGTTTCACAATCTTAAGAGAAAAACTTACCGCGCTTTAAATATTGACATCTTGAGTAGATGCTGATCAGCAGAATTTTTAGCAGATAACCCAGCTAAGTCACAGCTCTCTTACTTTCTATTTTAGCTGCAAGATTTCATGTTTCACTTTTACTTTCAAATGCAGTTGGGCAGTAATCAAAAGTTTAGGTAACTTTTGTTGAGTTTAATAGTAACAAGTACAATTGAGTTAATATTTTGCAATCATTTAACTCTTGTCAGCTTGAGGTTCAGTTTTGTTAATTTATTGTCCTTTATTGGTGTACAACTTGTTTTGTGGGTGTTTTTGCAGCGATCAGCTGTTTAACGCAGCTGAGCTGCATAGGGGGTACTTGCACATCATTGGCACTTGTACCATACTTGCAATTAGAGTAAGTGAGATAAATATATTTACATTTATAAAAAGGGATGGCAGCTCTCTTATGTAGATGGTTTACAATTTTGAATTTTGTTTACCATTTAAAAAGATGCATGCATGTACATACATAGAATTTAAAGAAGTTCTATTAATTTCTGATTGACAAAAATGATCGTTATCAGTGAAATAAATAGAATAGACTTTTCTTAGTTTCATATTATTTCAAATGATTTGTTATGAAAGGAATTTGTTTAAAAGAATAATACAAGAAAATACACTGCTATACTCGTACGTATATATACTCGTATTATATATTGCATTGTAAAATCATTTTTATTTGCAGCAGGTTGCTATTTCATATTCAATTTTCCACACCCCAAAATCATCTGAATTCTCTCTGTAAGAACGTGAACACCCTCTCTCTCATCATGATTTCTCTCGCAAAGCGAATAAAAATGTTTGTTTTTGAAAGTTCTTTTTTTTTGTGTATGAATAATAATTTTTTGTCCGAATAGAAGAATCCACAAAACTGAGCTGCGGCAAGAGAATGAGTGCCCAAGCAACGTGCGGCGCACAAAGACGTAAAACGCGAGCCTACCGAGAATCAAAGAAAAAATCAAATTCGGCGGGGTCTTTTTTTTATTTATTTTTGAGGTTTTTGTTTACTTACTAAAAAAAAAAAACAATAAACAAATAAAACTCATTTGTAATCATAAAAGAATTTTAAACACGTAATGAGCTTGTCGTCGTCGACGTCCTACAGACGTCCGGCATTTTGGAAAGTACCATCGTATGTGGATCAAAGATCAGTGCCATCAACGCACTCGACACGATCATTATTACAACAACAGCAACCATCCATAATACTTGTGCCTCCATCGCCACCATTAACAAGTCGCTTGAAGCCACCATATCATCAACATTTGAGACGCGACAGTATCAAGAAACGTGTTCACTTCGCCGATGATCCTGTCATATTGGGGGTGGTAAGTAATCATCATAATTTCGGTCTCTTTTTATATAGCAAAAAATGTAGAAATCAGTTCAATAGCACATCTTCCTTGGCATATCCATATAAATTTGTCAGCGCATAAATAATATAAAAGAATAAAATTCTAATTAATTAGCGACTGTTGGTGAATGTTGTATACGACTAAGCGATTTCTTTCTTTTCTCGTTTTGTTTCCTTTTATTTTTTTTTGTTTTGTTTATAAGTAGATCATCATCAAAATGAAATGTTTATCGCTGCATATGAAAATGCAAATTATTATTTTGCATTATGGATTTTTCCTTTTTATGTCTTGTTGCGTTGTGTGCTCATTTCAAAAGCGAAAAACTGACGCAAAAATTGATTGTATTTGCCAAAAGTGATGTTGGTTTTGATTTTCCATTTGTTGTTGCTGTTGTTCTTGATGTTGTTCATGGTTTGTGTTATGTTTGTTGTACTGATCGCTGGTTGATCAAGAGAAATGGTTGCTATATGGATGATTCTGGTTAGACATCTACCGAGAAAAAAAAAAATAAATAAAAAATTTTAATCAGATTGAAAAACGAATACCAAATTTTTGCATAAATGTTTTTTCCAAATAGTTTCTTTTGTCCTCACTGACCTTTGCGATTTTATTTACTTTAATATGATTCAATCAGAATTGTAATGTGGGTAGATTCTATCAAACAAATATAAAATAGTAAAATACTTTTGATTTCTTTTGTTTTGGCGGCCTTGCCATTTTTATTCATTTCAAAATCGACAAAATGATTTCAAATATTTTAAATCAAAACAAAAGCTTCATTTCATTGTCACCAACCAAATGAAGATGCCCAAAATATGTTCGAATAAAGGCATCCATAAGAAAGAAACTTTGTAAACAAGCATATGAAGACAACTAAAAGGAAAAACATTTCAAACATTTTGAAATCTGAAATTGAATAAAATAAACAAAATTGAATTTTGATACAATACAATTTACTATTCTAGGCAAATTTAAAGTGCTTAAAGAATTATTTTAAAAAGGAAATTGTAAAATGATTATAGGAATTGTTTATTATAAAAATTCTAAATTTAAAAAAGTGAATGTGGAAAGCAAAAATTAAATATTCAATTTGGCAGAATCGAAATCCTTAATATTCTTTGTTGGTAATAAGCAATAACAAAATATAATACATATATGATTCCATTACAATTTTAAATTTATTGTAGAGATAATCATAAATGAGATAAAAATTTTATTATTAAAAAAATTTTTGTTATTCCTGCTGTTGTTGCTGGAGGAAAGGACAAATTTGATAGAATCAAAATATTAAGGAATTCATCATTTCATTGGAATTTGAGTTTATTTTAAAGTTAATCATAACAATCATATTATTTATACGCCATGTTGCTTTAAAAATGAAAATCTATTGAACTTGTTTTTAAAAGCGTTGCTAATTTTTTTTCCAATTAACCGGGATGATTTGCCCAGCTGGGCATTTTGAGTAAAATAAACTAATAAATTTAATTTAATTTGTTGGGTCGTAAAGTTTATACAAAAAACAAAATGAAAGAATTTCAACCAACCAAAACAGATG
Organism: Amiota minor; assembly: GCA_037043295.1. Taxonomy (NCBI): domain Eukaryota; kingdom Metazoa; phylum Arthropoda; class Insecta; order Diptera; family Drosophilidae; genus Amiota; species Amiota minor. The sequence goes on along the minus strand of JBAMAW010002187.1, from coordinate 5,811,652 downwards.
TCAAAAAAAAAAAAATATATATATATATATATCAAAAAAAATGAAAAAAAGTCATAAGAAACTAAATATATCTTTGACCAGACAAAGTTGTCGATGAAATGTTGAAACTTTTGATGGAACTTGCGTGTGTACACGTGAAAATTCAGGGTCAAGTGGGCATATAAGTGTAGCATTTGCTTGATGATGCCGATGAGCGATAAAAAGCATTGTACTTGAAGGGTAGATAGTGATGATGAAGATGATGAAAGTAAAATGTGTTCTTTAATTTTTGAATTTGAATGAGCAAATAAACATAAGATGAAAATTTACGCATTGAATCAGCTGAGTGTCTGAGTGTCGTTTCTTTTGCTTATTTTTTTACGTATTAAATTTTTGTGCAATGAAATTGCAAACAAGAAAAACTAATTAAAAAGGAAAAATCAAAAAGAAAAACGAATTTAATATTTTTTTTTTTTTTGGTGGGAAGCGAAAGCAGCAACACAAAATTGAACTAACAACATTTTATTTCTTCCTCTCCTTCTGCGTCTACTTTTTTTGCATCCCGTCTGATGTCGGCCACCAGATGACGATGATGCTGCTGATGATGATGATCGTCGCCGAATCTTTTTGATTTGGTTTCGAAAATGTTTTTCAAAAAGAACTATGCGCATCTTGAAATCAGTACTTGAGCAGCTTTCAGATTGCATGAAACGTTTTAATTTATCTAAGAACATTAAAAGTAATTGAGTAGTAAAAGAACTCATTCTGAAACGGTTAAAGCCAAAAATTAAGTTGGCTTTTAATAATAAAACAGAAAAACAAATAAAATGTAGTGATTTAAATACAATAAAAAAAAATAAATAAAAATCAATAAAACAATATTGAAATTAAGAAGAAAATTTAGTAATTTACGCCTTTGCTAAAACTCATCATCATTAAATTGAAAAAAACAAAAAAATAAAAAATAATAATAAATTATAAATATTGTACCAACAAAATTATGAGTCCCAAACTGCATGAATTTGCTGTCGTATTGCAACGTGATGGCCAAGCCACACCCTGGGGCATACGATTGGTTGGTGGCAATGATCTGGATACGCCATTGATTATAACAAGGGTAATTTATGCACCAAAAACTATATCACTCATACGCACCTTAACAAGCAGCGCAATTATGTAATGCGAATATTGCAGAAGACATACAAGAAGGTCTACATAGTAAAAAGTATGATAGTAGAGAGTAGTGAGTGCCTACTATTTGTGTTGGCAAATTGGTTTTTCTTTGTTCAAATTCATACTACAAAACAGACGAAAGGTTGGACAAAGGGATAGAGAAATGAATGAAGGAATGAGGATGAGTGGACAGAGGGATGCATGTTTTGCAAGTACATATTCACTCATTCATGCAACATCATTTTGATTGTTTTTGTTTTTGCTGTTTGTCATTGTAATTCATCAAAATTAACAAGAATGAGTAGAACAAACAGAATGAAAGAGAATTATAAGAATAATAACAACAAAAATGTATTGTGATTATTGCCAAATGATTCTTTTAGGTTTTTCTCACCTTTCTTCTTTTGTCTTTGGCTTGAATTTGCGGCAAAATAAACAAATGAACGAAACTAGATCACAACACAGAAAGAACGAAAACAAAAACAAAATGCATATAGTAGAATAGAATAACAAAAAGAAAAAAACTGCATAAATAATTTAATGTAATAAGGAGAGAGAAAGGAAAATATGATAGAGACAAAAATAGAGAGTGAGAGAGAGAGAGGGGGAGAGTAAACCACCCACACCCCTATGATAAAAACAAAAAATGGCAGGCAGAAGAAAGACAAACAGACAGACAGATAACAAAGAAAAGCAAGCAAGTGCCATTTTCTATTCGATGTTGTTTTTGTTGCAGTTTTACTTGTTGTTAGTCTTGTTTTGCACTGAATCCATTTAGTTTTTAAAACAAAAACAAAAAGAAAAACACAAAATCTTGGCATCATTTTTCAAATTCAATGCAATTTGCGCGTTCTGAATGTGTTTTAAATTATAAGGGAATGTGTACATGTATGTATGTAATGTATGTATGTGTGTGTGTATAGTACATCATCACCACTTTGCTATTGTTTTGTATTTATAATAAATACTACAAGTATGTTGCCTTAAACTCATTAGTTATTGTAGTCATTCTTAGATTTGTAGTACAATGATAATTTCATTTGGTTTGCTTGTCATTCTTGGTTGATCATAATTGATGTGGAACAAATGATGTTCATGAATTTCAAATTTCATACTTGTAACATGAAATAAACAAATTTTCTAAGTCAAAATCATATAAAAACAATATAAATCTAAATGTTTTGGCATTTGATTTAGTGTTGAACTTGTGCCTTCATCATTATCAGACAAATTCACAATTTATTAGTGAGGATGATCTAAAATTTTATCCGAAACATAATGAGAGAGTAATCAGACGAAACTCAGACTATTGATTATTGATTCCTCGATAAGGAAACCATATACCTCACCTTTGATTCCTTGATTGCCATTTTCAATTTCAATGAGGATCCTTTTAAATCTTCGATCTTCGATTGCAGGTGCAAGTTGGCAGTCCCTCGTATGGCGAAGTCTTACGTGGCGATGTTATCTCAAAAATTGGTGAATATGATGCACGTGATCTGAGTCATGCTGATGCACAACATCTGTTTCGCTCAGCTGGCAATGAGATCAGGCTAGTGGTCCACAGGTGTGTGTGTGTGTGTTTCTCTTAATGTTCTTCGCCATCTTCCTTAGTGAATTAAATTTTATTCGTTCTAGAGACAATAAAATCGCCTATACCCAGGGTATAAGTCAAGATCCTGGATCACGTAGCAACTCGACGTTGCCACCAGCGAGTCCTGAACTTTTAAATGCTAATCAAGGTGCACCACACAGAGGCCCATCGCCATTTTTGCCTGGACCAGGTCATTATGAGCGGGCATTACAGTTGCCTGTCGATACGTTGCCTCAGACAGTATTTCCGCAGTTAAATGCTTCGGGTGGCTATGTGGCACCACCCGAGGGTGGTGTATTTGCTCCAAAACCAACACGTGATCATCAGCAGGATGTGGCCGAGGAACAGGCAGCAATTGTCATCAGGTAAGTCAGTCAATGACAGAGAATCAGAAAAACAAATAACTACACTGAATTTGTGAAATATTCTAATTTCCGAACGTTTATGGAGTTCCGTACCCAAAGGGTACCAAACGGAATCCTATTACTAAGACTTCCTCGTCCTCGGCCTTTCTCTTAAGAACCGTAATAGGTAGAAAGTCGTAATTTTCACAGAATGTGAAGTTCCATTGGGGACACAACACAACACATACTTCAAAAAAAAAAAAAAAAAAAAAGAAGGTTTTCAGTGATTTTCAATTGTGAACGGCCACTTTAGGAGTATAGAGCCAAAAGTACTTGTAAAAATTTGACATTGATACAAAACTGTGGTACGCTGTGCAATGCAATAGAGAGAATAGAGCCAGCAGCCTCAAATGTTAAATGTCAGTTGTAGAGGATAGACTCATATGTTTTTTCTATTTAAATCCTGTACGATATTACAGAACCGTCCGTGTGCAAGTCTAAACCGGACTTGGGCGATTTTTTTCAATCAGAATAAGTCAAAATGTAACGTGAAGTTGTCCTATGTTTCACGCAAAACTTAGAGCAAATAATTCGAATTTGGTCAGGTTGGTCGAATTTTTGTTCGTGTTATCGAATAGATTTTGCTTAAGTCAATATCGTCAATAGCGAAAGAATAAAATAAGAGAAATTTTTAAAAATTTTTTGCCTTATCATTTTTATATTTCTACCATAGAAAACAAGAATTATTCACTTCTTCCATTCTTGAGTTCTTCTTTTATGTCGAAGCAAAAACCATAATACACAAAAATAAAAACTGTTGGTTATACTTCGCTTTTCACGCTTTTTGAGCAATTGCCAAAAAATTTAAGTTATAATTTTCAAAATTTTCAAACATTTTGCCTTGTGTTTTTGGGCTTTTATGATAATTAATATTGTAATTTTATTGCTTAATTGAATTATCTAATGTTCGCGAAAAAGCCCATGTAACGTGGAAATTTTTAAAATTGATATTAACTGCGTACGAAATTGTCTTATATTTCAAGCAATACTGTGGCACTTAGAGCAAATACTTCGAATTTGGTCATGTTTGTCAGTCAAGAAAAAGTTTTACAACAACAATATGAAATTTGTTGTAATACGCGCCCCGTTTTCCATTCAGACGAAAAATGACCAAAATCATAAAATTGCCGGAGCCTAAAAGTATATCACAAAAACGCTCTTTTTGTCTATTTGGTCATGGTGTGGTCATTCTCTCGAGTAAAATGGAGAAACGGGGTAAAAATTTTTCTTTAAAAATGTTCGATAAAAATTGTCACGAAACTATACAGCAACATGACTGACAAACATGACCAAATTCAAAATATTTTCTCTATGTCCCACAATTCTGCCTGATACATAGGGCAATTTCGTAGGTAATATCAATTTGAAAATTGCCGAAATATTAAAAAATTTTATTTTGTTTTATTTGAATATAAAATTTACTGATTTTAACCATAAGTTAAAACAAGAAATTATATTTCTAGGAATTTGTATAAGAGACTTCGAATTTGTGATTGCCTGCTGTACAAGCAAATAAGCTGCAATATTTTCAAATCGAATGTTTTTCTTAAAAATTCTGAAAAGTTTTGAAAAAGCTTTTTTATCTGCAAAGCTCTTAATATTTTTCTACTTCGTTTGGTTGATCGGAAATAAAAGTCTTATCGATCTAATGACATCATCATTTACCAATTTATTTATAGTTTAGACTATATATATTAAGTCCACAATAAATAGAGAAATCTATTTTCGTTATAAAAATAAACAAGACGCCAATGAAAAAATAAAAATGAAAACAAAAAAAAAAAAACAGGAAAGGGAGATGACGCATTAAGATCACGAATTCCTTCGTATGAAACACATAATTTACCATAATTAATACAAAAAAAAAAGAAAAAGAAAAAACAACTCACACATCAAATTAACGACTGTCAATTTAGACGAGAAATAAAGACGCAAATATAAATAAACCAAACCAAACACATAACAAGATGTTGGTTGCAATAAGTTCAGTGTACCAAGGCGGCAAGGTAACAAGTGATCACACTTGACTGTAACGCAACACAAGAACTTATTCACCCATTCGTCATTGTCAACGAAAGTGTTCTTCAAATTTTTGAATAAGACTCTAATCTCGACAAACAGAAATGCATCATCATCATATGGTGTCTCGGTTCGGATGATGATGATGATCTTGACTATGAATACGAGATGATGTGTTGTGTTGTCTGTCTTTGATGTGATGAAGATCATTGAAATGACGTTGAGCAAAGATGAGTTAATGAATCAAGACAATTCACCTTTCGGTGAAAATATTGTACCTCAAGGACATGGAATTATATCGAAGTAAATTGAAAATCAAGGTGTGTGATCTTGTAGGTTGTGGGTGGGTGTAGTTTCTTCATTTCATTTGTAATAAAATAAAATGATTTTTATTAAAATCGCGTATTTATTTTGGGATAATTTCGAACTTGAAAGTTCGAATATAACAAATATAAACCATGAACCTAAGATGCGAGAGTAAACTATACATATGTAAATACCTGAGTTATTTGTAATTTGTAAGATGATAGAGGTGATTGACAAGAGGTGGACTCGTGTCCTTGGAAGGTCTATACTAGAATTGTAGTCTATTAAATAGTCTGGAATATCTGTGTAAGTACACTGGGTTGATGTTAAGAAATGTATATTTAAGAATTATGGAAACCAATGGCCTTTGGATATGAGTACAATTTATATACTGAATTATGAAAATTGCCTTGTTCTCAAAAATATTTAAAATTGAAATTGAAATTGAACAGAAACATCAACAGAAACAAATTGTTTTTCACGCCTATTTACAATATGAAACAACAATTAAAAAATATATTAAATATATTTATCAGTTAAAAGAATTTGAATTTATGTATTTTGTCAAATAAATGAAAGCCAAGTGAGCGCAGGACAAACATCACATACACGCCACGTTGACCGCAATCACCAACAAAACCATCAGAGAATGGACGCGTGGGTGTGTAACACAAAATTATATACACTCACTCATACAGACACACAGTTATATGTATGTATGTACATACATCAAGTCCAAGTTTATATTAAATGCCAAAAAAAAAAAGAAAAACAAATGTATACAGATGTTTTTTCTTTGCATATTTAAAAGCTCAGACATTGAAAATTTAGTAAAAAAAAAGAAAATATTATCTCGCGAAAATTTGTACTTCACGCTCTCTTGGAAATGCTCAAGCACACACACAAATATGTGTAGATCACACACAGATACAACATCATAAAGGCGTTATATTTATTAGTATGCGTGGGTCGCTGGCGACGACAGAAGGCCTCTGACTGAGCAACCAACAACAATAACAACATCCACGTCCACATCCACAGATTGAGGCAGAACTCTCCTTCATCATCATCATTACTTGTATATAAACAAATACAATTATCAGGAGTGTGTGTGTGTGATATATACATATGAATCTTTCTATCTATCTATATCGACAAATTGGAATTTCGCGCCGCAAAGATACAATAATTTGCCAGCATTTGAAATTTTGAAAATCAGTTGAGTTCGGAAAATTGAAAAACAAACAACAAATCGAAAAACTAAAAAAATATCCTTAGACAAATTTTACTAGTGGTTGCATAAAATTCCAAACGATCTCTGAAAAGTTAGTGAATATAGAAATTAACAATTTAATAAATTTAAATGTGTTAATGATTCAATTTAAAAAATAAATGATAATAAAAAAATTATTGTTAAATAGAAAAATAATTTAGAAAATTAAATTGAAAGACTTTTATATTTTTTGATTTTTAATATGAAATGAAGAACACATTTATCTATTGTAGTAGAAGAAAGTGTTTACTTATTGCATAATCACAAAATTTTTTTAATATTATAAAATATCCAATTTTAATAATTTTATAAAATTTTTGTTTCTAAATTCTTTGGTCTTTTTTTAATCAAACATCAAAAAAGGAGTTAAAATACAACGAAATACATAAACACAAATACACAACAAACAAACACAAAATGGAGTATGTTCAATTCAAAAATGGATCCCCAGTCTACTACAGGGAACAACCAGACCTCAACGAATGTATTCAATATCAAGTAAGATGAATGAAAAGTTATATTATTGAAAAAATTTAAAAAAGAGCATAATTTTGGATAGAGATGGCAATGATAGAATCTATAAAGATCTATTAAAGCTTGACCATGTTATCTTACAGTTAAGATTTTAAATAAATTTAAGCACGCAGATGGTTTTTCTATTCCATACACATATGTGATGGTTAATTTCTAGGAAAGAAAAGTTTATTTAAAATATAAATAATTATTTTTTATGAGAATGAAATATGGACATGTAGATGTCCATGATCTATGAAGATCTATATTGTGATTATTTTAACATTAATTGCAAACTTTGTTGTAAAATATAATAAAGGAATAAGCGTTGCACGCAGGGAGGGATGTACCCATTACTTTGAGGAAGATCTGTCTAGTCTGCGTCGTGTCGTTCCAAGGATGAGAGCTGCCTTCAGTATATTTGGATGTCTTTGAAGCTGCTGTTTGTAACGGCTGCTGTGTATTAGATTAGACATCTTTAGATTCCTTAGTCATAGAGCCTTGCTGGCAAGCATGTACTTTCCTTATGTTCTATGCGGCAGTGATGCTCCATACTAAACGGCGTAGTATGTTCTATTTTCATTTTGACATTTTAAATACTGATTTAAATTTCTTAATTATCATTTTCTGATTTTCGTTCGAAACAATTGAGATTGCCACAGTTTTATGGAAAAAACCATAAAAATTTTTATAACAAGAGAATATTTTATTATCCATGATTAGTTGCTCGGTTGGACATTGGTCTCCCATTCTATTATAGATATTTTCCCTATTTCTCCTACCATATACTTAGTACATTTAAAAGATTTGTATATTGCATATAATATACATATGTATGTATGGATGTATATCATATATGTATGGATGAATAAAAATTCTATTATTTCAAACATTTGTACAGATTTCGTCAATGCGCGTTGAAAAGCAAAACAATTTCGAGAACAAACTATCTGCTCGGTATCTTAGTGTTGTTGTCTTGCCTCATCATCATCATCATTATAGAAGAAAATTTGCTAATACGCGAAAATATAAAAATTTGAAAAGCGAGAAAACATAAATTTTGTTGTTTTTATAGAGAGAATCGGTTTTGCGTTCAATGTAATTCATACCGTTTATATTTTTAGCTTAACGTTGAAGAAACAAATAAACAAATTATGAAAGAGATTTAAAATGTATAATAAAATTGTCTATGTAGTATACTAAATGACTGACTGACTGAATCGTATATTCATTCTCAATTATATAGAAAGAATCAGCATACGAGATCAAAAGTGATGGGGCGGCGACTCGATATGCATGTCTTTCGTCTTTCTGTCTCTTGGATACGACATACAAAGACAAAATTAATTGACTTTTGTTTACAAAGTTATGCTCAACTTAATGATTTAGAAATTGAAATCCCTCGTTCTCTTCAGGATAAAGAAGAATGTGTTAATGAACCGAAAATATTTCCCCAAGATGCCATGCAAATAACTTGGCTAAGAAATGAAGACTTGTTTCTAGTGAAAGTTTTGTTTGTCTTCCCACAAATAATAAAAATGGCAAATTGCATTTTCACACAAAAATGTTGACTATGTCAATAAAATAAAGACAGAAAAAAGGTAGTTTGCTGCACAAAGAAAATTGTTTATAATAAACGACGACTGACTATAAACAATTTTTGAATTGTTCATTACATTTCGGTTTTCAAATTATATTTACATTGTTAAAATGGAAGAAAATAAGCAAAAAGCATCACACCTTGTGACCCTCACATGATATTTTCAAATTACATATTTATCGCGTTCTTAAATGAAAAATCTCATTCGCGCAGCTTTCGTTTAGTTGTTTGTCTGTTTTTATTTAAAATTAGATGAAATGGTTTATTTTTGTCGATTAGAAGAAGAAGAATACAATATTAAGGTAGATGGATGAATCAAGGTGAAAACATCCGTTTAAAATGCGCAATTAATTAATTAAAAACAGAAGAATTAATATTTGATTTGGATATCGAAATGAATATAAACGTGGGTGACACCTTCGAATTATTGAACTACAATATTATTTAATTTAGATCTGTAGAACTATCATAATATAGAATCCTCTTATTGATCAATTCTCGATCATTTACTTAAACATGATGTATCGCTTAATATGGAAGCAATAAGTTGTTTATCGCTTAAAGCTGCATTGACCTCCTCTTCATCCCATTGCAACATGACTTTACACAAGCGTGGCTCCTTTTTGCGTATGAGACGCAATATGCCGCGTGTCTCTACAAGATCAACAGCCCCTGCAAATTCAGCCTGATCAAGAGCGAGTATATTGCGTTTGTTGCACACGCGTCTATAGACTTCATGTAAACGTCCTATCGTTATGTCTTTGTTGCGTTCATTGCGTAGCATCAGTACAAGGGAGCAAAGCATCAGTTTTTGTTGCAGGGGGAAAGCATCTTCAATGTCTGCTTGTAGATTCTGTGAGGCGCCATATACTTTGTTTAATACGGCAGCCACTTGTGTCACTTGAACAGGTTTCAATGTATCTGCATGCAAGGCAACAAACTTAAAAAAGGCACTTTCTAAACATTCAACTTGTGTCTTACTCACCTTCAGTTTCTTTTGGTTTCTTTGATGGCTCACCTATGTCCAGTGCTTTCATATTGAACTCATGTTCGCCCACCCTCTTCTGTTGTTCAGCAATTTCAACTACACGGCGTCCAATATCCAATGCACGCCGCACATCACCACTCACCGCACTAACCTTTGCTGCCAACAGTTGCAGAGTGACAGGTGGAAACACATCCAAGACATCGGCCTCAGTCAATCTTGATTTGAAGATTTCCACAATTTGTTGCTTTGTATACGGTGGAAAGTGCATCAGTTGCGGTTTCAGTTCGCAACGCGCGTTCAAACGCATTAGCGCACGATCTGTGAGATCTAAACTATTGGCAATGCCAACAAGAAGAACACGCGCCCCAGGCAGTGCAGGCCACTCGAAGATCGTATAGAGCACCTCTTGTCGAGCACTGCACAGTTGATCGATCTCATCTAACACGAGTAGCAACATTCGTCTTGCAGAGCGCAAATGTTTTTTTATAGCCTCTAAGTGATCACGTTCGGTGCGACCAGCAGGGTTCAGGTCAAGTTCAGTACACAATTTTTTATACACTGCACCTACACTGGCAATCGATGTGCAATTGATGTAGACACGTTGCAATTGTTGTTTAAATGTTGCATCACGTAGCAGTAAAGAAAGACAAGCTGTCTTACCAGTGCCTGGTTGTCCGGAAACATAGAGACTCCCGGAACGTTGTTCTTCTAAATGAGTAGTGAAGAATTCACGTAGTTCCTGCAATTGTTGCTCACGGCCAGGCAAGTTGTGTGTTTCGGCACTGTTCAGTACTCGCCGTGCGTTTTGGTACTTATTTCTTGGTGGAGTTGCTGCCTTTGGTTCTTCGAGTACATTCTCACCATCTGTTGTTGGATTCTCTTTGCGTTCGTCAATACTTAATCTATCAAGCAGCCTCGTTGGACTGATCAAATGTGGTGGCAATGGTTTCGCTTGAATCCTGCTTTGTTTTGGTGGTGAAACATTGGCAATATCCTGGACATCATGATCATTATCCACTGCAATCGTCATCTGTTGCATCTACATCGTATTGATCATGTCCCATTGCTTTGCGTTTCTGTAGTAACTCACGTTTCTTTGAGGCTGGCATTGGCTTTATTGTTGTTAACCTTGTTGACTTCTTACTGCTGCGTGGCGTCTTTGGTTCTGCTGGCTCCAAATTCTTCGCAGTCCCACTCCTTTTTGATTTCACTTTTTCCATAGTATTTAAGAGATCACTGTTTTCAATGTTCTCCTTTGTTAATTGAGATACATGTGAGTGGCGGCGGTGCTCATCTTCATCGTCGTCGCTATCAATGTGTTTTGGCTGACGTCGACGCCAAATCGTAGCGCTACGAGGCGTCGTAGTAGATGTTGTTGTTGTTGCAGATAAGTTCGCTGTCACTGGTGTTGTTGGTTTTCCAATGCTGCTTAAACGCGTTGAACGTCGCACAGATGACATTTTAATATATTTTATTATGATTAAATTAAGTAGTAATAATAAATACTATTAAATTCAGTCTTAAAACAATTGTAAACGAACGCATGAAGTTGCGCGAAGTCTGTTCTTATTCGATGCTGGCTTAATTCGCGCCAAAACACACATGATCAGCTGATTTGCCAGTCACAGTGAATGAATGAATGCATGATTGAAAGAATTTGTATAAAGCGGCGCTGCTCACTTGCTTAATAGAGGTCGCTTTTGTTTCTTCTTCATTTTCGACGTTACATTTTCAAAAATATATTAAATTACAAATCAAAACACTACTCACCGTTTTTCAAAGTCACTCACTCACTGATTCACGCACGACATTGGAATATTAACGAAAATAAATGATTAACGCTGGATACCAACTGGCGACGGCATTGGTGGCAGTGGTGGCCACTATGAAGCGCTTACGTAAGTGCCTATAAATAAAGTCATAAATACATACAGGCAAGAGCAAAGCAAAGAAAATATATATGGGAGCAATAATATTTGTGCTAATTTCTTTCGTCTATAAGCTGAATGAGAACAAGAAAATAATCTTTTATATAATGTGTGCTTATACAAATTCAAATACAACTAAACACCCACATGCATACATAGATTTATGTATGTATGTATATCGAAAATGTTCTCGAAAATGTACTGTGTTGGAATTTTGTTGCCTCTGGTTCTGCTTGTACGATTCTTATTTACATATGTATAATGGCAATAATAAAAATACCAAAGGAAAAAAACAAAACACATTTAATTTTTTTAAAACACACAATTTGTACACAGATCATTTTGGCATAAACAAAATCATAAATGTTTTTCTATAATTTTTATTAAATTGCGTTTCAAAATCTTCAAAAATTCATTGTTCATTACCATTGCCTTATAGCCATACCGCACAACTCCTTTGGTCTTGCCCGGTGCTAAAGTGAAAAAGGATGCGCCCAGCACAGACTCCTACTTGAAACACTACCCAAATCCGGCTGTGCGTGCTCATCCCGGACACGACTACCAGGACAGTATCATGAAGCAACGTGTGGCCAATACAATGTTGCACAAGGTTGTTGGCCAGGATGCCGACACTGGCAGGGTAAGTAACTACAATACATATTCGATTTGATGCTATTCTAGCTTGCCAAACTATTTTTGGTTTAGGTCTTCCACAAGCAATTCAACTCACCGATTGGTCTCTACTCGGACAGCAATATCGAGAACACCATCAGACAAACAGTTCCGTAAGTTCAGATCTAAAACAAAAAAGACAATTCAAATTAAGGAAATAAATGGAAAAAAAAAATGATAGTAATGATCACATAAAGCTTTGAAGCAAAACCGAGCTTAGCTAAGTCAGCTTGAGCTCATTAATACTTAGCTAAACTAAACCAAAAAAACATACATTTGAAAACAAGCAAATTAGAATTTTTGAAAACGAAACATTTTTATTTCTAAAATCGAAAAAAATAAGAAGTAAACTAACCTTGAAAATTATTTAAAAAAAAAAAAAAACTTATAAACAAAAAGAAAAAATGTACTAATGAAGACGCTCAATTTTGAAAGCCAAGACAAGGACACACACAAGCACATACTAGTATATGTGTAGTAAACTATATGATATGATATAGTCCCTTTATGTACAATATAATTCTACCCATACAAATCCATATATCAACACAATATATACGAGTACACTGCTCTACAATTTTTCAGAACTACTTACTATATTTCTCTTTTTCTCTCTGTGTTAAATATTATTAAAAAACAAAATATATATTTATATATATAAATATTATTGTTGTAGCTTTGCAAGCGCACAGGATAACTTTAGTCAAGACAAACGAATAAGGCAGAGTCCTTTGCATCGCCATTTGCCATCAAAACTTGACGGGTAAAAGTAATCAAGAAAATAGTTTTGATATCATTTTTTCGAGACATTTTTTTGAATTTTGTTTTGAAAATGTTATTATTTTTCACACACTTAGAAAGAAATCAATAATTTGAACTTATAACGCCATTTTCTTTTCTAAATGAATGTATTGTACTGTAGTGTGTAGTTTTGTCTAATGTTCGTAGACATGAACCACTCTTACCCTCTTACCCAATCTATTGTATTATGTATCTATAAAAACTATCACTTGACTTCTTAGATCTATTGCACTTAAACACAAACCAACCACCTTCTACTTATTCTACTTTTACTACTTACTATGTCGATTGCATGTTGTCTATTTGCAAAGTTGCTACTTATGTATGTCTTTCACAAAATTTCCTTGTAAACTTGCACCGCTCTGCTCTGTCCAACGTGATATTTTCCACCTCTATACGATCACAAATTTCTACAACACAAAACTTTCCTCGTGTCAGTTTAAGGCCTTCAATGTTGCTGCGAGTGTGTTAATGTGTTTGGCGAATGTAAGAATTATGAAATGATGGCAACGACGCAAATAGGACAAGACATTTGAAATGCAACCAACAACTGAATGCTCTCGATGCAATTCTGTGGTATAAATTGATCGTCAGTTACAGTAAAATAATATTGTTTAGGGTGACCAGCTCAGCTTTTGTTTAACTAAATATTTGAACTAATCAAAATTTTATTTCGAAAATACAATAATCAAAATTAAGTTTTCGTACTATCGTATCTTTTTTATAGTATAAAATAAGTATAAATTTGTAATTAAGAACATAGATTGCACGATTAATGTTAGAATTTTCATCGATCTATCTTTCCTGGAACAAAAACAAAAAATTCTGGAGCAACAAAAACAAAAACAACAACTGCAAGAACAACAACGCCAACAGCGCCAACAGCAACTGCAACAATTATATCAACATAAACAAACAATGAAATGAAAAAATTAAATGCAATGAACAATGAAAAAAAAAAAAGAAAAGAAAACACATAAACTACAAGAAAACAAACTAAGACAAATTACAAAATGAATTAAGTTCTTGCTCATCTAATACTTGTGTTATAATTTTACTGATAAAAAACTAACAAAAGTCTTAAGGCTGATCACATTAATCGAAATTGCTGAAAAAGTTCCTAGGACCAAGCACAGCTTAATCCCCCCTCTACCCCATTTGTATTATTAAACCAAATGCATCCCATTCCCCAACCCCCTATTTATACCAATTTATAATGGAAAATCACTCCCCCCCCGCTTGGCAGAGCTGAGCAAAGGCTTCAAGCATTAAAATTATTAATTACAATTTAAAAAAAAAACTACAAAAAAAAAAAAAACTTCATACAAAGAAAAGAAAAAGTTAAACTAATTTAATTGCGTTAATTTTATTTTTATTAATTTGTTGTATGCTTTAATTAATTAATTTGAATTTGTAGATATTTAAGCAAATTTTCTCATTTTGTCAAATTAAAATCAAAGCAATTCAAACTTGAACAAATCAAACAAAAGAATTTGAGAAGCAGCACAAACAAATAAAAAGAAAACATAATTAAATAATTGAATGATTATAACATACTTATACCATATAAAATATCGAAAAATAAAATTAAAATGTTGACAATTTTTACAAAAATTAATCTAACGTATTTTGTGCACATCCTGTTTTCTCTTTCTATCTCTCTCTCGCTCTCACACTGTTTGTCTCACCCTCTACTCAACTGATGTATAAAATGAATAAATTGATACATTAACCGAAAACTGATCTAAAAAAAAAAATAAAAAAAAAAAAATGCATACCATACCAAAAAATTTTAAAAATCAATCCTCAAAAAATAAAAAAACATCACATCAAAATAATTAAACTTAAAAATGTCGCTTTCAACGATCTCAAAATAAAATTTACAAAAAAATCAATTAAAAATGTTACATAACATGATTCAATTAAAATCAAATGAATTCAAAAAAAAAAAAAAAAACAACGCTGGTGATTCTTATGCTGATGATGATGATGATGATGTTGGTGATGTAGTTACAAGAAAACTGTTGTCTATGATCCCCGGAACAGCGACACCTATAGAGCGATTCAAGAGGAGGGCTACGGTCAAGGCTACGGCAATGGCAACGCCTCGCCACAGGAAGTGACCATCCCCGTGCAGTCAACGGTTTATCAGCCAAATAGATTGGTTCCAGGAAAGGTAAGATCGAGCGATCTTAAATGACTGCACTGAACAAATTCAAATTCAAGTTGTGTTCAATCAATCAAATCAATTCTCAAAACGATCGCACATCAATACAAAATCAAAATCAAAATCAAAATCAAAAAAAATATATCTATCTTTCTATCTATTATTTGTCACATAAACTCATCAGTATTATTGTGTCTCAGAGTAGTCGTCGTCAGCGCTCGTTATGCAGACCGCCGCCATTTTGCAGCTAGCTTGCTCGCTTACGCTCTAATAATAATAATTATGTATATGTGTTTGTGTTGTACCATCGATATCAGAAGAATAAAAAGAAGGAAAATTTAAAAAAGAAAAACGATTCAAAAACAAAAAAAAAAATATAAAAAATAAGAAATACGATTATTATAAATTTTTGTATTTTATATTTTGCTAAGATATCAAATTAATTATTTTTGTTGCATAACCGATTCATCTTTGTGTATATTTTATTTCTTTCAATTCACCTTCATAATCTCAATAAAAAATGAATTTAATTTTTGAAATTATAAATTCGCATTGCATTTTTCAACACTTAACATTATTACTAATAACAAAAATAACTAACTTTACATCATTTTATAGCGGAAAAAAAAAAGAAATTATTAAACCAAAATAGATATGTAATTTGATTGTGTAATTAAAAATTTATTGTATATCAATTTCAATTTCAACTCATTTCTTTCAAATTTTCTCTATGCACAACATTTTCTCAAAATGCACAGAAACAACCACAATCAGCGCCCGTTTCCCGTCCGCCGTACAATGTAAGTTCTTTCACTGGGAATCAAAAATTTACTCTAACGAACACATAATAAAATAATAAAAAAAAATCTATAAATTTCTATTCTATTTGATTATCTTCAGGTGGTAAACGCACACGATGAAGAGAGCATCCGTCAAAGTGGCTCATTTAATCGTTTGATGTACAGCGTATTGGGTGCAACTGATTATTAAACATAAATAAATATATAACAACAATAATAATTACAATCGATATTTATCGTCCAATACATCCAATACATCAGCAATAACAGAAAGAAAGAACGAAAGAAGGAATACGGCGAATAATTAGTTTTATTTAAGCTGAGTTTATTAATTAAACAAACAAATATTGAAAACAAAAAATAGAAAGCTCTCAAAACTTAAAACATTTTAAAAAATAAACGAATCACACTAACAACAAACAAAAATGAATTGGTAAATTTTATTTATATTAAATTATATATAAAAAAAACAAAAATAATACAAACATAATAAAATATTAAATAATAAATTAAACTTTATCAATGTTAATCTTTATTGCGCATAATGTTTTTATTAATATAAATAATTTAAATTTAAAATCAATAAAATGAAAAAGTAACAAAATCTTCAAGAAAAGAGAAATTACTTTTTTCAAATGAATATTTTAGGATTTTTAAAATTTTTCTATGACTTATTTTATATGCATTTGAAATAAGTTCATAGGATCATGAGTATTTATACTTTTATGTTTAGTCTGTGGAGTAGTTCTTACTGAAATAATCAGATTGCAAAATCATCTCATCATTAAACAATGCAATGGGTCAAAGAGACCCATAATAGTGCATAATCGTGGACGTGTATCAAATAATTAGAACTTATGACTTGCATACTTTGTCCACAATTGTTGTGGAGAATCGATGCAATTCGGTTAGAAATATTTTTGCAAAATGGTTAGCATATGAGCCACGAGTAGAACAGATGGAACCTATAAAGATTGGCTATTAATTAAGGTATGGATAGTTGTGATACTGGCTCTACAAACATAGAAACTATTAAGTCACATTATTTTTGCACTCAAATTAGCCTGTACGTATAGAGTAAGCAACAAAGATTATATATAGTAGTACACAGATTGATCAAAAACAAATCTTAGAGCTGGAATCTACAGGAAAAATCAAAGAAGATATTTATGCAATACTGTTGTCCAAGAAAATTTTCAATTTAAAATGCTTGCAATAGAGTAAGAGAAGAACAACATACCATTACTTTATTTTAGTATACCAATGCCTTTGTTGGACACAATCAGAATAATCTACTTACCTCATTATTATGTGATTATTCCGTCGTAACCCCTTAGGAAACAACCCTCTTAATTAAAAAAAGAAACACATTATGTACGCGTATAATACATAACATAGGTTTCTCCTCTATCTCTCTTTCTTATAAACAATCCAGGCAGGCACAAGCAAAGACCCCAGAAGATTACATAACATGACACAGCACAAACTAGGTCAGTTTTTCTCTTCTTTCCTCATTTTTTTTTTAGAGTGTCTTTCTTCATCTGTTTATATATGGAGTGGAGTGTGTGTGTGTGTGTTTGTGTTTTAACAATCAGAAAGCAATAAATCACTCAATCAATCAAAACTCATTCAATTAATTTACATATTTTACCATAAAAAGAAAAGAGACTTAGACAGATCAATGAAAAGAAACAAAAGTGAGAAACAGAAGGCAACATAAGACAATAAAATTTCAATATTCAATAAATATACCACAAATAATTTAATTATTCATTACGTGTATTAATATTGAATTGATCCAAAGCGAAATGAAACGCAATGAACGATTGGTCGTTCGATGCAGATCGCTTGCATTGGGTCAAAGAAGTGAGTGGCGGTATGACTGGTTGATTATATTGTACTCATACTCGTATGTATGGATAATTGAATGTTAATGTGTTTGGACACATGGGACAATTGAACATTACTTTCACTTCAAATAAAAACGACCAACATTTGATTGTTGTTGTTGGGCTCAACAAGTTCGTTTGCTGCTGAAGGTGGAAGGTGGAGGTTTTGCTTATGACCATAACTAATTATTAATGTAACAAAAAGACATAACACTTGGTCAAATACAAAAGGCCGTCAGGCCAATAGTTTCAATGCAAAATGACGCCTTTGCAAAAAAATAAATAAAATGAAGAAAGAATTATTCAATTCAAGCATGGAATATTGCCAAATTTTGTACGAAACCAACTACGTAAAGACGACCTTGAGTTGGACTGTGATTTATAGATGTGAATTGGTCGATTGATCATTCGTTCGTTCGATATACCTACATATTTAACAGGTCATATGGAAAATACTGGGGCAGAGGAGCATAACAATATAAACATAAAATTGTAATAATAATGAAACATATTCGTAGTGCCACATAATCCTCTCAACTTGTAATTACTAAAGCAAAGAGAAAGAGAAAATAAAAACCGAAACATAAAAAAGGCCGGCGCCGTTGCAGACTTGAGACGTCTTAAACTTTGCATTCATTGCAGATACTCATACTCGTGCATAGGAGTACAATAGCACAGCTTAAGTAATCAGTTTCGAATATCAAATTTACAACGGGAAGGCGGCACTTGCTGTGTTTTACAACAGTAGCACCAGGGCACCCAGGCCCCCGAAGGGCAGCAGTGCAGTTTAGACTCATTCGACACTCGTTTCATTTTGAACGTGTGATGTTTATTGAAACGGTTTCAAATCATTTCAGCGTTCAATAAACATCATCAGATAAGACAAGGCAAGACAAGAGAAGGAAAGATAATATGAATGTGGTCGACTCACATCGAAAGGGTCCAATGTTGTTTGAAGTAATGAAGTTTGGTAATCGACAAATACGACAAAAATACCAATACCAACAATAACAATTACAAGCAACCAACACAAGTAACGATAACAACAACAACAACCATTTAATAACAACTATTCAACCGCAACGCATTGAAAACGAAATCGAGTGATCCATGTTTGCAATGATTTACTGATTTTGGGTCAACCGACCGCACTTGTCGACTCAAAAGATACAATACTTGTACCAACAATAGCACGCCATGGATTGTATGTAACCAATTGGTTATGCTGTGTTGCATTTGGCTTTGCTTTGGTCTGATTGAGGGATTTATGGCACTAAAGACAGACAGTCAATGAATATAGTTTGTTGCATTTGATACTAAATTTATGAATATGAATTCTAATTCACATATTCTTTAAATTCTAAGATGTTTTTCAAAATTAACCAAAGTAAATAAACTTGCTGAGATTAAATATAGTGTAATGTAATGGAAACTATTCGGAACGCCCAAATTAATCGACAACAAGTGCTGCACCTATCGAAAAATGTAAATCTAAAATGGATAAAACACAATAGTCTAATCTGGCATCGATAAATAGTCAAAATAATTCAATTGTTGTTCGTTACATCTTTATTGATTCTATGAAATTGAGGTTAGTTAGATTAGCAATAAAATAAAGCAATTTGCATTTGAAATTTGATTAGATAACCTTTGATTCTTTGAGAACAAATCAACTAAATTTGCTTAAATGGCTGGGAAAGTTTATGGTTTGAAAAAGAAAAGATCTTGTGAATGTTTATGATATTAAAAGTTTCTCTTTTAAAGAAATGTTTAAAATTAGGAAAAGTTTACTTAAAGGTGGCAACAAAACAGAGAAAGATTAGATTAAGCCCACCCTAGCTGAAGTTTACCTTGAAAAGGTTAACAAAAATTAAAGAAACAAAAGCCACATTCCTCAATTAAGATAATAAGATAAAATAATACAATTCAATTCATTCGGAAGTGATGGAAAATAAGAAATAAATTTGGTCAAAACTAAAATAATATAATAGATAATGGTGTTGAAGTGTGATCAAGGAACGAAACTACTTATAACAATAATAATAGCAACAACAAAAACTACTTAACAGTCGTCAAAACAAGTTAGTTCAGAGAGCGAGCACCTTTGTCGTCTATGGATCACTCTCTCGCTTAGACGACAACTCCAAACTCCAATTTCATGCAAGATACCAGTTGCTACTTTACTTTACCAGGTAAAAATCACATTGATACACATATACGAGTGAGTACACACTCAATGTAATCAACATTGTGGGAGCTCAGCAGCCAATATGACGTCATGACGACTTTGGCTCAGCGTAGACATCGCCATCGCCACCAATCGTAGGCCAAAAATAAAAGCTTTAAAAGTAAATGAATCGCGTTTCGGTTTTCATTACAACTTTCGATATAAAAGTGCAATTTGCAGTTTGCTTGAACGCAGATACTTTTTCAACGTTGAGGACTACGCAAGCGCGAACAACGCCAACATAGAAACAGAAACGCGAAAATCGAATTTGTGTATGTGAAGGAGCGAGGAAACAAAAGAAAAAGTGAAAAAAAAAAAAACAAAATACAAAATCAAATTAAATTGTAATTAAAAATCGAATAATCGAATAGAAACACCGAGAGCGAAAAAAGAAATTTATTTTGGTGTAGTGAAGCGTAACGCGATCAACAGAAACGTGAATATAACTAAAATCGAATTGTTCAACATGAAATTTCTAATACTTGTGATTGCCACTACCACGGTTGCCATGGTACGTGCCCAACAGGGAGTGGATCCCGCCTATTTGCGTCAATACTATCAACAATTGCAACAGCAGCAACAGCAACAACAAACTAATGAAGGTACACCTATATATGAACAAAATTCCGAACAAACACAACAATATGTTTCAGCAGGACAACAATACCGAGTTAAGGACACAGTGGCGGAGCAAGTGCGAGTCCAGCAGCAACAGCAACAACAACAAGGAGCCGGAGGCTATGTAGCTCCCGCTGTGCGTGATTATCAACAGGTGGGTCACTAAGCACAGTTATGCTCTATCCTAGTAAATCACTAACTCATTCATTTGTTATGTTTTCTTCCAGTATCAATCACAACCCCAGCAGTCCGCCTACCGTCAGCCACAGATTGCTGCTCAAGCACCACCACGTCGTACGCAGCCTTTACATCAACCTGCCTATTCAGCCGGTGGACCAAAGAGCAATGCTCAACGTTTGCAAGAAGACGAGGAATACGATGATGTAAGTAGAAAGGGTTATTACGTGATACTCGTATACTCTTATGTATTGTATTGTATAAGTGTAGATATTTTGGACTTTCTTTAAGTTCCCTTCAGAATTTCATATTTTAATGATTGTTAAAATACCTTTCGCTTTCCCTTTTCTCATGAACCCATTGAGGCAAACAAATTGTTTATGATTTGCTGCTCAGTGAAGCAGCGTTGCGAGCCAGCGAGTTTAACAACTTAACGTAAGGTCATTAACCAGGCTAACATGCGCTCGTCTCAGCTGAGTAGCAGCATTGGGAGCTTTGGTTGCATGCAACCACTACCGCCATCACTTGCCATTTACTTTCGTTTATTGGATACTCGTAGTTCATTCAATCGTACCATGTGTGGTTTGGGTAGACTTTGGCAATATGCAACATTATGCAGCAGAAGCAGCAAAAGCAACCACGATAACAATGAAGAGCTTATGTGGCTGCTTTTATAGTCTTGCTGACGTTACTGCAGTTTATTCAATTTTGTGGCAATGCATTGCGGAAATCGCCGATTTCCGTCAAGTAAGAGATTTGATTTCAGTTCATCTATAATACAATATCATAGCACTTAACAAAGTCTTATTGATTTTTATAATGAGCAAGAAAAAGTATCTTAATTCGCAAAATATTTTTTTGTTTAGTGTTTTCTTAATTGATTTTTGTTTTTAATTACTCCAAATACCAACACCAAATGGACTTAGACTTTCAAATACATAATGTTTCTCTCGCACAGAACTTGTTTTCGAAGGCTGTTTCCCAATTCCAATCGATCACGTGAACATAAAAAAAAACTGGATTATATCTAGCTTCCTTTCAAATATATCTAACTTCTTTGCGAAAGTAAAGTAGCACACCTAAAGAACAAGACCAGCCCAGCCCAGTCTAAGTCTGCATAAAAAGTTGATATAGTAGAAGTCTTACACCGCGACAAACTACCTTAACCCACATTGCTGAAGAAACGATTTCGCTTTTGATTCGAACCTCAACCGCAGTTGGCAGTTGCCAAGAGCTTCATGCAACATAAAATATGTACAATATTTCAAGCTACATTTTTCTATGATGCAGACACTCGGCGTTGAACTTATTGCCATACTACTTAATCAAGATGCTCTAGAGGAAGCTAAGCAATATCATAGTTTAGCATCAGAACTTGGTTATTTATTGGCGTAGGATGAGTTACATGGAGTTGAAGGCCATCATGGCATGATTTAGCATGGTGCAACCTTGCCTTGTAGCTTTTTGGTTTCTTTATTTGTTCGGCATTGCTACAATGTGCCACAGCCTGAGGCCATTGAGTTTTAGTCAAGATTATATGTTTGAGATCGCAACAAAAAGCACTTAATGCGCTTCAATGCATTTAATGTTTTCTTTAAACTTAAACAACAATAATTGTATCTGAAAAAAAATGAAGAAAAATTCAATGCTGAGAAAATCATTTCAGCTGCAACGGCACGCAAGTCATTTGTTGCACGATCGTCGTAATTGTGCCATAAAGTTCGTTTAAGCTGAATTCAGAAGAAAGACTGCAACTTGGCAAAAGTAAAAATGTGTAATTATGCAAAAATCACAAGACTTGGGGATGCAGTAGAGACACTTGAATTGCCATAGTCAGGATTGCATAAATGCATCATGAAGAGCAGCGGCATAGCTCAGTTGTGCCTTGCACTTTCGAGACTTTGTTTGATTGCGTCGCATTTGGCCTCATATAAATTTAACAATTGACTAAAATATATTCACTGCGTTTCACTGTTCACTGGTCAAGTAACAAACTGATATACAGCTATGGGAGTTAGTGGCTCCCACACGCAGGTGTCTTGTGTGGTACACAACTTGCTTGGTATGATGTAATTATACTTATAAAACTGCGTGCCCGAATTATTTATAACATACTTCGATATAACAGTTTTACGAAGCAAAAGTGGGTCAAATCACGCAGCACATGCGAGATCATAAACCAACACCCAAGCGAACACACCTTTATATACTACAAGAAATACGTCACTTGACTCCATTCCAAAGACACGCACTGCATACTAAACATTTATGAGTTTACTTATAACAATGTATTTCTATCTTTTACCCATAGCAAAATTCCTCCTATCAATTTGGCTTTGATGTAAAAGATGACGAATTCACCAACTACCAAAATCGCAAAGAAGTACGTGATGGCTCTGTAATTAAGGGCAGTTACTCTGTGGTCGATTCTGATGGTTTTATACGCACTGTGAAATATACAGCTGATCCCAAGGAAGGTTTCAAGGCTGAAGTTATCCGTGAACCAACTGATATTGTTGTTAAGATACCAACACCAGCACCCCAACAATTGATACGTGCTGGAGGACCATCGTCCCATCACAAGGCCTCTCAGGAGTATAGCGCAAAGCAACAATATCATCCCCAACAACAGCAACAGTATCATCCACAATATCAATAAAGATCGACGAAGATCAAAGTGAAGATTTACAATATGCAATTTGCTATCAAAAGTTCCATCCTGAAGTAATTTTAAAGAACTTCATATCATAGTCGTCTGTATGTATTGTATTGTATGTACGAGTATATAAAAAGGAGGACTCCTTTGGTGCCTTCGCTCATTTTGCGTACTTTTGGCATTTCTATATCTAATCAAATTTCATCAAATTTATATATAGTTTTTAGTATATTGCGAATTTATAATATCGTAGTCTACAATGTTTATGTATTATCAAAATTCTTTGTTCATATATTAATTTTTTAGTTACGAATATTTAAAAAAAAAGTAAAATAAAAATTTTAATTTAAAATCATTCAACGTTGGTGGATGTGGTTCTTAACATTCAAAGTTACTACAATTTTTAATTTCTTCGCATAACCCATTTTAGCATTTGATCATGAGCATTTATTGTATTTGGTCTCAGATCTAATGACTACGATCTCCTCAATTTGATTCTCACCAAAACCGGACTTTGTATTGTATTTGCTATTTATCATATGTACTTCGTTTATACAATATAATATGAATGAGTATACGGCGGCTAGTATTAGTGGGGTACATGGTAAAGAAAATTCTCTCATGGCTAGCAATCATAAAAGTGGTCACCTAAAAGGCGTTTGTGAGGATCATTCGGACCGGTCAAACCGGTTCAAAGACAAGACAAGCGCATAAATTACGGAATACGAATGTGAAATCGCAGTGGAGATAAACGGAATTGAAGGCAAGACAACGCATAAGAATAAAGTGTCCTTTCGCATTGTCCTTGCATAGATTAGAAGCTGAGAACGGTGAGAAGTAAATTAAACACCAAATGTAAATCAAAGGGTTGCAGTTGTTCATTCAACACATCAACTTTAATACAATAAATGCTGGATGGACATGGTTTGTCAACAGAGAACCGGTTCTGGACAACAACCACGAGAAAAACAAACATTACAGTTATTTGGTTAGCGATGTAGATAGGATAGGTGGATGGATAGATAAAGAAGACGCCAAGACAAGACGGTGGCGTTTTGAGTGACAGCTTTAACGTCTCACATTAATGACCCGCATGTTGTGGAAAGCCCAAGGAGCCAAAGGATAAGAGCCAGGAATATTAATAATACATAATATGTTAATGCTTTTTATTGATACAGAGTTTGTCCGTTTTTTTGGCTGTCAGTTAATCAGCCTAACAAAGTAACTATTGATTCTAAATGGTCACCGCAAACCCTGAGGGACAATGTCCCTTTCTAAAAAAAAACTTCTCTTGTGACATATAGATAACACAGCTGGTCTCCTTTTAGATTCAATGAAGCACAAAGCTGATCTAGTGGACATGCAGGATCTTCCTTTTTACAAGCAAATTACATGAAAGGCATAACATATGCAAATGAGCAACCCTTGCTTACTTACAATACTGCGCCAAGATCTGGCTATAAAACCAAGTAACCCTTCTCTGCGGCATTGCTTCATTTGCATGATTCCCGCATTGCATTTAAGTTACACTTATCCATGTTTATGTTAGCGTTGTCTTCGGGACATTGTCTTAGTTCAATATCGCATTGACAACCAGTTTTACAGCGGCGCCAGTGAAGAAGAATCTTTAGTCCGAAATTGACCTTTTTCTGGGCAGACAGTTGAAGGACTCATTGGAAAGTTAACTAACCGGACTGACCACTTTTTCTGACTTCAATTTTCAGTGAGTTCCACTGATTATCATTATACGTCCTTTGGCCAGCCGTGAGAAAAAACTTGCGATTGATTGACCCTTGAGACTGTCGCTCTCGCTGCATCTTCTTTCCACGAAACGATGACGACGTGTTATCCTTCACCTCATGCAAATGTGTTTGCTGCGATTTTTGAGCATTCTGACAATGCTCATCGCGCACTGAAATAAGTAAGACTCAGAGCTAATGAAAAGTCACGTTTTCTTAAAATATATTAAAAAATGAAAAATATTGTTTTTATGCAAATGATGTTTTGGTTCTTAAAGCTTAGTGGAGTTTTCCTTGCGCCATATCCCAATGATGTGAACCATAACCGCCCGCTTTATCAGCCCAAATTACCTTTAAAAGGTTAAAAGAGTGAACAAAGGATCTTGCAAAATCATGCTGCTTGAGTTTATTCAAACCTCGCCCTTGTATCGTTGATTTCCTCGTTGTGTTTCATAGCGGCTTTGCAAGCCCCGCTCTGGATGCAGTTCAACATGCCCAAAACTGCGCTTGTCAGGTCCACCGTAACGCATGAAGATATCGCTAAATTGCATAATCAAGAGATTGCATTGTTAGTTAGTAGAATTTATAAAGAAGAGGCAATCTCACACCCTTACTGAAAGTATCGTGTTTCACGGTATGGATGCTGCGTTGCTGTGGCAAGCTTAGACTCTTGTCCTTTCGTGGCGTTTACATGCACAATTGACTCCGACGCGAGCGCATCTTTACGGTCATTAAACGTAACCGTATCGGGATAACGCCTTGGACGATAGTATTCCTCGCGTGCTTTATAATTTGAGTTTGATGTTGGTTCAACATGAAGCACCGCATTGGCAAAACTAGCCGGCGCATATTGCAGGAACTCACCCAAACGCCGATGAGGCTCCGTTTGAAGATCGTCATTATGTTGCTGGACCGTTGGTGCTGGTATGGGTCCCGGAATTCTCTGTATATAGTTGCCTTCATATCTATATTTGGCTAACTCCGGCGTAGAGCGTTGTTGCTGCGGTTGATATTGGTACCGCGACGGCGCCTGTGTATAAGGTTGATCGTAGTTTAATTGCATTGCGGCTAGTTGTTGTTGTTGTTGTTGCAATCTTTGTGGATAATCGGCCGCTCGGTGATAGTTTAAATAGGGATAGTTCGATGGATAATTGGACGCAAATTTTTGCTGTGGAGCTGATAAATAGCCATAGTAATCCCTATTATCATTTGATTCATAGCGCCGCAGTCGTGGGTCATACCAAGGACGTGCCAATTGCGTTTGTATACTTTTCACATACACTGTAAATATTAACACTAATTTGAGCAAGTTTAGTGACGACGACAACAACATTTCGTGGCGATCTTTCACTTTGTCCGAACGTTGGAATTATGAACGTTCGTTCATCAGAGTCAAGTGCATTTATATACGAGTACATAATGTTTGTTAACGCAGCCTAGCTGGTTTAGTCTTTCTGGAGTACCGCGCCCACTCCCACTCCTAGTTACATTACCCATTAGCATTGGCGTGCGACAATACCGAATACTGAATGGAAGAAACCGGAAGTCATTTGTTGGCCGCATCATTTTGTTTTCTTTTGTTGTTGCTGTTGTTGCATTTGTTGGTCGGTTGGTTGGTCAGTAGAAGGCAGCAGAGTGTGAAATCATGTTAGTTGATGAAGCAGCATTTACGTTGATCAAAATTTTACATTGTGGTTGATTTGGAAAGTCTTCGACATTAAAGTTTATTGTGCAATCGATCTTCATCAATGATTATCACAAAATTGAGAATGACGAAGACAGGAAAATTTTGGAGATATACGGATAATATATACCAGAGAAACATCTTTTCATTTTTATTTTTTAAAATGGAACCTTTTATTCAAATCCTGTATTTTTATCTCATTTTATCCAATGTATTTAATTTAACAAAGGCATCAAAAAGAAAAAAGAACCAAGGTCACAGTTCTTAAAAACAACACTCCTTTCTGTTCATGCAACTGCGAAGTTTGGCGGTTGAAATATGACTGTAATTTAAACAACAACCAAACCTTATAAAGGTGAAACTTCTTATAAAATGATGGCTTCCAATTTGCATAAGTAACTGCTTCCAAACTGCTGGCAAAACAACAGCTGAACCTTTTGCAAAAATGACCGTTAACCTTCTAAGTATATAGAATTTGTACATTTATATAACTCACACGCAATGGACATGAACTAAATATATATTCACGCTGATTGGTTGATGAAATTGCTAGGAAATGCTTCAATATTGTGCCTGTTGCTTTTCAACGAGTTCAAGGGTTGTAAAAAATGAATACTGACCTATAGTGATGTTGAAGCAGGGTGCACATTATAAACAACCCTTACGTTTCTTATGAAGTTATTTCATTGCTTTCTTGAGTTAGTATTGAATCATTCAACTTTCACAGTTGAAAGCCGGCACAACTCGAACTCTGAGACTCGTGTGTGTTCCGAAAGCAAAGCAATAAATACTAAAATATTTTTCAGCTATTCTCATCTGTAGTTTTCACTACAAATCCGAGCTAATAGGATCCTTTAAGTTTTTTGGTAAGTTTGTTTTTAAAGAAATCAATTTTTATTCTTCATTTTATAATTTATTTAAAGACACTCGTTCTAGCCACATTTATTAATAGTTTCACATATAAACTCTAGGTTCTCTAAAGTTCTATAATAAGATAGTTGACCTAAGTGGTCACAGTAAGGTATACATAGCGATTTAATGTACAAAGATGTATCGTCGTCGTTCGTTGTCATTTTTGATTGATGACTGCTGCAACAAAATTATCAGTGCTTTCGAAAATCCTTTCCAATTTTTATAATGCAAGTTAAGTCAAGTCCAATCTGTATACATAATTGTGTATTGTTTAGTCTTCCATATTCACATTGTTCATGCGCATCTTAGCAAAGTCCTCAAAGACAATGTTATCATCATCATCCTGATAGTAGCCTTTGACATTACGATGCTGCTCAATCGACTTCATCTTCTTCATAGCATTCGAACGTTTCTTCTCAACGGTGCCTATATAAAAAAAAAATATTATAAAATCAATTTATTTTCTTATTAATTTTTCTAATCTTTGAACTTACCGGGTGCTGGTTGCAAAAGCTTGAAGGGCACATCCGTTTGCATTTCACCACCAAGTGTACCACAGTTCAGCTTGATTCTCACCGAGTATGAAATGACAATACCACAAGCATCACCAGTAGACTTGCCTTCTTGGACCATTGTCGATGATGCCAGGTTGACGTCTTCATCCTTCAAATGGCCATCAAGTGCAATACCTATAGAAGGTAGAACATGTCTTGAAGAGCCTGTATACTTTTATATACCGTTTTGTGTACTTACCATGACGATCCTTGTTATTAGCTGCCAATGGTATCAAATAGAATGTTTTCGTAAGATTTGCGCCAGGTGCAATCGGGCAGCCCTCTTTGGTCTCCAGCTGTGCTACATGTTTGCTGAATTGTGAGTTGACCATCGTGATTTCGGTGTGTTGTACAATAAAGCATTTGATGTTTTTCACCGATTTCTTTGAGTTATTGCTGATTTGCACAGTCGCGGCAACCTTTTCGCCATGATAGTAAATCTCACGATCCAATGTCACTTCCAGGCTGATTTTGCCATTCGAAAAGGTGAAGCCCTTGCTCACCAACGATGATGGCAAGCGTTGACCACGGTTCATGGGCGCATACTGGAGTTTCTTGATAACCAAACTAACCATGCTGCGTTTGTGTTGGCGATCATCTTCCGAGTCAGCGACGTATGCACGAATGGTATATTCGACACCAAGGGGCTTGCCATGATCATCACCTTCTTGTTGCAGTGTCACCGAGCTGGGTGAGTTGGGTGGGAAGTGGAAGGTGAAAGGATGAGCACTCGATCCAAGCTTGCGTACAAGTTTCTCCTGCATGGGTGTCATTTCCATGTTTTGGTTGACCATGGGCACAATTTGTTCACGGCTCAAGATCAGCTCTTTGGAGAACTTGACACCCATGACTTCATCCTCTTCACGGCCATAGCGATAAATTGTAGCCAATTGGCCGAAGACACGACGGTTTTTCAAATATTCCGGTTCAACGACAATCACACCATCGACTGGATCACAATAGTCAATATGATCGATAAAATCGCGACGACCCAAGTAGAAGACAACTTTGCCGTTGGGTGTAGCTTTCTTGAAAACTTTAACAGAGACAACCATTTTGAATTGAGATTAGCTATTAAGGTAGTTCGTTCACTGAAAACCGAGTACTGTTAAATTCGCTAGAGTATTCGAGCCGTAACGTTCGCAGTTCTTCCGTTCAGAAAAATGCGATTGTACTGGCACTGGTCACTCGCTTATATACCTTTGGACGAATGGGTCCGTTGATACACTAAATGGATTTGCACGTTATGTCGTTGCTTTTGTCGTGTTCATTTTGGACATCAATGATGTTGTAGGCGAGAAGTGATGGGTACAACGTGTTAGGCAAACTAAGCGCTTTTGCTACTATTTGATTCCTACGAGTATTAGGGGTTGTTTTAGTATAACGTAACGTATATTTGTTTGTTTAGTACCTTTGTAAATTGGCTAATGTCAAGTCTAAACATTATAAGTCGTCGTTGTAGTAACCTCCAGCGAGGTCACGGTTTAGGAGGCAAACGACAGTTTATATCCAAATGCGCAATTCCACATATTCTGCTTACAAAGTTCAAATGAGATCAATTCTGGGTGTCATTATACTTATATTGTATGCAATAGGGATAAGCACATTTTAAACACAGAAGTTTGATATAATTAAAATATTGAATAAAAGATTTCGTGTATAATTGAATTTGCATTTGTATAGAAACCAGGATTGTTTTTTTTGTAAGTTTGGAATTTTGAAAATAAATATTTACTGCGACTGACACTTCTTAAATTTTAATATGTTTTAATTAATTCTTTTTTCTATTTAATTTCTTTAGTACAGTATTGTATATTGTACATTATGACGCATTTCGTCTAAGCGTCTAAGAAAAACACCAAACAAAAACTTCTGACGAGAAAGTCTTAAAACGAAAGCGAAACCTTAGAACTTAACTTGTGACCACTTAACTGACGTGTTCGAAATGCTTTAGTCGATATATTGATTGTTTTGCATTCCAAGCAATGGAAAGGAAGATGAGGAATAAAGATTTCAATTAAGGAAACAAATATTTTTGTTTTTATATTTCGCAGATTTAATTTCCTTTTCCTAGAACAGATACTTTCACAGATTAAAACATGCAGACACATAATACACCAGATCGCCATGGCTATAGTGTGCGTTTCTCACCCTTTGAGGCAAACTATTTACTGCTCGCTACTAGGTAAAACAAGCCAAATTTATCAATGCGAGTATCAATCAGAGATACGATATTTATATTCTTTGTACTTTTTTTTCCATATATCATTTTAAAAAGCCAGCTATATGGTCTCGCTGGTGGAGGTTCACTTTTCCTATTGGCTTCTTCGAAAGAAGAAGATCAAAATAAACTAACACAAATTTGTCGTCTAGAGTGGTCTGATGGGCTTTTCGATGTGGTAATTAGAAATTTATAATGTAGCATTGATATTCGTGGCTATAATCACTTTCCTTACTCTTTAGGCTTGGTGTCCCTATTCACCAGACATTGCAGCTACCGCTTCCGGCGATGGTTCTTTGCAAATCTGGTCTGGGCTTGATGCCGAATCTGCAGAGACACAACTTACACCGAAACAGCCTTTGATTTGTTTACAGGAACACAAGAATGAGATCTACAGTTTGGACTGGAGTGAAAAATGGAACTATCACACATTGCTCTCAGCCAGTTGGGACTGTACTTTGAAGTTGTGGGACTGTAATCGACAAAACTCGCTGACGACCTTCGCGGGGCACAATGATTTGATTTATTGTGCGAAGTTTTCTCCGCTCATAGCAAATCTTTTTGCAAGTGTAAGTACTGACGGTCATTTAAACTTATGGAATTCTATTGATTTTTCAGGTAAACCTCTGATGAGCATTCAGGCGGCGCATTCGAGTGAAGTCCTTAGCGTGGATTGGAGTCATTTCGATAGGAATGTTCTGGTCACAGGAGGTTCAGATGGCATGTTAAGAGCTTGGGACTTGAGGAACATGAGAACACATATATTTGAGCTTTACTCTGGGGAGTTTGCCGTGCGAAGAGTGGCCTTTTCACCTAATTCTGCAGCTGTTTTAGCTTCAGCAAATTATGATTTTACAACGAGGTGAGCATAGTTGAAGATAGGGTTTTGGTAGGCTATGTTTGAGGAGAATGTGTTTTTTTTTTATAGAATTTGGGATCTTGAGCTATCAATGGAGGCACAAGAAGTTCGCGCTGGACACACAGAATTCGTGTGTGGTCTAGATTGGAATCCTCATCTAGCACATCAGTTGGCCGACTGTGGATGGGATGCTGTGGTCAATGTTTTCACGCCAAAATTTCTCGCAGATTTCTTGGATTAGAAACTAATCATTAAAGCTATTCCTGACTACTTATATCATCTGCAACTAGAAACGTGTATATACTCGTAAAGATATGATTTACAATGATATGTGATAGATACAAACGCGACAATAGCAGGACGCTTCAAAAGTACTGAGCTAAAGTTTTCAAAGAAGACTATTTATTTTGTGATACAAACGAGTAAAAGAAAAAAAACCTTAAGGAAACCAATAAAAAACCAAAAATCGTTGCTTATTTTTCTTTTTATGACAATAAACCAACTGTTGTTTTTCTGTTGCGTTGCCCAAATATTGGTTTAATCCGGTGCCTTGGTTGCACTATAATTAGGACAAGTTAACAAGAACTTTATGGCGTTTTATTGTATTTGGTAAGTGTTACTCTGTACGTGAGCGAATGAGAGATTAACGTTTTTCTTACGATTGTTGCGATTGTTTAGATTTGAGGTACGAAAACCAACAAATAAAATGCCAAAGGTGCCAAAAACAGCAAAGATTTTTAACACGCAATGTTAGCTTCCAACTCATCATCACCATCACTATCAGCATGATGATGATGATCGTCATCATCTGCCATGCAACACGCCATAAAATACTAATTTCCTTAAGTATGGCTGCAGCTACGTCGTTCACCATCATCCAATGCGCAGCTCATTTTATTGGTATGGTATTCGCTATTTGGGCTTGGGTCTGTCAGTTTCATTCCAGGAATTGACACTCACCACCTTTGCTCTGATATAAAGGAAGTCGAGGTGTTTTCGACAAGGTGCTGCTTTACACACTTTACCAATCAACGTTGCGTCTTGAGTCGAGTGGATTGAATTGGATGTGGGTTTGAGTGGCGTGTGAAGATGATGCTTGACCAAAGAGATGATGCTTCATCCACTTTAAAGTGTTGGTTGCCTCCTTTGTTTGACTTCGGGCTAAAAAAGTAAATATTTGTTTTCAAATTGCCAATTGGCGTTGATCTGTTCAGACAGTTAGCTTTTTCATAATGAAAGTGTTTAAGTGGAAGCCCCAAGATATTGAATCTTGGATCTGACCATTGTGGATACTTGTTGCAGCTGGCGTAAGACAAACAACTATAATTACATTCTAAATTATCACTCTCTCTTGATCGAGTTGATAAAACAAAATAAACAAGAATTAGGTTTAATGTGTGTTCATATTAATCAAAATTAATTTAAGTTGCGGCTTGATTTTAATAAAATCGGGAATCACAACAGGTACGAAATAAGATAATGCGTTTTTTTATATAAGAAAAATTTTTAAAATAAATAACAAAATTTCTGTTCGAATGAGAGAGAGAGAGAGAGAGAATAGTATTGAAAATTATCACAAGCAGATAGCGCTGCTCTAAATTGAATTTCCGGTGAATGTCTCTAATAATAATGTTGGTCATGCGACATTGGTCATGGGTGCTGAAGCTAAATATTGATTCGTTACAATACATACAATAAATACTATGACTGACAAACATGACCAAATTAGAAATATGTGCTCTAAGTTCCCCATAGTCCGCTTGAAACATAGGGCAATTTCGTAATTCATATCAATTATTATTTATTTATTTATTTACAGGATTAGATTATGTACATTTTAATATATAACCTAAGTTTTAAGGAGTGCCTTCGACTCGTCTGCCTTAAATAAAAAAGATTAGATTAAATTACTAAGTTTACAGGATTTGATGAAGGATACTATTTTGCTAATATTATCGAGGGAAGGAAATTGAATTAATGTGCAAGCTAGAATGTCTCAGAAGAGTTGTGTTCTAGGGATGTGGTGATTTATGCAATCATCTAGCAGGTGTCTTATTGACAAGGAGCCACCACAAATGTTAGGTTAATTATTTGACTTGGAAGATATTCAAAACCATTAAAATTTATAACTATCTTTTAGATATCTTTTAACATGAATATGATTCGAATGATGGCGGGAGTCTTAACAGACCTTAGCAACATCGGGGTAAAGGCTTAAAGTATGCACACCCACCATCAAGATTTCTGTTACATCTGTGGAGATGAGGACGAATTTGAAAATCAGTAACACGTCTTCTATGACCTCCTTGCTCTTCTTACTTCAGAAAGGCTAGATATTACCTCGTTGAATAACAATAATTCGTTTGGAGCACTACTACTATAACTCAAATTCCTACCACTCAAAGTGTGTCAAGCAGTTGTAGTAACTGCAGTGGTTCGACATCCACAGCCAAAAGTAGTTGTTAAGCCATCACCGAGTGTGTCTTTAGATTACTGAACTGTTTCTTGGTGCCTTTAAGTTTGTGGTCGAAAATACCAGCCTCATATAAATTGTTTCACCTTTCTATCTATAGCAGGCAAAGTTCATAGATACCGGATAATGAAACTTCCTTAAGATAAATGGAAGCTGCTTTCACTGTTAATAAATACATTTATTTTCTATATATGTATATAATATTTCCATTCAGATATCATTTTGCACGCTTTATTAAGAAGATTCTAGCCGGAAAGTTTTACTGGTCAAATCGTTCTTAAACCAAAACTTCAGACTGCAATGAAACAAATATAAATGTTATTCTATAATATTTGTTATAACTTTCGTAACAAACTGTACTCATGCGAATAAATGATCATAAAGGGAGACTAGAAAAGTTAGTTTTTGTGCGTTCCATTACCTGAGGTTGAAGTCGAAGCTTACTAACTTCTTTAACATTGTATATGCTTTTGTTTTCTTTTGTTGTCAGCTTGGCACCCAAATGCGCAGTTTTCTTTTTCGTTCCCTGATACCTCAGCTCCTACAAATATGTAGATCCAAAGATCTTTCTTGGTCGCAGCATTGTTGTTGTATCAAGTGTACGCTGCAATTTAAATTGCCTCCAAGAACATTTTTGATGGCGATCACGCGCCTTTTAAATCTTGCTTCACAATCTTACCTTGGTTTGGGAATTTTTTTGTTTATGTTCTTTTTTGTGGTTCTTTCACATCTTCCACTTCATTTTTACTTTTTACACGTTCTTAAGGTGTACATACGTACCCTCTTGATTCTCTTATATTCCTTCATCACTCCATCGATTTTTTTTTTGTTTTTATTGTTGTTTTAATTCTTTTTATTTTCGCGGCATCGAAAGCCGTGGTGCTTTTTAATCGCCACCACTTCTTGACCTGTTCACGCAGACTGCTGAGAAGCATCTTAGCCGTTTCTTTCTTTTTTATTCTTCAAAAGATCACTTTGTCTGTTCATCCAAACTTGGTTAAGTTGCGTTCTGTGTGTGTGATGAATGGCGGCGTGAAGACTTTGTTGGCGCACTTCGCTTGACATTGGAGCGTGAGTGAAGTGGAGTGAAGTGAAGTGAAGTGGTAATGGAGAGAAGCCAGTTTAATGTCTTATGTTTAGTGCTTACAAAATGTTCCTGTTGTTGTTGTTTGTTGTCGGTTTAGTGATCCATAAACTTGAAAGAATTTTAGGACAAAGTAATTCTGCTCGTGCTTCAGCTTAATATGGTGCTACAGAGCCAGACGCCGAGAAGCTTTATAGTATGCTTCTAACTGTAATTTTCACTTTATCCAAGGGTGAGAAACACTTGCTATACAAAGAAATAGTAGATGAAGGAAACCGAGGTAAGCCACAGTTGATTTTCTTGACGCCTAGTTTTTAATACCCCCCGTGATTTACGCCAGAATGGTTTTTGACGCTACATACACAGACGAAGGCAGCTATTTCTGAAATATTCTCTGTATTCTAGAGGAGACTACATGAAACACATATACACGCACATACAATTCAAATAAGCCAAACTAACAAGATACGTTAACAAGTGTCCTTTCTACGGTTGCTTTGGACCTACCCAAAAAAAACGAGATGTGCGTGGGTGTGTCATTGGTAAAAAAAACTGTGTAAGGATCTTGATAAGATGAGAACCAAATTCAACAAAAAAAAAGTACTTAAAATATCATTCCTTTTTTACAATAAAAGAACCGGAAGCAATTGTCAAGCGATTGTGGCTACCTGTATTCCACACACAATCTCATAATCTAAGGATAAAAAAGGGAAAGACAGCAAACAGATAACAAAGAGCGGCTAATAATTAAAGTTGCAAAGCAAGAAAATAGGCAAGGAAGAACAACAGAACAAACATGTGCTAGCAATTAATTGAATTCGGTATATAAAAACTATAAGGAATTCTATTCGAAATTTGAAAGAAAAGGATATGAAAAACGGATGTGCGTTTACAGTTAGAAGCATCATAAAGTGTGAATTTGAGTACGTCCAAGGTAAATTTACAAAACAATGAATGATTATGCAAACTAAGGAACGATCGAACGAACGAAGGAAGTAAGGGACAACAACAACAACAGCAGTAGCAGGAACTTGTCAAAGGTGTTGATGTCCTTAATGGAACGCATATTGAATACTCAATGAGATAAGACGAAAATGAAAGAAATTCAAATTGACGCAAGATTACATAATAATTTACCTACTACCACAGTGAGTCAGGCACGTACGACGTTTATGATCATGACTCTGACTTCTTTGTTTTAGAGAGAGTAGAAAACCATTATGGGATTATGACATAACGAGCCCGTGCTAAGTGCTATTTTTATGTAAGGTGCCCGATGTAGGCCGCGCTCTCAATGCACCCAATGCACTTTTTAAAGGTCACAATAAGCATGAGAAATAGAACAAACGCAGGACACAATATTATGCAATATTCAATGGAACAACAGATCCGAGTCATAAAACTAAAACATCATTTGATCTTGACTTTTACAGATCTAGATCTATGACAGAGAGCGAAGCATATATTGCTCTTGTGTTGGCAAAATTAGCAGACCCTGCAGAGCATAAAAATAAAATTGAGTGGAAAAAAAGGAAAATTTTATGACACGTTGTTAAAAAATTCAGGACAACGAGAGCGAGAACAGGACGGGACAGGACTAAACAGAATGGCTCTGTTATGTGAGCTGCACTATATGCACTGTAACGATTACATAATTCCGAGCAAAAAACAAGGACATATTATGGTTGCTTTTTGTGTATCCCGCTGATTTTTACAATATTTTTTCATGTGGAAAATATGAAATATGACATTCTAAGAAAAATCATATCTATTCCATGCTTTCTGTTAAATAGTTTACTAAAAACGCAGGGTCAATTACATCTACGTTACTTTTTCATATACATATTTCTATGCAATTTTTAGTATTGATCTCTTTTTAGTTTAGTAGATGTCTCTGTACTTTTTGGTGTTCTACAATATTTTTTTTAAATTTAGGACTTGGTTTTTGACGTGTGTCCTATTTTTGTGATCTAATTTTTACGCAAATGCGCTCTAATTGTTTTTTGTATTTAGTTTAACAGGCCAAGCCAATAGGGCTGACGCCACCTTTTTTTTTTTGTTGGTATGAAGTGTGCTCATGTTGGTTTTTTAGATTGGTGTTCCATGGTGAGTTTTATGAGGTTTTTTCGCTTATTTTTTTTTCTTGGTTTTTGCGGCAAACCAAAGGACAAAAAAAATTGTCCTAGATAAACAAAA
Organism: Amiota minor; assembly: GCA_037043295.1. Classification (NCBI taxonomy): domain Eukaryota; kingdom Metazoa; phylum Arthropoda; class Insecta; order Diptera; family Drosophilidae; genus Amiota; species Amiota minor. Next base: position 5,774,146 of record JBAMAW010002187.1, on the reverse strand, counting down.
AATTAGGACAATATTTGTTTGCAATCCATGTGATACTCGTACAAGTAAATATTTTCTTATTTTTATGGCTCTTCTGATGAATGTAAGTGGAAGTATGTAGAATAATGAGCAAACTAAAAATTCGCAACTTATTTAAATTATCACGAGGGAAGATTTTTTTAAGATTTTTTGATATCATAGAAAGAAGTATTTGGCGACAACAAGAAGAAGAGAATGAGAAAACTGATTCTGGCAGCAAATGATTTATTCTCAAATTAGTCTCAGTTTTTTTTTTAATTTAGCTAACTTTTATAAATAAATAATAATAATAATTTGTCTTAAGAAAAAGTAAATACCGTAGAAATAGTCGAAACAACTGAGCATCAAATGACATTCGATCTTTTAAAATCGATTCTATTGTAGACTGATTGATGTTACACTTCTCTTTGACGACTTCGAGATAAAGTTAAATGAGTAAACTTTTGTTTTGCATGTAATATTGTAATGAAAATAAGGGTATGCCTTACATATTGATGCCGCGCTTTCTGGTGATGGATCTTTATCATCCTACAAGCCACATGTTTATTGAAGGAAAAAAGAAATTGCAATCTTTCGAACAAAAAGCGTTTTTTAAAATTTTTCTAACAATATAAGGATTTTTTTTTGATATCAGAGAGAAGTGTGTTTAAAGAGTACGAAATGAAGAGGAATAAGACAACTTATTCCAAGCATCATGCCCACTACAGTAGTTAATAATATCGTAAGTAAAAAGAGAGAATGCAAGATACGTCCAAACATGTCTTAATCCGATCTTTAGTTTTAGTTATAAAATGCTAAGATTTTGAAAATCATCAAAATCATTTCATATTATTCAGTATAAAATGTGCCAAATATGTAACACATTTCTCCAATTTCCAACTTTCCTTACGAATTACAACCAATTTTAATTGACTAACTGATCTAAACCAAAATCAGCTACTTATAACATTTTGCCAATCTATAACGCAATCAAATGATAATAAAAATATTTTCCCTTTAATATGTAATTTTGAGTTATTAATAAATATTTCCACAAATTCAAACAATTTATAATAAATAAAACAGAAATTTTATTTTTTTTCATTATTTTTGACGGTGAAGGACGTTTTGTTTGTTCACAACAAACAAGGTCGCAAAATAAAAATGTAAAATTCTTCAAATTCATTTCTGATCACGAAAATAAAAATTTTGAAATAACAATAACCAAAGCAACAATAAGAAAAATAACACATTTCTCATCATCATCAGCATCGTCATCATCAAGAGCATCATTATCATAATCATCAAAATAAAAATACACGACAAAAATACTCTTGCGAAAGTGTTTTCGGAGTCTCATGGCTAATTTTAGACTCCAGGCAGGAAGGCAAATGGGCAAGTGGCGGGCAGGCAAGTAAGTTTACTTGAATTTGTATTCGAAGGCGTTGATTTTGATCGGTCACTAGTCAGAGAACAGAGAACGATCGAAGCCCACCTCCACATCCACATAATTATAAAGCAGCAAATTGACGTGCGCCTCCATCCAATGACGCTGTTTGTTAGCCACAAGCCGATACCATGACGCGTTGGTCATGCGGTTTTTGGCGTCTTCTAAAATAAGAATCACATTTGAAAATCTTTAGCAGAATAACAAAATTATTGTATTTTTGTGCTGTAGTTTTCTCAAAAACAAAAATTTATAAATAATAAAAAAATAACAAAAAAGAAACTTCCTCAACTAAATTCATTCATTTTTCTAAAGGCGCAAACAGAGAGAGGAAAACTTAAATATGAAAAACAAAATACAAAATTGCTCGTTATTTTTGAGATCTGGGAAAATTTTTCTTAAAAACAAAATTCTTTTCATCGCATTAAAATGGACGAACATGAAAAAATAACAACAGCAATAATAATGAAGATTTGCCAAGAAAAAAATGAAATGAAATGAAATTTCATCAAGTCAATGACGTCAATTGATCGTGTCAGTTGAATGATTTGAAAGCGGGATCTCGGTGGAGTTGGGGAAAAGAAGAATATTTTGTTTTTCACAGTGATGAAGATGAACAATTTTTACACCTTGGTGGGTGGGGTTTAATTCAGTTCCGTTCAGTTCAGTTTGTTTTGCTTTTGTCAGGCCTTGTTATGCTTCGTTTTGCTCTGATTTGAACATTTTTATTTAGAAATCGTAGAAATCAAGTTAAGTCTGTTAATGCCAGACGTAGGCGCGTGGGCGCTTTATTGATGACGCGTGAACTAAAGTTTTTTTTTTAAGATTTATCCATCAATGTTTCCGCGTGCCGTGTTCAACATAACATTGAATAGATGGAAGGTATTTTTGGCAACAATATATAGAACAACTTTCGTTATAACTCTTCATGTTGAATTCAACTTTTGATTCCAATCCAAACTCATCATTAATACAATTGCAAACGCCTTGGCTCCTGTAATCATAATTGAACAATCACATTTTTCAACTAAAATAAGATTCATGCCCATATGCACTAATACCATCATTTTCTGATTGATATCGCGGCCACTTAAGGCCAAATTAAAAATTAGCGCTTTGCACATGCGTAACAAGACGTGAGGCGGTTCCCCAACAGAACTTCAAAAGCTCGAAGCATTAACTACAGAACTCTTATTAGTTCCCTTGTTTCTTTGTACACAATGATCTACACTGCACTTCACTTCGATGGCGTCATTTAGCTATAAACAAGGTGCCGAAAATGTCTTCGATTCAACACTACAACGTTTGGATCCGATAGTCTTGTGTCTGTGTTCTTGTCATTTCCGTTTGCAGTAAATTAACCATCATTAGGAAACAAATCAGATGTAATCAACATCAGCAGCAGCAGCAGCAACAGCAGCAACAGCATCAGCATCCAATTTATATTTGGTTCTTTGAATGTAAGGCGTGTCCTTGTATATCGTCATGTAGTGTTCCTCGATACTTTAAAACAAAACATTCTTGCTAAGGCTCTTCTAAATTCAGTTCAGTTTTTTGCTACAAGTTATATTTCTCCTACCTCAGCCTCTTGCTGATTTGTAGCACAATCTGTTATTTCAATCAGATGCCTTTAAGTTAAGTCGTTCAAGTCCTGAGGCCATGATGTCATACAAACGCGTAAACACCTGGCGCGAGATGCTGATGTTGTTCGAACGCGCATTAAGATCTTTAAAATAATAATGAATTTTAACAATAAAATATTGTAGTATCTCATTTTGTTTGTCTTACATCGAAAAACATGTTGAAATATTGACAGAATGACTAAGTACAGTGATGGCACTTAAATGGAAACCTGCCCATTCATATGGAAAACTTCAACAAAAAATTCTCCATTTATTTAAGAAACTCTTTAAAAAATTGCTTATATTTCTGGAAATCTCTTTCATTGTTTCATATTTATATAACTTATTAATTCTAATTTATCAATTCAACTTTTGTATGCACTCACTGTTAAATTCATTTATTTGTTCGCTTCCAAAATTTAATTGCCTACGAAATACAGATATTCCGAAAAATAATAAATGTTGGATTGACTCTTGGAAGCTCTGGGCTTTTCGTTTACGAATGTAACCAATCAATGGCATTTATTGTAGTTGAAATTATTTTTTTTGTTTTTGTACGGGGACAATGAGAGTGAAATCAAGGATTGATATCGATTGCATGCTTATTTATAGATTTTGACGACTATTGATTAACCTTCCATTAGCAGTAAATCAAACAGTATCAGAATATAATTATAGATCGGATAAGATAATGAGATCTAGGCTACATTTCTATGGTGATGTTCATGTTTAATTCCGCAGTAAGACTTGAAATACAAAAGAATTCATATAGTTTCAAAAGATCGAGATCAGGAGTCTAACTTCAAATTAGAATATATGTACTTATATTCCAAAATACTGGAATTTTTTAATTGTCATTTATGCTTTCATAACTTTCCCTGCAGAATCTGCGATGCCAGTGAGAATCCCCAACTCGTTTCTTGGTTTTATATCTATCAATCAATACCTAAGTTGTTTTGAAAAAAAAAAAAAGGATTCAAAACAAAGGTCTTATACTCTAATTTATCAGATAATTTTTCCTCTCGTTTCCTTATTAATATTTTCGTATGTTGATAGCCTCACTTCTAGGTTTAGAGCCCTTACAGTGTATCAATTTTAAGATTATCATTGTTTTCTTATGCCATTTGGAAATCCATAATTCATATGCACTACACCCACAATTGTAGGGTAACATATGCTTTACTAAAAAGTGATTGTAAAAGCGAGCTAAATTTTTTTCATTCCTTGTATCTTTTTTGACCCTTTTTTTACAAAAGATTTTTCAGCTGCTGTTGCCGAACATTAACAACAAAATTTTGTACATTTTATGAGCTTCGCCAACAACACTAACAACAACAACAACAACAACAAGTTAAGCAAAGAGAACAACAAAATTGTGACATATGCGAAAATTCATTGTCGCGTGTGGCACTCTACACTGAAATCTTGTTGCAGCAACTTGTTTTAACGTTCCTCGTCTCTTGGCTCTTTGCTTTGCTGTAAAAATATTTACGATGCGGCGGATTTTGAATGCAACTGCGACGAGTCCAAGTCCAAGCAAGCAGAGCATGTTAGTGTAAGGACCGACTGTAGCTCCCTGCCGCACTTCTTGACATTGCCTTGACGACGCATCGCAACGCTTTTATCAGGCGCAATTCATCTACGTGCGAAGGCACAGGCACAGGTGCCGTACGGACATCAACTATACTGTAGATACATTTATATACTTATAAATGTAGTTATGAATGTGGATCTGTGCATGTGAATGGTGTAGGTATACAGATTGTATTGTATGTAGTATATGTGTAATTGGTGCCACATTGCAAGCTTGTCTCACTCACCATATCGATCCGTTTCGACCGAACGTTGCATTCGCATTCATCCACTGACTCGACGCATTATCATTTGCTGATCGCATTTTAAGCTTTTATGCATTTTGTCGTATTAACGTAACACAGAAAATACTTTAATATTGGGATTATCTCCATTTTGGTCGTCGCAACCAGACAGATAGAGAAGACTAAGCCGCCAGCTACGCCAAGTAAAAGTTTCATTTAAACGTTCGTTTAACTACTGTTAATCCTGTTGAGCTCAACCAAGTCAAGTCAAGCCAAGTTAGTGGAGTTAAGACCCAACGAAGGTTGTGCGCTCAAATCGTGCGTGAATGCAATTAACGTATTAACGGATTTTGTTCGCATTTTTCATATTTCAACATTTATATTTTTTGTTCTCTCATCTTTCATCTTTTGTTATTATTATTGTTGTTGTTGTTGTTAAATATTTTACAAAAATAAATGTCAAATATTTGACTGGCGGTGTTTTCTTGCTTTGTTTCTTTCTGTCTTATTGTTCACTCAGGCTGCCGCAGTAGCTTTGTGTCATTTTTAGCCACGCGAACAATTCATTTTTTCATCTTCATTCTCTAATCCCCACTATCTCCTTTGGTTATATCGACCATTCGTTCGTTATCCGTTGGATGTTCGCCCCACCACTTTGAAATGTTACAATGTGACGGAATGCGGTCAATTCATTTGTTTGTTGCCCATCACATCCCTTCCATCTTTGGACGCCGTGTGCTCGACGTTTGAATTGACTTTAAATGTTTATTATTTATCTTAATTTTTTATAGCTTTTATTTCAAATTTTTTTTCATACAATATACTCATCGATCCATCTCATTGATCCCAATGTTCTTCGACGCGCATTTCCATGTTCCGTTTCGTGTTTTCTGTTTCAGTTCGTTGCTTACCGTTGTTGATTTGTTTAAATTGTTTCTGTTCTCTTTCAATCGTTTATTTTTGTTCTGTCGTGCCATTTATTGAATTAATGAATTTGTCATGCTCAGGTGACTTAAATGAGCAAACACAATAACATCGAGGCAATATTTAAACATTCTATCAAATTCAGATGAACTACCAACATCAATACAGATCAGTAGTTACTTAGTCTGTTTTGAGAAGAAGTATTATAACTTTTTTCCTAATCCCAAACTCACTCATAGCCAGATTTCTTATGAATCCTTAGAACAACTCACGCTAATCCGGCAAGCCATCTATACTTTTTGATCTAAGATCTTTTGGCCACTTAGCGACTAATTTTTGTTGTCGGTTGCAGTTCTTGACAAACAAATCCACCCGACAGCCATAAGCAGATAAACAACAGCCGCATCATGTTTGTTTGCACGTTCATTAGGTCGGAAATCCTTTAAATATTTTTTTAAAGGCACTCTCTGGTTCTCAAATATTTAAGTTAACTACTTGTTTGCGTACACAAAAGACGGAACGAAAACAAGTAGTAAAAGAAGTAACATGGATCACAGAGTGAGAGGAACGTGCGAGAGGTTTATGTTTGATGACCATGCTGATGGTTGATGGTTGATAGCTGATGCTGATGACGATGACATGCATCGTAGATTTCACAGTAGTAGACAGTAGCCTGCCTGATGTTTGATGTAAACGAAATCTGGGTGGGCTCAAGCGTGTACGAAACTATTTTGATAGGCTTCAGCAGCAAGAATTGAGCGGAGCTCACTCACTCACTCACTCACTGACTTACTCTTTGTTTATCTTCCGACAACTGGCGTCAAGGGACTGTCTCGATCTCGGTCGATGGACAATTCTTTGGCAAGTCGTGTCAAGTCAAGGGATCGCACGTAAATTTAAGCAGAAAAGTGATTAATGTCAAGCGCGATGGCTTGGAAGCCAAAGGTATCTTCTCTAAGACTCCTAAGTTTTTCTTATTTTTTGGATTTGTTCAATCTTCAAGACAAAAATAAACAACATAATCAAGCGTACATCCGTCGCCATTGTCATCATCATCATCAGCATTCTTAAGGAACATGAGTACAGCAAGACCTCAGTTTCAGTTTTGAGTTGGGCGTGCGAGTTGTCTAAGTCGCGTATCGTTAGAGTCTAAAGTTATGCTAATAGGATGCAGATCTCTTCATGCCACAACAGTTCGTCACACAATCACATTTTTATTGATCATTCTAGGTGAGAGAGAGATGGAGACGAACCTGTAGTCTTTGGATAAAGAAAAGTAAAACGAATAAAACACAATTCTTGGAATTCTGTTTCAGACGCAGGTTCTGGAACCTAAACCCAAGCGAGCTCCGGACTGTGCACATACTGAATTTAGAATTAGTTTTCAAATTTAAAGCCTCGAAAGCCTTAAGCCAAGTTAAGTTGAGTTAAGTAAAGTCAAAAACACAAAGCTCAATGGGCAATGGGCAATGGCGACGCTTCGCGTGTTTTGATGAATAGCAAAAGACACGCATGACAAGGCAACATACTATAGTCTGGGGAAGGATGGAGTGACGTGCAAGATACTTAGAGGCCAAGCACAGGAAGTTGGGGCACGCGCGTTGTTGAATGAATAGATGAATTTGTTGTGTATGGATATGTGAATCTTCAACACACTTTCCACCATGTCTGTCGCCAACGCCGCCAACTCTGTTCATTCAGTCATGAAGAAGCACGTCATGACAAAGATAACGATGACTGTTGACAACAACAATTGTCATCATCGTCGTCGTCAAACAATTTGCAATTCGATCCTCTATAACAATAAGAAGAGAATCCTATATACTTCTCTGCATACTCTGCTAACTCTAGTAGGTCTGGCAAATATTGTTTCTTGGCTCGTTCGATCGTGTTGGTATTTCATTTGGTCACTGGATTTGCATATGAATGAAGTTGAAATTGCCAGAAGGGTTGGTGTCTCTTCGTACGAGTTTGGGCTACGCATGCGCACAATGTCAGTGATCTGGAAAGGCTTTGCTTTGATGAAGAACTGTCAACATTTTAAAATATGCCCGTCGTTGGTCAATGACCATTCAGCAAACAGTTGGTGGCAGTGATGTTCCTAACTTTACATTTCAGATTGCTGTCCACATGCGTCGCTCGACTGCACTCAATTAGCATTTGATGAGAAACTTTGAAAACAATGAATGCAAAACGCGCTCGTGTCCAGACTTTTGAAATAATGTATGAAATGCAAATATGTTAAGGTCTTCTGTTTTTTACAATTTAACTTTTTTTTTTTTGCATTTTTGTGATATTTTCAACTGGTTTTTTAAAGGGCTTTAAAGAATTGAACACCACCACCCGCTGTGTTCCAGCATCAGCATCAGCAACATCAACAACAGCATCCGAATTTGAAGGCAGCTTTAAATCAATTCCTTTAATCACATAAAAATGATAAAAAATTGTTTGGAAATTCACTTAATAATTAAATTATTTAACTTGTTTTTGATGGAATTAGCTGTATTGAAGCGTAAACTTTGATATACAGCATCTTTTGTGTCGGAATTTTGCGCGTAATTACGTTTGAATGGAGCATTAAGAGTATTAAAAGCGAGAGATTTATTTGAACCGGTTTATACTATGAAGGTACATACATAGTAATTCTACAGATGCGATATGTTTTAATTTTCGATGAATTTGAGATTGAAAGAAACTTATCAGAAAGGCCGATACGATGATGAAACCAGAGTGACTGATTGATCAGGGTGTTGTTTACTGAGAAGACGCACCTGTTTAGCATTCAAACAAACTTGAACCCATAATCTGTCGAATTATAGGTATAGTTCCACACCTAACTATGGCACCATCCACCAGTGCATTGTTGCACTTTCGCTTATTCTTATTAAATCGCTATTGAGCCACGCCCTGCGTCATTGCCTTAAGTGGCTTAAACTGAACGTTGGGTCAGACAATCGGGCGCAAATAACAGCCTTAAGGTGCTAACTTGGTCAAGTGACGGAGTTGAGTTTTACACAAAACAAAACCCACAATTAGGTCGATTTAACACTTGTAAAGACGTTTTTGCTTTGTGTGCTAATGAGGTACAAAGTGTTGCAGGAATCAGAAACGAATCGAATGAAATTAACATACAACTCTTTCAGGCTCGACTTGGTCTGGCATGGCTTTGAATCAAACATTGCCTAAGTAAATTACTACATACTTGGAGCAGGGTTTTAATAAAGTTTGGATAAATGCACAGCGCCGCTTCACAACAAAAAAAAAAAGCTTTTTGGTTTCTGCCGACGAATAAGCAAAATTCTGACAAAGGATAACAATGGCCAATTGGAACAAGTTCATTTGTCTGCATTTCTGGAAGACTGTCTGGTGGTAATATTGTATATCAAGCGGCAGCAGGAGAGTGCAACTCGTGTCCAATTATGGCCAAAATTCGTCAATTAAAGGTTCCAAAGATTTTTGACCACAATGCAAACCAATGCAATGTTTTATGTTGTCTGTATGGCAGATGTTAAGGACAACAGATTTTTTTTTTTCTGTGGAGTACCATATTATCCTTTTAACTTCAGCATAGCTCACTCTCAGTCAGTCAGTTAGTCAACTAGTCGATGTCTTGTTATTTCTTTCTTTGAAAATTCTTTGATTGTATTCAAAAAGACCCTTTGGTAAGACCAAAGCTCACAGCAGGACATCAGTTGAAATTAAAACTAGTCAAGGTCACAATACTTTTTGAAAGAATCACTTTTAATAGTCTTAAATTCCGTCTTTAGTGGTTTTTAAGTTGGTATTTTGTGGTGAAAATCACAACTGTTTCTGAATTTTCTCATGAATTGTCATACACATAATAAAAGGATTTTGAATACCTTTACGTTATAAGATTATACATATCATATCCAGTTTGTGGTTATTAAACCAGAAAAATCTAGTACAAATTTCGTTACAGATCCAAAGAAGCTTCATTTGAATTGTGGTTTTGTTGATTAATAAGCTGTTTCAAGTGTAAACTTGAATAATCCTATCAAAAGCTGCTTTAAACCAGATTAGGCCAAACTTATCTACAACAAAATTTTGCTGTTCTAAATTAAAAATAATATAAAAAGACAAAAAAGAAAAAATCAAATTAAAAAATAAGAAAATAAAGTCATGTCAGCTTGAAATCAACTTAACGTGATTCTATGCAAATTTCAAAAGTAATCGATCATCGGTCTACTTACGTTCGTAGGAACTTCACTCTCCATATGAACAGTTCTACAAACCAAAGTATTGTTTCCAAGATAAATTGCATTTCTGCATTGTTCGCTTGATATTGTATTGCTCCAATACATATTTTTCTTGTTGTGCACACTTATTTTTATTTGTCATATACTTATTTACTCGTATATCGAATTTGATATTGTTTTCAGTTTCTTTGTTGTTATTTTGTACTTTGAGTTGACATTGACAATGAGCGCGTGTCGACACTCGAGGTGAGGTTTATTCTTATATAAAAATATACTATGTCTGAAAAGCATTAAGCGAAGTTAATGACGCATCAAATTATGCCGCCGAAAATGTTTCATAACACAAAATATTAGGGTTAACTTGGTTAAATGTTAATGTATCTTAATTCTGATGCCGAATTTGTAAGATTAATTCGAAAGAGAAAACCCGATCTCTGTTTAAGTGATAAAAATTTGAGAATTTCCATATCGCTCTATGAATGTTGAACAAATTTTGAGAAACGTTTTAAGGGCTAAGGCAGAGGTTCATAAAAAGCCAACCTATAGGTTGTTTTTTTCAGAGTTCATTAAAACGGCGGCAGCATTAAAATTTTCAAGATATGGGACTTTCTTTTACACGATGTGTATTATAAATAATGTTTTCCAACCTCTGTTCTAAGATCACTTACTGAATTGTGAAAAACTTCGTCTATGTCAACAATAGGAAAAGAAAAGTAATTAGATTTTTATTCTAGATATTTATTGTATTGTACTTTCATTGCTCATTCATGTTTTCATTAACTTTTTTTAAATTATCTCTCCGAAACGCAAAAATTAAGCAAATCATCACTCAAGACAAAATATCACCTCATCAAGTTCAATTTTTTTGACAAAATGTACATAAACTCATCGGTGCTACCTGTTGCACGAATTTAGTGTCTCGTTGCCTTCTTCGAGTTGATTAATGGGGCTTCAATTCGACGGAACCATGTACCAATGTATCACTGAATGTGGAACTGGAAGTCTAAGTTAAAGACTAAAATTGGGATTGAGACGAGTATCAAAACGTAGCGACATACAGACGACATAAACGCTAATTTGAGGCAATCAACAAAGTCCAAACGCGTTATGTGTGTGAAGGTCCTGTTTGGTTTGGATCGGTGCGGATCCAATATGATCTCGTATGTCGTTGCTGTTGCTCCTGCTAAAGCAGTTCGAATTTTGTACAATTTGATTAATTGCATGAACATTACTCAAGTTGGCTGCTGGCTGGGGCAGTTGTAAACAGAAATAATGTTACTAACTTAATCTCGAATTGGTTGAAGTTTTTGCAATAAAACTTGATAATGTTGTTTAAAGATGAAAAAACACAAAACGATTTCACTGGAATCGAAACTGAAGATATCAACCCGTTGAAAAATGGAAACATGGAAACACTTCTGCAGTAACCTCCTGCCTAATGGATGTATGAGAGACGCAAGAAGCGGCGTGTTGACTGATGAAATTAATGAGCGATTTTTATAGTTTTGTTAAAAAATTTAATTGCCTTCTTTCGGAGGGCGATTGAATGTGTCAAGACTGTACGACTGTATGTACTTGTCCTTGAGCAAGAAAAGATTTCCTTAAATGTGAAGAAAAAAGTTAAACCAAAAAATATAGAAACTTTAATGACCGCAAACAAAAAATTCGACAGAAAATCTCAAGGTAATTGCCAAATCACATCACATAACATCAAAAAAAAAAAAAAAAAAGAGACATTTTTAGTTGAAGAATTAAGCAAGTCCTGGTCTTGGTCTTGGTGCTTTGGTTCTTTTTTGTTTTTATGAGGGTCACGACTCAACAATAGAAATTTAGAGCGTTCTTCTGGCATAATTTCGCATAATTTATTAGTGCAGGGCGTGCGCAGAACACCGTGTGACGTAACTTATTCATACATATACAAATATGTAAAGACAAGAATAGAACAAAAAAAAAAAAAAAAAAAAGAAAGAAAGAAAAACAATGACAATGGCACAAAGCAGATTAACGCAAAAAAGAGAACAAAAAAAGAAAAATATTGTTCGCTTTTTTTCACGTAACTTCTTGGAACTCCACAACCTCAACGGACAATGACTCGACAGACATCGATCAGTCATCATATTTGGTCAATTTTCTCTAAAATTCCAAATTCGCTGTTCCATTTTCTTGTCCTTACAAGAAAAAAATCAAACATAAAATTTTGTTCGCATTTTTTGTTCTAATTATTTTTTATGAGTGCGAAAAATTGATACGAAAAATTGTTTCAAAAAAGGTCCTTATTAGTGCACTGTTTTTTGTAGATTTTTCCTTTCTTGTGGTATGTGGCATGCTGAACTGCGCTTTGCTTTGATTTTTTGTTTATATTTAACGTTATGAGGTTTGTTTTTTGAATTTTCTTGGTGTTTGGTCAAATAAAAAAAGAAAGAAAAGTTGGCACAGTTTTCTAATAATTGGTGCAGTTTTTGTGTGGTTTTTTTCCTCTCCTATTCTAATTTTTTTTTTGTAGTCTTGTATGTTGAGGATCTGTGGTTGTAGCTAAAGAATACATTTCGAAGTCCTGCTGAGCACTGTTGATTTAATATAAAGGTGGAAAAAAAGAAACAGTTCATACGTTTGATCCGATTAATTTATTTGATATTAAAACTTGACCCATTTTCAGAGTTTAAAATCATTTATATTATATGCGAATAAGTCATGATGATCAATTTAAGTGGGTTATGTTAATGAGAAGAGGAAATAGTAGCGTGTTTTTTTTTGTCATCATGATAGTCTAATGTGAACCATTCTTGTACACACAGATAACCACACATAGAAACAAAGGGAAGTGCAGAGATATCTTCCCATACTTAATAAAAAGCTCATGGAGCAATTAGAATTATGGGGTGTGCTAAAATAGACCCAACAAAGCACTGAGTGACGAGGTGTCTAGCTTTTGCCCTTCCTCATATCCAATACAACTTAGTTAATTTTTCCCTGCTGTTTATCTTAGAAGGTTTTGTTTCTCATTTTGTGTCACAGTTTGTAACTTCCTAAATGCTCTAATTACCAATTTTAACCTTTACTAATGAGTTAAAAACCTTGACGGATTTTCCAAAACCGAAAATTTAACCCATAAACCTTTGGACACAGCACGCTCTACTTAGTCTTGGCCTGATTTGGCAGAGTCTGACGATAAGTCATCACTTTCACTGTGACAAATCATAAAAACAGCTTGACTGGACACGACGCCATTCAATTCGTCTTACTTAAACCAATAAATTTATATTTCAAATATCTCAATTCCTTTCCTTTCAGGATATTTTCGACTTAAAAAGGATTCCTTACTACTTTGTTTGTTCCAATTAAAATGTTAAACTAGAGTAAACAAATAAAAATGTTGAAATTCCTATGAAGATGTAGAGTATTCAGAGAACTTGGCTTTGTTTTAGTTTTGAAACTGTAACAAAAAATGCAGCAAACATGCTAAAAAAACACAATAGGTTACCGAGTTAAGAGACGAAGGATTCATGGGAAAATGCACGAAAGCGTGCGCGTGCATAAAATTTAGGGCAAGGTCAACTTTTTATTAGTCCAAGGAAAGGGGTGAACAGCAAAAAGATGAAAAAGAACTGAAAGCAGCACAAAAAACAAAAGCAAAATTCCGTTTCTAAGAAGAAAATGAGTGCAGACCTTGCAGGACACTGAACGCGAAAGTATTGTAATACTACTACTTATTTGTATAGTGAAAGATGTTTTGTGCTACAAAAAAATAAAGGAAAAAGAGAGAAAAAAAAAGAATTGAAAATGATGTTCATCACCACTGAACTAGGTTTCTAGAGCAAAAAAACAAAAAAATTCACAATTGTAGGTTGTAAAAAGGAAACGGAGCTAAAAAAAAAAAAACATTGTACTAGAACCATAAAAAAGGAGTAAAGGCAAAATAGAAAAAGGTCTTCCATAGATTTTCTTTGAAAAATAGAATTGAATAAGTGAAATTGAACTAAAAATTCTATAAAAATTAGAACACTTCACAGGAATTTGATCATATTGTTGTATTGTAATGTCCTTGAATGATGAAGCATTGCTTGACATTGCATTTAACTTTTCAGTTTGTCACATCGTTTGACATTTTAATATTGTACATATTTCTAACGATGCCAACGATGTCAAAGGCCAACGGATGCACTCGGGACATGGACATGGAATTCTGCATTTAATGGCATTACAACTTGTTGTCTCTAATTATGGTCAAAATGAGGCTTAATCCTTTGCTAAACGCTGTAAATACTACGCCCCGATGTAAATACAAAGCACTGAAAATAACAAAGAATGAACGAAAGGACAACGGCACACATGCCATGGTTGATTGCAGTTCCAGAGAAACTCGCTATGTTCGTCGCTCCGTCGTCGTCATGCTTAAACGTGTTAAGCCTTTGCGAAGGAGGTACAGGACCTAATCGAAAGAAACAAAAATCAACAATATAAAGGCGAAGGGTATGGAAAAACGCTTAGCGCTAATCTCAATGTTCTGAAAACGGGCTTTTGTTTTCAGTTCATTTCGGTAAAACTGCGAGTAAAACAATAACAAAAATTTTTCGAGGCGTATTTGTTTGTTTTCGAAATCAAAATATTTGCAAATACAAGTCTCGCCCAGCATTCAACTAAGTAGCACAAAAATAACTACAACAGCTGAACTAAAATCCTTTTCGTGTTCTTGAAAACCTTCAACTTAGTATAATAAATAATTCATGTCATGTTCAAATTTTTATTTAAAATCGCGCGCGTATTTTTATTATATTGTACTTATTCGATTCTTGTCCAGGCACGTCCTTTCGCACTTTAAGCAAAAGTCAGCTTACCATATTACTAAGCATATTTTGCAAAAATCTTCTCGATCTTCATGACTGTCACATGCCGCTCGTTTAGGAATAATAATGTGTATAACACTAACTCAGGCTTGGTTGCACTTAAATTCATTCAGTTCATTGATTTCACTTTCCTCTTTTAGTTTCAGTTTTTTAACCTTTTTTCGCACATCCTTTTTTTTTTTACAGCTACGTCGCTTCATTGTCCTTGCGAATCCTTTCCTTTCATTTATGTTTGTATTGTTTTGTGGTAATTTTTTAAGGGTTACACGAATAATGAAGACTTTGTTACCACACAATGAATGCTGCTGTTATACAATGGCCACAATGAATCAAATATCGATTTTTAAGTGCTGAAGGTGTATCCCGATATGTCCTTGACACTATAGTTTTTTAGTATTTCTTATGATTTACTTCACGACTATGTAAGGATTGAATGTTAACTGTTTTTTAAGCCTTTTTGCCTTGCACTCAACTCTTTCTGCTCTTAAAAAACTATGCAGAAGGTCAACTGAACGATTTTTTTAGGATCTTCTAGGAACTATTGAGAAAATTTATAGAATTCATTGAATTTCATTGCATTTTTGTATTTTATTTTTTTCGCGCGATTGTTTTAGTGTATGTTAGCAACGGGTTAAGCGGAACTTCTAGATTTTAAGGGCATAAATGCTTCAGTTGCTGCCATTCTGGGTATGAGTTTACAATATTTTCGCAAGGGTTAAGGGGTTTTATTCATTGTGAAAGTGGTATTTTTGTTGGATTTTAAAATTCAATAGATTTTGTTTTTAATTTAATACCATAGTTTTTTATGCATTTCATGGAAAAACAATTGTATTTTTTTTGGTTTACAAGAATTTTCCCAATGCAGCGTAAAAATCAACTGTTAATAAAGTTTTTGTTTTCTATGGTGAGTTTCGTCTTGACGGGGGTTCTTCAATAAGCCAAAAAGTCAAACCTTGTCATTTCGCTGACAAAGGGTTATAATGGTGAACATTTTTAACTTTGTGAAAAATTGATTTTTTGTTTTAAGCAAGATCTTCTGAAGGCTAAAACTGAAAAACATTATGGAGTTCTAAGAAATGAAAAAATTAACAGAAAAAATAAGCGATAAAAAACAAGAAAACAACTTTAAATTCAGTTCACAAAAGCTTAAACACTTCTTACTTTTATTTGGATATTTAAAATGTAAAAGTTTTCCATTTAAAAAAACTCAGATATATGTAACTTGTCAAATAGTACAGTCAAAGTTCCATAACTCCTATCACCATAGTGCACAAAAAAGTTCACCTAAGGAGTTATTTTTGTTAGTTTCATTGAAAACCGAGATCGTGAGTTATACAATATTACTATTCGATTGTAAATAAGAATTTAAAACTGTAAAGGAATCTGGAAATACGTGGAATATATTCTTCCTCTGAACTGTCGTTATCATCTTCCATTTGCCTGATCTACAAATTTCATTATACACATCAATCAATCTCAAAAATAGCGGTAGATTATTATTAATATTTAATCATATTTATACTTCGTAATCATATTTCACATCAAGTTTAGATCTTTATCAATATTGATGAAGAAATATATAAAAAAATTTAAGTAGTGTGCCTCACCCTCATAAGCAAAAAAAACCCTTTGACATCTAATATATCACATTTTTCTGCTAATGTTTTGATTTGAGTAATGGAGATTTTCGCATTATGAAAAAAAAAAAAATGTACTGATTTTTAACTCTAAACGCTACAGCAGCTTGACTGTATTTATGTGATGATATATGAGTATATTGTAAAAATTGTCAACCAACATTAATATCAGGTGGTTTCAAGAACCATGATCTTCATGGTCTTGAAGCTTTTCCAGTAATCGGAGTAATTTCATTTTAAAGTACCAGCTACATTGATATCTCAAAAAGTGAGAGCACAGGGACAGACGCATGTACTGACTAGGCTTAATAGACTTTCCTAGTCACGACGATCATTTCCATGTATGCTTTATGAGCTGTTATACGAAGGGGGTTATGGGCTAAAAACATTAAGGCAAATTATAACAACTTGGTTACGCTATTGTAAAAGGTATAATGCTTGTTATTTATGCATTTAGTTCATATGGAAACTTGAGTTCAGTAAAATTCTGAAAATTAGAATCTTATTAATTGCAATTTTAAAATTCAAGCGGCTTTCATCAAACAGCGGTTCGGTTTCAAATTCTATTGAAATTTCTTATGCAACCACATGTATTAAAATAATACACTAAAAATGAAACTAATAACAAAAAAACTTGTTTCAATTATAACATTTTTTTGCTTAAAAAATTCGAGAAAATTTTTGAAATTATGCAAAAAAGAAAAAATAATACGCAAAGAGATTCAATTGCATTGAAAATGCATTTCATGCCGGCAAATCAACGAGGTTAATTACGACTGAACGTTATTGCTTAATAATACATACCAACAACAACCATAGCATCAACAGATATTAACATTTTTCTACTTGTGCCAACCGCAACGAGAAAAATTACATGGCTCAACTGCCCAACAACAATAGCATCCTGTTACTATTTATGTCCAAAAATTCCCTCTCCGGTAATGGTCAATATTATTGTACTACTGGCTATGTAAAGGTGCTTAGTAACATAGTTGTTCCATGACTGAGACAGAGATTGAAGTTGGGCAGAGGAGAGTAAAACGATCTCTTGGGGTTGCAGCAGCTCATTACCTCGGGTCGTGACTTGCCGAAAAAATATAAAATACAAAAAATTTTAAAATTAAAGCTATTTTTGCTGGAGCTTCTTCAATTTCAGTTAAGCAAACGGATGCTGAATATCTGATATAAAAGGTAGTCACAACTATAGCAACAACAACAAGTTGGAGTGTTGAATAAAAAAAAAAAAAGAAAAAAAAAAGAAAAAGAAGAAAAAGTTAATCTCCATAAAATGAAAACAATGCGCCGCCGCCGCCGCATTGGCGTGGCTCACTTTAGTTGAGGTTCGGTTCGGTCTGGTCCGGTTCAGTTCGGTTCAGTGCGATTGGGTTTGGTGCTATGCTTCGCGAAGCGCAGCGTTGTTGTTTTGCGCAATAAGTGTGCCAGCAATACTAGCTAACCCATCCACCAAGCTGCACCAACAAAGGGTGGCATGCGCCGCCAACGCCACCGACACCGAGGCTTAACTGCATCTCTGAGTTTGCAGCTTCTGCTTTTTCTTATACTGCTACTTCTACTACAGCTTCAGATGCAGCTTTTTGTTGATCTGACTTGGTCTGTTGGTCATAATATAATTTATATGCCGTCTATAGTTTTTCAAGGATTTCCAAAACGAGTTGAAGTTTTGTTACTGCAGCTTCCTTCCATTTGTGGCGCGTCGTTTAAGTAATCGCAGCTTGATGATCTTACTTGCTGATACAGTAGACACACCCGCACCACCATCACCACCAAATCACACACAAATGCCAAGAGAAACAATTCGCTACAGACATGACACGAATAGTCAACGAACCAAGTGCACACTAGCTTGATCGGTCGGTCTGGTCTGTCTGGCATTGCATTCTGATGTGATTACCCAACTACATACAATACAGCAACAAAGAGACGAGAAGTTTTTTATTATTACTATTTTTTGTAACTTCTACAATCGTGAGATCAAGTCAACAGCATCCCAAAAACGGCAGTTGCCGCCACCCTAGAGGATTGGAATCGATGGTTGCTCCGCTCCTTTGGAAACGAGTGGAGTGGCGCATTGAAAGTGTAAATTACAAACCCAGTCAACCTTATCCAGCACATGTTGCCCCTGCAGCAAATGCAAAGCATTTTCCTCTCCTCACCACTTCAATTAAGTTTTTCTCACATGTAGAAACTTTTTTGCTGGTGTCTTGTTGCAGCGGCTCGTGTCCGTTCGGCCACGCTAGAGTTCAAGAGTGCATGCAGATAGATCGTCGCTACCATGACAGCACCAGCATCAGCAGCAATATTTATGATTGCCTCCACTCACCATCGATCGATCGATGGATCGATGTATCGAGTAAATTTCAGCCATTCATCGTCATCCCTACCACTTGGACTCGCAAGCGCACGCTCGCTTTCGTTGATCGTTGTTTACGTGAATGAGTCTCGCCGACAACGTTGTTTGCACGCGATCTGCCAATCTTTTAACTTGTATTTTGTGTTTAGTTAGCTGGCCAAGGAGAAGGAAGCGGCAATCTCTCCTCCACAAATTTTATTTGCGTTCAACACCTTCTCATTCTTCTTCTACCGTGATCAGCATCAACAACAATATGCGAGGACGGGTCCGTTTGACTGTATGTCTGTCTGTCTGTCATTGGTTGTCTGCATTTTGAGTCACGATTTGTTGAAAATCGTAAAACATTTTTAACACTTCACCGATATTACAATGCTATAAACTCACTTTGCCTTTATTCAGTTTTCGTTTTCTTTGCGTTTCGATCATCATCATCACCATACTCATCATCACCAAAGCATGGTTCCAGCGGGTAGTACAGGCAGGCCTTTACCTTGCCACCTACTACAACACGCTCTCTCTCAGCCTATTTTTTAATGGCATCATGTTGCTATAAAACCTTGCCAAGTCATGCGGGATGAAACTGTGTTCCAGACAGGCCTCAACCAACTCTGTCAGCGCTCGCGCTTCATCGCTTTTAGCTCCTGGTTTGCATTCACATACATAGGCGACGTCTTCAATACTCTTCCGACTATGAAGTTTTTTCTTCAATTTTCATTTTAAATTTACACTTTTATTATTGTTTTTGCCAACAGACACGATCTGTTGGCTTCTACGATGCCTCGATCATTCCATTGTCGGTCTTCTCATGATGTCTGACTTGCGTGTGGGAAAGTTTCATCATAGCTTCAGTGGTTTTTTATGCAAATATTTGTAGGAAGTTTATATTCTATGGCTTGGTTAAGTTCGATGTTACTTCAAGAGGAAAGAGATCAATGAAGGTCACTAAATACTGTAGTTGGAGTCAGTTTGAAACTGATGCTACTCACTTAACTTATCTGAATCAGAAATCGGTTGTATTTCACAGTGTTACTCTTATTCTTATTTAAAATCTTGTATAGATCCAGCAATCAAATGCTAACATTTCATTTCCAAACAAATCAGACTAATTTCGATAAAAATTCCATGTTGACCGTCATTAATAAAAATGTTTATGTAAATGTGATGTTCGACTGACTCATTTGGACAAGAAGCAGCTGTATGCCAAAATTTTGCCAAAAAGATCTAACGGTATTTAACAATCTTATAAGATAATATATGCGTTGATATAATAAAATATAATAAAGGAAGAGAGGAAGAAAGAAATGAATTTGAAAGAAGAAAATTAGCCAAAAGAAGACCTAATCATACAAAATTAGGTTTTTAACAAAAGCTGAGACGGGGAATGCATGATCAGGTCTGCTGATCTTGAGTAAAACCAAAAAGGATTGACGTTTCTTATGTGCCGCTTTTATCTTTTTCATATCGAGAGATGCTGAAACTGAAAGTCGGCAATTAAGTTAAATCCGAACACAAATGAAAGCGTCGCGTGTGTTAAGTTGCATACATAACTGCACCGGGCCAGACATATGTATATACAAAGGAGAGGCTAAGCCAACTTTGTTAGACCCTTTGAATCTCATTCCGCTCCTGGTTTAAAGTGCGTTTTTCCTCTAGCGTGGAAATTAACTTTCAACTTAATATTAGTGTCACGGAAAGACAAGACAAGGTTTGTTTCCCGGAAATTAGCAAGGATATTCGCGTGCAATGTACAATAAAAACTCTTTGCGAAAAACGCAACCTAACTCTATGCCACTCCTTCATCAAGGACACGCGGCATATTAATGTCGACAGAAAATGCAAGGAACAAAGAAGTAAGAAAGGATGCTTCAAAGGCATGATATTGTCATAAAATCCATGACTGACTTGCTGTACCTCCTTCAATCATGAACCTCTTTTGTCATAAGACGCTGAGAGTTACTGCACCACGATACGAACAAAAGGTATGAGAACTCTTTCTTAACAACTCTATCCATCCATTCTGTAGTATAGTTATTATTACCTGCAGAAATAGTCTCTTGTTCATTCCTACTCTCCATTTCTGTGCTAACTCGCTACTTTGCCTTTTTCAGCAATTCATTTGGCATTGAAGCCTATTTGACAAATAACCCTTAATAAAACCATAAAATCCTTCAAAAGCATGCGGTGATATACACTCGTAGTTGGAGGAATACATTCTTACTAAGTTCAGTTATCGCGGAAGAGGTTTTGGTTACAGTATCCCGTTGGTGTTTTTGGTTTTTTTTTTATACAGAGTCAGCTAGCGAGTTTTACTCGTTGCGTCACTAAAGGATTTGCCATTTTCTGCGAATCATATAAAAACAAAAATTGGCGAGAAGTTAAAAGAAAAAATATTATTTTTTATGCAATTTTTATCAACACTTTTATTATTCTTTTTAGCAGATTTTCTCATTATTTTTTAGTCGGAAAGTCATCCTTTGTTTTCATTCAATCTTCATTTGTATGAAGTGAAGAATGGATCGATGAAAGGAAAGTTGGCTTGCTGTTTTTTACGCAACTCCAAGGAGTATTTTTTTATGACGTAAGATACTAAGCACTTTTTTATACTTTGTGAGTTGACTTGTTTAGATATTTTTGTTAAAAAAAGTAACTTAGTATGGAGAGCCCATACTGTCTGTCTTTCCTATAATGAGATTGGCACGAATAAAGGAAGAGTGGGAAATATAATTTAAAATTGATGCTCTCTTGGCTTTATTCAATGAATTGGTAAACTTAATTAGGCTCAGTAATTTCTCTTCTGCCTTATTAAAGTCTTCCACTATGTATTTTCAACTAGTAGTCAGTTGTTAAAAATTCAAGAAGCATTTTCAAAGTGAAGGCGTGCGTCGTGTATTTCGGACTTACCATTAGTACAGTACCATTTACCTCTTTCGCAATTTCACTCTTTCTTTTGGTAATTTGTTAGCTCACTCCTTTCGGTTGTTGCATTTGTTTATGGCGTACGCATCCTTTACCTGCCATTGTCAATTGTTGCAGTCTTTAAGCCTTTTATGACAAACAAACAAGAAGAAGGACTAAGGGAATGAACGGGTGCACGCGAAAAGGGTAATAAACTAGGGTTAAACAGAACAGAAGAAGAGTTGCTCAGACCAATGAGGGAAAAAGGATTCTTTGGTTCTCTTGATGTTGTTTGAATGCAGACACAGAGATACGTTTTATGGGTGTGTGGTTTTTAGCCCTTTGATGTGCATGATCATCCTGTTAATAAAAGGATATTCAATGTTGTTGTTGTTATTTGCTTTGTTTTTATTATTGGCCGATGACTTGACTTGCGCTTCATCTTGATTCTGGTTAGATATAGTTGTGCTCAGCACATTGTGTGTCTTGATTTTGCGAAAGGATTTAATCCCATCCATAGCTCGGCACCCTTTCTTTAGCCAACTACTAAGAACAGTAAGCGTATCTAAAGAGATTTAATTAACGCGGTTTATCCTACACATAGCGGCATGTAGCAATTAAATCCTTTGACTTAGAAGAAAAGGATGCGAACGAGTTAATGTTAGTTCGTTTGCCATCGAAGTCAGTATGCGAATTCGGAGGCGTTAATGGAACTTATACCACGTTTGGCTACTGTAAAAGTATCCTTTTGTACCCTTAACTGAGACTTGTTTCGTTCTGTGGAATTCAAACGAAAGGATTAGTCTTCGGCTTGTTCTTATACTATTCTAGTATCTTCCTTTATGTAGATTAAATAGAAAATATTTACAAATAAATATGACTTCTTAAACCTGTCTAAAGGTTTGATCCTTTGACTATCAGTACCTGTTTGGTTGTTTGCTTCAAAGTCAAAAGTCAAGTTCAGTTCTGGGTCTTGTGGGTGGGTGTTGTGCTATGTACATTGTAGGTGTTCTCTTTGTTTTGAAGATTTCAAGGAAGCGAAGAAGCTAAGTGTTCTTGTGTTGCAGAGTTATTTGCTTTGCTCACCTCATGCCTTATAAGTCAATACGATATATTCTTATGAATTCGTTTTTTTTTTTCGTGATCTTCATACCAGTTATTTATAAACATTTGTGCTGACGCTGGTGCCAAATTTAAAACTCATAAGCTCACCTGTATCTGGCATGTTCCCCACCACACGTCAATCCTTACAGGTAAGAAAGTGCTGCCTCATTATCATGATGATGGCGCACTTCATGTTCATGTTTTGGTTGCTGGTGCTCCTGATGTTGTTGTTTCAATTCGAATGAAATGCGTCGTAACGTTAATAATGAGTAATAAAATACTTAAATAACAAACAACAAATGAAAAAAATTAGTCTTCGGAATATTGTGTTTGTGTATCAAAGACCCCAAGTACACTCCTTCGGCAGAAAAAGTAAGTAACAAGTTTTTGAATGCCTTTCACTGACATTACATTATTAACAATTTTCAATTACTTATTGTATAGAAATCTCAATCTTGTCCGATCCTCTGATCGTTTAGATTTGACGTGTCATAACAAGAAGTCACTTTGCTAAATTTCAGTATATCAATATTGTATGTATGTATGTAAATAATGAGTGACAGCACAAAATAATACCAACAAATTAAGTTATCCCATCTTGTTCAAGGCCTTAGTTGCTTCAGCTTATATTGTAAAAAATAAATAAATAAATTCTAATAATTAAAATAAAAATAATAAAAATAATATTTAATCAGGGTCTCTTAAGTATCCAATATTGTGATACAAAAAGAAGTATAAAATGATGAAGCTATTGTCACTATGTATGAGTATAAAAGATTGACATTGAAGTAGCAACTTACACAAATCCATACATGTATGTATTTATCTATGTGCTGTGCTACCATTAATCTGCAATAGTAAGAAAAGTAACAAAAATACGTACAAATGAACAAAAAGAAAAAGAAAAAGAAAAAAAAAAAATGCATATGAAAATATACTAGAAATATCATCAATGATGAGCAATTGAGCAATAACAAACATTTTTAAAATATTTTCTTTTTTTTTTTTTGCTGCGGTCAGCAAAGCGATTTTTATGGCGTTTTAATCGTGAGCGAGCGAGCGCGCATTTCTTTACACAATATTTTAAATTTAAATTATTTTGCTTTGGCGCACACGTACCATGTTATTTATAATGAAAGCATTAGCAGCAGAGAAGGCAACAGCAACGGGGAATGATTGTCATCGCACGGCATGGCCTGATGTGATGCGATGGGGAGCAAGAGGAATGAGAATTGAGAATCGCATTGCGCGCGCGGATTTATTATTTTTAGACACATCAAAAGCAACTTATTTGAAGGTGTTTGTTGAATGCTTGCCAACATTGCTGCTGGCAGTCACTAGGAATGCTGCGGCGTTTTTTTTTAACATCATGATTATCATCATCAATATCCTTCCATAATGCACAGACGGCAGGCACTGACTGTGTGGGTGTCAAATGGATGGATAAATCGCTGTTATTGCTGATGCTGGTGATCTTTTCCACCTCATCAACAACACTCACTCCCTCTTTGCTCAAAATCAACTCCCGCTGACTATGAAAATATTTTTCTGACGTCGTTAGTACACTCGTACTCTCTTCTTAGTGTGCTCCCATCATAAACATCACTACTTTAAAATGCACCGCGCGGAAACTCGTGATGCCTTCGTCATCATCACGATCATCATCAGCATCATCTGAAGCAATCATTGTTTTCTATTATTTTTTCGTTTGGCTAATTTTAGATACAATTAGCGTATTTTCACAGTCACTTCTTGCCCGATGTCTTGTATCTGCGAGTATCTATAGTATCGGCTACTGCATGTGATCTTAAGAATTTCGTTGATCATTTCGTTTTTGTTGCTGTTGTTGTTGTTGTTGCTTGTGTTTATTTCTCATCGAAAAACAAATCTAAATCCAATGGCAATCAGGCGTCGCATATGTAAGCAACCACACACAATTCATAGTCAGCAATGTTCTGTCTGCTCCCTCCTCCTGCGTTTTAGTTGACAGCCCACCATACCGTGAGCTACGCCTCCACCTGCTCCATAGCTGCTGCTGTAGCCGCCGCAACCGTCACCGCCACCGCCACCGCCGGTATTGTTGCTATACTTGGCTGCTTCATTTCTCTATATGGTTTTGTGGTTTGGCAATTATTATGTGTTGTGTTGGTCGGTGTTTTTGGTGGCCCGAAACTAAGCAACATTAACATTAACAGCAAAAAGTGATGTAAACGTTTAAAATTGCCAACGCATGTAATCCACAGACTCATTCCCTCGGACAAGCAAGTGTATGCAATTATCTTGGCATCCGCCGATGCCAGCAGCATCACCATCACCATCAGATTCACTCGCATACGAAATCTATAAGCTTCTGCCTCTGGTCTCTCGCGATGTTTAAATGTTTCTTTTTTATTTCAAATTTTGCTTGCATGCGGCAATTCGTTTGGAATGCGCTTTTATTTTCAGCTTCTTCGGCCAAAAATAATTTGTGTCTTGTAAAGATTTCTGTTGTTGTTTTTCTATTTCGATTTATTATTGATGTTGGTCGTTGTTGTGGTGCTGTTGTTTTTGTTTTTGTTGTTGTTGTATTTGTGCACTTATTTCAGCATCGATTGATCAAGTGCCAAATTGTAATTGGAACGCGAAGGTATTGCATGCCACCATGCCACCACATCATACGCCAACGCCAACGTACGATGTGAGTAAATGAGTGACAGACAGCGGGAAGTTATACAGGTGGACAACAGACAGAGACAAACAGACAGAGATATGTGTACTACTTTATTTTATAGATCTGCATTAAGTTTTCAGATTTGAAATCCATTTCCGGTAGCTTTGAATTAAGTACATAGAAGTGTATTTAGAGTGAGTCCATTTCTCTGAATAATGTGACAATATTCTAAAAGCTTTTTTTAGTTTGTTTATTAATTTCAGAAGAATGTAGTAGAATAAAGATTTATGACTTGTTGTTTCTTCCCTTAACCTTCTAGGCCCCATAAATTATCAAATAATCATTTAACCTTCTCTCGACTATTAAAATATCAACACCAATAGCAACAAAAACGATTACAATACAGTACTAAATGAATTAAAACAACACGTACAGTCGATTACAGCTGTAAATATGGGTGGCGAATCGAAACTTAATGATTCTTTGAAAACATCCAAGTACATCCAATTACTAACTGGGCTTACACACAGGCAATTCAGGCAATTAAATGGCCTTCACATAATTTTCAAGACTAGCATAAAACACGATTTTAATTTGTATCCATCAAGTGAGTTACATACTATTCATATGTAAGTATGTAAATGACGCCTTGCTTCCAAAACATGCTGTTAAGAGTGAGGAAAGAGAATAAACTAAGCTAACGACCGATCGAGTGAATGCGTGCGCGTGTGTGTTCATATTCAGGTGGTGGCCCCTTTAAGAACATCAGGCGGCAATGTGTGCTGCAGCCAAAGCAAAGGCAATCAGCCAACGCAATGAACTGAACTAAACCGATTACATGATATAATAAGTATAGGTAGATGATAGATAGAAGGAGGAGAAGGTGTAGTAGGAGCAAAAGTATTTTGAAATGCACAACGCATTAAAAACAGTTTGTTCAACGCAGCGCGACAAAATTGGATGCATGGCCCCATGACTCCCAAGTAATTAACTCTATTTGTGTGTGTGTTTGCGTGTTATTTTTGTCCCTGATGACGCGGGCACGAATTGACCGGGCACGATCGACAACAATGGTCACGACCACCATCATCGATGTTCCAGCCAGCAATAAACACTCCACACTTATAATACAATAATTAAGCAATCACTTGTCGATTTTTGTTTGTTTTTTGTTTTTGTACTATGACTGGCATTATCAATTTTTGAAGTCTCCATCGCATCCCACGTACGACGTTGATAGTTGACGATTGTTTGATAAGAAAAAGTAAACACCACTTTCCGAACGGTAGGGTTAATCACAATCAATCATCATCATTATCATTATCATCATCGTCAATTATTTGGGTTTGTTTGTTTGTTAGGTGGGGGAAGCACGACAAATAATGACGCACAAAATAAGGTAAAAATGTATCTCCCCCCAAAAGCACCCACTCTAGACTGAAAGCGACAACAAGGTATAGTCATGTATGATGGCATGCTTCTTCCGCTTATTTAATCGTACACTGGCATGGTCAGCAGCACAGGGGCGATGGGAGAGGCGGCAACAGCAGTAAAGCAATCGTCCGCTATCAACCTTGTGATCTTGTTTGTATTAAATTCTCTCTCTCTCTCTCTGTCTCTCTTCTGGCCACACAGGTACGCGGGTGATGATAACGATAACAGCATCGACGGACGAGGAGAATTAGTGGGGTGTTTGTGTCAGTTTTTGTGTTGCCTTCTATAGCCCGAAAACTCAAAGTACAGAGAGTCCAATGCGCCGCCACACTTGTCGCACGTTTGCTTATTCGCTCGTTCACTCACTCGTTCGGTGCTTGTTCGTTCGTTCATCGTAATCACGTTCGCATGATCATGAATCATGAATCAACCAACAATATCAACAGAAACACCAACGACGTGAGCCAAGCAAGATTCGCTCTCACTCTCACTCTGTGTGCTACCAAAAAACAGCGACGCGGCGATCCAAGAGGCCGCAAAGGCCGCTACCACTAGCACTAACAGATACAGTATCTACACCGTACGAGTATTTTGTTTATGTGTTTGTCAGGCTTAGGCCAACCAACACACATACATTACAATTCGACCCACTGTAAGTTCGTCCATCCAACCAACTTCTTGTCTGTTTGTCTGACTGTCCCTCTGTCTGTCTGATTCTATCTTTAAACGACGTCGTTGTGCTCTCACATGCTTCGCATTCACTCTACTGTTGCTGCTGTTGATATATTTATGTGTATCTGTATGTGTTAGTGTACTGAGTGCGTATCAGTGTGTATTTTGCTTTGTTGGTCGTGTGGCTCTGCTTTCTGACTCTCATTCGACGGTTACCGCTTTAGCGTCGCTTTGCTTCTCATTGAATCGATTTAGCCAAGGAACCTTGTCGATCAATCGTCAGTCGTCTCGGCTGTAAGCCAAACGATAAAGTACACCAACAACGTAAACACACACGCGCTACCTAAACTTAACTCAACTAAAATCATCCACAGCGTCATAGGCTGCGTATACATACACAAACAAATACACTCAGCCAGTCACACAGATACAATGAACTGAAAGATAGAGAAGAGAGCAAGAGATAAAACACAATACGATCGTATCTGATCGCTCGTTTTCATTGTAGCCGTCGTCGTCGTCACATTTTTGGTCTTTTAATCAAGCGCTGAACGAACATTGCATTCATTCGCCATTTATTCGTCGTAGCGTGAACAACTAAAAACGCAACAAAAACGCAACAGAAACGCGCTGAACACAAGAAAAATAAATTGTATTTTTGTCAAGAGTAAAAATATTAAGATATCATCGTCGTACTAAGAACTTTTTACGTCTATAACGTCGGTGCACAGTACGTGAATGAAAGTGAAACGCAAGTGAATTTACAATATTTGAACAAAAAAAAAAAAAAAAGTGCAACTGAATAACACAAAAAACACAAGAACAAAAACATAAGTGCAAGTTACATATATAGAATTTTATTGCACTTAAGAAATAAATAACTTTGTGCAGAAAGAACAAAAGCAAAAAGAAATAAGAAAACTTAATTCAATTTGATTTGATTTACTGAGTATGGTTACCGGTGTCCAAACATCAAATATGACAGCAAATACAGTCATGGGCTCACCAATTGTGCCCAGCACAAATCTTAAGGATGCACCAGTCAAAAGCGATCGTCGGGTAAGTTTTATCAAAAAATGTATTAAATTGGGAATTTTTTAAATTAATGGGAATGGGAAAAAAAGTTGGAAAAAAAAAATGAAAAAATCAAATTAAAAATAATTAATTATAAAAATCAGTTTATTTAAAACTTAAAAAGTTTTATAGAAAATTAAAAAAAATTATAATTGCAACTATTTCAAAAATCTCAACAATGGAATATGAAAAAAAAAACATAAATTAAATGAATTTAAAAAAAAAAAATCCATCATTTTTAAACCCATTGAAAGCTTTTGCCAAATCAGAAACAAAAAAAAAAAATAAAAAAAAACTTAATAAATCTTCAATTTGAAACGTAAATAAAAATATTACATATAAATACGATTTAAGATAGTTACAATAAGTTTAGGAATTCTAAGAAAAAAATATTACCAAATTCACAAAAAAAGATTTTATTTCAAATGAATTTCATTTAAATTAACAGTCCATTAATAGCCGATGACACTTGGGGCAAACTTAAGCCCCACGCGACGCCAAACAAGCATCGAAACACACACGCGCTTACTCTCACAATATACTTAAGAAAAAACGCAAATCGCCAAAGCAAAAGCAAAACCGCTAATAGCAAAAGCAACAACGTTAAAGTGCATTTCCTTTTTTGCACGCAGCGTCGGCGTTTAAATAAACATACTACATACTACACTCATTCAATCACATGTTTGGGTTTAAGCCATTTGAAATCATTTCATGCTACGAGTACAAAAAAGTAGCTAAGGCGCCCACCCAAAGCCAAATATGTACAAAGTGACGACTACGGTGACGGTGACGATGATGACGACGACGAAGCCACCAACGCGCGCATGCGTCACAGACAGACAGCGTTACCGATAAACGATAAACAGGGCGGACAGACAAACAGATTGTGGGACAGACAGACAGACAAATAGAAACAACCACGACATCCGTATGTTGACGTTGATGTTACGTTAAGTTACGTTACAATACTCGTATATCCAATTCATTCATAAGTGCGAGTCTTGCTGCTGTGTTTTGGCCAAGTGCGCCAAATTGGGTAAAAGAACTTAGCAAGCAACGCCAACAACAATTTGAAATTTTTCTGATTTTTCTGATACAAAAAAAGTTTCTCAAAAAAGCATTTAGCTTCAATAACGAATGGGCGAACACTCACTCAAGCACGCGTGTTTCTTATTTTTATTGGGGCTTATTGTGTGTGCGTTTTGGTCTGCATTTAACGGATGTGTGTGTGTTGGGCCAACGCATTTTGTTAAAATTGGCAATACTTTTGGGCATTTGATGACTTCACACACAGCACACACACAATGAAGCACAGTTAGTTGCTTAGTCAATTTTAGATTTTTTGGCCAAAATAAACCACAATTGCGTCGAATTTCCCACGACACGACACGACAAGACAAAACAACTAACTCACCTCGTTGGCGTCGGACGACCTTGCATACCTGAAGCACAAATGAATCTCAATCTATCCCATCTATCGTATGAATGTCTTTCTCTCTCTTAGTTATTATTGTATTTTGATCTATTCTTAGTCTCAAGTTAAGAGGAGACATTGCGAATTTGTCGCTTTTGCTCGTTGTAATTTATTATCGTTGGCTAAGTACGCAAATCATGTGCCGCTTCTGCTGCTGCTGCTTTCTTGGCTAAATTTAGCTTCATGGCAAATCAAGCGTAACGCATGCCACTTTTGCTGTTGGCTAAGTGCCATAATTGCGCCGCTATCGCCACTGTCGTTGTGTCCAAATAAAACTAGAAAACGGGCGGGAGCCAGGCACTCGGGCAAACAGGCATGTCGAGCACTCGGCGGCAGCAGCAGCAGCTTCCTCTATTTTTGGCGCATACCAAAGGCGACACTTCATTTGTTTCATCTTGGCATGAGGTCAGCAGTTTGTGGCGTGAGTGTGTGTGCGGGGTTGTATCATTTCTTACCGCCTGCGTGCCCTTTTACGGTTTAAATACTACAACGTTGTAGGAGAGATTAATATATTTGTTTATTGTATATATTTTAAGTTCTTGCCACATTCGACTAATTTGTTATTGTTTTTTCCATTCCATTTTGTTTACAGTCGAATAAACCTATTATGGAGAAACGCCGACGCGCACGTATTAATAATTGTCTCAATGAACTGAAAACTCTCATCTTGGATGCGACCAAAAAAGACGTAAGTATTTGCACAAGCGGCCAACACGACCTATGTTACATCCCACACTCTTCTTCCTCTTCTTCATTGAACTCATTTAGCAAGAAAAATAAATTCGAACCAAATTTATAGTATGTATTGTTTTGCTCTTAATCTTCCAGCCTGCTCGTCACTCCAAACTGGAAAAGGCCGATATACTTGAAAAGACCGTTAAGCATTTGCAAGAACTCCAGCGGCAACAGGCCGCCATGCAACAAGCTGCTGATCCAAAGATCATAAATAAATTCAAAGCTGGTTTTGCTGAATGCGCCAATGAAGTGAGTCGCTTCCCTGGTCTGGAGCCAGCCACACGTCGTCGGCTCTTGCAACATCTTAGCAATTGCATTATGGCGTTAAGACAGAACTGCATCATCAACAACGTCAGGCAGTAGCAGCACAACATATGCATGCACAAATGTTGCCTTCACCACCCAGTTCACCTGAACAGGATCACTTGCAGCATCAGCAACAACAACAGCAGCAGCAACAACAGACTCCGCATCCCTATCTCTTTGCGGGTCAAATTCAGCAGACCGTTAATGGTTACTTCCTACCCAATGGCATGCAAGTGATTCCCACAAAGTTGCCAAATGGCAGTATTGCTCTCGTCTTGCCCCAGAGTTTGCCCCAACAACAGCAACATCAGCAATTGACGCAACTCCAACAAGCGCAACAACAACAGCAAATGGCTCCAGCTGGTGTACAACAGCCACCCATGCTTGTACCCATACCTTCGCGCACCGCCTCCACTGGCTCAGCCTCATCATCGACACACAGTTCAATGGGCTATGAACGCGTCATGACATCATCACCTCATTATGATCATCCACCAAGTCCAGCAAATTCATATGAAGCAATGGATTGTAAGCCTTCAGTCATTCAGCGCGTACCTGCTGCTGCATCGTCAGCGGCATTGGAGCCTCTGTCTCTCGTAATTAAGAAACAAATCAAGGTCGAAGAGGAGCAACCATGGCGTCCATGGTAAAGAGCGCTCACACATGAAGCGTGCTTTGCTCTAACATTAAAGGAAGAGCTATGGCGTATGTGAATCTCACAGAAGCGTTCGACACGAAGCAAAGACTGATTCGGATTTGGCATCGTCGTCGTAGTCACCGTCATCATTATCGTGGTTGTAAAAGTGGTGGCACACTCGTACGCACACACATACGGACAGGACTAATGTGTACTACAGAACACACTACTATATAAAGAAGCAACAACAAATCATACACACTTATACAGGCACAGATATGTCGGCTGCAACATGGTGAAGGCGGTGGATGGCAGCGAAGTAGGTCAATGGTCAATATGTATGTACACGTATTATGGACTGAAGCCAGCGTCATCAATCGGTGGAGCTTATTTTTTCAGGCTATC
Source organism: Amiota minor (assembly GCA_037043295.1). Taxonomy (NCBI): domain Eukaryota; kingdom Metazoa; phylum Arthropoda; class Insecta; order Diptera; family Drosophilidae; genus Amiota; species Amiota minor. Next base: position 5,741,884 of record JBAMAW010002187.1, on the reverse strand, counting down.
ACTGTAGCGTAGGCACTTACACACTCACTCATGGACAGGCGTCAAGCGTTGTGTCCACACATATCTCTCATGATCACAGAAAACTCATTTCACACATTTTTATACAAGTCGAAAATGTCGCTAGAAGTGTGTCTTTCGACTGAGGAATCCAATCCAATTCACTTACGCATTAACATCATAGATAACATCTGGAGTTACTTCTAGAAAGATGAAGTTACAATTAGATACACACCCACACCCACACCCACACCCACATACACATTCATTTCCCGAACCATGTAAATTTTATTTAATTTATTATTTAATTTAAAAACAAATGAAAATCGCAAAAGATAAATGAAGGTATTTTTTTTTAGAAATCTACAAGAAAAAATAGGCAAAAACTACTACCTCAACTTTGAGTTAAAAAAAAGGAAATAATAATTATTTTTTCTAATTTTTTAATTAATTTTTTTAATGATAAAAAAACTTTGTTAAATTGCCTCATAAATGTATTAGAATTTCTAATTTAAAACTAAATAACAATTTGTTCTCTTTAGTCATTATCATTTATTATCAGTAGTAACCAACTGAAGAACATGCGTATTAATATTTATAATTATTATTACAACAACAACAAAAATAACAATAGCAACAACAACAATAAAAGTAATAATAATAATTTAAGTTAACAAAAAAAAACAATGAAATCTGCACAAGTCTTCCAAACTTTTAAAAAAAGAAAACAAAACAAAACAAAATTAATTACATTTCATTTTGAAATACTTTCAAATCATTTTTTGTGGATTTTCAAAATGAAATACAATTATAAGATCCTAAATGATTAATTGTTGTAGTTCTTTATTGTCTCATATTTAGTCACTTAAGTTAAAAATAAATTACAAAAAAAGAAAAACACAATTTGTTTATGTAAAATATTATTTAAGTAAGGAAACACGTGATATAAAAATAATTAAGAAAAAAAAAAAAAAAATGGATAAAAGAAAAAAATAAAAGAAAAAGTGAAATTGAAATTGAAATTGAAAACAAAAAAAAAAAATAAAATAAAGACGAAATGGAATGAAAAAATTTAAAACCTTAAAATAGTATTTATTTTAGTATTTATTTTTTATCAAATCAAGGAGAGAATGAATGTTGAAGTTTATTTTCAATTAAACAAAACAATTTCTTTAAGGCAATCTGAAACTGAGGGATTTAGACAAGAAACTCATCTTCTGATAACAATTTGGTGTTCTTGTAGTACATGAACTATTTTATAAGCCTGAGATTGCGTTTGGTGTTTCAAAAAAGGCAAGTCAATTGGTAAAGTAACTAGAAGTTCCCATCAATCGATTTGAAACCAGTTAAATCTAAATTCAATTCCTGAATTTCAAGAAAGCAAAGATTGCGAACAAGAATACGTAAATTTTTCAAGGTCCGCAACCACTTAAATGCAGTTAAAAGTCGTAATCAGACGAATCTTAATATAATGTTTTTATCTCGGGTTTCTTTTATATATGTAGTCGTATCTAATTTTGTGATTTTTATCTCTAGCACTATCTTTCTCTAGCTTTCTGGAAAGTTTTTGGCGCACGCCATGATAAAATTTACTCAGGTGAAGAAGCAATGAAACATTAAAAACGTGATGGAATATTACGTATACGCCCAGCAATATCAGTTTATTATATTGTACTTAGTACACAAATCCAAAGCACTTTCTAGATAAAACTTGAATGCAGTTATTTTGTTGGCTTGTTTTTCTTCACATGACTTAAGGTTTCCGAGAAGTCTACAAAAAACAAAGTACATACTTTTTGTATAATCATTGCGATAAAAACAAATGAGAGAAGATAAAGCGGACCCCAACTACAATATAATAAAAATAATGAATTCGAAAAAAAAAAAAAAACCGCAAAACGATACTGTTGCGAACGGAAATACCAAATGGACGGAAAAATGGACAAAGGAGATAAAGACGAGGGTGTACGTCATCATTATATTCACAGATACAGATACGGACGGCCTTGTCTATTTCATAATCTGTCGTTACATGTTAGAGTAGAGAGACAGACAGAATGTCTCTATAAACTATGACTGGGTCTACAGACAGACAGACAGAAAAGTGCAAACCACAAACGACCTTATCACGCACACTGCCCTAAAAAATATATAAATATATAAATAAATAACAATAATAACAACAACCATAAAATAGAAATAAAAATCGACGCTTATTTAATGCGAGACAGAAAATGTATTACACCATTACATTAGATACAAAGTACAATTATTTTAATACACTCACGACAAATCTACACGTTCATATTTTCAGCTTTTCAGAAGAATTGTTTAGCAACAGGTTTGAACAGAAGCTATTACCTATCATCATCATCATCATCATTATTATCTATCTTTGTTATTCATTTTATCAATAACAATTCTTTAACTTTTTGTAGTTTAAGTTAGTCACCATTAACATGAAACTGTGAGGATCTATGCATATTGCTTAGCATGATCATACTCGTAATGATGATGACTCATATTCAAAGTGCAATTTATGGTATAATTTATTTTTATCAAGTTACTTTACTTGGAATTCAGACGCAGGAGTACAAGGTAGTTTGGAAAACTTGACATTTAGCATGACTCATGAGCAGTGTTAAGAGAAATGATGAAAATGAATTTTAGTTATTAAAATGATCGTGTGAAAAATTAAACTGTTTGAGACATTGAAACAGAGACAGTAAAGATATTAAGATTCTTTTTTCGTGTTAATGGGGTTTGCATTGTAAAAACTCTTGACTTTGTTGCCTAAGGATTACCAACTACCCATTTTGAATATAATCAGCGTCCAATTATGTCACCACGTTATTGGATATTGGACCGGAATGTTGACCTTTTGATGCTAATTTACATTTTATGGTAGAAGTGTCTTTTTTGCTATTCGATAATACAATTTAGTAAGTAATATGTAGAATGTATGATAGTCTATCAATTCAATTCAAAAGACTGTTAATGTATTGTTCATTATTTTTGCAGTCGTTATTGTTATTTTTACAGTTTAACTTATAATATGATTGATATTTGAAAGAATGCAGCATTGAAATTTCAATTTGCACGCAGTTTTTTACTATTTTACTTTCGGCATTTACTGATCGTTACTATACTAAGTACTATAATAGTTGGAGATGTTGTAGATATGCAAAGTAAATGAAGTCATGCAATTCGATACACATGGACGGCACCAACAACAACAATTGCAAGAATAATAGCATCCACAGGAGCAGCAATAGCAACAGTAACAGCAAAATCAACAAGTATCAACGAAAAGGCATTGCCACAGATTGCACACTTCACCAACTGAACTAAATTCGTTACAGATGCGCCTCAGATGTGCTCACTTCGAATTTGCTTGATCGTTATAATAATAATATTGTTGTTGTTGTTGTTGTTGGACGCAGTCAACTGAAATCGAAATCAGTAAAAATGAAAAATGAAAAGTCTACGACCGACGGTAGCGCAGACATAGGCGCAGTCGCTGCTGTAGACAAGCAACAGTCCGTAGCAACCAAGCCAAGCCAACCAACCAACCCATTATTTCTCCCATCCCACACCCAAGCCAACCAGCCATCACAGTTAGTAACAGTTGTTGCTAATATTCCTACATCGCCACCATCCACCGCCACCACCATCATAATCAATCACTAGCTACCAGCAAAAATTGCTGCTTCTGCTGCTGCTGCTGCTGCTAATTTTGCTGCGTGTTTGCATGTTTTGCGATTCTCTTCACTGCTTTGCGCTGTTTACTTTTCACTGCTCGCTGCTGCGTCGGTGGAGAGGTCTTTGCTGGTCATGGTCAATGCAAGTGAGTGAGCTGCTACTGCTCGTGTGTTTGTTGCTGTTTGCTTTGCTTTGCTTGTAGACAACATTTGATTGTGATTTTTTGTTACTATTGTTGTTTCTGTTGTTAAACTTTTTCATTGAACAACAAAAAAATATCTTGGTTTTTTTTTCGTTTTTTGTTCGCTCGCTCAATGAATGGTGATGATATTTCATAGTCAATATTGAAACTGAGTCAACGACATTAGATCTTTCTTGGTCAAAAATATGTCGTGTCGCTTACATCCGAAGCAATTCCAATAAGAAAATTCTAAAAGAAAATTAAGAATGCTTTACTTTGGTCACGTTTGTTTTCTTCGGTGCGCACATGACACTTGATGCAACGTGCTTTTCACATTGCACACATGTTATGTATTTATATTGAAATAATTTAGACATTGGTCCGAAAAGAAATTCATATTTTCAAGGAAAATGTGCTTTAAAAAATGCATGGATTGCATTCATTCTTTGTTGCTAAATACGTTTAGTTTAATTAGATTGTTTAGTAAGTGGTCAAGTGAAATAGAAAAAAAAAGGCATAATACATACAATACTTAAGAAAAGTGAATAGTAAATAAACAATATTTTAATAAGATTTTTAAAAAGAAAAAGATTTAACCGACTTCTGAAACAAGAAAATTTTATTGAAAACTAATTAGATATTAACATTAAGGCATTGCATTCCAATATAAATTCCTGCGTTGGATAATTGGTACATCAAGAACACTTCCATTCTAATCAGTGCCTCCAAGCATCAGAAGCGATGATATTTAAGGAAGTTTGTTTTCAGTTGCAAATAGTTACAACTTAAAGGTCATCCATATAACCTTACTAGTTTCTGGTGAATATACCTGCCGGTTAAAACTGAGTCATACGTTAGCTCTGCCTGTCATGTTTCCCTCATGTTCACAGAAAGTTATGGTAAATTAAGATTTTATATATTTTTGTTAATTTTTAGTTTTTGGGAACAATTTTTGTTTTCTTTTTTTGCAATTGAAATTTTAAATTGTAATTTGTCTAAAATCAAATCTGATCTACAATTTTCAATTCATGAAACCTTTTCATTGCTAAATTGTTGGTATAGTTATGGGCCTTTCAGGACTTTGTGAATATGAAATTTCTCACATACCATTACCGTACCATTAGTCTACTATTCTTTTTGGAACGATTGAGCATTACCACCAAGTTGTCTTACATCTCAATTTCCAGTTTAAATATAAACAGACCGACGTGAAAATTCCATAACTAAAATAGACTACATACCTAATACTTTGATCAAAACCCCGAAAAAAACAAACACATTATTTACGGAAGTAATACTATTATTTTGAACTCAGAAATTAAAGTTCAGACAATTCAATGTCAAATCCAAAATATCAACAAAAATCATATGATTAAATGTTCTGTTGTTGCCGTTGTTGTTTTCATATAATTTAAATTTATTTTACTATTTATAAACCCTAGACCTGGCCCATTACATTATTATGTGTGTGTGTACGTGTGTGTATTGTAGTATAAAATATAGTTGAACGCGCTAAGAAGACCTATTTTTCTTGAACAGCAAATTATCGAGATGATGATAATAATGATGTATAGATGAAGATGTCAACGTGCGCCAAGTCATGAATCTTTCTCTATGAATCCATATTTAAAAAAATAAATAAAGACAACAAACTACAAAAATAAAAAATACAAAAAAAAAAAAAAAATATAGAAACAATGTCAAACTGAAATTTGTTTAAGTTTAATGACTCGTGCCATGATGTTTCATACATAAGTATATAGTACGATTATCATAGTTTGCTTTTCAAAATTGTTGTATTTTACTTGGAATACTCAAAGTGAATAAATAAATGAGCGGGCTAACATATTAGTAAGTGAGTATGTGAATGAGTGAGTGACTGAATGAACACCCGCACAACTCTATGCAGTATGTCAGTTACTTAGACAAACAATAAACTTGTTTTTCGATTCATGATTAGAAGCGCTATGCATAAGAATTGAGGTATTGCTTCTTTTTGATTCGGAAATACTCTCGAACACTCATAGTTCGCGAGTTTAAATAAGTTGGATGAACTATTTGACTTGGTTCATGGTCGATTTAATATTAATAGTGTATTTCTTTTGTGTGAGACTGGTTGGTTGATTAGAAGATGGGTCTCTTTTTGTTTTGTATATGGGAGCACATTTGGGATTGGGGTTGTGTGTGTGTGTGTGTGTGTGTAGTTTAACAAGATGGTTCAAGGTCAATTGCAACTTGCTTAGATTTCCGTGCTTAACTTTGATATGAGATGAATGCAATTTGGCAAAGCTTCAAGATTCAATGCACGATGACATTGGCTACGACGGGATTCGGAAGACCCTGAAATTCGGAACATGCTTTGTCTTGAAAGACGTGCTCTGAAAACTATTGAGCTATTGTCGTTTTTTCTATTGTGAGTACAGGTTTTTTAGAAGGCCTCGTAGAATATAACAATTTAGTATGTCTCAGTAAAGCCTCAATTGACTTTGAAGTTTAGAGTGCAGTTCATATTGTTTGGGATCCACATGAAAACCAACTTGGTACTGAAATTTACCTAAGATACTAACCATTCTTAACGTTTTTTACAAATCATAATATGTTGTCGTATAACATAAATCAAGCAATGCCATTATAACATTGTCAGTATTAGCTGAATTATGAATAACTAACTTCATCGAAGTTTTTATTTTGATAAACAGAGGCCATTATTAGCACTGATAAGCCTCTTTATTGATAGTTTTTGTTAATCACTTACGTGCTCATCGCTTATCACCTTGTGTGGCACGTGACTGACTTCGTCTCAGTATGTACCGCAGTACGCGACACCTCTCTACAGACCTTAGTAGATCCAATCGTACACATTTCAGATAGACAGACAGACAGACAGACAGGCAAGCAGGTAAACAAACAAACAGACAGACGGACAAGATCAATATCAATATATTTTCGATTCGGCGCATTTTTATTATTAATTACAATATTTTATTTTCTTTTATTTTTATTTATAAACATAATTTGATTTTGTTATTCGTTTCAAAGTAATCAATTCCGCTGTCAACATTTGTAGACGCTGAATTTGTTTTCAGCGGATTCCTCCTTATTTGAGATTTTTTTTTCGTACAAACAAACGACGCCACAACAAAATGCAATTCGACACAATTTGAAGAAATAAAAATTAATTTTTTTTTTTGTTTTATTTTTTTATTTTGTTTCTTATTTTTTTTTTTTTTTTTTTTTGTCAAAAAATTAAAACCAAAAAATGTAAGAATTTATTATTATTTTTTTTTTTTTCATTTTGGTTTTCTGCTATTCCGAGTTTTTTGGAGATCACGTTTTTTGTCATGCTATAATTCAAATCAACTTGATTTTATTTAATATTTTTGGGATCACATGTTGTCGTCGCAATATGTTGCAAAAGCAGTCGTAGAAAAGATGCCGAGGTAGCATAATTTTTATAAAAACTTGGCTGGAAGAACAATAGACAGTAGGTAAGGTAACCAACCAAGGGCATCAGTGCTGTCGACACAATTTGATGTTCTGGAACTTACAAGAGACAACAGTATAAAAATTATTATTAGTAGTACGAATAAAACCGGCAACGTCGGAAGTCTAACTCTAAATCGTGTTCAAGTTGCTCGAAGCAATCAATCACAAGAAATTATCCTACTAGTTTGGGGCAATATTACAAGAAATTATCCTTTTAGTAGTGCGACAAGACTTCTGAAATTTGTAATATATTTCCATTATTAAGGGGGAAAAAAAAATAAAAATAAAAAAACGATAAAGGGATATTTTATTTGAAAACTTTTCTATAAAAATCGGGTAATTTTTGTTTACAAAGGTTTTTTTTTTAGTTCTTTCTAATATTTTCTTATAAAATACGCTTAATCACTTTATAAACTTAGTATCTAAAGCGACATCCACTTTTATTATTGAGGGGCTTCCCAGTGTTGTTTGATCGAAAAACATTTCGTTTGAAATTTTTATCTCGACGGAAGTCAATTAATTTTGTTATCAATAACTGAACACACGCATGCATGTTTATAAGTATTTGACTGAAATGTTTGAATAAAAGTTATACCAATCAATTAAATATTCTTATATTTAAATAAATTGTAGAAGGGATTTTTTAACTTGACAACTCTCATTAAAACTTTTGCACCTGTTAAAATTCATTTGACGGTGCAACAAAGCAAATTAAATTTTTTGAGGGATTTTCGACTTAGCACGGCTTACTAGGATATACATACATAGATAAATTTAAGTTAAAAAAAAAAAAAACTGCAATAATTTAAGCGTGTCAAGTTGAATGAAATTAAATTATATACTTAAAAAAAAAAATCGGAAATTAGGTTGCAAAATGTGCAATTTTTGATTGTAAATGGATTTGTTTTATTGATTATTTTTTCAATTTTCTTAAAATATTTTTAGCTTATGTATTTCTTTTTTTTGCCTCGTTTTTGTCTTTGAAATAATATCAATTTCATTTTTTTTTTCATGAGAAATTCCTTTTTCGCAAGTACAATAATAAATATCAATCAAAAATACGTTTTCAACCAAAAAAATCAGGGCTGGATAATCGATATTTCTTTCTCATCAGTTTAGTTCCAGTTCCAATTATTCTTTTATTTGAATATAAAATTTTCGCACGCTTCAATACAATTGAAAATTTCATTGCAAATAATCATAAACAAACCCAAATCAAATCAAATATAATTCTTGGAAAAGTGTCCGCAAACAAATTTTGTTGCGGCTACAAATTAATGTGAAATTCATTCATTATTCACTCTGGTGAAGCTTATCAAAGAAATAACAAAGAGGCAAAAAAAAATTCCTTTTATTTATATAAGAAATTCTATCATAAATTTGCACCATCATGGATCTCAACTCAACAATACACAAACAACTAATAGTGGAGCGAACTGGCTGTGGATCCATTTGGCTGAAATTCTAGTGAATAACAACTTTTTAATAATACATAAATATTTCACACACATATTATTATTATTATTATTATTATTATTATTTTTACTGTCGGAACAAGATCAAAAATTTTTTATTTGTTTGCTTATGAGCCCACAACCTCCGGATTCGAAGTCAATACCCATCAACATGATGGAACGATACCATTAACACCGTTGCAACAAGTTGACAAGTGGAATATTCCCACAGAGTTTGCTGAATTCAAAATCAAAATAAAAAAGAGTAGGAAAAACACGCTTATCAATAGTATGTAAGTTGTATGTAAATAAAATAAATGAATAAATAAAATAAATAAATTTGGTAAAAGTCAAGTGAAATTGCCAATTAACTGAATGATCATCGTGATGAACATCATCATCTTCATATTGATAATTGACAATGCTCGACATCATTTTATCTATCATTATCATTATAGTAATCTTCATTATCATTATGATTATGATGATTAGTTTTAGTGTCGCGAGCCATTCACATCAATCAAATCACAGCCAGAAACGTTCAAAGCTCACATTCATCTTTAAATGGAATAATGAAACCCCTTTTAGCATCTTCCTCGTCTTGAGTCATTTGTTCGGAAGTGCTAATCATTAATTTCTATATTGACATTTTTGATTTTCATTGATTTTGATTTCTGTGTAAATCACAAAATTTTCCATCAATGCTCACTCTCCACTGTTTAAATCTGTTCACTTATAACAAAATACTAGGGATCGTGCCTATCTTCCCTACTATTGTATAATAAATAGTATAAAATGTTATGGCACACGTTTAACGCTTTTGAAAATCACACAGAAATCAAGGCATTTCCTTATAAAGAAATAACTACGAATTCTTGTGTACTAGGTTGGATGGACTGAAGAGCTACCGGATGTATTTTTTGCCGAATAGTTTTTTTTTTTCTGATAAGATAAATTAGTAAAAATATAATAAGCTGATTTGGTGAATCAGTGGTTAATTTCTGTTTTACGTCTAAACATATTATGATGGTGGATATAGAATTGTTTTATGAAGTATAGATTTCATTTTAACAGCAGTAGTTCTGTAGTCAGTGGATCCCCATTCGAACAGTATTTTTATTCGCATATTCCACTTCAGTTATAGACCTGTTTTCTTAAAATTGTCTTCTGACTCAATAATGTAATTTTTCCTTAGACCTAAGAAAGACCAAAAGTTGTTTTAAGAGTCTCATTACTTTTGAAATTAAATTAGTAAAAATGATAAATAGTTGCGGTATATAAACTTCATGTCAAAATTGAAACATAGATCACTTGTCTATATAAATATTTTAACTTAAAGCTGATGACTTTTGTCAGGACACAGTCAATAAAAATAAATTATTATTACTGAAAAAAAGGTTCAAACAATATTTCCATTCTACTGCAATATTTCTATTAGATTTTAGCACAGTAGAATACTAAAGCTTATCTTCATTCGAAGGTCTTAGAAACTCTTAAGATGTAGTGTCTTAAAACTTTGCTGTTTGATTTCAGGGGGACAGAGTGAAATTATACTTTGTTTCAGAATATGCCAAGTCATTTCAAACTTTCCAAATTTGAAATCGTTTTAATGACACATACACTTCTATTGTTTTTTTGAAAAATCAGTCGGAAGTGATTCCCTCTAAGGCAAAAACCAACCGGAACAGATAATAAAAAAGAAATACCAGCCTGATATGTCAGTGTTTGTTTCTGAGTAGCAAGTCTAACTAATGATTCCAGAAGGTACGAACAACATTGTCCCTTGCAGCCCCATGCTCTCTGAAAAATTTTGATTAGCACAAAAAATTAACACAATCATTGAATCGTTGAAATTAAACTAAAATGTATCAACGATCACTGTGAATTGATTTTTGATTATTTTGCACATTTTATTTTTGTTTTGCAACTTTTCAGTGAGTGACGTTAGTTCGCTCGCCGTTGAATAAACTATTAAGTGATTTTTATTTTATTTTGTGAAACGGAGAGATTGGCATAAACGAGTTACGTGAGATTCTGTGTCACGGATCACAACGGAATTGTCATGACTTGAAGCACGCGCCAGACATAAACTTATGTCTCTCTGTCTGAATGTCTCTCTTTGTGTCAAATTGACACAGAATCAAATACACAAAGATTAGTATGTACTTATTTATATTGACAGAGTCTAGGTATATAGTACTTACTTACTAGTTCATATTGTACTATGAATATGGGGAACGTTAGAGTTGAGTAGAGTGGAAAATTTTAACAAACACAAAATAACAAATTAAATTTGGTGATAATGAATGCAATAAACCGATTAGCACGTTGACCGTGATGATGGCGATGATGACGACGGTAACGACGACGGGTAACTGATGACGATGAGATGCATTAGAATTGTTTAATATGTATTTTTTTTGGGGGAGATTTCATTTGCTATTATTGCTAGCAAATGCAGAATTTGTTGATGAAGAAATTGTCTAGAAAAGTTGTAATGGTAATGCAAGTTAGAACGGTTACCAGATTAAGAGATTTCAGACCTTTCAAATGATAGTTCATAAACCCAAATGGTGTAAGCGCAATTAGTATTGACGGATATGGCGGATTTATTTTTGTGGTATTTGTTAAGATTTTGTTTTCTTTTCAACGCTAAGCCGAAACTTGATCACCTTGTCTGCATTATCATGTGTCCATTGTCCACAGTCCACTGTCCATCGAATTTGTGAAGGTGTCGCTTGCGACAGCTTAAAATAGTCGCCGAAAATAATATTACGTGAATAATGTATGAGCATGGAGAGAGATTAAGAGTATTAAGTTCCTGTTCGCCGATTGTTTCAGTGAATGGAAATCACTTCGTTTCACTTGTTGCTGTTTTGATTGTTTGTCAGAGTTTGTCAGAGTTGTGGAATCTGTTTACACAATTGGGCGCCAGACAGTATTAGCACCCGCAACATTATCATAATCTCTCACTGTCGTGATTCAGTAAGTTCTATATAAACAAATAAACGCACTTAAATATGCGTATACAAACGCACCGTCTATAACTTAACCGACTTAAACCGTCTTAGGCAAACGAACAACAAAACAAGTGTCAAATGAGTCAGGATCACATGTGGTCGGTTGTTTTCTCGGTCATAACATTTTGTTGCGTATTTCACCAATACTTATTTAATTAATGAGACATTTTCTGGTTAACGTGGGAGAACACAGAATTTCAGGAAATAGTTATGAATTTGCATTTATAAACACGTTAAAATTAAGTAAACGAAAGATTTCACAATAAATTTGAAAAACAACAATAAACTTACAGAAATTACTTGTTAGTAGCTGGGTTAAGTATATAAAAAATTTATCTAAGTTTTGTTGATTCAACTTAGATTCATATTTTAAATATATGATAAATATGTTAAAAATAATCTAAACTAATCTAATAAATTGTATATGTCGCAATCGAAACCTAAATATGAATCTATGTCTGAAGTATTGTATCTGTATTATATTCAACCAATATTAATCCTTCCTTTTCACTTTGAAATTCAGATTTTTCTGTGTAACTTGACCCTTGTAGTTTGTTCAGAGGCCTACGCACTTAAATTTTGCCAACCAGATGCTTATAGAAAAATTTGACATCAATAAATTCCAATGTGTCAATTGGCATAGTTGTGTAACTTTATATTTGTAATTTTTTTTATTGTGAATCTTTTGAACACTCTATTGGAAATACAAAAACCGATTAGATAATTTTTGACTTCCTCATTGACCTGGAGTTGCTGCTTCCTGTGCTTAATGACAATGACTTTGAATTAAGATGGGGAATTCGAAATTTGAAAACTCATTAACAACACCCGGTTGCCTTTTCTAGTTCACATGCATTTACGTATAATACATACATGTATGAACCCTATAATAATAAGCATTCACACTTTAAATATTTTTTTAATTTCTTATAGACAAACGCAACTCATTCAACACTATAAGTGTTGGAAAATCCCGCCCATGAGATGACTGGTTATTAACTTGGCGTGAGAGAAGAAGATCTGAATAAATTGTTGCTTTTGTTGTTGGTGCAGTTTTTGATGCAGTTGTTGTTGTAGTCATTTCCATTTCATTTGTTATTGTTATTGTTGCTTTAAAGTGAAAAATGAAGAGAGAATGAGGCAAAAACGAAATTGTATATGGCGGCCTTGAACGTTGTACGGTTCAAGTGCGCTGCTATTCCATGCACATTATTCACAACAACTACATCAACAAAAATAACAATAACACCACCAACAACAACAACATTAACACTAATAAGAAACAACAAAGCTTCGTGTTTGTGCCAATTGATGTTTTTTTTGTTGCTACTTTAAGTGACTGCCTCCGCAAGTGTACTCACTCAGTCACTCACTCAGTTAGTCTTACATATGTATGTATGTCTTGCCTTAGTCAGAGTCTTTTCAATTCCCATTGCCCTTGTCTTAGTCCCCATTAACTTCTGTCCCTCTGTCTGTCTGTCTGTCTGTGTTGAGCGAAATGAACAGCGCGTGTCTGTTTGCGAAGCGTTGATAGCGATTGAGCCAGAAGCGATCCGCAGCTTGATCCCAGATTTAATACCAGCTTGTATAGTTCCGGCTGAACGAAAGGCAGTAAGTACTACACTTCAACCAGACAGGCATCACACAAACAAAGAGTCAAAAAGACAGATAGTCAAATGGGCAAACAGACAATCACAAGCGGCATGTGTTGTGATTACTACTAATATCGTTTGACTTTGTGTGTTTTTTTTTTCATACTTTAAGCTTATGAAAGTTTGTTCGCAATTAATCAACTCTTTCAACTTGAATCAGTTGTGTTTAGTCAATTAGGTCGCCACCTCCACCCTCCACAGCACTGCCGCCACACCTTCACTGTAGTGTGAACACAGTATGAAACCAGCTTTACATGATTTGATTTTTATTTATTTAATGCGCATACGACGCGTTGTACGATTCTTTCCCAAAATGCGCTCCTCAAAAAACAAAAATAATGGAAACAAAAAAAAACATTCCACCTTTTGAACAATCAGAAAAACAAAGATTCAAAAATCAAACAAGAAAATCAATTGCAAATTGTAAACAATTGCAATAGCAACAACAACAAGTATGACAACAAACAACAAATGGGTCAATGAACGCAACCACAATTGAGCCAAATTTATGACCTTGTTAGACCTTGAACAATTCAATATACCAAATCAGGCTCATCAACATCCACTCATCATGTTTATCAAATTTTACTGCAATTTTATTTATTTTTATTCAATATTTAATGGGTGAAATAGTGTCAAAAATTATGTGTGTGAGTGTTCATCGAATGGGTAGCCATTCAAGTATGAGCATTAGACTTGTGTCATCAAGTTCGTCTTATCCAAACAAACACTAGCTAAGTAACTTTTTTGATGTTCTTTATGTCTTACAATAAAGATACAAACTGATCAACAAGTATGTGTATTTTTCTCAAAAAAATTGGTTCTTAAGTCCAGGGAGGTATGGTTTTTCAGGATTGGGCATCCTTTATGGTAAAACAATGTGTTTACCATCATTCCCCTGCTAAGTCGATGGGATATAAATGAAATCTTCATCATTCTCTATTTGTTGGTATCATTTAAATAATACTTCCAACCCTGGTATAGTAGAGTATGTAGAATTGAGACTACCCAATTTTATTTTATTTAAAATAATTTTTTTTTCTACCTCCAATACTTTTACTTAATTCTTTTTTGTATATTTAATTAATGACAATTTATAAATACAATATATTGAGTGAATATAATTTTTATTTCGCGTGTTTCAGTTGACACTATATATTATATATACCTGTCTATCTCTGTCATTATATACATATGCACATATATACACAAGTATTACTCCCTCAAGTCTGGCTACTGTTTAATTTATGTTGAAATATCATTTCCAGTTATTTTGAATGATTTATATGGAATTTCAAGTGCGTCATCCCAGGCTGCCCGACAATATCATCCATCCATCATTCTATTTACACTTATTCTATGTATGTCATACTTCAATTCATTACAAATGTACATATATGCGTATCCCAAACGAGCAATTTAGTTGTCTATACATCCAATGGTCCCCCCTTCTTCTATTTTTGTGGCACATTTGTTTCGCTAGAAAAATGCCAACGAATTCATTTTTTTGCTTAAACCTTTTTTTCATTTCTTCACTTCTCTTATGGTTTTTTCGTTTATTATTGTTATTTTGTTGTCTATTTTCTAATTTATTTAAAATGAAATTCCAAGCAAGGTGACTCGTTTTTTTTGTATTTTTGTATTTTTATTGTATTTCTTTTAATTTTTTTTATTTGCTTTCTGGGTGCAAATTTGTAATGCAAATTTACTCATTTCGCGCGCTTGGCGTCTGGTATTTTATATTATATTTTTGTTGTTGTTGTTGTTTTTATTCGAATTCGAATTTGATTATACAAAACTCCAAGCAACACAAACAACAACACACATTTAACACATTGTGACGCTTTTAAGTTTCTGCGAAAACACAAAATAAAAAAATTTGTGAAATGAAAAAAAAAAAAAAAAAATCTTAGTTTATTGTTCACAAAAAAAAGGCATTAATTAACAGCAGCAAAACTTGACTGGAGGCACGCTTCTGCGTTATACACATCAGATACAAATAATAACTATGGTACCGATGTCTATCCTATAGATATGTACTTGAATAAAGCAAATATCATAAATACTCTTATTAATAAAGGTTGGTGGGTTGCAGGACGACGCCATTATGTCTATGTTTGTTTTCGTCTGATGATCTGATCTGATCGAATCCAACTTGGATCGAAACTTTTTGCTTTGGTCTTGAAACTTGAATCTTTAAAATTGACTTCTTTTGTTTAGAATCTTTTTGTCTATTTATTCAGCTAGTTGGTTACCTGTTTCTTGTTTGCTTAATTCATTGTAACTTTAAATGAATTGGCTTTTTATCTTTATTAATGATGGAGGGCTTCAATTGGTTTTGTTTTGCTTTACTTTGTTTTGTTTTGGTTACGAACCATATTTTGTTGTCGTCAATAGAATTTCACCTCACTCAGTAAAGCGCTCAATAGCTTTAGACCCTATGACATAAGTTCCATTATTTTTAGCAGTATTGGGTCAGTAATTCTTTATATTTATCTCTTTCATAATTTGACATTGAATTGGTTTTTATGAGTAATTTTGAGTAAATCATCATGAATCGGAAATTAATTTTAATGCTTACGCATATTGAGATAATTTATTTTCAAAATTTATTATTATTTCATTAAACTAACAAAGTAATCGGTTTTCGCGTCATATAAAAATTGCAATATAACATGACCTTACCAAAATTAGAAATAGGAAACCAAAATTTTAAAATGAGAAAAAAATAGAATTGTTTTCTTATGCATAAGAATTCATACAAAAAAAAAAAGGCTATTAAATTTGCAAGTCATATTATTTAGAAATTTAGGGAATTTTTTATACAAACACTTCTGGAGCTTTGATTCTACAATGACATTGATATTAAAATACATACTCATGGTGATGCAGATTTTGTTGGCCAAATTGGAATAATTTGTAATAATGTGCAATGTGTTAACAAACTGTATAATGAGAAGAATGGAGGTTATAATTTAACTTGAGATACAATTCTACAATAATATAAACTACTTTCTTTAAAATTTCTTAAATGAAGATACTCGTTTAAGAAAGTTCTTCATACAAATACTTTTAGTTTATATGGATTTTACATATTTATTATTTAATATTCATTGATTCTCAATTCTTAATTATTTTAACATAACATGACAATTTCTAAAGCTTTTTCTTATGAAAACGAAGAACAAGCAAAAAGATGAGCTCATAATGGACTTCTAATATTATCATCATGTTTCATAGAAGGTTGCTCATAGAAAAAACAAGGTAAAATCATTAGATTAATTTTATTGAATTACTTAATACGATTTGAAATATATGGAAAATCAAATGAAATGTAATAGGCAGAAAGTCAGATTGAATGATAGATTGACAAGCAAAAGATACAATTCTCGTACATTTGTATGCAGGAGCAAATAGAATAATATTGTATAAAAAACTATAAAAAATAATTAATAAAAAACATTCAAAGAGAATTGCTTCGATTGCAGTTGATTTTTATAACGTGATGTAATGTGAAATGATTTTATAGATTTAGATTTGATTTGATTTTTATTTATTTTCCATTTAATTTTCTCCTTCAAGTCATTCACGCATGAGTCACGCGCTAACCTGATGTAATTGTTATTATTTATATGAATAAACATATAAACACAAGTATCAACAATACTACAAAGATTGATTTATTTGTATTTTGATAAAATTAATTTCGTCATTTTGGAAATTTATAGAAATGCAACGTCATCTACTGTTGACTATGATTATGACGACGACTGTGATGGCATGATTATGATGACATGACTATGACTTCGTGTGGCGAACTTTGCACAGGTGGAATGGAAATGCGATAAAGCCAATAAGTCAAGTGTATCTAATATATTTATACGAACAATTCTTGTATATATATGGAATATAAGATAGATATTTACCTTCTATTATAAAACAAAGTCTTCCGGAAGCGTCTTTCTTTCTGAAAGCGATAAACTCAAAAACTACCGAACGTACAATATTTTCATACGGTTTTCATCAATGGACGGAGTAATGCCTTAGGAAGGCTATAGTTACTTATATAATTTATTAAGGTTTTGAGCAAATTGGCTGAAATATGACGATTATTGTTGAAAATGCCAGTAAAATTAATGCATCGAACTTTGTTAACCATATAACCAAGGTGTCTGTAATGTGCAGATAGTATTGTAGCTGATAATGCTGTGTGATGATGTGTGCAACTCTCAAGCTTCCGTTAAATTTAAACCAGACCGAAAAATCTACATCAATCAGAAAAAAATCTGGTATGGCCACAGTTCTTAAAAATCGTTTACAGATCTTGGCCGAGAGGGCGTAGCAAGGCGCATTCGCTATATCTCGGAAACGGCACTAAAAATTTTGATGAAATTCGCACATTATAAGTGTCTGAATCATATTCACCAACCATATAAATTACAAGACCTTTAGGGGTACCTTCCATGCAAACCCTTATTCAAATTCATGTTTTAATTAGATAAACTTTTTTGTTGTTTGTATTATCAAATTGAAAATTGGACACTGTAAGTGCCGGACTAAGCAACTATGTTAGGATCCTACGCACATACAAACCCCGAGCGATCCTCGGTCGCCTGCTACTATTTAATATGTGTATATATTAAGAGTATTAATTGATAAGTCCCAAGCTAATCAGGGTTGGTTGGTGACTAGCACCCGACGGCTTCGCTTTATCAGTATTGCTGTTCTGTCGCTGTTTTAAATTTTAATCGAACCCAGTGAGAAATTGTAATTTGACTTTGTGAAATTGTTTACCGCACGTAGCCAACTCATACATACATATGTACTACATATGTGTGTGTAGGTGGGTGCGTTTGTGCGCCGTCGTCGTCATCATCTCCATGAGTAAAATCCAGAAAATTTAATATAAAATAAAATAACCCAGAACAATGAATTTTACCAAGAAATTCTACGTGTTCCATTGCATGTGCGTATGAGAATTCGCCCGCTCATATCATCTGCGTTTGTTTATACTTGTATAAAACAATTTTACTTGGCCCCATGATTTGTTATGTGGAAATTGCGTTAGGTCATTGTATGATATTTTTTTGGAGTGCGGCTGGCATTCATTTATAACAGTATAAACAACATCACATGACTCGAAACATATGTATGTAAGTATGAATAAATATTTTTATATACAATTAACTAGAACAGTGGTTCTTAAATTGTGGTCCATGGACCCAGGTGAGTCCACCGATCAATGTTTAGTTCATATTCATAAGGTAGATTTGAAATATGCCGCCTCCTATGATCTTCTAAAGATGCATTCAAGCACTGCGGCTATATTTCTTCTTCACTGTATTTCAGTCGAGACGAGCCTTCTTTTGAGCGATCGTCAAATTATGCACTGTCAACCACAAACAAATCTTCTTAATGCCCAGGGATTCTGGCAAATCTTCATGCGTTTAACACCTATGTTTGGGATGTGGTCTGCTGGGGAAAATGTAATTCCAGGAAGATTAACAAAAAAAAAAAAAAAACATGTGGTTCTCGAATAACATAAGCTTAAGAGCCACTGAAATAGTAGTATGTACAATAATATTTATGCATCTTTTTATGCGTATCAAGAAATGGAAAGTTTTTCATTTTATTTTTATATTATGCTTATTCAGATATCATCTATGACTAACAATATCTGTTCTTATCAGGTGTTAATCCCTTTTATGATGTGCGATATGTACACAGAATTGGGATTTAATTTGATCTATGAATGCCGTCGTAACTTAAACTACAACTACTCTTTCCATAGATATCTAAGTACATAATACACAGTCGTAAAGTGTTTTGAAATAAGTGTAAATTTCCATAAGGCTACACAATAATGCTCCTATTTTTATTTTTTCAAAACAACTGATGACTCCCTCGCGGTATGTGCTTTTATTTCTGTTCTAATTACTATTTGTTCTTAAATGGTGTAATCTGTAGTTACTTCATAGTGTGGGGGGACCATGCGTATGACAACATTGTATAATATATTTTTTTGTTCACTAATTCCACAATAAACAAATACACAAAATAAACAACCATATTCCCAAAAAACTTAAATTAAATAGAAATGGAATCCGGAACTCGGAACACTTTACAAAGAGAACAACATCTTTAATTAATTATTAACCGAATGGCGCCAGTCTCCCAACAGTTGAAACCAACACCGCCACCATCAATTCTAATCACCATTTCTATTTCTCTCCAACCAAACACCTTCCAATGTCGATTGGCTCAATCAACCACCATGACAAGCAAGAAATACAATAAATTTATGGAATAAATCGTAAACCTATTAAAAAAAATTTTGCTACACTGGAATTCCCCAAAGAAAGCCAAACCATACATATTTCAACAAACCTCAAAAGACACGACGAACTTCGAACGCGTGTGCAAAATATCATGGAGATAAATATCCGAAGAGAAATATACTTATGTGTGATACAAACAATAATTAATTTGAAGAAGATTTAAATCCAAAACAAAAGGCACAGCCAACAATAAAAACCTGTTAAAAAAAAAAAAAGAAATAATAAAATATATATGAGTGAAATAATGCTGTAGTTGAAGCTGCCACCGCAACAACTACAACTTGTTAAGCTTAAACACGCGCCCAGAATACTCGTAGTTTAGTTCTATCAAAGTTATGTTAATCACTCGTACAATACTATACCATAGACAGCACCTTAACCACGCGACCTGAACTAACACGCTCAAGCTTAGCAACAGATCGTCATTAGCCCTGACAATATTAAGCACGCTCACGACGCTCACGATATTTCACAACTCACACAACTCGTAAACACGCGTCGTTATTTAATTTGAAATATGTACGCTTAGCAGAATTCCGCACCGACATTCCGCTTGTCGATGTCGCGTGTATTACTTGATATTGTAATTGTTGTTGTTGTTATAGTGTGCATATGTCAGTTTTCATATTTCTAATTATTGGATCTAAAAGAGGCACGTTTTGATTGATCTAACTAATGTACAAGTGGTTGGCATTTGACAGGTGACGCTGCCCCTCTTATCTTGCATTCAATGCCGGCGAATTATAATATGTAATAATAAAAATAATAATTTCTCTGTTGTTTGCACTTGTTTACTATTAAGTGTGAATTGGTTTTCCCCTCAACACAAAAACAACACAATTAAAAATACACCTACCTATACCTATATTCTATTTCAATGTAGATACACTACTACATTTAATCATGCAAATGATAAAATTCTTCATAAATCATGCATATTCAATTTGTTCAAATATGTATGCAAACTCATATGTGTTCGTTCATTCATATACAATTTTGTCATTAAATATGTATCTTTTATGTCTAAAATTGAACTTTAACCCAAGATTTAATCAAATGTGCTTACTTTGATTTATGAACTTCAAATAGCGCATTAAAAGATACTCATAAAATACAAAGTAGAAAAGGGGAAAAAACAGAAACAGACGGTGGACCTTCATCTAAGCTTCTCGAATTTATAAATTTTTTGTGTTAAGTAGCACGAGATATAAACAACAACAACGACAACGACAACATCATTAACAACAATAATGGGTAAAAGCTGGTGAATCAAACTGTTGGTGGCACGTTTCGCTCATTACGATGTTCATTACCCCAAAATGAAACGAGGCGATCGAGATACTTTAATATTGCTTTTGTATCTTTTCTTCTTTTGTTATGTTCTTTCTCATCAACATCATCATTATAATTATCGTCATTTATTAGGCTTTATGGCGTTGCATAACAGAGTTCCCCCTCTGATATTGAGCTGACCACTTATTTACGTAAGTTCTTTCTTACATAAAATGCATGAAAATTCTATGACAATTTTTTATTGTGCTTCATGGTTTTGATGGTTCCGTACCCAAAGATTACTAAACGGAATGGTTTTTTTTTAAAGCTACAATGTTCGTCCGTCCGCAGTCATGAACTGTAATAGGTAGAAAGTTGAATTTTTCACAGAAACACCATAATAAAGTTAACAATGTAAACGGGTCGTAATACAAAAAACATATGAGTTTGTATGGGAGATATACAATCCAGTAACCCTATATTCTTGAAATTTATATGGTCAGTGGAAGTCGATAAAAAACTTTGAGTATCTAAATTTCAGTTTATCGGACCACTAGTGAAGGTACAATACCTCTCATAAAAACACCCTATTTGGTACGGAACCCTCTGTAAGCGAGTCTGACTCGCACTTTGCCGATATTTTATTCTCATTTTTATTCGATTTAGTTGAAAGAATTATTGAATTCGTTGCGATTTCAAATCGTCAGCTGGTAACAGCAGCAAAAATTTGTTATGGAAATTCAGCTTTGATGCATTTCATTGAGCACTTCAAGGTTTACACTGATATCGTATGGAACGAGGACAATGAGAAGCTTTGGCCTTAAAAGAAATTATGTATTATATTTTTGCCATATAGTTTGTAGGCGTACATTTGCATCTTCTGATTTAAATGGAGCAAACAGAAGAAGGAGATGTTAATTTATTTACTATACAATATATGGGGAAACTACTTAATTAGTTCAAAGAAACTTTATGCGGTGAAATTTTATATAAAAGACCAATTTGTTTGTGAAACATAAGTTGTCCTCTTTAGAAAAAGACAGTTTCTAGAAAATCTCCTGTATAGGTTTAAGAAATACTTTGCTAGCCTTGCACTTAAGCGTTGCATTAAGTGGATTTGTTATAAGTATTACATCAGCAAAATCTCTGTAAACCCTTCCTACTATCTATGACTTTGACTGAACAAATCAGTTGTGTATTCGAAGGTCCCCAGTAAAGATTGCATTTGCAATATCCTTCGGGATCAAAAACCTCAAATAATGGATAACAATTGCAAACTCTACAATTGAAAATCGCATATTGAAGCCGAAAATAGCTTGCTTACATAACACAATGAATAGTATGTACGGAATAAACTCGAACTAAAAAGAAAATACAATAATAATGAATAGTGGAACTGCGGAAAGAAGAAAGGTACTACGACAATAAACTACTTACATTAATGGGCATTGTATGACGCGTGCCTTTAATACATAAATAGAAACAAAAGCAATATGAGATGATTTAAATGCTCTATATACATATATATTTCATTGAAGCAGTGGCGTCGGCAACAGGAAGGAGTAACAAAAAAAAAAAAAAGTAAGCATTGTTTGATGACAACGAATTGAACAAGTTAACACAAATTGACTATTAAAACGCAATAAATCAAATCAAATCTATTTCATAGGTACATTTACATCATAGCTGATGAGACAATATCAAAATAATATAAAATAAAAGAAAGAAATACTGTTTTCATTGGAAATATGTACAATATGTACGAGTATACGAATATAGTATGTAGTAGAAAGACAAAAGCAAAAAGAAAGCGACCGAAAAATACCATAAAAAGTTGCGACGAATTGAAAGCGCTTTAAGATTGTGAGGCACGTGCCGCTGTCGGCGATCGCGAATTGAACGGAAAAGTAACGATAATTATGGGGGTCAACCACGTCAGCGACAAATAATGTTGGTGCTACTCAATAGAAGCAGCAAATACAATAAAAAAAATGGCAATTGGGGAGAAATTGTTAAGGGGGGCGAAAGTTACTCACTCTCACAGACTAGGGAGATCAGGTTTTATTACTTTGGCTTGATGTTTGTAACAACACATAAAACCTGGTCTTCGCAGTCTCCATAAAGTATGTGGAAATGATCAATCATTGCCTATTAGATCGACTGCCGCCATGTTATTCTTTCAGTTTTCGAAGATACATACTCGCTTCATTGTAAAATGCATCAGATATGTTAAAATTTGATATGTCAAAAACTCTATACGAGTATTAGTACAATATAAAGACAAACTATGTAGGGCGTGAAAGGTATTTAAGATTCGTTAAAACGAAGTTGTTGCTGTTCTATCTACTTAGTTTCATTCTTTCATTGATTGTTTTCTTTACTTGGCGACAATTATGTTATGTACTCGTAGTACGTGCATTTGATTGTGATCACTAATAATTATGTAGAATACAGAAATTGATGTGAATTAATATGTTCCGATTAAGCAAATGAGTGATAGTCAGGCGCTTGATAGAACACAATAACATCAAAATGTCATTGTTTTAGTTTTTTTTTTTTTTGTTTTCGTTTCGTATACTTATGGTAATTAGAGCAACGTGCCAGCTAAAGTTGCCAATAAAAAAAGCAAAATCAACAAACACAGCACACAAAAAAAAAAAAAAAAAAACAACGATCTAATTGGAATGTAACAATATGTTTGCCATTATCGCACACGAGCCTCTGCAGAAGAAGTATGTAGCAACACCGAAATAAGTAACCCACCTAGTCAAAAAAGTTGCACCCAAACAAACACCCGCAGAAAGTGGTTGTGTGCCAAGTGGCAAAGATAAGAAAACGTGCTCATTCAAATAAACACAAAATTAAACAAAATACAAAGAAAAACAAAACACAGAAACAGAAACAGAAACAGAAATATTCGTGTGTACTAGGGTATAAATAAATTTCTTAATTTTTGGCAAAAGCTTAAAGTTCAGCGGCATTTTTTTTATTTTTGTCATTATATTATATACTTAGTGTATTTATTGTAGAACAGCCAGCCAAGCCCTAAAAAATTGTCCCGCCTGAGTTGAACTCAGATCGGTTCAGTTGAGCGTCATCAGCACACGCTGGGTAGCTGATTGACTTACAGTCGGCAGTTTCCGATTGATAACAAACAACAGCAATAACAACAATGTTAAATTGGACTTGAGTACTTTTGGCATTTGTTGACGCACGAGTTTACTATCATCATCATCATTATGATGATCATCATTGCCATAGTACTTGCCTTTGTGAACACATTGACGATGATGAATCAATACTAACGATGCTCAATACGAATCGCATGCATCAATTTAATGAACACGCTCGTGCTGCCAATTGCCACTTGCCACTCAGCGGTGTCTATTAACTTCTGTCACTCATACACTTGACCACTCACTCGGTCATTAAGACCAACCAACTGTCACACAGTCAGTCAGTCATCAGCTTATTGTGGTGATTATCATTAAAGCGCGGCATCTCCTCATACCATATACCGGACATTGTACACATACATACGTATATCAGCTAGATAAAGTCTGTACTTCTGATTGTCGTCGTTGTGTTCAATCGACACTTCTCTATCCCGTTTGGTCAAAGGTCAAAAACGCTACTTGTTTCCTTTTATTTATTGCTAAAATATATAAAACAAGAAAATCTACATTGCAGTAGATTTATATTCATTTTGTAAGTCATCATCATGTAATCATGTACTAATACTTAGAAGACTTTATTTTTATTGTTTTGAAATTGATTTCAGCGAGAAACGAGAATTTCATTTTATTGTAATATCAATCAAAAATAAGCTTGTATAATTATTAATGAGTAATGCTGCTGTTACTAAGGGGTATGTAAAAAGTGTTAAGAATTTTATCAAACGGAAATAAATGCAATTTAAGTATTGAAATCCTAAATGTCTAGTCAAATATTGATACCGTAAAATACCAGACGAAATGCGAAAAATTAACAAATGAAAATTGTACTGCGAGACTTATATATAAATATGTTGGTAAGTAAATAGCCAAAAAAAAAAAAAAAAAAAAAAAATACAATGGACAATAGGCTGATCAATGACTTCAAACTGTTAGGAGAGAATTTTAAATGTCATAATCCGCCATTTCCTAATTTAGCAATTATGCCACTAGATTAGAATTTCTTAATCTATATAAACTAATCTCTACTTTTCATATTTTTTAGAATGATTTTATTTTACCGATTGAAAAAGATGACTTTGAAAGCAGCAAATTATTTCCTCTATCAAGCAAACACAGGGAGACATGCCACCAGATTGAGATGATTTTCCGAAAGATATAAGGATAATAAGAAAAATAAACAAAAAGTAAGTGACTCTTCTCTCTGCTCCAGTAAAGCACGTTCGCAAATTAGTTTCAGAACACAGTAGGATCCTATTTCTCTACATAACTTAATGACTTGGATATATAAACATCAGGTGATTGGGTGATTCATTGGCTTCTTAATTAGTTTGGGCTAGTTCCCTATGGTGTAGCACCCCCACTACCACCAACAGAAAACTAGTTCTCGTTTTCACTCAATCATGCGTTAAATTTTACGTCCAAAAACAAGAAATCATAACAACATACTCTCATATATTACCTTATACATACATATGTTGATGAAGATCAATTTGCAATTGATGTCTCAGATCAACAATGATATTGGAAATATAAAAGTTCATACCTATGTGTTTTAACCAACCTTGTTTTTTTAACATTAATTTTTTAACAACAATCCAAGTGTTTCTGGAACAACAATTTTTCACACTCTCCAACATCTATTTTTAAACTTACCTAAAAAAGAAAACAACAACCTCATAAAATGTATTTATATCACAACAGTTCTACTTATATAAAGTTGTGTTGTCTTTTTTGCTCTTATTCTCAACTTATCCCTGATATGAGTTTATCATTCTCCTACTAAGTAGATTTAATGTTGTTATTATTGTTGTTCGGGGCAACTATTATTCAACTATGGAAAAATACAGTTTATTTCTACTAGAATACTTATTTTATAATTAGTACTTAAAGTAGTGTTACAGAAGCCATTTTTTTTCCAAGCTTTTCTGCTTTTAGAAAATCGTGTTAAAATCGAGTTTTACTTAAATCGGGAGAAGCTTTTATTACTACTATTGTATATAACTTTAATTAATTTTGTGTTAGAAACTTTGTAAACAGTCTCAATTTATTTTTCATGTTTTTTTTTTTTAAATAAATTTTTTATTTTATTTTCATTTTGCGCTTATCATTAAAAACAGTTGCGGAAATACTTTGTAATTTACAATACGGAATACTTTTTAACTATAAATAAACACATATGAGTATGTTATATATGTGCTCATATATCTTCCCCTAGACGCGTCTCGAACTACATATAATAGACACAACTTGAGTTTAGTTGTGGTTTGTCTGAAAAAAAAATATTATCAATTTTCGTTTTACAACATTTTGAAGGCCTTTTATTGAAAGCGTTTCATATGTTTTTTTTTTAAACAAATAAAAATAAGTGATTAAGGTCACAATGTCAATTGGGGTTTTATTTTTATCCATAGATTTCGGTTGGCAGGTAATATTGTCAAAATTCTTTCAAGAACATAAAATTACGGATCTTGTTCGTTCGGTTTCTCTGCTCGCTTTTTTTATTTTTATTTTTATTGATTATTTGCTTATAAAGACACACGATTAGATTATCGGATTGTATTTAGTCGAACTGTAACTATTTTAAGAACATTCACAAGTGTTTCATTTGTGGTAGATTAATTTCAAGGGCTGAAGTCTGCTAAGAACTTGTCACTAGTACTTATGATTATAATAATTATTAATTGATTAAAGGAAATAATATATACTATATAGTGATTGATTGATTAAAGTTATTACTTTAAAATTTATGAGAATGGTATCATTTTAAGGTCGCAATTCCTCACAGAAAAACGGTAATATACTTGTAAATAAATTTATGGATCAGATTGTAAGAAGGTCTAAGGAAGAAAGTTCTTTAATATTATCGGATCATGATGGGACTGCAACCTTAAGAAATCTGTTGTGCTGTTACCATGTTAAGTAACTTTTAATAATCTTATGATGGGTCAGAAGTAATCTCCCTTAAAACTGAGCAACTTTTCTTGGTCATTTGTCATCGATTAGCAGATTTGAAATTGGGGCGATAAATAAAGATGTGAAACAGTTAGGAGTCTAGTTGCGCTTTTTTTTTTTTTTAAACAAAAGAAGTGATATGTACTCGTATTATAAATAAATTCGTGGATCAGATAATAAGAAGGTTCATTATAATTATTATTAGTTTGACCATTATTTCACTGCAACATAAGAATGATCTATTGTGGTTTGATTATGTTATCTAATCTATACATAGGTATAATAAATCGTAGACTTTGCTCGCCTGTTTGTTTGGGTTTTTCAGCACACTTCACGAAAATCCCATTGAATTGAATTCTAAATCGAATAACTGAAGCTTCATTGTGAATAACATTTAGCATTTATTTCATCAAAATCGACCTACAGAATCGAAAGATAGTAAATTTTAATTTAATGATTTAAAGGAAAATATGTTCATAGTTTGATACTTTGTGTGAACTGTGTGTTGTTGTTGTTATTGTATTTTGTCATCTCATTTATTATTAACTGAGTATGCACATGAGTATTGCACTGTTCGTTCTTTTCTTTCAGTATTATGATATTCATTGATAGCGTAGCAACAGAAAGTCTGTTTTGTTGTTATACAGAAATGTGTTATTATAAATTATAGATTATATTGGTACACGGACGAAGTCGCAGGCACAGCTATTTGCTAATAATTTTAGAGATGCAAACTGAGGAGCTTTCCCTGATGAATGAAGAACATTCGAAATGAATGTGTAAAAGTATTTTAACAAACTGTATCAGCTCACAAAATGCCTTATGAAAGTTCATTCTTTAAGAATTTTAACGAATTGTCAGTCACTAATTTGATGATTGCAATACATTTCTTGAAAATGTATACAGGTATGTCAACATCTTGTTTAAATAATCTACAATTCTCAGTGCCTGATGGACCCATTACCTTAAGACAATACCTGAGGTGACAACAGTAAATGTGGTATCCATTGAAGATCGAATATCGTCTTTGTTAAGTATGATATAGTTGAAAAATCCTTTCTTGATTATAGGAAACACTTTGCTTAACTGTTTCCTTTGCAAATTTATGAGTAGCTTTATTTAACTCAATGATGGAAAGTTCCTACCTTAAGACTTTTATTGAAGTGACAGTCACTAATTTGTTTTCTCTCTCACCCTATACTACTATGGTATGGATGTTATATGAAGATATTTTCGCGATAACTTTTAACCAGAAAGTTCCAGTTCTAATTTTAAGTGTTCCAACTAACGATACTTCAATAAAAAATGCCATAACACTGAACACAATAACATCTGATTCCGTTAAGTGTCTGCCATTATTGAGTGAGTTTATTTATAGATATTTGTTATAGGTATTGTACTATGTACCGACTATAGCCATAAATATTAATATTACAACAGTTAATTATTGTTGTACCCTTAAAAAATGAGCAAAGAAGAAATATAGAGTATTCATAGCCAGTTGACCAAGTCCCAGTTATTGTACAAAATTATTCAATTCTGATATCATTTCATAATATAGTAGTAATGATATAAAGAACATTGTTTGACTTTCTTCAAGTACTAATCGTCTTTCATCGTGGGATCCAAACAAAAACAATAATAAGCACTAGAATCAGAACTTGAATGTACAATAGAAGACGATCAAATTGAAGAAACCCATTTGTGCTTTTGATTATTTTGCGCAGCACACAATACTACATGGTGACTGATATCAGTCGCTTACAGACTTCTCCGATCTTCTATATTTTGTTTTGTTCTTTCACTTGTCACCGTCGTCTATTTGGTCTTATCTTTGGCATTGTTCTGGTCTCTGCCTGTGCCATGACGAATTGGCCTAGTCAATGTCGAAGGAGGTGGGAGCGAACGTAAGTTCTTTACTCGTATTTTGACACACATTGTTTTCACAATATTATTTTCTTATTTACTCGTATTTTTATTTTTGTTTACCGCCGCATTTTATTTATATACTCGTACAACTTCAATGAACTGTTGTTGAAAAAATTTTCCATAGCTAAGTTTGATGTTGTTTGCCAATGTATGCGTATATATGCGTATGCATATGTGTATCTGTGTATGTTATTTTTATCAATAATAATAATTATTATTTTGTTGTGCGGTTCGGTGTTCGGTCTTATCACCTGCGACTACGACGACGATGATGCCGAGAACAACGGCAACAAGAATGACAGTGACAAAACTCACGCACGCACACCTGCCCGCCCGACAGTCACAATGCCAATGACTATGGTATTTGGTCGTGTGACGGATACAAATATATACACACATATTGGGTGTATGCATATGATTCCGCCCTTTTTTGTGAAAACAAAACAAATTTGCTTGTTTAGAAAAAGGAAAATTTATTTATTCAAAGTATGCCCCATCTGCAGCTACAACCTTTGCCCATCTTTCAGGCAATTTACGGATTCCTTGCATAAAGAAGTCCTGGTCTTTTGAGGCAATCCAATTATGAAGCCAAATTTTGATATCTTCATAAGAAGTGAATCGCTCTCCCGTAAGATCAGACTGCATCCTTCGAAATAAATGAAAATCTGAAGGGGCTATATCTGGTGAATATGGCGGGTGGGGTAGCACTTCCCAGTCTTGTCCATTTAAATATGTTTTCACAACATTTGCCGTATGCGGTCTGGCGTTGTCATGTTGAAGAATTAATTTGTCATGCCTATTCACCCATTCCGGTCGTTTTTCTTCTATAGCTACCTTCAACCGCATTAGTTGTCGTCTGTAAACATCGCCAGTGATAGTATCAGACGGTTTCAGCAACTCATAGTGCACAACACCTTTCTGATCCCACCAAATACAGAGCATAACCTTGGTACAATGAATATTTTTCTTTGGCTGTGATGGGCCGGCCTCACCTGGCTTCAGCCAAGATTTTTTGCGTTTAGGATTCTCGTAATATATCCATTTTTCATCTCCCGTGATTATCCGATGCAAAAAACCTTTTCTTTTTGTCTTTGAAGCAGCATTTCACAAATGGTTTTGCGACGTTCGATGTCTCGGTCTTTCAATTCATGTGGCACCCAGTTATTGACTTTTTGAACCATTCCCATTGCTTGCAAACGTCTTGAAATAGTTGATTGATCAACATTTAATGTTGTTGCCAATTCTGATTGTGTTTGACAACAATCTTCGGTCAATAAATCTTCCAATTCAGCATCTTCAAATTTTTTGGGTGGTTTTCCATGTTCTCTGTCCTCAATTCAAAATCATCATTTTTAAATCGTCGAAACCATTCTTTGCAAGTTGTATTCGATGGAGCATGCTCACCGTAAACATCAGCAAGCAAACGATAAGTTTCCGCTGCACTTTTCTTTGCAACAAAATAGTGCAATAAAACCTCCCGCAAATGATGTTTACTTGGGATAAAACTCGACATTTTCAATGAATTAGAAATATTTGTTGTTTATGCTTCCACCGAATGTTATACACTGTGTTTAACAGCTGATAGAAGGCACTATCGAATGCAAGTATTAGTATTTTAGTGTGCAAGTGTAAGCGGCGATACTAGCGAAACTATCGGAAAGGGCGGAATCATATGCATACACCCAATACATTTATTGGCTTCATGGGGCTATCAGTCACATGTGTGTGTCGGCACACGTAGGCCCCCATTTGGGTTATCTGCGTGTGCTGAGACCGCTATATTTGCAAAAGGCAAGTGCTCCCGGTAATGAATTGACTTGGCATTCAATGGCACAGTAAGTCAATGTGGTAATCACCACTCAATCGCCCCATAAGACGTTCGTTCGTTCAAGTAGTTGACAACGTGATGGGCGAATGTACTGAACGAATGTACTAGAATGAGCAGTTTGTCAAACATTGCACCCAATAAATATAAACTTAGAGTACTTATTTTCTTTTTTCGAATATAACACGATAGCAGCCAACACCTTTTATTCGAGGAAAAAAGAAAACTTATTACTAGAGATTTTGGCTAATTTTGTCGATTCTGCATTTTGGCCCGTCTAATGAAACCAGCAAAAGATGCCTTGGTGCCAATAAACATTCCACATCACAATGGCAACTTAGGCTTCTGGAAGAACTCCGATCCAATAAATCCTATCCTATCCCAACAGGATAACCGAACATTTAAACATTATATGCTTATACTCTATAAGTACTTACACTTTGACTAATTTAGTCTCTATAGTATCTCTGGTCCAGGGTCGTCTTTATATTCGCTGTCAGTTAATAGCACGTCAGCCATTTTTCAAAGTAAAAGACGCCCCGAAGCGACACAACAAGGATTTTATGTTTAAAGCAATTAAATTGCGCCCCATTTTTAAAGCAAAGAATTCATATTCTGTCTACATTATACTCATATTTAGAGAGCGTATGGCGACCGAATCTTGTCATTCATATTTATGCCTCAAGTAATTAAATTTACTTGACTAACCTGAAATTGAGTCTTGAGTGGCGGCCAAAAGGGTGTTAACTGAGTTAGCAGCCAGCAAACCCAACAAAATCAACAGAGAAACACAAAAAGAAGGTAATGAAAGGAAGGAAGACTGATGTTGCTGCAATTACACAACGTTGGACTGGGTTAATAATTATTATGCAGAAATCGATCCCAATCGATTGGTAGACAGCCAGCAAAGGTAAGAAGAGGGAGGACATGAAAAAATATGGCAAAAAATTTAAATTTAGTAATTTCACAATTTTTTACGCATGCATAACGCAAGACAAAAGCTGCAGCTGTTACCACCAACAAAGATACAACAGCACATTGGTCAAAAGCATGTTTCGGGCCAAGAGCCAATAGGAGACCCCATTAATACTCGCCTGGACTTAAGGCGTGTTGTTGTTTGTTTTTTAGTCGACTGACTGTCATGGCGTTGATGATGTTGGAAGCTGTTAAGGCTGGCATGCAGACAGGCAGACAGGCAGACAAGCAGTATGCAAGCGAGGACAACCTTACAACATTGTAATTTGAATGAGGCAAGCGTTGAACTCACACGTCGTATCTGAGAGAGATCAGTAGAAAACAGCAGCAGGAGAAGCAGCAACTCCAGCAAACATTGTGAGAAAAATCAGTTGGTAAATATTTATTTAGGCTCAACTGAGCAAGTAGCTGCCACGCCTTGTGCGTGCCTTATGACGTTTGCAACTTATAAGCAGCATAAGATTTTCACCGTCAAATTCAAATTAATTTTTTCTTTATTTGCCACAGGAAAACTAGTAAAGACGGCCTGTGTATACATATTTGATTAAATAACTGACTGACTACCTTTGGAAGGTAAACAAATACTTCAAAGCAAATAAACAAACTACCTTAAAAATAAAGATTAAAAGCCAAATAGCATTAGACAACAAACAAAGAAAGAGGTTGAGTTTCTAAAGAACGTTTCACTGCTTCAAGGTGTGAACTACTTTCAACGATTGTGTCTCTTGCCTTCACTCTGTAACTCACTCGCTGATTGACTGAATTGTATTGACTTTAACACTTGTAGGCAAATGTGCTGCGCACCGGATACAAAACCAGACAATTTTCGCGCTAATTACGTTGCTGCTCTAATGCAGATTATTAAATAAATATGTATCTAATAATCGATGGAACAAATACTGTACGAGTACAAATCTTTCGAACGACTTTTGTTCACACCTCGTACCATGTGTCGTATGAGTAACGATAGCAAGCAAAAGCAATAAAGTAAAGCAATTAATATTAAGTTCGCACTTAACTGAAGCCGAGGCCCTTCTTAGTGTCAATATTGACAATTGAACCAGCTGTTTAATTGTCATCTGCTGATCGATCTGCCAATCTGTCAGAGCCATGAAGATACTGAAAATTGTATTATATTATAGATAGTGAGATAGCATCAAAAGAAGGTAGAAAACAAGTACAGGTTTTGCCATAAATCATATGAGTTAAGTTTTGCAAATATTTACACACTCAATAAAGGTGAAAAGAAATTAATAAAAAATAAGAAATTATAAAAACTTACGCTTTATGAGCGGCTTTAATGGAAATGGGCGTGAGTTAAGACTCGTGCGGGCCCAACCCTTATGGTTGAATAGTACCATAAAAAGACCTTGTGGTACTTCTCAGTAGAAGAAGTGGTGTGAAGCTCTAGAAATCAGAATCATATATTGTATAGTATATTTCAAGGTGAAGAATCACAAAAAATTTTTAGATCATATACAAGTATATTTCATTTTATTCAAATAAAAAGCACATGATTAAATATTAAAGTATTATCTCCTGACTGTATAAAAGACCTTTGAATTCTAACTGATTACCCTACAGAATCATCATATAAAATGAGCATAAGGTAGGGCATAAGTATAATAGTTCAATTTCATCATGTGATACTTCTTACAAAGTTTTAAAAATAATCATGAAAAAAGAAGCACAAATACTTAGTGTATTTGAAAACTTACATTACTAATTTTAAGGAATGAAGACCTTTTGCACTTTGGAATCAGCCTATAAAGCTGACCGGAATCCTCTTAACCTATGGTCTTTTAATTATTGTATTGTTGTCCGACGTAAATGTCACAAACAGAAAAACAACACAGCTCTCTCAGAAATCTCCAGACATAGAAACAAACATGTTATGACGCGTGCTAGCGTCGCCACCCGTGTTAAAAAGTATTTAACATTCATTAAGAATAGTAAAATAACAATAACAACAATATGATGATGATATAGAAATTATAATATATAAATAATCACAAAACCCGTTTCAAGAAACAATTCTCTATTCGGTACTTATGAATATAAGATTGCTGGCGATCGATCTGTAAGGAATTTTTTGATTGTCCAGTGTCTTTTGTGATACTATTAAATCTTTCATTCTTTTTTATAATCTTTCTTTATTGCAAAAAAAAAAAAAAAAAAAAGAAGAAAAATATCCAGTTCATTTTTGATTAAAATATGCAGTAGACGTGTTTCTGGATAAAACGAAATCAAGCATATATTAATCTCAGACTGACTTTTATGTGTTAATGGTATGTATCATTTATTGTAACTGGTACGGGATTTACGGCCATTACAAGTAAAGTGGCATACATGAGCAGAATAACAAGAATATCAAAATTGAATTCTTGAAAGTTATCCATCAATTTGATATCCCTGTCAAGTGTGCATGAGAATTTTATGAGTAATAAAAGGAAAGACTATCTGTTCTTAGAAATATTCTATAGACAATACCACTGACGCCATCCAGACTATTTGTTTCTAAACAGAAGTAGTCTGTATATCAGACAGTTTGAGACAAATAAAAAAACCGGATACGCATGCAAATACTCGTATTTATGAAACTGTCAAAATTGAAATTTAAAATATTTGCTAATATTGTTTACTTTTACCACAAAACCAAGTTAACGTCATGCATATTTGTATTTTTCCAAATATTTTATTTTAACATAAAAAGTAAATAAATAATACGCGTATTGTACAATAAGTATTTGTATACTCTTCCTATATCTTATAGAGGCAGATGGTTATACACACATACTTTCAAAGTTTGGGTACGTACAGAACAATAACACCCAAAAGGAAGTGACTACAATCCCATATTGCATAATTTCTGTATATATTCTTGATCAGCATCAAGAAATGAATCGATTTAGCCATATTCATCATTCAACTCGCCAACAGAAAATGGGTTCCCACTCATATAACTAAAAAGGATCTGGTTCGAACAAAAGTGCTGCTAAAGTTCGGTAAGCAGGATGTGAGGATAATTTTGGAAGTAATTTCTAGTTACTATATAAAGACTTTTGTAGTTGCTTTTGTTCTAACGGAACACAATGGAACATCTTCTGTGGTCTGTGTAATTTCCAGGCATAGGATATTCTATATTCGTTCACGCCCTAATTACTTGTCTTTCGTTCATCTAATTCTTGAATATGCACGACAATGATACTGATATTGACAAGTAGGAAACCTCATCATATAGTCTTAAATTTGCTATTAAGAAGTCAGAGAGAGAGAGAGAGAGAGAACTTTAAGAACGACCGTCGCTATTAAAAGTCAAAAGTTTTAATTGTTTTGATAGACGATTTCGACTTTGACGTCAATTGATTTCTAGAAAAAAGCAATAACAACAAAGCTAATATGAGTGTATATACCTAAAAACAAAAAAAGAAATGTCAAGAAAGACTGGCGTTTAGTGATGCACGAAGTCATCTTGAAGTAGTAACTTGGTGGTGACAAGGCAATGTACTCACTCACTCATACTTCTCCTTAGGAATTCTCACATGCGCACGACATATGCAAATATTTGCTTACATATATCAAAAGAAAGCGTCATTCATTATAATTCATTCACTAACTCGAACACTATTTTTCTTAATCCCTCTCTCAATCTGAACCTTTTCTTTCTTTTCTTCCCCTCTCAGAGCGTTTCGTTTTTAATGATTCAAATGCCATGAATTTGAAATTTGAAAGACGCGCAAACTAAACTAACTTTGACATTCTGTGAATGGTTTATGGGCTTCGATTTATTTTCAATCCGTGTCAGTCAATACAAAATAGAAATAAAAGAAAAATAAAAACAAAAATGTTATAATAATCAACAAAGAAGACAAGAAATCAAATT
This sequence comes from Amiota minor, assembly GCA_037043295.1. Classification (NCBI taxonomy): domain Eukaryota; kingdom Metazoa; phylum Arthropoda; class Insecta; order Diptera; family Drosophilidae; genus Amiota; species Amiota minor. The sequence continues at coordinate 5,706,042 of JBAMAW010002187.1, read as the reverse complement.
CTAGCTACACTTGGGTAAATTTCCATAGATTTGAAATTTTATTGCTATTTATTGTGTTTATTTTCATTAATCGGTTGACAGACGATTTTTCACATACATATGTATTTTTTGATATATACAAACGTTTGTATGTAATCACTTGTAGTTGTTCACTTTATTTATAGCATTTTTTGTTTTGTTCTGTGTTGTTATCAGTGAATGAAGTGAGCACACGACATGATTAAAACAATCACGTTCTTATCGCCTTTTGCTATGCTACTAAGTCAATGATTCACATCATAGACGCGATTTCTCAGAGGGACCTAGAGAAGAATGGTGCCAAACACAAACACAAATCTAAATTCTAAAACAAAAAACAAAATCGGGCAGCTCTATTCATAATTGATTTATTTTTATTAAATAAATTATGGGCCCCGAAATTCTGAAATTCCCAGGGCTAAACTTACCACTGTGCATATGACACCAATAAAAACTTCAGTCTACTAGACTCAACTCAATCTAGTTTTCTACACATTTTGTATGCAATGTGGTTCCTTGTTTTTTTTTTTTTGTTTTTTTTTTTTTAATTCAGTCTTAAGTATTTTTTGCATCTTCTTTTATTTTTCGTCTTCATAGATCACGCGACCTTCATGTGCTGCGGCAATGTTGATGATGACGTGAGCCCACGATGTTCCCGGTCGCTTATTGTTGTTTACTTGAATTTTTGCTGTTTGCTTAACGCTGAAAGCGACCAAAGTCTGCTGACTTAAAGTAAACTAATCTAGATTATTAAGCTGCCCCCTTGACGGTTCCTTAGATTCTTATCGTATGCACTATATATATAAATATGTACATACATACATAAGTATATACTTTATTGTTAGTATTTGTGTAGCTTAGCGTATCATAGTTAAATGCAAGAGCCGAATAAGCACCTGTTTGCTATCGCTCTATTAGATCAACTAAGTAAGTTAAGTTATTAAGTGAGCGATTGATAATGATGTGTGTACATACCTAAATGTATACATATGTACATACATACAATATAAATAATATTTTTCTAATTGTTATCATAATTTTTAGTATAATTTGTTTACTTTGATGTCGTCGACAACGTCAAACACGCCTAATCAACAAATAATAAAAGATGTATAATAAACAAAAAGTTTGGAGGAAAATTTTCATTGTTTCACCATAAAGTCACATGGTTAATCTAATATTAATACATTTGATCATTTTTAAATATAAATTTTAGTTAGTTTTCAATAATATTTATGAATAACTGAAAGCTGTTTGCACACATATGTATGTATGTACATATGTAGCTAAGGCCCGCGAGCGGTTTTTCTCGCAATTGCAACGCTGGAAAAACCGCTTCTAATTTTGTCGCTGTTTTTTGGTTTGCCGCATTTCGCTGTTGCTGCCATTTAGGCTAAGTTATCAATTAAGCAAATAATTTATGCATATTGAAGTTATACCATAAATTGTTGTCATAACAACATACCGCAACTTCACGCAGCTCTTCATCTGGACAATCCACAATCTGACAAATGCCATTTAAGCAACAACAATAGCAATTACGCATGCAACAACAATCGGGAGCAGATCGGAGCAATTTGAGTTTTGTGGCAAGTGTTGTCAGGCATTTAATGGAAAAAAAGGGATTTTTAATTAAATTTTACAAAATATCTGCCTTTACTTCAGTTTTCGTTGTCGTAGCTGCACTTGTCGGCCATGTCGGCTCCATTGTTTTTATGCTTTTCTTTTTCTTTTTATTTTTCATTTTTATAATTGAAATGTGTTAAAATTACTTGGAAAGTGTGAAATCTTGGAAGGCAACTTCGCACCTTGGCACCATCTAGATGAGATGATGTGCGTCTGTTTTTTATTGTAGACAGTTGATGACGACGCCTGGCTGCCTGCCTTTCTGCCATATTCAGTGCTACTAACTGACTATGCCACAATTTACGTTGGCAATTTTCACGCCCTTCATCAGCGAACGCAGTCTCAGATCAATGGATCAGTGGACGCAGTCTATGTGCTTACACTTTAAAAGTATTTAAAATTGCCTTTGTTTTCGCACCCGAAAATTGAAGAAGATAAAAACTTAACAAATAAACAACAACATTGATTTGAAACGGTCAATTTATTAATTACTTTTTTCGTAATATTTTTCTTAATGTCATGAATAAGCATTTTTTTGTTTTCTTTTTCAACAAACAAAAAGATTTCCAAATCAAAATATTAAAATTTTTTAAGACAATGGTAAGTAACGAGATTTACATTAAAAAGTGATTACCGAGCTTCAGGCCAAGGTAAGTTTTCTTAATGATCAAACACACATGGGATTGAGCATTGTGTAAGATTTGAATGGAATCTGTTTAGTAGTTATTGAGTAAGTATTGTGATTAAGACGATTGGCTGTTTTATTTTTTTTTTTTTATCTCTTCGAATATTATATGGATAACGAAATGATGACACCTGCTAGTGGTGCATATTGACAGAAACAGAATATCCGCGTCCATAATTCCAACTAAATCAATTTCACATTGATAAAAATATACCACATTTGTATAAATTTTCTGACTGCATATTGCATATTTGAGGGAATATTAGTCATATTTGAACCCTTATATCTTATTACTATTGTACAACTGAGAGTGATTGATGCTTTTAAATATTGTATAAATAGAGCTTATTGGAATATGACTATTGTCATAGCTTGGGGAACAGAATTTCTTTGTTAGATAAACGTAGATTGGAAGTATGCCAAAGAGTTTTTCGATGAAATGCAAGTCAGGTGATTGGGGATTCCAGTGAATAACTTGAACACCAATGTCTCTTAGTTTGCCTTTGCTTGTCAAGCATAGTTGTAAGTTTGGAATCATTTATATTATCAGAGTTACATAGCTCTATTTTTAGTTACACGAGGTCAGGAAGGTTGCCTCATTGGCATCGTAATGCAAATCGTAATAAATCTTTTTACTGTCTCCTATTTATCTACGAGTAGTGAACCTATAATTTTATTGGAAAACTATTTACAAACAAAAATAGATTAAATTACGTAAGCCACTAACAAAATATAATATGTAACAAGAACTCGCCCCCAAAACGATAAATCAATCAAATCCCTCAGCTTATCTATATAATACATACACTTAGCATTCCGGAGGTGAAACTTTTATCGACCCACAAATAAAAACAAAAATAGAATATTATGAAGGAAAATTTCCAAAACGGAAACTAACGTTATTTCCATCAATAACAATAAAGCAAAATGTAATAAAACCTTGCTTCTTCCATTAATTGTGTACGTATATGAGCAATAGATAATTTATGTATCTATAGGACACAAAAACAGGGTTTTTTGTACTTCTACAATAAGTAGAAGACAAACTTGACCCAATTTACAAACATAATTGTAACTTAACTTGTGTGTTGACAAATTTACAAAATAACATGCAACATGATGATAAGATATCAAAAAAAGTAATAATGCAGATAACTTTGAAGTGATAGAAGAATAAGAAGTGAACGAAACAGAAAAAAATTGTGAACAAAAGCCACCAACGTTGCACATTTTCCATCAAAGGTTCGCTCTATTGACGAAGCTTGCGTCTCTGACTGAGTCTCGCTCGATGGACTCTCGCACACTTGACACGCACACGCTTAACATTATTGCTGAAAGTTTGCGCGCGCACTCACAAGAACAACAACAGCAACATGCAACTTCAGCAATAACAGCAACAACATGCAACAGACAATAAATAAATAATAATGTCAAGGCAACATCAGTGGCAAAGCATAACCATGGTGCATGGCGCATGATTGCACGCGCACTGGGATTACTTGTAAACATTAGGACAGGACGAACATTGATTGTTGTGCCTCATCTGTTGTTGGTGGCGCATGGTGGTTGGTGGTCGCTGGCATGGTGGCCCTTACGTGCAGATGCAAGCTTCCTTTTCTCTTTTCGAGACGCATACCTATAAAGCTACACAAAGATGCACGATACAACTCATTTCCATATAGACGAAGCAACAATCGTTTGGGCGACGCACTTGACTGGGCTTGACTTGGGCTCGACTGGGTTTGGCTTGGTTTGGACAGACCCATAAGGTTTGAATGGCTGGTTACCGCCAACGTTGCTGTTAGCAGTGTTGTCATAGTTGTTGTTGCTGCTGTGTGGCCAACACACAACACAGAAAACACAAGTTTGCCACCGCGCACATCATCACAAATATCTTCATTGTTGTTGCACTTTGCATCCGCACTCAATTACTATAATTTGCCTTCATTCATTCAACGTTGAACGCCACGATGACGATGGTTTTGCTACTGATTGAATTTTGAAATTGCTCAATTTTTCGGCGTCTTTACTTCGTTCAATGAAGTTTTATTATTATTTTGTTTTTTTTTTTTTTTAATTTTGTTGGTCTTTTTGGTTTTGTTTGTTGGTGTTTTTAGCAAAGAAAAGATGCCCGAAATTATGTTATTCTTATAAGCGAAACACATCTCTTCAGGCCATTGCGACCACCATGTGCGAGTTATTCATTTCTTGCTCACTACTCGCTCACTTCATCTTATCTGAATGAGATACAAAATCTCGGTAATTAAACAAAAAATGATGCTGCTGCTATTGTTGTTGCTGTCGTTGTTGTCGTTGGTATTGTATTGTCTTGTATCTTTTCTTTGTGTTTAAGAAACAAGATTCCTTTTTCTGGGCGCCGAAGCACTTCGCCGGATGTTATTAATTAATGCACGTAAGCAACCCATCGACAGCATTGAAGCATCTTTCTTCCCTCAACTTAGAGGCGAGATATATGAAATTTGTTTGTTAGAGCGACGACTGCTGGAGACGCCTGGCTGGGAGTCTGTGAGTCTATCTATGTGTTTGGATCAGAGTGTGCGTGTGTGTGTGTGTTAATCAGCTAACAAGCAGCTCACGCGCAGACTTAACTGCAGCTTATAAAGTTGTCTGCCTGATTTCATGGTGGAAGTTTGGCGTCTGCACAGACACAGCGTGGCAAAGATTCCATTGTCGGCGATTTTGCTTTGACGCGGTTCGTTTAAGCCTTTTTTTTTTTGAGATTTACATATGGTCGGCAGACACACAGCCAAACTAACAAATAGACAGACAAACAGATTTGTGGCATATTTGTACACTGTCTGGCTGCTTGCTTGCCTCTTTGGTCACTACTCATATCTTCTCTGCCACCCTCTTTTCGTTGAAGTAAGTAATAAGCGCTGAATGCGAATTGCGACCGCAATGCAATATTTTTTCACAAGTTATAGCTAATTTTTGAGGTTTTCTTCTGACTCCACCACATCACATTCGTCATCATCATCAATGGTTAGTTGCTTCATGCAAAATGAAATATTTGGAGTGTGGGAATGAGAATTTTGGTCCGATGTTAAGGAATGCAATAAAGACATTTTAAGAAGTTACATTTTTGAAGTGGTGATTGTCTACACTCATCTTTTCTTACCCCAAAACGAATGATGCTTTCGCCTCTGGTTCTACAATCGAGGTTACCACCAAATGTCGAGAAGTCCTTTATATGTATTTAATCCCAAAGAAGGTTCAGGGGGCCTAAGACCTTGATTGTGAAAAGGGACTCAAAGCGGCACTTCAAAGTACAAAGTAACAATTCAATATTTTTAAGTCGACTGGGGGTATCATTTACCTAGTTTTACCATCTCGCACCAGCGAAAAGCATTGTTATTTATGCACTACGGTTAGTTGTTAATAATAAAATCAGAAAAACAATCAATATCTAATGGCATTGATTCAAATTCATTTAGATTATCATCATATAAAAATTTATATCACTTTCCCTTATAGTAATCGCATGCACTCACTCCTACACTCGTAGATCATGTTAGAACATATTAATGTTGAGAGTTTTTCAACAATGAAAAATGCTCCATAATTTTATAGTAACTAATTGCTAAATTTAATTGTGATCTTTCATCCAATGAGATTGGGAGTAAGTATTGTACCATTTATGGGTAAGTGGCGTCCTTCATGCACCAAAGGTTGTTGTAATCTAACATTATGGTTTTATTGTTGTGGCGCTGCGCCTGAGTGGCATGTGTTAAATGTTGTAAAAATGTTACTTGGTGTTGTTGCACGCGTTCAACGTTCAGCGAGCCGTAATATGTAGAATGATATCCAAAGGGGACGGGATGTGATGGTGAAAGAGGGGGAGTGAGTGCACGAGACCATGGTGCTAAGCCGATGCCGATTGTATTTTTGTTTTATTGTTATTGTTGCTGCTGCTGTGGCCATTATTATTTTATGAATTTGCGATCGTGTGCGCTGATAAACATTTGCACAAGCGACCGTTGAACGTGGAGCGTCGAGCGTCAAGCGTCCAAATTCAACTTTATGTGAAAATCAGCTAAGCGTGCCTCGCATAGGATTGAGCTGAGAGAGAGACGTGGGAGTACGGTACCGCCACCCCTCGTTAGACTTAGGTTTTTAAATCAGCGAAGCTTGCCGAGTGCGTTCACTTTCCACGTGCTGTGTGCATTCATTTGGAATAGCGTTTTTTGGTTTTGGATTTCTGAATCAACGTCCAAAAAAAAAACAGCCCAACTAGAAACTGAAGGTTGCAGATAAGGGAGCTTAGAACTAAAGTAAGAGAGAGTCAGTCAGTGACTCAATAAAGACTCAGTTTGCAAAAGCTTGAACCCCAATGTATTCTATGGGCGTATCATTTATGATCATCATGCTGATGATCTCGTTAAAAGCTCCGAAGTGCATAGAACCATAAAATTTAGCGATGCGATTTGATGGATATTAAAATGACCGTAAAAAGGAATTAAGGTCTAGAGACTTTTCAGCGTAGTAGATACCAGTTGCAAACGAATGAATATGCCGGGAATCAAGGGTATCAAAGAATAAATGCATGAATAATAGTTGAATCATTCGCATGCAGAAAATCATTTCTTCTTTCATAACAAAAATGTATTATAATAAATATTTTGTATTAAAGATTTGTCCATGAAACATTCATAAAATTTATTAAGGAAAATAAAAAGAACAGAAAATATTTTAACTGAAATTGCGCGCGGCAAATTATCAAAAGCCAACAAACAAATCACGCCTTTGACAAGTTGAGAAACTCAGACTAAAACCAAGAGCCATTCCAAGCTACATTTCAAAAGATATACACACTCACATGCACCCTTACAAATATTGTATCTATAAACGATATGTACATACAAAGAAACATACAGGCAAACAGTCAAACACACAAACAAACAGACAGTGAGGCAGTGAGGCAGGCAGCCTGACAATCAGAGACCAGAAGTATGTAAAACAAACCACAAAACTTAATTAGTTTCATGTTGCAATCGAGAAGACTAGCAGATTCAGATCTCTCAGATCCGGTAAACGGAAATCGACACTAAAACGCAACCTAAGGAAACCAATTTGAGTCAACAAAGACAACGCAAAACAAAAAGAGAAGAAAAGAAAATACATAACCGAATTCAAGTACGCCTCAAACAAGATAAAGATCTGTCACAGCACAGACCACCGCCACTCACACAGTGTCCAAGTGGATCGCGACCAATTTGACTGATGACCCACAGTGTAAAGTCGTCAATGGAAGAAAAAAACCAAAACACAGAAAATCGGAAAAAAAAAAATAAAGAAACACTTATGCGACGACGCAAGTCAAGATCTTTAAGATCAACAAAAAGAGCGACGTGTGAAGTCCATCAATCGTCGAAATGCAACAACCAACAACCAACTGCAGACCAATGGACAGACATCATCAAAATATAGTACATACTCGTATACTGACGAAATGGCGCACGTTTCGAGATTTGTCAGTTAGAGGTGAAGATGAAGAAGAAAACTACCTGCACGAGCCGATTGTAACCTCTCTGATAGTCTAGTCTCTCTTCCACTTGCCCAGGCCTGACTGTTATTCCTCACTCATTCATTCATTATACCGAGCGTCAAACTTTAACGCAGCTTGGGTGGCATTTTTGTTTTTGGTTGCTGTTTCATTTGAGTTTCGTTTTCATTTTTAGTTTTGTGCCGCGACTGACTCTTGGTTTTTTTTTTTTCTGTTTTGGGGACTTTGATACCGCCATGAAAAATTCATCATCATTCAAATGTCGTTGGACTCACACATCGTTGTAGTCTTCATCGTTATTGTCGTCGTCGCATCAACTTGAGTTAGCCCCGACAGTGTCGGCGACGGCACACATTAATCATAGCTGCATGGCACAACGCAACGCTCGTGGCAGCCGTGAACTCTTCTTTAAGAAGAAGTCATAATATAAGTACGAGTATATACAGGTAGATGAGCAGTCGGCGTTTATTGTATTAGTTTCCAACTAATTATAGAGTTGCTTATGATGATTAAGCTTAAATCGAGCAAATTATTGTATACCTATGTATGTGATTCGCTATAATCCTTAGTAGCAGCAGCAGCAGCAGCAGCAGCATCGACATCACTGAACAGAGAAGAGCTCTCCATGAAAGGTCATAATAACTTGAGTCTTCACCTGCTTTTGGAGTCTCTATGTCATTTTCAGCATATACATGTAAGTAGCTATGGCGCTTTTGCTAAATTTTATGATGGCATTCAATTTTTTAAATCTTTACTCAATTTTATGTGCCACAAATGTATCCACGTATCCTTCGTTGCTTTGTGTGGTCCATTCTTAATACAGTAATTGACTGTTTTCTTAGATTTCTTTTGACTTAACAAATTTAGATCACAAAACGCAATCAGAAAGAATAAAACTAACAACAATAACAACAACAGCACAATCTTTGAAACGGCGTTTGAATATTTGTTTCAATTTCGTTGCGGCTCGCTTGTCTCCTTTTTTACGCTACAGCAACATTCATTTCTACCAATTGGCAATACACTTATGGTACAATGTATATATGTTATTTTAGTTACATCTATTTCTATTGTATGCTATGCTTTACATATATCGTATATAATGTGTAGTCATATTCAAAAAGCAAAAGAAACGCAATTATATAGCGGTCGGATGCATTTCGATACATTTGGTTGCTTTACGCCGCACACGACTGACCGCGCATGTCTTTTCTTTGCCATGGATGAATTTTCCTACAATATTTGTTACTATTGTTATTATTATTATTATTATCGGTGTTAGTGTTACTATTTTAGCCTAGACCAAAGTGTGTTGCCAATTGGAACCAACAATTGCTAGCACAAGGCGATCGAATATGTAGAAATTAAAAAAAATAATCAACGACAAAAATTTTGAAAACCTCATTGGATTTTAGTTACCAAGTGGTGAGAAAAATATAAGGAATACACAAATTGTGTAACCACAGACTTCTATCTAGAATTTATGATTCTTTGTATTCACTTTTATCATTCTAAAACGCCCGCCTACGAATGTGCGTTTAGAGATGTTTTAGTTTTTTTTTCCTGCTACTTACTACCGGTGCATTCATCATTATTCACTTTAAGATAATTTGCGTTGCGTGCTTTTGGGGGTCATCAGTTTAAATAAATAATATTATGCGCAATTTCCATTAAAATTTATGTATTTAAAATATTCGCAGCAGCTAAAAAAAGGAATGTGAAGATCTTGAAGATGCAATGCAAACATGTAAATTAGCGTTCTAAAAGACAACAAGAAAGAAAGAAACAAGTGATAATTAATCACCAACAATTAAATCTTTTGTCTTTCTGTTGAGTATTCATAAAATATTTTATACTTATAAATTGTTATGGGAACTTTTCTTTAAACAAGCATTGATTTTTCTTCATCATGGTAATGTCACAAAGAGGCTGCTTCCCTTGCATAGCTTAAGACCATGGTACAATAAATTATCACTTACCTTTTGAACACCAACAAAATCGAACTTTACAATTGTAAAATGAACTTATTGATTGCGATACTGGAATTATTACATTAGAATCAATCGAGGCCGCAATGACCAGGAAAAAGCTCCCACCCTTATTCTAATCTAAGACACAGTTGCATTCTTTCTTTCCGCATCGACGACTTATCACCCATTAAATTATAACTTTGAATTTGCACCCAGTGATTTGTGTTTTGTAAAAGTAAAAAATTGCGTAAATATGTAAATTTGAATAATATTGAATTTGTTTGGTGTTACAAGTCTCGTTAATAGTAAAGACTTCTCCTTTGCCTCCAGTGGTTTTACAATTACCCCTTACGTACTTTAAGTATATCCATAATTCACTCTTTTCTCTTTTCTGACTTTACTGGTGCCATTTGTCTTTGCCATTGCCATTGCTGATGCCGATGATGCTTCAAGCTTTCAATTTGTGTCCAAATTGTTTTGGCATAGCCAATGCTGTGTCATCATGTTCGTGGTCGCACGATGCATATTTCGTACATTTATTCATGAAATTAGGTGAAAATGTGTCGTTTTTCAGAATCGATTCAAAAGTGTCGAAACTGGACCGTAAGGGCCACTTACTTTATAAACTTGGTCTGTTCAGTGCGGTTGAGTTCGATCGCGTAACGTTTAATTAGATGCCGCGTCAACAAGGTGCTAAATGGCATACAATTATTATGCTGCAAGTGCAAGCAATCGCCAATAAAGTGGAGTGGTGGTGTAGCGTGGTCAAGCATAGTGAAACATAACAAGCAACAAGTTAGTTACTCTTACTTGGTTAACCACCACCTGGGCCTGGGGCATTAAGTTGCTCTCGTTGTTGTTGTTGTCGTTTTTGTTATCGTTGTCGTTGCCATTGTCGCAAAACATGTTCATTCGTTCCTTTTTGTTGTTGCTGGTGCTGCTGTTGCTGCTGTTGCTGCTGATTATGTCGAGGTGATAATTGCAACTTTTGATGCAGTGCATCGTGTCAAGATTTATTTTTGGGTTTCGTGTTTTAACGATGTGTTAAAATAAATTGCATATGCATTCGTACGTCCATAGTATCTTCAACCCCCTCAGCACCTGTAATCTATGAGGGTAACCGATAAAAATCCACAAAACGTCGCGTCTGTGTACATAAAAACTTAATGGGCACCTTACAACAAACAAAAAGCCAAAACAAAAACAAAAAACGAAAAGAAGAACTTATTAAAATATCAGTTTATTTCACAGAAAAAGATGTTGGCAACTCTGTCGATGGACCGAGGGACTGACGCACGTTCTCATGGTCACGTTTCTTGCTGTCTTTACCGCGTGTTGATTATAGGTTTTCCTTGAATAAATATACACTTCCATGGCACATAAATTACATATTTACTTTCTAAAAGGAAGCGAGAAACAAATTTGGCTACAAAATGCGAAATAAAAGCGAAATTCTTGCATTATCTTTACTTTGTTTGGTGTTTCGGTGCACAACCAAATATTGTATAATTGTTAACGGCTGTTTTTGCATTCACATCGAAACTTTATGAATTCCAATCAACTCAGCTAACGGTAAATTTATAGTATCTCTGAAGAAGAGAAAAGAAAAAATCAAAAAGAAAAAGAAAATTTAATGTTTTATGACAAAAGATTTTTGCATTTTGAAAGTAATTTGATCTATCCTTAAAACTCAGCAGAAGACTAAGAACACAATACACAAAAAATAGTTGAGTAGAAGACACACACAACTGTTTCTTCCAGCGAATTCCATCATCCTTCATCCCATCATCATCATCATCATCATCATCATGTTGGCATCACCTCCATTGTCTTACTGTTGCTTGCCATGCGTCGTTGTCATCGTCTTAGTCGTCATCATCGTATTCTTTATCACACACAACAACATCCTTTACATGTTCTTTACTCTTCCTTAGCTGGCTTAGCTCATTACTGTAATCGGATATTAAGGCGCTGGCAACATGTTTTTTATGTTCTACTTTGCTGCTTCTCCTCTCCGGTTTAGCCGGTGTTGCTTCTGGGGTCTATCAGGTTAATGACAGTTACTTGTTGGTGCTTCGTGGTAGAATTTCATTTCGAATGCCATGGCTCAGGTCGGTTTGGTTCGAATGGGATGGTATCGGCTCCAATAACCGTTTGTGTGCCTAATCAGCTGTGCATAATTTCAAGCTACTGGACTTTTTGAAACATGTTTTTTGTGATCATTTTAAGAGGTTTGAGACAGTTTCCGCTTGGCTAAAGCATGCCAGACATGATGCGTTGTCATATGGTATGAAAAAATCTGTTGCCTCTGGGGTACAGCTGTAAGCAAAAAAAAAAAAAAAAAAGAACATCCATTAACCGATGACTGCAAAATGTACGATTTTTTCCAATATAGCACGTGCTGAACAGTTGGTAAACTTTTAATTGCTCTAATTATTTATAAAATATCTTGAAGACCAAGTTTTCCTCTTTTCTGTGATTTTGAAAGTAAATCCATCGCTTCATACATAGATAACAGTTCCTGATTTTCTATTGTAATTGTATATACTACTTTCCTAATCAAGATTTAGATATGTTCATACCTTTATCTCTCTCTTAAGCTATGCCACCCAAGAGGAAGTCAAGATCAACAGCTGCCTGTTTTACTTCATTGATTGATTGCGTAATCGCGTTTAAACTTTTCATTGATTGATTGATTAATTCTTAATTTCTGATTACCATAATACGAACTCATCCGTTGTTCAGTCAGTCAGCCAATTGAAAGAGATTATCTGATCATCTTCACGTCAGTGTGTATCCGTTAAAAAAAACGAAAATATCGGCAAAGCACAAAAGCGCAAAATTCCGCGAAATTCATCCTAGAAATTCTATCTAGTTGTCTTGGTCTTCCTTGGCCTTTGACGGAAACTTTTGATGTTCGATCATCGAATGATCAGAATGATCGACAGCTGGTTGCCGTCGATGTTGTATCAAATCTTGAATAAAGCAAAAGTTAGAAAAGGTTTAGTTTCAAATAAGATACAATACTCCTCGTACGAGAGGCAAATACTGGAAAGGAAGGTAGAAAGGCAGGCCGAAAGGCAAAAGTGTTTGCTCAAACATTTGGCGATCTTCATGATTCAATGTACCAACCAATCTTTTAATATTAGATTAACTTACTTCCCTATATTGGGTTACCTTCATTGTGTTCTTATGTATTTTAATTCACATCAATTCAATCAATCAATTACAATTTTTGCATTTATTATGTTTATATAAATATATTAAATCAAGGTACACGTTACCAAATATACATTTTTATGTTTAGAGATAGATGAAACATCATTATTTTGTAATTGTTATGTTTGAAATTGGTGACTGTTTTGCATGATGCTTTTAGTATTGATAAAGACGGATGGACGTACGGACGGTGTGGTCTTGGTAATAGGGTTCCCCGTTTTGTTAAAAAACAAGAATATTTAACTCTAAAGTATGCAACTGTTTCTTTTACTCGTTACTCATTTCAATGGAAAAGTGAGTTGTTAATGAGTTTTGTAGCTATTAGCTCTTGTATGGAAACTATAACAAAACCAAAACAAACAGATGAAATTGTTTGCATATATGTAGTTGCTTCCGTGCGAGCGAAAAGGTAATATGTTTCTTTTCTTGCACATTCACTCTGCGCCACAATACCAAAAATTCCCTCTTGAATTCAAAAATGCTGAGCGGAGAGGGAGTATTTTATTCTGCTCTCACTTTTTATGAAATTGATGATCATAAACAGTGTCTTGGAAAAATGTTAGTCACAATTGCAACGTTAAATTTATAAAAAATAAATTAAGCGATGGAAATGAGGTTGCCTCCGTGGCCTAGAGCAGGTGTCTAGTAGTGCGCTCCACGTCGGTTCAAATCCTGCCCATACAAAGAAAAGTATAAATCGATGCCATAAACTTAATCGACAATTGAACCGCTTAACTTAGTGAATTTATTATGAGTTGGCATGTCTGTTCTATACTGAGGGCTGCCAACTTCGTGAATTTAATATAAGTTGGAAGTTCTGAAATAACAATTGATTAACAGCAAATAGATATACTTATACTAATAAATTACTAATGTGCAATTTCCGTAATTATTTCAATAAATTAGTTAAATTCATATGGCCTTTGTGAAAACAGCTGATTCACATTGAATAGAGAATTAACGCAGTCTAAAATCAAAACAAGTCGTTCTACGCAATTGACGTTAGAGTGAAGAACGACACTCATTATTTCAAGTAAATGCAGTGCGATCGATGAGGGAAATAAAGTCCAGTCCGCTTAATTCAATTCAATTTCATATTCGCAACTAAAAAAACAAAAAAAAATTGCGCGTGTGCCATCGTGATACACGTGATAAAAGTAAAACTTCTTAAAAACAGACAGAGAGAGATCATCTCAAAACAAATTTAATATTAGGAGTTTGTCAAGAAGTTTGTTTACCCGGCATGGCCACACATTATGCGATGGATTGTACAATTTCATTTTGCTTGTGAACTCTCAAATGTGTGCGGGGTAGGGTCATGCTACGATTGTATGTCAATCTGTCTGTCTGTCCGTCTGTGTATTGCTTTTGGTTTCTGTGGCGTGTGTAATTGTTGCTGTTGTATTGAACAATGTGTTTACGTTTGCCGCCTCCTCTTGCCAAAAAATTAGATCAACTGCAACATTCTGTGTTTTTCTCGTTCTCTTTTCTTCGTACATTCGCTTGTGTTTGCACACAAACAAGCTAGTTGCTTGCACGTTGTTGTTATAAACATTTTTATAACACACAAGCTGCATGTTGTTTTTGTATAATTGTAATCTCTTTATTGAGACTTTTCTGGTGGATTTTCCAAATACATATATGTATATATATAATATATTTGTTCGAGATATGGAAATACACATTCTATGAAAATTTCAAGTCTCTGCCTAGTGCGGTTCATGAGAACAGAATAAAAAAAAAAAACGTGACGATTTGCAATTTTTCCAATCAACGACAGACAATGATTAAGGTTATTCATCTCTTGAAGGGAAGTTCTATTCCATATTTATATTTTCCAATTGCCAAGAATGGTAGCATTATATTCAATATGCAAAGCACATTTTGAGTTCTTTATTAATTCATAACTGTAACAAGAGTTCAATGAACCTGCTTGACACAACTAACTGCTGGTTACTTGCTTCAACTATCATTCGCTTAGAACAATCATAATAACCACAAAATTTCTTACAAACAACTTCTTTTTTCCTTTTATTTCATTAACATTTCATTTTTTAAAGCAAGTCTTTGAGAATAACACAAAGTGCATGCATATGAATTAAACTATAAGGAAATAAATCATTTACCAATTACAGCTAAACTAGAAAATGATGAGAAAATTACTCAATATTAAATTATAGTTAAGCTAGAAAATGATGAGTAGTGACTTATATTGAGCTGAATTGGGACAGTAGTAACCATTTGCTTGGGCGTGGTTCATTTCATCCATTTTATTCCCACCACGTTTATTGTTATTTTGTTATTTCTGCAGTCATGATGGTGGTGCTTTAGTTTAAGCGAGACTCTCTTCTGGTGAACTCACAATTTACGATCAATCCAATCTGTTAAATCTGTCAACTCATTGTTTTTAGCTGAGCATTCATAGAATTGTACATTTTGTGGAATATGCACAAATTCGAAATCCCGCCCTTGTTTACCTAAATAAACGCACTTTGATGGTTCATCATCGCCCACCGATTGCAATTTGCGGCTTCTTGTTTCACGTATCACATTCCTGTGGATAAATTATAGAAATAAAACAATTTGCTTTATGTTAGAACATGACAATACGTACAATTCCTTTTCCAGTATGGTGCGAATAACCTGTGAACTCTTGGCAGTTGTCAAATCCTGCTTGTTGCACAACACAAGCACGGAACAAGGCAGTGTAGAGCTATCTGTCAGTATTGTGTAGAGTACACTGCAAATGGGAACAGTTAGAAGTGAAAGAAGTTAATAGTTAAGGCTTTTGATGAATCAGACTTACTCTGCCACGTCGCGTATATCTTTTTGTACTGTTACTGAATCCACAACAAAAATGATACCTTTTGTTTTTTGTTTATATTGTTCGAAACATTTTTCACGCACGCGATAATGTCCAGGTAAGTCGACCAAGCGACACGACAATCTTCCGGCATGATATTCGCCAACATTCTCCTTCATCGATATAAAAGTATCGGCAAATTTCTTATAAATTAATTGCATAAATATTGCTGTTTTGCCCGATTCACTGAGACCGATAAGCAAGAAATCACTTCGACTGGAAACACGACGACGCAGGATTATAAAAAGTGCTATTCATATGATAAATTTGAATGCAATTTAGAAAATAGGACTATTATGCGTGTCACTCACTCACTGCAAAGGAAACTTACCGACCAAGATGAAACCAATAAATGCAGCCAAGAATATGGGCGTGTAATTGATGTCACCCAATTTGATTATCGTCTTTTCGTGTGTCTTTTCATTTATTATATCCATAATTTTATTAAAAATATTCTAGATCTCGTTCTAACAAACAACAAAATAATGTTTAACAGGCGGACAGACAAAATGACACGCAGGTGTTTTCATTCTTCCTCTTTCTATTATTCACACTCACACATTAGAGTGATCGATTGACAAAATTTTCATTGAAAACATAAAAAAATGTATTTTTTAATTGCATACGGTCAACTTATTCTTTGCTTCAGAGTTGTCAAGTAACTCAATCTATCGAGTGTACTTCCTATTTTCAAGGGCGCATTAAAACAACAACAATCAAAACAGCTGATGTCTTGCGATTACATATATTAGAAAAAGATTGAAATTTTTGAAACCGGCAAGAAAAAAACAAACGAAAAACATGGCCCTGTTTCTGGTTGTTGCCATTATATGCCTATTGCTTACAGTTGCGTCCGATTTGTTGAAATACGTGAGTTAATCATACATTTTAAGTCCAGTAAGTGTGACACCAACCATCATGGATCTCCTGTGTTCACTGGCAGATCCAATTATCACGTCTATTCATAGGTGGTAGTCTCGCAAAAAATATCCCCCCACATTATTTCACCGAACTTGATAAAGCTAAAGCTGAATTAAGAAGCATACGCGATCGTTCAAACGTAATGGAAGAATACACAAGAACCATAAAAGTGATGCGTGCGCAGAAAGATGTACAGATGAAGGAACAAAGAATATTTGATGTACAGAAAGCGATACGCATGAAGTTTCAAAGTTATGACATCCTGATTGGTTACTTCGTGCGAATCGTGCTCTGCGTAACGCTCATATTAATCTCGTTCATTAAACGCACTCAACCGGTTGCGATCTTCAATGATTCAATAAATTTAGAACCTTTTACAGGTTTAATATGTTTTCCTACTGGCGTACGAAATGGTGTTTCCGTTTGGATGTGGACTTTATCATGTAACTTATCATTTAGATTGTTTTATGGCTTAGTGAAGACTCGCTTGAGCAGCCAAAAACCATGATGTTGACGACTTTGGACTACTATTGATTGACACAGTCTGATGAGCGTACTGGATTTTAAATTTTTATTTGTATTTAATTTTTATTTGAATTTTTTATAGTTTAATAGACAAACAGATATTAATGGCATGGCTTCTATACAAATATACACCCAGTAGCCGAGGCAATCTTAAATTGCTTAAGTTTAAAATAAGTAACAAGTAACTGAAAATATTTCAAACAAAAATTTCTAAACAGAAAAAACATGAAACATAAAAGACAAAATCATAACTTAGCTTAACACATATGTTTTAGTTACTAAAGTCTCTAATGATTGCCGCATAATGGCTAAACAAACCGCTTCTACGTCGATTATTGTCAGTGATATTATGCTGCGGCGATATTGATACCATTGTAATCTATCCGTAGCTATAGACAATAAAAACATGCTCTTAGAAGTTTTGCCTTTGGGTATCTTCTCATGAAACACTCCGCCAGCTATTTCGATAATTGCTGAAATAATAAGAATACATATTAATTTTGTTTATCTAAGTTAAATACACAATATTGTCACTATGTTAAGATTGCCATTTAATTACGTATGCTATTGGCCCGGGATCAACTGCAATTAATCTATATAATATATACACATAATGCATTTTTATATCACTTAATATTTTGTACCCTGCAGCACGAAAACTAAATACATATTAATGTATGTGTATTAATATGAAAACTACTTCATCATGCACTAATTATCCGAATGATCTGATTTATGTTAGTATATGTCTATTATATAGTGGTAATAAAAGCAAATAAGTTCCATCAAACAAAATTGTTGTAGTTTCATTTATCAGTTATTAATTAATGCCATAAAAGTTCAAGCATCAAGAAAATTTTAAGCTCCAAAACTAAGTTTAGCACGATCTTGTTTTTTTTACTACTTTTTGCAATTATTTTCATGAAAACTATCAGTTCTTGCAATCGTTCTGGTACCTTTGGAATAAAGTAGGAGACGGGTCATATAAGATTAGTGTTCTTTTGCTTTAACATTGACAGTGTTTAGGTCAAATTTTGTAAGCTGATTGAGAACCACTTTGTGAAAAGTCGGAATTGGTGGAAAGTTACCTTATACTTTTTTACTATTGATTATTATTTATATTTAGTTACCATAACTTTCGATCGAAGTGGTTTATATATATCCATCTACTCTTAAGAGGGTGTAGAATGTGTCCCCTTTTCACTTGTGAAAAAAAAACCCCAATTAGTTTATACATTATAAATATAATGAAGAAACAAAACATTAGCGTTTTTGTTTAAATAACCAAATCACTTTCACTGAATTTAATGATATCCATATGCGACTTGATATACCTACTTATGCGGACTGTAGCATGTTACATCACTAAAATTAAGAGTTTATTTTTTTACGGAAAATAAAACAATATACAAACTTTTTAACTCTTTCGGTTTCGGTTCGACGTTTTTTGTTGCCAGAAATTCAAAGCCAGTTAGTATTTTTTGAGTTTGCGCCAGTTCCAGGGTTTTTAAATAGTTAAACATGTACCTGTTTTGGAACTTTTCATCGAATAAATTGTGTTTTCTCCAAATTATTGATGTAGACCTATTATGGCTTACAGCCTCCAGCCATTGCATCTTTACTATAAATTTTCCACTGGCCAGGGCCAACAGACATTTATATGTACGAGTTGGAATGGTCATTACAAGTACATCGCAGTCTGTTACATTTGTAGAATACTCTACGATATCTCTAATGTCATCGATAAGAGAAGCGCTATATGATGGATCAACTATTGAAGTAGCAATTTTTATTTTTTTGCCTTTTTCAAATCGAACTCGAGTGCCAGTCTGTGATCGTATCAATGGTGATTTATAAATTGGTGTCTCTATGTGGTCTTGGCTACTATTACTTGGTATTCCTGGTTTCGATGGTATTTGAACTAAAATACATACAAATAATTAAGGATAAGTGCAAACAAAAAAGTTAGGTTCGCATATATGTAGATCTGAAATTTGATCAAGAAACGTTCATTTCTTCCATTATTCTTACCTTCTTGATTGGTTGCTTTTTCAAGGACATCAGGTATTTTAAGACCTTCTAATAGATTTCTTTTAATTAAAACTCTTATATTCCATGACATTCCTTTCTCTGGTGATTTTGTAGGTGTTATTGCCTTGCTGCTATCCAGTGGCGATTTGCCTTCAACGGAAGAATTCCCACTAATGGCTGCTGCTGCAAATTGAGTTCGATCTTCGCTATCAGCTAAAGTCTGAAGTCTTGTTACTCTCCGAGTGCTTATTTGATTTGTATTGTCAGAAACGCTTGCTAATCGAGTTTCAGGATTTCGTTCTATGTTATCCGCTGTACTCTGAATGATTGTTACTCTCCGAGTTCTTATTTGGTTTCTATTGTCAATTGTTATTGAATCCGATGCCTTTGAAGTGTTTTTAGAAAGGCTCCATAATCGAGTTGTTGCCTTTTCAGGATTTCGTTCTACACTATCCTCTGAAGTCTGACGTCTTGTTACTCTCCGAGTGCTTATTTGATTGCTATTATCAATTGTTGTTTTTGAATCCGATGCCTTTGAAGTGTTTTTAGAAACGTTCGATAATCGAGTTTCTCTCTGACTTCTTTTTCTTTTTCTAGAACTAACTGATGATGATCTTTTGGAATCCGCTGTCTTTGGAGATTTTTCACAAACATTTGCTAATTGTGTTCTTGTTGTTATACTCGCCTTTACAGAATTTTGTTCTTCAAAATTCAATGACTCATTACGACTTGTTTCTCTCCGAGTCTTTTTTGGGTATTTAGATGATGATGTTTTGGAATCAGCTGCATTTGCAGACTTTTTATGATGACAACTTTTTTTATGTACATTAGAAGTTTTGTGTGATTTCTTATTTTCCGTCTTTGAGTCACTCTTAACAGCACAATACTGTTTTACTGGTGTTGTTTTCGAGTTTTTGTTGTCCTTATCGTCTGAAAACATTTCAATCTTACTCTTCTTCGGTGAACTATATTTCTCGTCACTACTTCTAAAATGTCGTTTAGATACATGCTTATTCATATTATCCATATTTTTTATACCAGAAAAGTCTGGAGTATTTTTTTTGAATTTGGTTGATGGCTTCTTATTTTCGACAGTTGGAACATTGTGCCTTTTAGGTTTTTTACTTTCATTATTGGTGACCCTTTCATGACTCATTGGTAAGTCCAGTGTGCAAGACTTTTTGTGATCCAATAGACTCTCAGCTTCTTCGCTTGAATCAACGGATTCGACCCAATTTAATGCAAGCGACATAAGTTTGTCATCCGCTGTCTTTGGAGATTTTTCACAAACATTTGCTAATTGTGTTCTTGCTGTTATACTCGCCTTTATAGAATTTTGTTCCCCAATATTGAATGACTCATTACGACTTGTTTCACTCCGAGTCTCTTTTGAGTATTTAGATGATGATTTTTTGGAATCAGAAGCCTTTGCAGACTTTTTATAATGACAACTTTTTTTATGTACATTAGAAGTTTTGTGTGATTTCTTATTTTCCGTCTTTGAGTCACTCTTAACAGCACAATACTGTTTTACTGGTGTTGTTTTCGAGTTTTTGTTGTCCTTATCGTCTGACAACAATTCAATCTTACTCTTCTTCAATGAACTATATTTCTCGTCACTACTTCTAAAATGTCGTTTAGATACATGCTTATTCATATTATCCATATTTTTTGTACCAGAAAAGTCTGGAGTATTTTTTATGAATTTGGTTGATGGCTTCTTATTTTCGACAGTTGGAACATTGTGCCTTTTAGGTTTTTTACTTTCAGTATTGGTGACCCTTTCATGACTCATTGGTAAGTCCGGTGTGCAAGACTTTTTGTGATCCAATAGACTCTCAGCTTCCTCGCTTGAATCAACGGATTCGACACAATTTAATGCAAGCGACATAAGTTTGTCATCCGCTTTCTTTGGAGATTTTTCACAAAAATTTGCTAATTGTGTTCTTGTTGTTATACTCGCCTTAACAGAATTTTGTTCTTCAAAATTCAATGACTCATTACGACTTGTTTCACTCCGAGTCTTTTTTGGGTATTTAGATGATGATGTTTTGGAATCAGCTGCCTTTGCAGACTTTTCATAATCGACGGTTACTGCTCTTGTTCTCATGCTCCTTTTTAGTGTATTTTGGTTTTCATTAACCACTGCTGGGCTAAATGCTACCTTCACAGGCGAGGCAAATTGTTTATCATTCTCCTTTTGAGACATAGTATCAGGAATTGATTTTACAGAATTGCTTTCTTCATCAAGCGAATGACAACTTTTTTTATGTACATTAGAAGTTTTGTGTGATTTCTTATTTTCCGTCTTTGAGTCACTCTTAACAGCACAATACTGTTTTACTGGTGTTGTTTTCGAGTTTTTGTTGTCCTTATCGTCTGAAAACAATTCAATCTTATTCATATTATCCATATTTTTTATGGCAGAAAAGTCTGGAGTATTTTTTTTGAATTTGGTTGATGGCTTCTTATTTTCGACAGTTGGAACGGTGTGCCTTCTAGCTTTTTTACTTTCATTATTGGTAATCCTTTCATGACCCATTGGTAAGTCCGGTGTGCAAGACTTTTTGCGATCCCATGTACTCTCAGCTTCCTCGCTTGAATCAACCGATTCGACCCAATTTAATGCAAGCGGCATAAGATTGTCGTCATACGTTTCCTCTAAAGATTGTATAGCTGCTGAGAAACGATTTATTAAGTTTATTGGAAAATATTGTAAGAACAGAAAAGAATATAATTAACATACCGATATCGCTTATTGATCCCTTTACAGTTGAGATACGTATTTTGTAGCCATTTTTGTCGTCTGAAGATTTAGTATCTCTTGATGGCTTATTACCTTCCTCTCCCATATTTTTTAAATATAGTCTTATTGTACGCCTTTCAGCACATTCTTTTCGCTTCTTAGTAATGTAATTTGGAGTTTCACATTTGGAACAAAGTTTAAACTGTTTCTTTTTGTATGCCTCACTAGGCCGCCTTTTTTCGTGTTTAAAATATCTTTCAGTAATGTTGAAAATTTGCCCAAATGTTCCATTTTCATCATCATCGTTGGAGTCCTGTTTTGATAAATCGTTCCCACCATTAGATATATAGTCCCAGCATATTTCTTTCATTAATTTCGGTGTATGAAATATATGATCACTACTAACAGAACTTACCGAATTTTTTGCCGATAATCGAGATTGTTTTAATCTGCCAACCGGGCTTAAATTCTCTGGCAATAAAGAAGAACATTAAAATAAACTTGATTATTATAATATCTTAGTGCCAGGCGATCGAGCATTGCAAGGGGTTTCTATGGGAGCTATATGATCCAGTAATCCTATAATCTTGAAATTTGCATCATCCTATGACCTACATATACAAACTCGATACATAAATTTTTATACCTTTAACATGGGTGTGAATATGTATTAAATGTTTGGTTACGTTATGTGTGTGAAGTGATTCTATCAAACACCCGAGACCCCATGAAGTTTATACGGAAATGATGAGTGTAATGACAAGAACAACATGGGCCTAGCACATTCGTCTGTCAATCTTTTTTGCAAAATATTATGTATTGTATTTATTTACCCAAAAAATTTAATAGTAATACAATTTATTGTACTTAATTTAATTTTTATTACTGAAAAATTTGCAAAATAGTCTCTTGTTATTTAAGCCGATTGGTGGTGCCAGTACCTCCAACAATCAAAACAACCGCAGTTTGCAAGTAGCGTTTTACCCAAGACATATAACAAATAAACCGATCGGACATATAAACTAGTGTCAATATTATAATTTTGTTTAAGCAAGGACATTCAACTGCTGTGAACTAAAGTTGTTTTTTTTTTTTTTACTTACTTGTTAAATCATCATCATTATCTGGCATAATTCTGGTATTTGTTGTATCCTCCGCAGGTTTCATTAAGTCTTTAAAAACAGAATAAGGTTGCGTGGTTTCCATATCAGAATTATCATCGCCATCAGCAACTAATGTATTATGCACTGCATTTTTTAAGTCCCTTTCTGCGGTATTTGTAGTATCATTAGAGGATTTTATTGGAGTTTTAAAGACAGAATAAGGTTGAGTGGGTATCATGTCAATATCATCATTATCAACAAAAGCATTTATTACATATAACTCCTTTTCTCTCATGTTTGCATCATTCTTTGATGCTGTTATTGGGGTTTTAAAGATTGAATCGATGTTAGTAGAAATGCTGGAATGCGCGGGGACTTTGGCATCACAACTATGCTGGTTTGCCTTGCCCGTACTCGACTGTATAAGATTTCCGGTCGCTACATTAGCAGTAACATTACTTTCTTGTACGAAATCCATAAGTTGAGTTTCAATATAGTCCTCATTATCAAGAGATTGAACATCGTTTTTTGAAGTTAACTTTGAATTTGGGACTTCTGCGGCATTTGTAGTATCATTAGAGGATTTTATTGGAGTTTTAAAGATAGAATAAGGTTGAGTGGGTATCATGTCAATATCATCATTATCAACAAAAGCATTTATTACATATAACTCCTTTTCTCTCCTGTTTGTATCATTCTTTGATGCTGTTATTGGGGTTTTAAAGATTGAATCGGTGTTAGTAGAAATGCTGGAATGCGCGGGGACTTTGGCATCATAGCTATGCTGTTTTGCCTTGCCCGTACTCGACTGTATAAGATTTCCGGTCGATACATTGGCAGTAACATTACTTTCCTGTACGTTATCCATAAGTTGAGTTTCAATAAGGTCCTCATAATCAATAGATTGTGTAACACCGATTGAAGTAGTGTCTTTTGAATTTGGTTCTTCTGACAAATCAAATAAGTCTGGAGTACAGGTGTTAAACCTTATATTCGGCATACTATTTTCCACAATTGATGCAGCTTCATCTGTCGTGTTTTTACTATTGATGTCCATTTGGTAATTTGGTGGCAAGTCAGGTGTGCAAGTATCATCCCGTTCCAATTGTAGCAGCTCTGTCTCCGCACTCCTTTCCTTGAATATTGTGCCGCACATTTTATTGTCATCTGACCAATGAACGGCACACAATTCAGGATTAAGATCACCATTATTATCACTTAAACCTTGCTGCTGAGTTTTGCTTCCATCAACTAACGAATCGTTTAGAAAAGGTAAAACAGCAGAGGCTAGTAATCTGTCACTATCAGTAGTATCGCGACTGTCATCACTGAAATCGTTGTAATCCTGCGTACAAATGCGTACTTCTGACTCCTCTATTTTTTCCTCTATAAATACTTCTTGAGTTTCAGGTATATACAAATCGTCACTATTAATACTAGTATCGAGAGCAATTTTTGTAACAATGTTTGGATTACAATTTTGGCCCACCTTGCAACTATCAGCAAAGGCATCTAAAGCCTGGGTCTCAGGTATGCAAAAACTATCGCTAAGTCTTTGCATACCGTATGTTTTTAAATGACTTAGTTGTAATTTAGAGGCAGAAGGAACTTCAAACGAACACGACGAAAGATTATCCAAAGTGTTGTTCTTATTAACACTATCATTGAATCCGCTATCGTGCTGCTGCTGCTACAATAAATGGAACAATATATTTTTTAGCTTTGTTATGACCTTTCAGTTATCTTCACCTACCTCTTCCTTTTCTTTTAACACTGGAAAAATTTTCAAGTTGCCAATACATTTACCAAAGCCCAGTTCTGCACTTCCTGCCGCAATGGAGGTGATAGGTGGAGCACGCACGCCGTCAATATAACTTCCATTGTTGCTTTGCAGGTCAATCAAATAAAAAGCTTCATTGATTAAGATGATGATGGCATCTTTTTCATCTAAGGGCTGTGGAAGGTGAAAAGAAAATATCCTCTAAGCGTTTGTTGCATTCAAACACACAAAGAATCAAATAATCGACATACCGCATTGAGCTCAATGAGCTCTATGTTAGAATTCTGTTTGCTCCCCACCAAGTAAATCTTATTTCGCCCCATGTCGAAGTGTTTGCCATCGATATCTAACGAAGCCATAGTTCCTATTTTCTTGTTTAGTTAAATTTATTTTACAATTTTGTATTGATTGTTTTTGCGCTTAACTTGGTCTACGTTTAGATGACTGCCAACTGATTTTAGAACTGAACTCAGCCGGTATTAAAAATTCGAACATGTCACTGTGAATGGCAAAAATAGTATTGGGAAGAAGAAGTACACAAACAAATATTTTAGTTCGCTAAAGGGAATCTGGAAAAATCCTTAAGTTGCAATAGAAAATTATTATAAAATTGGAATCGTTTTTGACAACATCAAAAATCATCATGGATGATAGTAGTGATGAGGTAAAGATCTGTGATAAATTGATATTTTGTACCTATTTATTTTTAATTTGTACATATGTATGTATGTTTAGATTGAACCATGCCAACAAATTGAGCCACATGAGTTGGAAGAGGCTGTAAAGAGCAAGGCAGTTATGAAATTTTCACCGGTACAAGTTCCAGCTAATTTTAATCGACTCGAATGCAATACTAATCTTAATTTGCCACCCTCCAACTGGCTAACGACATCGGATAGTAGTCATGGTCTACATCAGGCGCTTTATCAAAGTGCCGGTTTTGCCAGTTTTCGCTTGGGTCACATGTTTCCCGATTCTGTGGGTGAAGTTGATGTTGTCTCAGATGCAGAAAATATTAAAAAGCTGCTGAAATTGAAATACACATCGAAGGGGGCCATTAGCATGGTTGTTCATAAAGTTGGCAATAACACGCTGCTGCTGGATGAGTTTGATAT
The DNA here is from genome assembly GCA_037043295.1 of Amiota minor. Lineage (NCBI taxonomy): Eukaryota > Metazoa > Arthropoda > Insecta > Diptera > Drosophilidae > Amiota > Amiota minor. The sequence continues at coordinate 5,679,916 of JBAMAW010002187.1, read as the reverse complement.
ACAGAAGCACCTGTTGCGCAAAGTGGACGATGATTGGAAATGGCTGCGACAATTTATAATGGAACATGTGATTACGTATGGGGAAAAGGAAACCAATTATTGCATTAAAGATAAATCACGCGAAGCATTGCAAACCAAAAACTTACTATCAAAATTTTTATACTATAGTCTAAAGCAGTCATCGCAGTCAAATTTAGATACATCAGCAACAACATCGACATCAACGACTTCTTCATCGGGAACCAAGACACCACCGTCAGCATCTCTCTCAAGTCCCGTGCTGCCTGAAGCAAAGGAAGAAGTTCATGTTCCTGACCCAAAATCGGGACAAGCTTTTAATCGCAATGTTGTGTGGACTTTTGAGGATATTCGCATGCTAGTCGGAACGAATTTTCCAATATTTGGTGGCAAAAATCGACCGTGTGTCAGTTTACGTCTACGTGATATGAGAAAGCCAATTAATGTACTCACTGGAATTGATTATTGGCTGGACAATTTAATGTGCAATGTACCTGAGGTGGTCATGTGCTATCATTTGGATGGCATTGTGCAAAAATATGAGATTATTAAAACAGAGGACTTACCATATTTGGAAAATTCGCAGTTCTCACCTCAAGTTGTGCGCAAAGTGGCACAAAATATACTTTCATTTCTTAAAGCCAACGCTACTAAAGCGGGCCACACTTATTGGCTTTTTAAAGGTCGCAACGATGACGTGGTGAAACTCTATGATCTCACAACACTTTGTAAAAATCAAACCGATAGTGATGACGAACCTGAGAAACATGGAAATCCATTTACAGTTCCAGTTGCTATGCTACTCTATAAAGTTGCCCAGAATATGAAAAGAAGCGTGCAAATAAAGCCAAAGGCAGCTGGAAATATACGCGCTTTGTTAGACAATTGCATAAAGTTGTTGCCCAAGGAAAAATATCCACAGATTGTAACTTCCTCTCATTACATTCTGTCGGATTTGTATATTCCTGCAGGAATCGATCCGAAATCGCCAAACTTTGATGAACAGGAATCAGATGATCAGTCGTCGGTGTATGACGAAGATTTTATTGAAGAGGAACAAGAGCCGGATGGGTCTGAGTTTGATGAAAGTTTTGAACAAAGTTCGGGTGAAGCAGATGTAGCAATGCTTCAAATTTGTGATACTCTTAAGAATTTTAAACCGCATACCAAACAGCCAAGACCAGTGCCACTTGTGGCCAGTACAGAAGAGCGCTGTAGCACTTCCCTCCAACATATAAGCGCTGGGCTTTCTTGCCTGCAGTACTTCAGTCCCATACAAGAGAATCAATTCCTTAAGGAAACTGAGATGCGTGCTAAAGAAGAGGAAAAGCAACGCATTATTCACGAGGAGAAAACCCCGTTCATGGCCAAGTCAATGAACGTTATACCATTGCCTTATGAGAGTCTGCAGCCAAAGCAATCAAATCAGGTTGAATTTTTTGAAAATGGCATAATTCAAAAAGTAACAGAAAAGAAATCCAAACTAAAACTTAGCAAAATAAAAGAAATTCCGGAAAGAGAAGCCGCCGAAGTCGCCGCTTTTGCAGTTTCCGACGATGACCCTGCAAATGTGATACCGACACCCAGCAACAATAAGCAGCAGCTAATGGAAAACTTCAATAAACTGCAATTTGGCTCATGGAATGTGCATTTAAAATTGTTACTGCTAGAGAAGGCATGTCTGACATATGCCACAATTGCTGAGTGCAAATTTGAAGCACAACAATATGGCAACAGTTTAAATGCTATTTATATATCCTACCGTTGTCAGCAGGTGGTTAGCAAATATATCTCAAACATAATTTCACAACGAAGTTGTCTTCTTGGGCGTGCTGGTGATTGTCTCTTCCAGATGGCTAAGAACTGGCAGAAAATTAAAGAATACATAGATCAATTCAAAGCAGATGATGACTATAGTCGCATTATAAAAGGTGAATTAGATAAGGAAGTTGATGAAGCAGAGACAGGACTCACTATGCCGGTGGAGAATATCGAAGAGCTGATGTGTATGAGTTGCAAATGCTATGAGGAAGCATTGGAATGTGCCACAAATGAGACTGGTAAACGTGAACTCTTCCGGCGGTTAGGTAATGTGCGCAATGAGCTGGGACTTAAATACATGTACTGGGCTCAAGGTAAGTGATCGTAATACATGTTTAAACATATTTACTAGTGGGATTTGCTATGTAGATTGTTATACTAGTGCCCTGATTGAGTGCAACCATAATGCGGAGGCGGCATCTGAAAAGGCCTCAAGGCCTTATGTAATGAATGCGAAGAAATGCTATGAATGCCTACAAAAGGGCATCGAGGCTTTTACCGCAGTCCAGGATAATGTCAACCTTGCCTTTCTGTATTGTAATATGGGACGGTTTATGAGAATGCGAGCACATTTTGTTTTAGAAAATAATAGCATTTCGATGACAAAGCGTAAAGCATTTTATAGTCATTCGTTTGATTATTATGAACGTGCTAGAAATGTTTTGGATACGCGCAACCTTAATCCGGAGCTGTGGGATCTGGTGAATTGGGAATTATCGACGGCTACCTTCACATTTGCAAAACAGTTACAAGATTTCAGTAATGCTTCATATGTAAGTTACCTTTGTAATTTATTGGAATTTCTGATTTTTTTATATTTATTAATAACATTTGTTCTCCCCCTTTGGGAAAGAGCAGAGCAGCTATTCTGATGCCTCTCAGGAAGTACTTGAACTGCTACAGAAATGCCTTAAACAATGCGATGTTGCACAAGTTTGCCCACGTCAAGTTCTCTATATGTTCCGTGCGGGTCTTGTGCACAAACGCATTGCCTCATTCTATTATTGTCAATTGCGCGCGAATTATTCAGATTCCGTTAATGTGCCAAAAACATCGCTGCAACTTTGCCGCTATCATTATGAGAAAGCAGCAAACATATTCGATAGCCTTAAGGAGACAGACGATTATCTAACTGTACAAATGGAACGAGTATCACTGCATGAATTTTTAGCGAATCGTGAGTACAATCAATGTTTTCACCTTTTCCAGAAAACTAACAGAATAATTTATTTGATTTAGGCACATCAAATATATCAACAAAAATGAAGCAAACTCAAAACTTGTTGGATATTTTCCTTCAATCTGAATCACTGTTTGAATATACTTTACATCCACAATCTCCTTTGGATGTGCAACCCATTGATGGTGCACTTACAAGTGCACAAAATGCAACAACTAAGCAGATGATAAATGCTACAGAAACTGTTATAGTTGGAATCAAAGAAGACGGCTTCTTAGATCGTATGAAACTCTTTGAGTGTCGCTTGGAAATCGCATTGAAAACGCTTTTAAAACTATCACTTGCCGGCAAGGATCCAAAGAAATTATCAGACCTTTATAAGAAAATGTATATGGAAACCTTGAATGGGAAGCGTGTAGCAAACGAACAGAAATTGACAGTAGCAAGCAAAGCTGAATATTTGCTAAATTTACTCAAACGATTGAATGAAATCTATGACGACAAATGACTCAACTCAAGTAACAATGCTGCTGCTTACTAGACTCATTAACATGGGCGCCGGGTAAGAACCACTTAACTGATCGGCGACTCATTCTATATGTGTGCATGATTGTGTTGTTTCTTTTTCGGTTTATAAAATAAACGAACGTGTTCTTAGTTAAGTTTTTAATGTGTGTTTAGTTTATTGTATTTAATTATTAGTTGTAACATGTTGTTCGCTAAGCTTGCGCCGCACCGTCTCCACCATCAATCGATTGATTACCCTCCACAGCCACAATTCGCACAGCTTTCTGGATGAGCCTGTTCCAAAACGGCGATGACCAAGAGCATGGCCTGTAACAGCTATAATACAATTATTAAAATTACTTGAGTGTTAAATGTTCATTTGAATTAACGACAATAAATTTTGTAAAACTAAAACTTACATAAAAGCGTAAATTCATTTTTGCTATATTGATGCAAAGCTGAGCTCAGCAGCTCAAGACAACCGCTTTATAAAGTGGTACAGGCATTTAAAAAACGTGACCTACATCATGATACGAGTATTCCGTATGAATTTGAAAGACCCATGTATTTTCATTCAACATATAATCATTTGATTCCAAGCTGTAGCAAATAACCCAAATTGGTGCTTATGTGTTTTAATTACACTTAAGAAGTATTTACTTGTAGTAGCCGGTCTTTAAAAGCTTTTAAATTATAAGCTGTACATACTTTCTGGTTAATTGTTGTACTTGTAGTGAGGCAAAAAAAAAAAAAAAATAAAACCATTTGTTACATTTTTTAGCTAAATATTTTGTTTATTAAAAATTATTCGCACAAACTATTTTTTTATCGTATTTTTTTGTTTTTGTATATAAATTTGAACAGCACAGCAGAAAATGAAAGCCAATGACATGCTAAACTGTTTCATATGCATTTAATTATGGCACAGTGGTTCAAAGTGCTCAAAGTTCTAAATAGAAATTGTTTAATTTAAAAACATATCGTATGCTCTAAATCACTAGTAGTTTGTGTTTATGTTTATAACATTAGTCTGATTTATGTAAAGTGCCATGAAAGATTGCAAGTAAGAAGAATCTATCGTGTCACTTTGGTCTATAAGAGATCTACGAGATTACAGTTTTTTAGATTTATCTTTATTTTTCATTAATTGAAACCCTTTATAACAAATTCGTTGGGAGCGGTCAATCACTTTGAAATAGGGAGTTTGAATTTTATCACGTGTGACATATGGAATAGATAGGTATGAGAAAATAGCAATTTTAAATAAAAGTATCTTTTAACAATTAGCAAAAGTAGTACAAAAGCCGTTAAAATAAAAATATTAAATTTCTTATATAGTAGAATTATATACCGTGTGAATTATTCCATAATAATAATGCGTTAGTTGGCATATTTAATGCATATATTATTACTAATAATTGTTTCATCTGTTTGTGTGATTGACAGTTTTTAGCTTTCTCGAAACACTGCTTCCATTCAGTGTCATCAGAAGCTACGCGAGAGTCTTATCCTAATGTATCTTAGGTATTATTGTATAAACAACAATCGTAAACATTTAATAACAAAATTATCATAGCATAAAAGCGCGAAATTATTTTATCACCTCCGCTCGATCGTTTTTTTTTTTTTTCATTTTTTCTCCTTATAACATCTTAATGTCAATGTCATTGACTGCCTATTTGGCACTTGTACAGTACAGTGAGTTTGTTACCCGTTTTTATATTTTTTTTTTTTTTGTAAGTAAAATTGCTTAAATATTGACAAAATTATGTACCCACAAACAATTAAGGATTCTAAAAACTAACGTTTAATATGAATGTTTGACAAAGACAACTTAATTGATTTTAAAATATGTCACTAAGCTTTACTGCAATGCAATATTTGATCCACCAATTCCGACTTAACCGGTGGATTTTGTAAATATCGTCGATAGCTAAGAAGATACTGAATTGATTTGTCTTTGCTTATTTATATTACTTTTATCCTATGTATATTGTGTTATCTAACCTAAACTTACAAACTTAAGGTTTATATAACTAAATAATATGTAAATAAATAACTTATGTAACCTATATATTTTATACAGATGTAGATCAATAGAAAAACTAGGTATACACCCTGATGACTTGTTGACGGTCGCTCCGCGTCTAATAAAACCAAGATATTTCCCAATAATATATTTAAACCTTAAGTCATCTGTCAGTTCTAACTGTTCTGTCACATCAATTTTTTATAGCCGTTTAGTTTGGGGTTTAATATTGTGAAATTTAATAAAAAACAAAAAAAAAAAAAAAGAAAAAAGAAAGTACTTTCTACTTGGACCATTGCACTTAGCCTAGAGAACAAAATTTCGCCCTGCAAGGCAGTTCTTAAGCTAGTGTGGACGTATGCGGTATATTGTTATGGGAGCTATGCTCCCGAAATCCTAAGGTCTTAAAAATTTATATGGCTGGTGGATATGAACTAGAAATTTATATTGTCCATATTTCCCAAAACCGAAAAAGTTTCCCTAATATGAGCTTGAATTTTAATAAGGGTTCTTGTACGGCAGATATCCCCTAGTGATCCGATTCGGCTGATTTCGACAAATGTACAGCTTCTTGTGAAAAGAAAGCTTGGTGCGAAATTTCAGCTATCTAGCTCACAAACTGAGAGACTAGTTTGCATACATACAGACTGACATGGCTTAATCAACTTGTCTCGTCGAGCTGATCAAGAATATAATATACTATTTGTATACATTATAAACTTTATTGAGACTTCAATGTTTCCTTCTGTGTGTCACAAACTTTATGGCAGTGATAACAGTTAGTATTTCAAATGAAATTTTCAACTTTGCGACGCTCTAACCTAATAATTTTGGACGATATAGAATATAGTATAAACATAACAATAACCTAGCAATTCTGTTACACAACAAGAATGGATTTCAGGCGCCTGAAACGGTTTCATGTCTTAGATCTTTCTCACAGATTTTAAGTTTGTCAGAAGATACTTATGTAGATTGCAAATAATATTTTATTATAGATTTTTGAGTTTTGTGTGAAAAGTAGTTTAATCCAATAGAAAAAAGACAAGTGTGGCTTAACATAAATTTAAATATTCATTATAAGTAGACGTCACATCACTTTATTTTGAAGGGGGTAGCTTTCATGCTTTGTATGTTTACAATTTTGTAATGAAATGAACCAAACCAAACCTTTAATAGAATTGCAAAATTTATTTAGTAATACATAATCAAAATGCTCAATAACTTTTCTGAGTTGTTCACTTCTTACTATAGGTACATACATATGTAACTAAGAATTTTCATCTTGTACTATCAACTCTAATACGGAGAGCCTACACATGCTTATGCGTGCATACGTGGCATTCTGAATGATCAATGTCACGTAAGGTGATGCATTTCAAGTGAAGTGGTTTAGTATAAAAGCAAAAAGTCTCAATAAATCAAATTACAATAGTTTAAAAAATACATAGACGCATAGACACCGTTCAAAATGTTGCGTTACCTGGTAAATTGCCTAATTTAAAATTCCTAATGGTACATTGTTGCAAATTGATTTGTTTAATTTGTTTTGTAGAGTCTTATTGTTTACGCTTGCGCAGTTGGCCAGGCTGTGGCTTATTCACGTCCAGTGGCACCAAGATCTTCACCGCTTGCTGGTAATGTGATAAATCTGCAACCACCAGTGATCATAGAACAGTTACTACCAGCGCCTCGTGCTCAATATGGTGTTCCAACACTACGTGCTCAATATGGTTTATCTGAATTAGCTCCTGTTTTAAATCTTGTAGCTGCAGCAGTTAACTATGCCCAACCTGCGCCAGCTCCAGTTCTTTATGCCACTGCAGCGCCTGCATCAATTTATGCTTCATCATCTCTAAGAGGACCAAGAGCGCCCGCTGTTGACAGTGATGCTATTGCTCTAGCTAAACTTGCTTTGTCCCTTCCCAGTGCTGGTGGTCCAATTCTTGATCCTATACCAATAGTTGCACCTGGGCCACGAAGGCTGTATTAACGTGGTTATTTAAAAATGTTCACACATGAATAAAGTTCGATAATTTTAAACTAAACTCAGTTTTCGTCTTGTTCCATTGGGTTGTGAAAATGCATCAGGAACTTTTATTAAAATATATGTACATAGTTTATATCATCGTTAAGTGTTTTAATGGAATCCAAGAATATTCTTTGTCCACAAGTTGGTGCAAAAATATTTTCTTAAGACAACTAACTAATGATTTTGTTAATTTAAGATTTTATTTATTGTCCCATCTTGACGGTTATATGAAAATTATCAAAATTGTCCAAGAAAAACTTTGTATTCTAAGCTTGTGCTATTATATCCAAGTTATTTTTACAATTGTTCGTCGCCATACTTTTCATTCAAATGTATAATCATTTAGTCTTATCAATAAAATTCAGTATTCTATTGCATTATGCAAATTAACTATTCAAAGATAGAATTGTTTTCTTTTCGCAAGCCTACGTGGCATTCTTAGTGGTCTGTGTCACGTAAATGACTACACCATTGTGGTATATCCAAACTATAAAACCAAGAAAAAAATAACAAACTTAAGCATACGTAAAAAAATTAACCATAAACCTAAATATGTTGAGTTACATGGTAAGTTTGATTGTTTGACACTCCTACTTAGAACATTAAATAAATGAAATCCTTCTTGCTTTATTCCTTTAGTATCTTATTGTGTGCGCTTGCGCAGTAGCTCACGCGCTGCCTGTTGTGACAAACACTTCACCAATTGCTGGCTACAGTTATAAACTTCAGCCATCAGCAACTGTGGAATATTTAGTACCTGTTGCTCCATATGGCAATCCACTTTCTTATGGCGCATCAGCACCAGCTTATGGAGCACCAATATCAGCTTACCCAGCGCCAGCTTACCAACCAGCACTGGCTCTTCCAGGACAAGCTTATGGCTCACCGATTCGTGCCCCTTATGGCGCATCACTTCGCGCTCCTTATGGCCTAGCACCAAGAGCACCAGGAGTCGATAGTGAAGTTATTGGTTATGCAAATCTTGCTTTATCATTACCCAGTGCTGGTGGTCCAATTGTTGATCCAATTCCAATTGCTCCAGTAGTAGGAAAAAGTTATTGAAGAGTTCAACCTTAAAATGATTTGCCATAAATAAAGTGATATTATTTTATAACCTTAAATACGTTGGATTTATTTTTGTATTTGAATGAATTTGATGTGTAGGCAATTACTTAATTACTCCGCATTTGGAAGTAATATCTTAGATATATTTTTTTGAATTTGAATGAATGAAACTATCATTGAAATTATTTTTGTAACTTAAATTTGCCATAGGTTAATGGGTCATTCTCCACCACATGTTACTTTGTTAGGTGTTTATATTACATACATAGTGTATTTCACTGTAGAAAGTAGTTTACCAGATAATTTGGTAATGCTAAATATTTAAATATTCTCTTCTTATGTCAATACAATAATTGAACATTATTGTTATGAACTGTCTAATGAGTTAAAAAGTTGATCGTTCCTTTATAATTCTAAAGTAGTAACGATGTAAATTTGATTACGATATTGTAGTTATCAATTTAATTGACTTATATAATACCAAAACTGTTTTTTGTGTACTTAAACTACAGGTCAGTACATGAACCTGAAACTTACAAGTTAAATGTTTCAAAAATGATCATACTAAGTGATATAAGCATTGTACAATGCACGGAGAATATTATTGTCTCACTTTGTTTTCAGTTTATTTATTACACCAGAACCAACGTTTGAGGCCCCATAAACTAGTTAGTATGTGTATAAAGAACAGAATGGCGACAAGAATTGATGAGAACTAATAAGCAATCAGGCTAGAATTAAATAGAGACACAACTTATTGTGTTCGTACACTGATAACAAATCAGTAACAAAGAGTTTACCGATTAATGAATGTGGTAGTCCCCATATTATATTTTCTATTACTATCTATTATACACTTCAGGAATACATAGTCCAGTATTATGTTGTTATTAATCCGACATTCGTGATAGCTGCCATCTAGAACTTTTAGAATGAAAACCATTAGTATATCTTAAGATATATGAAAGTCGAGTGGCCCAAAAAGTAAATGCAAAAATGTTGACTAGTCAGATATGTAAATTTCGGTGAAATGTTTTGTTTAGTTTTTAATTTCATATTATAGACCGAATTTCTTTTTATTCTAAAATTCAATTTTACAACATTAATTCATAAGGTTTGTTTTATGATTTCTGGATGACTACTTTTTTACAAATGCTATTACGTTTTACAACTTTAGTTTCATATACCAGTTTTACTTACAATAATTAATATAATTATAAAATACACAAGATAAATAAATACCAAATAGTAAATAAATCATAATATAAGTAACACAGAAAAACAACGTACATTCGTGAGTTCACTGAGGGCCTTGAGTGTCGTACACCAGTTAAAAAAAAAAAAATTATCTGAAAAACATGGCATAACAAAGTCTACCATGTAAAACTTAATAAAAAAAAGTTCTATTTTATGTAGTATGTGCACCCAAATTATGTAGTTACAAGTACATAATTATGAAATAGGAATACAATACATAGATACACTTTTGTTGGCAACTATGTGTGTCACGTAAATTTGGTATTATATTGTTTATATGGAACCCTTAGGAATTTATTTTCATATATAAAGCTTAAATATTTCGTTAAAGAATTAGACTTTAATTGATTTTAAAAGTATAAACAAAATGAAATACTTCTACGTAAGTATAATACAAAAAAAAAAAAAAAAAATAAAAATAAAATATAAACTAAGCCATCCAAGGATCTCATATTAATTTATTATTAATATATTTATTTTATATTATAGTTTGCTTGCGTTTGCTTCGCTTTGGTCGCTTACATTAGCGCCAAGCCTTCATATGGTGGCATTGCACCTGTTTATTCTGGATTACGTTCTCCTGTTGCAAACATCGCCCAGACTGTTGGATACAGGGGAGTTCCAGTGCCTCTTCCAGCTTATGGTGCAGCACCAATCCTCGCACAACCTGTTGTTCTTCCATTGGCCACTGCTCCAGTTGCACCACGTGCTTCCGCTTCAGCTGCTGCTGCTGCTGCTGCTTCTTCCGCTGTGAACCCGGGTCTATATGGCCAATACGCTGTTCCCCAGTACGATATCATCTCTGGAATACCCGGTGCAGGTCTCTCCAACTATGGTGGTCTTTCCAACTATGGTTCCATTTTGTAATTTGTTTAATTAGCAAACACGTGAAATAAATTGCGATTGACATACAATGATGAAAACTTATTTGACGGCTTTATTTATTATTATAAATAATAGATTCTAAGTAGTAAAATAGTTACTAATTACAGCATACTTTCGAGATGTAAGGAAACCACTTGAACTTATACCGATAATAGTTTCTTACCAATACTACTGCATGCATGGCAATTGCTCTTCATGAGAATTTCTCTAGCAGAAGAGTAAATTATTTTAAGAAAATTGAAAACAACTGCTGACATATGTCGATATGAATTAGTCAGTCAACCCGGCGTGACACATGTTTAAAGAAAAGATAATTTGAAACAAATACGAACATAAATCTTTAAAGAAATTGGTGGCGTTCTTCTAGCGAGTGGCGTCAACTCATCTTGAGTGAAGAAGCTAACAAAAGAATCGTGTCGCGTACTCGTGCTTCATTTTAAACCAAAGATAAATGCATTGCTCAGATCACGTCTTGGTTTTCTTATAAAAGCAGTGAACCACTTGGAGCTTAATTATTAGCAACACAGCACAAGAGCACCAAAAATTAAATAACAAAATGAACAAGTACTTGGTAAGTTCACTAGGCTCTGGACTTCAACTATACTGTTTCTGGATTTAACAAATGAACTCTCAATTTACAGTCCTATGCCATAGTTATTTGCGCGATTGCGGCCAACACTGTTTTAGCAAAACCTGCAGTTGCAACTGACTATGCGGATCGTGCTTCTTCAGCAGCTGCTTCATCGGCTGTTTCTGGTCAAGAAGCTGAAGTTATAACTGGACCCGCGCAAGTTTACCCCCAGACCGCAGTTGGTCCTGCCTATGGAGGTCTACCTAATGTTCCTGCCTATGGTCTTGCACCTACTGTTCCTGCCTATGGACTTGCACCCAATGTTCCTGCCTATGGACTTGCACCTAATGTTCCTGCTTATGGCGCTGTAGCACCAGTGCAAGGTCCAATTCAAAACTCAAAAGCAATTGTGTTGCCCGCTGGTGTCGCTCAAATCATCCAGGACCAATTAACTACAAGGTCTACAACTCACCACCAGTATACAGCACTGTTGTGTTGCCAGTTCGCGTAGCCGGACCAGCTGTCAAGTTATTCTTGCCCCAACAGAAGTCGTATGCAGCTAACTTGGGCCCAGTTTACTAAACAAGATACAAGAGTTTAGTTAATTGTCGCCTGCCTTCTAGTTGTTGGCTACAAAATGTTGTTTGTAGTTTTAGTGAACTGAACTAGGAATAAACTTTCCTATTCATCAAAAAATAAATGTGTAAATAAATTATTTTGAAATACAATACTATCTTTATTTTTACTCTAATAAGCGATCAGGTCAGGAATGAAGTGTCAAAAAAGTAAAGTAAAGTAAAGTAAAGTAAAGTATTATAATACGACATGTACGAGTATATGTATGGTATAGTAATGTAACAAGAAACATTTATCCCAATGGAATATTTTCATAAGACATTTGACTTATTTTAGTCAAAGTAGAAGTTTTTTTTTTAAATTCTATCCTAAAGTATTTTGTCCAAGAACCTTATTTGATTTAGTGGAGTTGTACATAAAATATCCTTTAAGTTTGGTAAGAGCTTAAAGCCAAAACTTTGTAGGATTTCGAAATATTGTTTTTTTTTAGTTTGTAAATTGTATCTTTATGATTGACTATCGTATTGATTTCATATATTATTATGTACATCCAGAGCATTTTTTCTTTTTCAAATCTGTTGAATTGAAAACTTCTTTAAATGTGTATCGAGAATTTAAAATGTACTTTTGGCACATTTCTAGTTTAATTAATCATTCTCTTTGTTTTAATTTATAAAATGGCAAAGTTGATTTTTGAATTCTCCACAAATCATTCTCCCTTTTTATATAACGTGTATTTTTTATATAATATAGCAAAGAGCAACATCCGGCGTATAAAACGAAAAAATTCCAAAAATATGTTATAAGCGGCAATACGACAAATGAAAACAATAACAAATAACAAGTCTATGATAGTCTCCATGAAGTACTAGTGGAAAATACAAAACAAGTAGCGAACTCGATAAGAAGTCAATTGCATTATGGTCAACAATTGTCGTTGTCGGAATAACTGTGTCAAACAGAGCGAATAGAGAGCGAGCGAACTACGCAAGACGACTTTTTATTCTTAATGAATGTGTCCAATGATGATAGCATACTATGGGACACGTACGAGAGTGCAACAATCCAAGATGTGAAGAGAAGCCAAAGACACGCCATAGCGTAGTGTTATCACTGGTTACTAGTGATGGTATGGCAGCAGTGGCAGTGTGTGGTCTGTCATTCAGTCAGTTATGGCCATTTGACTTGCCGCGCAATTTACTTAGCCAACTTATCGCGGAGCATGAGCAATCGAAGTCATAGCAGCACTTTCAAACCATGCAAACAACACACTGGCGGCGTTAACTTACGGCAATTCAAGTGACCAAAAACGGGCACAAAGACTCGTGAGATTTGGTCACGTAAATATAAAAGAATCACTTTGTGAATTGAAAGTTGAAAATTGCTATAAAAGCAATTTGGCATAACATAAATTTGTTAATTAGTTTACATTCCTCGAACTCGAATTCACCTAAAAAGAAATCATAACAAAAATGTATCCAAGTGCTCGTCTTTCCTTCTATTTGGTGTGCTTTGCATGCCTGGCAGCTGTTTGCATGGCACAATATGCTGCAACTGTTCCAGTTGATATTGTGAAACCGGATCAAACTGGAGAGGCTAATGCGCAAGCCTTGACCGATTCTGCAAGTGCTGCCGCTTCAGCGGCTAAGATCTCTGCTGCTAATTATGATGTTCTTGACCGATATGGAAGAGAGTCCGGTGTACCACTTCTTGTGAGGCCTTATGGTCCTTTGGATAACCTTTATGCTGCTTCTCTGCCACCACGCAGTTTCGTTGGTCAAATTGATCCTAGTAAGTAGTCAAACTAGTATGCTTATATATGTAAAATACTTTACTAAAACATTACTTCACACCTTTTTTACAGGCTTCCAACGGGGGGGCTATTACAATAATATTGTACATTTGACTGGCTCCGAGATTGGCGTTGTTGCCATCTAAGTCAAATGCTCAAAAACCTTAATTGGAGTAATTGAAGAGTTCAACTTGTTGTACAAAGATAATAAAATATAATAAGTATTTAAAACAAATTCTCAAATTCTTTTCTTATGTAAAGGCTAAAAGGTTTCTAAATTTGGGCATAAATTCTATATACGAGTAAGATCATTTTAGACGGCACTCAATAAAGATAACCTAGTTGCCTGTCCATTCTGATTTCTTAGGACATGAGATGGCGGATGAGTGTGCCAGAAAGGGATCTGCTTTGCCCATCTTTCGGGCAGTTAAAGACGTGAGCAGACCTCTGCATGCAGCTATCGCTAAAAAGCTCTGGCCCTACTATCAGTCGAAAGACATCCGAATTCCTACACATTAACAAGAAAAGGATTCGGATGATGACAGGAGTTTTAACGGGGCATTGTGCAATTGGACGAATGGCTCAGAGGTTGCACGTTCCTCACCAGAACTTCTGTCGTAGCTGCCAAAGCGAGGAAGAAATCATTCAGAACTTCCTGTGACTGTCCTGCACTACTCAGAAGGCGATCCCACTTTCTTGGAAAACCATTTTTTGAGGACTTGGGTAGTGTGGCGAGAGTCCTAATGGGAGTTTTGGCTGATTTTGTTGGTTTCATCAGCCAGCACGATCATAAGTATCTCCAGTTTTTCTTTTCATATTTCCGTCCCATTATCTCCATCTACCTCATTTTTTTTGTCCTCTAACAGGCATCACAATGGGCCATGATGTCCTCGAAAGGTAAATGTGGTATATCCCACACAGAACCATTTTAAAACAAAAAGAGCTTTGCTTCAGCTAAGATATCTCGTATACAGAATATTTTTCGAATAAAAAATAAAAAAGACATTTGCTTCAACCCTAAGGTTTTCTTGAATGAGGGAGTAATTTCTATATACGAGTATCTAGAACATTTGAAACAAGAAGAAATTTACTTAAGGACTAAGATTTCCCTCAAAGAGAGATTAGTAGTTTCTTTCTATTGTATATAAGTAGTAAATAGAAATTTTTTTTAATACAAATGAGATTTAGCAGAGTATGAGTAATGAAATTATCATGAAAATGTCTCCCATAATTAAGATTAGTAAGATTTTAGTTTGTTATAATTATTATTATTTTTTTTTGTTTATTTTTAATTAGTCTTTATTTTTTTTTTTTGCAAAATACAAAGTAAAAAATATCATCAAGATAATAAGTACGAATATTATTAATAATCTTCGTTAATACAAATTACTGATCAATGAATAATGATTGCTAATTCTTTTGATATTTATTTTATTTTAAAAATTATATTCGAACACAAATAGTATTTGATCTAAAGTACTAAAAATTAAATCAAAATCAAATAAATTAGAATTGAATAAATAAAACAAAAATAAAAAAAAGAAACAAAAATTAATTGAGGTGTAAAGAAGTTTAATTTGTTTATTTAGTTTATTATTGTTGTTATTTGTTTCTCGATTGTTGTGAACAAATTTTTTTTTTTTAATTTTAGTAACTCGATCGATCGCTTGCTCTCCCTAACTCTCTTTCCACATTATAAATAAACTCTCTCACTCTTTAGCACTTTCATTTATATTCTTTTAAAGCGCATTTTATTATTTCGTTTGGGTAAACAAAATAATTTCTTTTGTTTTTTTTTTAAGTTTTTATTTCACTTTTCCGTTCATCATCATTATTATTATTTTAATTAAATTACATGAACTTCAAAATATATATATATTTTTCCATAATTTATTATATCGTATTATATATTAAGTAAGTAAATAGATTTAGATGCGTGTAACAAATCATCAATTGTATTCTGGGTTTTGTTTGCTTAATTTTTGCTTTCTTCATCATTAAAAAAAATTTAAATTATAAAATTTTTATGTGCATTTTTCTTTTTGCTGTTCTTATTGCTGATGCACTTTTTTTCTTTAGTTTTGGTGTTGGTATTGTTTTTGTATTTGGTTTTTGTTCTGATTGTTTTTCTCTCTCTTCCTATAAATTTATTCGGTGATCGTTCTTGTGGTCTCCTGAATGTAAACCTGAGAGCCGGGCACAGTTGAGGTGGTAACGAATGTGCGGTGCTTGGCGCGGATCAAGTTCAGATTGGACTCGGCAACATCGGCACGATCTTCGGCAGCTTCGAGCTCACGTTGGAAACGGCGCACACGGGTGACTGACGATTGGGAGACTCCCTCCTGTTCGGACAATTGGCGTTTGTACAAATTGATCTTGGAGGTGGTCTTATCCAAAGCATCTTGCAACAAAATGATGTTCTTCTGGTCTTCCTCGCACTGGACCATGACTTCCTTAACGGTGCGTTCCTTCTTGCGTAAGATCTTGATGGTCTCAGCATGACGGCGCTTCTCTTCCTCAAGTTCAAGTTCCAAGTCACGGATACGTGCCTCCAACTTGCTATAATGCGCTTGCTGCCAGCAACGGCGTTCAATTCAACTTCCTCCAAACGGATGGACAAGTTCTGTGGATAACAACAATTCATTAGATGACAATAAAAGCTGAATGTTAAGTGTGTTAGTTATTGCCTACCTTAACTTCGACTTCCAAAGACTTCTTGATGGTTTCCAATCTGACAATGCGTTCTTGTTCCTCATGGATTTGCTCAATGGTGTGCTTCAACTCAACCTATAAATGGAGTTATTTTTTAAGTAGTAATCATTGTTAGTAACTAATGTATGAGTTGATACACTTACCTGGACCTTCTGGTAACGCTCATCGCTGATACGCAACTCCTTGGTAACTTCTTCGTAGTCGGCAGCAACAACGCTCAATTCCTGTTCCAATTTCGTGCGGGACGAAACCAAGCTAACATTGGCAACAGACAATTCGTTGATGCGTGTCTGGGCTTCTTCGAATTGCAATTCGACGGTACGCTTAGCACGCTGGGAGCTGTCCAATTGTGAGCGAACTTCTTCCAATTCTCCGCTCAAACCAGCCAAACGACGCTGGGCAATGGCATATTGATCCAAAGTAGCCTGCAATTGGCGTTGGACATCCTCGTAGTGAGCCTGCAATTCAGTCAATTGCAAAGATTGCTTCTTAATGACCTTCTGCAAGTCGATGTTGGTCTTGTTGGCAACATCCAGAGACATCTCGAGTTCAGTGATCTGGATCTGCAGCTTCTTCTTGATGCGTTGGACCTCGGTCTTCAAACGAGTCTCTGCCTCAATGACACGTGCGTTCAACTGCTCGATTTCAATGGCAGTTTGCTTGCTAAACGATGATTTTAGGTCAAATGTCAAATGTATTATAGTAATCAATGTGATT
Organism: Amiota minor; assembly: GCA_037043295.1. Taxonomy (NCBI): domain Eukaryota; kingdom Metazoa; phylum Arthropoda; class Insecta; order Diptera; family Drosophilidae; genus Amiota; species Amiota minor. The sequence goes on along the minus strand of JBAMAW010002187.1, from coordinate 5,662,754 downwards.
GATTCCAATTGATATGGAATTGATATGGTATGATTTTAAATTGGAGATATTACGCACAATTTACTTTACCTTCATTTCGAAATGATGACAACAATACAATATACATAACATAATTACTAAGTACCATGTCACTGAACATAGTTTTTCAATACAATATATTGTGTGTGATGTACAAAGAAACCTAAAAATTTACTTGGCTTTTTGCATAGCTTTGGTGTATTTTTTTTGGGTTATTTTATTCTGGTTTCTTTATTTTTGGATTGTATTGCAGAACGTTGATAAAGACATCGAACTTGTCACAAATAAATTGCATACCAAAATATTTGCGTGTCGTTCAACAACATCCATTGTTTTACGTCTGTTGTCATTTATGTTCTCTAATTCTTGAACTAAACAATCATGCATTATGCATCATACATCTAAATTTAGATACTATAGAGAACATTTCAGTTTTGGGTTACCTACCTACCAACCTCCTACTTCTCTCAATTTTAACCTACTGTTGTTTGGATCTTGGGTTTTAACATTGTACATATGTAATTGAAATGACTCATCATAGACTTGTTTATGAATGCAATTTGTTTTGACATACGAGTACTCATACATATGTACTTGAATTTTGATAAATTATGGATGTCAAATGCTACTTTGTCAAAGGAAACCTACATAGTAGTACATAGAGGAAAGAGAAGTAGAACTTAGAACTGTGTATTGTATAATAGGTTCATACAGTTGCTGGGTCTACATAATTTTATTAAAAAATCTTATGACAGTGGCATAAAATGACTGATTGACTGACTGACTTATCATCAACAATCATCTTGTGAACATCAACGCATTTGGATAGAACATCTACATGATGTTTGTAAAATTTGGCCTCCTTTCTTCTTCCCACCCATTAACCCATTCAAGCGTCTAAATTTAGGTACCCACAAATCATTTGTCTTGGCTTTTGATTCTTTTTTTTTTTTTGTTAAAATTTATGTACTACAATATTAACTCAAGACCTCTTTCTTTTTGTTTTTCTGTTTCATTTCTGTTGTTTTTGCATAATTTTTATATGCAATTTTCAAGTGAAAATGTTTTCTGCAGTATTTTTCTGAAAATATTTTTCGTTTCTTTGTTGTTTGCAGATACAAATTTATATTTATTTTTTTTTTTTTTTTTTTTTTTTGCTGATGCCTCTAGTTACTTAATCTATGCGTTCATTGTTGTCGTTCTGCCAAGGTATTTATGTGTGTTTTTTTTTTTTGTGAATTTATCTTATTGTATTTCTTTTGTTGGGTTCGCAGTTTTGTTGCATTTTGTCGAAATTTGTATTTATTTAATTTTGTTTTTAACTGACGACGTAAATTTGAATAATTTTTATATTATTTTCAGATTGCAATGCGTAAAGAATTTCATTTCAATATACTTATTTGAAGGACGCGACAACAATAGAATTTCGGATTCAGCATTACCCATTTTTGTCTATGTCTGATGTCAATGTGCATGAGTTGGGGGTGTGGAAAATTGTGTCGATCATATTTCATTATTGTTCATTTCATGAGGTTGGGTTGAGATTGTTTCTAAGTAAGAAAAAAGTGTCATTGCTTAAATGTACATACATTTAGTATTAAGGAAAAGAAAGAAGTGCCATGATCAAGATATTGTATATATACTTGCGCCTATATGTTGGGTTTGCCTGTAACTTTGATGAAAGTGAATTTGATGACTAAATGGAAATTGCTTTAGATTTAGATATCTTTTACCCTTCCTATTATATATTTTAGTCGATCTTTTATCGTTATCCATTTTACTTTCTTGTTTCAAATACATTTGTGAGTTTGTTTTAGAAATGGTATGGTTTATTTGTTTTTTTTGTTTTGGTCTGTAACCTAAAATGCATTTCAATATCAACCTTGTCAAAACTATAAACAGAACTAGACAATTAATTGCTTTGGCATAATCGAATGAAACCAAAATAAATCATATCTACATATGAATGCTTATGAGAGTAGATACAATGACAAAATACATTGCACGCATACCATACAAAAAAGTATCTAATTGGGAAAGAAAAACTAACAAATTTATGGCTAAACCAAAACCGAAAAAATTATGAAAAACGATATAATGAAAGTCGAAAAATATAATAATACAATAATAGCGACAACGCCGACAAAATATTCGCTTTTATTCAATTACAAATACGATTTATGTGTGTTCTGGTTGTTTTTGATTTCTGTTGTTTTAGTGCTTCTTGTCTTGGCGTGTGTTGTTGTTTTATATGAACAGACATCATGATCCGATGAAGCCAAATATCTTTGGCATTAGAAATTTATAGAATTTATGAAATTTGAATGTTAAATTTATGTGCAATTCAATTGGTGGCCTTAGAAAAGGTCTTCATCAACATCATCGGATCATCGGACAAAGTTTTAGATTGAGTTTCATTTAGTTGTAGAAAAAGTAAACCCCACATGACCCAGCTTAAGACCAAACTACTCCCTTACTCACTCATTCAATCAATCACTATTTTATTCCTTTCTGTACTCATACAAATTCCCTCTAACTCCTCCCTTTCCTCCCTCTCTGTTTGCTTAGTGTGTCCAATATAGATAACTATAATCCTTTAACTTTGGATGCGTTCGTAATACTTTACGACAAATCCAACATTTATCTTCAATACCACACCTGGAATCCGAATAGAACTCAACAGTGCGTTGATTCATTGACGCCAATTGACGCTTAACATGGTGCAGCGACGATGAGACTTGATGATCGAGCTTATCCACCAAACGATCATCCATTAACTCAAGATGCATGGCATGTGCCGCAATGCGGGCTGCTTCTGGAGATGGCGAACGCTGACGCGAAGCGGCACGTACCATGGTTTGAGCAATGAAGTCCTCTTCTTGCTTCTTGGCACCTTTGATATTTTTTTCGGATTCAGCAAGCAGCGCTTGGGCGATAGCACCAGCGGATTTACCGCGTATGGAACGCTTAAACTCTTCATCCATATTATCAATATCGTTATCCAATTCGATTTTACGTATACGTTGCAATAACTTTAATGTATCCCGCTTGATCGTATCCTCGAGTTCCTGCTGACGACGGCGACGACGTAAACGCGATCGTTCAACGATTGAATCGGGTTCGATGTGCTTAGAGATACGCGTAGCGTCGACGAACTTCTGCACACTGAATGGTGAGCGTTTCTGTGCACGAAAATTAAGCAAAAGCTCGTCGGCGCGAGCGGCACAGGTGCGCGACAGGCGTACGATCTCGTCGGCATTATACTGGCGGCGGATAGTGTTCGAGGGGCGATATTGCTTGAGGCCACGCTCGCTGGTCCACGGCAGATGCGGTTGCTCTACCTTCAGACCCTTTGCCTTTGCATCGAGATAGTCGAGCATTGGCTGATAGAAATTCATCGTGTACCCATAATTGTCATCGTATGTTGTGGTATGACGATGCTTTGCTTTGTAAGCGAGCGCCATTGCAACAAGTTATAGATCAAGAGAAAAGAAAGAGATTTCACTAGTATCAAACTGTGAAGAGAAAGGGGAAAGAGGGGAGCAATAAGAGTACAGAACAAGAGTGTAAAAGTAGTAGGAGGAGCAGAACTAGGAGAGAATCAGAGCAAATGGGTTTGGGTGGCGGGTGGTTGGTTGTTGATTGCTGATTATATGTTGCCTGTCTATGTTTTGTATCTGAGTATGAGTAATGTAAGTATCGGTGCAGCCGATTGGTGTACTTAGGATACGGTACTCTAATTAAAGCTACAAAGTTGTGCGGTTTTGTCGCTCGCTTTTGCTGTGGATGCTGCTGCTGTCGCTTCTCTATTGGGACGCTGCAATTGTCGCTTGTGGTTGTTGTTTCAGTTGTGTTGTGTTGTGTTGTTCCTCTCCTGCGTTTGTTGCTTCAGTTGGTTGCTAATCTTTGGCAATTTGGCAACAGTTTCTTAGGTTGTTTTCGTTTTTATTGTTGTTGCTCGCAAATAAATTTCAAATTTGTCGAATTCTATAAAAAGATTAAATATTTGCTTTTGTTTTTTGTTGCACATTTTGTTTTCTGTTAAGAACAGCAAATGAATTTTGGTTCTTAGTTGATTTCAGATGCATTCGTTCTTTGAAACATTGATTGATGTCAAGTGGCATTGGTATTTTGGACATGTCATAATTGATTTTGATTTTTTAAACTGCATACCTACAACATGCGTAGGCATTAAACCAGCAAAAATTCAACTTCTTAAATATCAATTCATTAAAACTTTTATGACATGTCATATGCTTTTAGTAAGTTGTTGCCACTCTCAATCAAACTCCATTAGGATATGTAGATAGGACATACCTGCTTCACACACTTCTTATTTAATTATAAATAGTATGTATGAACTCCGCGACAGTACTCAGCTTTATTTAATTTCTTCCTCTTTTTAAATGGATTTAGTATTTATTATCCTTTTCAAAATTCTCAAAAATATTTTTCTCAATAACACTTCGTTTGATTGTGTAACAAAACAAAATGGCGTAGTGTGCTATAAAAAAATGAGTTCATTAAATAACTCGTTAACTTAGAAGCAATTATGGAATGCCCTCTTTAGGCTTTTGATTGACTGATCTTTCGATTAAAGTCTTTTAAAAATGTTATCCAGGACCACCTTTTATCTTTAATTCCTAAAATTCCTTTACTTCAATTGATATTCTATTGATAGCAAGAAACGCTGAACCACAACGCGCGATAATAGAACTCGTACTGATTTTGCAAATGGGTCAATTTCATAGCAATCGAATATCTGAATTTGAATTCCCATTAGAAATTCGTCAATCAGTTCGTTGGCGATATTGAAGTGTACGAGGCAATTGATTGGACATTGATTTTTGTCGCCTTTCTTTTGCGCTCACGAAAATAAAGAATAATGATGAAAAACAATAGAACGACTCAGGAAATGCCGCTGATGCATTAATTGTTCTGTTGACGCGTGATTATAAGAAAATTGTTTTCTTCATTCATTGGCGTCCTTCAAATGCCAGACGTCGATCGTAAATAGTGAAACAGCGGCGTAGTTTTCTTCCGATCTATCAAGGGTCTCCGAATTCACTTTTACTTATTGGGTAAAGTAAATTGTACATTCTCCAAATGATCAAATGATTTGACAAATGATTCATGTCTGATTTGACTTACCGGATAGCTTCAATTTCTTCATCTTTCTCGGCAAGGCGACGTTCGGCGTCGTGGCGGTATTGGTTAAAGTCAGAAGACAAACGCTGAGCGCGTTGTTCCTCAGCCTTGCGGCCCTGTTAACCAGAATAAATAAGAAGTATTTAAAGAGTCTCTTTGAGATTATATTTTTAATAAGTGCACTTACAGCTTCAGCTTCCTTGTAGGCAGCGGTCAATTCATCACGTTCGTTCTCCAAGCGGCGGAGTTCCAATTCCAATTCGTGCAAACGACGTGTCAGTTCATTGATGGCGCCCTTAGCATCATGCAAATCATCTTAAAAGTGGCAAAAGTTATTACTTATTGTGTCCTTAAAGGTTTTGTGTAACAATTTCTCTACCCACCTCCTAATTTCTTGTTGTCACGAGCCAATTGGCCATTGGCATCCTTAACCTTCTCCAATTCGTGCACGGTGCGCATCAAGTCAGCCTGTTTGTTCTTCAAATCGCGCTGGCTAGTCTCATACAAGACAATAGTTTCATCCAAGCGGTTCTTCAAATCAATATTGACCTTCTCCAAGGTGTTGACAGACTTTTGCAATTCGCGGCAGGTGTTGTTAGATTTCTCCAAGTCGATGATGAGTACCTCAACTTCGCTAGCCAAACGGGTCCTAGTCTTCTCCAAGTTGTTGATCTTGACAATCAGAGTCTCAATGTGTTCCTCCAATTCGGTGATGCGAATCTGGTACTTGCGACGCACTTCCTCGACCTCCTCGGCACGTGCTGCTACTTCGGAATTGTATTTGTTCAAGTACAAAGTAGCATCAGCGGTGGCCTTGACGACCTGACGTTCCAAGTCAATACGTGCTTCAGATTCTTCTTCGAGTTGAACGCGAGTTGATTCCAAATCGAGTTCAACCTGATGAAGAGAAGACTCCAAAAGAGAGCGACGACGATCCTCATCCTCCAAGCGACGGCGTGCATCTTCCAATTGTGAGATAACCTGACTCTTGGAGTATGAGACAGCGTCGAGCTGCGATTTGAGATCTTGGACGTCCTTGATCAGTTCAATGTTCTCTTGCGAGAGGCGAGTCTTGTGCGAGGTGATGTCAATGACAGTGCGATTGAGCTCTTCGATCTTGACATGCAATTCGCTGATCGAGACTTCCAAACGTTCAATATGTTTCACCTGGACAAGTTTTTCCTTGTTGTAGGTTTCGATTTGGGAGAGCAACTCGTAAACTTCGGCTTGGAATTTGGATTTATCCTTTTCGGCTCTAAGAATTTATTTGTAAAAAGTGAGAAAAAAATATAAGGAAATATAAAAAAATTAGTTAAATTTCCCATTACTCGATACTCGATAAAAATGTGCAGCATTTCTTTGCTTCAATATACTTATGGCAAGCGTGCTATCTTTTGAAGTTCTAATGCCGTTTGATCTTGCAGATTCTTATGGGAAGAAAGATAAGCTAAATAAAACTTAAGACTTTGTTAGGAACATGCATTCTTTGGTTGTAATAAGATAAAGTATCTTTAAAATACTTAAGTTATAATTCTGGAAATGACTCTAAAAGCACTTTATGGTAGATAAGTTTTGTATTATACGTTTTTATATAAGACTTCAACTAAGATGAAACTATTGGTTGACTGACTGACTGAATGTGTAAAGATATCTTTGTGATCATTATTTGGAAATAGTAGTGTAAAGCAGCAAAGAGCATTTATAGTCACACATGCACAGAAGTATCTTAAAGATATAAATATAAATGGAAGGAATTCTTATTAAACCAAAGAATGAAAGTCAAACTAAGTCGTTCATGGAATAAAGAAAAATGCATTAAATGAAATTAAATAAATACAATACATCATACATAGTTACTAGGTTGGCAAAATAGTCATTAATTTTATCACCTCAGCAATGACTTTCTTACCAACCCAAAAACCCAACATCTCTGGAAAAACATTTAAATATAAATACTAATTGGAACATACAAAATCCCATTCAAATGAATGATTAAACATATGAGTATCCAAACAACAACAAAAGATGCCAAGAAGATTATTATTATACACGTATGTATGTACTATAAATCCACAATATACTATGCTTGTGAATATACAAGTATTTTGCTCATAATTTTCACAAATGAGAAAAAGGTGGCAATATTTAAGCGAATAACCGTATCGAATTTCCATAAAGTTTAGTGGGACAAAGAGAGATCATCATAACTAAATAATAACAGCAACAAAATGCAAGGAGAAAATACATTGAGAGAACAACATGAACATCATCATCATCGTCGTCATTATCATCATGAATATGTTCAATCAAAGACATATTTGGATCGACGGAGAAAATATTGTTGTATACCAAGAAAAAGAGCGCAAGACTATTTAGTCTGAGACTTTTTGAGAAAATAAACTCATATGTACGCACGAACGATCGAGATGAAAAAATGTTGAAAATATTCAAAAAAAAAAAAAAAAAAATAGAAAAAAACACAATAAAAAAAAAAGAATCTATATTGTATCTGTGTGTTGAAGATATTTTCATTCTTTTATCTAAAAATAAATGCAAAAAATAAAATAATTTTTTCAAAGTTGAGAAACATATGTTGTTGAACAAGATCTTCCGCCTTTCAATGTATTGTAGAAGTAGAAAGCATTTGAGCATTTTAAATTCGAAAAATACTAGAAATTTTTAAACTTTTTCGATGTTAAACAAAGCTTTCATTTTTGCCAAATCGAATGGGTAAATACTCACAGATATGTATGTGTATGTATATTAAAGAGAGACAAATCTATTGATTTCTATCTAATATCTTTCTAATGGGTTTAAGTTCTTAAATGCGCGGAATGAGCAAAATCTTTCAAGTCTTCTTCTGTGGGTTTTCTTGTAATCATAGGACACAATGGGTTAATGTTTTTGTTATTCTCGATATGTTGTAATTTTTATTTACAATTAGCAAACAAATAAGAAAATATTGAATAATTTTTAGTTGAGCAATTGGCGCAATTTTGATAATGTAAAAATGTTACGTATACGCCGCAGCTTTGCTCGAGTTTGCGCATATACTTAGTTTAAATGCTCACTCTCTTGTTTTATGATTCGATTAGTTTAAAAAAAAAATTAGTTGGAAAAATATTAAAACTCAATTGTGGGGCACATGGGGGACATGTGTCATAGCCTTGAATTAATCTTCTTATATACTAAACACATAGAAAAATTATTTGTTGTCATATACTACTAGAAAAGAAGGAAAATGTTTATTTTATTTTTGGTTTTGTGGAAATATGAGCTTTTCTCCGAATCTTGTTGGCAATACAGATTTTATTTTCTTGAATTGGAGCATTTCTCTTGATATCTGCTTTTTTTTTTCTTTTTCAATAAATTCGCTTATTAATTTGCTTGTACGAGTATTTCTTTTTGCTTTTCAACTTTCATGGGGCTCATGTACAGTGTGTGTATGCAATATGTGTTAATAGAACTTTGCATTGCAATGCAAAAATTCAGTTTCTTTCAGTGCTAACATTGACCAAAAAATGTTTATTACAATATTTATTTATTTATTTGTTTGTTTAAGAAAGTTGTTGCTATTTTGGTTGTCATGGAATTTGATAAATTGTTTATATTATTGTGTCTGTCCAGCTGGATACAAGTCTGTCTGTCGCTCGGTTGGTTGGTTTGTTGGTCGGTTGGTTGATCTGATTTGCTTTTCTATAGTTTTGGGGTCAGTCATGCAAGGTTGATTTGGCATTGGTAGTTTTTTGCTGTTGCTGGTTGCTTGTTTTCTTTAGTTTTCTTCCACTTGTCAAAATAACATGACAATGATGGATTGAGTTGGTTTATGATGATGATGATGATGATGTTGCCGATGATGATGTTAAACTTGGCATAATCATTTAAATCACCACTTAGTACTCTTATATAAATATTAGTTAAGCATGCATGCTTTTATGTTATTTATTATGAATGATTTAACTTACCTAGCCTTATTTTTCGTCAGGATTTCAATTTGTTCTTGGAAATCCGTAATAATTTCGTTGTGCTTCTTCTTCAGCAAGATGTGGGTTTCCTCAGATTCAAGATGAACATCCTCAAGCATTTTGCGCAATTTCAGTAATTCAGAATCACGCTTGCGATTAGCTTCAAACTAACGAAACGAGAGAGACGATTAGGGTTAAGAAATATCTTTCTTTAAATGATTTACTAAAGAAACATACTTGATGTTCAGCACCACCCTCGGCTTCCTCAAGACGTTCAGACATTTGAATGACCTGAACGCTGAGATCGGCTTTCTCACGTTCAACGATTTGTTAAAGAAATCAATTAATTTCAATTGAAAATATAAAGACATATTTCTATAAATATAAATTTTGCAAATATTTCTAATTTCATACCTAAAATGCATATTTGGTTCATCGATTGCATCGATAAATGTTCCATTTTAATAAAATTGTAAATTGTAAAATGGATACGATGAATTCAAATTGAATCTAAATAGAAGCTCACATAGTATTTTTCTTGGAATGTGCATGAAATTTTCACGCTAAATGCAATAATTTTTCACTATTTTATTTCCAACATTAAATCATATTGATTTTAGGTCCTTCGCTTTTCCCTTTCAATCTTTCTCTATGTATAGTTTTATATCTTTCTTCATCTTGTAATTCGAATGAAAATAGAAATAAATATTGTACATATTGTGCATATAAATTGCAGACACATTTCGCACATCTTAAATGGCCCATAAAAGATAAATCAACATAATCAGTCAAATTTAATTAAAAATTGAATTTCAAAATAAAATTTGTTTTTAGCTAAACACTTCAACACAATCACATAATAGTATATTGTATTAAATATTAATAGGAAAAGATACTTGGCGATGGCATTCCAAAGTGTCAAATAAAATTTCGAATAATAATTTCAAATGCAACATCATCTCGACTCAAGCAACATTTGCATAGCATTTTTGCTATAAACTGAACCGAACCGAACCGAACCGAACCGAAAATATATGACCCAATTAAATGTTGGATATGAATTGTGAAATAGGGGCCTGTGGTGAGGGGGAAAACACATTTTAAGATGTTTAAACTGTAATTAAATGGAATTTTTAAAGCTTTCATGTAAAGTATTGCATACAAACTATTCCTTTTTTACAGTGTAGCATGAGTTTATTGTATGAGATTGTTTATGTATTGTGGTAAGGTGTGGTCGCATGGCGCCTCAGTTTTAGGCCAAAATATTGCACACACATCTAAAAAATCTAATCTTAAAGATATGTTACAGAATTCTGGATGCATTGGAATAATCATCTGACTGACTTGAACTAAGTTGAACTTTAAAAATAGGCTAGTGACACATGACAGCAAATCATTGAGTGAGTCACTTCCTTTTGAAATACATATGCCATTAAAATGTTTAGTGAAATATATATCTATGTATCTTGTATAACGTCTAATGTCTATGAAATTTTTTAATTTTCCCACACAAATACACTTACAGACACAAACACACATAGAAAGATACTCGTCTGTATATATATATATATATATATATATATAATATATATGTTTGTGTTTTTATGCCTTTGAGTTTGAATTTTCTTGAGCGATTTTTCTATTTTATTTTTTTTCATTTTTGTTTTTCTGTTGTTAACTTAATCATTTCGTGTATTGAATGTCGTGTGCTAAATTTAGCTAGAAGCAATAATATTTTCCAAATTATAATCTTTGCACTGAGTAAGTGACTGTGTATGTGTCACTATGGACTCGATACAATGTGAGTATATACTTTGTATTGAATTTTGTAAATCCTTGTAGACAAAATATGCAAAAAATAAAAGAATGAAGTAATTAAAATAATTTTGTTTTTTTCGAAAACATTTTAATATATTTTTTGTTCATGGTTTTGACAGTTTGCCTTTGCCTACAACAAAAAAAAAAGCCAAAACCAAAACCAACGTTCCTTAAAAGCCCCAGACCACGTCACAAAAGGCATCAACACATCTTGTGGGTCTCAGACCAGGCGAAATGTAGTCTAAATTTGTAATTTTTAAATGTGATTTTTGTTTTCTTTCGATTTTGCATTTCGTAGTTTTCTTTTTTGTTTGTCCTCCTCAAAATGTGTGTTTTGAATGAACTTATCTTCATGCCGTTTGCTTTTGCTTATTTGCATTTGTTTTGAATTTGATTGCATTTCTTTTCTAAATCTTTCGCTCTTTTCCTAATTGAGAGTGATTTTATTTCTGTTTTATCAGAAAACAAAATCATTTATCACTTTGCTTTTAGGGTTTTGTTATTGTTTTCGTCTGCTCATTCATGCAGCTCTGTGCGCTTTGCCATCATCGTCATCATCATCATCACCAGCATCAGCATCATTATCATCATCATCATCATAGACCTGAAGTTCAATGCACATCATTATCATTTGCGTATTTCAACTCAACTACGCAAGGGTATTTTATAATTAGACGCCTTCTTTTGCATTCCTTTTCTTATACTTCATACTCTCCTCGCAACTATATTTTGCATTTCCTTTTACAATTACTTTCTTCGCTATCTTTGCTTTCATTGCTTTCATTGCTTTTTGTTTTTCTTTAGTTTGCTTTTACAAAAATTTTCGCATATTTTTGCTGTTTTTAGGTGACATTTTCCTTAAGAATACAAAGAAAACAAAAAAAAAAAAAGGAAAAATAACAAAAAAGAGTGAGAATGCATTCAGTGATTGGCTACCATGTGGCGGTTTTGTTATTTTGACTTGAGTTCTGGTAGAGATCAATTATATCTGGACCATATAATGAATAAAATAAGTGATATGCATCGACTTATCCATGCATATCCTTTTTTGTGACATCAAATAGTGGAGAATATCAGAAAGAAGTTGGGAAGATATTGAGGAAATACATATTTAAGGAACTTAAATATTTTATCGTAATTTGGACTTACAATTCAGTAAGCAAATTATTCAGAAATTCAAGACTCTCTTGAAAACAGTTCCATTATACAATAGAACTCGGTTGAAATATATCGTAGATTGAATCTTATAATATAACAAAAATAAGTAGTAAATATTTGCAAATTTTTTAATTCATCAGTCGAATTTCAAATGAATTCTTGTCTATCCATCAACCAGACAGACAATTCATTTGAAACCCACCATTTTGATATGGTTGAATTTCGAAAATAAAACTTACCCTTTGACGTAATTCCCGTTCAACTTCAAGATCATCTTGGAGCAAACGAATTTTGTCCTGGAAGAGAATTTATAGAAAAATATTCTATTTTAGTAATAATCCAATGTTTTGAGGAGATCAAGAAAAATTATCGGAATTTAGTTAAAATTTTAAGCACTTTTCTTTTATGAATTTTTCGGAAATTTTTATGAGTTTTTTAATTATTTTTCCGCATCTCTTTTTTTTTCTTTTTACTATTTGTGAATTTTTTGTTGTTTTTTTTTTTTTGCCGTTTAAAAAATTACATAATATTTCCACACACAGTTTTGCATATATATAAGATATAGAAAGATATATGTGCGTACATATATATGTGTATATATGTGTAATATATACAATATCTATATCGAGATATATATTTCTTGTTTCATTTTATTTCATCATTGCTATATTTCCACACACTACGCATACGTGTTTATTTTCTTCTTTTACTTTTCTTTTTCATTTCATTTTATTATATATTTTTTTTTGCTTTTTCTTCTTGGACTTTCTTGCGAGCGAGCAACCGAATAATCGGTCGAACGAATGGCCCAAGATATACTATATACGAGAGTATATACTTATTATGTATATACAATAGAAAAGATATGTGTAAAAGTCTTCAAAACTTCAACATTTTCGCATCGGCACAGCGATTTTATTGTTTGTTTTAGGTTAATTTTCTTTAAACACTTTGATACTTGATGTTAGGATTTCGATTTTTGGTCTGATTCCGGTTAAACTGGATACCAATGGTGCCGATATGGATCCACCTACCTCTAAACGTGAGAGAGCGCTCAAATCATGAATATATTCAATGTTAACATCAGCGGAACCGGGTCCGGTTGAGGTGGCCCTGTAGGAGTATTTTGATGAGCGTACGGCTTGCGACGACGACATTTTGAAATATTTTTAGTTAAATTAAAACTTCTCTCTATAAAGAATTATAGTTTTTTCGTTACGCGTATTTGAGAAAATCGCGTTAATTTGATTTGAATTTGATTTCAAAAAATGTTCAACAACTTTTTTGCTTCAGTTCTGGCGCACACACTCGACCGCTAGGAAGTGTAGTTGTCACCGAGTCACAGTCGTCACCGAGAATAATTCGTTCTTCGTTAGAAACGTCGGAGCAAGGCTGGTGGTGATCTACTGAACAAGAGATCCCGTTGTCGTTCGAATTAAGAGTAGTCGTGGACTTCGATTGTGTTCGTTGTTCGACGTCGTCGAAAATGTTTTCTTCGATTCTTCTGTGAAAGAAACCAACGCAGCAGATTTTCATTTTCCCTTTTTCACTCACTCAAAACCGCACGCTACACACGACACGAAGGTTTCTTCGAGCGCTTTTCAAATTTTCAGCTCATTTTACTTATATTTGTATTGTATTGTCTTTTTTGTTTTACTCGTTTATCCCATGAGTGTGATTTTAGTCTGTGATCATCTCTCTGTTGTGTTGTGTTGCATTGCGTTCAAGTGTTTGTGAGTTCCATTTTCCAAATGATGATTAGAAATTTCACGCGCTCATCTTCACATGAGTCTCCTCACAGTTTGGCCTTATATCTGTGTTAATTGCTCAGTTGCGTGGAAAATTCTTTGATCGAAAGGCTTTTCATTTCTTTAATTTTGCGTACGAAACTTTTCGATTTTTATTTTTTTAATTCTTCGACATTTCGAAATAGAAATACATAGAACAGACTCAATCTCTGAGAATCTCAGAGTCTTACCTGTAATTAGTCTCCCGTGTCTCTAGTTTTCTTTTTTTTTAATTTTGTATATTGGTTTTTGTAGATATTTTATTTTTTTGTTTTTCCTTTTGTATGTATCTGGTAAATATTTTGTACTTGTCTTTGTGAGTTTGCTTGTATCCATCTACAAAATAATGTCTTGAAGATGATTATTAACAAAATTCTGTTTTAGAATTGATAATTAATTTTTTTTTTTTTTTTGAAATTGGGTGGGTGGGTTGATTGTATATAAGACCCTTTTGTTTTTAGAAGAGTTATGAAATATGTTAAAATACAATGGGGGTGCTAGGGGACAAAAATTTTGTATGTTTATTTAAACAAGAAGTAAATATGGACTATTTAACTTATACAGTCTCCTCTAAAGCTACAATACACTTGGATGTCGCACATAGACTCTCTGTAGAGATTCTAATCTAAGCTGATGTTGTTGCGATAGTTAATGCTCTGTGCTACATTATAATTTATATAACAAACATAATTGAAAATGAGCATCATGACTAAAGGTTTACTTTTTGACTACAATGGGTACATTAAACGAATGCTTAGAAATCACCTTTTAAGCCAGGCATTCAAAATCTCTTAATTATGTTATAGTATATAATTAACCATGGCTTAAGTATAAAATACAAAAACTCATAGCACATTTACATAAAGTTCTCTAAAGAATGATGCTTTTAGTGGTGCAAGTTTTTTATGCCTATTAATAATATTTATTTTGTACATTTTGATAGAATTAGAAAACCTCTTATATATGGAAGAAATTGTGTGAAAATCGATTTAATAATTTAGTTATCTACACCCCCACCTAGGTCGGATCACGTAAACGATATCTTGCAGTTCACTTCAATGGAAACTATCTACCACAAAACAAAAAAAAAAAAAAGAAACAACATTGCTATCTATGTATGCATTTAGATAGCAAACCGACTTGGTCTCAACATGTTAGAAGAATCCACTGTAAGTGCTCTACAAAAATTAAGAAACTTGATTGGCTTCTTAAAGAAAACAGTAAACTGCGGCTAAGCAACAAAGTCCTTATATACAGGTCCATCATCATTCCTATCTAGTCATACGGTATTCAACTTTGGAGCACTGCTGCAATATCATATATAAGGAAAATCCAGGTTTTACAAAACAAAACCGTACGTCTAATAAATGATGCCCCTTGATTCATCCGCAATAAATCACTTTATAAAAGCCTAAACGTTCACTTTGTTGGCGACCAAATAAATCACCATAGCAGTAGATATAGCGAGAAACTGTCATCTCATCCAAATCCATTGACTAAGGCTTTTACAACTCATCGCCCGAGGAGAAGATTAAAAAGGCTCCATCCTGGTGAGCTTAAATGTGGTTCTGTTATATAATATAGGTGTAAATTAAATTAAATTCTTTTCTTTTTGTCATTGTATTGTTGATTTTCTAACAAGTTATAGCATTAAGTATGCTGATTTTTGTTAATATTTACGATATTTTGTATTAATAAATTTTAGTTCTTAAAAAAAAAGACATTCACTCATATTCTGCTCTATAGTTTCCATCATACAGCTAAATGGGTTTACTGTTGTACCTATATTATTCCCAAATTTTGTACTTGTTATTCTCTCCATTCCAGAATTAATTAGGTATATCATTAATAGCCTCTTGATTTAGTGTTATTTATATCAGTTTCATGGGATATGTAATATATAATATTTTTAACAAAGGCATGCATGCAGTATCAGCAATATTAATAGTAAAATGCATCTAACAAAATACCTATGTTTTGTTGGAATTTACATCTAATTTCATTCATCAACATTGTTATACTAAAAAAATTTAACAATGTTAAATGGCAATCAATATAGCTTATCCAAAAATTAAACCAATCGGATCAAAATGTCATTTACACTTTGGTAGAAATGAGTTTTAACGCAAACGAAATATTTAAGAAAGTCATGCCATCTATCTTGATTTAATAGATTTCTAAAAAAAGAGACTAATTGTTTAAAAAATCATGGTAGAAAATTTGTTTTTGTGTGTATATCATTTCTTAAATACAATAATACAAACGAAATAATACTTAGTATAATATACAATAAGTCGCATAGAACCAATTTAAAATTTAGTTGCCTTTATATACTTGTATTGTCTTTTGGGAAACTGAATCATTTTCTGATCTGACGATACAAAATTTCAGTTAAGCTTGACTTAAATGAATTGATTTAGTTCCAATCAATTGACAATAAATCATTTGACAACACTGATGATTTGAAGGGTATACAAACTTCGGAGTAACCGACGCAAATGATGTGTCCATATATTTGTTTGTATAAATTTACTGTAAAAACATTTGCCTTTTGACAGTGAAACTAATAATTTAAAGAAAGAAAAAAGAAAAAAACAAATACAAAAGTATCAACAAAAGAAATTGTAATGAATCCTTGACAATGTGCAAATTTGTAGATCTATTACCTCAACCTTCCTTCTCTGATTTGCTTAAAACAAAAGAAATTCTATCAACATGTTAAACAATTGTTTTCATATTGTAATAATAGTTTTAATGCATCATTAAAACGCATCATTAAAAAAAAAAAATGATTTTTATTACATGAACAAAAAAAGGAAAAACGAGAAAACTAAATAAATAAAAAATTTGGCTCACATTCTTAAATGAATTTGTAAGTATTTTATTAATATTTCATATTTTCACATTTTCATATTTTTAAAATAAAAATTAACTCTCTTCAAAAAAAAAAAAAAAAGAAGAAAATAAAACACTCAAAAAGTGAGTGAGTGTGTTGCATGTAGATCACATACGTATGTATATACCACCTGTGTATGTGTAGGTATTAGTGTGCATTTGTGTAAGTATTAGTGTGTATCTGTGTGTGTGAGTCAGTATATGAAGTGAAAATTTTTCGCTTATTTTTAGCGCAGAAAAAATGTATTTCTTTCCTCAATTTTCTTTATTTTTTCTTCACTTCATAATCATTTTCCACACACATTTCACCTGAGTCAAATATACACTGATATATGTACGTGTGCCCAAGTATATGTAGAGTGTATCTAGATACATAGAATAGAATCACACATATGTATATATGTAGTTATTTGAAATACATTTTGGTATCTTCTAGATAGAATATTTGAAAACACAACTCGATTGCTCACTGGCACCGACTTTAGTTTGTCGTCGTTCATTTGCAATATTTTTATTGCCTTCCACTTATTTTCGTTTTGTTTTTCAGAAAATATTTTTATTAATTTTGTGTATTGTATTTTCCTTAGGTTTTTTTTTTTTTTTTTGTTTTGTTTATTTGAATTAAATTTGTAGCTTGTAGAATGTGTAAGTTTTTAAAAATAACCATGAATATTTTGCTTTGCGTACGAATATATTTCCATAATATACAAAATACCATAAGATAAAATAAAATAAATGTTACAATAAATAAATAAATAATTCATTTAAAAAAAGATTTAATAAATTCAGTTCATATTGTTAAAAATATCTCAACATAACAAAAAAAAAAAAAAACCGGAAACATATGAGTTGCTTAGCATTCATTTACTGATTCTTTATGAATTACAATAATTTTTTGCACCTAATCAGCATTTTTCCTGAGGTCAGTTCAGTCAGTCAGTCAGAGTACATCATCATCATCATCATCAGAGTACAATATCATCAGAATAAATGCCAGAAGAAGAATGAAAACAACTTGAGGAGGGAGGCAATAACGCCACTTTATTTATACTTCAAAACACCGATAAAATTAGGTCAAAACTGTTATGATTTTTAGTACCACACGCACAGAGGAGAGAGATACTACTACAAAAAAAAACATATACATATACTTGCATAAAGGCTTGTAGATACATATAGCATGCAGCTGCGTTCTTTTACCGAGTTGTGTTAAGTTGGGATGAGTTGAGATGAGATGCTGCTGCCTGTTGCAAGCGCGTTCAAGCATCAAATTTACAGTTTTTCTTAGACACTTTTCACTTTGAAGTGCAAGATCAGGTACTTAACCAGTCGCATTGGGTTATTACTCTTATGATTATGATATTCACAGGGATGGTGGGATTAGTTTGAAGTAGTACAAATGCAAAAACATTACTATAAAATAGATCTTTTCTTACTTCGTTCAATCTGAAATTGACCAATTCAAAATAATTTACGATTATTTCGATTAAAGATTTTGTAATTGCAAAAAATATATGTATACAATTTTGATAAAACCTAGCAAAAATTCAAAAGAAGATCTAACTAGGCATGCGGAAAACTGTCCGAAAGACTTGAAAATGTCTTGATTCTAAAAATACATCAACAGTTTTGTGTAGTGTGAGGAGAAAACACCTACAATGTCTTTTTTCGCGTTAACAAGCATGAAAATACGTTCGCATAGTTTTGGAAATTAAAAGAATTTTCTAATTTAGTTTTATTGAAAATGTTGACTGCTTGTTTTCTACACAATATGTATTTTTCTATTGGACTATAAAAATAAGATTAGATTAGTAGATAGAGAAATTTGAAACAGGAATAGTAAAAGATCATTTCTCGCACCATGAGATTAATAAAATGAGAAGTTCATTTGGAAAAAAAAGTAATTGAAATACGAAATATTTTCGGTGAAGTTGTATGGCCACAAGTTTCTTGTATTAAGCGGTGACAGTAAGATTATTACCATAAGGGTGAAGATGCGAGTATTTTATAGAAGAAGGAGGTTTCTTCTAAAAGTCGTCTGCCAGACCTACAATACATAAGAATTCATTTGTAATAAGTATATTGAAAGGATACAGGTGAGAAGTATCTTTCCAATTCAAAATTTATGGTAGTTTTTGCAGAATTTACATTTCTTCATCTTTATTGTTCCATATTCTGTTATCAAGAGAAGTAAGGTTCTATCACTTTCTCCAGAGGCAATACCCAGTTTTTTAATTACTACATGAGTCTACTACATTAAGCATTCAAAATGCCAGTGAGAATTCTTATTTTACTTTTTTGCATGTCTACTTTTGTGGGAATAAAATCTCCCAGAAAGGCCATGGAAGTCAATATATGAAAGAATATTGTCAAGATCACCTATAAATCTCGCTTTCATGTTTTACTCAGGAATATGTAAATGAGATGAAAATATTCTTCCTTTGAAGTTTCTTTCAAATCTATTGAAGATAATAAATATATTATATTCTTTAAAAGTTATTATACCTGTTAAAATATATATGTTCACTGATATGTATAATGCTCTCTGACCATTTGGATCTGCAATTTTCAGTGAATGACCGAGTTTCTGAGGCATCATTGTCTTGGTTGGCGTTTAGACTAAAACCACCGGACAATTTCTTTATTTTCGTTGGATGCAGCACCTTAATGATGTATATTGAATGAACTTATGGCAAAACGATAAAGAGAATTGAATAGCCTTCATATTACAGGATTTGCATAAAAAAAAAAATGCCAAATAAAGATGACATTGAAAGCAGGCTAGTATATTCATATGTCATAACTAAAAGCCAATGGAAAAATTGGTTTAAAATATAGGATTAGAAATATACTGGCAATGTTCCTTTATGGGTTCTGAGCAAATAAAAAATGTATCAAAGCCAAAAAATATTATTGAAGGGCATCCTCAATAAATCTTACCCTTCAGTTTGGTTTCTTTTGGAAATAATTCTATGATTCACTCTCTCATAATAACTATTTCTTTAAGTTGTGTACCAAAGCATACATTTATTGTGTCAATAACAAAATCAGTTTAAAAATATTGAAACAATTGCAACACAACAAAGTGTGTACCAACATGAATGAAAAAAAAAAAAGATTTTGATTTTGTCTTATTTCAAATTTAGAGCCATTACTTACAAAATGAAAAACGACCTTAGACAGACACTTCTAGACAATGTGACGTGATGTGGCATGTCGTTTAGTCTATATGGGAAAATGATTCATCGTTTAGATATAAATTTTCGTTTGGTTTGACAAAAACAACGCGCATCGTGGGCGCGACACTATACGAGTGAGTAACAAAATGAAGAAAAGTTTTATTAAAATTAAATTTTGTGTTAAAAATTGAATTGTGATGATGAATTTTGATTATTGAAAACGAAACGAAGATGGAAATTGTAAGCTTTATTGCAATTAATTTTTAGCAATCGTAGAGAAAAGTATCTCTAGATCTTAACATGCATTGACATAATTTCGTGCAATAAATGCAAAGATAAATCATCAAAATGTATTTGTCAGATGACGATAAATTCAATTTTCAATTTGCATTACGAAATGACATTAAATATTTTACGGTTCTAATTAAAATTGAACATGAAAATGGATTTTTCTATGTTTTTTTTTATTTTTCTCTTTTTTTGTTTGC
Organism: Amiota minor; assembly: GCA_037043295.1. Classification (NCBI taxonomy): domain Eukaryota; kingdom Metazoa; phylum Arthropoda; class Insecta; order Diptera; family Drosophilidae; genus Amiota; species Amiota minor. The sequence continues at coordinate 5,642,298 of JBAMAW010002187.1, read as the reverse complement.
ACATTGAACATTGTATTAATGAAGAAGATTTCACTAGTAAAAGATACAAAATTTAATTCAAAAATCATTAAAGTGGGAAAAGAAAAATTGACAAAGCTTTTGAAAAGTTTGTTTTCAATCCAAAAGTTTTAAATGATCGCGCTTATTTAAGAAAACAACCATAAGCACGAACGAACAGCTGATTTCTAAAGCTTTAAGCTTTGACTCATAGGTGCTGTGTTTTTTGTATCTGGAAAGAGTTTCGAGTGTAAGAAAAACTTCACTAATAGTATTTATTCTCTGAATTGAATAATGAAAGTCATGTCAATGAAATGTTTTCTTATTAATATGTAAAAAACTCAATCAAATTCGTAAGACGCCTCACATTGACATAGTTCACCAAGACAAAGTACGCATAACAAGTATAGAGATATGCCCACCATTGAAAGTGCAATGGCTTGGTCCACGGTAATTTGCCATTGGACATATACATAAGATGTGCATGACGGCGTTCAGTGAGGATGCGTCTCAAGCAGGCACCCGTCAAATAGACAACACTAAGCAGGAGTATGATGCGGCGCAAATGAACCAACACAAGTGCCATCACAACACTAACAAGTGTATAATTTTCATAAATTTTTTCATTATTAACACATATTCATTGTTAATACTTACAATTATTTGTAAATTATCCTTAGATACAATTTTAGTGTGTTTATCAATAAAAGAAGCAGAAATTTTCATGAAATTGCTGTAGTTTTACATTGTTTGTTTTCCACTTGCTTTCTCGTTTGCTTATTTTTGTTTTGTGTTTCCAATTTTCGTCTCACATTATATTAAATATTTTTCTATTTGGCAACACTTGTTGAGTATCTCATTTTAAAGAAATTGCCAAAAATTTACTCATTCACACATCGTAAATGTAGATACATTTTCGAATTTAAATTTCGAAATATTGTGTTAGCTTTGCCGTTATTAAATTTGAAAAGTGTTTTCAAATGTTTGCATTTCAAATAATTTTTTGTCTAGTGTGTTTCGCCAACACTGCGTATGCTTAATATTATTTTTTATTGGTCTTAAACAGACAACAGAAAATAATACTATGTCGTAAATCGTGTATCTTTTATGCATTATTTTATATTATAAACACAATAAAATTAAATTGAACCTTGAAAAACCTTAAACAAACAAATCAATGGAAAAATGAATGAATGAATGAATGAAAATACACAATTTTCAATTAGAAGATTTCGTCATTTATAAGTTAAAACTTGTTTAGTCGGTTAAGGCAGGAAATTACTTAGTACGAAATGAAAAATCGACATAAAATAACAAAAACATTAAAATTTTAAAATTGGAATATCGAAAGAAAAATGCTTGCTTGTACTATGAATTTGTGTTTGCGGCTCTTGAAGTTGTTGCATAAAAATCTGAACATAAATAAATTTTACAAACATTTTGTAAAATGTTTGTTTTTCAATGAATGTGAAAATGTTTAACCCAGATAGAAAAACATATTTTAAACTAATAAATTTTGCTAGTCAAATGATCCAATAAACCAAAAACAACAACAAAAATAGTAAATGATCTCAAGAAAGAAATCTTAAAAATGAAATGTATGTCGATGTATTTTGGTTTACATGATTTTAGATATTTTGTTTTTTAGAATATGTTTGCTTGTTTATATCTACAATAAATACAAAACCTGCAAATATATGGCATATGAAGATGATGACGTTGCTCGACAATAATTTTTTATTGTGCACATAAAATCATTAGAGGAAGAAATTCAAAAAAGGGCTGAGCGGATGCGGAAAGTATCAAGATGTCTACATATCTTTTTAGTTTCCCCTTTGTTACTATTCATATTAATTCTTTAAACTAAGAACTTTGCATCTTTTTTTCATTGCATAATCTGTTGCTTTTAAATGTCGTTGGCGTCACATAAATTATCCAGCTGTCCATTCTCTACTATATACTATATACGTGTAATGATTGAGTATAACAGAGAGAGAGAGAGAGATAGAACGAGAGAGAGGCCACCTTTTTGGTAGACGTGTTCGGTCTGTCAGTCAGTCAGGCAGTTAGTCATTCTGGGTGCGGGTCACAGTGCGTATGATTAACCACGTCGTCAGCTACTATGGATTAACACAAAGTTTCTTCTCAAATCTAATTCCAATACCATTGCTATTGTATCTTCCTTCATTTCTATTTTCTTTTTACTTCATTTTTGTTTTTGTTCTTGGTATTCTTGGTGATGCTTTTTCTTTATGATTCACCTAAATAAACGGAAAAATGGAATTTGTACAAACTGCAACTTGTATTTGCTGCCATTACAATTTGTTCGCACGTTCATTCGCTCCACTGCATCTGCATATGTATCTAAAACGTGTGGAGGCGTCGTCGTCACCATCGTCATCATAAACACCATCATCATCATCATCATCATCATCATCATCGGTTTTAGTTTGTCTTTCTTTTTTGGATGCTTGCATGCATGCAAAAAGCACACGCGCTGCTTGTTGTTGAAAGCTATTTGTATCTGTCGGTCAGATTAGATAGTTTAGAAGTTTGGTTGGTGCATTTTAGAAACGTTTAGTTTCCATTTACTAAAATGAATTCATTTCGATTGCTATTAGCATTTGAAGACTCTGGATTTCTCAGCTATTATGTGTGAACGTAGTAGGTCAAAGTATCATCGCATCTATAATATTATATTATTTATACTCATTCTTCCATTGATATTATGTGTAAGAAATGTTGATAATTGTGTGGGTTGTTGGGCTGGTAGTAAGTGAAAGGGTTTTGATTTATTAATGGTTTTGTCAAAATATTTGATCAAAAGAGATGAAAGAATGTTAAAGGATATGAGATACCACTAACAAGTGATTTTTGCTTTTATTAATAGTTTTCTGTCATTGAAAATATGAATGGAAAATGTCATAGAACGAAAAACACAATAACGACGTCATTAACAACAAACACAAAAAAATAAAGAAAACTGAAATACTAAATAAATAAGTAAAAATCATTTAACAATACAAATACTAAAATGTACTCTAATTTTCAAAAATATGTTATTTCTTTTCTTTTTGTATTTTGTATTTGTTTTTTAATATTTTTTAGTTGTTTGTAGTGGAAAGATTTCTAAAGAACTGAACTGAAAGTGATGCGTCGTTTGACTTTGGCGCTTCCGGTGAATAATGAACACTGCAAGTGGCCAAGTGGAAGATTGAAGAAGAAAAGGAAAATAAAGGAAAGAAAAAGCAAGCAGAATAAGTGGCACACATTTTTACTAATACATTATTTCGAAATATCAAAATAAAACTGAGAATGAACCAAAAAGAAACCAAAGGAAAAAAAAAAAAAAAAAAATTGTCGCTTTTATTACAAAAATATTTTGTTTTGAAAATGTGATAAATTGAGCGACAGGCACGACGGGTCGCACGGAACAGATGTGTTCAATTGAATGAATGACCAAATGATGGAGGAATGATGCGTCATAAGTACAATATACAAAAATCATTGTGTTCAAAATTGCAAAATTCTACTTGAGTTTTTTATTGTAATATTTAACATTTGTTTAAAAAATGAAGAGAAAAACACTTGTAGATACACGTATGTAAATACTTTGACCGAATTTCCAATTTCCTTACATTTGTGCTGAGATTTTATTGCAATTCTTATTATGTTAACTTGCATCAGAAAGATTTTTGTTGATTATTGTTGCTTTGAGAATTCAACGCATCTCAAACGAACCGAACCGAGTATCTCAAGCAAGAAAAATTATTCACACACACGCACATACACACAAACATAGGTATAAAGGAGAAAATGAAAAGTTTTTGAAAATGAGCAACGCTGCGAGTCGATGACGATGATGACGAAGACGAAGACGACGACGACGACGTCGAACTCAGTGGCTGTGGCAGGAAAACAGTTTTTCGAAAATATTTGTGGCCAACAGTTTTCTTTTGACAAACGCGTCGAGCGGTTCTAAAGATACAAGTAGCGTACACCGCTTGTTATATTTGTATTTGCTGCTACTGTTGCGTCTAGCAAAGGCACGCGACACAAAAAGAAAATTTAATTAAAAGAAGCAAAATACAAATACAAAATAAAAGGAGAAAAGTCAACTACTTTGCTAAATTTATAAATAACAGCAGCCGCCTAAATGAAATGAAACACAAAAAAGTATCTAGATACATATAGACATACTTACTTATATATGTACATAACATAAATGATCGTGTTGCGTGAATACGTGAATGCGTGCATAAATTACAATACAAAACAAAAGAAATAAGAAATCAGAAGTAGACAAATCCGTGACGTTGTCGCCAAGTTTTGCCGGTCGTCGTTATTTGCTCATTTCGGAAAAGGAACAAAAATGCACCGCATCGCTTCGCATATTTTTGAGTTCTTCGAGCATGCTGCGTTCTTGTTGTCGCAACTACGAGATACATTTGATGATGAAGCTTGTTGTTGAATATAAATTCATCTACATACACATGTGTATGATCAAATGCACTACTATGTGAGATTGTGTGCACGGGTGTTAAAGTAAATTTTTCTAATTTATTTTGTATTTATTGCAATTGAGTTGAATGCGCCGAACAAACGTTCGAACGGTCGAAGACGATTCAACCGAACTTTAAATACGTTGAGATACAAAAACGTCGAGATACATATGCACGTACATCTGTGTATATATATGAGTGTGTGCGATAAATTTTATTGCGATACATTCGCATTTGCAAATTACAAGTGTGCATTTCTCTGCATCTTCTGTAACATATAGTTTTTGTTCATTTGATTTAATTGTTGCCACGAGCAGTTAGCATAAGTTAAAGATACAAAGATACACTCACTCGTACAACGCCATCAATATCATAATCATCAGCCAGCGATCAGCGAAGCGTGTGAAAAAGTATTAAAAAATTATTACTTAAATAAAAATATTTATTTTGCAAGTGAAATAATTGAAAAATTAAAGTATTCAATTACAAAACAAAAGAAATGTAGAAAACAAAAAGAAAATAAATTATTAATAAAATAAAGTATCTAAAATCATGATGATGATGATGATGATGATGATGATATTCGTACATTGCATTTGAAAAGGAATACAAGTGTTCAATGTGTTCAATTTTAAGCAATAAATTACTGCAAATGTTTAACATAAATTTAAGTATTTTTTTTTTTGGAAAAAAATAATTCTGGAAAATTAAAAAAATTTATTTAATAAAAAAAATTGGAAATTTGGAAAAACAAAACAAAATATCTTAACTAAACATGTCTTCTTATCGCAGCAATTATGTAAGTATCTTAGTATCTATCGATTAATGCAGTTCAAATGTGAATTGTTTGAGATTTCTTTGTTTTTTCCTTTGTCAATCGATCGTTTGCATGATCTTTTATCGCTTGAATCTTTTTAACTTTTTATCAATGTTCAACATATCTACAGTGTGTGTCTGAATTGTTTTTTTTTTTTTTTTTTTAATATTATATTCGTAAGTACATATACATATTGTATCTCCTGTCTTGCGTCAATTTGTTTTGTTTGCAATTTTCGCGATCGCGTTCCCGTTTTTCTTGATTATTTTCTGTGCTATTTTCAAAAATTTGTTTATTGTATTTCATGAAATGAAAAACCTTAAACACAAAATGAAAAACAGAAAAAACACAAACCGCAATATTAACTTCTTTACCCCGAAGCTTGCATACCCTTTATTCCCAAAGTTTAGTTTTAATTTTATAAGAAATTGATTAGTGAAATTATGTGAAATATTCTAAGAGATGCAAAAAATTCCTATATAGAACTTTATGTCTATATTTTCGATACACATCCAATGAATCCAATTTTTGGTTATGTTGTGCAAATTGATTAGATTAATCTTAAAAATGTATGAACATTGTAGGATGTGGAAAAATAACGGAATGATTCGGATAGAAGTGAATCCTGTATGCAGACTATCTCTTCCAGTTGATAACAAGCCATGCATGTAGTATGTCGGTAGCTCATCAAGACTTATATGAATGTCCTGTCAGAATGTTTTTCTTTTTTTTTTTGGTATTTGGATTATATCTTTTTGTGTTTGTGTTTTAGTCTATATAATATTCATAGTCTTTGCCGGTAGTCTGATATATATATATTATCTGTATTGTATGGCATCAAGACGCATCGATATCGAGTTAAGAGTATAAAAAGGAAGACTTAAATACATAAAGATTTCTGTACTTAAGGGCAGTTGCACCCTGACAGAACTACTACTACCTCTTTCAGTTATCAGAGAACTATATAACATCACACTGATCAGTTCAGTACCTTACGTGGTCTTCTACTATAACTATGTATTACAAACTTTATACCAAAGTGATAATACCTATTCATTTTAGTGTGAAAGGTATAAAAACAATTTCCACTTTTTTTTTTATCGCTCGCATTTAACCATTTGTATCTCAGTGTTGGCATTATGTATTGGCGGTATATACTATATGCCACGATTATATATTTGTTGCTATTATTTGGTTTTGTAGTGTTTTCTTGTATACTAGGGAGGTGTGTAGTAGGTGGGTGTTTCTTAATGGCACAATTTCGATTTAACGCAAAACATAAAAGAATAAATAAAAAACACAAAAAAATAAACTAAACTAAAACAAAATAAAAGAGAAAATGAAATATGTAATCTATCTTGAAATTTGCGCAATATTGTACGAACGAGTAAGTGAATACATTTATTTTTGTATATTTTGATTGCAAACAAAAAATTTAATTATCATTTATCGTTTAAATCGTCTGCCGTATTAACTCTTTTCTCTCTTCCTTCTCTAAATTTCTATACATCTTCATATTGGAATTGATATTCGCGGACATAAATTCCTTTATAACTTATTGATCATTTCATCTGCTTGGATATTTCGGATTTTTTCCTTTTCAGTCACCAATGTAGAACCCCGACGGAGTTCCTTTAGAGCCTCTTCATCGGCACAGTCCTTTGCCTTTGTCGGAGCCTTGTTGGTAAACGGTCCATTGAAATCGCAATAGATTTTACTTTCATCTTTAAAATCGATTCCATAAGTAGAAAGATCGTCGCCAAGCGAGAGAAGTGTCAATTCTGGTAGACTTTTTGCAGTACGCATAATAGACAACAATCCTACCATTCCAAACCGGTCGGGTATCATGGAATCTGGTATATTAGTGAATCTACCCTCGTAGTCATTTTGTATACCAGAAGTACGCTCGCTTTGGGCATCCTCATCGGCAAAGGGATTCATGAACCTCGGTTGACCAAATACACTTGCATATGTTGGAAAAACATCGGGATCATTCTCGTCAGGAAACAGTTTATATGGAATAAACTTGGCGGTCTCATTTATGTCATCGCGTTCCTTCTTACACTCGGACATTTTTTCATCCTCTGAAGTTTCACAAAAAAATTCTGGATTCATCTCTGCTGGACGTGGGGGTCTCTCACGTGGAATTAGTACAACAATGTCTTTACGTTTTTCGACTATATCAGTTATTTCATTTATTTCAGTAACAGAAATTGTTGGAACAATTGACATTTTCCTTATATTTTTTATACTTAAAAAACAATTTGCAGATATAAAATGCAAATGAAATAAAATTTTCTTTTGTGTGATAACTTTACTTTCTTCTGAAAGTTTTATTAATAATCTTATTGACAAGTATATCAAATTTATTCCTTTTTAAAAACAGATTGCTTTGTTAAAAAAGAAAAGCAAATTAAGGGGGTTGCAAAACCAACCATCATCTCATATATACATCAGTCTGTCTTATATGAGTCAATCAAATTTAATTCCATATGAACTCAAAATTTTCTTATGCCATAAGTTTATCCCAAATATTTCTAGCACAACTCTTAACATACATTTTACTTACACTTTGTAAATAATTTAATTGCATTCCCCACTCCATCCTTCCCTCGTTATATATCTTTCATTATGTTATACAAATAGACATTTGTACCTCAAAAGTTTATGCTCGCAATAAATATTGTGTTTACAACTTCCTTGTAAAGTTGAATTACATTGTATCGCATCACATTGCATCAAACAAAAATCGATTTATATTCAATCAGTACGAGAATGTTATGCTGGGCATACTAAAATTGAGTAGAGTCTACATAATAAAATTGTTACTAAATATAGAGATAAGGAATCAAAAATAAAGTGCTTGCTTGGTTCTCGACAGATTGTACTATGTGGCTTAGTTGAAATGACATAGCATCTTTTATACAAGTATATTTAGCTAAAGATAATGAATTCATGAACTGAAACTTGTTGTCTTTCAACGGGAGTGATTGAAGTTGAGTATACGATACGAGTATAATAAAGAAGACAATTGTGAGTGTGTGTGTTTTCATAGGATTATGGGGTTATTAATTGATTTATAGCTTGTGGTGCGGCGATATGTAATAAAAAAAATAAAAATTAAGTTATTTTTTGTTAAGCGTACACCAGTTTTGGAAATTGAAAAGAAAAATTAATTTGTGTAGTTTTGAAGTTGACAAAGTTTAGAGTCAATAGTTTATAGAAGACATCGGGCCACCTGTTGCGCACGTAGACCTCTTTAACAAATAGAATAGTTTAAATATTGGTTAGGTTATGCAGCCGCTCGCCGTAAAAAAGTGAACACCCAGAAGTCTTACGGCTTATAGTGATGCCTGAATTAAGAGAGAAGAGTTGATGATTTGGTGTTTTCAGTTGATCTCAGAAGTCACCATATGCTTCTGGAATTAATCCGCAGAACCAACGAATAGAATCAAGTACCCTTATGTCAAATGTACCAAACTGCCTAAATCTTCGAAGAATGGAAGAAGAACAAGGCATTCACATAGAACGTGAGGTAGAAGGCTTTATGGGGAACACACTTCCTGTGAGACACTAGCCCCATGCAGGGGCCCGGTAAGACTCACGTGATCATTCGAATCTTTTTTTTTTAATGTTACGGGGTTGGAAGTCCATTGCGGTTGGTAGCAATGCCAGAGTATCCGAGAGACATTACAGCCTTATTCATTTGTACACTGTATGTCTGCTAGCACATTAGTTTTCGCTTCCAGAAAGGGTAGCCTGTACAGTTTTGCAAACAGGGAGTACCGAACCATTTCTAGCCATCTCGATACCATAATAATAAGAATGACCAGGTAGGTAAGCATAATTGAGTGTTGCCTGACATGTTTAAAAGTAGTCTCCACACTACCGATTCTGTATGAGTATGAATTGAATAAATACGATAGCAATAGATATTGCTTTGTTGAACTTATTATCTGGTTAATCTTTTTGTCTTTTATATACTTATATGTTCTATCGGTCAGAAACACCCAATATTTTTATTCTAGACTTGATTTATATTCATTTAATGGCAGATGCCATACAAAACATAATTTTGTATTTATTCTACTTGGTGTCTGGCATCTTTATCCTAAGGTACAACGCCTGACGAGTGATCTTGATAAAAATTATCATGATGATGATAATAAAAATGAAGTGGGGAAAGACATAATCACAGACAACAAATTACGAAATTTTCACAAGAACAAAGTGGAGCGCCCATCATCAAAATGACATCTTCGAAGCTGCCAAGTCCATCAACATATAAAATATTCCTATGCAAAAACACAATTAAAAAATCCATTATCCATTACAATCATACGACGCACTGAGTGTGAGTGCGTATGCCTGAAGGAGGCATTCAGCATCTAGAGGCAGCCAAAGAAGTACTTAATATCGCTGTCAAAGTTATTGAGACACTCCAGTAAAAGATAATATGCATATGGCGGCGAGAGACTCTATTTATCTTTGCAAATTACAAAGCTATTTATATGCCGCATTCCTTGCTTCCCGATGTGAACAGTGTAGCAACTTTAATATACTTCTTAAACGAATAATACTTTGAGATCAGAGCAAAGTGTGGCGTTTAAGATTTGAACTCATGATCGAAGTCATTTGGAAGTCTGAGTGGCGCCCGACAGTTGGTTTCGTAGAGATTAAGAGTTTTCTATTTGTATTTTTGCTATAAGTAAAAATTTATGAGAAAGTGAATGATTAGTTGAGTACTTAATGTTTGGTTATTTTATATATATGTGCACATCTCTAGGGACCGAACAAAAGTTCTAATCAATTTGCATAATAAAATTCAACTAAACATTCTCGTTAAAGATATCCCAATCTCACTGCATGTTTGCCAAAATGTAAATGACTTCTTTAGATTAAGTCGGATGCCAAAAAACTATTAAAAAATTGATTTCGCAATTTCGTACTCTTTCGTAAGAATGGTATGTTGGCTCAAGTGTTTTAGACGCAATGGATGCTGTCGGCACAACCATGAACACCATGACTACGACAAACGATCACCGACCGACCGACAACTTGATACTATATTGTAGAAACCAAAAATAAATAGCCAAAATACTTACAATAATCTGAAGAAAAGGGCATATTAAATTGGCTTAGCTATCGTGGCGCTCTCCTCTCGTGTGCTAACATGGCCTAGCCCACTGTGCCGTGCCCCATCTCTGATATATGTGTACATCGATCTCTGGCAGCACCATAGCATTAGTTTGTATTAGAATGCCTAGCAGATGTTGAAATAATCGAAATGAATCTGTTTACACGTCCAAATTAATTGAAAAGCGTATGTTCAGCGCCATTTAATTGAAAATGAAATATGTAGTTTAAAGGCACAAAATTAAAGAAAATCCACGCGCCGAAGACGACGACGAAAAGTTTATATCAAGATTGACAGCAAATGGTTGAATGAAAGGAGAAAAGTTCAAAGAAACCAACTCAACTGAAACTGAATGGGCAAACAATAAAGTTTTTGGGTTGTTGGTATACCCAAATGGGTGGGATGTGTGGTGTTAATATATCAGGCAAATGCCACAACTCAGCATCAACATGATTATCTTGATGAACGTGCAAATGGGCCCATTTCGATTGCAAATACGCATTTATTAAGCATAAAATAAAGTGCATGCATGAATTGTTAATCCAAAACTAATATTTGGCATATTGAAAGGGGATGAAGGGTCTGAACTGTATTGATATTGTTAAGTGTGTTTTAATGGTATCAATCAATTTGAAATTTTGATTACCCATTTACTTTTCAATTACAGACACCCTGGAAGACCAGTCTAGGATCAAGCTATAAACCTGGAAGCTCTGCGGTAAGTGTTTGTAAATAAATATACTAAAACCGCAAGGTGTTTTTAACTTGTATTCTTCAACTATTGAAACTAGTACTCTTCACGTGATGATATCACAGGTGGTGGCACCAGATACTCTACTTCATCAGCACTATCATCTCCCAGCAGCTACAGACCTTCATTCTCTGGTGGCACATATCGCATTAAACGTGATCCAGCACCGCCGCCTATCACAACATATGTGAGCCGATATGGCGGCAATACATCCACTGTTTCAAATAAACCGGAAACAAGGCTTAACGAGCCCACTGACAACAAAGCTAGTCAAATAAAGCGTTATACAACTCCCACCAGCACTCTAGGAAAATATGCACGTTCCAGAGACCCCAGCCCTGTAGCGCTGGAGCATACAAATCGCATAAAAAGTCGGGAACCTAGTCCAGTGCCTCGAACCTTACGTGGTAAATCGCGTGATCCTAGTCCGGTGATTGACAATAGCAAGAATAAATTGGGTATTGGTAGTGCCTATCGTGTGTCAGTTAATGGAGTGTCAACAGCAGCCTCACCTAGAATGGGCTATGGTACACGATATAGCGGTACCACAAATAACAGTCGTTTAAATGGCAGTGTATCTATGCCTGATAAAAGTATCTCCTATTTGACAACAAGTGATTTTCATGCTCGATCCGCCAGTCGTGCGAGGGAGTTGGCAACTCGGAAGTCAAATGAGAAAGAATTGGAAGATACTTCAGCGGATGTTGAAACAAATCAAGAAGATTACCTGAAAACTTCCAATGGTACTGTGAATACTCGTAATACTACGAAATCAACTTCCATAACACCCCCAGCAACAAAAGAAACTGAAATGCTTCCAAATCAGGATGAAGAGCCTGAAACCTTTATATCCGTTTCAGTTGTCACTCGCGCTACTTCACCAACGCCTCCTGGTAACACTACTGTTCATCGCACCCGGCGCATTGATATAGCCAAGACCATTGAAAAAACCATACAACGTTCCACGAAACGACGCACTACACATGAAAAGGAGATCCAATCAGATCGGATGGATGATTCTACAAGGTATCTGCGCTACAGCGGTAGTCCTCGTATCTCTAGTTCTTACAGTCCCCACAGCGACCGTTATAGTGCCAATAGTTTACGTTATAGTGCAAGTCCACTGTCTTCCACAAGTGCTAAATCTGGTGTGAGCAATGACTTAAAGAAGGATGATGCCACTACCACTAGCACAAGCAAAGTCACCAGTAAGACCAGCACATCAAGTAAATCCAAACTGTCACCACCCAAAGTAGTGCGCTTAAATTCACGTCAGTCCTCCGTAGAAAATCTTGCAAACAAACCACCTGCAGCACCCAAAGCAGAGTCACCAACAAAGAGCACAGTGTCGACGAATAATTCTAGTAGTGCCTCGCCAGCTGTGGTGAAGTGGCCAAATAAAGACTTTCGGAAATCAGCATTGAATGTAGGACCCTCAGAAAGGCCACGGAAGTCGCGTACTCCAAGTAGTGGCGGTGAATCTGATGTGGTTAGTGGACAAAATACAGAAGCTATTAATGGTGGTACAGGTGGTCGCTTAGAACGATCGCCGAGTGCTGGTTCAGAGATTAGTGTAGGCTCTGTCGGCTCTGGAAAGCGTAATGTTAAAAATAATATTCGTGCAGGAAGTAAAACTGCTACCACATTAAACCGTAACAATAGCAGCTCAAATTTGAAATTACATAAATCTTGTGCTCCTGTGACTCCAACACCCATGACTGCTAGTTCTTCCTCTGTCACTACAAGCACTGCCACTAGTTCCTCATCCGGCACAGAAAGCTCAACAAACGAACAACGTGCAAAAGGAACGAAGAAGCATGCCAAGAAAAAGACGACAAACTCCCACAATAGTAGCAATAAAGAAATGACGAAGGTCACTCGTCCAAAGCAATCGAGCACAGGTGAAACAGCCGCAACAATAAAGACGACAAATGAATTGTTGCCAACGAAATTCTTAACAGAAACGACGTCAAAACAGCATGACGAAAATAGCAAAGAACAATTAGTAGTTCCTGAGTCACCGCTGTTAGAGTTGCAAGGGACTGGGGCTGCGGCGGTGGCGGTGGCGGTGACGTCGCGTTCAAAATCGAAATCAACAGAAAAATCAGCCAACCACCGACTACAGAGATTGTCATCTGTATCGAATTGTTTTGCTGCTCATCACGACGACGCAAATAGTGTACCGATCTTCTTTGAAAGCTCCGAGAGCTCTGAAACAGGTGAACTACAGAAAATATCACTGCAAATAAATAGTCTTACGGAAGATTTTAAAACGAACACAACAACGACGAACAACATCGATCAAACGAATCAAACAACAACAACGACAAGAAATTCGACGTCCTCGACAACGAACAGTGATACAAACGTAGCATCAACAAGTGAAAAGGAATCCCAAAAGAAGAAGAAGAAAAAGCCAAAGAATCAAAGCAGCACAGGCACCCAAACGACAACATCCTCAAGCTCGAATAGTAAATCTACACCCAGTTCCACAACGCGTTGTCCCCGAGAAACTACTACAACGACCACACCAAACGAAATCAGCGAAGCGCTTCCAAGTGAGTCCCTTACTTCATACGCGACAACGGCGACAGCCACGTACACTTCAACCAACGAAGAGCAGGAAGACCCTAGCTGGTGGCAGGATACCAGTCGACAGATAAATACTGCTTCAGCATTAGATTACAATAACAAAGACGAAATGCGTTACAGACTGAGACACATTGACTCTGGTGAGCAAGCTTGGTGGTTACGTAATGACAATGGCCACGGCAAGGAAAATGATGATACTCTCGCGGAGGATACTATTAATCAAGATGAGGATGAAGTGGATGCAAGTGCAGCAACAGAGCCCATAATGCGTCATGATAAAGACGGAGGATTTCATCAGCGTAAGCCACGTCACTGGTGGACGACCGAAGAAGAAAACGAAAACGAAAAAACGACGCTGCCAGCGACGGAACTGGCAACAGAGGATGATAGCAATGAATGGAGTTCAACGACAAAACAAATGCCCCGTAGCCGAATGTCACCACAGCCACATGCCTGGTGGTTGGATGAAGAGACAGATCAAAATACTAGTGAAGGGGCTTTGCTAACTCAACCGTTTGATGATTCGAATAAGGAGAATATCTCAAATAGTAACGTACAAATGAAATTACGGCGACACGATTCCGGGGAGCCTTCTTGGTGGCAAAATGAAGCGGAGGACGAGAATAATAATAATAATAATAATAATAACGAAACTACAGTCGAGGCTACCATTAAGCTACCACCAAAACATAATCGGACAGAAGCTCGCTTGGACAAATCCGACAGTAATAGTAAATTATCGAAAGAAAATGATACACATTGGTGGCTTTCAGGTCCCACCAAGAAACTGTTCAATGTAAAACGAGTTGAATCTGGTGAGAAGGCTTGGTGGCAAGAACAGACGGAACAGACAAAAGAGTCTTCACCTTCACCGACAAAACAGCCTCCAACACCGCCACCCCGTACTGTCATTAGACATTGGGAGTCAGGTGAGCGTGCTTGGTGGCTTAATGATGATGACAATGATCAGCAGCAACAACAACAGTCCAATGGTGGTAGACAACAAGCTGGCGACAGCATCAGTAGTGATGATGATGAAGAGGATGTTGTGCCCATCCAATACAATGGCGATGCGGATGTGCTCAAAAACAATCGAACATTGCCAACAAATGGTATCGATAACCATGCGGAACTAAGTAATTCATTTAATTTCGCATATGCAGAACGACCGCCACCCCTCGGTCAGTGCGCGAGCCCAGTGCAGCTTGTGGAAGCTGTACAATATGCTACTATGTCAGCCCTTTCCCCAACGCCCACGCGTCCTATGTGTACATCACCTTATGATAACATTCCAATGTCAAACAAAGTGCAACCAATGCCACCACCGCCAATCCAACAACACCAACAATATACGCGATATTCACCACAACAATCGAATCAAAATAATGCCAATTATCAACAACAAGCTAAATCAAAACGCGAAAAGCTTTACATCTCTCGACATCAAAACATTGATGAGCTTTTGGGTGGCTCTTGTCGCCCACTGAGTCCACTCTTCTTTGATGCTGGTGACGCTGGCGGCAGCGGCGTTGGTGGCAACAGCCATATGCCGGTAACGCTTGCAAGTAAAAATATATTTCTTCTCGAAGAGATCACGCCAGATCAAGTTCGTATACATGATAGCACTGCGCAGATGCCGGTAATACAACGAGTGGATCGGTGAGTATCAGATGGGAGAGTGAGAGTGATAACAAAAGAGCATTGAAAGCTTTCAGCTTAGAGCTTTTATCTTTTGTAATGGCTAACATGTGGTTGTTTTTAATTAACATCATCTCTGTCTCTCTCTCTCTCTCTTCGTGCGCTCTTTTTTTTTTTTTTTTTTTGTTCAGTGACGAATGGGAGCAACCACAACAACAACAACAACAATTTAATAACAGCAACAACAAGATCTATGCTTCCGGTGCAACATCATCATCATCTGGTGGATTAATTGCACCGCGCAGGGTGAGTAGAATCAATCTATCCGAAATATTTCTCTTACCTTTCTTTTTATTATTTTATTTCTATATTATACTTAATGGTGTTCATTTATTGTATCGCCCCCTTTAGCCTATTTTTGTAATGCTTTTGATTAAATTCTTTTTGAATTATCATCAAAATCAGGTCAAGTTAAATTGGCTTAGCTGATGAATTCGTTTGCTTATTCTTCTTGTTGTCGTTGTTGTTATACCATTTAATTAGTTTGGCTAATCATCTTCGTCTCGCGTCGATGACAAAGCGTTCAAAATTTCAAAATGTTTTTGGCTTTTGGCCAAAATTGTGTAAGAAGAAAACAAGAATTGAATGAACCAAGAATGTTTAATCATGTAGAATATTTAGTTTGGTAATTTCTTTGCTCTTGTCTGCTGCTTCTGCTGATTCTTATGCTTTTGACACCCACATTCTTATTTATTCATATTTTGTTTTGTTTTCTTTATTTTCGTAATCGTTTTTCATGTTATTCTCAATGCTGGTTTTCATGTCGGAGATTTGCACTCGCGATAATATGTTAAATGGGATGGTTTCATAGTACATACTCGTATGTTGTGAAGAATTGAATTTAAATTGATGGACTTCGAAGGGTATGAAAGCCTCTTCACATGAAATGGGTCCCTTTTGATTATCTCACACCTTAAAACACATCTGGGAATGATCATATGTAATATAAATATACACACATAAATACCCCTTATCTATATATCTCTGCAAGATCACCTTGTCCCCAAGATATGTCATTTTCTGGCCATAAATTGATTGGACTTGGATGAGTATGAAATTCTCTTCATATACATACATAATATGGGTCAGAGCAGGGAAGGCCTCATTGTTTGACCACAAAGTTTAGTTCTTGTCATATTCTGTTCAAAAAGTTGCTTAAGTGGTCAATAATTGCATCACATTGATGATATTCCATATAATATGGATCATTTTTGTAGTGTTAGGGACCATTGTACGTAATATTTATGCATATACGAGTACCTCTTACATCCAAGTGAGGTTGAATTTCTGCAAGTTCCTTTTGTAACCCAGAGATCTTAATTTCTGGTCTCTACTTAAAATAAACATGCAGTTTAAGTCAATGACTACAATATCAAGATCCGGCTTAGTACCAATCAATTAATTTCAAGGCCTCTCTTCATCTCTTCACTATCATCAATGTCAATAAATAAATATATGGCACACATCCTTCAGTCCCATAAGCTTTACTTGCAAACGTTCACACCCTTTTTGTTCAATGACAAGTTTCTTTTTAATAAAATTTGGACTTTAACCACACACAGTACACAGAAGTGTTTAAGTTAAAATCTCAAATTGTGGTACACCCACAATCTGTGGTTTTGCGTTTATCTGAGATCTGAGAATTGCATCAAAAATTTTTGTATGCCATTCGTATTTAGTACGAGAGACTCAAAATCACATGCAGCTTTGACTGACAGATACCTCAAACCAACTCGAATGAGTGAGTCATTGATTCGGTAGAACTTGTTCTTGATTTGACTTATAAGAACGATATAAGTATGTACTAATTACATATATACTCGTATATATGCATTTGTATGTACATATAGTATTGTTGAGTGTGAAATTAGTCAGAGGTAGTCAATGAAACGGATGAAGAAGAAGTCTTTATCTCAATTAAGTTACATTAAAGCAACATAAATCCAAACAGACCACGATGTTTTGGGAATTCATGTTGTGATATACGATTGCGTCTGTTTGTGGTTAATGAGAGATACTTTTAAGTAAAAATATAATTTTTTGTTTTTTGTAATTTAAAATTTAGACCACAACAACAAATTAGTTTACATACAAGTACATAGGTATCTATGTATATGAACAAGTATAACCGTAAACTTAAAGTGAGTTTTATTGTTTCACACGTTACAAGAAACCAAGTTCATGTGGTCAAGACGCGTTTCTTGTTGTTCCTCATTATGTATGAACTCTTGCGGAACTCATTTTGAGTTTTTTAATTGTATTTGCAAAAGTCATAAAAGAATTTTGTTGTTTGCTTTCATTGACCAAATAAAAACAAAGAATAAAAACCTTCTTCGTTTTGTTCTTCTTAATCAAATATCATAAAAAAAAAAAAAATCGAAAGTGCATTCAACTTATAAAACAAAAGAATCGTCAACGATCCAAGATTTTATTTTAATTTGGTCGATGCCTTAACTAATCACTCACCGTATCGTTATTTTGTCAGCTCAACTCACCTTGGACCTTTTCAATGTCATTTACAATAAAATAGAATTAGTCAGAAATCTGAAAATAGCCCGAAAGTGAAAATCATTCGTAGTACCAAGTATCAAGGCAATGATGCGTAACTATATAATATAATATAATATGTATCTTTATTATATTGTTACTCGTCTTATTTGCTAAAAAAAACAAACTAATTTGCTCTGCAATTAAATTTTATTTCGGGATTTTTTCAATGCTTTTTCGCATCAACATACGCAATTGACTGATTGACATACTAAGTGAGTATGTGAATCCGATGAAGGATGAGTCAGTCACATTGGCTTGATTTTGTAATACATATGTACATACTATTTACTTACTTAGGACCACCATTCAAGTTGAAATAGTGATAAGTGGAAAATATGGACAGCTTCCCTCCTAAAACTGGACTAAAGCCACTTGGCCCAAAGTACAATGACAACTAAGAACTAATAAATGTTAGGAGTTGAGTTAAGCAGAATGAGATGAGGAAAATTAAAACAGTATCTTTAAGATCTTATAATAATTTGAATGCTTAAAATAAAAAAATCAGAGTTTCAGTGTTTTTTTATTTATGGAATCTTTTAAGTTAAATATTTCTGCTTAAAACTATCAATGTGTCCCAGTATAGAAACCGTCAGGTCATTAATATATTCATTGCGTTGTTTCGTTTCATCATCATAATCCGATATACTACGTCGATTCACATAATGATTAGGTAGATTCACCTGAAATATGTAGAATTCATTAGCACTCTACTCTTTACTCTATTGATGGTAACTTACCTTATGCCGCGCAATTGATTTCACAATCAGCCACAAGACATAGAAACTAAACCAAACCGTAAAGTATAGTGGAATATACCATAATTTGCGTCCAATATAGAAATAACTGTACTTCTTGACTCTGGCTTCGGGTGCTGGTTCAGGAGGTGGTGGAGGTGGTGGTTCCGTTGTGGGTAATGGTGGCGGTGGTGGTGGTGGTTCAACATGATGATGGTGATCATGGTCATGATGATCATAGATAATTGGATAGTGATCATGACTAAATGATGGAAATCCATGGGGATATTGTATGAGATCACTATAGTCAGAACTGCCATGATCATGGGGATCATGGTGATGGTCGGGAGGAACTTGATCGTGATCAGCTGGTTTTGGTGCTGCCGAATCTGGATGCGCCTCTAGCCAACCAGGCGGTGGAGTTGGATATTCCATATTTGGATCGTAAGCATGATCGTCATGATGGTGATCGTCAGCACCAGTACCAGCATCAGCTGTCTTCATGTCATCACCACCACCTCCTCCAGCTGCATCTTTACCGGCATCGCCAGCCATATCCATAGCGCTGGCAGGTAAAACACCTATTGTGTCATCATTATCGCCGTCACCATTACCATCGTCTGCATCGTTATTTTGTTTTGCTTCATTTGCACTTTTATTGTCTTCTGCAGATGGTTTCACTGGCCCGGGATATTGATAGCCATCGTTGCCGCCACTAGACGGTCCAGCGTATTGGTAGCTACTAGCTGAAAGTGGACCTGATGCTGGTGGTAGGTAACTAGTTATGCTACTGGTGGGTAATGCCGCTTTTGGGTCATCTGATGGTGATGGGTAATTAGTATTGACTGGTGGAAATGCATAAGTATCCTTTGGTGGCACATAGTTTTGGACGAAATTCGATGGAGCAGGTATCTTGGGATCGGGTGCATGGTTATGGTTATGTGAATGATCATGTGAATGATCATGAGAGTGATCATGATTGCGATGCTTGGAGAATTGTCCAGCGGCAGTGCCTTCACTGGGGGCAAAACGGTCCATAAAGGGAGCTATTTAAAACATATGACAATTAATCTATTGAAATATTGTAGGTTAGATTGGGTGGAATAACTCACCTTTTCCTTTCAGTTTATCGAGTTCTGCACGACTTGGCTGTCTTGGTTGTGTATAGTAACCGGAGGATGTTTGTGGCTTTATGTAAATCACTCGACTTGGCTCTTTATTTACTGAACTAGGACGCCTATAGATCTGTTGTGGTCTTTGTTGTCTGTATGTAGCAGGTGCGGCAGTTCTTATTAAGGGGGTTAATAATTGTCCAAATGGATAACCAGAACGATAATCTACAGCGCGGCCTGTAGATGTTGATTGCTCTTGAACTGAATATGACGTATCTAAAGGTTTATCTTTTATATTATCCATCGAATCTTGTACTTCGTCAACGCTTGGTTTCTGCTCTGTAGGTGTAATAGGTGTTACAAAAATGGGCACTTGAGCTTCTTCCGGCTCCAAATGTTGGTTAATTAGCCAAGGGGGTTGTGTTGTGCTACTCGTCGTTTCGGCTTCTGCGGTAGTGCTGGAGCTTGTTATATTGACAACAATGGATTCTGATGGAGTTCTGATGACATTATCACTTGTGTTGAAACTATTGTCCGTGAAATAATGTTAATTATAAAATAAACGAAATATATAAGACAATAGAAAAGGGACTCACAATTTTGGAAATATTAAATCAGTGTTGAGTGCCTTAAATATTCTTGGTCCATTTTCTCTATCATCACCATTCGTACCACTCACCAAAACCTGTGAGTATGCCGCGATGCCAATGAAATTAGCGCCAATGCTTAATATAAGCAACAAAAATGATCTTAGCTTTAACATAATGCTTCACTTCACTTTACTTGACACTTTGCCCTACGATGCACCTAAATTATTTCAAATATCCTCAACTAATTCTGATACACTCGACCGTTCATAACGCCAAACGAAAGACTTCTGCGCAAAAATCAAAATCGAAATGCGTTGCTTCTCGAAATGAGTTTATTTTCTAGTTACACATCGTGATCATATTGATTATCATGACCTAGATTCTCATCCACCTTCCCGAACTCAACGTTATTTATTGGGACCTATGCTTTGTGCTCAGCACTTTCATTTGGCTGGAAATTCTTAAGCTCATGCTACACATCCGAAGGTGCTAATTAATTATTACTAGAGTTTTGGATTTTTTTCCAGTGTACGATGATGTTGCATCTCTTACATTCATTACTATCAATTTTCCATAAGTTGTGAATGATTTTGAGGCCTGCAATATAGGTACTATTCTCAACACACTTCTAGGCGTGTGCCATCAATTTTCTCACTAATTAGTATCTAGAGTTAGGATCCAACAGTTCAAATACGAGTACATACAGCTACGGTCAAAATAATAGTAGCGCTAGTTGGAAACTGAATTTGATAGAAATAAAATGAATGAATTGGTGTTTTAATGTACCAAAAATATTTTTTTTTTAAGGTATGATGTGTTAATGAGAAAATCATAAGGAAATAACAACAACTTTATGTCATATGACATTAAAAAAAAATTTTTCTCAAAAGTTCAATTAATTTGCACGGTCAAAATAATAGTAGTGCTTGGACAAATATTGAGAAAAAAATCATTTCGTTGCTTCTTTATACCAGAAAAGTTTACAAAAAGTAAATATTATTAGTTTATAATAATTTACAATAGTTACTGATCAAAACTTTTAGTCATTTTTTTTCCTACAATGGGTCGAGGCAAGCACTGTACACCTCAACGGCGTACACTCATAAAAAAATTGATTTTTGACAGAAAAACGTGCAAGGAAGTTCAAAACATGGTTGGTTGCTCTCCTACAATGGTGCGTAATGCTATAAAATTCATATCAGGTATTGAAACACGTGGACGACCTCGCATTATGTCCGAAAGATTAGTTACCCGTGTAGTAAGATACTCAAGGCAGAACCTATTTCGGTGCTCTATAAAAAAAAAAAGGAATTAAATCTGATTGTAAGCGTAGAAACCATACGGAGATGCTTGAGGGAAAACAATTTAAATGCTCGGAGCCCAAGAAAAGTGTCCTTTTTAACAAAAAATCATCTAGCCGCACGAATTAAATTCGCCCATGATCACATTGATTGGCCATTACAGAAATTGAGACACATTTTATGGTCGGGCGAATCCAAAATTGTACTTTATGGTGGACCTGGATCTCGTCAGTATGTCAGGCGACCGCCAGAGTCTGAGTGGCAACCAAGATTCACAACAAAAACTGTAAAAGACGGAGGAGCTCGCATTATGATCTGGGCTTGTTTTTCATATGACGGCGTGGAGCCAATATATTGGATCAAGGATATCATGGATCGGCACCTGTATGTGCATATAATGCAGGAGATAATGCTGCCATATGCTAGTGAAGAAATGCCACTGATTTGGGAGCTTCAGCAAGACAATGACCCTAAGCATACAAGCAAAGTTGCCAAACAGTGGTTGCAGGCCAACGGAATAAATGTACTAGAATGGCCTGCACAGTCGCCAGATCTCAACCCAATTGAGAATTTGTGGTGCGACGTGAAGAATGATGTTGCCAAACGTCTACCCAATAATGTTCAACAGCTTTGGGAAGCAGTTAGAGATGCTTGGAGCTCCATTCCTTCCCAAAGGTGTCAAAATCTTGTAGATTCGATGGCAAAACGATATGCTGCAATTATAGCAAACAAAGGCTATGCTACTAAATACTAATTGTAGTGTAATAGTCGTAATTTTAGTTATTTTAATATTATCCGTAACATTTGTATTGGTTTGGGCTGGTGGGAGACCTTCAAATGAATCACTACTATTATTTTGACCGTGCAAATTTATTGAACTTTTGAGAAAAATTTTTTTTTAATGTCATATGACATAAAGTTGTTGTTATTTCCTTATGATTTTCTCATTAACACATCATACTTTAAAAAAAAAATATTTTTGGTACATTAAAACACCAATTCATTCATTTTATTTCTATCAAATTCATTTTCGAACTAGCGCTACTATTATTTTGACCGTAGCTGTACAATTGCACAATACTATGTATTATTTTACTTAAGGTCTTCATTTAGTATTTCGTAAACTTTCACATGCCGACAGTTGACAGTTGTCAACTTGGTCAGTTGTGCACCTTCACCATACACACGAGTGTGTCTTATATGGGTCAAATGGGCGACATCTACTGTATTTGTCTTTGATATCATCATCATCATTCCAATAACTTGACTGAGAACGTGTCTGCTTTAATTAGCAAATAAATTGAGCGTATCCAATGCTTTCTCTATCATGCTTGTTTACTCATATCGTTATCGATTCTATTTGCGCTTCATGATATTTTTGCATAAACAGAATTGTTTCAAGGGTTTCAAGGGTTTCGATTGATTGAAAGAAAGTTAAATTTTAGTTCACGACCATTTTAATTCCTTCCATATTTTGTACTGTAAGTCTTCTTTGGCATGTTCCTTAACCATATTCATACTCTTCACGGAAGTGAATAGTATTATAAATTTGCAATGAAGTTTGTAACAGGGAAAAGGAGACAAAAGAGACCACATAATCAGTTCGATTAGACGAATTGATTAAGCAATGTCCATCTGTATGTATGCAAACTAATCCCTCAGTTTTTTAGCTAGAGAGCTGGAAGCTTTCTTTTTACTATACGCAGTACATTTATCGGAACCAGCCGAATCGAACCACTAGGGGGAGTACCTCCCATACAAACCACCCATTTGAATACTACAATGAAACATTCACTGCGTGAAGAGTATTTCATCTTCGGCATAGTCGAAGATAACGTTCTTTCTAGTTTATGTTTTTTTTTTTTCTATTTGTTTTGATGACGTCAAATCAAACAGAAGGTTTTGAAACAATTGTATCATATATTTATAAGAATAGTCATATGTGCTTAGATGAATTTAATATCAAAGGCATTAAGGAACCCCTTTTGGATAGGATTTCGATGCCATATAGCCAGACTGGTGTCACTACTTGTCTGTAAATGAGGAGGGTCTGCTTTTCAAGGTCAGAAGCCAGTGTTTTTTTTTTTTTTCATATGTGCGCCAAGTTAGACTCTTTTCTGGGATCAAACCAAGGTATCGAACTTGGTCAACCTGAGGTATGATTATCCTTAAACGTAAGCAGCATCCCATGTGTCATTATAGCCCTCTATGGGTTAAAGGCGTGAAAAATATGTTGCACTTTAACTATTTTTAACCACATTGAGCTGTTGTAGTCTATGCAAAAATATGTTAATAATACACGCTGCTTTTGCTAATACTCACTCAATCATAAACTACACTGCTTACATACTCGTACAACCTGTAGAAGCGCAACCTCATTTTGCTCACGGCTAATAACAATGAAATTGAGCGCGTGCAGGGCTATTTTTAGACTCAATACGAGTACTTTGGATAGATACTATGAACGTTGGCAATAGGACAAGAAGTAAGAAGCAGCAGCAAACATGTTTCCGCTGCAAAAGTCTATTAAAAACTTAAATGTGCGAAATGTGCAAACCCAAGCTATCGATCGAAAGTAAAGAAAAACATGCAAACACAAAATCGAAATACATAAAACACTAAATGATATTTGTTCTGAATATCTGTGAATTTCACTACTATTGATCGCTTATTTATTATACTTCTTGAGTTTTTATTTAAAAATTAATCCCTAAGATGGTTAAATAGTCGATCAAATGTGTATGTTTATCAGAATATGAATGTTCGTTATTTTTAAGACAATGTCCAGACTTGTCCAGCTGAAGTTAAATGGTTTCATTCGTAAAGAAATACATTTTTTACACCACATCTAAGAGTAAGTTTCCATATAAAATTTTGAGGCTGTTTTCATAATCAAATCACAATTTGTCTTTCACAAACATATCCCTTTGATTTCTTTGTGATATTTGTTTGCTCTGTCTCTGTGCTTAGCTAATAGATTAAGTGCTAACCTCACTACCTTTTATGGAATATACCATATCCAGGCAAGGGATAGTAAGTCTTCAGAATGATGAATGAAAGGCTGGAAATGCAATGCGCGGGTGGAATAGTAAAATTGCCAGTATTACATTTACTACTCAATCTGCTGGGTATAAAATCGAGAGTAAAAATCTAATTACAAATAAATTAAACAGAGTCGGAGGTATAGTGGCGGATGGAATGGCTTTAGTACACATATAAATGTGAAATAGTTGTTCCCCTATATGGTCCTTAAAAAATTATGACCACTTACGCATTTTTCTATTCTTGAGTAAATGCAATTGTGCCTGGTTTTTAAACTCTCCTATGTTAATAATGATCTAAGAAATATCTGGTTTTTTTTTTTATATAATAATTTTCTATTTATACATTTGCCTCCCACGAACCAGAATGTATGTACATAACCGATGTTACTGTATGTTGAAAGAACTCTGTGATCGTCCCTCGTTGTAATGTTTGCTTCATTTAAAAAATCAGTTTGATCGAACATGTTGCTGCCTCCAGCATGACCACTTTTCATTTTCATTCATTCTATCGATGCTGATAGTTTTTGTATTTCTTCTGTTTTCATTCGAACAGCGTCCAACAAGTATGAAACCATTTGCCGCTTCAAACAACCAAAAAGTGGTTCTGTACTTTGAGTCAATTTTCTGCAGCTTTGAGTTTGAGTTCGATTGTGTAGACGTTTGGGTGAAGTATTTCGCGCGTATTTCGTCTGTTGCGTGCGTTGCGTTTAAGTAAATAAAAAGTAAATAAATTGTAACTGTCTGCTGCTGTAAGTTTTTTTCTATTTGTGTTTGAATTTGATTTTAACAACAAGTAGAATAACTTTAGTAATTTAAATGCGAAAAAGTGTTTTAGCATAAATAATAAAAAAAAATCCACAAGAAGCAATAAAAACGCGTGCGTGCGTTCGCGTAGTGGGAGCGTGTTGATGTTGCTGTTGTTGTTTTTATTATTATTATTATTGTATAACTGTAATCAAGTGTCACTTTAGTCAAATAAAAATCAAAATAAATGGAAAAAACTGCGATAATTCAAAGCAAAAATAAAAAAAAAATGAATGAAGCTATGACAACTGAATAAGAAGTGTAGCAACGAATACAAAATACAACTAACTTACATACAATAAAAAATCACAATCAGAAAAGAAAAATAAAAATTATTGTGTTTGTTGTTGTCTTGGTTGCATTTACGAAAAAAAAAAAATATAAAACACGAAAATGGTTAAAAAGGAGAATAGATAATTTATCAAAAATTGAACTCGTAAATTGTTTAAAAAGTTGTTGTTTTTATTTAAATATAATTGTTTTTTAATTTAAAGCAAAAACACAAATGAAACCATTTGAAATGTATTTCATTTTATGGTGTCATTGTCAATTGATTTTTTTTTTTTTCTTCTTTGCCTTCATTTTGTTAACAAATAAGAAACAAAGTCCAACAATATTTGCAAGTAAGAAACAAAGAAACCAAAGAAACACAACACAGTCAAGTGTTTTTCCATTTTGTTAGTGGTGTCTTCATTTTACGCCTAAACATTGTTGGTAGCTTCAATTTCTACCAATATTCTCCCGCCCTCCCTGAACATGGATGACGCTCTATCAAGTACATCTAAATTGCATGACGGTTGGCCCTGCTTCACTTTGTGTTTTCTCTCTGTTTCTCTCTCTCTCTCTCTCTCTTTAATACATTGAATACACTGTTTGAACAGCTGTCAATAATTTGTTTCCCGCTCTCTTACTGTTGTGGTCCGTTGTGCGTAGCTTCTTCTTCTCTACTTCAACTTTATCATCGTTGTTTTCCTTCTACATATTATGTACTTACTTACATTTGCCGTTTGTTGTACTTCCACTTCGTCTACCACTGAATTTGGCTGCTGCGCACCCACGAGACGGTTTTGTCCTGTCTTTTGCCAAAAACTTTTGCGCATGAAAAAAGCACATAGAAAAACATTCAAAAGGGAGACGCGAAAAGAACTTAAACTTCAAAATAGTCAATCTCATAGACCACAAAACAAACACAGAGAATAAGAACGAAGAACGAGAACAACAACAAAGAAAGTTAAAAATCAACAAGAGACAAAATAAAAAGACAACACAAAGAAGTCAAAACGAAATAAACTAAAATACAATAATAAAGAAAACCAAAAATCGAAAAAAAAAAAGTAAAAATAATAAAAATAAAACCGGAATTGTGCAAATAAATCTTGATATTCCTGTGCTGTGCTATATAATAGTATACCTTTGTATTAGTGTGTGTGTGTGTTTGTATAGTTGTGTGTGTGTCTGTCTGTTTGTGTTTCACTACAGTGATGACTCTTTCCTATTCCTAGTAGTGTCCTATTACAAAGATATTGGCCCCTGAATAGAAAATTTAGTTATTTAGTGATGTCATAGAATATTTTTCTTAACTACCTGAGCAAAATGACAGGGGCTCCAAATTGAAAGGAAACACAAACTAGTTTCCAAGAAACTTAAAGTCCCCTGCAAAGTAGAGGGTCATCAGTGATTAGCTTCCACCCTCAGGTACGCCGATTTTTGAATTTTTCAAGCGAAAAATTTGTGCTCCTTAATTCTTAATTTACATAGGGCAATGACTATTTGAATGTTTCCTTTAGGCTAAGTTTTACTGTCATCGCTTGAGTAGTTATAGGCTGTTTCTTCGTAGTTAAAGAAGAAGACATGATAAAAGCTCAGATGAGCGAAATTATAGTCAATTGATATTCGTCGCTTATTTATTATTTATTTTCACCTATTAACGAAATACCAATTGACCAACGGCGTTGTTGAGTTTCTAAAATTGCCTTTATTTTCATAAAAAACATTAAATTTGAGTTATCTTTTTAACACTTTCTGTATATACAAGATTTTATGTTTTTCTTCCTTTTTATGTTGATTCCCCATTGAATAATGTGTTGAACATACAATAATTGATTATGAGAAAATGCCCTAAGCTTATAAAGAAAATTACTAAGAGATTTGATTGCTAATCTCTTTCTTATTTTGCATGAATCTTTTTCTTTATGAAATTTTTATTACTCTACTTAGTACTACTGCTATACGATAAGTATCCAGTACTTAGGCTATACCAATTAAGGCCAACAACAATCTCAAACTCAGTATGCAAATCAAACATCAAATTGTATTGTATGTGAAAATTATAGCTTAATCTATGAAGGGTTTTTGCATCTTCTTCATCCTTCATTCTTTAACCGCCACCACCATCTTATGCATCTTAATCTTCAAGATGTGCTACAGCTGTCAATTAACTTAGAGAAACTAGAACTCGAACTAGTTTATTCATTCGTTTGTTCCTTTCCTTTCCATGCCATTATTTGCTTGTTCATCTTCAACTAAAGTTAACTCAACTTGGTCAGAGACTGACTGACAGACAGACAAACAGACAGACAAACAGGCAGAAAGATACTCTGACAAAGCGAACAAACAAACAACAATGACGACAGACTTTGGTTTATTTTTGGTTTTGGTTTGTATCTTTTGCATCAGTTTGTTGTTGCCATTAAAAACTACTTAAACTAAACTAAAGTTTTCTTATTTCCTCTTCACCTTCTTCTCTCTACTCTCCCTGTTTTTTGTGTTGTTATACTAACTATTTTTTAGTCCAAGTATTTACTTTAGATATGCAAATAAAGCCATGGAATTTATTAAAGTAGAAATCCCAATTATAAAACTAAACTAAATTAAAGTGAAGCAGTAAAGTAAAGCAAAGCCAAGAGGAACGTGAAAACCTCATTTTCATTACCAGAGAAGAGTCTCAAAAAATACTATCTTTCCCTCTGACTACTTCTTCGTTTCTTCTCCTTTTCTTTTGTATTTTTCTTTTATTTTTTCTAATTATCTGCAAATGTAATCTTTTGGCGCGTTTGGTCTCGAAACAATTGAATCTGTACTCTCCGTTCCGCTTTGATCTATTAACCATACAATTAATCCAATTCTTATTCTTAGGCTTTTGAATTCCTTTATTTTCTGTCTTCTGTTTCTGGATCTTAATTTTCGCAAGATATTTTGCAAAATCCATTAGATACTATTCTGTTTATTATTATTACTATATTTTCAAGATACCTGCCTTATGACTCTTGAATTTATCTTATCTTGCTACTGAGATTTTATTTTACTTTGGCATTTGTTTTTCTTTTTTTTTTGTTTTTGGTATTTCTACTTTGTAGATTTGTAAATTTTTCACGTCTTTTTTCTCCATTTCTGTTTATGTTTCTTTCTTATTGATTTGTGGATTTGCTCAAAGTCAAGGTGAGCTTCATGTCAGATTTTCTGGGTACTTTAACTTATTCTGTTCTACGGCTAAGTAAATTCTAAAGTTTATTTGCGTTGAGTCTTAGACAAGGGGATTTCTTTTCTTTTTTTTTTATTATTTTTCTTGATGTTGCAGATTTAACTTGACAGTTAATTATGGCTTGTGTTTCGATGTTATTTTAATAGCTCAAGTGGTTAATAACTTTATACATACGTCTAACTAGACTTGCGTGTAAGTTAAGTCGGCTTAGTTAGTAAAAACAGCAATCATCATGAGGGTTAGAACTAATGATTGTCTAGAGATCTACTAAAAGGGAACTCAAAATGTTAGAGTCTTTTGTTATGGTTATGTAATAGTAAAGAACTACTGTATATTGAGAATCTGAATGTAATCGTATTTATAGATACATTGGAATAAAAACATTTTGTATGATGTAATTAAGTAACACACTTTGTCCTTTGGAGCAATGAACTTATAATAAACCAAATATCTGAATGTAAGTGTCTATGCAATTGCCTCACTGCTTTGGAATGTAAGATTCAAATTATCAATAACAGATCATATTTTCATTACAAAAAGGAACATCCAGAAATGTTCAGAATGGGATACTTTTAATAAATGCTAGGCAAATCATTGTTGTAGACATAATGTCATTGTAAATGTTCAGAATTAGAGTCAAACCTATAGTCCTATTATCTATTATTTAATGAAGTTATTAAATCGTAAACAATAAATTGTTGAAAAAAAAAAAAAAAAATGTCCATGACTGTAGTTATGCACCCAGAAACCTTACGACTTATTGTGATGCCATTAAGATGTTTAGAAAGTTTCCTTAGTAGCATTGCGCCTTTGAAACCATCCCGACAGTACTACACCTAATCTAATCTAAAAGCACTACCCACATTATTTTAACTCAAAAATCATAAGCTATAAATACATGATTATAACTTTAACTGAATAATAAATGAATGATTTCTTTTGCCAAACATTTACAGACCTTTTATCTACGAGTATTGTAGCTGTATATTTCTCTCGGACTGTATATTTAGGTACATTTGCAAATCTTCAATTCATTCAAATGGCCAGTGAATGAAAGAGAAAAAGTTGGGAACATGTACCCTTTGGGCGTGTCTTAGTTAAATAGTTTTGTATTGTCTTTTTCTTCAACCATTTGACGAATATCACAGACCATCAACAATTTAGTAAGATTTTGAAATGCTTTTCGCTAAAGCGAATTGTATTTGCCTTCTTTTGTTGCCTATTTGGGTCAAAAGATAGTGCGAGTTTATACTACTTATTAGTTGTTATTGCTTTTTGTTAGTAAGTAATATAAATAACTTGTATGCACGAAGGTCTGGTGTAGCCTAGCCTATCATAGTCTAACCATATGTCCAACAACAAACAACCGACTAACCCCATCAGGTATAAAAACGGTGAAAATTATTGATTTTCCTTACGGCTTTTGTTTAGAATTTTCTACTATTTTTCTTGTTGTTGGTTGTTTTAGGTAACATTGACTGACTAGTTCAGCATTGGTTTCACTTTTTTACCATAACATGATTAGTTTTTTAGGTCAAATACTCCTCGTATATCAACAATATTAAAGATTGCGCATTGTTAATTATTGGTTTTTTTGTTTTATTTTTTTTTTTTTTTTTTTGTTTAGTATTTCATCATTTTTTGACCTTCGGCGACTTTTTAATTGTTATAACCTTTCCACATTAACAACCTCTGATGTTGATCACCTCAGCTACTAGCCTCTCCTCTAGATACTATTTCTTATAAATATTATCCACACATCATTGCTAAGTATTTCGACCAAAATTAATTGAACAATTTTTGCCAAATTTCAAAAATTAAATACATGAAATTGTCTATGAATACGAGTATTGTATGTACATATTAGCATTTTTATTACTATTATATTCTCAAAATTATGTATGTATGTATTCAGTATTCAAGTTGTTGACGATTTGTTCTAGATACTTCCTAGATTTCGGTTTATTTTTATTTTTTTTTGAAATTGTTGATGCCATTAGAATTGTTTTCTTTCCTCGCACTGCCCATTTTACTTGATATATAAACACCTCCTCAGATATGTTCCCTTGGACCATGTTCCTGACTATCAGGTGATCTGATACTCATCTTGACTGACTGACTGAGTGACTGACTGACTAACTGATGGACTACCAAAGTCTATTCATTTGTCCACATCTGAATTTCTGTCAGTTCATTTGTTCAACGGTCTAATTTTGTAAAAATTATATACAAATATTCGTATTTATATTTGTTTTCTTGATTTTAGTTGTGTGTTAATTTATTTTGCATATCGAATGAACTCAAAAGCGCAAAATGTATCTTTATATCTT
Source organism: Amiota minor (assembly GCA_037043295.1). Lineage (NCBI taxonomy): Eukaryota > Metazoa > Arthropoda > Insecta > Diptera > Drosophilidae > Amiota > Amiota minor. The sequence goes on along the minus strand of JBAMAW010002187.1, from coordinate 5,610,858 downwards.
ATTGGTAGTCTACAGTGACTGCGTGACTAATGAAAAGATATAATCAAAAAAAAAGAAAAAAAGTTGGAAGAAAAAAAATCAAAAAGTTGTTATAATTTTGTTGTCACCAATGTTGTTGTTGTTATTGTTGCGCTTTATGCAATCATATGCAATCAAAAGCGTAACGAAACAAAATTTGAATGACAAAAAATTTGACAAAAATACAAAATGAAAAGAAGAAAAGGAAAAGATTGAAATACTGAGTATCTGTGTCATTAATGCAATGAAATTTTTCGTACTACTACTGCCGGGTAAATGACCCACTTTCTACTTATACAATGAATTGCAAGGATTGATTTCTACTACAATATAATAGCTAGAGAGACATACTAATATCTACTAAGTAAAGATATCAATCGTTGGGGGTATTAGATATGTTGAGCGCATGCCTTGCATATTATTGCATAATTTATAAGTAACTTGCAGATAGATAGACAGAACAGGATAGGATAGAAAGGCTGAGACTTCATCGAGAAGACTTGCGTCTCATTGTGATGCCTGACTAAACTACTTTCTGGATTGTTATGACCAGTTGGTAATCCAACAAAGTTTAAGATAAATAGATAGACTTTATTAACAAATGATAAACTTAGTTCCCGCCGTTTTCATTCCTTGCAAACACATAATTTTGAGGGTTTTATTCATTTTTTGAATTGTGTTGCATTTCTTATTATTAGAAGAAATTTTAAGTACAAAAATATCATTTATACGCATATGTTACAATACTTTTTCTTAAAGATTTCTTGATTTTGTTATTTTGTCTATTTTTTATGCTCTCTTAATTTGACCGCATTTTTTCGTTTTGTCATTTGTTTCAGTTTTATCATTGGGGTTTCTTTTTTTGTTTGTTTCTTATGTGTCTTTTCTGTGGGCGCGAATATTTATTTTTAGTTGTAAAGCCACATTGACTAATACTTAATATTACAACAAAATAAGAACAACCATGGGAACTTGGTATTGTAGTATGTATGTATGTATAACAAGAATAAGAAAATGTATAAAAGATATTAATATTATTACATATATCGAGATCATTATAATTTGAAAAAGATTTATGATATAATAAAATAAGAATTTCTTCTAAGTCGTCAATGTGTGTTGCAATCATGAATTTTATTGTGTGAAATTCCTATTTTTATAAATATTTGTGCAATAAGAAAGAGTGAAAACTAGAACATTCATACGAATATAAATAATCTGACTGAATTTTAAAATAAATACGCCATATTAAATGGAAATATACTTGTATAAATAAACCATAGTCCTCGAATACATGAATTCTTTTTCCGTATTTTTAATTAATTTTATTGTTTATTTACTTTTTTGGTTTTTTATACGTGTATATTGCACGTCAAAAGGTGTTAGAAATATAATTAAATGATTCCGAATTATGCTTCATGAATTCCACATTCATTTCGGCAAAGAAAATAATCAAACAACACACAAAAATTACTTATGAGTTAAGTATTTTGCCTTAAAATAAAAATTATTCTCAATTTGCAAACTTTTGGTCTCACTACCATGGAACAAACTCTCGAAGCTAATACAGAAAACAGCTATCAGTTGGGACTACTATAATCCAAAATGAGTAGCTCATTGGATGTCTGCAACTAAGCAAACACAACCTTAGAATACTGATACAATTCCACATTGCCAAGCCGCTTTCAATTGTGAGTCTCTTAATATCGATTGAACTTCTAGAAGATCCTTAGGAATCGAAAGCAAAAGATCAATAATAGTTATTTTGCCCTCTATTTGATTCATTCATTCATGGGAAACCTTAAGGAGATTGATCCTCTTAAGTATTTTATTGTAATAAATTCAATAAATGAGACATTTAAATGGCAATAATTTTAGTGATATATTGTACAATTATTTTGTGTTTTTTTTTTTTTCTCGTATAATATTGTATCATTTCATCTAGTGAAACTAGGAATTTAAATGTGTACGAGTACAACATTTTTAGCGTCTAATAGACCAATAAAGAAAATGTTTTTATTGTTATTGTTATTGGGTGTCATTTATGTTGAGGCTTAGCATGGTTTTAGATGTTTTGTTTTTGGATTGATTATTATTATTTGTAGGTAAAGAGGTTTTCACTCTCTCAAGTCAAATTCATTCAATGTTGATGTGATGGCACATGTTGCTTGTGTTGCTGCTGCTGTTGCTGTGGCACCATGATTAATTGCATAAAACATAAAACATAAATCACAGTCAAAGAAGATGTTGAGAGCAAAAAACAAAAATTAAAACGAGATCCAAAATAAAACACGCAGTTTGCATACGAAATGCATTTCGAAAAAATAAAAATTCCACAACATTATCAAATGATGATAGCAAAGGAAAAAGGAAAAACAGAGAAAAATGAAAGAAATCTGGTTTGGCATGCGCCCATTCCATTCAATTTCTTGAACCTGAAGCTATTTTAGTTAGAAATATTGTAGTTGCAGCATATTTTATGCAAATTTATGTTGAACGTTGGTTTATTTTTCTTTTCTTTTGGAATACATTTTTAAATGGATTTTCTTGTTATAATACTACATAGAGATACAAATGATGTATCTACCTATCTAATGTTGGCCATTATTCGATATACATGGTAGTCGTATGTACGAGTAAGGTGAGATGATCTACATGATTAATATGTTGTAAAGTTGTAGTTATGTGTGTGTGTGTGTGTGTAGAAGATGAAGTAGTACTAGTGTTGTTGTGTGTTGCTAGATCTCATTCAATTGATTTGTTTCTTCTCAGTATACTTGTACTAGTATTTCTATTTAGGTACCTTATTTCCCAGTTGTAATTTACTTGTTTTCTTGTTTCTTATTTTGTTTTCATACTAAACCACAATTTCAATAAACAATGCTTATGTGGTTTTTGGTTTTGATCTTTACAACTATTTATGTGGAGCTAAAAGTGATGCAAGATTTGATTTTTAATCGGATGATTTACAATGTGGCTACAGAAGTGGTACAATACTGTTATACTTATTATGATGATATTAGATAATTAAACATTTTATAGTTTAAATTTTTGAATTAATTCCATTCAAATAATCATTGTAATTCCCTCCACAAACAGACAAAATAAACTTTCAATATCATCAGCTAAAAAGAAGAAATCCCCCGATAAAAGTCAAGGTCAAAACAAAGTGTTCTTAGCAATTACTATATTTCCCACTATTAGTTTGAACAAACCTACTAATTGAAGAAATCTTATCAAAGACTTCACTATCTCTATCATCAATCAATCAGACGAAGACAATTTTTTAGACAAACAATTCGAACAAGAATATGCCTAGAGATATGGAATTTGTGAGTGAGTGAGTGAGTGAGTGAGTGATTGATTCAATAAGTAAATCAATCAATTAATTGATTTCTAGTTGGATTGGAATTTCATTCGGCTACTAATCATGAATATTGCCTGGTTGCAATTTAATTAATTTAATTCCAATCTTAATGTAAATTAAAATTCCGAAATGTGAAAATCCGACTTACAACACAACAAAAAGAAAAAAAGGTTATAAGATGAAGACATTAAAAATTATGTAAACGGAAGGGAAAACAAAATGTAGTAACATAAGCTTAAAATGGAGAACAAATTTGAGAATTCTTCTTAATTCGTAGATTTTTTTTTTTGTTTTGTTATAATTTGCTTTGCTTTGATATAAATTTAATGATGATAAATTATGCGGTTGAGTGCGCGCACAGTAAGACAATATTTAATTTCGTGGTAAATGTTTTTATTTTTCTTAAAGGAAAAGAAAAAAGGAAAAGAATTTTCGGAAAAACAAAGACAAATTTAGGCAGAAAACAATGAAAGACAAATAAATGAACAAATAGACAGACAAATAGGCGGACAAAGAGTTGAAACGACAAACGCATTCCATTAGAATTCGTCACGCAATTAGAATTGGAGAAAGAAACTCTGTAACAAGAGAAAACTAAGATACAAAGAAAATTCATGTTTATTTCATTATAAACGTGTGTGATACGAGATAATTTACAAGGGGAATTTGAGAAAGAAATCAAAATATACTCGTATGTATGTCAGTTAATTTGATAGATAGTTTTATTCTCTCTCTCTCTCTCTCTCTCTCTCTCTCTCTCTCTGTATGTATCTCTGTGTGTGACTCGTGTTTGTTGACAACATCATTTTCTTAACTTTTGTTTGACTCTTCTTATGATGCACTTTAATATCTGATAAACTGAATTTTTAAACAAAAGTTACATATTAAATGCCATATAAAAATTGTGTCGCAGAAATAGTTAGAAAGAAAGAAGGAAAACCTTTTACTGAATGACTTTTCCATAATCACTTTATTGACTTAAGCTGACCTAAGTGTTTCTTTTTCCCAACCATCCAACCAATCAACTATCAGAGCCAACGGAAAAGCTATTTAATGGAAAAGTGCGCATGCACACCTTGAATCAAAGCATGCGTTTTGTTTAATGATGTACCATCAGATAGATACTCGCACATTCAAGCTACTACTGCAACTGCATGCACTAGCTTACTGTATGCACGATTGCACCAGCTACAACAGCAAACAATTAAGTAAAGAGCTGCAATTGTCTGCACTTGTCCAACCCAGGAGAAGTGGAGGTCTGTTGAAGAAGAAAATGTTGGACAACCATTATCATGCAACTTATGTACTGTGTCATGAATATTGCATGACTGAATGAAGTGGAAGGAAGTGTTTGTTATATTCACCATTACCCTGGTGTCCAACATTAACATTCTTACTTCTTTGGAGATCGATCAAGTCAACATTTACTATAATAGGCTTAAGTACAATACATGAATACTTGTACATCTAGAAGGTGTAGTGTACGTATGAGTGTTTGTCTTGAAGTGTTCGTTTTAAGTTCTCAGTACATGCTGCCAAGATTGACAAACAGTGCTTAGTGCTTCTTGGAGAGGCTTTTGTTTGATTGTGACTCGAGAATCACCAAATACAATAAATGAACTTAACTCATAAATACTTAATAGCTTGTCCATTATTAACTCAGTTTTAGTTCTAATACGTAATGCAACAAAACATCATACTTCTTAATAGACTTTCTATTAACGCATTGTAGTTAAACAATCTTATAAATTATTGAAAGTACAGTTGGCAAATTACAAATACTCGTATCATATTTTGTGTAGAAGCATAGAACAAAAAATCTAGATTTAGTCAAAATTCTACATGGAATCATGAATGACAACTTTATGACATGAATAACAATGAATCTAATACATTGAATAATGAATGATTTGCATAGCAGGCTTTCTTTTAGATAAGCTAGTAAATTTAACTCCAGGTGCCATCGATCTAGAAAACTTAAAGTTAAGGAAATAATAATAAATAACTGTGAGATTCAATAATTTCATTCATTCATTTTGACAAATTCACTAGTTTTGGTAAATGATTCTAAAACTCGAAGATCCCATAAGTTGAGTTACTTAAACTTATGCATAATGAGTTAGGGAAGATCGATTGTATTTTCGGAGTGAGATTCCTTCCAACTTATTGCATCGAAGGTCATTGTTGTTATTCTCAGCTGCAAGTTAGTTAGAAAATGCATAAGCTAGATGGAAATCCATAAGGAAAAAATGAAAACTGACCATATTCATTCGATATGGTCACTTGTAGTCTTGTAAAGTATTTAATTTGTTTTATTTTTATACAAATTAGACACTTGCATGACTTAGTCAAAACTCCTTTTCAGATATTGTCAGCAAAAACGAATGAGTTGGTATCAGGAACACGTTGAAATGGAACGATTGAATATTTAGTTGATACTATATATTGCTTCGAATATGAAGTACGAAAAAGTGGAATGACTGAATGAATAACGATTCAACTAATGAGAGAGCCAGGCACTAGGTAGTTTTTTTTTTAACTAATGTTGTGTCATTAAGTAAAGCAAGAAAAAGAACGCAATGGTAAAATTGAGATGCAAAACAATGTGCAAGGCATTTTGCGCAGAAAACAACCCCTAAATTTTGAATCAATCGAATAACTTAACTCACTCACTCAGTCAAACGGAATGAAACACTCATTTAGTCATTTCGTTTCGCTTTAACTAATGAGACACACATACACAATGCTGAGTCAAAAACTTGCACTCATAACTCAAATTTTTGAATGACTACGTTACTACTCTGAGTAACGACTAATTTGAGTAGAGTCAGGCAGCTGTCTAATACAAATCGATTTTTTTACATCCTTGGAATAATTTTCTTTGTCTTTCTGATTATGACCAATGAAAATAAACTTAACCATCTTTATTGACTTCTTCTTTATTATTATTAATTGATTGAGCAACTGTTTTATGATGAATTTTACTTTGCACTGCCAAAATCTTTACTTTCATAGACCATAAAGTATTGTACAACTAAATGAAATCTATAAATTAAGTTGAGTTACTAATTTGTTGAACCAACTGTGTGACTTTGTCTAAGTATATTTTTTATTGGATTTGGGTTTTTTGTTTGTTTTCGATTTGTTGGTTTTAACTGCTGGCAATAATTAAATAAGGCATACTACTTTTCTTTTGGTGACAATGACGAGATGACAAACCTGCAGCCAACCAACAAACTAACTAACTTACAAACAATGGATACAAACAAACACTCGTCAATTATCGTTAGACTCCACTTCATTGAGGACCATGACGACGAAGAGACTCCGCGATGGCAATGGTTGGTGAGGGTTTGAATGTTGCTGATGCAAAACTTATTAGCAAATTTGCATAATTGATGGCAAAATGACGGCAATAAAAAGTGGTAAAGCAGCAGCAGCAATAACAACAAAAGAAGAAACAGTCAAATCTAAAGTCAAAAAGAAAAACAAAAGAGTTGCAAGTAGATACTAAAAAAAAACAATCGCTGCCAAAGAGCTAAAATTGCACACACAACAAAAGAAGTTGCAACCGAACGAACGAAGGAAGGAAGAAGCGACCAATGACAGCAAGTTAATGAAGAAAGAAGAGACATCCAAAGAGTGCAAGAAGGAGTAGGAGTAAGAGGGGAGGAGTAGTTGTAGGCCACAATGACTGCCAAAATAAAAGTGAAAGTTCATTTTCAGCTAAATCAGCAGCAGTCACAAGTAAGTTAAGACTCCTTGTCAAGAGTCAGTCGCCTCCTCCTACACCAAACGCCAAAGACGAGACTAAGACAAGAGGCTACTATTAAGATGAAGTCAGGGAGTCGAGTGAGTTCGTTGCTTTAGTCTTTTGTTGTATAAAGTTTCCTTGAAGCTTTGACTTGTCTTACATGGATTTGGATTTTGTTGCCATTGTGGTTAAGTTTTCTTGGCTTTGTCTCTCTGATTTCGCTTTGTATTTTTCGTGGGTGCCGCTCGTCGTTTGACCAATTTTGTTACTACTACTACTTACTACGAGTACTACTAGTTGTTGACTTGTCGCCAAATCTCATGAACGAGATTTGTTTTCCTCTAATTTAACGCACAATTTGTAACTAAATACACAAGATACAAGTAACATGCAAATTGTTGGCCCAAAAAAACATAACTTCATACTCATGCCCTCGTCTCCTCTCTAGTTTTGTTTGTTGGTTAGTTTTGAAAATTGTGATTGCTTAATTAAAGAAATTTTTGCACGTCTACTTTTGTATCTGGTTTTCAAGTTATTTCAGTTCAACTCTTCCCCTGTATCCCCTCTCTCTATACTCGTATATTTAGTAATCAATGCCCACGTTTCTATTACTATAACCAAGTTAAGAGTAAAACAATTATGGCTCACAGTCAATAGGTTAATTTAGCAAGCAAAATGTTTAAATATTTTTATTAGACAAAAAGACAAAAAAAAAAGAAGAGAAAAGAGAAATATTGTATCATAAACATAAACAATTTACTTTGAAGTTCCGCATTGTCATTGTAGCTCAGTAGTTTGTTGTCATCTTCTCCTACAGATTTTTATTAAGTTTTATGCTCTTTAATACATAATTTATATGCGTGAAAGTAAAAAATCATGAAAATAAAATGAGATTCGATTGAATTTCAATTTCATTGCACCAAAAAAAGTGAAACATTAAATGCTTCCTGTCCAACTCGCTTCTTCTTCGTATGAAAAACTTGCTTTGGATCACTTTCGTATTTTTGCTTTTAGAATGTTTTATGTTTCTACCAGCAACAACATCATCAGCAACAAAATACATATTCTACTTCAAAACCAGTTCTGAGGATTGTTGCATGCAAAAAAAAAAACCCAAAATTGTTGTATGAACCACGAGAATGGTTAACTTTTGCACACCTGCCGATGTAAATTTATTTTTTGTTTTTGGGTTCTTCCTTTCTTTTTTGATTTTAAACTAAAATCTGTCCCTTCTTTTTCTCCAACTTCTTGGTATTCTTTTATGCTTATTTTCTTCCTATTTCTCGTAATCTTTAACGACCTTTTTTATTCGGTTTTTATGAATCCAAAAACACACATAACAGCTGTTACAAAGCTTCTTTTTCGTTTACATCATTCTTCTGTTTTGTTTCGAAGTTTTTATGGTTCCTTAAAAAAATAAAAGAAATGAAACATGAATTATTGCAATTAAGTTGGAACTTTTGTGAATTCATCGTAAGAGTAGTATATGCTTTTAAGAGAAGCCGCCACCTTATTCCAGTTTCAGTTCCAGTTCCTTTCCTTTCCATTCAATCCCATTTAAAATTTTATTATATATTTGAACAGCTGCCGGTCTCACCATCATCATCATCATCATCATGATATTCTTTTCAAGTTATTTCTTTTGTTATTGGTTATTTTTGGTGGTATTTTAATGACTGAAAAACAAAAATAAAGAAATATTTGAATGAAATGATCATCGATTGTAGCTTTTTGAAGATCCGCTAACCATATCCTACATGACATAACACAAATTCACAGGAATGGAGGTTAACTTACTCCGATAACCTTGAGATTGAAAGTTAAAGAAGCTTAAGTTCTTTGTATTTCTTTTTAGAAAGTTGAAATAAAGCATACTTAGGCTTACTACATTTGGATTGAATTGGTATCCCTCCTAAAGCTAAACTCTATAATCATTATAAGTATTTTCCCTACATAATAAGTATGTACAATATTTAGTACCTCAAGTTCAAACCTAAAACGGAAAGTAATAAATTATTGGAAAATTATTATTATTCAGTTTATGAAGTGGGAATGAAAAAATGTTTACTATTCATTTTGATGTTTATGGTATGTATTTTTTTATGGCGACTCGTTGAAAGTTATTACATCATTTTGCTAATTAGTATGGATGGAAAAGCAATTCAATCATTTTCGATGCAGATTTATTTTTAAATTTTAATGCCCAATTCTTTGTCAATCAAGTGAGATTCTTGTTTTAACATTTATTCTATAATATTTTGATCTGTTTGATCAAACTATCTTCTATCAATTCTAGCATATTAGTGAATGGTTAAGAATTTATGAAAATTAACTCAAGAAATACAGTTCATGTGTAATATTATGGGTTGTTTGTTTTTTAGCTATTGTTTTTTTTTTTAGTGTTCCGGACCCAAAGGGAACCCTATTGCAGAGACTTCGTTGTCCGTCCGTCCTTCCGTCTTCGGGTCATGAACCGTAATAACCATAGAATTGAAATTTTCACAGAATCTGTAGTTCTATTCGGGCATCAGCAACAAATACTAAAAACAAGAAACATTTTGATTTGTATGACAGCCATACGATCCACGGTCTTGAAATTTGGTTGGTTGGTGGTTATACATCAGAAACTTATATTGTCGAAACTTCAGTGTGATCTGATCACTAGGGAGGGTACCTCCCATACAAACCCTCATTAAAGTTCAGGTTCTTATTAGAAAATCTTTTTTGTTTTTGTTCTACCGAGCTGAAATTTAGACACTATAAGTTCTTGACTTAGGCGCTATACATCTGTTGGAATCAACTAGGTGGGGTACCTTCCATACAAACTCACCATTAAAATTCAGGTTCTTATTCGAAAAACTTTTTTTTGGTTTTTAGACTATTGAACTAAAATTTAGACACTATAAGTTTCTGATATCGGCGTGGTACATTTGTTGGAATCAGTCAAATCGGAACACTAGGGGGAGTACCTCCTATGTAAACCTGGTCTGGTACAGAACCCACCGTGTACGTCTCTGACTCCCACGTGGCCCATTTTTTAGTTATTGCTTTTTTTGTTTTTGTGTTTGAAACACAATATTTTCTAAAATAGGTAAGGTTAAACTGATTGACCGAAATCCCACAATCAATAGACCTGAAGTTCTTACTGATAGTTCAATTAATTTCCTCTTCTGTTTGAGTATCATTAAATATGTAATTCGCTTCCAGTTTAATTTTGTCCCTTAAGCTATCAAATTTTCTACAGTAAAGACGCTTGCAATTAACTTGATATACAAGTGTTCCTCATTTTAAGAGCCTCAGTGCCCAGTTCATTATCAATTTGAATGCACTTTGCTGGTATCTTCAACTAACTTCATGTAAATACAAAAAAGGAAGCTCTCATTCCTCTTAGCCAAAGTTCAATGTCAAAAGCAATTAGACCCAGAAACCAACAAAAAACAATTACGTAAAACGCTTGAAAAGTTTCACTGATTCACTCATTAGCACCAACTCGAAAACAAGCCACTTACCACTATAATATTTAATGTGTGTATGTGTATATGACTTGATAGTGTATCTTAGAAGTCATTCATCCCTCGCCAAAGAAGGCAATTAAAAAAAGAAGTATGTACTACTTCAGTAATCATAATGATGTGTGATTTGAGTAATAAAATTGAAAACCCAGAAACTCTGAAATTTTTACATTCACTCGTGTTTCTATGTTAATGTCAAGCGCAAACCTTTCAAAGTATTTCAATATATTTGCATAAATTTAGTTTATTTCACTTTAGTTAAGTATTTTCCAACAGTTCAGATAAACAACCATAAACTGGGTTTGAGTCAAAGCACCTCAAAGTGACTGTGACTATGAATGTCTTTGCTTTATCTCCTATAATGTATGTTACTCGTAGTATGATTTCACTGACATTGAATTGTTTCATTTCGTTTCGGTTGTTTAGTGATTATTTGCATTTGAAGTTACACAATTCAATTTCAGTTTGTGTTTGTGTGGTGGCGTCGAGTTCTTCAAATATTTGCGCACAACAAAAAACTGTTAATGAAATATAAAAAAAAAAACAAAAAAAAAAAAGAAAACATGTGTTTACCAAGTTACATTCAACCAAACCAATACTATGATTGAATTGGACTGAACTGGACTAGGTCCCACCTGCCCAACCCGAAGATACTCACTTCTTCTTCTCTCGTTGGGTGCTTGGTGGTCTCTTATGAATTGTAATTATGTCGTTTTGTTAGGCGTGGCAGCACCACCAGCAGCAGCAGCAGCAGCAGCAGGAGGCAACAGTCAAGACGAGACGAGACGAGAATGGGAATGATTGCAACTTGGTCGTCATCGTCGTTAACTTGGCTTAAAGAGCTTTTAAAGGCGGGTCTCGTTGTTTGGGTACTTTATATCTTATTTTTGTTATTGTTTTTGCTACAATTTATCTCTCTGCCTTAATATTTTTAGTATAATTGTTGACTATGTATGGATTAACATACTACATATATTTTCTGTTATTTCAAACTCTTACGCAATTTGAGATACTTTTTAAATCACAAAAAAAAAAGAAAAACATTGTGCAATTTCGCTTTAATAACAAAAATAAATTGTAAATTGTAGAAAAGAGGGTGAAAAATAAAATAAAATAAAACAAATATAACAAATAAATTCACACAAATCATTTGCGAAAAATCTTTTTTAGTTAAACAATTTTTCTTGGTTTTTTCCTTATTTTGGTTGTTGCTATTGTTGTTGTTATTCAGCGTGTTTAGATTAAAAGATACATTTGTCTCTACAAATACTATACAATCAATGTAGTGTGTTTAAAATGAATGTTTGTGTTGCCTTTTGGCTAAAATGAAAGTGATTTCAATAAATTATATTTAATTACAACAACAACAACAACAGCAATAATATCAACAAAAACATTAACAAATTTGTATACAGGTAACATAAAAAAGTATCTACAACACAGTGCAATGTTTAACAAAACTTACTACAAAAACACGAAACATTTTGCGAAATACAAAATTAAATTTAATTAAATTCCAAAATCAATCGAAAAAAAAGGAAGAAAAATTAAATTAAGGTGTGTGAAAGAGAGGAGTGTGTGAGTGAGTGAGTGAGTGGCTTCAAATCAATCAAGTCAATCACAATAAGATACAAAAAAAAAGAAAAAGAAATAATCAACACGTGTCAATAGCCCAGAAAGAGAGAAAGAAATATAAAATAAAACTTGATCCAAAATGATTGTGAAAATGGAACCCGACGAACTAATCACATTTCGTGTCCAGTATCTTGATGATACAAATCCCTTGGACTGCATATCCATCTTTCCAATACCAACACGCGCTCCGACATACGCCTTCGCTACGACAATGCCCCTGGCAACACAAATGGGCACAATCCTAAGGTTGCTAGGTGCACCACAAAGGGTAAGAAGATACTATTGTACATACTTATTTTATTTAGCTACTATATTAATAAATACAATATTTCATTATCTTGCATATAAGTTCACTTCTAAATTTAACATCCACACACATACATATTATTGTATTATCTTATCTACAAGTTGGTAGTACCACATTCAACTAAGTATTTCAGATAAAGCAAACTCAAGTTTTTGTTACTGTTCTTAATAAAAATTTGCCAATTTTTTTTTTTTTTTTTTTTTGGTTTGTTTATTAAAAAACCAAGATTTTGTCATAATCACATTAAGCAAAAACAAAAGGAGTTTGACTTTTATAAATCTTCTTCCATATGTTAAAATAATTTTGTATGTATCTCATCAGATACAAAACACAATAAAGAATAAAACGCGTTTAACTCGTTTAGTGTAGACAAATTTCCAATAATGTTATGATTTTATTATTCAATCTTTTCAGATATAAGAAATTTGATATTAGGAAAAAGAATATTAGCCAATTTATAAGAAATATAATAAATTGGATTTCATAAGTATAAAATTAAAGACCAAAGAATAGAGTAGAAAAGCAACCAACTAATGCGGTTAGTTCAAAGTTAGCCAGACTGCTTGACTAACTGACTGACTGACTGACTGACTGACTACCCAATGCTAGACTGCTTGCCTCTTCTAGCCACAGTTAGATTTTTTTTTTTTTTTTCTAAATGATGGGAATGCTATTTAATTTTATAACTTCTCTATATACATATTTCTTGACCATAGCCAAGATGTTGTCTATTGAATTTATTATAAATACATAAGGAAGAAACAAAATATCTAGCAAATATTTGATTTATTTGCGAAATTTTATAGATTTATAATAGTTTCTTTTGGTTTTTAGTATAGCGGAGTTTAAGATATTTTGGAGTTAAATAACACAATAAGTCATTTTTATTAGTGTGAAAGATAATTTATTATAGGCCAGGCAATTAATATGCTGATTTGACTATATCTTGAGATGATCTTCAAACAACAATGTCTATGTAAAATATGGGTATTTTCGAAGTTTAGTTCTACTGCAGCAGATTCCTTTCCTAAAAATGATGAATCAATGAGTACCTAAGTGATATATTTCTGATACTTTTCTAACATTTCGATGTCTTTCTTGTACAACAATTCATCGTTAAACTCAAAATAAGCTTTTACTGGGACTATGTCTTTAGCATTTCAAATAAATCTCTTTCCCTTATTCATCCTTTTGACGCCTTTCTTGGAAAACAGGTATTGAGATACATACATATGTATAAATTAGCCATTTTATTTAATTGTATTGTAGATAGACAAAATTTTAGAATAATTCACTTTCATTTTACTTATGCATATGTTCGATATATGGTCTTCTTTCTCCCTTTTAAATATGAATTTCAATGAGTTTGCTTCAGAAGAACATACCCAGGCATTAAGTTGAAGAAATTAAGTAAATTATTTACATAAAAACCATATTTTTTTTCATACCGGAAAATCCATTATTTGTTATTGACAATTTCATTTATGTGCGAGTATTTTTTTTTTTATTTGAGTAATGAGAAGATCTAACAACAAAATGAGACTAATAACTTTTAACAAGAAAGACAACATCAATTTACAACAACAACAACAACAATGTTGTAGATAGTAAATAAAATTGGCAATTGTTAAATAGAAAAAAAAAAAAACTCAGTTCAACCGGCAATCAAAGGGGGGAGAAGAAAATCAAATAGTAAGAAGACAAAGCGAAAAAAATGTTAAAACTCAAATAAAAAGGGCTTTAAGAATAATATTGTAGTTGGCAATAGAGTTTAAAACAACGACAAATAAAAAACGTACAAATGTTTCTGGCTTCTTTTTTTTCCAATTCATTATTATAAGGTTTTTTCTTCTTTTAGTCAGTCGTCTACTGCTCCTCATCTTGGCTTAGCCTGGTCAGCAGGAGCACCAGCAATTGCAACAGCTTTAGTTTGCTGGCCTGCGATGAAGTGTTCTGATAGCAGACACGAGGCTATGAAATAAGGGAACTTGACTGTTAAACTAACTTTAGCTTGGTCAAAGGCATAGAAGATGACTTGGATCTATCTGGGTTTGTTTTGGTACTTCGGATTAGAGGAGTAGTAGGGAGGACCAAACTGTGCAACTCTTTGTCGAAGTGTGGAAGAAAAAAGAAAAAAAACAGACAAGCAGAAAAAAAGATGGCAACGAAAAAAGAAGCAAAAAAGTAAAAATTTATTACTTTTATTGTTAAACAATTTTTTTGTACTGTTGTGTTGTTGCTATTGTGTAATACATCATTTACGCAAATAATACACAATAGCAACAGCAACAGCAACAGTAAAAACAGTTCAGAGAACAATGGAGGAGCAATGGAACAACTTGCCATAAAGTATGCTGCAAGCGATTTGTGATGGTGGTGGTGTGGAGTTGTGGGCGCAGCGAAAGCAGCGGCAGCAGCAAACAACACAACACCATCATCGCCATCGCAATCGCCATCAGCATCATCAGCAGCAGTCAATGCCAGGTTAACTAAAGAGGCATAACTATCAAACCACACAACACAGAGAAGAAAGCAAACTCACTTTGAAGGAGAAAAAAAAAAAAAGGAAAAATCGAAAAATGGGAAAGAAATCCAAGCAATACCCGCGGCAATGGCAGCACAACTAAACTTATCGCGCAATCTATTAAAAGGAAGTTGTATGAGATTTTCTTTTATTTTCCTTCAGCTTAACTTGAGTTGAGTTGAGTTGAGTTAAGCTTAGCTTAGAGATGCTTTGATGTGGCTTTGCTGAGTTGTTGTTAAGTAAAGTAGAGTCTCCCTGCCAACAATTAACGTTTAGAAACGATATTGTGGCCTGCTACCATTGTCAGTTTGACTAATTTGCAAACGGTTAATGGTGTGTCATCTGTCAGGGCACTCGCCCATTGCCATTGCCATTGCCATTGATAGAGGGGCACCAAGACTCATAAGATACAAAGAATCTTAGATACGCTTTGCAGATGCTGCTGCTGCTGCTGCTGCCTTAAAGGATACGTAAATCTTTCGAAGCGACCATAAATTTTATAAAGCCAAGTTGCTGGCGATTTAAGCAGCTGCAAAAGCATCTTCAGGCATTGTTAGATTGTTCAAAGGAAGTGGTAAATTAGACAGTTGATTTAACCAAAGATATTGATGTCGTTCTACTTATACATACTCGTACAATATGTATATGGAGGATGTGAAGATGTACATACTCTTTGTATCTATAGATGATGTTGATGATGATGATGATGATGATAATGTGACTGAATGAGTGATAGATTTATATGCGCAACTTGGTCATAGATTTGATTTGACTTGCATTATATATTAGTCAATTAGTCAACTTTGCCAAGATATGTACATACAAATTTAGACAATAACCACACCATTATGCGGTGTTGGCTAATAAATAATCTAAATCGCACCAAAATTTATTGAAATCAGCAAAAAAAAAAAACAAAAACAAATCATCGGATTTATCATTAAAACTTGTTACATACCAAATAAAATCAGAAAATCAGACAAGTTGACTCCCAGACACATTTCTCGTTTGTCATACAATACAAAACTTAAAGCAATAAATTAAAAATACATAATAATAATGACATCATAATTGGAGTCATCGTATGTAGATACTTACTACGAGTATATAATATTAGTAGTTGTATGTACAAGTATCTATACATTTGGCTATTTCTGTTTGTTATACAATACAATATTTATTATTGTTACCTTCGACTGCAAAAATTCACAATAAAAGATAAGCGAATCAAACTAAGTATATTGTACATAGAATTGGATTCGATTGTTTAAGGCCAAAATAATAGACAAATGCTGAACAACTTTATAGTCACGCTTGACTGGACAGAAACAACAAAACATTCAAAGTGTTTAGCATTTAAACAATTAAATTCGGGGGTACTACAACAAAATCCTATTTATTGTACATATACCACCAAATGCTTTTCATTAAGGCGTAAAGTGTGAAAATGTTTTCATTTTATTGTATTTCTTTTTATTTATTTTTTTGGTTTTTTGCTTAATTAAAATTAAAATACAAATTAAAGAAAAAAAAAACCAAAACACATTTTTAAATTTTCCATATATCTCACACACTCAATTCCTTAACTTTGATGTCGTCATCTAGTTTATTTTGACTATTTGCAAAATTAATTTGCACATTTAGATGGCGAACCACATTCGAACCATCAATAGATCATCATCATCATCATCATCATCATCATCATCGTCGTCGTCGTTCACAAACTGTGTCAATAGCCGCATTTCTATGACTTCTTTGTGAATAAAAAATATTGTATTTTATAGATAAAATTGAAAAAAAAAAAAAAACAAATAATAATAATATTTTTACCACCTTTTTCTTCCGTTACGATCTATGGTCAAACATAAATTTATGATATTTTTTATTTAAGTTTGAACACACTTCACTTTGTAAGTGTAAAATGTGTTGACACTTTCCATTTTAAATATAAGAATGATGCCCTGAAGCTTCCGTCAAACTCAAAATTAAACTATTAATAACCAAAGGAAAGTCTCACCAAATTTGGATAGAAACAAAACTGTTGAAACCGTTTCTGTCACAAAATTCTCCCAACAGAACTATAGAGATAAGGTATCAGTTTAATTTCAGGTTTCTTAACTGTACATTTTTCGGTAATAAAACATTTGATGATGGGAATTAATTCACCAATGCAAGGATGCAGTTATGAAATGAATAGTTCTAACTTTTCTTGAATCTATTATTATATTTCTTATATAGATGACAATGAATGAACTTTAATTTTATAAAAATGTAACTGAAATTGAAGAGTATCTCTTCTTTGGTGTAACCAAAGCCCTTAATATTCCTTAATTATTTTAAATATATTTTCCAAATTTCGCCGCTAAAACATACTTTCTTTTCTATGCCATATAACACGAATTTGTTCGATTGTTCGTCGTAAATTCTTAGTTCAAATTGTCTATGTAAATAAACAAAGTATGGAAAGCTTTGTCTTTATTTAGAAAACCACAATAAATATTTGTTTAAAAACTATTAATCACATTAATAGATGATTCATTTTCAAGTCTTTTTAAGGAAGGAGGAAATGTTAGTCTTCGTCAAATAAATTTTTTCGCACAATAAGTAGTACCTAATAATTTTAAAGAAAGAAATCAAATTTAATACCAAGAAGTAAAAGATGATGAATAAAAACTTGTTAAAGATAATAAAATGAAGTAATACAGTAGATTACAGAATGAGTAGTGCGTCTCGGGGTTATAGAAAATAACTAAAATTCAAGTGTTTGTCTTGTGAGAAATAAATAAAATTATTGTAGACAAAGTGTCGACTACATTGACTCATTTCTTGAAATAGGATTTCCGTGACAATTTTAAAATATGAAAAACAAAAAAACGAACATTAATCAAGTGGGAATTGCTTACTCATGATTTTAAGAGCACAGTATATCCCTAGACAAAAGTCATTGACCAAGGACATGGACATTGCATTACACCATTCTGGCAACAAAACAAAATGAAAAGTTCTTTATTTATGAATCGTTTTAAGGATCGTTGGTGAGAAACAACAAGACAAACAGAAAAACACAATACAAGTTGGGTGCAGCTCAACTAGTAAAAACCAACAAGAAATATTCAGTTGAGTTGAGTTGAAGTTTACTTCGATGAAAGCCAAACAGTCACGCCACACGCGATGCATTTGGTGGCTGGCTATACTGACTGACTATATAGTCTTTTGTACGAGTATCTTAGTACAATATAATGCAGCAAAAATTGAAGTAAGTTTTCCTCAGACAAAGCATAGAGCCAATGGATGAATCTTAGCTTATGATAGGAAATGAGGAAAGTAAGAAAGAACGTTTAAGTTATTGCGTTAAAGTTAAGTTAAAGCTGACATGCAAGGTGTGCCACAGTTTGTTGCACATTCAATGCGCGCTTTCCTTTTAGTTAACAACTCGTCTTTACCTTACTTTTCTTTTTATACTTTTTATCTTTTTCTTTTGGCCAGGCCACATTATTGCAAACTTTGTTAGTTTGGTTTGTCTTATCAGAGTAAATGACGTTCACCCTTTCTCTTTCGATTCTGCCATGTTCATAATTCTCATTCTTTGCAGTATCTGAGTTTGTGTCTGAGGTGTGTCTTTAACGCTATTTTTTTTTTTTTTTTTTCTTTTAGTTATTATTGTATATTTTCATTTTTGAAAGGGTTTGGGCAAGGGCGTATCTATGGGGCGTATGTGTAATTCTGACTGAGACTGGATATGTATGCATTTTTAATTAAAGCCAATAGAACTTCATTTGGTCCATTATACTCAGATACTCATTATGTGTAACGATAATGAAGATTTATGATTGTTGTTTGTTGGAATGCTTCTAAATTTTCACGCCGGATTCGTGCATTTCTTCACACATTATGCGTTGTCGTGAGAGTATGAAGAAATGACATGATTTCACTTACTACACATGCCGATAATTGTTCTTTAGTAATGCGAAAATAAAGAAAAAAAAAAAATAACAACAGAAAAATAAAATCAAAAATCCGCTGACTATTTCTTCGGCTGGCGGCGGCGTCTTTCGAACAGGAGACGACGTCAATGACGACCAAGACACATGCTGCGACAGGCATGCAATCATAAGGCGAAAAGTAGGTGACCAGACTGATTGACTGAAAGACAGTCAGTCGAACTCATCTCATCTCATCATCATCATCATCATCATCATCATGAGCAGCAGCATCGACGGCACCGTGATGGTCAACATGATCGACTCAGATGTGATGTGAAGTGATGAGATTGTAAGATGCCAACACAACTCAACTTAACTTAACGCAACCACTGCTGTTGCTGTCTCTCATCAATTGTATGTATAAATGGAATCGTTTGTCTGCATTTTTAATACTTTGGTTTGGTTGGTTTGGCTACTGCCAAATTGACTTTCAATGTTCTTCTTTTCTTGTATTTCATTGCAAATCATCTAAGATGGTTGGCAACTATGTACTCTGGTGCTTTCTTCTTTAGATACTTTTGCTGCTTCTGATTGTTTGTGGATCTTTCTCTTTTTACGTAAACCGTCATCCAAACCAACATGATCACCATCATGATGTTGATGATATTCGTGATGATGATGATGCTAATGATAATAACGGCGATCGTGATTTGTTTTTAACTGACCATAAACAACTTTTACTGCGTAGTCCGGGAGCGCTTCTGCCTTTCTGCTTGTCTATCTATACATGATGTTGTTGTTTCGTTGTGGTTTCAGTTCTTCTGTTCATGTTACTTTAATTATAAAATTGACCAGTAAATGATGGAAGGAAAGTGCAGACCGACAAAAAATATTATTGTATTATTACTTTCAATTTAATAATGATTATACGAGTAATACATACAATATGTTTATTCTCTTCTCTTTCAGTTGGACGATGCTGCCATACAAGTTTATAAGGATGGTGATTATGGCGCCTACTTGGATCTGGAATCGTCCTTGGCAGAACAAGCTGAAGATATTGACGGTCTAAATACTAGGTGAGCTCACCTTTTTTTTTTGTTTTGTTTGTTTTGTAAAATTAGTTTAAATTAGAGATAAATGCGATCACAATCAGTGTTGAGCCGGATGTTTTTGTTTTGGTTGCCCTTTGTTGTCTTAAGAGACCGCAAATAGTGATGGCGCCAGCCACTTAATTGACGATCTATGCTCCTTTAATGGCACAAATCCAAGAGTACACAGAGTAGTAGACTTCGCATAACAATGCTTCGAGCCAAGTTATAATTATTATTAGACAATTTAACGCTTTTTATTGAGTTGTCATTCAACGCCAACGCGACGACGACGGTTCGCGATTTAAAAAGATTGTGGCGCCATGAACTAACCAACAACCGGCGGGAAGCGCACCAGACTTTGCCAAAAAAAAAAAAAATAAATAAAACTTTACACAGTGGCATTATTTTTGTATTGTACATACTAGAGTATTTGGCTTTAAACCATGTTCCATGTTGCCATTTGTTTTTATTCGGATTCATTTTTATTGCTGCAAAAGTAAAATAAAGAAATTCCACAAAGTTTTTCCATGTGAATTTTCTATAATAATTGATTTATTGTTGTTGGCCATTCACTCATCCAATCCAATCCAATCCAATCCAATCCACTCACTTACTACGCAAGTTGTTAAATGAAAAGTAAAATACAATACAAAAATTGGAAAAGTTTTTCAAACTGCTGTAATATAAAAGAAATTTATCAGAATTTATGCCAAGAGACCAATGAAGAGTCAAATTGAGTTTCACTTTTTATCAAACACTCGTCTAAGACTTAAGATTCATGAATTGGCTGGCTTGCTGGCTGGCTGGCTGGCTTACAATTGAAGTGAAGCTGCTTAAAGCGGCGCACTCCATCACTTAGTCAAATTTAAACTTGGTCAATTTACCTTGAACCCATTTATTATTGTATGCAGCATGTTGTTGTTGATGTTGCTGTTGCTTTTGTAATTTATCACCAACTGATCTCGCCAGATCTGGTCTGATCGCACAACAACAAGCATAGATCGCATTAAATGGTATCCGTTGTAACCCGTTGTGGCATATTGAAGTTCGATTTTGGTTTCTGGGGCATTTAATGGGAAGATTTGCTTGCCTTCTCCCCTATGTTATCTGGCTTCAATAATATTTTGTAGTTCATGTGGGTGTTCACATGTAGTTAGATAAATTTAGCAAGTCATTAGAAGCAGCTGGTGGCAAGAAAGCGTGGCCTTTCACTTGATAGCAGTACTTATTTTGTACATAGGTTTTTATGTATTGTACGATAGTTGATGAAAAATGAATTATCACGCATACGCCGTTATTGGCTTGGAAACAAACGAAACATTTTCTTTTCTTTTTTTTTTTTTTTTGTTTTTGTTTCACAAAAACTTGGAGACTGGCAAACTGATAGACATTAATGGCAACGTCGGTCGCCAAGATAAACATTCGTTAAAATGATTGTTAACAATTCATAAAACGACATAAAGCATAAAGAAAAATGTACAGGAAACAACAACTTGATAATTCCTGGCCCCCCTCTCTCAATCTCATCACTCCCTGTTTGTCTTCATTGTCATAAAGCGTAAGTCCCCACACATTCAATCATGCGCGTAGTTAGAGCTCATGACAGCGGCGGCTGCAGCGGCAGCGCGTACGTGCAACTTGTTGCATTGCAATGTGGCATTGAGTTAATTTGCATTTAATCCGCATTGCAAAATGCTTGAGATACAAAATCCACAGTAAAAACAAAAAACTATATAAATATATAAAAAGTTAACGATAACGAAACGAAGGAAAAATAAAGAGGGAGAGAGAGAGAGAGAGAAAAAACCCAGAAGAAATGAATTTAGTTTAGTTTGCTTGCGGCCATTTGCATTTCTTCATCTTTAAAACGTGATGTCATGAAATATGCAACTATGTTAAAGGGTCTGCTGGGTCTGGACTGGAGCAGGCTCATTCACTCACAAAGACTCCTCACATATCATAGATGGGACGGGAATGAGAAGAAGAAGTTGCTGTTAAAATTATAAATGTCGCTAGCAGTAGTGAGTAAGTCAAATTTATGGATGATGTGGAATGGGAGTGGAGTGGAGGGCAATGTTAGATGTCGCCGACATGCAAATTATTGTTGCAAGAGCGACGTGTGCGCATGTGTATCATGTACTCGAGTGAGTGTGTTGCAGCAATATCAAGATTACGGTAACGATAGAGTCAACTATAACAACCAGCCAAACAAAGACGACAACGACGACAAACGCTGATTGTCAAGCTCTTGAGGAGATCCTGGACTTCTTTCTAAAAACTAAAAACTTTATGTACAACGTGCCAGGTTTAGAAGTACTCAAGTTTAAGTATGCAAAGCAGCCTGCCGTTCTATTTAAATCATCTGGCTGTTAGTTAGGGCAGACCAGAGACTTGATCTTGTACTATTGTACAATGAGTAAAAATAGACGACGATGACGACTTAAAATGTCAGCAATTTGGTTTAGTCGGTGCAAGCGGCGCCAGGAATTTTAATGTGGTTTAAAGGCAGTTAGGCATTTAATGCTGATTTTAGTTATTAAGGGTTATCATACTTATGTATGTTTAAAAAGAATGATGAATGTTGAAGGAGGGAAGGAACAAAGGCAGGAAAAAGTAAAGCTAATTTTTATTATAATAATTGATTAATATATGTATGAATACTTTCGAGTTCGTTGCTTTCTTAAACACAATTCTTATGATAGAAATATGGTTAATTCCATAGCCATACTTAGAACTCTTAACTTTCGACTCAATTGAAAACCTTTCTCTTTCTTACCAATAAATTGAAACGAACCGAACCAAACAGAACAATTCATTCATGGTGCATTAGTCATGCACTCACATTCGCTCCTCAAGTCACGTCTCTCACACCGTCTTCTTCTCCTCCTTTACTCTATATTTTTACAATACCATATGCAAATCAGGTGTGCCCTATGACGACGACTGACTGCGTCGATCTGTAGCACGACACCAAGACAGCTGAGAGTTCGAGAGCTACCAGTACGAATGAATAATGAACTCAACAAAGTTACCTTTAGCACCATAAAATAAAAGGAGTATTGTACTATGTAGAGAAGTACGAGTAAAACTCGCAATCATTCTTGGTCTGCTTTGCTTTGTTCTGGCCTGGCCTGGTCTGGTCTAGTCTAGTCTAGTGTGGTAGTATGGTATTGTAATATGATGGTATGTGCCCTGTTAGTCTGTTTGTTCAAATGTCTGTCCGACTGTCATTTCATTATGAATTCTTGGGTGAGCTTAGTTTCGTGACTCTACACACATACACACTCTCTCTCTCTCCTCACTCTGTCTCTCTCTTCGTGTGAATCGTTCATAGTTCATTTTCAATTAACTCGGCTTTTATTCGTAGTGCTATAGGTCTGTGTCTTTTGGTTGAGCCGTCGTTTATTATTATTACATTTATTATTATGCAGTACGTCAAGATACCATACTCATAGCCACAGCAATAAGCCAAGCCAAGTCCAAGTCGTGGCAAACCAAGTCAAGTCAGCCTGCCAGTCACTCAATCGCTTGAACATTCGTTCAAATTTTCTTAGACTCCAGTCCATCTGTTGCTCTCTGTGTGCGTCTTTTCAATCATTATACTACATTTGTTCTTAAGTGGTCAATGAACTATGCCATGATTCTTGTTCAATATATTAATATCATTTATTGTTGTTAGCATGATTCTGCTAATAAAATGAAGTAGTTCATATCAAAATAATTATTCTATATCTCTTAAATCTCTCTCTCTCTCTCTTATTACAGTCGCAAAAATTCATTGGTTGTGCGGACTCAGCTCAGTGTAAGAGTACATGCGATTATTGGTGAGTATAGTGTGATATACTTAAGGCGTTCTTAAAGTGTCAACAGATCAACTATTAATAAGTAAATATTGAAATCATTACGAATTTTTATACTTACCAAAAATATTGTATTTCCCACAGAGAAATTATTATCTGCTGAGGGTAGTGATTTGCGTCGAGCGCTTTTTTCATTGAAGCAAGTCTTTCAGGAGGACAAGGATCTTGTACATGCCTTTGTGGCTCTTGGAGGTCTTAATTGCCTAGTACGCGTGGGCAATGGTGCTGATCAGAATTATCAAAATTATATACTACGTGCCTTAGGACAGGTAAAACTATTGAAAGTTTCTTTTTCTCCTTTCAAATATTGAGTAACTCATCTCTGTTCCTTCATACATGACGTATTCTTGATAGGTTATGTTGTATGTAGATGGCATGAATGGCGTCATGAAGCATGAACCCACAATGCAATGGCTTTACTCACTCATCGCTTCTAACTATCGTTCTGTGGTAAAAACTGCACTCAAGCTTCTGTTGGTCTTTGTCGAGTATGCGGAGACAAATTGTTATGCGCTAGTGAATGCCATACACGCAGTAGATAAATCACAAGGCACGCAGCCGTGGTCAAACATTATGAGGTGTGTACTAATGGTACCATTAAATGTACACTTTAATCATTACTTGTCTTTCATCTTCATATGCAGACTGCTTAAAGATTATGACAATGCTGATGCTGAGTTGGTCATCTATGCCACATCGTTGATAAACAAAACACTTGCCGGTCTCAATGATCAGGATAGCTTCTATGATGAAAGTGATTTGCTTGAACAGCAAGGCATGGAATCGGTAATACAACGTTATATGTCCAAGCCAGGTACAGATTTGGATCTATTGGATCAACTACAGCTTTATGAGGCGGTCCTGAAGTGAGTTTTATTAGTCACATTACATTACATTGCAATAGTCTTAACTGTTTTTTTTTTAAATATTGTGTCTCATGCAGATTTGAGGACGGAGAATCTGATGGCCAACGGTTACCTGAGAACTCTGTACGAAAAACACAACGCTATCGTCCTGGCGCTAATACCACCGAGCGTCGGAAGTCGCGGCGTCATAGCACCGATAATAGCCCCTCGGTTATTACGAAAGTGTTGCCTTCACCAAAACGTCTGACGCCTACACATCCGACACTCGATGAGGATAGCTCCGGTTCGACAAATTCGACCGAGTTCAGCGGCGGTCTCTTCCAAGATAAGAAACGTATGTGACTGCAAATCTGTTTATGATGAAATACTTACTAATATGAATTTACTTCGCATTTAGCACGCGATGCTGCTGGTGTGACACCAGGCTTGAGACGTCGCCGTGAGCGCGCTGAACGTCATAAAAGTTTCCTCAAAGAGCAACAAGAAGCTGCAGCAAATGGTATTTTTGCTGCGCTCGAGAAACGTGAGGGATTGGGTATGTAATTAGCCCTGGGAACAGGACTTTCAATGTCGCTTTAAATGCCGCCTATAAATATGCAACTAACTCCAATTTATTTATTTTTGTTACTTTTTCTCTTTCTCCTGGCTAATCTCAAATCTAAAACAAACAAACCAATCATCCATATGTGTGTTGCGTCTTGTTCAATCGTTCACTCACTTGCGCCCAAAAAAAAAAACTCATGAACACTAACCACAATCAATCAACCAATTCAATTCAAATCAATTTAAATTAAACAAACTCAATTAAATGCAAAATGATCATAAATCAGGACAAATTGTCACTGCCATACCAGCGACCATACAAAGTGGTGGTGATAGTCCACCGGATTCATTGCAATCGCTTACAAATGAAAACATAGCAACCATTAGTAACCACAACAACAACAACAACATCTCAACTAGCATTGCCACTAACATCAACACCAACAACACCAACAACAACAACAATGCTACAACAACGACAACAAACATGCCTGCTTCTTTGAACATCAACAATTTGAATCTGAACCAAATCCAAAACAATAACAGCATCACCGCCAATAACCAAAGCAATATGATGTTGTTGAGCCCCACAAAGCAGTTGCTGACCAGCAGTAACAGCATCTCGATTATCAACAATAGTTTCGATAAGACCACCAATAGCAACAACAACAATTCAAACTCCGCCAATGAGTTCCTTACCAAGAAGAATTTATTCCGTGAACGCAACGCAACTGTGATCAATGGCATCATGAAGAATATTCAACAAACCGATTGTGCCTACAAGAAATATGAGAATGATGCGAATCGCTTGAACAATTTCTATAGTCAGTTGAATCAATCACCAAAGCAACAACAACAACAACAACAGCCACAGACCCAATCTCAATTGCAGGCGCCAAATCAATTAAATAGGCCACAACTTGCAGTCGCTGCAGTGATAAGTCCAAAAAAGACTCTAAATAACTTTGATTTTTCGACACCTATAAGAGAGTCTGACGCATCATTGGCAGCAGTTGAGAGTCCTGTGTCTGCAAAGCTATTGGATTCACCACTTTCATTAGATGATGTCTCCACTTGTTCACCCAGTAGTCCCTTGAGTCCGATAGCACCGGAAATAGAAACACCAAATTTTATAACGCCAAACACCACTTTTGCAACATCACCGACAAAAATAGTGAAACCAGAAGAAAAGAGTCCAACAAAATCGGTGCCACCACCGCCTCCACCTCCACCGCCACCACCAGATTGGTTGCGTTGGGGTCTTAATTTGCCTGCTCTACATCAACAACAAATTCCAATACAAATCAACACTAATATGTTCCCCAATAACCAAGAACAACAACATCATCAACAAAAACCAGAACCTATAGATGCTGATATCTCAGAGTTAAGTGTTGTTGATAATCCTTTGCAGATTACTGGTAAGTAGTCGCTATCAGGGCATAACATTTGTACTTATCGCTACTGCGCTTTCGCAGTCATCCTCTCTCTCTCTCATTTGCTTATTGTCGTTCATACGAGTATAATACTTAAGTTTTTTTCTTAAAAACAAAACAAAACATGTTTCCAATGCTGAATAATTAATAATGTAAATCACTTTTGAATTTTGATAGAATCGGATAATGAGGAGAAGAAATTGTTACTGCAACTGAAACGTGATAACACCGTCAAAGACTTAACACAGAAACTCACTAATATACCCTTGAGTCCAACTCAAATGGATGCCGAACAGAATAAGAATCGCATTTGTGGTGATATGTCGGGACTCATTTCAAAAGCCAAAGAAGGACTAGCAAAGAGCAAAAGCAAAGGAGAAATGTCTCGGTGAGTATTTTGATTTATCCAAATTTTATTCAGAAAGATAAATCATTTAAGCATATTTGGGTGCGTATTTCTCATAAACGGCAATGTAAGCTTTCTTAGCATCATCTTGTTTGGTACCCTTTTGCTTATTCCATGCTGCCCACTTAGCCTTAGCCTTTGCATCATCTCCATTTGGTTCGGGAACATTCACATCCCCAACAGTAGCTTGCTTATAGAGTCCATAGAATTCCAAATAGTCTTCATCGGTTGGTTTCTTGGTGAAGGCCTTGGCTTTTTCGCATGCAGTGGTGAACTGCAAAGTCAATATGCTTGTATGTTAGTATTCCAATATGGAGCCACTTGTATGTACTTACATCCATGTTATAGAAATTTTCAATACTTTATCACAACCTTCTTTCAATGGTAAAATGGTAATGAATGAATGAGTCTTTCCTAAGAGCTCTTTATACAATAAGTACTTGTACTACTTATAAACGCAACATGGGATCGGTAAGCTATGTTACTGACAAGCCCCAAAAATAGAATCCGATTATATTGATATCTACAAGTAAAATATTTGGGTGAAACTCTAAGTAGATTTGAGTAATCGATTATTATCACTGAAAATTAGTCATTAGGCAAATAATTCCATTGATAATTTAATTATCTACTTACTTTCGATTTGCTTCAAGAAATTAAGAAAACTGTATAATTTATATTAATTTTCAGTTCCTCAAGCGTCGATCAGGAATTGAAAAAATCAGATCCCAAAAAATCTGAGAATGAATTACAATGGGAGGAACTCGTACGCAATATGTCGCGTCCATTGAACTTATGTGACCTCGATTTTACCGATTTGAATTCAGAGGATGAAAAGGATGTAATGGCACCGCGTGGCCTAAGCGTTGGCATACCACCACCGCCGCCGCCACTTGGCGTTTTGCCGCCACCAATGATGCCAAATCATATAGTTTGTCCACCGCCGAGTCTGATGCCACCGCCTATGTTTAGCTATAGTGGATATGGCAATACAAGTCTGACAAATAGCGTAAATAGTTCGCTGAATGGTTCAATCAATGGTGATTTGGGCATGAATACAATTAAGAAAAACAAGAAAACAGTAAGTGACAATAAGATAGGCTAACCTCTATATTCTACATGAGCTTCTCCTTGCAGGTCAAACTCTTTTGGAAGGAAGTGCGTGAAGACTTGATACCCGTCACTGTGGGCAAAACTATCTGGGATGAGCTACCAAATGCAAATGTGGATACACAGAAACTCGAACATTTGTTCGAATCGCGCGCCAAAGATCTTATGACAAAGGTGTGTATTCAAATTATGATAGACTCGTATTCGTATAACAAATTGTTTTGGAAACTAATATGGGCTTAAGGTCTCAAATGAATCAAAGAATGATGAATGAATGAATGTCAATAAACCTTAAAGGATTTAGGTCTAAGTACATACATACATATATGTTTTGCGATTGATCGAAATCTTTTATATATTTTTTGTATTTTTCTCCAAAATATATTTTTATTTTTTTTTTACCAATCTACTATATATGTCAACGGATGTTTGCGGATATATCTCCCTCTATCTACATATATGTTTTGTTCAATTAAACAAACCACAAATAATAAAACAAATAAAAAACAAAAAAAAAAAAAATAAAATAAAATTGTTATTAAATGTTTTTCAACTCCATCACAGGAGGTGAGTGCATCAGAATATACAATAAAATTTTGATATGTTTAACTGTTGGTGTTGGTTGTTCTTCTCACTATCCAAACTGTATCTGTATTCTCTATACCTTCATATACAATTGAGCACAGAAAAACACTCATGCACACACGCACATTTTCCATAGATTTGTGTTTAACTGTATTCACATATACTGAGTACAATCCTTGTATGTATTTTTATGTGTCACTAAAAGATCTCAACTCAAGTCCTCCTCCAAGTCTCATTATTGATGTTCTGTAGACTGAAGATTCTTTTCTTACTAAGAATCCATTTCCATTTTTCTAAACTATACTCACTTGTATTTCTCATGCGAATCTTTCAATCTCATGCACTCTGAAGATCTCATCTCTTTTTTTGTTTCATCTTTATACTAATCCATTAACGTCGCAATTACAGAAACAACAAGAACTTAACAAAAGCAAGGAAGTCATTGTGCTCGATCATAAACGTTCCAATGCAATAAACATTGCCATGACGAAATTGCCACCGCCACGCGCCATTAAGGCGGCCATTTTGAAGATGGATGCAACTGTGGTCACACGTGAAGGCATTGACAAGCTATTGAATATGTTGCCAACAGATGAGGAACGTGGCAAGATACAAGAGGCACAAATGTTAAACCCCGAGCTGCCTTTGGGTAGCGCTGAACAATTTCTACTCACATTGGCTTCTATCTCTGAATTGGGTGCCAGGTTGAAGTTGTGGGCTTTCCGTTTGGATTTCGATTATAGTGAGGTGTGATTTGCCTTAGACATTGAGTTGCTTAAATCGTTTAATAAATCGTTGATTTATTGCAGAAAGAAATTGCTGAGCCTTTGATGGATCTAAAGCAAGGCATTGAAATCCTACGCAACAATAGAACATTTCGCTGTATACTTTCGACTTTGCTCGGGGTGGGCATCTTTCTAAATGGAGCACCTGTGAAGGGATTCCAGATTGAGTATCTTGCTAAGGTTAGCCTACAACTTTCTTCTCTAAAGGTATTGAATAATTATTTTTCCATTGTTATTTTTTTTTAGGTGCCCGAAGTCAAGGATACCGTGCACAAGCATTCGCTACTTCACCATCTCTGTCATATGGTCATGGAATCTGGTACAGAAACCACAGATCTCTATTCAGAAATTGGACCAATTACTCGCGCCTCCAAGGCTGATTTCACCGATTTGGCACACAATTTAACACAACTCGAATCTGAGTGCAAAGCATCATGGGATCGTTTGAAACTTATTGCAAAACACGATTGTCCGCCGCCATTGAAGCAAAAGTTGGTTGATTTCTTGGCAGACTGTGCGGAGCGGATAATAATATTACAGATTGTGCATCGTCGTGTCATGAATCGCTATCGCAAGTTCCTTTTATGGCTAGGCATACCACAACACAGTGTCACAGAATCACGTCCTAATGAATTCTGTCGTATTTTGTCAGAGTTCGCATTGGAGTATCGCACAACCCGCGAACGTGTCCAACAGCAGCTCGAGAAGAAAGCCAATCATCGTGAGCGCAATAAGACGCGTGGTAAGTTGATTATTGACATGGCCAAATTCAAGACCAAAGAGGATCGCGCTGATGCAGAGTTAAAGTAAGTGTTAATAGATTTATAGAGAAACTTTATCTTAAATTGTAACATTTTAGGGAGCTTCTTGGCACACCCAATATGGATAACACTGATGGCACTTTGACTTGGCGTCGTCGTCGTGCGGAACAATTGCGCTCGCCTATTGCACGCCAAAGCGAGGAGAATTTCACAGATGGCGATGATGAGATACTCGAGTCCTTAGTAAAGACTGCAACGAAGGCACCCGGTACACGTACCACGCCTCGTGAGCGTAAGCGTACGCGTCATGCGGATCGCAAGTCGTGTAAGTATTAGACACCAAATGTGTATTGTAAAGTTAAGGCAAATCCTTCTACTCGGATTTTAATGGCAGGTGTTGGTTTTACTTCTTTATTTTTGGAAACAGCGCGCTATATATATTATGCATAATAATGCAGATAAGCCCGATTTACACTACATACGAGTACTATGATAGTTGGTAACTCAACAGACACTCACTCACACATATGTACAACCACACCTATACCTACACCTTAAACCTTAAAACTACGCACATGTCCTTGCACCACAACAAAAATACACGAAATTCAAAATTTATGCCAAATGCGTTCAAATACTGACACTGAATCCACTCTCACGGTTTAAAAAAAAAAAAAAAGAAAAGGTTTTCTTCACTTTTTGGGTTTTGTTTTTCAAATAATCACATTTCAGTTTTCTGCTTTTGCTCTATTTGGTTTTAATGATTGACATTTAGTTTTCCAATTGGTTTTTATTTTCCAATTAATTATTGTTTTTTTTTTTTTATTCTAATTTATTACATTTTCATTAAAACAAAAAATAAAAATGATAATCGAACTGAAAAATAAAATAATCCAAAATCATCATCACATCCTAAATCAATCGTTAATCGAGAGAAGTGAAGCGATCTCGTACTCGCGAAGGATTCACTGTTGAAAGGGCACCATCACCGTAAAGAAACATATCCGAATTAGGATTTTTGGTTAGTGATTCTATTTGATTTTTTTTTTTTGTTTTTTTTTTATTGTTTGATTTTTGAAAACATTCAAATTAAAAATTATAATAATGCATGCATGACATGGTTTTACTAAAAATCATCTCTACTCAATTCCTTGGGAAGCATTAAATATTTGATGCGATGAATCTGTTTATTGTTTGTTATTGTTCCTTTGATTTCCAAATCTTAGCATGTTCCTTCAGAAGAAGTTTACTAACAGAACTAAATATTTTATTATACAATAAGTATAAATGCTTTCTTCCCATAACCCAACCCAATTTATCATACTTAGAATTCATCAGAAGCTTTTGTTAATTTCTAATTTTGATTACTAATTTCAGTACGTCGTACACTTAAGAATGGTTTAACGGATGAAGAGAAGCAACATGTGGCAGCCTTAATACAAACCTATTAGTTGAACGAAGACCCAAGCTATCGCTAGCTATGTGATCCCAACTACTCGTAGTAATCCCCAATTAGAGAGAGACTGAAAAATGATGAATCGGCGGCAGCAAGACATCCTATATAACATAAATTAGCAAGACGATCTCACCTGACCACAGAAGGACCAAATAAGATCCAGATAATGTAAACCAGTGATTAAATAGCAAAAGCAGCGTCGTATCCGACCAACGAAATTATGGAACTCCCTCTTCCCTCAGTTCCCTTAGTTAGAGAATCAAGCTGTCAAAAGATCCTAACTGTCGATGTTTTATTTAACATAATTTTTTTGTTTTTTAAAGTATTAATCCTACAAAAAAAAAAAAAAAAAAAAAACGAAAATGATGAATACTGATCTTAATAATAAATAATGATGATCACGATTCGGATAATGATGATGATATATGATGCGATATAATAATGATACTGCAAAGATATTCATGTATAATGTATCTAAATACTATACAACCTTAATTAATGTATTTAGTTATACTTTTATTATAATTTGTATTATCGTTTATAAGCCTTAATAGCTTTTGAATTTAAGTTTGTTAGAATTTTGTTTATTTTTGATTTCTGTGACTACAAAATACTATTATTTTTGTTAAATTATCTATTATTTTTTATAATAATTTGTATGTGAAAATTTGATAATTAATCTCTTTAAACTATTCGAAGATATGTGTAAATTAGGCATATTTTTAATTAATAATT
The DNA here is from genome assembly GCA_037043295.1 of Amiota minor. Classification (NCBI taxonomy): domain Eukaryota; kingdom Metazoa; phylum Arthropoda; class Insecta; order Diptera; family Drosophilidae; genus Amiota; species Amiota minor. Next base: position 5,578,181 of record JBAMAW010002187.1, on the reverse strand, counting down.
ATATACAAACAATATTATATGCAATAAAATAAAATTCAAAAAAAAAATTTCAATTTGTTAACAATGCAATCAAGGCACATGTAGCAATACAATATTGGCATTGCAACTATTTTGCTCTATGTCACAAGGGTTTGCTTAGTCTTTACGCCTGTATCGTTTTGGTCATTTTAAATGGAGAAACGGGGTACGTATTACAACAAATTTCATATTGTTGTTGGAAAATTTTTTCTTTAAAAATGACCAAATTCGAAATATTTGGCATTGCAACTGTTTCAAAAGATTCTGATTGTTGGTTTGTGTCTTAACTAAATACTACCAGGGTGGCATCATTACACTTTGAAAGAAGCATAAAAGTATGCAATATTTTATTATCGTCACTTCATTTCTCATACTCACGTCAGAAAGGTCATGTCTTTGAACCTTTTGTTTTTTTTTTTGGTCATTTATTGGTTATGAATCAGAAATCATTAAAATAGAAAAACGGGACAAGTAGTATGACAACACTTTCCATTTACTGCAATACATGACCAAACTCGAAATATTTGCTCTAAGTTACCATAGTTTTGCCTTAAACATAGGACAATTTCGTAGTTAATCAATTATTTGAATTTGAAAATTGTCTAAATGTAGTTTCATGGAAAAATGAAAATAAAAGGAAGTTTTTTTTTTGCTTTGCTTGCTTAATGTCCATTGCAAAGTCTGTCACTGTCTATTTTCGTGTTAATTGAGCTAATTAATGAAAAATAAAATAAATCTGTTCACCCTACCGCTATCCAGTTGGTTTCATTATCAGGTTGTCAAATTGCTGACTGGGTCAGTGGCATGAAGGCATTTCATTCAAAGATATTGTTAATGATGAAGTGTCAAAGATTATATTTGTAACCTCTTGCTGCGCATTTCACGGCGCCTAGTATTCTTTTTGCATTTTAACTTTGGTTAGTCTGACTTTTTTTTTATTTTATTTACACACATATTTTCTTTCTCTTTGAATGGACATGCTTTTGGCGAAATGGGTTAGTTATACTACTTTCTCTCTATAGTGAAAAACGAGATCATAAGAATTTCAAGAATTACATTTATCCCAATATTTAAAGTTGATTCTTGTGAATCAATCAATTAAAAATTTTTCCAGGTAATAAAATTGTCTTTTCAGACCAAGAACACAACTTTTCCTTTCTAGCAAGAAAAAGTCTTCTTATCTTCAATTCATAGAATTCTTTTTCATTTCCATTAGTTTACCTGCCTACGTCATGAAATCACATAATGTAATGATCGAATCAAGTTCATTTGATATGTTTTACTTCTCATCAAGGATGAAGAAGAGAAGGATAGAGAGTGCAAAGTAGTTATTATTGTAACAAATTTGTAATAAAGTTTATTTAAATTATCCTTACATCATCATCTCATTCTTCTTTCCGTAAATTTTTCATTTCATTCAAACAAAGATACGCACTTGCACACACATACACACACACACACACACTAACATTTCATACTGTTTATAAACTAAAAACCATTTGTGCATGGTTGCTGTACATAATCCAAGCAAAAGCCTCGATTATCAATGTCCGTGGGTGCTTCGACGCCATCCGTGTGAAAGTGAAGCCGAAAAGGACGAACACTTGCTGTGTGGATACAAAATACAGAAATGAATCTAGTTGCATAGAAGAATTGCACCAAATCATTTACTTACTTTGAACTGTTCTTGCTAGAGTACCAACCTCAGCACTAAATGTACCACCGCAGACGCGATCCTCGCAAGCAGCAACCGCCGGTACGCGGTCTGCAGAGCGAATGCAACCCATTAAGAGCCAATCATTGATGCAGGCATTCTGCGCTACTTGTGTGCCACCACCCACCATGGTGCCCGTGGGATTATTTGAATTTCCAGAAATCGTAAATGAACGTGAACGATTATTTTCCAGATCAGGACAAGCATTATACTGTATACCACAGAAATTACGTTCAGTGCGTATGCAAATGCTATAGTCCTGATTGGAGAGTTGCCTCCCAGTCAAGGCATTGAAATTGAAACTACGCACACGTCCACTAATCGTTGTATAGTACTGCAAACATCCCTGATCAACGCGACTTATGCTTCCACAATGAATTTGGGTGACGCGTATGCGCCATAAACGTGGGAAACTACCGCTTGTAATGACAGAGAGTACAATGGGATTGCTTTGGCCTAGACCAGCATCGATGTACACTAAATGTAGAACATAAATATTAATTCCCAAAATTAGTGATTCAAACATGTATACGCACTGTGATCTCCTGAAGAGCTGCCACATATTGTCGGTGTTGGACTGCCGCCAGACACAAGTAACTGATCCTGATTACACAAATGATTCGCTGGCTCTGGCGGAGCCACAGAAAACATATCAAGATCAAGTCTATAAAAGTCAAGACCCAGTTAGTTTTTCAAAATTTAACAAGAAAGGCACAGTTAATCTATTTACCTTAGTTGACAAATATCAGGATGTAGTTTCTGTACAGTTACCTGACAACTGCCAGTCCCATCGAAGACATCAGGATGGTTTGGATTTACAAAGTAAGTCGAATTCTCACGTATTATGCCGCCACAGGTTTGTAGAACTGTGTACATAAGTAAAAATAGCTGAGAGTTACTTTGATGGGTGATCAGTTCTAAAAGAACTTACAAATACAGCAAACTCCATAGCCACCGCCACAAGGACCTGCTGGTATGCCATGACGCAATATACAATCCTTATTCTGTAAACAATTGCCCACTTCTCCAGAGGGTGCATTACAAGTACCGGGTCCAATAGGCACTACTGTGAAAATGGGCAGAACTGAAATGATTTTTTCTTGTTATTCAATTAGAAATCAGAATCGATTTGAGATTTTAATTTAAGTCATGGTCCACAAACACTAATTTTTTAGACACAATTAGATTGGAGTATTGTGATTCCCCTCTTCTGTTCTTAAAAGGAATAATTGGATCTAGAAAAAGAGTCTCGCTAGTCACAATTAACTGCCCATCTTTGACTTTAAATTGATTATTTTTCTTTAGCTTTCACACTCATCACTTGAGCCATCATTTTGTGATATTTATTGATTCCCAATATTGGTATACACTTTTAATAAAACAAAAATAAGAATGGTATTAAATCCACACCTACACCTTAAATCCCGAGTTGGTGGTGATAACCATTTGTTACCGAAGATCATTTCACGCCAAGACGACATAGTATTTTGTGTTTTACATGTGACAATCGCAAAGAAATACACTAAAACACTCAACTGTAGCATATTTTTAATATTAGTCCTCCCTTTCATCCTTACTGGGATATACGAAATTTATGATGAGAAACCGCTTTAATATTATCACCGAGGAAGAAAAGATCAGCTCAACCGGGTATTATGAACTGCACGCGTTTCGATGTCAGACGTGAATGTGTCGCAGGCGCAACAAATGCGACAATTTATGGGAAATAACCAAGCCACAAAGTGGTGGGAAAAGGTTTAATGACCGTTTGTGGGTGTGTTGGATGTATGGAATGGGGCTTGGGAGATGGCGCTTGAGTGAGTTTACCGACATGGAAGTGTCGGTATTTGTTGTGAATTTGTCGCTTTTTAATTTTACAAAAAAGGGAATTTAACAAAATATTAACAACGACAACATCATCATCATCATCAGCAGCAGTAGCAGCAGCAACAGTGGTAAAGTGCTGTAAAACAATTAGTTTCGCTACAATTAAATAAATGCATCAACAACAACAACAACAACAACAACAACAAGAACACCAGACACCAAGTGGTGTCAATGATGATGATGATGATAATGAGGCAGGGTAGGTGGCACTAGCAACTTTATGACAAGTGAATATCTCGCAATTGAAAACTATAGATTAACTCAAAATATTTTATTCAAAAAATTATCATTAATAATTTCATCATTTTGATGCCAACATTCCCCATGCCCCATGGAAAACACATTCCATTTCCTCTCATATTTCTCGGGAAGCTCACCTAAGCGCAGCAAATTAAACGAATTGAGTAACTGGAATAAAAGTAACAACTTTGACTATACAATAATTTTATTCAAATTAAAATATCAAAAAATTATGTTATGTCATCAAAAGCTTCACCAAAAATCATTCATCGATTACCTTATTAACACACATTTGACTTGATGTAAGTGATGATGATAATGATGAAATATAAAAGCAACGGAAATCAGGTCAATGTTAATATTATTGTAATTAAATTAAATATATGCGAGTTAATTTGGGAACGCTTTTTTACGGGGGCGTTTCAAGATCACATTCTGGTTGCGTACATTCATCGACACAAATTAATCCTGTCGAGGTATTGCACACCATGCCATTGGGACAAGTTCCAATGTTGCGAGTCACCTCAGATTTATTACACTGGGCATACTGAGTGCGACTTATGCAGACAAATGGTTTATCTGTGCATGTGCCACATTGAACCGTGGTCACCTCGCAAGCTGGAGTAAAGCTACCACGATCAATGCAGATACGATTCAATGAAGTACAAACCATATCCGGAGGGCAGTTGAAAATAGAATTACGATCTTGTGGTCGCTCGCCATTTATGCAAAGCTGGAATGCTGTTTCGTTTAGACATAAGGCCTGATTCGTCATACAAGTGTTGCAGGCAGCATTGACTCCACTACGAGAGATGAGGCAGAATAGAACTACCAATGTAAGACTCTAGAAGAGAAGATCAAGATATGAATCTTATATATACTTAGGAATATTTCAGTCAAAACTTACCACAATATTATTTTGGGATTCCATATTACTTCTACTCTCCGTCACAAGTTCTCTATGTTACTGAATCACTTCAAGGCATCTTATTCACTTTTATATCAAGAATATCGTAATTTGTTTGTACTCCAATAGATAAAATCTATTATCAAATTATGTATTCCTTACCCTTATAAGATAAAGTTATCAGAATGAAGGCATATCAGGGTCAAACATAATACCTTGTTAGCCATTGTGCTTCTATGTTTCTGAGCTTTTCTAAGAATAAATCAATATTTACCTTTTTTATCTGTTCAACTATAAAGTGAGATAAGACATGAGATCTTCATGTTAGTTTATAAAGTTAGATCAGAATCATGAGACTCCGCATTCACAAAATTGTATTACAAGACATAAGTAAAATAAGGAAGAATCCAAATTAACGATGAGTGTAAGTTCTACAATAATAACGATCATTTCGTATATTTTTATAACACTTACTCCACGTTCCAATAGACCCTTCTCCGACTACTGACTCTCCTATTGGCAACGCTTCTCTTCTATATCTCTGTTAGTGATGCTGCTTGTGATGAATGCTATAGTGCCCATGCCTGCATCGGTCGTAATCAATTTCAAGTTTGTACGAATGGTGTAAGAAATACAAACCAAAACTTTACTTGTCCATCGGAAACTGAAGTCTGCACTAGATATGGCCAGATTTGCTTCGAAGAGGGTGGCTCAATTACACCTGCTTGTGGTGATGTCACTAAGTGTGCGGACTGTGCCAGTGTTGATGATGGTGGCTTTGCTTGTGTAAGTCGGACAACGTTCAGGCAATGCTTCAATGGCGAACCCTACGGCAATGTGGGCAGTTGTCCCGATACATTTTTGTGTAGCATAGAAGGTGCTAAGATCAGTCAACCATGTGTGAGTCATTGTAATGCAAATGTAGAAAATGATATTTGTGATCGAAATGCAGACGATGATAACAACACTGGCACAGCTACGACAATTGCCACACCTACTACAATTGCCACACCTACTACAATTGCCACGCCTACTACAACCACGCCAGGAACTGGAACGTGTTCCGGCGGCACAGGACGCTATGCTCACTCAAATGATACCGTTTGCACAAGTTATATTTATTGCTATTGGCAAGGGGGTGTCATTCGAAGTGCCGATAGAAATTGCCCAACAAGTAATCCCTATTTCAATGCATCTTCAACGACTTGTGGTACAATGAAACCTACAAGACCTGGCTGTATTTAATGGGGATTTTTAGTTATTAATGGAAAAAGATTTTATAATAATTTAGTTAAATAAATAAAGTTGTACTCGTATATCAACATAACTAAATTTTGGATTTTAAATTAATTTCACTAATGTTGATGAATGATTCACACTTTCTTTTGGTCTGTTGGTATAACCAATTTGCAGATGCCACAATACACAAAATGGGACTTGTCAAAGAAGTCAAAACAAAAAGTTTCATTTATAGATCTGTAGACAGTCAGTGAACTTACTAAAGTGCTCTCTCTCTCTCTCTCTCTCTCTCTCTCTCTCAACTTTCCTATCTAAGTACATTCTCTTGATATTATTTTTGAGTTCTTTTTGTCCCTGACTTATTTACTGAAATCTTCTCTTACTTACTCTTATTTAAGCTTTCTGAAAAAGTGGGGGGGGGAGGATCTGGGGATGGGTTTCATCATGAAATGAAGATATCTTATAAACAAAATAGATTATTAAAGAATATATGTGTATGTCGTGATTCTTTTATGATTTTAGGTCTCATTTAACTGAATTTTCTTTGTAAATGTTTACTCAATAAAAGAAAAGAACAAATAAATAAATTAGCACCTAAAAATATAAAATCAACACCAACATGAAATCTCACTAAAAGCTACTGTGGCGCATGCTAATTCAGAAGGCCATCCATCTGCCATGTCTTGAAGTTAGTTGATTTATATCGCGCATACCGTACGGAACCTTTACGGAGTGAGAACTATAATCTTGATTAGCATATTGTATCATGATGATAGTTGGAAAAACAATGAAATTTTTGCAAGTATGGTCTTGAACCCAATTTAATTAGTGTCTCATAATTTGAAGGTTCTTTTTACTGTTTTATTTCTATTACGTCAGCTCATTATTTTGGGGGTCTTAGTATTCTACGTCGTGGATATCAAAGGTGAATGCAATGTCTGTCAAACGAATCAGGTGGCCTGTATTAATTCCACATCCTTTTACTTATGTTTTGGTGGTAAGTATTCATTCATACATGATGATAAAGTGATGGAATTGCCAATGAGTTTATTTTTCCTCACAGAAAACACACCCAATACGGAACGCCTTTATCACTGTAGAGATGGTTTCGATTGCACTAGTTTGGATGCCATCTGTGTTCAAACAAGTAGCCAACGTCAGCCCAGTTGTGGCGATACCTCACAATGTGGTCTCTGCAGTGCACAACGGAATTATCTCTTTGCCTGTCAAAGTCGCTCGTCATTTCAAATGTGCTACGGAGCAGTGCGTCCCAGTGGACAATTAGGTTATTGCCCGGCTGGGTATGTTTGCGATGCAAGCACTGATGCCATTTGTGTGCCAAATTCAATGAGTGCCACCATAACTTGTGATATATCGGATGAATTGGTGGTCACTTCAACAGAACCAACATCGAGCTCAACAAATATGCCAAGTCCCTCAACTGAATCAAGCACCATACCGAATTCCCCAACAAGTACTACGACACCTAGCCCAGGAGGAACAACAGTAACACCCATGACAGCCATTGAGGTCTGTGAATCGGTGCGTCAAGTGGGCTTATTTCCGACAATGCCAAATGATCCTTATTGCACTAGGTAAGTTAATGGAATCTCTTCTCTGGAGTTAAAATAAATTATAGATGGTATACTTACTCACTCACTGATAGGTACATCTATTGCTACTACAAGCATGGCGTGATGCAAGCCATTGAAAGTACTTGTGCCACGGGATCATATTACAACATTGAACGAGAAGTTTGCACTATCAACAAGCCCAGCTATTGTATTTAGAAGAAGACACTTTTCTTGTTGATATTGTGAAATATTTTATAAATATATTTTTGATTCAATGGATATCAATTAAGATAAGTGTACAATGTTTAGTTTAAAATAATATTATAAAGGCGTAAGGACGCAACGGCAGCAGTGCAACGTGCGGGAAGAGTTGAACTGCATGTCTGGGTCGTACTATCGAAGTAAGTCTGTCCAGGACAAACATAGAGCTCACCGCGCCAAGTGTTATTGAGGAAATAACAATATATATATCTACAGATAAAAAAAAAAAGGATATCATAGTTAATGAAAAAGTTGGATAAAAATGATACTTACTGCCTGCAGGTTGTATTGGGATCAGTGCCGTTCGGAAAGCGTCCACGCTGTTGTATTGTAGAGCAATAAACAGTTGGATTTGTATTGGGTGCAATGGTTGTTGGTGCCAGTGTAGGTGAAGTTGTTGGTGATACTGTAGGTGAGAGTGTAGTCGTTGTTGTCACATCATCTGCATAAGAGCAAGTTGGCAAGACCTACAAACAATCAGTTTAGTAATCCATCATCTGTATGATGATCAGGACTTATGGTAACCACTTACACCCTCAGTTACGCTTCCACACATGTAGGAGTATTCAATGTTACACACCAGACCAGAAGAACAAGTACCTGTAATGAGCGATGGGGTAGAGGTGTTCAAGCAAAGGGAGAATGTATTGGTTCCAGTGCACGCAAAGTTCCTTGTGTTGTCACATTTGTTGCAATCACTACAACTGATATCCACGTTACTGCTATTCGGTTGACAGATGACGCCACTTTGAATCGAAGTGCAAACATAGTCAGTTGGGCAAGAAATTGGTATGCCACTTGGCGTGTTATTCGTGCATGCTTGCATCTCAGTGGAGGAGTAGCATGCCATGTTATTAGCAGCATTGCATGAGTTACATTCTACACAAAGGGCGGGATTACTAGTAAAGAACAGTAGTAATAGAATGAAGCGAAGCTTTAAAAAAAGAAAGGCAAAATTAATTTCGGACAATAATTTTTTAGTAAAATCCTTACTAAATTTGATTGTTCCATGCCTTTGAAGATGTCTTTAGCTTTAGCTTCGCAAAATAAGACTGTGCGTCTATGAGTTTGGTTAACATTCTCGGTTTATGGTGTATTTTGAACGTATCTTATCAGTTGCTGTTACGATTTTAGATAAATTTCCATTTGCTTAGTTGTGAAAGATATACAATAAAAAGTTTCCAGTACTAGGCTAAAGGTCGACCCTTGCCCAATGCAGAAAAACACACAATCAAAAATGAAAAAACCTTTAAAAGGGAAAGTCAGAGGGGCTTACGAAATTTAACGAAAAAAATTTTATCTACTAATTTAGCTGAATGTTTTATGAGCTTTGCATAGCGAATCAACGTTGATAAGATAAATTCCAAATTGCAACGAAATCATTGTCAGTCTGTTAGTTAATCAAATGCACTTGAAATTTAATTGCATTAAGTCAAAATGCATATTCAAAGCTTATATTTTTCTTCGGTAAGTCCTTCCCACTAAATATATTTCGTCCTTATATAATTAGTAGTTGTTTATTATTCCAAAAGGTCTTACTATCATTTTCATACTTTAACGGCATCAAATCTGATTGCAATCTTTGCTCGGGGCTTTCGAATGTCGCGTGTGTTTCTACAACACAATTTCAAACTTGCGTTGCTAACATTCTCAGCGGTCCTATAAATTCCTGTCCCACAGGATATATCTGTACAGCTGATACTATCATCTGCCAACCGAATAATATAGGCTTATTGCCAGCCTGCACCGGTTGTAATCAATGTGATGCAACAAATACATTTGCCTGCACAGGTTATCAGACATTTGCACTCTGCTTGGGCACGGGCGCCATTTCAAGCATAACAGGATCCTGTGAACCGAATTATGTATGCAGCATTAATTCGCCACAGATATGTGGTAATGCAGCTCAAGGAGTGGGTGCTTACATGGATCACATTTTACAATAAGATTCTGTTAAAAGTTTTTGTTCTAGGTGGCCGCCACTTGCTCCCAATTCGAAAGCTCAACTACCACGACAGCTTCACCAATCACCGGATATCCAGATCCTACAGCTTATTGTCGTTCTGTAAGACAAACAGGTCGATTCCCTTATGGAACCTCACTGGGGATTAGCTGCAAGCAGTAAGTTCAGTTAGTTCAGTATCTAACACTTCGTCTATGTATTGTACCGCTTGCACTTTTCCTAGGTACATTTATTGTTATGTAAGGAGTGGTATTTGGTATGGCATATTGTATACTTGCCCGGGGAATACCTATTTTAACAATTCTTTACGCCAATGTACAAAAATTTTACCAGCACCTTGTAACTGGACCATCTAGAATTTACAACTCAGTGGATTTTAACTTGTTTTGAGGTTAAAAAAGAACTGATTCAGTTATACGAAAAATATAATTTTGCAATAAATTCTTTTTATTTTAAATCAAAAATTGAATGAATTTTTAGAACTTCTTGCTATCAACCAACAATCGAATTAAGCAATTCGTATATTTGAGGCACTTATAAAGCTCACAGTTCCACTGCAATCCTCCGGAGCAGTGCTAGTACACGATTTTTTCGCACTATCGAAATATGTAGTACCAGGACAGTTGTACACGGCAGATATCCAGGTTGCATCCTCCTTCTGGACACAACGTATATATCTAAAAGTATGAAGAAAATTAATTTCAACTGTATGTACAATTGTTCAAAGGAAGTTAAACTTCCGAAACTCACTGTCTGCATGTAGTAGCTGCATCTCTGCCCACAGGATAACGTCCTGGTGTGCCAATAGCCTTGCAATAATTTTCTGGATCAGTAAATGGTGATGGAGTTGTCGCCGGTACAGGATCTGTTGAAAACGAACAAGTTGGAGGTTCTTCACTGCAAATATTTGGATTATCCTTGTTGCAAAAGGTATTTTCGGAGCATGTGCCAGCTATTGCAGAAACGTCAGTAGTTCCAAGGCACAGAGCAAATGTAGTCGTTGAGGTACAAGCGAAAGTTCTAGCGTCATTGCATTTTTCACAACTGCCACAACCTAATTCTAAGTCTACAAGGTTTGCTCTACAATTACCACTCAAATCACAGAGTTGATTATTGGGACATGTAATAACGTCCCCTGCTACCTCATTGTCCACACATTCTTTATACTGATTGTTGGAAACACAACCTCGACCCAATGTGGAGCAAGTATTGCAATCACCATTTATTATTGCAGGCTGTAGAAACACTATAAGGAGCAAACAACTCCAACTGTAGATCATCTATAAAAGGATAACTAAACTTCAGCAGTGGTGAGTGAGTATTTATTGAAATGCAACTTACCAATTTTGATGCCATTGTAACGTTGAGACACATCAAATGATACTGATTACGAAGCAATGTCTAACCCAATCATATAAATGAAGCACTTTAGTCGCTTATCTTATTTTCCCAACTATATTATGTAAATTAAAAGGAAATAAATATGATCATTAAGATAAAACAAATGCAACGGGCAACATTTTATGACAACATGTTATATGTATCTATTATTTTAGCCATGACTGTATAGCTAAGCAAACATTTATTACAATAAATCAAAAGAAATAAAAAATGACAACAAACTTTATATCACATGCAATTTAGGAATTTGAAAATATTTATTCAACTAGCATATCCGAGATGGTTACATGGATCTCCGCATTTTGATCCACCTTGCGATGCTCGGCCTTAAACAGACAATCAATGCGATCTGTTTCAAAGAACGCGTAAACGACTCGTAAATTATTTGTGAAGCCTCCACCATCTTTCCATGAGGATACTATAACAATTGCATCACCGTCATTGATAAACTCCCATTTCTTGCCCAGTGTCAAAGCATATTTAACACGCGCTTCATTCTCTGAAGTCCAATCATTTAATGGCGGATCTAAACGAAAGTGATTATTGTATCTTGATCAGAAAAAAAACAAAAAAGTATAGATAAACTTACCTGTATATAGAACTGGGAAAATCCCACGATGCAAAGGCACCCAACGTGCTGAACGAGCACACCGAGTCACCGCCATTATAGGACAACGAGGCCGATATTTGCTAACCAGAGCAGCTGAACGACCTGAGGTCGTTAGGGAAATGATCAAAGTTGCATGCGAGCGGCGTGCCGTTTCGACAGCAGCAATAGCCAAGGAATGTGCAGCATCCACTTCTCCTATACTATGACTCACAAGATCATCAAAGAGATCCCGAAACCATAAAACCTTCTCAGCCTCACGACATATTGTATCGCACATGTGCAGCGTCTCAATTGGATGTGCCCCAATTGCAACCTCTGCGGATAACAGGACTGCATCGGCACCATCAATTACAATATTGCTCAAATCGAAAACTTCGCCACGGGATGGAGTTGGTGATCGACGCATGGATTCCAAAATGTGAGATGCAACAATTACAGGTTTGCCCACCTTATTGCATTGAGCCAAGACGGCTTTCTGAGTGATAAACAACTTCTCTGGTGGAATCTGTGTTCCGACGTCGGCACGAGCTAATAGCAAACAATCAGCGACTTTCATAATTTCCATAATGCGACTCAAAGCAATCTTACTGTCAATTTTCGCACAAATCTTAATGTGTTTACCCTTGTCCCCGAGCACGGATCGTAACTGTCGTATAGAGTCCGCATTTCGCACCCCCGAAGCAAAGACAATGTCGATTCCAGCTTGCAATCCAAATTGTAAATCGTACATATCTTTTTCCGAAACAGCTGGCAAATCGATCTCAACCTCTGGCAAAATAACATTGCGATTTGAACCGAGAGAGCCACCGGTAACCACCTCGCAGATGATACCATCGACGCCCACTTCCAATATGCTAAGGAGCAAGCGACCATCATCTACAAAAATGCGATCCTCAGGTTTTGTTAGGTTTATTATATTCGGATAATCAATATAAATAGTGTCTTTGTTTCCCTTGTCATAGAGATCACGATTTATCGAGAGGCGTACACTGTCGCCTTTACGTAATACAACTTCGCCATTGTTTTCAATGAGACCAGTGCGTATTTGGGGTCCCCGCGTGTCGAGAGCAAAACCAACTGTCGTATGATAGCCACGCTCCTTGTAGAGCTTCTCCAGTACATCGCGTACCAACTCAATGGTATTGGCATGCGCCTCATGGGATTCATGGCCGAAATTCAAACGAAATATGGTGACACCACGTTGTATCATGATGTAAATGTGCTCAAATGATCGTGTGGCCTTGGAAATGGTTGCAATCAGGGTCACGAGACGTCGCTGTTTCGCTGGTGTCTTAAAGTCGAGTTCACAGACATGATCCAACTGCGTTTTACCCTCATAAAGATTTTCACGTGCCGATTCACTCATTATACTACTTGAAATTTTTTAACTAAACCAATAAATTTTATTAGGAACTTTATTTCGAATTTGGATTTACAAATAGAATTTTTACAAAAAATTTCCACAAATGCTCTGTTTACTTTTTTATTTCAAAAAGAAAATTCGATTTTTTACATATTAAAATTAATCATTTGTTACAAAATTAACATAAGATTCCATTGAATATACAAAAAGCTAAATATACAATATTTTAATCCGATTGCCCACGCAGGAATTAGTACATGATTAAGTTGCTTTAAAATAACGAAAATATTTTAACTCAGAATCATCATCCGCTGGCAAAAATATTTTTAAGAATGTTGAAAATGAATATAAAAATATTTTTCAATTTGGAAAAAACATTTCTTATTGCTTTGTTCTAAATGAGAATTTAATTGGGTTGCATACAAATCAACCGAAAGCCACTTGTCCCATCCTTCATCATGTCAGTGAACACCTGAACTGCTTGAACTGCCTGAGCTGCCTGAAATGTTAGCGCAGGCAATTCGTCAATCGAACAATCAATCACGATGCTGAAAAAGCAATAAACTTTTTAACATGGCAATAAGTCAAAGTCAAGTTTGCAAGCAATTTTTGGTTAGAAACATTCGAAAGGTTGTTCAGACCCCCGCCCCCCTCCTCCGCTCGGTCGACTCATCCAAAATGGCAAAATCAATTTGCGTAGAAAACATTCGAGTGAAGTCGCTCGTGTTAAATGCTGCAAAGGATAAACCATGGATGAAGGACGTTGATTTGAAAGCGGAAAAAGTTGCAGTACCAGCAACAGCAAGGAACAAAAGCTTTTTCCAAGGCAAAACGAGGTGAACCACAACAAAAAGTACATGAAAGCGCACTAAAAAAGAAACTTTCTATTCTATAGCCTTGCATTGACCCACATCCTGGTCCCAGCATATGCCAGTATAACTACTGGTAAGCAAAAGAAGAAGGAGAACAGAATCGGCTTGGATATGCCGTCAAAATGTCTGTGAAAGTTTATTGCATGTGCACAAAAATGTTACGAAAACACTTCATAATTGTGTACAAATACACAAGGATGTGGAGACTGTGGATGTGACTGCGTGTGTAAGCAAGATGCGTGTGTGTTTGCAGGCATTGCTAGTAGTATGTACTTAAGTTTCCAAAGTGCAATCAGTGCAGCGTGGGCACATATTGCGTATACGTACTAAAAATATTGAAAGACATGAGTGCGGAGAGTGAGTTTATTTTTGACGTTTTATTAAAAAGTAATTTGAAAAAACGATAAACAAGAAATGCTATAGAGTGCTTCGATTTTGATTTGGAATAAAACTGTTCTGTAAAGGTCAGGTGGTTGTGCAGCAGTCATAAAATTGTTTCAAATTGCCAGATAACAAGGTCTTGCACTTTAATGTTAAATAGAGATGAAAAAGATTCAGATTGGAAATGCAATTAATTTTTTTTTTTTTTTTTGTTTTTCTGGGTAGCTAGAGTCTAAGAGTCTTATCCGGGTACTATTTTTTGAAGATGGTACAATAGTTTTAGACTTTTTACGGTTTTATGCAAAAAAAAAAAAACTGCCTGTCACCATAACCTTAACGTACGCTGTTGTACTCCAAAGGAAGGTAAATAATGCATCAATCCAATAATACTATCGGAAGATTGCTCCTTATGCTGTGACTCCGGCAGACAATCATCATTGCAATAATTTTTCAGAAAATAAAGTTGGAATTTTTTGTGTCAAGTCAGCATAAAGAGTCGATAATAAATAGACTAGAGAAAGAAGGAAAGATGACTTTTTAATCAATTTGATTTGATATCTGATTTTGTCAGTGTTCTTTTCGCAAGTGAAGTCACAAAGTAAGAGTTGTTAATACTAAATCAAAAAGTAGTTCAGATACTAAGAGCCTTATTTCATGAAATTTTAATCTTTTTCTTTCTCTCTATACAAATAAATAATAAATTGCTATAACGATTTGTTATGAAGATTGTTAGAAATTTGCAAAGCGATGAAGACTATTTTCGTGACTATTGTTCCATGTACAATTTCACAGTGCAATAATTTATATTATTTTACTTTTTACAACAACATATTATGCGCATTTCGCCTGTTGTTGTTGTTGTTGTAGATACTGGGCGAAAATGACCAACTCTTGACCAAAATGATGAACGTCCCCCGTTTCTCCATTTTAACGAAATTCAAATTTTTTTTTATTAAAAAAATGTCGATTCATTGTGTTCAAATTAAAAAAAAAAAATAAAAAAAAAATAAAATGATAGTAAAAATTTCGGCAATTTTCAAATTCTTGTTTAAACAACGAGATTGCCCTATGTTTCAAGCAGAACTGTGGGACTTAGAGCAGAATATTTCGAATTTGGTCATGTTTGTCGTCAGTCATGTTGGTGTATATTTTCTTGACAATTTTTATTGAAAAATTTTAAAGAAAAAATTTTGCAACAACAATATGAAATTTGTTGTAATATGTACCCCGTTTCTCCATTTTACGTGAATACAGGGCAAAAATTACCAAATGACGATGTCTAAAAGTATACTTTACTTTTTTAATCATTTTGCGTCTTCTTTGGTGATTTTTTTCGTCTGAATGGAGAAACGTGACAAACATGACCAAATTAGAAATATGTGCTCTAAGTTCCCCATAGGCCACTTGTAACATAGGGCAATTTCGTAATTCATATCAATTATTATATATTATTTATTTATTTACAGGATTAGATTATAAACATTTAATTACTTATAATATATAACTTAAGATGTTTAAGGAGTGCTAGATACAAGGCCTTCGACTTGTCTGTCTTAAATAAAAAAGATAAGATTAAATTACTAAAGTTACCGGATTTGATGAAGGATGGATGATACTATTTTGCTAATATTATCGGGGGAAGGAAATTGAATTAATGTGGAAGGTAGAATGTCTCCGAAGAGTTGTGTTCTAGTGATGTGGTGATTTATGCAGTCATGTGTTAATATTTCTGTGAGTGTTTATTTGTTTGTATGTTGAAAGTTCCCATGCCGCCGAGAATGCTTCAGTTTCATTGAAAAATGAAAATAAAATGAAGTTTTATGGACATGAGGCACGTCTCCGTAATTGCTTTGCTTTTTTGATGCCCATTGCTGTCTGTCGTTGTCTATTTTCGTGTTAATTGCGCTAATTAATGAAAAAAAAAATAAATGTATTCACTCTACCGCACTCCAGTTGGTTTCATTTTTAGGTTGTCAAGTTGCTGAGTCAGTCGGAGGCATAAAGGCATTTCATCTAATGATATGTTTATATGCTAAAAAAAAATATCATTAAGCGAATCGATTTGTGTTTATCTAAATAGAACAGCAGCAATGCGTGAGATCATTGAAATGTTTTTTGTCTATCCAAAATGGGAGGATGGGAGATAAATAATGGTGGTAGGCAGGTGGTGGATGGCAAGCTGGGTGGTGACCCACTCCACCCTGTGGCCATAGAGTAAAAGCAAATGCACTATAGACAAATGGCGCCGGACTGCACTTTGGTCATTCAAATGAAAATGATTTTTTAAAAGAAATTTTCTTAATTGAAATAGGCGCTCTGTGCGTTTACTTTAAAAGCAGCACAGAAAATTAAAATGCCAACAGAACAACACGACGCAAATACTATAGTAAGTTAAAGATAAAATTTTATAGGATATACTCGTATACATGTATACTTTTTATTTTTTTAGTTTAGTTTTAACCGGAACTTGATGTTGCAGTTGAAATTTTATCTAAAATGTAGTTACTACTACTTAGTTAAAGTAACAGCAAACAGCAGGAGCAGCAGGAGCAGCAGGGGCAGCAGCAGGCAATTCTCTTCGTATAGTACTTGAGGAAATGCAGAAAATTGAAGAGAGGAAAAGAGTTTTCTATTTACAGTTGGCCTCATTGCATGCTGTTTTAGTTAGTTGTACTTAACAACAACGTGGTCGAGGCTATGAAGTTATGTTGCTGTTTTATTTTTAATACTCTTTAAGCAGAAAATTGTAAGCCAGACTAAGATGATGACGACAGCTGAGTGCAGCGAAGCAAGTAACTTGAAGTCATACATTTGTTGGTTGTCTAACATTGCCAACCCAGAAGCAAGCAACAGACAATCCTATACTCGTCGAAACCAAACCAAAAAAAGGGTATGTGAGCTATGAGCGAGTATAAGCTGTAAACCGTGAGATGTAGCAGTAGCAGTTGCGCCAGTAGTTGTCAGATTTGTCAAACATTAAACTTTATGAATACGAGTTAAGTTGCTGCAAATGCAACTAGATACAAAAATATTGTACACAAATCCATAGATGCATTATGAGTATGAGTGAGCATGTATGACTTACATACAACAAATGCCCTTAGGCTGTCAGGCGTAGCCAAAGTCAACAGACGACAGACGACAACGCCGTATGTGACAACAACGACTCATGATGTCCAAGGCAAAGAAAAGCATATAGCATATGGTGCAACTACTGTTGTTCTCATTGCATGTAATAAGAGTACACAACTACTCATCCACCCACCCATAATCACACACAGATACAAACATGCACACACACACACGCTTACACACACAGCCACAAAAGCATAGACAAACATATTTTGTATTATACATAGATATAAGTGAAGTAGTTTATGAATTAAAGCGTTGGATTTGTGAAATTGGTTTTATGTATTCTTAGAGTCACTAGAGATATTCTGAAAAGGACAGACAGGAAGATATCATATATAAAATTTGCTTATAATATGATTCTCACTAAGTAAAATAAAATGGAAACAAACAAAGAGGAACTTTGCCAATTGTAGAGAAAAGATCCGGTTGAGAGAGAACAAGATAATTATTCCAACTTTGTAGGCATTTTAAGGTATTACAATCTAAGATAGAGAAAAACCCAATACTTTTAAAAAAAAGTTGCATAATTAATTAAGCAGATCAACATGAAAAAGGAAAGGAGAATCATCAAATTGACATTTTTGTATCTCAAGCTCTGAGTCATGATGCCATCGAGCGAGTTTGCCTAATGAGATACAACAAATGCATGCATCAAGCCCTAAAAGCGACCATTACATGCCACCATGATTAGTTTAAGTGATAAATTTAGTTCACAGACTGACACACATAGAAACACACATTTATACATACATACTCATTCACATACACATGCATACCAAAGCGCTAAGCAGGAGATTATCATGCACGGATTGTCTTTGGCAAGTGTGGCATATCGTAGCGATGTTACTGTATTACCTACCGTGCGTTTCATCATTTAAAGAGCTTACGACGGCTTAAATTGAATGCGTGGAATAGGTAAAGAGAGAGAGAGAGAGAGAGAGAGAGAGAGGAAGAGGGTAAACTGAGGGAAGACAAGAATTTGACAGCAAACAGCCGTTAAAATGCCTACAAGAGTGATGAAGGATGACGATGACGATGACGATGCCAATGCTGCCGCTTCTGTTGATGATGATGAATAAATTATAAATGTAATATGCCTGCCATGGATGTAGATAACCAAACATACATAAATATATATGTACATGTGATGATAAGAAGATGACAATGATAATGATGGAGATGTTGATGATAATGGTGGTGAATGGGATGTTGTAGTAAATGTCAGTGGCAACAGCATGTGCTGAAATACTCTTACATATGTCTAAATTAAGGTGAAATTTTCTATTTTATGTGCGAAATAAATTAAGTTCAAGTGCAGACTTTATTCGAGAAGAATTTAAGCGTTTATGATGATAAAATCATTACGTGGTTCCCTCTACTGACTCTATCGTCGCAGGCCCTGCTAAGGACACACTGAACAAAAAAAAACAAAAAAACAAATTGTATTAAAAACTCCCAAAGCAATGAAAACTCATTAGAAAAGTTTTAAAGCTCATTTATGAAAAGTTTTTTCTTTCTTTTATTCTTTTCATTATTTGAACATAAATTAAAAATGTGAAAAATAGTATGTAACAAAAAGAGACTGAATGAAAAAGAAATACTAAGATAGAAAGAGAAAAGGAAACAGGAAAAACTAAATGGAAGTGTAAAAATCAAGTTAATGAACAAAACAACAATGGATGATGGTGGTGACAAAGTACTCGTACTCGATGGTGAACAACGAAATAAGCTGGAGTCAATTTAACTCCATTGAAGTCATGAGAAACTATACTAAACTGACATTTTATGTACACCAACCCAAACATACCCACACACACATATATATGACACAAGTTGAGCAACGAGAAGCAAAAGATTTTAACCTGATGGATCCCTAACGCCCTTAGTGGGCGGTCACTGCAGTTGTTCTGCAAATTGAAAACCGAGAAAGGAACTAAAACAGAAAATATTGGACATGTTCACTACAATAAGCAACCTTAGGTAAGCTAGGTGTGTTTCAAAAGTATCCGGTTTGCTTTCATAAATCTTCGCTGGCATTATTCTTCTATATCCGTTAAGTAATAATAACTTCTAAGGAATTTCCATCTCGATCATGTTCCATGAATAAAGGTCGGATATTTTTGGCACACACCTCGTAAGATAGAGGGAAGTGTGTAGAAAGCGGTGCCAACAAGGTATGAAAATGCAATGTAACGCAACCCATATTATGGCATTGCACAGATGAACAGCGCTAAGTTGAGTTAAACTAAACTGAATTGAACTGAGCTGTGCTGTGCTGGGTTGAGTTCAGTTCGGTTCGGCTCAGTTGATTTGAAAAGTCAAAGTAGAATGTGTCATGGAGTGCGCATGTTCAGCATGATTTGGCTAAAACATAACGGAAGGAAGGATACCAGCAACATAGAATAGTAGTGCCAGTACCAGCAGCAATGACATAGAAGGAAGCACGAAACGAAGGAATGAGTGGGCGATTTTAAGGTAGTTAG
Organism: Amiota minor; assembly: GCA_037043295.1. Lineage (NCBI taxonomy): Eukaryota > Metazoa > Arthropoda > Insecta > Diptera > Drosophilidae > Amiota > Amiota minor. The sequence goes on along the minus strand of JBAMAW010002187.1, from coordinate 5,558,133 downwards.
TGAGTGTGTGAGTTAGTCAGTTAGAGCCATTCAGGAAGGAAGGAAGGAAACACACATAATGAAACATTGCGGCAAATGTCGCACATGCTTGGTGAAAATATTTTTATGTATAATATTTTTTGGTGGAAGGGTGAGGTATGATGATGATGATGATGATGATGATGATGATGATGATGAGAAAACTTGGTTTGTTGATTATGTGAGTGTGTGGACGAGTATGTTGCATGCATGCTGCTGCCATTTGCTGACATTTTGTAATTTTGTAGTTTTTGTTGCTTACCCATTTTTCCGTTCCTTTTTTCTTTACTTTTCTTTTGTTTTTGTTTTTCATCAACTTTTGCTTACTTTTCATATACGCAAAACTGTCAACGTTGACAGCACAGCCACAATAACAACACAACATCAACAGCTCTTCATTCCCCCATCTTACCTTATTCCACTATGTCAAGTGAAAAGTGTTAAGGATGAGGATGGTAGATGGTAGATGGCAGATAGGTATGAATATGCCAGTAAGGTTACTGTGAATGAACAAAAGTTAGTACTGAGCTACATGAGAATAAAGCAGCAGACATTGAAATCTTTAAATATTCTTTTTAGTTTTCCTTTTTAGTTTTTTTTTTTTTTTTTTGGCTAACATTGAAGAAGTGATAAAAGTGTGTGAGGGTTAAAGAAAGTTTTGCTTTCACTCAAACTCACACTACAAGTTTTTGTTTTTTTTTTTTACAAATTTCTATTTCTGTTGCTGTAAGCAACTTTTGCCTTGAAATTCTCTCGTCTTGCCTAATTGGTAGAGACATCTTCATTATAGAATTTTATTGTTCTGCTATTCTCAAAAAGCAAAAATTAATTTTATATGCAACAGGAATTCTATTTAATATTTATTTAATGTTTAATATACTTGTATATATTTTTTTTTAAATTTTTCGAATTTTATATGATTTTGAATGTGGCAAAGCGCAAAGATTTTTATTCACTCATTTATTTATATGTAATTATTTATTTATTTAAATTAACTACTAAATATTTATGTGCATAAAACAAATAATTGACAGTCATTATTTTTTGTTGTTATTATTTCTGTTTTTGTAATGATTCCAAATCGAATTCATTGGGTGTGGGATACAACAAAAACACACGAATCAACATGCAAGAAAAAAAAAAATAATAAAGAAAAATACAATATAAAAAAGCGTTAAAAATTAAATGGAAAAATAAATCGAATATAATTCTAATGTTGACAATAATTAAATCGAAATAATGAAAGCCAATTGTTAGTGCATAAATAAATTGTGTGTGAAATATATATTCATTGTTATTTGTTGTTTATATATATATTTTTTGAAAAATGAAATGAAAAATGCAACAATTTAATTTAATACTTTATTCTAATGACAAACTTTACTCGTATGTCGCAACAATGTACAATACAACAATATAAATTTTATAAATTGACAATAAACACGCAATACGAGACACAAAAATAACAATAAAAATTTGAATATTTTAATATTGTAAAAACAAATAGACACAATAAACAAGAATAACAGATACAACAACAACAACAGAAACCAGAAAGCAATTGAAACAACATTTGTGGGCTTAGAAAATTTTAAATCAAATAAACAATACACAAACAACAAATGACAAAAATAATAACAATAATAATAATAATGGTAAGTACAATAATAAAAAAACTACTAGGATTAGAATAATAATAGACAGGGGTAATTTTTAAAATAAATAAATAAAAAAATTCTTTTTAGGTACCAAAATAATGAAGCAATGAATTTCGAATTGAGTGAATAATGAGAAAGACATTTTTTATATCTATTATCCATCTCTCTAACTTCAATCTATCTACCTTCTATATTCATCTATCTACTTATCTTCTTCTCTTCACATATAAAATGCACTTCGAAACCGCTGGACCAATTTTTATGAAACATGGCATAGTAGAAAAGCGGTTGGTATCGGAAAAGCAGCAAATTTTGCATTGCAACATTAGGAGATATTTTTTTAAAAATCAGTCTGTAGCCTGAACAAATATACATATCTAAACAAACAAGTGGACATAGGGCTGCAGAGACACCAACTAATGCCGGTGCGTAGCAAAGGCCGCCGGGAGAGTTAGTGCTATACATTTTATAGCGAAAATTATTTTAATGTAAAGTTAAACAAATGGTTGTCGATTATAGCAATCTATGTATTTGTGTCTTGAATCTTAAAATCCATGATCGAGTGCAGATCAACGGACAATTCTGTTGGATTGTGTCAGACTTGTCCTTTTGAGTGTCCTTCAATTTCCATTTGAGTAGCAATTACCATGTCTTTATCCTAGATAAAAAAATACTAACCAAGTGTTTAAATTCATTAAATCTTTGGTAAAAGTTTTTGTTTTTCTATACAGAATATTTCAAGCTTAAACTATTAACTATCTGTTTGTAAGTTTTTATGAAACAGACTAAAATGATTATCCAATATTAAATACATTATCTTTAAAAACTACAAAAATACTATACTTTGTTAGATACAAAGGTAAGTTTTATTTAACAGCAACTATTTATAAAATGTACTTGTGTGTTCAGAGAGAATTTTAATCAACTGCTACTTTTGTGTTGTGTTAACTGAATATACAATTTTCTCAATTTTTAAGCCACAAATTTATAGAAATTTTAATGGAAAAATGTATATAAATTTACGTACAATACAAACTTTTAACTAAAATTGAAAATGAAAAATGATTATTTGTGCCACTTTTAATGTGATGATGATGAGATTCGATGTTCTATTGAATGAGCAAAAAACTGGTTGCACTTGGATTGGCATCGACAAATTCAAACTAAAAAAAAACTCCATAATCTCTCTCGGCACATCGAACACATAATTACGCAATATCAAATACAATGATTTGGCTATAGAATTCAAAGAAATATGGTAGAGCAAAAAAAAAAAAATAATAAAAAACAAAACAAATGCCAACTAAAGTTAGAATTTCCATTTAAAAAATTGAAACAAAAAAATAGGAAAAATTAAATCGGAAAAAGCAGAAAGCGAAGCGCTACAAATGAAGCAATGACGATAATTGGAATTGCCACAAACGACTACAACGACAACAAATTATAGACAGACAGACAGACAGACAGAGTGGCATACAATGATGAGATGCAGGACTAGGAGATGTGGCGAAGAAGTTGCAACACAACTGAACAAGTAACAACAGCTGTTGTTTCTGCTTCTGATGATGATGATGATGATGATGCTCGTCTTAATGTTGCTGCCTCCATAGCGATAATGATTGTTGTTAATATCATAGTTGATGTTGTTGTTGTCATTGTCGTTGTCGTTGTTGCTTGTAATGATGACCATTTACTTGGTCCCGAACCCGTTGACAAGCTAATGATGACAATGAGAAGATGTTGACGATACAACAACAACAACAACAACAACAACAACATCTGCTGATGTTATGTACAATTGCTACTGTTGTTGCCAGCAATCAGCAAATGCTGCCGTTGCTGTTGTTGTTACTGCTGCTGCTGCTGCTGCTGCTGATGATGATAGGGAAATGCTTTGCAATTATTTCGCTTTGCAACATGCAAATTAACGATGACGATAGTGATGATCGTTGAGGGCGATACGCGCGTGCTCTTCGGCAGATTCTGTTACTGTTGCTGTCTCGAACTGGAAATTGGGTCATGCAGCAATTTTGAAGCAATAAATTTTAGATTAATTTTCATTTCAAAGCATTTTAATTGGCAAAAAATTCTTGTTTTGAAAGAGGCAAAACTACACAATATTATTTTGAAACAATTTAATGCAATTTGTTATCAATTGAAATGTTGTTTCAACAGCCTACATGACTAAATGAAATGCCTCTATGCATAGATGCATGTCACCACAGACAGTTCTGTGTGGGCTAAGCAGGGCGTGTCGACGACACCTTAAGCTGACAAATGAGACTTGCCTCCAAGACTTAAGACTCTTTTGGTTTTGTTGGTTGTTGTCCTTCGCCTCGCCTGTGTACCACCAAATTTGGTGGCACGTACCCTGTGTGTGTGTGTGTGGGAAGTGTTGTGCTGACAAGTAATTGCTTGGGCTACTGCTAACTCGAATGTGGGCTGCCAAAGTGTTTTCCAGAAAATGAAACCATTAACATGGAAATGATATCGAATGTTCACCAATTGACACTTCAATACTGAAGACAGGTGCAAGTTTGATGGAGTGAGCGAGTAAGTGAGTCTTCTGTCAACAGCAGCAGCACACGTTACCAGCAAGAGTACCTCAACTATAGCTCCGTCTTATTTCTTAACTAAGTCAAGTAATTGTCGTTGAAATTGTTCATTAAGCTTGAAATTGAATATGGATGCAATTGCCCAGAGTGTGGGTGGCTCGGAAGTTGAACTCAACTCAACTCGAGTCACATACCAGTGAGTACTCGCATTCAAGTTGTCTGCATTACTTTAAGTGGGTAATGGGAGATAAGGACGAGCAGGGAGAATTAGAATCAGTAGATGTTGATTGTGTGCAGTCAACAATTTATTATTGTAAGTGCTTACGCTGCTCATGCTAGTTCAACCAAGAGCAAAGCAAGAGAAAGTGAATGGGAGAAAGAACAGGCGAGACCGAGTGAGTGCACTGGGTCAGTGTAGTGTAGTGCAGTAGATGATTGGACAGACGCTTTTGTTCAATTACTTAGATTGGAAGCGATAGCAACAACGATTGAGGCAAAGCACCCTTAAGTTTATAGCCAGTCGCAGATTCACATTCACACATGTGCATATGCACAGACGCACAGATACACTTAACACTCTTCTTCACCATAATTTACGCTTATCAGTTCTCGGTCTTTAATTGCGCTTAAATTGCAACTAATTGCAATTGATGCATTTTTATTCTGATGGTGTAACTGTGCGGAGGAGGTGGAGACGATACCATTATATTCCACATGAACTGTGAAAATACAATAAATAAATTTATTTTTGTGTTTATTACACAAATCGTGCTTGAATTTCTATTATAAACATACTTATAAATTATTGCTTAATAATGTTAACGTTCAAATGTGTGTGCTGCTGCTGCTGCTGCTGCTGTTGTTTGTCATTTCATCAATGTAAATTCACCATCAATCATACGCCGCATTGTCGCCAAGGTTCGCTTTGAGTTCGTTGCATTTGATTCACATCGATCGATCAATCGCAGCGTTCATTGGCGCCACTCATCAATTGGAATGCTTTGCATAATCCTTGCAAACAACTTTGATTGTATGCAATATTTATGTGCATCTATATACTCGCACATATATTTGTGACTCTGTTTGTGTGTAGGTATGTGTTCACGTGATTACATTTTGTAGTTGTTACTAGTGAGTTTCTTGTTGTTATTGTTGTTGTTGTTATTGTCATTGCATATCAAAATACTTGAACGACCTCATCAATTAAAAAACAACAAGCAACTGAAAAAAATTTACATCATTTGCAAATGATTTCGTGCTTTGAGTGAGTGCATTCAGTGAGTGTGAAGAATCCGGGTGAAGGGGAATCCCCGCATCTGAGCATGTAATTGGAATGCTTTGGCTGAAGTGACTGAATGAAGAGGCTCTTAATTTTTTGTTTTTGGTGATTAAGCAACGAATGAGCTGGAATTAAATCAATATTGAATGAGGACTAAACAGATTTATAACACGTTAACATCATAAAAGGAAAATGTGTTGAGTTTAATGCAGATGATTCTACATAAATCTCTTTAACAGCTTTTTGTAAAATGCTGATAAACAACTTCTCTACACAATTTTTTATGCCTTAGGGTATATTTTACTAGGACTTCTGGAAATCCGTAAGAGACGGACGGCATTTAATTAATGAATTTACTATCAATCTCTCCTTTATGTAGGCATCACGATGAACCTGACCTTTTGCCGAGTAGTCTTACATATATCATCATAATCAAACAAACATCTCTAAGTGCTTACAACCTTTGATTGTATCTTAGCTTCCCATGACATTGATTTGCCAAGCAATTAGAGTATATATTTTTATGACGCCAGATAGCACCTCCTTTCCTATAAGTATCCTGTCCATACATTCTATAATTCCATTCAGCAAAGCTGCCTTAAGACCTTCTTTATATCTTTGTTTTTTGGCACGCACTCCTGACATTGCAAAGCAACAAAGCTACTTAGACTTTGTGTCGCCACTATTTGCTGCAACTTTTCTTAAAAGCAGTAGGAAAAACTCTTTTTTATCCATTTAAAACGGAAAACTTGCTTTTTAGCGCTTCAAAAATCAATGCTAAACCCATTGTGGCGCTTTGGTCGCATTTTGTCCTTTACTGGCGTCATTAGAATCAAGTAAATACATTTTTGCAATGGCATTGCAAGTGATAATATGTTTTTTTTTTTTTATTTTGTTCTTTATTTGTTTCATGATTTCTTGTTTAAATTTCTTGTATTGATTACGCTGCGTATGAGTAACTTTTTATTTCTTGCATTTATCAATTCTCACAAGAGAAAAAGACAAACTTTTTAATTGAAAGAAAAATAATTCAAATTAATTGTTCATCTTATTATGTTTCTTTATTTTGTAACAAGAACTGTTATCATTAAAATGACATTTGCATAATATAAAGAAATATAATATCAAGTATGCGCCCTCACTATCAGGGGTGGTAGATGTGGGTGATGGTAAATAGTGGAGCAAATTCAACAATAATAATGAAACTGTGTTTTTGTCCTTTATTTTCGTTCTTCATTTATGCAATAATAGTCGAGTATATTTGTTGTTTTTGTTTTGTTTTTTTTTTTTTTCTTGTTTTGCTGCATCCTTTCGTGCACAGTTTGTTGTCCTTTTGTCCTGCTTGAATGCTTACTATGCGCGCTTTTATCATTGTTCTTGATTTTGTTTGTTCTAAACACTTATACACATACATACTTCATTCTTTAATGTATATGTGGTGAGTGTATGTGTGACTGTCCTAGTTATTTGGCCGCCCTACTACCCAAAGTTTTGTATTTTTTTACACCCCCCCATTTTCAGTTCTTCTTTGATTTTACTCTTACACTCACTTGCTTTCTTGTGTATCTACCCTTCAGCTGACAACATATTGTCCTCCTCCTAATGTTGCTTGTCATCGCCTGCCCACGTCTAAAGTCCTTGTGCCACATTGGTATAGTAAAATTTCCAAAATGGTTGCGCCACAATTGAAGGCTATCTTTATTTCTTGGTTCGCTCCCAGGCATCACAGACACAAACATTCATTCGCTTGTTGCTTTTTAAGTCTTGATCTTTGGTTGTGGTTACCCAATCCTTGTCATCACCATCAACAGCGTCAGCGTTATCTCATTAACATCGACACAATTCAGTTCACATGAATCAATGAATCAACCCAGACACCACCAACTCAGCCATTCAAAACTCGCAGTGAGTGCGAAATTATCGATTCACACGTTCAGGCTTGAAGTCTCTTCTGGTTTCACCGCTATTGGATATTTCCGTTTAATCAAACCTTCCTTCAACTACTATACATTGATGATGCAGATGCTGATGATGCTATACTCGCATGCATCACTCCTGATGCTCATAGTTCACAGCGTTATGGAGACGACACGACTCCAATTTCGTGGTCATTATATGCCCTCATCTATAGATAGATGGAGATGTGGACAGAATCACATGAACAGATAAACAGACAGACAGAAAAACGGGGTGAAAGATGCACATGAATGAAATCCTTCGTGGTCGTTTTGCTGGTTCTTTTGTCGGCATGGATGAATGAGTGGGCCCACGATTTGTATGTTGAGTTGTGGCCGAATTCGAATGCGGTTCAAAATTTCTGCGGTTGCACTAATATTGCATGCCACCATCACCATCATAATACACTCGAACTCATTCATTTACTCTCTCACTCATTCTCTAGTCTACGCACAGACAGTGAGTTGGTTGTGGACTCAGTCGTTCAGTCGCTCATTTGATTTGTTCTTGTTTATCTTCCAGCAAATTTAGTGATTATAAAGTTGTTGGCCCAACGGCCATTCCATTGTCGTTGTCCAATGCCGCTCTTCATTGCCACTGCCACCATCGTCGTCGTCGTCATCATCATTTCTGTGGCCATTGTTCGAGCAGTTAATTAAAATTTGTGGTCGTGTTGCACGTGTTGTGTTGTGCGTATTTTTGTGCGTCAAATTAATGAAACCCGCTTTGGATGACGATGCCGCCACTACCAGTACCAGTATCACAGCCACTGCCACCACTATGAGACTGAAGCTCATTAAATAATGCAACAACAACATTAAGAGCTTCAACAGTATCAACAGCATCAATAGCAATAGCAACAAAAAGCATCATCATCATCATCATCAACGTTGGCGGCGGCTGCTTAAATCTGTAATATGCAAAGCCACAAAAGAACTCAGCAGAGAGATAAAGCAGAAGAACCGGAGGCACTAACAATCGGTTAGGCCAAAAGCGTGCGGTGCAGGGTGCATTTATTGCATTTAGTCAACTTGGCATTCCTTTGGAACAGGTTTTTTCTGATGATATTTCAAAGCCAACAAACTTTGCTTGAAGTCTTAAAGAAAGAAAAGCGTAACAAAGAATTAAGGCGTGATTCATTCAAAGCCAATGCAGTAGACTTTCGGCCTGCTATATCTTTTACCCTCTCTCTCTTTGCTCTCTCTTTCTCTCTGTTTCGATCTAAACTGGAGAATGGAAATCATTCACTTTTTGAGATGAACCAAACCAATACCTAATTTTTTTGTTCTTTATTTTTTAAAGTTGCATTCATTCAAACATGTCACAATATATTTGCCATGGGTTTGGTCTTCTACCCCATCATCATCATCATCATCATCATCATAATCATGGTCGGACAAATCTTCATTATCATGATTGACTTCATCATGATTGCTGTAATGATCATCATCATCATCATCATCATTAGTATTAACTTCAGTGTGGTGCTTCATATAGTCGAATGAACGCGAAATTTTTGTGCTTTTGATTCCCACGCCATAAATGCGATTTGCAGGAGTATTTTATTTTTTCTTCTTCTTCATATTCTCATCCTTTATTGTTTTTGTTCTTGTTGTTTGCAATGCTCGCTTCTCCTTGCCGCATGCGTTTTATTTTCAGTTTTATATGGTTTGGTTTGTTCCTTCTTCCATGTTGTCTGTGCCATGTGCCTTGGCTCTTTGGTATGGTTTGCATTGGTTTTGATTTGGTTTGGTTTTACGCTCGCCATTCCATTCTGTTCCTTCTTTCGATGATGATGGTGATGATGATGCTGCTGCTGCTGCTGCTGCTGTTGTCTTTGGCGGCGTTCTACTCATTTTGAGCTTGAAGTTTTCTGCGTTTTGAGTTGATTTTATGCATTTCTCATCAAAATTCTTTGAAAAACGCGTACAGCAACAACAACAACAGAAAGTTTTTTTTTTTTTACCAATGAATACAAGATGATGAAAATGGAGATGAAGAGAAGTGAACTTTGCTTCCGCCGCTCTTGGCCAAGTTTGCAAACTGAGGGCATCACCATCACCATCACCATCACCATCACAATCATCAACTGATGTGGTTTCATTTAGTTTGGTTTAGTTCAGTTGGGTTATGAGTTGAGTTGAGTTGAGTTGAGTTAGGTTTCAGTTGCAGTCGCGTCGACATAAGCACGTTTTTATATTTGTAAAGACAGAAGGCCAAGTTGAAAGACAATCTGGAGGGAAGAGAGTGACAAAGAGAGCAGAACAGACAAAAAGACAAGCGAATGCAAAATCAACATGTTTGAAAATGAAATGAAATTTTTCCCAACAATAAAAGCAAAATTATGGAAAGAAGCAACATTACATAGGAGAAGGAGGTTGAGAAGTGCACACTAGGAAAGACTGTGCAATGCGGCGTATGTGTAATGTGGGAATTTAATTATAAATTGATGTAAAAGCAACAGCAACGAGAAAAATAATATTTTCATGTTGATTATGTTATACTTTTTACGTTCTCTCCCCTGTTTCTCCACATGTATAATCAAAGTAATCTTCTATAGTATTGTAATGTATCTAGTATGTACAACTAAATGTTTATCTGTGTACCTACGTTTTTATGTTCATACTACAAGTTGTGCGTAATTTCTAAGCTTTAAGTTCATGATAAAATGACACAAATTGGTTTAACTCGAAGTTACTTACTTTAGTTCGGTTTGTTACTACTTTCTTTCTACCATAAAAAGTAGGTTACCATCAAAATCCTTTACTGCTGCTGGTTAACTTTAGGTTAAAAGTTAAAAAATAAAATGAAAATTGGCTTGCATTTTGCACTCGTTCTCGTATTTACTATAAAAAAAAAAAGCATTTTACTCACATTTTAAGCTCGTTCAAACTAAGCTGTTCCTTTCATCTTCTCTAGAAAATGTTCACATTCGTTAAATCTTCCTTGTTATTTTTTTTTTTGTTTTTTTTTTTTGTTTTATATTTGTGCTCATTTTGTTATCAAATTTATAGAGTTTTTGTGGCGTTACGAAAAAGTAAAGTTTATGAGAATTTTTTATATTTTGTTGTTTGTGTTTTGTTTTGAGAGTTTTTAGTCGCAAAGGATTTAAGGTTAATGCGTGGAAATGGTTTATACAATACATACTACAAAGAGATAGAGAAATAAAGAAATAGTTTTTATTAAAAGAGATGAAACTAAAAAAGATAAAACGAGAAATTGGTTGGTTAAGTGGCTATGAGGATTTTGAAAATTTGAGTGGTTCACATCCAATCCACATAAAACGATGCAAAATGATATGTTTTAACTTGTTGTGAATAAATAACTGAAATTAAGGAATTAAACTAAAAGAAAAATGATGCCCAAAAGTAAGCAAAAGTATAATTAATTTTAAATCAAATTCATGAAAAAAAAGTGTACCATTGTTGCTTGATTTAAAATGATCTAAAATTCTGTTCCATTAAATTGTATCCAATACTTTGTATCGAGGAAAGATATGTTGTCACTCTATTGTGATAAGATCGGACCAGACTTATATAATATGATCTGCTTGCATGGAACAACTCAATTGATTTCGATGTCTTATATGAGAAGCTATATAATAACATAAATCGTATAGAAAGATAATTTTCTGATTAAGTTGAAATTTAATTCTGGCCACATGGAAACATTGAACACATGGCTTTTAATTGTATCGCTTGCTAATAAACTCATTGACTTGTAGATCTTTAGTTTCTAAAGGTGGAATCAAAAATCAGAGGAAAGAAAATAACGTATTATATCATTGATTCATTGCATTCATATAAATTAAAAATTATATTGAATGAAATGAGTTTTTGAATTACTAAACTAAACTTCGAATTAGTTATTTCTCACTCACATTATTTTATAGTACAATATCAATTTAATTAAATTCACAAAAATCATAGAACAATGCAACTAATTTAGTAATTTTTCGCTTTGTTTACCAAATTTGTATATAATAAACCAGTTTTGAAAATAATACTAATAAAATGAATCTAAAATTAATTAGAAAATATGCAATATTATGACAAATTTAATATCACAAATTTTTACATATTTTATTCAAAAAACAACAACAGTAAAAGATAATTGTGCTGATGAATGTTGTTGTGATAATATTGATGATCTCAGTTTGATGCGCGCACATACTCAAAAACAACAACCGAAACGAAACTTAAATAAAAAAAAAAAAAAATGTCACACGACCAAAATTGTAAGAGTATAAAAAAAATTAATAAAGTTTATTGGCTTCACCACCAAATTTTAAAGAAAAGCGAAAAAACATGCATCGCAATTAAATCAGCGAATGAAGCTTAATTTTGTTATTGCTTTCATAAAAACCAACAAAGCGATCCACAATCTTTCGCATCGAATCGAATCGAATCGAATTGAGTTAAGTTGAGTTGAGTCTTCTGCTCTGTTCTGTCTATATGTTTGTTCTCTGTTCTCAACTGAACCGAAATCCGATACTGAAGCCAAAATTCATTCATAGCGATGACAATCGATCGAGCACCAGAACAAAGCGAAGTGAGCAAAAGAAACCTTGAAACAAATTCGCAATCACAAATTTGGAATTGTAGATATGCAAAAATTGAAAGAGATAGAAATGTATAGTAAGTAAGAGAGAGAAAGAGAGAGGGAAGCATGAAGAATTGAATAATGTTAGACCGATTGGGACCGACCAAGGGCAAATGAACAGAACATTAAATAAAACAAATTAAACTTTGGTCTCACCAGATTTATTTTCCTTATAAATGATGAATCTAAGCGTCGTATGTTGTTTTATTGAAGAGAAATGCCATCTACAGTATAGGTACATACTTATTAAAAATTCAATTGTATCTTTTATGGAAATATGCTTCATTTTCAACGGTTTGGCTAATTTAATAGTGAACTTAAATTATTTCATCTATTTCTAATATTTTATAATAGACTTAAATAACTGGGAAGTTTAGTAGAGAATCAGAAAATGAATATGTGTTATGTTTAATTATATAAATGATGAAACCGGTTTCATATTTAATATAAACACTAATATAAGAGAAAATATTTATTATTCGAATTAAGTGAGAGTAAGGAAAGGGAAGACTATAATGATGAAGATGGTCATGATGTGAAGTAAAGAATCTTATTGGAATGTATATGGCTTGGTAATTTTTTATAAGCAAATGATATAAATACCAAAAGTGACACGAACACACGCCATCCTTACACGAAGGAAGGGAAGGAAGCAAACTAGCAGGCAGGAAGGCAGTCAGATGAGTGTTTGGTGGCTGAAAAGAAAGGTTGTTGGATGGGATGGGAAGTTGTGGCAACTAGCAAACCAAATATGCAATGCGATCAGATAAGAATTGTACCATGAGTACGAGTATGTGGCATGAACGATGACGACAACTAAAGCAACAACGAAGGCGATGAAGATGAAGTAGGTATAAAGGCGCGTGAGACTTGAGAGCTAAGTTGAACTAAAGCTGAACTGAGTTTGAGTATTTAAAAACGGCACTCGAACATTGAAAAGGAGTGCAAAGTATGAAATGAAGAGAATTGAGCTGAAGAAGAGGCAAAAGCATTTGAGTAAAGTGAAGTGAAGCGCATAAAAGACACAAACCGAATTCCTTTTGCACAAAACTGGAAAACGATGCCGCCAAGCCGGCAATGCCAATAAAGGCATAGTCTGTCTACCCGTCTCCATGGACCAAAGGATCAAGAGACAAAGAAGTGAATACTCGTAACAGAAGGAGAGAGGAAGGCGCACAAATGGCAAGAGAAGCACAGTTAAATGTTGCACGAATTTGTGAAATTGGCAGTAGAGGCAAGTATTTGGACACCATCAACTTAGTAAGTGGTAAATAAGAGTAAAGTAAAAGAAAAAAAACTCAAGAATTTAGACAAAAAGGGCAAAAATTAAAAAACATATTAAATTTCATCTTGGAATGCATTTCAAGCCTTTTTAAAGGTTTCAGAAAACCGGGAAAAAAAATAAATAAATTATAATAATTGAAATACAAATATATAAAAAAAAAAAAAACAAATTGAATGCATTCCAAAAGTGCGAACTGAGTTATTAAAATTAATAAGAAGCATCGCATCCACTGATCCACTGATCAAGAAGGAAGGAAGAAGGAAGATACGATTGCATCTTTGAGCTCTTGAGACTTAATTACAGTCATCACACGGTTTAACAGTCGCGCCCCAAACCAAACACATACAATAATAAAGAAAATATATGTAAATTATAGACAAAGAACAAATAGGACCAGGACCAACAAACCAATAAAGGAATGCTGCAATTGTCAACTAGAAAGATAGAATGCGAAAACGAATTTGTAACCAAAAACAGACTAGAATAATTTCCTGTTCTGGTTCCCTTCTTCCACACTGGGCAAGAGATGCGGTAGCAGTGGAAGCGGCAGGAAAGGCATTCACATTTTATTTATAGAAAATAATGAATTGAGCAGGTGAGATCAAGAAAATGATAAGCATAGAATAGAATAGTTGCTTGCCAACCTGGCTGCCTGCTTGACTGCATGGCATGCAACTTGAAAGCGCAAACTTGGCCGAACATCTTTGACCGCAAAGCGACTTTGGCATGTGGAACAAAAACAGAAACGACAATAAAAACTCGTAACCAATTTACTGATTTATTTCTTATTTTAGAGTCCAAGAGCTGCTGCTGCTACTTTGGCTGCAACATCATCATCATCATCATCATCTGCTACACATATGAATGTGGCAAGTTGGTTGTTTCTGCAGGTCTCAACCTTAGAGCGAGCATCCAGAAAACTCCGTCTCGATTTCAGTTTGGTATCGAGTTTATACCGCCGCCTTGTCCAGCGCCTACCACCCTCTGTCACTCTACCACCATAAGTTTGGTTGGTTGTCTTGATAGCGATTGCATGCAGCTTTTTGATCTTGATGCTGGCATTGACGACGATGATGATGACGATGATGGTGTGTTTACTACCATGGCTACAGAAATACAGGTATGTGTGGCTGTCACTGTTGCCCGATGCTGCTGCTGCTGCTGCTGCTGGTATGTCGCCTCATGCAAAACTCAAATGAAAGCCAACCCGAGAACTAAAAAGAAGCAGATGAAAACAAAATCATCGCATCTCACAACGACAATTTTACCATTCGCTCGCTTGCTCAGTCGTTCTCAGTACCTTCTTGCCTTCTACCGCACTCTATGAATCTTACCCACTATCTTCATCGTCGTCAACGTTGCATTCAACATTATTTTTGCCACTTGGTTTGGTTTTTTCTTTTCTACCTTTTTTCTTGATACTCATATCTGGTTCTCGGTTTCATTTCGGTTTCTTCTTGCTTTGACTTTGTTTAGGGTTCACTCCTTATGACCATGTTCCCATCATCATCATCATCATCATCATCATCTATGTGTTGCTGGATGGGTGTGTGTGTTTAAATATTTTTATTTATTGTGCAACACATTCGTAGCAGGCACGGCAATTCAATAACAACAGCAACCATAATATAGAACTACATTACAACAATAAACGACAGTGGATGCACAAATTCTTAAGCTGAACACTGAAATGAAATTCTATAAAAAATATATAAGTTGTAATTTCTATTCTACTCTTGACTTTGTTTTTCTTAAAAAAAAAAAAAAGTTCTCTTTGAAGTAGTAGTATCATTAATCAATTAAAAACGATCTAATCAATAAGTCCCGAGTGGTATATAGATGGCAGCTCTAATTATTTATGAAATTTAAAAAACAGATCTAAAAATTTGTGGATAATCTAAGCATAAGCTTACAAGTTAAAATGGTTTCGTATATCTAGAAAACAATCTACATGGAAAGAGATTATTATTGCATTAAATGCTGATGTTATAGAATCAAAAACTCATATATTAAGTTCCTAGAAAGCCATTGAAATGTTAAAGAACCACTAGTTATATTCGCTGATTACTGCTCTATCTATTATTCAACTCTCCAACATCGAGCATCTCTAATCATTCATAAGTTTATTTATTCTCTTTTTCTTTGTATCTTTTCACACCACTGTGCCATTGCTAGCAGTAGTGCCACAGTTCATGTACTGGTCATGTTTAGTAGCTTTCTGGTGGCGCTGCTGCCGATTCAACTTCTGCTACGATATTGGACATTCATTTAAAGCTCTTCAAGAGACTCTCATACAACAGACAATGCCAAATGCTAAGACCTGACCATACCATACCATACCAACAACAACAACAACAACAACAACAACAACAACAACAACAAAAACAAGAATAAGAACAATAATAAAGAAGGCGATTTCACGAGGATGATGATTATAATGATGACGATGATGATGTGTAAAGTGTTCATGCTCCACAGTAACTTACTTACCTTAGAGTTACCTTGTTGTTAAGTCGTCATTGCCTGTTGTCAACCGCATCATGCTGCATCGGAATTTTCGTTCTTATCCATCTATCGAATAGTATGTGAAAGGAGAACGCAATGATGATGAAGGGATTGAGATGCTTAAATTTTAATACTCGTACCAGCACCATTCACTAAGTAAATGCCCACATAATACTGAACTCTCCTTCTTTAAGAATTGTAATTTCTCTGTCTATCTGTCTGTCCCTCTACTTATCTGTTTGGCCTTCTGAATCAAATGGAACAAGTTCCTAATTGAAAGTGCTTTAAAAATTCAACACAAATAAGCGAAACCAACATAGTACAATATTTCGAAACACCACAAGCACAAGTTCACACTTAGCAAAGGAATAAATTCTCCAGGTGCTGGTACAATCGTCTTACTTAGTCTTTTCTTCTAACAACGTATGCAATGACGTTCTTTTAACTAACTATGTACTAACAACTGCGAGTTACACAATAGAAAACCAAACTAAAATCGATTTTCATTCATACGCAATTGTGTTAAATCTGTCAATGACACGTTGCCATTGCCGATGCCTTTGGCATCGTCTTCTTCGTCATTACCTTGTGGCGTCATGATCATCATCATCATCAGCACCATCAGCATCATGTCTGTGATATATGCACACCGTGTGCTATTGGAGACTCATCACAGCGTCATTGACAAGTGACTGTCTGTCAGTCAGACGTGCAAAACTTTCGAGCTTCGAGTGTCTACAAAAGTAAAAAGTAATGTAATCGGCTGATAGAGGGAGAAGGCAAAGCCATGCAACCAATGTAAAAATACCAAGAACCCTCCGCACACTTATTCATTCCGTCCTTCCTTCCTTCCGTTCGTATTGAATAAAGAAATAAGAAAACATAAACTAGATAGTAGATAGATAGATACACTTTGTGAATGGGACGAAAGATGAGATGAGATGAGATGAGATGAAGTATTGTGCACAATGTGACAAATCAAGCACAAAAATCCAATATCCTGCGTAATACAATTACACTGTGCGGGACTCGGTACTCGGTACCCGGACGAGTCGGAAAACCCACCGACGGAAATTTGTTATGACAAGAAATTGTATTTGGATTTCGGATTTTGTCATTCTGAAGGTCAGGAAATGGTTTTCTCACTACGGAAATGTTGCAAATGACACATGGTAAGCTGCTTAATTTCTAAAGTAGCTCAAGGGTAGCAAAATACTTACACATTTTACGTACTTAGTACAATAAAAGGATACAAAAGGATTGCAAGAAGAATAAAAACATGATTGCCTATCTTTCTGCAGATCTAAAATACTAAAAAAAAAAAAAAAGAAAGGATTACAAACAATTCAATAGAATTAATTTACAGACGATCAAAAATCGATAATAATTTGCCATAAGTGGATAATTTGAAACTCAATCTGAATTGAGCAGATGTTAGATGTTAAATTATTGAATTAGAAATTATGTGAGATTCATAGGCGCACATATTTCTCACTGTGTACTTGCAACAACATTAACAACGATGAAGGAGTTTAAAGACAAACAACATTTCCATTGATATCATCGTGATGATAGATACATTATTTTTTGGTTCATACCTTGTTTGATTATGGAGTCACATATTGACCTCATGCCCACGCAATCCTAGCGATGATGGAGTGCAATCGATATCTGTTACATTTGAATGATTTTCATCAGATTTATTTAAAAAGAACACATCAAAGGAGAAACAATGAAAATCAGAATGGAAAAAGTTATTGGCATAGTACATGCGGGTGAAACTTTTGAAAAATCAAGGAAAATCTTTTGAAATAATGAACTGAGAACAAAAACTATTAGAAAGAAAGAAGTCCAAGAAGGGAGAAATAAAATATGAAGTGCAACAAAGCGAAAGCATTCAAATGCAACACGATGACTTCACACATTCCTTGCGACAAGTTCTTGGCATAGAGGGGGGACCCCAGCTGAAGCAGAGCGTGGGTAAACTTGCTTTAAGGTAAAGTAAATGTTGCAAGTATAACAGAAACAAGAAGCAGAACAAACAGAAAAAAAACATAAAGAAACCGAAAGAAAAAATTGAAACGAACCAGTTTTTGGTGAATGAATATCAACAATGGCAAGGCACAAGTTGCATGCTACAACAACAAATCAACTAAAAAGAAATTAAAATAAAATTCAAAAATGTGCGCAAAAAAAATAACAAAAAAGATGCCCACGAAGACGATCTAGAGGATGGAACAGAGGCGGCGGTGTCAACTGTTAAAAAAATAAACGAGAATTTCTGCATGCCACCAACCCATCCTGATGATGATGATGATGATGATGATGCAGCCTGCGCTGCTTCTGAACAATGCTCCGCACAAGTACCTTCTTCTCGGCTTCGAGTAGTTCATGCCAGTCAGTTTGGAACCTGTTGGACCAGTCGACGACGACGGTAACTTAGAGCTCTGCCGAATGCCACCAACAACGTGTTGCATGACAGACAGACAGACCGACGGACAGAAATATAGAGAGCTAGTGAGCCAACCAGGCAGTCATCCAGCCAAAGACAGACAGGATAAAGGAATCATTGCAAAGTTTATGTTGTTGCAAGTACTTTAGATCGGGTGGTGGTTCGGTGAGTTGCTGCTACCACTTGAGGAATGTGCAAAGCTTCACGTTTGGTTTGGTTTGTTATACTAAATCATGCGTTTAAATGAAATTTGAGTATTGAACGAAAGTTTCGGATCAAACACACACACACACACACACATATGAAACAGAAAAAGAAGATAAACAACAAGAAATCAACATAAAATTCTGATTGGAAACAAAATACCCAAAAGCGAATTTTAAACTCAATACAAGACAAACAACGAATCTGAATTCGTAAAACCGTAGATGTCCATAATTTATAGATTCCGTTTGTATAGTAAATTTCATTTAACTTTTTTTCTTTCTCAAACTAACTCACTCCTCACTAACATTTATCATGTGTGTGTGTGTGTGTGTGTGTGTGTGTGTGTGTTGTGCTTTATTTCGTGAATCTGCAACCCGTGCTCCACTACTTCCTGTATCTACTGTAAGCTATGGGTATAGTTACAATCTCGGTTTGGTTGTTTGGACTTGATTTCTAAAACGGCGAAGAATCTTTTTCATGTTTGACGACATGCAGGAATGTTACTTCTTTTCTTTATACTGAATCACTACTTATAAAACTCACGCTCAGTCACTCGGTTGGCTCACCGACGGCGCTCTACACGCCCAAAAGACTTAAAGGCACAAAAGGGTTTCTTCATCTTCAGGCTACGCTCTTGTCCTTCCTCCTGCATTGCCTTTACCTTTTGTTTAACCTTTTGTCATATTCGTTTTTCTTTTTGAGCCATTCAAGCGTCGTCGTCGCGTCGTTGTGTTGTTCTTCGTACATTATAATTTATAACTTTATCTAAATGATGTGGTGGTGTTTAATTTTCGACTTCACCTTTTCAATCTTAAGATTCTTGTTTTTATTGTACGAGTATATTGTGTTGTATTGTGTCCTGTTGTGTTTTTTTTTTTTACTTAAAAATTCTGTTTCTTGTACACATATTTCGCTTACCTCAACCACTTTTTTTCTGGCATTTTTTGCGGCATATTTCCGCTTTGGCTCAATGAGTCATCATCTCCATCCCAGTGAATCGTGTTGCCTCTTCGATGATGTTTTTAATGATTTATAAGCATTGTTAGTAATACTCGGGCATTTAGACACGTTTGTACGATACGAGTATATGATTCAAAGCCCGGTGGTCTGCCTCTCAGATGGGACAGTTCTAGTTATCTAGTTTTGTGATTTCGACTCAATTAACATAGTTGTCGTTAGTCAGTCTCTTGTCTGCTGATTGTTGTCTGTTGGGCTAGTCAAATGTGTTCCAAAAATTAAACAAAAAAAACAATAAAACAAAAGAGTATGGAAAAAATAGTTTGTAATCATGCCACCCCGAAGGCGTAACCCAAAACACAGTTGGATGCCTACAATTTCTACACTCGCTCGCTCGCTCACTCGCTCACTCATTGCTTGACCTCAGTTTTGTGCCAAAAGGAACAAAGAGATTGGAAGAAATTGAAAATGAGATTGACTGAATATCATCTATACATATTTATTGTTGTTGCTGTTGTTATTGTTGATGGCTTCATAGCTGGAGACTTCACACTGTTAACAGATATATTTGAGGCATTAAGTTTATTGAGCACAAGCTGACGATCAAACACAACAAAGAAAGTGTAAAAATATCCACAAAAAAAAATAACAACATGGGAAAAATATCCAAAATTTATACAAGAAAGATTACCAGTCAAATTCATAATCTCAAATGACCATCTCCCTCTCTCTTCTCTCTCCTCTCCTCTGTCTATTGCACATACGGAAGTTCAATCATTTCAACAACCAACATATCCATAACGCACTCAAACATGCAACCCCAAAAAGTTGTACAACAAAGCCCAAGCGAACATGCAAACCAAAAAGTATCTGCATCAAACCAAAAAGTATCTAAAGCATGAATGAAGTCGACAATGCCAAATGGCGAGTAATGGAAATGACAGATTAAGCAGTTGTGCGTACGAGTAGTTTTAACTAAATGCGTCGTCTGTCGTGTATCTCAAATCGTAATCGAATTGAGATTGAGTGTGCGAAACCAGAAGCAATCTGAAATTAAAAAGAAGATTGAATAAATAAATAATAGCAACAATAACAAAAGAAAATACATAAATATTATAAATAAAGATTAAAAAAGCAACAAATAGCAAAAAAAAAATAAAATACAATAAAGAAAGGAATCAACAAATATAAGTATAAAAAAATTGCAATTAAACTCATATAAATAAAAAATAGTGCACGCCATCTAATAACAAACAAAACAAAAATATCTGATCGAATAGTTACAAATGTAGCTGATTATGTCATTTTAAAATCGCGTATCTCACAAAAAAAAAAAAAAAAAATACATGGAACAACAAAAAATTTACATAAAGAAATTTGAAAATTTCCCAATCACTCAAAAATAAAATCAAATAAAAACCAAACGACACAAATTTTGTGCGAAAAATAATCTGAGAACAAGTGCGTGGAATTGGATTACTGAGTTACTAAACTGCGCCCATTCTTTCCTTTTCTTTTTCATCAACGACTAATTTTACAAGTAGATAAATCAAGATAAGATACAGAAATAAAACTATTGTATCTTCATGAAAGCAATACGCGTCTATTCGCACATTTTACATTTTGCACATAAAGCCGACAACAACAACAACAACAACAACAATAACATATCTCGACGTTAGCTTCAACGTTTTGCCATCGTCAAATGGTCATTAGTCGTCACCATCATACATCCATAAACAAGTGTATACTACACATACACACAGATACTCACTCATATACAATTGTACTCAGAGATACATTAAGTTGTACGTCAGGTCGTGCGTGCGTTTTGTATGTTCTTTGCTTAGTCGCGCTGTCTGGCCATAACAAGTAAATACAGTAAACAGTAACAATAACAAAACATCGCGTGTATCTTGTTCGTATCTGCATTTGTATCTGTGTGTGCATTGCTTTGACTTTGGCAGTTGTATTAGTATTAGTCAGCTTGCGGCTGACTGGCTCTCTCGCGTCTACCTTGTCTGCCTTTTCTGACTGTCTGAACGAACATTTTAACCGGCAAAAAAGGCAAAACAAATCAGCAAAACACACAGAAAATATAAAAAAAACAAAAACCTGCATATACAACTTGCAAATCTCCCTTATTCTGCTGCTCTCGAACAGCTGTTTAGATACATAGATACTTTTGTATTTCCCACTTTTTGTGCAGTGTGCGCGTGTGTGTGTGTATGTGTGTCTGTGAACTTATGAACGTAGCTTAACTTAAATAATGCATGCTCTGGTGGCCTAAAGTGTCGCGTACACATTTGTGCAGCATTTAAAGTTGTTGTTTTCAAATAAATAAAGAAGAAAATATCTCACAGATACGTGAAAGTGATTCGTGTTGTGTAAGCATTTCATTTGTTTGAAATCTATTTTTTTTGTTTTGTTAAATCTTTAACAACAATAAAAATAATGGCTGCGTCTAAGTATCGCCACGCGTCATCAGTGAACATCCCCGTACATCAACAAGCTTCTTCTCGTCATCTTTTGAAAATGTTACTCTGCTTGGGTGTTGCTATATTCCTGTTTGCCTTGCAACCAATGCCAACTGAAGCTAAACATCTGGCGGCCTTTGGCAGCAGTGTTGAGCATGAAAGCGACATTGCCCATTTTGAATCGATGAAGCATCATACACATCAGATACATTCGCATGGTTCACATCATTCACGGCGTCGCTTGCAGCGTGACTCCCATGCCAAGGATATTTCGAATGGTGCGGCTGGATGCGATTCCGTCAAAACTTACTTCGAATCGATCGACATCAAATTGAGTGGAAATTACAATGAAAAAGGTAAGAACGAAAATAAATATCTTTAAGCTAGTACTTTAAATCTTTTCACTTCCATTTAACTTGACTTATAGGTTGTGCAAGTATTTTAAGTACATAGTATTTAGTTAGCATAGCTTAACTGCTGCTGACTGTGCCACTTTGGCCTCCCACAATTGGCCAACTTTCGCTCGTTCGATTGCATCGCATACCTTTATCATCATAGCCTCTATGTAGTTTGTAGCTTGTGTTTGAGTATCTTGTATCTCAAAGTGATGCCGACG
This sequence comes from Amiota minor, assembly GCA_037043295.1. NCBI lineage: Eukaryota > Metazoa > Arthropoda > Insecta > Diptera > Drosophilidae > Amiota > Amiota minor. Next base: position 5,535,566 of record JBAMAW010002187.1, on the reverse strand, counting down.
ACTTTGTGCAGCCTTAAAATCCAAAAAGAAAACAAAACAAAACAAAACACAAAATACGAAAATCAAAGGCAGCACGCTTTTAGCTTAAGCGCGTCGAACAAATAAAACGTGTTCATTTCACTTTACAAACTTCTTCTCTATTTCCATTGAACTAACAGCAACAAGAAAAATTTTAAACAACAAATACTCAACTCAAAAGTTAAACTTTTTACAGGGAAAAAGTTTCACAGCGTGCTTGCTTCATGGGGTTTTTAGTTTCAATGCCGACCGAAATTTTCTTCTTTCTAAATTACAGTTGAACAATTTATTGAGCAGGTCAGCTAAACTACAAACTCAGCTCAACTCAGCACAGTTCAATTGACTTTAAATAGTACAATATAAGTAAAAAGATATCACACAGCCATAACATGAAGTAAATCATTTGAAAAGAAATCGTTCAAACAAAAAAAGTTTGGGGAGAGAGAGAGAGAGAGAGACGTTTTTTCAAAGTTGTCGTCCTTCACCACCAGGTGTAACTAAAATACTGCAGATGCATAGTTGAAAGGAAACCATATAAAAAAAAACCAAAGAATTGAGAGATTTGAGGTGGGAAAGAAAGAGATTGAAAAACTTCAATTGAAATTTGCTCATTGAAGTGACTTTGAAAAATGCAGAACTTGTTTCTTCACAAAAAACATCATAGAACTCTGAAGACAGAAGACAGAAGAAGGAATTCTAGATTCCTATCATGGATGATTGGAGTGCAGAGCTGCAAGTGTCTGTCTGGCATTTTCAAGTGTTGGTTGTAATTAAAAATTGTAGAAAAATGCATTTTTCTTAAGGAAATTGATTGGATATTCTTCTTTTCGTTTTTGTATTTGAATTCACTTCAAGTGAAATGAATTAGTTAAACTAAAGTTCAATGATGGATAGATGAAAGTTTTTCAAGCGAAGGCAAATCAACCAGGAGTAGAAGTTGTCCAAGAGAAAAATTGCAAGAAGATAAGTTGGGTTAATTTACATTTTTAAATTGGATCTTAATGTGGATGGGATCTAACATTCTAGTTCAATAAACTTTATCAATCAAATCCGTTTATGTATCCATATATCATTAGTTCTTTTTTTTTCTATCAAAAGTGATTAATCTGCATAAAAACAAATACTAGATTCACAAAATTGTATGAAGGTTAAAATGAATTTTGATGTACAATTTGAACACAGTTAAAGCCAATGAAAACAAGCAAATAAGATCATACACATTATAAAACAGTAACATATACTCAGACTCAGACTGTCAGTCAGACAAAACACAGAGAGAAAGAATGATAGATAGATAGATAGATAGATATATAGAAGATATTGTACAACAAAGAAACAATCTCATTAATATTTCAATAAAACTTTATGCAAGCAAAACTGAAACAGATGCCAAAATTTACACATCCCCGCCGATTGTATAGAATCCAATAGAATTGAACTCGTGATGAGTCTGATGCTGATGCTGTTGCTGTTGATGATGTTAGATACATTTATAAATCGATTTTCAGTTCAGATATAATATTTACATATATGCAAAATGAAAAAAATAAAAAAAAAAAAACAAATCAAAATGAAATGAAATGAAACTAAGAACGTTCTTTGCTTAAATAATTCACACTAGAAATAAAAATGCGCACATTCTTGTATTTCTATCATGAAAAATACAAGTACATTCTTCCATAGACATCAGATGAGATACAATATACTTACTATTTCTTCTTTTTAAAATGCGCAACGCATTCAGCGCTGAGTAATTAAGTGAAAAATAATTATTATTGATTAACCGACCTTGACTTCGTATTTACACGTTTACGCACAATTACAGCATCTGATACTTAGATAGGTAGGCAGACAGATAGATAGTATCTATTCGATACATAGATACTTGCTCAAAGTGGAGACAGTGCGAGCAAGTGAAGAATGAAGCTGGATATGATAGAAAAATGTGATGAGCATGAGTGTGCAAGACTTGGTTGAAACAGCGACCGTGGCGGTCAAAGTACATACCTGAGGAGACAGATCGACAGACAGACAGACATACAATCGGACAAAAGAAAGATAGAAAGACAAGAAAAGACATGAGAAGAGACAGAAAGAGACTGGCGAATGGCCAGAAATGCCATTCATTGCGCAGCTAAATGAGAGGCAGAACAAGCAACAACCAACAAACGAACCAAATAGACAAAGTATTGTATTTGCTGAGCGATGGATAGATGAGATGACTGAACCAACTCACTCACTGACTGACTGAACTGAAAGATGGACAAACAGACTAACAGACAGACAAACAGACAGACAGAGAGAGCGACACAACAAAAACAACAGACAAACTGAAGGTCGGACGGATGGATGGTTAGTTGGTTGGTTTCGTTTACTTTTGGACAGAGATCAAAGGCGCTTTTCCCACCACTATCACAATGGTACCTCAAATATTATATTAGATACTTTAGAGAGGCGCAGGTAAGTAAGTGAGTTTACAAGCGAGAAACGACGAAAAACAGAATCACTCGCTCGTACATACTAGAATGATAGAATATGAACTGGAATGGAATTTGGTATCTTTCGCGGCATGAGTTTCAACTGAAAACCGCCCGCATCGTTTCTGATCGTGAAACTCAAACAATTGGGCAGCGCCAGTTACACACCGCGTAACGCACAGCATGAATTGAAAGATACACAGTTGTTGGTGAGTTACCTAAGATAGCAGAAAGTATCTACAATAAATAGTTGGAACTTCAACCTTGCACTGTAGCAAGTGTCGAATCATGTTTAGGCTAAGGCTAACATACCTTCAAATGCTATTCAATTCAATTGCGAGATGAACCCTAACTTATGAATGAATGAAATTATAAAATCAATCAAAAAATGATACAAAGCAAATTCTCCTAAATATACACAAGTCTCTTACACATAGTACATACAATAGTTGTACCATAATATCTAATGGAATGTTAATGTAGCTCATCGATCGATCATTCAGACGCTTTTATCTGACAGTCATAGATTGGAAAAACAGAAAACTTACTGTTATAGATTTACAGATTAGCACAGATACAATTGTACTCATGTTGTAATAAAGAAAAGACAAAAAAGAAATCAAACTAGCATTAGATACAATATCTAATGACTACACAAGAAGTCAATAAAAGTGGCAAGCAATCAAAGACACTTGGGGCAAACTAACAAACAACAAGCAGACAGATGAACAGACGGACATATTGAATAGTTTGAGAAAAAAATTCAAAAGTAGCCACGAATCGTGCGCCATGCGTAATGCATACATAGGTACATGTTTATGTGTTTGTGTATCTATCAATATACAATATACATATCTATTTAACTTTATATCTGCACAAACAACGTCAAAGTGGCTTTAATGGCTTTTTCTCGCATTGCTCTTCTCTACACTCTTCCTTTAGTGGATTTCGCTCTTTCAGTTTCAGTATTATTTATGCGTATTTACATAGTTTCTTTTGCTTTATTTAAGCTTTAATTTCATCTCCATTTCCTTCGCAATACACTCACTTGTCTTGCCTATCTGATTGTCTGTCTGTCCGCCCCAAGCTAATCTATAAGATATAAACGTACTCAATACGCGCTTAACTACGAAGTAATGTATCTTTTAGTATTTGCTATGACACTGTGGCCATATTTATTGCTGGCAATTGTTGCTATTGCTGTAATGGCGTTAGAATATGGTAGACTCGCACTTTACTTATTAACTTGTACAAGTACAATATTGTATTGTACATCTATCTATCTATAGATACTTATCGCTATGGCTATCATTTCGTTGTTGTTGCTATTGATGTTCTGTGCTTTGACTTATAAACGCAGGCAAGTCACGTCTGTTGGGACCGTGTATCGTGTAAATGAAAACATGACAATTAGTCGAGGGGTCTGAGTACATGAAACTACAATAGAAATAATGAGAATGAGAATGGGAATGTGAGTAGCAAGTAAAACCTTTTAACTTATTGTATGATTCACAGCACAATCCTTAATCCTTTGTAATGGACTTCAATAATTAATAAGTTAAAATCAGCGATCACTGTGAATCGAAAAACCAACAAACAAATTTTATTTCCATTGCTGATTGAATACAAGTAGATAGTATCTCATCACAATTCACTTTCCGACTAATTGAGTTTGTTGTAATTTATGCATCCCTTGGAATGCTCTTAAAAAAGAAATACGACGACATCAACGCACAAATATTTTCATAACAAACAACACGCAACAAGAAAAACAAAAAATGCTCAAAATAAAAAATAAATAAATGTATCTCATGCAGCAGACGCAAATGTAAACAATTTTCAGATCAGTTTATTTAAGAAATTAACACATTAGACAAGATGAAATGAATTTAAAGCATTTTATAGGCATGTATGTACAATACAATATTCTTAGATACATTTATGGGGGGTATTAGAATGCATAAGCATAAGCAGCATTATGAGAGATATACAAGTATTGAAGACATAATTTTGATAGACCCACATAATATTCTAAGCAACATTCAAAGGTATCTAATGAATGGGCAAAGCAGACTGACACATTTTTCTATCATTTTATCTAGATACAAGTGTGTAACTATAATATATATATGAAAAGTATGTTGTATAAACTTTGTTAAAGTTTATATTGTATTGTTATTTGTTTAATGCATAAACCGATTAAGAATTTCGTTTTTCGTTTATGATATCATTCCAATGCCCAAGAAACCAAACAACCAACAATGACGATTCATCCAGTCTAAATGTATTTTGAGACTTAGGAGAGACAGAGAGGAGTAGGTCGAAGTAGTGCGAACGAATAAAAATAAGCAAAAGCTAACTGTGAAGTAAACAAAATGCCAAAAAACAACAAAAAAAAAAACCTAGATATAAACAAAGATAGATATGTATATGCTAAGAGTGAGTGAATATAAACGAGCAAGAGAGAGGAGAATAAGTTTTATAAACTTTGAATACAAAAAAGTAGAAAACGCAACTTATTTGTTTATATAAAAACATTTGTGTTTTTTTTTTTTTTTTTCTTTTTGTTCTCTAATGTTCTGTACGCATTTACATACTTATCTAAGAAGCTTATGGAAGAAAAAAGGCAGAAGTAGTTGAAATTGGGGAACCATAAAGCAATAAGTCTGAGCGGGTAGTTTGAGAAAATTTATAAAGTTTTTTACTTCCTTTGATTTAAAAAACTTTCAACATTCACTCACCTCACTCACTCAGCTACTCACTTGTATTGTATCTTAACAACATAGTTTGTTTAATTCAAATTATATTAAAATGTAAGGAAAGAAGTTTAAGAAAATATAATACAAATTAGAATCGATTTCACACTCATTAAAAAATCATAAAAATACCTTATTTAATTTAATTATTGCTTTTACGATATATACTTTTTGTTTCATGTTATGAAGTGTAAACATTTTCCTTCATTAAAGATACAAACTCTCAATCTCTCAAATCCCTGCCTCAGTCTGCCATTTACTCAGTCAGTCAATGTGTTGGTGATGTCATTGTTAGTTTATGCTGAACTGAAATACTCGTAATTTTGTATAAGTTAAAATGAGATTTAATTAAGTTACGCAGGCAATTATTATTTAATTAGAAAATAACCAACCAACCCAATCCAAGTTCAACGAACATCTATGTCTGTATCTTTTGTACAAGATACTCAACTTCACACATTCATTCACGTTTTTAACAAGAGACTGAAGCCATTCTTCATTCACTTGTGAGGTGTTTCATTCATAACTAAATTTGTACCTTGGTTTCTTGGAATCTTTCACAGATATGCCCTTTAAAACCATCACGTCCTTCTTCTTTCTATTGTATGTAGTGTATGTAGATGTAAATATTTAATTTTCACTAAAGATGATGCTCAAGAGAGATTATACAAATCCAACCCAACCAACCAACCAAACAACTAAACTTAGCATTAAGCAAGAAAATAAGGTCTAATGCCAATGATGTATATCTCCTCTCTACTTTATTTGGTATAGTGTAGTAAGTATGTGATAAGTGATCCGGTTTCTTGGCATGAACTTTTTTTGTGTGAAATAAACTCAAATGTTTCATTTTAAGATGTGACGCGTTTTCACAACACAATATTTCCGGATGTCGCTTGAGATATCTTTGGTTTTTTTTTTTTTTTTAATACAACAACATACTAAATACTAAGGAAGTTGTCGCTTGTTTTCTAAACTTACAAACATTTTTTTAATGTTATGTTGTACAAGATCAAATGAAATACATAAAAATATAAATAAATAAAAAAAAGAAAAAACTACTTGACTTCTAGTTGGTTTTTGTTTTGTTTTTTGTGACTTTTATGGTTCTACTGTGTAACTAAGTGAGACAAATCTCAAGATTTATGTTGACATTTAAGAGAACGGCTTTGGACAATTGAGTTACCTGTACCCTGTATATATATTGTAGATACAAATTTGGATAGATATGTTTGTAGACAGATAGATGTTGATAGATACATTACTGTGTCTGTCAAGCTTAGTTAGATCTTATTTGATTACCAGCTAGTATCATTTTGAAGATGTTTTAAACTTTAATTTCCTGTATGTAAGTTGGTAACAATTTACAAATTACAATAATGCACTGCAGATATATGTATGTGCAATAATAATTCACAATTATCAGTTTGTTGTACTAACAAAATCATACTCAAGTGGCATAAAATGCCACATGACCAGGCTAAAAGCAATAACAATGTATGTACTACGACAACAAATCGCTTTCCGATAAGATAAAGTTCAAATCGCAAACGCTCTTACACTGCACGAGTGACTAAAAGATAAAACATAATAATATGAACCTATAGATACGATAGAAAGGAAAAACCAAGCACATACCCAAACCCAAATCAAGTCAACTAAATGTAGAGAAGAACAACACTAAATTACACTAACAAAAGATATACATACTTGCAAACAAACAAAAAACAACAAAACCTGGCCAACAAGGCAAAGAATTCCAATTCCAATTCCAATATTTATAAAAACAACAATGGGAAAACAGATAGAAAAGAGTAACTAACTATGCATGTACAATGTACATACAACAATAACTACGTGTACAAGAAACAAAAGAATGGTAAAGAGGAAACGTAGATACAAACGGCATCGTTGAAATGAACTCATAAAACATAAAACGTGTGAAATGTGCAAGCAAACGACGATGAGATGAATACGAACGAAGACAGGTAGAAAAAGCAAATCGATTAAACAGCAGCAGCAGCACCAGCATTAACAATAACAACTACCAATAGCATAACAGATAGTCAGATACATAGATACAAATATATCTCACGCTCTTCATAGCCTGACTGACTGATTCACTAACTGACTAACTGACTAACTGACTAACTGACTGACTGAATAGTTGGTTGCTTGGATTGGTTCTTTGGTTCGTTGGCTGGCTGCACTTGTACCTGCCAAGGATGCAAAAGCGTTTATTTTTAAACATTTACAAGTAAATTCATCAACAAACAAATTATGTGAACAATAAAAGATACATATGTGCATGAGTATTTGTATCATCATCATCGTCGTCATCATCATCATCATCTATAAATGTATCTGTGAGCTCTGGTTTTGACTTTTTCATTACGATTTTCCACTTATTTGCTTTGGTTTTTCTCCTTTATTCCTCTTTTCTTTTCCCTTCTTAATACCATTGAAGATCAGATTTTATTTATTCCTTTGAGCACATATGACTTTTATAACTTTTAGTACACACACACACACACTGACAACTATTGGTTTTGTAGCCATGACTATGATTATGTGTATCTATTATGGTCTAAATTATTATGTTTTTGTTTACTGTTTATTATATGATCGTTTTTCATCTCTTTCTCCCTCCCTCTGTAACCAAAGTGAGTGTTTTTTCTTTATGTTGTTTGTGTTTATGCATCGTAATCGTGTTTAAATTCCGATGAAAAAGGGCAACAACTTCTCACTCTTCATGTTGTTACTGTTATGCTTTTGATTTTTCTGTATTTTTTATTGTTAAGTTTTGGCTTTAGACTTTGAACAAAAGATTTTTCAGTTAATTTATTTTTTATTATCTTATGCAATGCTCACACAGATACACACACTTATGGGGAAGGAACGAGAAATTCCTACAAATGCTATAAGAGCATTTCCGTTTACCGAATTCCTTTATTTACCCTTAATCAAAGATAAAGTTGTGACAAGAGTCCCCAACACTTTTCACTACAAAGTGTCAAATTGTTTAAATCAAAAAACTTCTCAAATTTTATTGTTTAGTTTGCAAAAATATCACAAAAGAATATAAAAAGTCAATAAACTGTATAACAACAATAAAATATCTATAAACAAAATACTATACGAGAAAGAAGAGAAGAAAATCAAACAAACTTGGCCAAGCGCACTCACTTAAAACGATTTGCGAACAAGAGATTCAAGTGGCCCAAAAGTACGTTAGTTTTTGTATACACACTCGCACTCACATACATTTCAGATAATGATCATGTTGGTAATGATGATGATGATGATGATGATGGACAACATTAAATAAAATCTCAAACAAAGCGCTCAATTGGCTAAAAAATTTTAGCAAATCTTTTTTTTAAACAAGTCAAATAAGCAAAGTTTTTTTTTTTTTTTTGGTAACATGAAGCCTACTGCCAACAGTAAAAAGAAAATAAACACTTAAAAAACATACTAAAAAAACAAAAATAAGTAAATTGGCATTAATTAATTATTAGCAAACAAAAACAAAAGCAAAAAATACCATTGCCATATTAGCCGACTTTTGTTAACAGAAAAATTTACTAACTCACTCACTCACTCGGTCATAACATATTCACATGTGCGCCTTGGGCTGATGATTGAATTTCTTTGCTTCTTTAGCAATTATTTAATTTAATTTTTATTCTGTTTGACTTTTTATTTTATCATCTACTCTTTGTTACACACACACACACACACACACACACACACACACAGGCACACACAACTTTATTTTATTTTAATATTTTTATATATTTGTTTTATTTTTTGTTTTAATATTTTTATATTTTTATTTTTATTTATTTTCTTGATAACCTTTTTTCATATCGAAATATGTAATTGATTTATATATTAACTTTTTGTTGTTGTTGCGTGGAAATAAAACAAATTCATTTATATTTTATTATGGTTGATAAGAAGAAAATGAGTTTCAGTTAAATTAATTGTATTAAATGAAATTTATAATAAATATAGGCTCACTTTAAAATCTATTATGTTTAAAGGACTGTTTCAGTTTCTTAAGCTATATCGGTCACGGAGCACTTTTGAAACTGAAATTTAATAAAAAAAAAAAAATTAAACCTTTTTAAATTTGTCCTGCATTTTGAACGGAGTACAGTTTAAAAAAACACATCGCTCCAACATCTTCTTCCTGCTGTGGTCTTTATTACAGAATTCTTTTGATCCACTAATAAACTTCCAATCGAATTGTGTATGACCATACTCTTACCTCCTTGCTTTGAATTACTTATTTATGTATTCCATTATTTTGTCCACTTTGAAAAAAAAAAAAAAACAACATCAAATAGAATATTTCTTCTTAAAATCTCAATAACAAAAATTCTAGGGTTCGCATAGCAAACATCTAACTAAAATGATAACAGATTTCACTTTAATGTGAAAAAGTAAAGAACCTTTAAAAAATAAATTATGTAAATTTAAAGCAAAAGTTTTTAGTTCATTCAATCATTTATTCCATTTTTCTCATTCCAGGTATGTTTAATTCTATCAAAAACAATCTCCATTCTCACATAATGCACACCTTAGTTCCGGTAAGCTCAACAAAATGCTAAAAACCCACTAAAATGAATGCAAAAAACTCACTCACTCACTCACTCACTCACTCATTGCTTGGCTAATTCGACAGACAGCTTGGCGTGTAAAACCGACCAGAGACCTACTAAGTAATATAAAATGAAATTCATAAGTAGCGCAACATCAGCAAAAAACAAAAAAACAAAAAGCAAAAATGGGATAACTCGTAAACCCGTCGCCGGTTGTTGGTCGTCGCTCGTCGTCACTGTTGTGTTTTGTACAATAAATAGTACTGGTGATGAACGAAGCAATCAATCATTTAGCAACGCATTAAAAGCGCAGAGAATGCGTTCAAATAAATTAGCATAAAGTAGTATAGTGTTTCGAATTTACGAATATTTATAGCTCAATGCCCACACCACCACCACCACCACCACCACCACCAACACCTTTGCCCTTATGAAAAATCCATAAATGAAATATATAATAAATATGAGTAACAGACGAACGGAAAGACGAATGGACGTACTGATGGATACATGGACAGATGGTTGTATAGATAAATGGATGGGTGGATGGATGGATGAGAGAACTTTTTAGGTGGAACACATAAATTTAGAAGAATTTTATAATAAAATCCAAAAAGTTCATATTGAAAATATTAACAAAATATACGAAAGACACACATACATACATTATATTGTACTATGTGTGTATTGTTGGTGTCATCCATTCACTTTTCATTATTAATTTTTCATGAAATTATGTTAATCCATTGAAATATGATTATATGCCATCACCGACTGGAATAAAACAAAGCAGATCGTGCGAGTGCGAGTATATTTTACAATGTTTATACGCCAGCTGAAACAGAATTCAATGAGTTCGGTTAGACTTAACATGTAGGTATAAACACTTGTTCCCACGTGTAAAACTGTTCTTTCTTTTGTTATGCGAATTGAAATGTTGTGCATAGTTGAATCAAAGAAACACAAATTCCACATTTAAAGTAATATAACCATCCAACAAAGAAATGGTCTGAGTCTAATGTAACTGAATGAATTCTGTTTCAGTTGTCGTATAAACGTGGTACTATATGTGCATAGTCAGTCTTCGAATCTATGATGTATCTGATGTCTGTGTGTGTGTGTATAAATATATGTTGACGCCTACACACAAGAATACGCAAACATCATCATTATCATCATCATCATCATCATCATCGTCCACATCATCAACTTCATTGTCATTGGCATTATGATGATGCATACAGGTGCTCATTATGCATAATTTTATTATTATTTTTAATGAAAACGAATCCCAGGGAATTTTTTTTTTTTTTTTGTTTTGAAAATGAAAATAAATTTCATAGAAATAAACATCAACTCATTTCAATAAAAACTATAAGAGAGACAATAAAACAGATCTGGTAGAATAAAAAACATGTGACACGTTTCTTAAACTAATATTGTATTAAGTTCAAATTTTCATACTCTATTCGATCAAATACCATTAAAATGGCGGATAATTTTTACATCATAACACGCTATGCCTTGTCAAATTGTGTCCGATACCTTGGACGCCAATTGTTGACACAAACGAAACGACGTCACTTTGTGAGCAGTGCCAAACAATTAAGAGAATTTAGTGAACCATTTAGGGAACTGGGCCAAGGTCTAGGTAAACCGCTAATAACTGAAATAATAGAATCACCATCTGCTGGACCAGTTGGGCCACCAGGCAAACCACCTAATCCAACTGGAGGAAAGAAAGTTATAAGTGCAGGCGGTGGATCGAAATCTGGTCCCGGCGATAAACCTGGTACTGATAATACACGCCTAATCACACTTATCGCTGGCGATGGTATTGGTCCTGAAGTGTCTATGGCTGTCCTCGAAATATTGGATGCGGCCAAAGTACCTCTCATGTTTGAATCTGTTGACGTTAAACCTGTTGTTGGTGAAGATGGAAAAATGACAATCCCCAAAAAAGTTGTCGAATCTATGCAACGAACCAAAGTTGGACTTAAAGGCCCTCTCACAACGCCAGTTGGCACTGGATTTCGTTCCTTAAATCTTACACTGCGTCAAGTCTTTCAACTTTATGCAAATGTGCGTCCATGTCGCTCGTTGCCCGGCTTCAGGACCGCTTATGATAACGTCGATATCGTGACCATACGCGAAAATACCGAAGGTGAATATTCTGGCATCGAGCATCAACTTGTGGAAGGCGTTGTTCAGAGCATTAAGTTGATTACCGAGAAGGCATCTATGCGAATCGCAGAGTTCTGTTTCCGATTTGCAATTGCAGCCAAACGGAAGAAGATCACGCTCGTCCATAAAGCGGACGTTATGAGGATGTCTGATGGTTTATTTCGTAAATGCTGCCGTAAAGTTGCAGAAAAGTACAAGAGTCAAATGGGTGATATCAAGTACGAAGAAATGCTGCTACCGACGGTATGTCTAAATATTGTTCAAACTCCAGAGAAATTTGATGTGCTCGTCTTACCCAATCTTTATGGTGATATTATGTCTGATACTTGTGCCGGTCTAATCGGGGGACTAGGCCTAACGCCGTCAGGGAATATTGGAACTAAAGGTGCAATTTTTGAAGCTGTGCATGGGTCTGCTCCTGACATTGCTGGAAAGGACTTGGCAAATCCAACTGCATTGCTTTTGTCAACATGCATGATGCTGCGGCACATTGAAATGGCTCAACATGCCGATAGAATTGAGAAAGCGGTCTTTCAGACAATCAGTGAGAAAAAAACTATAACCCGAGATTTGGGTGGCAAAGCAAAATGCTCAGAATTTACAAAGGCTGTTATTGCTCACTTGTAAGAGGGTGGGAAATTTACGTCAAAATTTATTTTATATTGTATTCAAAATTTTAAGTTACAAAAAATGTGAGAACTATGTTTGCCGAACGCTATTTTTTGGTTCAAAATCTCTGCCAAATGGTACACAATTTCAGTCCACAGTATCAGAATTCGATACGCTTTTTTAACGCTAGTTTTCTCACACTGATGACACCGAAGAAGATCACAAAGGGTTGTAAAAATGACTGTGAACAGGACATACGTCAAAGAATACGTAGAGTGCCGCGAAATAATGATAATCAACTACCAGCTCGCTTACCTGTATCCCGATGTGTGTCTTGTTCCACAAAGAATTGGGGAGATCGATCTATTGGACGACTTACTTCCAACATAATACCATCACAAAGTCCCACTAAATCGGTGAAATCAATGGAACAGTTAAACAAAAAAAGGACCGAAACATTGAGACGATTAACTTTCAGGCGACTTAAGAAATTCTTTTCGACTGGAATAAAAAAGCAGCAAAACAAATGTTGTTATACTCGTAAAGTGCCACGAAACAAAAGTAAGCAATTACCAGCCCGTAAGCCTGTAAGCAAACATGTGTATGGCTCCCGGAAAAATGGAAATGATCGGAATATTGCACGATATTCTTCTGACACAATGTCAACACGAGTTTCCCCAAATCAGGTAAACGAAGGAATGGAACAGTTAAGCAAGAATACGTTGGCTAGGTTCAATAGAACTACTTATTTGTGACCAGAGATAGTTAGATAACCACCCAGTACAATAACGTCTTTTGATTCAAAATTTCAATAAATAAAATTGTGCATTACTAATGATATTTGAGAAAGAAAAACTTGTCAAAATTCTAAATTTCTAGTTGTATAAAAAAGCATATAATTATCGAACAATGTCTGGCAGATGAGAAGTCGGCTAAACATGTTGTGGCAGTTTCAAAAGGCGCAACGCCTCTTTATTGACAATAACCGAACCATGTTGCCAACAAAAAAACTTCTTGAGCCAGCACAAGTCAAATGTGATAGCAGGGTATCAAATTTGCATCTAAAACGATTAAATTATCGGAAATCTGTGTGGAGTCCCTTCTTTCCCATTTTGTATAGTTCACACACATGCTGGAAAGAACAAAATGAACTAAGATTTTTTGGCTTATTGACAATGCAAAATGCCATAGATGAATTAAGGAGAAGGGAACACTTTAATGAGAAAGTGGCTAAATTAGGCAGAAGGCCGCCAAGGAGACCAAAACGAACGGGCAAAAAGGGGAATAGAAATAAGAGAAGACGTCGTAGAAAGACCGGTGAACCGCCAAGGAGATTACCACCACGTAGAGGCAAGAAGAATGAAGCTACCCAACCGCGCACTATTACACTCATACCTGGCCATGGCATTGGTCCCGAGATTACTGCATCTGTACTTATGATACTTGAAGCTGCCAGGGTACCAATTCTTCTTGACGTATGTGATGCAGTTTTCATTAAAGACGTATATGGAAAAGTGGCTTTATCAAAACATCTAATCAGTTCGATTAATCGCACCAAAGTTGCTTTGAAAGGACCTCTATCCACGACTAATAATATGAGTTACCCATCGATTAATCTGATGCTCCGAAAATACTTCAATCTCTATGCAAATATTTGTGTCTGTCGCTCATTAGCAGGCCTCAAGAATATTTATGGCGAAATAGATATTGTAATTATACGCGAAAATACTGAAGGTGAATATTCTGGAGTCGAGCATCAACTGGTGGACGGAGTGGTACAAAGCATTAAGTTGGTCTCGCGGAAAGCTTCTATGCAATTCGCAGAGTTTGGGTTCTTATACGCAATCGCCACAAGACGAAAGGTCACGCTGGTTCACTCGGAAAATGTAATGCGGATGTCGGATAGTCTGTTTTGTGAATGCATACGTGAAATGGCCAGAAGACTTAAGCCAATGATGAATGGTATAAAGTATGAGGAAATGTCCTTAGGCACAGCTTGTCTGAAGATTGTTGAAAATCCGCAACAATTTGATTTGCTGATTATGCCAAATCTTTATGGCACCTTTATGTCTGATGCATGTGCTGGGCTAATCGGTGGTTCCAGTTTAATGCCATCCTGTAATGTAGGCACAGGTGGGGCTATTTTTGAAGCTACGCATGGCACAGCTGACGCAATTGTGGGAAAGGATCTGGCGAATCCAACAGCTTTACTATTGTCGGCTTGTATGATGTTAAGACATTTAAAATTCAATGAACATAGCTATAACATCGAACGAGCTTTGTTCACTACGATTAAGGAGGGCAAAGTAAGGACAAAGGACTTAGGTGGCACAGCGAAGTGTTCTGAATTTACAAAAGCGATTATTGGTAATTTATGAAAACGGTAAATTATACTTAAGGATTTTCATAGTTTCTGGTTATAAAATTTATAACTAGTAATTTTTTTTTTTTAATTTCAAATAAATATTATCGTAATTGGAAATTGATTAAGTTCAGTTTAAGTATTTTACCATCGCCATCATCATTTGTTAAACGAAGTCAAAACCAATAGTTATCCATTGAGAACAATTTAATGGGAAAGCATTCATTCTACAAACCACAACCCGTTCCGCTCAAACTCATGCAGGCGAGTCGCTCAGTCTCAGGTTTACTTAGTAATCTTTGTTAAACAACACAACACAACATAACAAACTGCTTACAAAGCATTTTTTGTTCTTCAGATTCTGTCACTTTGTGTATAGATACTTAATATAGTATGTGTGTACGTATAATATGGATCCATGAATGTGTATGTGGAAATCAACAATAACAACAAACAAGCAAGAAGAACTTAAAAGGCCAACCGACGACCAACTAAACAAAACCAACTACTAACCAACATCAGCAACAACTACAACACCAACTATGATAATAATAACACAAGAAGGAGAACATGGAGAGAGAGAGAGTAAAGTAAAATAAAGGAAAGCAAAGCGTAACAAGCCACTCCAAGTCAAATCCAGAGCCGCTCCTCTATGCCACTCCACTCTACTCCAGCTTCGCTTCGATTCTCGTATCTGACCCTACTCAACTTGCCTCATCACCATCATCATCTTTGCAGTCATTGTCGATGTCTTGGTCATATACATATGCTCGCTTGCTTACTTGTTCACTCCCCCTCATATGCATACACATACAGATACACAGAGATACATACACATACGCGTATGCCATAACACATAGTGAGAAACAAATACATTATGCCCGACTGTAAGTCTCGTTTTGGGCCTTTAATTCGGGCCTGGTTTCGGTTTGCTTTGCTTTTACTTTATTTAGTTGTTTCTTTGCATCATCATTCTTGGGCAGCGAAGCGCAGCAATGCAGCAAAGTCTGATGTTTATATTGGCATCGACTTCACCATTGACTCCAACATCGACGTCGCCATCGCTATTGCCATCGCCATCGAAAGCCGGCGAACAAAAGCAGGAAGAACAACGCACACTCTCGCACGAGAGTGTAAACGCTAAAAATTAAAAAGAAGAAAATTAAATTTCATTTTTTTGTGTGCATTTCAAAGAATTTCCTTCTTTTTTTTTTTGTTTTTGTTTTGTATGCATTTTGTTGTTGTTATGTTTTTGGGTTCTTCCTCTCTCTGTTCTTTGGGTCTGCATTGCTGCTGGTGCTGGTGCTGGTGCTGCTGCTGCTCCTACCCAGGCCCCAATGCCAACAACTCTCGTCCCTCTAACAACTTCTTCAATAACCATAACCATGCAACCCGACGATGATGTCTAAAAATGTGAAACAAAAGTCAAGAACTCTTTTTTATGTTATTTTTGTTTCTTATTTTGTTTTTCGAACCGGTTTCCAATCTCTTTGTTATTATTCTTCTAGTTGTTATTGGAATTGTTGTTGTTGTTTAAGCCATTTTATTTTGTTTTGTTTCTTATTACCACATTTTCATGATGTTGCATGTTGTTCGAGGTTGGACGATTGCTCGGTTGTTATTAAATATTATAATGTTTATTTTTATTATGTTAGTTTTTCACGTGAAAATAAATTCATTCAAACAAAGAATGGTAAAATGACATAATTTCATTCTAAATGATTTTTCAGTATAAAAAACCCATATTAATTAATATTTAATTATACATTTTAAAGTGACATTTCCTTGACATGAAAAATGAAATTAAATATGATTTTAGCACGATTATGTATTTGAAATGTGTTTGGTTTTGTTATTGTAGAATAGAAAAATAAGGAAATTAATTTAATAAATTTGTGCGAAAATTTGCTGTTAGAAGAAATAAATTTCAATTAAAAGTTTTTTATGCTTGTCGAAACCAAAGCAAAGCAAGGAAAACTTGACTTGAAGTTGTTCAAAAATTAATTTTAACCATAAAACAAACAAATGCAGAAAATGTTGAAAAAAAATAACAAATTTCTTTTAGTTTTATTTTCCCAAGACTAATTGAAACAATTTATTTTGTATTTTTCCCTACTTTGTTTCTATTCCTTTGTCTTCTTCTTTATTTCTCACTGGCAAAAACACAAACGCTTCAGAAATTGCTTTCAAACAAGCGCCAAATCCACTTTACTAAATTATATACAACAAATAAAAAACAAAAAACAAAAAAGACTCGAGGTCGACAAATCCAATGTAAACGACCGAGATCGAGATATAGAGATTGGAAGAATGAGAGAGTGCTGCAGAGAATACAGTACCATTTCGAATTTAAATCTATTTGTCACTTGCAAAACTTTTTACACTTTTTCACCTTTAAACCCTCCTGAATTTGCTGGCATAGCCTCCCTCACACCTTTCACACGCCCAACGACACAAACAATCTAGGGAACAAACACACGCCCAAACCACGACTACAGTATACATTTAACGGGCTGCCTTACAAAACTTAACAAATGCCCCCGACCTACACCGTTATCCTCTTGGAAAAAAAAACATGAAACTCATGGAATAAAGTAAAATGTAAAACAAATGCAAAATGGAAATAAAAATGGAATAAAAATGAAAACAGAATAGGAATCGCAAACGAAAAGTGACAGTTACAAATTTCTGAAATAAAACCTCTCTCCATTACAATCTCTGACTCCAATTCTCCCTCTCTGTCTGTCTGTTTGTCTGTCTGTCTGTATGTATATCTGTCCCTCTGTGCCACTGTCTCTTTGGCCTTCTTAGTCTATATAGTTGAATTTGTAGCGTTGAGGCTCGTTTAACCCGGAACCCAAACATTTCGCTGTGTTCGCAACCACTACACCACACCACACCATTCATCTATCCATCCATGCATTCATTCATCCATTCCGTTCAATTTAAGTATTTCGACTACGTTTCGGACCTCGTTCCACAATTCATTCAAATAGATTCGACCCAAAAAACAAAAAACACAGTGAAATAAAAAAAAAATGCAAAAATGAAAACAAATGAAAGCAGAAAGCATAAAGACTCGACCCACTTTGCCATTAACAATGCTCTATGACGATAAATGCGTCGCATTTTATTCAACTTGCAGCCTGCCTCAACAGAATTGGTACTCAAAGTCACCTCTCCTGATGGACGTCACCCCCCCCAACAGCAAGTATGAAACTTCAAAAATTCACCACCCCCCACAAGCCCCATAATGTTTGTCATACAATTTGATGTGCAAATTTCTACTAAAGTAAATGAAGCAAGAGGAGCGAGGAAAGCAAAGCAAAAGGGGAGAGATATGGTGTGTATGTACGAATCTCATAACCTCAAAATCTGTATTCATAAACTAAATCGTAAATGACTTTACGCATTTATTCGAGTACTACGAGTACGGCAATAAAAACAACTGGAATCACGCATTGTTCTTGTTATTATTCCATTTTAGAATTCTCCCTCATCAACACCAAAGACCCCAAAGGGCACAAAATTGGAAGAAAAAAAGAAAACAGATACGGAAAAACATAACATAAAAAATAAAATAACGCAAATACAATACAATTTTTTGTTGTGTTCTTTCTATTGTATTATATTTGTATGTTTGTACATTTATTGGTTTTGTCGCACATTGACAAGTAGTAAGTTGTCTATTGTTCTTTAAATTATTTATTTTTTTTTCAATGTTTCTCTACACTCTCCATGTCACTCTAATATGATTTCTCCTTTAAGCTTAAATTCCGTTGATAAAATAATCCCATTTAAAGCTAAATAAACGAAGGAATTTGTCATTCGATTATTCAAATATTTGTTCTGGTTTATTGATGATGTCTTTCTTATTGTACGAGTATTTTGTGTGTTTGCTTTTTATCTTATTTCATTGATTTTTTCATTTTTTTTTTTTTTTGTTTGTGTATTTTATTATTGTGAAATATTATCACAATTGTTTATTGAGATTTGATAATGTTATTAAGGTAAAGTTTATTGGTTCTATTTGTAAGCATTACAAAACCAAAGGTTAATTTGTACCTCTCTTCATACTTAAAGATGTGGGAGTTCCTCACAAAAATTGACTGACGTCAGTGATAATAAAATAGAAAAAGTTAAAAAAAGTAAATTTTCCATTAAATAGAAATTTCAATAAGAATAACAATAATATAAACCAAAGACTTTTGAAAAATTCTTAACAATTATCAATCAATCAAGCAATGCCAAATTATTATTGCCTACTCAATGGAGCATGAATTCAAATTGGATTGCTAATTGGCATTGAAAGCAAACTTAAGTTGTCTGAAAGACAATAATCGACCAAACGACCAGGGAATAAAAAAAAAAACCCCGCTCATCTACTCACTCAATCAAGGAAAGCAACAGATGTCGTTCATAAAAAACCAATTAAAATGTCAAAAATAAAATACCTAAAAAATTTAAAGATATAGCAGAAGACAAGAGAATTCATTGAGAAAGTTGACAACACTTCAAATTTAAGACAAAAGATGATGGTAACACTTAACTGATTGAAGTGTCATTTGTGAAAAAGAACAGAGTCTCTTAAACAAATCTCAGTAGAGTCAGCATAAAGCGGTAGGTCATGATGAAAATTATAGAAACTACAACAAATCACTAATCACTTTTGTTTGATGTGTCTCCTGAATAAAATGGCCTTATGTCGGTTTAAACAAATTGAATGTCAGCCTCCGGAATCGGCTGGCATTCGCGGTTTTATACTGATACATAAATGCTTTAGAGATTGGACCAGACATTGTGTTGAAGAAATAAATTGGGACACATTATTTTTACCAATTCTTGGTTGACTCGGGGTTTACGATTTGGTGCAGAATTACATACTGAACAGGCGTAATATTTAATAGCCCACGGATTTATGAAACTGCGAATAAATTCTACTTTTGGCATTTCACTCCGCATAAATAATAAAAATAATGAACTTTAATTGATGAAGGTTTTAGGTTTACGTCATTATTATTTCACAGATACAATGGTCTGAACTTTGTTATGGTGTTTCTGAAAGTTTAAGAAACTCTGGTGAAGTGTAAATGAGTTAATGATAATTTTTCTTGTGTGTTTATGTCCATGTGTGTAACAATGATAATAATAATAATAAGTAATAAAAGCAACCAAGAATAAATGAATGAATGAACGTAGGAACAAGAGAACAAGGGAACATGTATCACAGAAGGATATACTTAAATAATTAACGCAATTAAACGTATAAAGACGCACTGAACTTGAACGCGAATGAATGAATGAATGTGTGAGTGAGTAAGTGAGCGAGTGAATGTAGTATTAATGAATGAACAAGGCTTTGTGAAAAGTAAATGAATTGACAAAGGGAGAGTGAAACAAGTGTAGTGTAATGTATAAAGACAAAGAATTGCAGCTGCTGCCTACTGGAGTCCGAAGACTTAATTTAATTGTTCCAAAGGAACAGATAACGACGACAATGAGAACAAAGCGAATTAAAAAAAAAAATTTAAAGAAAAGAAATTTATTCAATTGTCTTTAAGGGTAGCTAAATTAATTACGATTTAAAGCAGATAAAAACCACGAGTTAACAAAGCAAACATGGTAAATGAGGCCAGCATGAGAAGCATGAGTACGAGTGAGTCTGAGACTCTTAAAGGAGATGCCCGGACGCTGCCAACTTACTTATGTTAAATTACAAGACTTTTGACAACAGACAAAACTTAACTTCAGTCACTCTTTTACTACATTTAATCAAGTTTATACAGAATTATTAGACAAGTTTACCAGTCACTAAAAACAAGTAGCTGCTGATAAACTCTCATCAAAGCTCGCTTGCATGTGAATGTCAGCAATTAAAGTAAGCAAGCGAAACAAGAGAACGCAACATGTAAAAAATTTTAAAAATTCGTTAATTCGTTTGCAACTAGCGGAACTAACAACAATTACGCATAGATTAGACCGAGACCAGACCAAACCTGTAACGAGTAGAGGCTACACAGTTGAAATACATGTATAATTAAAGCCACATAGTCAAACATGTGTCGAGTTAGTTGCCAACAATGCAACTCACTTAACTCAATAATAAAAAAAAAAAAACTAGAAAGAATGGAATGGAACTTCCTGACATGAAGTAGACCAAAAAAGAAACCCCATCAACCATCAGAATATTGTTAGGAAGAACTCTCAGTAGTGATGAAGGTGGCATAGACAACAACTTCAAGGTGAGTGCTCAAGACAAACTGACTTAAGTAGAACTAAACTGAACTGCAGTGAAGTAAAGTGAAGTGAAGTGTGGTGTGGTGTAGTGAGATTTGTGTAAACTGTACGCCTCTGCCTGTAGGATTTATTGAGATACTGAGACTGGTTAGCCTAGCTAAAGTTAAAGTCAGTGAGATGGATATACAGTACAGAATAGACATCTAACATAATCTAACCTAACAGTACTACATAAAAGACAGCTGTAACTGAAGGTAATGTGTAGGAGGGCGAGTTAGAGAGTAAGAAATTCCATCGAGCCAAAACACTAATTGCCTCTTGTAGTACTACAATGTTGACTGACTTCACTAGCAAGAAAGAAGCGGCTGAGTTCCTGTAATTAAGACCAGTTACTCAGCTCATCCCTTCTCAACCGAACTCAGTTTTGAAGCAACAGAGAGTGTTAGACGGAGGAGTGATCGGAGCTGGTGTACTGGTGGTGGATTTACCCTTAAGGCGTGGCAGGCGGTGTCATTCATGACAAGTGTTTTAGCCCTAAGCCACAGTTGTTGCTAATGCTTAAAGTTGCCCATCATCATGATATATCACTGAAGTAGCGACTTTAAGTAGACAAACCAGAATAGGGGTGCGAGTCAACAGAGGATTTCGAAAAGTTTTTAATTGTTGCAAAATTTTCTATTATTGTTAGCAACTTGTTGATGTTCTCATACAAGAGAAGAAGATAGGCGGGAGAAATGAAACTTGCAACAATGTCATGTGATTAGTTAAAATTCTAAATAAATACAAGACAATGCCGGCTTCCGAAGTGCAAAATTGTGTGTAAGTTGTAAAATACAAAACAAAAAACTGAAAATGGAAAACTATTGCCTTCATGGGGCAATTAAACATTGAAGGGGAAAGGAAAGGCTTTAAGATTTAAATAAGTAAGCATTCAATTAAGTAATGCAAATATTTGAACTTATCAATACTGGCTATGAATATCAAAGATGCTGACCATCCACCCATCCGACAATGGTAAAATGGAAGAACTTTAAATATTACAAAATATTCAAAATCAATTCTTTTAATGAAACTCTTTGCCATGCACACCAAGCTCAGTCCAGAGTACCCCATAAATGACCAAAGGGTAACTCTGGCCATTCGGTCGGTCGTCTGTGTACAACAGTTCTTTGTCCTTCATTCACTGCATTCCAGTTTAGTTCTACAATATTTGTAGTGCGAAGTCTGTACATGCATTAAACAATAGGCCGAGTTGAGTAGAGTTGACTCGCCGAGTTGAGTTGAGTCAGGTCGAGTACCATTAAAGTTCACACATAGTAGACTCGCGTTGAAGGACGATGGTGTTGAGTATGACGACAAAGCAAACGCAATGTGAGGTGTGGCTGAAACCGAACTCCAAACTTTGATGGTACAATGAACTTGCCATAACTAAATATGAATGCATCTACAATACTATACACAGAAGCTGATACTTTAGAGTAGGAGAGATCGCGAGAGGTCAACTTGGGGTCTCATACTGTACTATAAAATGTTTGAGTGTTGCATGCCGCATGCTGCATGCAGCATATAAAAATCTATTATGTATGGTGGGAAAAATGGCGAAATATATACACACACATGCATACAATACTGAGATACAGGAAACACAAAAATCAACCGAGTTGGCAGCATTTGCAAAAGTTTTCGTTTCCAGACATTTCAACGGAACCTGACTGAATGACGGTTCTGATGGAGACACAAGAAGAGTGAAGTTTGTGTGTTTCATTCAAGGATATGAAAAATGTACACATTTCATATACATTTCTGATGCCAAGGCACATCACATCTACCAAAAATAATATGCAACAAATTCTTTATGCGCCCGATGACGAGGCTAACTCACCACTGGATCATGAGG
This sequence comes from Amiota minor, assembly GCA_037043295.1. NCBI lineage: Eukaryota > Metazoa > Arthropoda > Insecta > Diptera > Drosophilidae > Amiota > Amiota minor. Next base: position 5,512,419 of record JBAMAW010002187.1, on the reverse strand, counting down.
ATGTCTGCAACACTACTTGGAACCAAACAGAAGAGAGCAGAGTAGAGTAAAGCAGCTGTGCTCATGTGATTAAAATAAATTGCAATAATATGGCAGTATCCACTCGATATACTCAATAATTGGGGTGGTGGGTGGTCAGAGGCCACTCTAGGCCACTTAATTTGCCAATTCATAAGCATCGAACATCAAATGAATTCCAACAGCACCAAGCAACTTGACCTGTCATTCACATTTACCAATAAATGATATATTAAGTTGACTGAGCTGAGTGTGAGAAGAAAGAAGGAAGGGTCGTCGGAATAGTCATAATCAAATGAATGTTTGAATGAATCAATAATTGATCAAAAATACTATATACAAATATATCATGAGTATATGAAACAATGATACTTATCTTTCTCTTAAGAGTGTGGAGCTCTTTTGTTCATAGGTTATCAAGTCACAAGCACAGCAGGATGCGAAAACATAATTCGGGCATAGTATCTACTCAGATAGATACTATAAGGAAATACAAATAATAAATTTAATTAGTAAATAATGAAAATATCCAAAATAAATTTATGTATATACAAAATCATATTCATAATGACCATGAGCCTACAACATAATAAACGCACAGTATGTGGTTTGATTGAGTGATTACCTGCTGCAAAGTATTTCATTTCAATGTTGTAAAAATTACTACAATAAGTTTTGCATAATTTGCAAAATTGAAATAAAAATGAAGCCAATCATAAAGTGCTAAATACTCACTGGTATATAAAGTTTATTTATACTTTGTATACGTTAATAAAGAAATATGCATTAACATCAACAAACAATGGCGGAACGAGTTCATTAAGTGCAATGGAAAATGTATGTATTAATTAATTAAAAATATTTATAACAATTTTTAATTAAATTAAAATAATTTTCAACATTCCATGCCAACAACAAACAAAACAGAAACAGAAAAAATAATAAGAGAAATGATAAAACTTCCTGACACTCGGCAAAACTTTGCAGACGATAATCTCCTAAAGCTAAAAATAAGTTGAGTACCATGATGAGAAGCTATACCATACTTACATATATTCTCTACAAGTCAGATATTATTCCAAACCAACCAAAAACACCCAACCCCCCATCCGTTTATTCATAGATCTATGTATATATAACCGGATGTTCCTACGAGCATTGCTTAGGACTTGGTTTCTCGTTAAAGCCGGTAACTAAATATATAACTGTCAAAGTGATACCGCGGCAGATGCAAAGAAAGATGCAAATACTTTGCTACAAAACATCGACATCAACATCAACAAAGTCAATTTAGTCATCAACTGAAATAACCGAAATTTCTTTATGAACTTGAAACGTTTTCAGTTTCGACAAACTTCCGTTAAAAGAAAAACAAAAAGAAAATGGCGATAAAAATGGCACACGACTTTGTCTTCCATTTCTTTTTCTACTTCCATTCTCAGGATGTCATAATTTTTTACTATGAAGATGAGACAAATGAGAATACAGTTGTGAAGAGTGTAGAACTTTAAAAAACTTTTGACATTTACACAACATTTGCAATTTTCGAACTTAATGATAATTGTTCCATTAGATATTATACATAGATAGATACTTGTAGATACTTATACCATCTACCATACAAACATACTTATGTGCGTTTAACAACAGTGCTTTTGTCATGTCATGTCATGTCATGTCATATGTATTGTGTTATGTTCTGTTGTGTTGTGTTGTGTTCTGTTGTTTGTGTGAAACACTTGTGGTCAAACTGATGTGCGTGTTACTTGTGACATTTTATTGACATGATGTGGACAGTAAATTATTTACAAAATCCATTTACATAATTTCAATATTTTAATGGACAAAAAGATTCTAAAAGTTAAAAAAAAAAACTTTGTAGTTCTGTACTATCCATTTCATAAGATAGTCAGAAAACTTAAAATTGTTAGGAATATTTTTGTAGAATTTTTGTTTCCTGGTTTCTATTTTTTTTTTTAATTTTTTTTTTTTGGTTTTTTTTTTTAACCTAATGTCGGCAATAAAAATTAATTTGCTCGTTTCAAGTGCTTAATTTATAAACGACGCACTGGAGAGTTTGGCCCGAACTCATTCAGTGACTGAGTTCATGTGTGTTGTTCTGTTATTCTGGGGAAGCTATGTTAGTTTGTTTGTTTTTGTTTATTTCCTTGCATGGTTGCTTGTTTATCTGGTCTTTGTATGAATGTTCATGAGTTCGGGATCTCTGCTCTTGGCTTTGCCCATAAAGCCACAAGCATTTGGGGCGGACACACGCTAGGAACTAACAAATAATGTTGTTCAAACTGTTGTTTGTTCATTTTCATTCGTTCGTTTTTCCTGATTTTTATCGCACTAAACTTTTGTAGCAAATGTCAGTGGAGTTGAGTAGAGTCGAATCAGAATCAGAATCAGACTAGACCATGCAGACTTACTACTGTTGGGTACGATTGTGTTCCTTCCTTCCGTCCTTCCTTCGACTAACTGCCTAACTGAGTATCGGTGTGGACATAAAGTAATCGTTGGCATGCTCTCTGTTCTCTGGTATTGCGAATGTGTTAATTTTCAGTGACTCTTCTTAAAATTTATGCCAAACCTCGAGTGTAGAGTATGGAACAACATTTGTGAATTATTTGCGGTTAGAAATATTGTACATACATACTACATAGTACAAGAGGTAATTGCTTAGTTTGTTTGTTTTGGAGAAAAAAATTGTTATAAATTTATCTGAAATGCTTTTAAATTGTTCCATCCCATATGGATTCATGATCCAGCTTCGAAATAGAGTCACTTACTCTGCAGCCAACTGAGTTACTATAGTTAGTAATAGGGGAGTATCACTATTATTATAAGTTAAAAAGTTAATAAAGTTTCACTGAGTTTTTAAGTGCAATTGTCTCTCATAACAATTAAGTAACAATATATCTTATTATAGTTTTCTTATTTTCATATGACAAACAGTAATAAAAGTTTTCACATTTTATTTAAACGAATGAACGAACGAACGCCTTCCATGCCATAAACAACTCAATTACCATATATTTTGTCACATAGTAGAGACAACAAACATAAGTATGAATATAAGTGTAACTGGGTGACATTTATCAATCAACGCCCATTGACGCCTTTGGTCATGTTATGAAGCAATCTGTGACAATTTGTTACTTCAATTTATAGTCGAGACATTCATTCATTCATTCAGTCAGTCAGTGAAAGACAATCATTTGGGTGTATGTACTCGTATTGTAATTAAACCAAACTACTATAGTATTTACTTTTCTTCTTCTATTATGTATAATAGACAGTCAAGAAAACTAACGAACGAACGAACGCCTCAAGTATCTTTCAGCTAAAGTAAGAAACTTCCTTATTTGCCATTGACACTGACGACGACAACAACAAATTGACTTGACTTGACTGACTTTGACTTAAGTTCAGTTCAGTTCAGTTTAGTTTAGTTCAGTTGAAACAACGCAACCAGGCACAAAACAAACAATTTACAAAACTGCAATTTTCTTATTTCCGCACAGTGTGAGACGACCGACTACATTCATGATGATAACTATGATTATATTATAATAATGACGATGACGATTATGATTATGACGTCTCGCAAACTTGCAATTTATCACTGACAAGGTTGATGATGATTATGTGATGTTGATGATGAAAATCATTAATATAATTGTCAAAAAGCACAACAGTCTATCATAAATACTAGTTAGCGATTCGAAAAGGGTCCACTTAGGCCTCAAGTTAAGTTTCGTTACGTCTTTCCGTCGCACTTCCGTCTTCTCTTTGTCATTCTATTGTATTCAGCTTGGCATTCATAAGAGTGATGAGTCTGAGGCTCTAGGCTGACATCTATGTCGCTTTTCTTTCTCGGTGACATTCGTTTGTACTTGACTTTGACCTCGCATTGCCTTGTGATGTAACTCATGTCATCGTTTTGTACGAGGACTTTTTAAGTGGGGATGGGGGCAACAACTACAACAAATTTGGACAAAAGTGCACCCCCTATTTTTAGAGGTAGTAGTTCTCTATGTAAGAGTATGTGTGAGTAAATGTTCTTTATTAAAACTTCCGCTTGGTGCAAAAACAGTGTAGTACAATTTGTGGAGGACGAGAGCTGAAGGAAGAGTATGTTAAGTGACATTGGAATGAGATGATGATACTTAGACCGATGATTATGTTGGGCAGGCCCCCCAAAACTTAACCACTCTCGCACACACAGTGGGCGGCACTCAGTCTCACTTAAAGTGACATTCAGTCAAAGAGATGAGGGCATTCTTATTATACTGAAAATGTCAACTGTGTCAGCATCAGCACAATTACAATAATGTGTTCCTCATCATGATGATGATGATGATGATGATGATGATGATGATGATGATGATGATTGCATAAGTCTAACTGACTGACTGATTGTTTGTTAAATAACAATCTTGTGCAAAACAAAAAATTGTCAGAAAATTTAAATTCAAATTTTGCCGTATACGCAATATTTTCTTCAATATTTTGTAGCAATTAATCATCATCGTCTGCGTCAGCATTTCAAATATCTACATAAGCAGGTGGGAGGTTTAACTGTCAAGTGTGCCACTTCACTTTAAGCACTCACTACTCTGTGCATTAGCATAGCACAGACTACATAAAATGACTCCACATGGCACCAAGAACCGGGATCAGCATACTTCACAACAAATCGAACGCAATTTATATGCAAGTACAATATTTATTATATGTTTTACTCATACTAGACAAATTCGACGAGTCTTAAAACAAAAACAAAATTCAAAAATACATACGTATATGGATAAATCCGACTTTTGCTTGTGAATTGTGTCACACAAACGAGCAGCAAAGAGGAGAAAAGACACAACGCCATCTCGCGGTGGCAACAAAAATATTGTGTGTCTTTATGTATCTATGTCTATGTCCCAGTATCTGTCTGCTAGTAATGCTGCTAGTGATGTTGCTGCTGCTGTTTGTCTTTCGACACTCGACATCGACAACAACAGCAACAGCAAGCAAAGCAAAGCACTCTGTGCAACATCATATATTATTCAAGGCGAAAGCAATGCTATCCGCCACCGTTCCAACATGTACTACCGCATCATTCAACTATGTTGGGGGGGAGGGGGAAGGACGGTGATGGTGGCGTCAAGTCGAATCGAGTAGGGTCGAGTTGCTTTTGTTGGGTCGTATTGTGTCAGATTGGGTCGTGTCGGGTTGGGTTTGAGGGCACGTCAAGTCAAGTCAAGCTGTTTGATACTTGAACTCTTTGCCATACTTGGTAAAATCCGTTTTTTGGCCCACATGCATGTCAGCATGCCATAGCATGCTGGAGGAATATCGTTTGGTATGTTTAAAGACATCTATCCAAGCAGTCATCCAAGCATCCATCCATCAGTTCTTGAGTCACGATGTCATCATTCATGTGTTACCATTGGCGTTGGTGTTGAAGATGCTGGAGGAGCAGAAGCAGCTAGCTAAAGATGTCGTCTGCCACTGCTGCTGCAGCTGTTGTTCCTGATTTTGTTACTGACATTGTGTACTTTAAAGTGTATATTAACACACCTAAGCACGCATATAAGATAATATTTCTTGATGATGATGTTGATGATGGAGTACGAGGCCAACATTAATTATGCTTAATACTCATAATCATCATCATCATCAACATCAACATTATTCCCGTCAAGCAACACTCAGCAGCATTATTATAAGTTATACACTCAAGGCACTAGACACTTACAACTGTCAATATATAGTAGTTCAAGTCTTACAACCCCACCCAACTTCATAACCACTAAAACAATCTACGAAACTTTTATTTTTTTCTCATTCCTGCATCTTTAATTGAAAAAGAAAACTTTTGCATTTTCTACATGAAAAACTTGTGATTCTCCTCTTCAACTATTCTCCTTCTCTTTTTTTTATTGTGTGATGTGTAGTGATAATCAATTAAAAACTATTTTCACTCTATTTTGAGGGAGTATTAAAGCTGCAATGAGGGGAAAAATGCATCATTGGCTTCATTTTCCGACTACTAAATTTACAAAAATTAATTGTATCTTTCATATATTTTCTCCATATCTTAGAGCAATATGTTCTACCTAAACAAAGACTATGTATTCTAAACAAAGACATTTCATTAGTTCATCTGCTCATCACCACTGCTCACCATCATTTGCTCCATCATTTACCGCCAACAGTGAATGGCCTCCTCCCTTTGTTACATACATACATGCATGCATGCAGTGTATTTATACTATTGTTTCTATTAGTCTCCCTTTCTCTTATATACAATAGTTGATGGTTCTTTAGTGTGCTAAGACTCCTGTAGTTTTTGTTTAGTTTTCATGTCGCTTTGCACATAATGAAATTCTCTAAAGCAAACAAAGGATACAAATTGTATCTACAACACAATACATAAAACTTACGCAATAAAGTCTGCTTTTAAAATTCTATTTAAAAAGTAAAGCATCTTTTGATTTTAGTATTGAAATATTTGTATTTTTAATTAATAACAATTTTGTTTTTATATTCTTCATTGCAGGTAAATACAAATGATGATGATGATATTCTATATAAAAAATTTTAGCTTTGCAGTAAGTAAAACAGAATAAATGGCTAGGTTGCTACTATACAACAATATTGAAAAATATTTCGTTAAAATTCATTTAGATTCATTTGAAAGTGCAATCATTGGGAAATTTTCAGCTTGAGATACTTTTAAATTGCTTTCATTACAACTGACAAAACACTTTCATGTGTAGACAGACATCAACTATTGAATTGAATACATTTGAAGTACAATAAGTACAACTAGAATTTTTTTTTCTTAGAAAATCTCACTTTACAAATGGAGCAAAAAACCAACCATCGATCCAAGCAACCATTCAAGAAATGAACACGCATCGATAGTTGAATTTCTAAGCACGAAACTTGAATCAACAATAACAAGAAATAGCAAAAAAAAAAACTTCTGCAAATAAGTGCAAGTGGCCCAATGCCCCACACTTAAGCACACAGATCCAAACACATACATATGTACGTACATGCTTCTTAGATAGTACAATATACATACATATGTAGGTATATCTGAAGCGTTAAAAACAACTAGAAATGAACAACGCAACCATACTAAACATGAAGGAGAAGAATAAAGCTGATATTAGGTTGATGTTGAGTTGATGTTAGGTTGATGGTGAGTTGATGTTGAATTGAAACAATCTCGTTTCGAATGACAAAAGCTAAAGCAGACAAAATGACGACAACAACTTGCAACATGCAGGCAGCACCAACATCTATACGGAGTATCTTCCATTTTCGTTTTGTATTCCAACTACACAACTGACTGACAATGGTGATGACGACAGCATCGACTGTAACCAACAGAAAATTGATGAAGATGGCAGTAGCAAGAGCAACGCATTGCTATCTTTTCTCCTACTGACAATGAAGAAGATACAACACAAAAGGAAAGAAGAACGAACACACAGACCAAAATGCGAATGATTTTCCTTCATTATAGTTGCACATTTTCTTTCTACAATAGTTGGAATATATAGACGAACGTGCCAAATTGCCAATTGATAAGGAAAAGGAATGTTGTTGTTGTTGTTGTGGTTGTTGTTGTTGTTGTTGTTGTGGGAGCAGAGGGTGCACATAGTCCGAATAAAATTGCAAGTGAAAAATTTTATAGAACAATACACATAATACAATAGTTGAAGTTGCCTCCTTATAAGGATGGCCAAATGCACAGCAAGTATCCAATTGATCTGGAGAAGGTGTTTGATTGCAAGTAAGTGAGTTAAAGAATGAGTGGAATAAATGATCTAAGAATGAATGGTTTGATTTCATTTGGTCTGGCTTAGTTAAGCTTGGCTTGACTTCAATGACAGTTAAAGCATGCATGAGAAATGCATGAATGAACTTCTGAGACATTCTTTTGTGGGAGTGAAACTCATTTCAATGAAGAATAATTTTAGATAAACTGATTGGGTTATCATAAAAATTTCCAATTGGTAAGCAAGCATGACATTACACACGTCAATCAAATTAGAAAAGTGCCCTGCTATGGCTTCAACTAATCTGTGTGATAAGATCCCGAGTTATGACGGTGGCTTATTAATTCCATATTCTCTTTAAAAAAAAGAAGTACAACATATTTTATGGACACTAAGATAAGCCAATCCATCCATCTATCAGTTCATTCACAAACAGAACACACATGGCGGCAAATTGCTGAACCCTCTTTTTGTATAAGTATCTATCTTTCTTACTTCCTTGAATGTTCAATGCTAATAAAACCACAACTTCTGTGCCTAAAAATCCAACCCAGCCGACTTTAATTATGATTGACATGCGGTTGTAACTCACAAGTGGCATCGATTTCACTTGGAAGCCGTTTTTTGTTTTTTTTTTTCCTTGATGAGGGTTGCTCGCTCGAATCGTTTGGTCGAGACCCATCCCAAGATTCCGCGTCATCAGTCACTTAACTCAACTCAGCCAATATACAATATATGACTTTGACACAACATCAACAACATCACCACCGTCATCGCCATCAACAACAACACAAATCCAAATCACTTAGATACTAGAAGATGAAAGAGATGGAGAAACTGGAAAAGAAGAAGAAGTGCAACATTTGTTGTTATTATTATGATTCCAAATAAAAAGCCTTTGTGCAAACAACCCTTGACGCATAAACCACCCTCAAAAAATAAATGCAAAAAAAGCAAAACAAATTTAAAAATGGAAAAAAATACTGAAATTATTCCAAATAAATCGTATATCATTCAAACCATTTACAACATGTTCGCTACGAACATGTTCAAAGCACGTGAGGCAACCAGTCGGTGAACATAAAGTAACAGTACAACCGGAGCTTAGACGACTCAAACTGACCTCGAAAACAGTCGCTTTAGCTCATCGATTTTCATGTAAATTTTCCTAAAAGCACGTGAATTACGTGTAGTGGGTGGATGGGTGTATGAAGGTGAAGGACTTAGGATTTAAACTTGGCGCCTAAACTACAATACTTAATAATCCTTGGAAAATATTCCAATTCACATACTTTTATTATACTGTATGTAGTTTCAGTTTGTGTTTAAAGGTTTTTCTATTCTTACCAACTGCGGTATATCCATTTTGCTTAAGGTGTATTTACCATTTATTTGAATATTAGAGATTATCCAGCGGCAGAAAAACACGAGCAGAAAAACACGAGCAGCAAATGGAGGTAGTCAAGCACAAAGGAACATGGCTAGACAAGACGTACCACATGCGCCCTGTTTTCCTTGCCATGTTCAACACAAAAAACGAATATTGCAAGGTGTGTGTTTGCTGTAGTGGGTGTAAGGTACTACTCGACATCCGGCGCATTGCAAACGTTTTCACTAAAACCAGCAATTTTTTCAATCTTTTGGAATGTGAAGAATATCCCCAGAGATGGTAATGGTGGCTGCAACAAAAGGCACACATTGGGCAATGTTAAAGTGACACACAACTAAAAGTTACACTATAAAAAAAAAAAATATTATATATTATAGAATTCAGGATAATGGATCATGAAAATCTGAAACTATCCGTTGTAATGTTAATCATTTCTATTTCCATTTCCATTACAATATACCAAATTATTGTCGAAAGCTTAAATATCTTTTCACGTTGCGACTTATTAAAAAGAGCATAAATTCTAATGCGCCCCATAAAAGCTAATTGCCTGCAGCAAATTCTCCGCCTGTCCCTCAGTCAGTCAGTAAGTCCGCCTACACTATTTACGACACACGAAATGTCTTATTGGAAAGCGAAGAGAGAAAGTCAAATCCATAAAACTGGCCAAGCATATATCTTAATTAGCTCAGAGCGCTCATTTAACATTAACATAGATGGATCACAAATATATTGTACACACTTGCCCCATAGACGACTAAAGACCTCGGAATAATACAATAAATGGGAGAAGGAGGGAAGGGTAGAAAATGAGAATATTAGTGAGTATCGTATAAACAATGCTCAGTGTATATAGTATTTGTCTTGTAGCTATTTGTGGAACAGTCCCAGGAACTCAAGGAGTGAGTGGGTGGGTGTCATGAGAGTGAACAAGACACGCTGTTCACAAACAGTTTTTGCATGTTTTCGCTGCCTAAGCGAAAAAAAGCAGCCAGCAACAAAACACTTTCATGATAAGTAAGGAAGGACTAAAAAGGATAAACACAAGCACAAAGAGAACAAGGGAACAACATGCTTTGTCCGCCATATTCGTTCTGCGACAGCAACAGCAACAAAAACAGCACACAACAGTTTTTGGCTGCCTGTGTGTCCTGTCCACCCGACATAGTGAGAGGAGGGATATATGAAGAGAACGATGAATGATTGCCTCAGTGCGCTTTGTTCATGTACGTTTCAAATTTCGACGAGCAAAGAAATTTATTCTTTACTTTGTTGGCCGGAGCTGCCGGAGTCCCAAAACTTCCTGTTTGAGGCAACCAAGCCTCAGTTACTCACCAGTCAGTCTGTCAGTCAGTCAGTCAGTCATACTGGTAGTTAGTCAGTCAGACATGAAAATATTTCGTCTGTGAGGCATGCAATCAGGCAATGCGGATCACGATAAAGCAGACTAAACGGAAGCAAATAGATATGGTGACGGCGGCGGCGGCGGCGTCGTCAAAAATTGAAAAGCTATCTGAATATGAAAAAATTGAAGGGGGATTTGCTCGATTCCGTACCCTTGCACGATTTGTGTATCGCGTGCTAAATTTCCCTACCATTTTTATTTGTGTAACAACCATGGAATTTATGCCAATAGGAAATATCAAAAGAAAATCTTCGTAGTTAGTCCACAACTTGCTTTCTTCTTAGTGTACTTGGTGTGTAGTAGTTACCTACTTCGCACATAGATACTTTTTTTACGATAAACAGTACATTGTGTTGCGTTGCGTTGCATCGCATCTCGTCGCGTGCCGAGCTAAGCTTCTGTGGCGTCAATAACAATAGCAACAACATGGAACTTCAACAATGAATCCAACAACTCTTCAAGTCGAAACTAGCAGAAAAGTGTTTACATACATAATAACTTAAGTTCCAACAACAATTTCGACTGTGTTTGTTGTTGTTACTGTTTCTGGAGATATTTTCTGTTGTTGTAACGGAACTGACAGTTACCTAATAGCAAACATAGATAAACCATTAACTTTTGCCAAAAAGGAAAAACGAAAAAAGAAAAACGAAATTTATACGAGAAAAACAAGTTACCAAGACAAAAAAAGACCTTTCAGATTGGATCGGGCCGGGTCGGGTTGGGTCTCTGTAGTTGTTAGTAAACTATTAAAATCGATAATTCGCGTTAAAAGATAAATTACCGTTTTACTCAGCTACAATAACAGTAACTAGAAGCAAAGCAATAGGAGCAACAGCAGGGACATTGTCAGTGGGAGTAATGTCGCCCACATCGTCGTCGTTTCACTGCTTGAAGATAACATGAGAATGAAGGACGACTACAAAATGAACTGAAGCTAATAGCTTCACTGATTCCATTAATTTAACAAAATGACAGAAGCGACCGCTAGATTTTGGGTCGTATCATGGTAGAGGAATATGAGAGCAGTGGAGAGAGAGAGAGAGAGAGAGAGAGGCTGAGCGTGATTGTGTTTGTTCACTGTTACTTATTAGATTCGTCCTGGTTTTTATTTTTTCATTTTTAGTTTTTGTTTTCTTATGATTTTATCTGCTCACTTGACACTTGGCATGCTTTTCGCTGACACTAATTAATTAAGTTTTTGATGGCAAACCAAAAACTCATCTCATCTCTTCTTTCCTCTTCTCTTCTCATCTTATCACATCGCATGTCTAACGTTGTCAGTTTTGTTCAATTCAGCATAAAATTTGTAACAAGTTTCCTGAAAAGTTTTGATTAAGCATACAAATATGTTATCATAGAAAGAAATTGATTAGAAAGATATTTTCTATCGATTCTTTCACAGATAAATGAAATGTTATTTGATTGATAAAATAAATATAGAACAAAGTTCCATTTTACAAGTAAAATTAAAATTGTCTTTTAATATCAATGGTTTTTCACACAACCACCATTCATCAATTTATGGTCACATTAGTTTCAGTCTTATAAATAATATTCGTTAATGTTTCATATATCAACAAGACAAATACCATCAAATTCCCCAAGGTTTATTTATAAAATAATTAAAATAACAAAAACAAACCTGTTAAATATCTAGAGAACTTCTTTTTCCATCATGTTGTACATGCATATTTGTAGTCCATTGAAAAATGTTTTCAAAAATATGATTTATAAACAAATAAATTTTAATTATTAATTACTCAAAATTTCTTCATCATCAACATCTTCTTCATCACCAAAGCCCAAGAAAAACACGCATGTATAGAATTTTGGGAAAAATGATGGAAAAAGTGTGCACAAATCATTTTTAATTTTCCCGACACTCGTGTTCGACTAACCTAAAAATATATTTATGATTTCCGCAGCATTTGTTCTCTTTTTTTTTTTGTTTTTAAATATAAGTACAAATATATATATATATATATATATATATATATATAAACAACATTTTTTTCTGATTTATTGAGTCTGGAAAATACATTTTTTTTGTTTTTATTTTATTATTTCCATTTCATGGATAAAGTAAACCATTTTAATGACTTTCACGCTAGTATTTATATGTTTTGTTACTTTGTCGTGATGTTTGTATCATAGATTATAGTGAACATACAATAGAACCCTACTTCGGAATTTCCATAAGGAAATATTCAACTTGACGAGAAGAATCATTAGGTTTGCTCTCTGCTTTTTAAGCTTTTGAACTGAAATTCGATGCAGAAATCTTTAATGGTTGTAATCAGATGTCGCATTAATTATTAAAATTCATTTCCAAATTATGTGAATTTGTGTCAGCTTTGTTAAAATGAAAGTTTATTATTTTCATGACAATTTTCACTATACCATATATTTACAAATTTTGATCCAACCTGATCAACTTTTGATAAACCTATGACTTTTTAAGTGAATAATTTACATTTCTTAAAATGCTTAAATGAACTTTTCACAATGACAAATGAAATATTTAAATAAATTTGTGGTAAAAGGTATAAAAACTTCGGTGCACTGAAATGAAGAGGTGTCTGCTTTATTTTATGATATGTTTTATTAGTGATTCTAATATTTTGAAAAACTGTTAAAAATAGTTTGGGCTTGTACAAACAAAAAACCTCACCACAAATATTTGTTTTAATAAATTTTTAATATTTTTATTTTTATATTCTTTTTGAAATAGTATTTTTAACGTCAAAATTCGGATAACCAAGCAAAAACAAATAACAACAATGGGGAGTGGAAAAAATTTTATGTCGCTGAATTTATGCTCAAAAGCATACACAGAATATTTTGTTGTTATTGTATATTTTAGAATTTTAAAATAAGTAAAGAAATGAAAAGAAATAGGCCTTTTTTTTTTGTTGTTTTTTGTTTTTTTTTTTTGGCAAAAGGCGCCAAATTTAGCGCGCACCATAAAAAACTAAAAAGAGAAAAATAGTTGAAATAAAGTTATGCAATATCCGGCTAAATAAATATGCAACATCAAATAAATAGCATTCTACTCGTACATATGTAGTAGTTAGTTTAAGTTGATATTGTACACAGGGAACTGTGTTTGTGCAAAGATGAATTTCACATTTAATTGTTGGTTTTCTCTTTTTACACTCTGTTTTATGTGTTTTTAATTTTTTACATAAATTTCGGTTAAATCTCTCTGAGAAGGAAATAAAAACAATATATGTACAATCGAAATAAAATCCAAGCAGACTGAAAAGTCGTCACCGTCGCCATCATTGCCATCATTGCCATCACCATAGTCATCGTCATCACCATCATCATCACTCGCAGACGTCTGCAATCGTGCACGATTCTTTTCTTCTTCCTTCCTTGCCTTCCTTCCTTCCTTCTTTTGCCCAATGAAAATCAACAATATACCGCAGTCGTCAGGCCGCAAAAGAAGTCAAAGACCCTTTGACCGAGTGTACAGAAGACCGACAACTACGACGATGCCGCCGCTTATTTAGCAAATAAAAACCGAAGCTACATAAATGAAAAAAGGCTTTCTTCGTGCGCATTCAATCGAGTATTTCAATTAAAAATAAAAAAAATATAAAAAAATAACTTAAAATTATATTTAAACTGAGACTGCAATGGAGACGGAGACGGAGACGTAGACGTGGACACAGTAGACTGCAATTGCAACTGTGACTATTACATTTAATGAATTATAAAAAACATAGTAAAAATATACAACCATAAGAGATTAAAACAAAACAAAAAAAATTAAAGAGTGCAAAAGAAAAATGCATGAAAATTGCCCTGCGACTGTTGCCAAATTAACGAAGCACGAATGAACGAACACTTTTCACAGGCATTGTAGCGGATTATCGCCCATCAGCTAGCAACTACAGTAAGACTACACTTTAAGAGAATATCTTACATGTCAGATTCCATTTCATGGTAAACTGTTTCTAGAAAGGAACAGATCTTCAACATGTGTAGTATTACGGCTCGTCATGCCATGTATTTATTTGCCGATCTTTTCTAATTCCCGACTACAGACTTTCTATTAGACCTTTCTAAGATTATTAGATTTGGCATCGGATTGAAGTTTACGACATCTATGCCAACCTATCTTAAAATTTGTCTATTTATCCCTTTAAGTGGGCGCTCACTTTGAATGACTCAGTCCTATGAAAATCTCAATTCAACGTTGCATTCGGCATTCTCGCGTGTTCATTTAGCTGTGAAAATGCATTTTCTATCAAAACATTAAACGTAATTTGATTTTTTCTCTCTCTATACCTATTCCTTCTGCTCCTTATACCGACATTATTTCTTCCTCAAGCAGTTGTCTCATTTTTGGTTTGTGAAAATGATTTTATTTTCATTCGAAATTTTTTCGATTTTGGCAAAATGTTTGCCAACAAAATGTATTTTCATTTACAATTCGAATTAGTGCAGCTGTGAGGCATCCACATACACAGATACCTGCTCACATGTATGCGTATCTTTATATGTGTGAGT
Source organism: Amiota minor (assembly GCA_037043295.1). Lineage (NCBI taxonomy): Eukaryota > Metazoa > Arthropoda > Insecta > Diptera > Drosophilidae > Amiota > Amiota minor. Next base: position 5,497,292 of record JBAMAW010002187.1, on the reverse strand, counting down.
GTCTCTATTTTTATATATTGAAAACCAATTGCAGATGTTCAATTTTTTATATTCATTTAATTAAAAAATAATAGAAAATTTAAGTTTAGAATTAAAAAAAAAAAAAATAAAACAAATGCAGAAGGAAGTAACGGAAAACAATTAAAACTTATTGACTTTCAAAAAGAAAAAAATTAATGGAAACAATAAAAATAAAGAAAAAAGTGTTAGAACAGTTAAACATGCAATAAAACAATAAATACATAATTGAAACAAATTAAAAAAGCCAATTAAAGAAATAAAGTTTATACTTTAGAAAAAACCATGTGCGTTGCACATGCGTCTTCAATGGAGAGAATCAAGCGAGCAATAGAAGAAGGTTGAAGTGAAGAGACTGAGACTGAGACGACAACGACAAGTTAGAAATGGTTGCCAACTTGGCTTTGTCTATTGCCAACTGTTGACGACAGACGACAATTGTCGTCTGAACAAACTACATACACACATGGATACATTGATTGTGTTAAAGAATAATAGAAAAGCAGATAAAGAGTAGAATGACTAAGAGGGATTGGGTGAAAAGCAGCAGACTAGAAGGTTATGGCAGCATTGGTATTAACTTGGCTTGACTGGACTTGACTGGTCTCAACGCAGTCAAATGCGTTGTATTGGTCACTGGAGCAGTGAGTGTACAACACACTTGCACATACACACACATACTGCATATGAACAAGCTTTTGTTGTTGTCTATCAGCCAGCCAAAGCTATTTAGCAATGCAGCAAACGTATTTTGTCGCAGACATTTTGACGACTACAGAACAAAACAGCAGAACAGCAGCAACAGAAATTGCAACTACACCAAAGACAACAAATTGAATGTGGGATTTTAGCCAGGAATAAGGGGATATGGGTGAGGTATGGCAGAGTAGATGATGATAATAGTTGTTTTGTCGCTGTTCGTCATTGCTGCAGCTGTTGTTGTTGCTTCTGCTTCCAATTGAAACTTGCCTTGAGGCAAGGCTAACATGTTACCAAAGTAAAATGCTTTTGTTGCTCTTGTTGTTATTATATAGTAGTTGCTACTGTCGTTTATCTGCACTTATCTAGTATTTACACATACATACATATATGGAACTATCCGTAGATAGATAGATAGATAGATAAATACTCATATGTATCGCATGCTGTACGCCCAGTTACGCCTTCCGTCACTGTAAATGCTACTGCGGCATGTTGGCAAAGCAAACTTCAGTAACAGACTCAATACTGGTCTGGTAGCATTAAAACTGAGTCAAAGGTATCGGCAGCAGCCATAAAATGATTTTGAACAAAAAAATTACATACATGGAAAAGTAAACTCAAAAGAGCAGCCTGTGTCCATTCTATCCATGACAATCTTTAATGATTCAAAGAATGAATGAATAGAGAAATGAAAAGACGTATGTATGTATAAATGTATAAAGAAATTATGAATGGAATGAATAAAAAATTGAATCAATGATGGCATATTGCAAGATGGCAGGCTCAGGTCCACTATGATTGATTCAATTCAGGCCACTGTGACGTCATACTCAATGACCCTTTTATTCAGACTCTGATCCACAGTCTTCCTATCGATTTCCTTCGAACTGCTTAAAAAGTAATTATGCGTAATTCATTTCAGTAATCGGTTTCAGTTTCAGTTTCAGTTTCTGTTTCAGATTTTCCCCCACAACATTTTTCATTTAATATCAGGAAAAAATGAAAAATGAAAAACAGAAAACGAGAACTTTGAGACAAGTTGAGTTGAGTCAAGTTAAGTTTCAACCAATTTGGTCGTTTTTCTTATTGGATTATTCTTTAATTTGTCATTTTTCTTTCTGATTTGTTTCAACTTATCTTTTGTATTTTTGCTTTGTTTCTTATTTTACTTGGTTTTACACTGACTCACTTTGTAGCACCAAATTTTTAATGACCCAGATGAGTTTGCAAGTTTCTTAAAGTTTTACTTACTTCCATTGGATTGGTTTCTTGTATTTTGTGTGCAATTGTTGCAATTGTTTTTATACATATATCATTGTTGTTGTTGTTGTTGTTGATAAAATTTGTGATTGATTGCACCAAATTTTTAAAGCTTTTACTTTATTTTAGTTGTGGCTTTGGCACTTTGCCTTTTAAATGCAATTCATTCGTTCAATGAATTCGTGTGAATTTCATTTTCTTATGAAATTTTTCTGTTATTTTTCGCTTACAATTGAAAGGTGAAAGGTTACTTGAATTTGCCTATTTTTAAGTTAAATTCCTTTCACTAATGAATCATTAGTTTTGTGTGTGTGTGTGTATGCTGAAAATCACTTCAAATCATGCAATTCTCATTCAGAATGAGTGTTTAGTGGTTCATTCACCTGTCGAAATCAGACAACTTTTTGCAAATTTCTCAAGCTTCTCTTTTAACAATCTATTAATCTTTTTATTTTCCTCTTAAGCCTCGTTCTTTCTAATTTAGTACAACTTAGAAATGCGTGTTTTTGCTATATTTTCCCATAGAAATTTGAACTACACATATGCCATGTTTAAACAGTTTTATTCTCTCTAATAATCAAAGCCAGTAATTCTTAAACTGTATTATTAAGTTCTAAGAATACAGTCACTTGATTAAGGTTGGTAAGGGATTCTAGAAAAAAAAAAATACTTACGTTTCATTTGCTGTGACTAAGTTTTTTCAAATTGTTTTTTATGTACAACTTTAAGCATTGAAACCTTTTGCCAATAAACACTTTCTCACTAATTTTCACCAATTGCTCACTACCATTTACTGGATCAGCTAATTAAGTTAAATACTTAAAAAAATAAACACAAACTTAAATGTTTTACGTTGCGATTAAGCGCAGCAAAACACATTCCCCATTTGATTTAAACCTAAACGCGCTTCGACTAATTACGGACGCAGTCATTTGGTGTTCAGCTACTATCACCAACCAACTCGATTGACTCGTTTGATTTTAGTCCGATTTTGTTTATGGTTTTCTTTTCATTTCACTCATTGGTCGCAAGGCCTTAAGCAGGTGATTAGCTTGCTAGCGGCCCAAAAGCAACAGACAGCAAAGAATTCAATAAAAGTGACTGCGATTACTAGCAATTTGTTGCTTTTGCTGTTGTCACTTTCCCATGTTAATGATGAGGGGGAAAAAATCGAGATATCTAAATGCACGTTGGTCTTAAATTGAATTCTGAGCCACAAGTTCATCTGCGACGACTACATAAAATTGTTAATTTATTTTTATATGTAGATTTAATTTAATTTTGCAAAAAGCTTTTAGCGTCATATACCATTAAATTTCCCTCACTCCTTCTTTTGAGTCTTTTTGCATTTAAGAGTTTTTACTCAACTTGTCTATGAAATTTAATTTCAGTTTTAATTAAACTAACTTTTTATTACTCATACGCCGCCGCATGCAATGATGTCTTAGTAAATAATAAAAAATAAATATAAAAAATATGAAACTAAAATCTGATCTCAAGTTAATAACAAATAACAAAAATATTAATAAAATACATAAATTACTTTACAAATTTTACTTATATTTTGTTTTTGTATTTTTTATTTCTTCTACTAGTTGACAATTCGTGACAATTTATTGAACATATCAATGACAAGCAAATGCTTAGACTCATGAATCTGACAACACATTCTTCTTTCGTCTTAACAATCATTCATTCCTTCATCCAACTATATGTCTGTCCATCTGTCCATCTGTCCAATCGTCCGTCAGTTAGTTTAAATGACATGAGTTCCTAAAAAGTCAAATGCAATTGCAAAATACACTTTACTGCAGCCTGTCCCTTAGCCCCCATGTATTTTTGTCTGTTGGTCTGTCTATCCTTACTATATGACATGAGTTTGCATTGATACTTATCCCCTCCCTCTAAATCTCCAACCCATCACCACCAGAAATACTGCTGCCTTTGCCGTCTCACCCACACTTGTTTCGTGTCGATTTCGTTTCGTTTTCATTTTCATTTATTTCATTTTTCCAAATGTTTCTCGGTTTAGTCAGTTCAAGTCGAGAGTTCAATGCAATTGCAAATTAAAACGCCAAAACCAATAATAACAACAACAACATTGACAACAGCACACACAAATACAGAGATACTCAGGGTTTTAATAGTCACAACTACTTATGGCTTAAACGAAAAATCTCAGCTTCGAAATGTCATTTTCCAAGTTAGCAAAGTTTTATTTTATTTTGTTTTGTTCTATTCCTAGCCTCTCCTCTTTCCCTCTCTACCGTCACAGCGCACTTTGCTGACCAAGTTAAGCATGTCATTTCGGGGCATGTGTCCATATGTATATCTTATTATACTTATATTTGTGTGTGAGTGTGTGTGTGTGTGTGTGTGTGTGAGTATGAGTGTGCGTCATTCTATCGACCATTATTGTGTCAGTTGCATGACATAAAAATTTAGATATTTTTGTTGTTATTATTGTACTTGGCTTTACTTTGACTCGCTTTGCTTTGCTTTGCTTTGGTTTGCTTTGGTTGACTTGCCTTGGTCTGTTCTACTGGCTTGGTTTGGCTTAACTTGGTCGATAGCGACGACAACCCAACAATATGTAATGCGTTGAAAATGGTCATAATGCGAAATGTCAAAAGCAAGCAATGAACATTTTTTCAGTAGGCGATTTATTGTGTCTTTAAAGCTTTGATTTGGCACATTCAAATAGTTTTTAATGTGATTTATGGCATTTAAGCCAATTTTAATGGATACTAGTATGGGTATTTCGGGTCAACAATAATACAATAGATACTTTCCATAAGTCACAGTGTGATGGAGTGAGAAGAAGAAGAACATGAACATTTATAGTGTAAAAGAATGTAAGTCCTGTAAGTCTATTGAACATTTTTAATGAAAAGAAATGTCAAATGCTGAACACATGGAAATGTGATAATAAATTTTAAATAAGATATGATAATTGCTTCTATTATGCAAGGAATCTATTTTATTGTCTTCAATCCTAAAAATCCAATTCAATTGAACAACAACACAAAATCCCTTTAAAGTTTTATTAATATTCATTCCAAATCAGAAATGATTTCATCTAAAAGATTTTACATACATAATCCATGAACTTTTCAGCACCCTAAACTACTGCTGAAGATAAACCAGATTGAATGACTTCATGAATATGTGACTTTATCCCTCATTTACTTTATCAAGACAACAACGAAAACGTTATACAACTTGCAAACCTAAACAACTTTAACAACTCAATTTGTGTCACAAAGTACAACAACTACTCATATTTCACACAATCCAACAAGCAACTCAGTTTCTTGTGTGTTGTTTGTAGTTAGGTTTGTATCTTTTTTTTTTTCGTTCTATCCCTACTCTCCTTAGACTCACTCATGCACAATTAGTCACTTGCATATTAATGAACTTCATTGGCCAAAGTGAACCCAAAGAGACCCAGACCAGACACAATTCAAATGGCGACATATGTGTAGATACTAAGTACATATGTATGCGAAGCTAAAAGTAGCCAAAGACCAATGGATATGGACTGGACACATCAACCACCAAGGGGCAAAAAGGGACATACTTGGTACATACGTCGTATGTACGAGAATAAAACAACCTGTGTACACAAAGGTGTACATGAGATATAACAAGATACACAATTAAAAAGAGATACTTTTTTCTATACTAAAAAGAAAAATACGAAACAAAACAAACGACCAAAAGAACTCAAGAAACAACAAAGATAACAAGTAAAGCACAAAGGCAACGACAACGACAACAAGAGGCAACAGCAACTACAACAACAACAACAACAACAACAAAAGGCAACAAGAACCATATTATTAACGCCTCATTAAACTTTTAACGTTTTTAAATTACAGACTATGAACGAGCAAAGCTAATGAATACAAATTAGCCACAGAACGTTTGACTTTGAGCAAGAAACACTCTCATCCCAACCCTCACCACTATAGTAGCTATTTGGTGGGAGGGAGGGATGCAACAAGCGTTGTTAGACAATTGGGTGGCACATTGTTGGTGTTGTTGTTGTTGTTGTCATCGTCGTTGTCGCCGCTTGACTGGATTCATTTTTCAGTTGACTTAAAGAATAAGAATACAAAAGATACAAAATGCTCAAAGAAACCAAGAACAAATGTCGGTTTACTGTGCCTCTGTCGTCTAGTCAGGCTTAGTCTAGAGGCACGTCAATTTATTTATTTTTTTTTTTTTTTTTTGTCTTAGAAAAAGAAAAATACAAAAAACACTAATTTTTAAATATTTATTAAAAATTCAAAGTTGGTTTACTCGTAGGGGCAATTGCAACAACATTAAACAAATAATAATAATAATTGTGTATTAATTGTTCACGGCTCATTCGACACGGATCTTTGATGAGATACTTTAAGTAAACGTGATTATGGGCGAATAGAAATCAGAGTGTCTGGAATGAGTGTCGTGAGTAAGGTGTGTCCAAAGTGTCCACTGTGACCAATACGAAGTTCATTCAATTTAATTCAATTCATGTTTTGATTTGGTATATTAATTATTGTAATTTCAAATTGAACAGTTTCTCGTTATTGTTTTCACACAAATGACTTGACCATGCCAATTTTTGTTGCCAAGAAGACTAAAAATCTCACCACTCAATAAATCACGTATATGCTATTTATATTTATTTATTATAAATACAATTTTAAACTGATATAATTAACTAATGAAATAGCCTCTCCGTTGACATTTATTTGTGTGTGAAAATATAATAATAAAATTTCAAAAATATTTCGTTCATCCACATTTTCGTGTTACCAAATGGGATCACAAATCCATGGAAAAAAACAAAAAATATACAATAGAATATTAACTTCGGTTCACCGAAGCTTAAATACCTTTCACAACCCAAAAAATTTAGGTAGTGTGCCTCACCCTCATATGCACAATATGGAACTGAAACTTCTTTAGCGAAGGGAGGTAAATCCAAAAATTAAAAAATTAAATGTGGCGAAAATCAAAATACAATGATGCTTCATTTTCATATTTTTGGGATGTACTCCTCTTCGGTAAAGAAGTTTTACTTCAAAAATAAAAAATATTCCTAGTGCAGGACTCAAACTCCGCGCCCTCGGTTTGCAAGTCCTACTCTCTAGCCGATACGCAATATAATAATAATATCGTTAAATTTTGATTTTCGTCACATTTCATTTTTATATTTTTTGGATTTACTCCCCTTCGCTAATGAAGTTTCACTTCAAAAATCATTTCAATTGTAGTACGGTAATGAGACAAAAACTATCATGATTCAAACTAGATATTGTATGGGCGCTACCTCTTCCAATAATCAGAAAACTATGATTTTGAAATGCGAGTTATATAAAAAGCATTTGTACTTCACGATAGGTTAACAACCAGTAGACTAGTTTACATAGAAGCAATTGTATGTGGGTGGCTTAATGGATTCACTTAGTCAATTTGATCATTTCATTATGTAAGGGAGCTTTCTGTTCCACTAATCGGACCAAATCGTTTGTCATCATTACACTGATCATATTCAGTACTTAATGGGGTCTGGGTCTATGTGTTACAAACATCAAGCAAAAGTGTTGATTCCCATTCCCACCAATGTGAAAAGTATAACAATAATCTCATGACATAGGGAAAACGTGCACTAGTCGACTTTTATATTTTGACAAAACTTTTATTTTGAGATTTTTTTTTTCTATTTTGTTATTTTGATTTTGTTTTCATGTGTACATGTTGTTGCTAATGTTTTGCTTTTCTTCAAGATTGTATCTTTTTTACTCTGGCTTCCTTTTAATGTTTCGCTGATTCTTTTCACATGGCTCTGCTTTGCTTTCCTTTTCTTGAGTTTTGCACACAGATTTTTTGACTTTTTTTTATATCAAAGCATTTTTGCCGCTAAGGCGCGGCCACGGCCCCTCATCGTATAAAATAAAAGCCACCCCTGCATTCACATCCTCGCTTACGCCTACCCTTTTTTCACCGAAAAATACCGAAAATAAAAACATGAACGTTTTGTTAGTTTTTGGCAGATTTTATTGTTGGTTTCTTTTATTTATTTATTTTCTTTTTTTTTTCTTTTTTTTTTTTTTTTGTTTTGTATACTTGTTGGCAAATAACCAAAACCAACAAAAGCAAAAGAAAAGGCAACAAACAATAACAACAAAAAAACATAAAAAACACGAAAAACACGAAAAATGAGACAAAGTTAAATCGTCCGAGAAAAAGAAGCCGCCTCACAAGAGTTCAACGCATGTTTATTATTTGATGAAAAGAAAAATATTTTATATCATATAAAAGTATGAAATACAACAAAGTAAAAATGTGATGAGAATAAATAAGAAATAAATTCACAAGGAAAAACTTAATAAAGAAAAGTTTTCAATAAGGAAAATAATTCAATTTAATACATTGGAGAAAGATAATAGAGAGTCATCAAAAAGGTGCTTCCCAACTTTATTGGTATTGTCAATGGAAGCACATAACAAAAAAAAACTTTTATGACAAGAGATCAGTGATTATAAATAGGACAATATGAGATAATAAAACCTAAGAGCAAAATTTCCCCTGAAACAATCATTCTTGGTTCTTTGGATTCTTGGTATGTTGATGTCAAGTGACCACCAAGACAAAATTATTGGTCAAATATTTTGTTACTGAAAGTTATTTTCTAATACTTGCAAAATTGGTCAGTAAAGACGGAATAAAAATGTGACTTACATAATTTCATTTTATATTTTAAAGTTTAACTGGCTTAATTTAAGTTATTTAATAAATTTGTATCTAGCTCTGTATTCAAACAGACTAATGATGTGTTGGCATTATCAAAAATATTCTCATAACGTAACGTAAAACATTTTCAATTCCACACAATTTGACTTATAGAACTGACTACTACATTCCTTAAAAGATTCATTTCTACATTCATTCATTTTTACTCCCATTTCAAAAATATCTAAATAAAAATACATTTATTGATTTTTTTGTTATTTTCTGTATGTATTATTTTTATTTTGAATTCATTTTTTAAAGTGTCTGTTTTCGGTTGGTTTCCATTCTTTTTGTTGACCGCCGCCATTGGATTGGACTGGATTGTATCGTTCTCTCCTCTTGAAACAAAGAAACACAATAGAAATTGTCAAATAAATTTATGCATAAGATAAGCGATCTCAATCTGTGTATTTATTCCAAATCGAAAATCTGAACTTAACTCAAACACGCATGCAAAACTAAAAACCACCAAAACAAATTTGGGGGAAGAAGAGTCAAATCAGATTGTTGTGATGCCAGTTTTCTTGTTATACTGCGGCAGCTGTGTGGGCGCAAGCCCATAACTCTAAGTTGTCTCCAGATCATTATACTCTCATATTTATACAGTATCATTATTATAATAATGTATCTGCGCCAACTTTGAGGCATTCGATTGTGTTAAGTAAATGACTGAAATGAAAACTTGTTTTTGAGATGTTTTTTTTTTTTTTTCATTAATTAGTTTTCAATTTTTATATATTAATTATTTCTATAGACGCAAATACATTTTGTTATTCATGTTAGATTTCTATTGTATGAAAATAGATTTTATTTTTATTGAAATTATGACATTTATCTTAATTTTTTTTTTTTTATCGCAAAAGTTATTAGTTTTAATGTTTTATACAATCCACAATATAAACAACAACCGCAACATTGTCAGACTGAACCCATCTTCCTTTTTTTTTTATTTTTTCAGGTATGTAAAACTTTAAAGATTAGGACAACATCAGTAGAGGTGATGATATTTAGAAATTGGCAAGACAAGTGTATGATGATGGTACTTTGTCTCTATACTAAAACAGGTTTGTGACTGACTAGGATATGGAACTTGATTCATTTCATTATTAATGTAAATTTTTAACATTCCTCACTTTTTCCAATTCAATGAACTTCTCCCATAAAACTGGTGCAGTAAAAGTTGAGAACGAATGATAAGAAACCCTGTGAACATGAAAAACGTTCTCATCTCATTAGACAAAACAAAACGAGCTCATTCAGAATTCTCAGAATCAAAGATGTGCTCATCCCAGTCGCCAGTCGCCAGTCGGCAGTTGCTAAACCCTAGTCAAATCAATTTGTAGTTGTCTTTATAATTGTCAAAAGATTAATTGCGCAAAAACCAAAAAGACAAGCAACCAATAAAGAAAAAAATGAATATTGTTTAAATTAATGATTCATTGATGTTCATATTTTTTTTAATTGAATTACAACACAAACGACTCTCAAGTCCCAAGTGCCGAATGAATTATCCATTGAATAAAAAACAGCTGCGTCTTCCATTCTCAACTAATAATAATAATGATTAATAATAATAATAATCATCATAAACATCATATGAACTTTTTCCATTAAGCATGTGTCAGAAAATTGTGAAAATTACAGAAGAAAATAAAAGGTACTAAATCTTTTTTACACAATTTAATAATTCAAACCCAAGAAAAATTGCTTAAAGTTGCAGATAAAACAGAATATTTGCAATGTAAACAAAAAAGTGAATCAGTGAAATAATATAATAAAATTTCTTGTATATAAATGGGTTAAGGTATTTAAATGACGGTAATTGGATGAGGTCTGCAGGTATACAATACAATGTCAAGACAATTAAAAGTAGATAGCATGATTTCATATAAAACCGACGCCTTGCACTGTTATACGAGTAAGTAGTATCACGATGTACATAAGTAGAGAAATAAGAGAGGGTCTTTGAATTGCTTCATTAAGCAAAATTTTATACTAAATCCAGTTCAGTTTTCTAGATTTATAGGCCAAGTAAATTAAGTATTTCAATTCCATTATCGAAGAATGATGATTTATAGAGAACTTGAATCATAATATGTAGATACTTTTCAATCAACAAACATAAGTAAGAAATCATGTTCATGATTCATTTGAGAAGTTCATGCCAATTGATAAGAAAACTTAAATAAAGTCAAATATAAATATAATATTGTACAATAATTCTGTTCAACTGAATTTTTTTTTATTTTTTTTTATTTTAAAAATTCATATTTTACTTATAATTACAGTTTTATTTTTGGGGAAAACACTTACATTTAAAGTTTTAATACTTAACCTTGAGATTAGAAATAAAACTAAAAATCTGTAGAAAAGGCGCTAGCATTGTACTTCAGCAATTTTGACGGCTGTTTTAGAATTTTTACAAAAATAAAACTTCAAACTTGAATAGAATTAAAAGAGTAACGAAAACCTTCAGGCCCTCTAACTCGAAAAAGTATAGTCTGTATAGTCTTAGGCTTCTTAGCAGGACATTGTAGAGTTATGAGGACCTTATTTCTACCAGACTCTGGTTCTGGTGTCTACACAACCATTGCATAGAGGCAACAAAAATTACATTGAAGTAGTAGAATGGTACTTAATTTTAAGACTATTTTCAATATGTTCATTATTTTGACACCTTTTGGATTTTACTACAAAAGCTCAATCACTCCAGACTTCCGAGCAATACAACTTTATAAGGAATGAATATCGTCTTAAATATAATATGAGTTTGCTTTTAATTAAATCGGATGGCAACTTTCTAATTACATAAAATATACAAATAAAATTCCTTCAAAAATCCGAGTACAATAAAATAAACATATGAAAAAGAAAAGAAAACAAAACAAAACATTAAAACTCAAATGTACTATAAAATATAAATATTTAACAAATTGAAACAAAAATAATAAACAAATTCTACAAGTAAATAAATATTGTAAATGACGCGAAAATGAACAAGGAATGGCAAAACCAAAACAGAAACAACAACCAATGAATGTATAAGAATTTGAGAGAGAACAAAGAGTTGATGATGAGGGAGGAATGTTTAAACAGGCGATAAAATTGTGAAGGAAGAGGAGAATACGAAAATTGTGTTGTAATAAAGAAGAACAAACAATGCGGAAATTGCTGACAAAGCACAAAGAAAATACAAAAAATATCAAAATTCTTTGTAAGACAAATATTAAATGTAGAAGTGAAAGATTGAAGGAATAGATTAACAAACTGAAAATTACTGAATATGATGATATTCTTTCTAATTAAACAAAAACTCAAAACTGCAAAATTAGAAACAATAACGAAACAAAAACGAAGAAACAAATAGCAATGTAACTGAGCCCAATTTAAATGAATGGGATGTGAGGCAAATGTAAATGTGTAACATCAACATGAACTGAGTAAAATAGCAATTTCAATTCCAATTGTAATCAAGTGTTTTAAGCTGCTTAAAATGATTTGGAATCTGTTACTACTGTTGCTTTCCGCTTTCAAAAGAGATCAAATCGTTGAGTTAACAATAGCAACCATTAATTGTTGCCATTCAAACTCAACTTGACTACTATTGTTCTGTTGGTCAGCAATGGTCAACTTTACTAGGAGTAACACACAGTACAGCTGCATTCATCTCAACTGCCATGATTGCCTGGGAAATCTTGATGTTGCTTATGAGAAATCCCATAACGGTGGCAAAAGCTGACAGCTGACTATTGTTGGTTGCACTAGTTCGTCGTAGTTTCGTTATATGCTGCTCTCCTTGATGATGTGTTGCACATGCTACTGTTCTGTTGTTGCTGCTGCGGGTAATCATGGTCTGAGTTGATGCTTCAATGATGTTGCAAATGCAAATTAATGCGTGCCTGGGGAGTGGTGGGGCTTGCTAAAATGCCAAGAGTAGTAGTAGAGTAGTACTACGAGTAGTAACAATCATAAATGCCAGTGAAACGAACGAACGAATGAATCAGAGAAACAAATGAACACCAGATGCACATGGACATGGATGCATTAAACCATTGGTCAGGCATTCAGATATATTGTAGTAAAACAGACAAATGGACAACATAGTCATCATCATCATGTTAAATGAAACACATTGCACTTATTTTGATAGATGAATGAATGCATTGCAATTAACTTGTTTTTACTGCTCCAAAATTTTGCATCATAAGTTGATGTTGCTGATGATGATAATGATGATGATGATGTTGCAACATTGTGTAATTGTTGTTGCCTTGTTGTCATTTGTTCGTTTGACTCTTTTTCATTCTTTTCACACATTAAAGTGACAAATGTCACACGGAAGCTTGCAGCACACATGACAAACAAGATGAGGCGAAATAAAAACGAAAAATTTCCCTACTTAATGGGCACAACGCATCACTTCTGGGTGCAAAGACAGACAGACGCCCCCTTGGGCCACTTGGGTCTGCAATAAAAATGAAATTAAAAATGCGAGAAAATAAGAAAAATTTTATGAAAATTTAAATGAGGCAGCAGCAGCAGCGACAACAGCACAGACAAAAGATAGTGCAAGACACTAAAAGTAAAAGAAATGATGTTGGAATTATGAATGAATGTTGCAAGTGTTGTTCAACATGCCACGAACATGAATTCAGATAATGAGGCAACCAAGAAGAAGAACATTTTAAGTGGAGCAAAATGTTGTAAAACTCAGTAAATGAGTAGTGAATGGTGAATGATGAGTGGTGTGTTATTGCAATTATGCATTTATTTATATGCATAAATTTATGAGAATTAATTAAATATTTATAGTTTTTCATTCATTGAACAATTGTGTATTCAAACTTTACTTGTTATTGTTGTTGTCGTTGTTGGTGTTGTTGCAGCGGAAGTTATGAAAAAATCAAACAAACAAAAATAAGATTCAAGGGTCAGACAAAAGGTGAAACCGATTTGATAAAGTTTGAGCTCATTAAATAAATCATTTCAATTCAATTGTATAAGTTCATTTTAGTGGAAATTTTAAGATCATTAACAAAGTATTATTGATTTATCAGAAAAGAATAAATAACAACAAATAAAATTAAAACATTAAATCAGGTCAACATACAAGTATATTTTACATGGAAAATCAATAAAAAAGAATATTTTTCCATCCAAAGGGAAGATAAATTGAGCAAAGTAATGCACACAAAATGAAATCATTTATGCATAAATGAAATTATAATGGACAAAACAGGTCTAAATGACCATTAGTCGTTGAACGGCTACTGGGAGACTAACAAAGAGTGTCTAACAGATAGAGAGAGAGAGGGGTTCATTGGAAGGAGAGAAAGAGACATCACTTTTGTAGGTCAAGTTTTTGATTTCGTTTAGGCTTTTGTTCTATTTTGTTCATTTGTATAGGAGGAAAAAAGCTAAAACCACGCCTTGGAAAAAACAATCCAATCTAATCTTATCTAATAAGCTTAGTTAACGCTAAATGGCGACGCACAAAGATTGCGTGCAACAACGCGTGTTTTGTGTTGCATGTTGTTGCCTTTAATTATGTTCGTATATTGTTGGTGTGTGCGTGAATGTGTTTGTATGCTGATTACATCGAGATATGAGCAAACAAAGGGAATGTTAGAACATGAAAAGGGCGCAACAACAGAACAGAAGAATACAGTGGCGCCATCTATTGTACACAGCAATACTGAATTGCCGAAATGAGAGAGGAAGAATCGCCAGAAGAAGAGAAAAATAGGCAGAACAAGCAAAAAATTAATTAAATTTCTACTTGCACATACATTGAGTCAAACATTGTTGTCTATTCTACTAGTTGGCATAGTTTTATGTATATTGTAGAAGAAATGCACCCACTCCATCCTCATCTTATCCTCATCTACTACTCATGTCTGTCTAACTGAATGTTCTCAATAAAAGGCAGCAAAATCCAATACAAGTTTTTAATAAAAGCATATCATGTTATGTAAGATTATACCACTTACAAAATAAGAGTCTCCGGCTTAGAAAGTAACTCCCACACATTCTTTTAACAATGCGCTCCAATTCTCTTTATTATACTTTCTCACTACTAAACTAAACTATGAAATTGGCACAAACCTTGCTTTGCTTTGCTTTGCTCTACTATTATATTGTACTATTCTACTTTGAAAACCAAGAACCAAGTTTCATCTTTCGAATGGTTTGTGTTCAGTCAGATTTGAGGAGTTTTGTAACAAACACCCACAGAATTGTAATGTCAGTGGACAAACTACAAGACACCTGCAATCAATAAAAGCAAATAAGAAGAGTATGCAAAATCCGATTCGAATGACTTGCGCACAAAATGCGCACACAACCAAATATTGTAGAAAAAAAGTTAAAGAAACGGAAGCGGAAAGTGAAATTGAAATTGAAAACCTGTTGAAAAGAAATTTAACTAAGTACTATGATCGAACAAATAAAAAAATCGAGAAAAACAGCCAGGAAATTGAGGCAGAAAATCGCTTTATATAAAACGGAAAAAAATAAAGTAAAAAAGAAAAATCACACAGAATCACCAATATAGAAGAATTGCGTATTGATGAAAAAGCTAGAAAAAAAAGTAGTAGAGCAGTAGGAGATAATAAAAAAATATACTGGAAATGAATGAGTTGATAGTAAGTACTTTCCCAAATATAAAAAAAAAAAATGGGTCAAGTGCGAGTCAGACACGTATACGGAGGGTTCCGTACCAGATTGCGGTTTATATGAGAGGTACTCCCCTAGTGGTCCGATTTGACTGATTCCAACATTATACAGCGCATATATCACAAACTTATAGTGTCTCATAAGAACCTGAATTTTAATGGTGGGTTTGTTTGGGAGTATACTCGCTAGTGGTCCGATCAAACTGAAATTTCGACAATATAAGTTTCTGATGTATAGCCGTCAACCTCCCAAATTTCAAGATCGTGGATCGTTTAGCTGCCATACAAACCAAAATGTTTCTGGTAAGTTTTTTAAAATATTTTAGTTTTAGTATTTGGTTCTGATGCCCGGATAGAACTACACAATCAATTTCAACTCTCTATCTATTATGGTTCATCAGCTATGACCTAAGGACGGACAGACGGACAACGAAGTCTCTGCAGTAGGGATCCGTTTACTACCCTTTGGGTCTGGAACCCTAAAAACCAGAAAAAACAAGAGCCCCAAAAAACGTAGTCCGAATTTTACATTTGCGCAACGTGCTTTTAAAATCAATGAAATTTAACTCTGCTATTTGAATGAGAGAAGAAGATGACGACGACATTACTAGGAATAGACGGGGTGAAGACTATGACAACTGGGACGACGTCATACATACCGTATGCGCAATAAAAATGCAATTTCGTTGAAACGTGTTCAATGCTTATTTACAATACGAGTGTGTTGAATTGTTTGAGGGAATGTGTAATGTGTATCTTTCTACATAAACTGAATGCATTGAAATAGTGTGTGTGTGTGTGTGTGTGTGTGTGTGTAGTGTAACGAACAAAAAATAAACGGATGGAAAATGCTGAGAGAAAAAATGACCAAGGGGCATACAAACGCAACATGCCTGCTCAAAATGAATCAAAATAAAGCACGGGAAAGCAATCATCAGCAATACAGCAAATGTTTTATTCTATTATTAAGCACACAAAGAAATACATGGCAGATGCTATACGCAATGCATCTTTTCTAAATACGACTAAGATCAAACTAACAAATTGTCACATAAGATGATACTGTTGATGGTGATGATGATCACATAAATGTTTTATTCTAATGCAATAGTAACAACCTACAGAATCACAAGGCAAGCTTCCTTATATCTTTTACACGAAACGACCGAATGATCAATCAACCTTTTATAAATGATAGTATCGATGATGATCTTATTAAATAAAATTAAAATTTATAGCGATGAACATTGTTTGGGACCATCTTAGTAAGTTGCCACTGTATTTCACATCCTTAAACAAGTTATAGTGCTCATAATGATGATGATGATAATATATTGAAATGAAGGTAATATTCCTTTGTAACGTATACGCAATGTAAAACACCTTAACCAAACAAGCTACATATGAACAATATATCTATCATGCGATTTAAGAAATTTATAGCATGAGAGAGAAAACAGAATAATGTGACTACATTCAGATTTATTCATGTGAGCTAAGGATTTTATTAGAAGAAACAAATTTTCGCTTCTATTTTATTTTATTTTTTTTCAGTTTTTCGTTATTATTCCGATTTGGGAATAAACACAGAACCAATTTGTTATGCGGTATTTGTTCCAATGTTGTTGTTTTTTTTTTTTGTTGGTACTATGGATAATTCTGGATGTAGATTTGTTGTTATTCTTCCACTTGTATATATTTTCAATTACGCCCACCGCAATCGCAAACAAAATACGAGTGCGAATGGGAAAGTTTGTGAAAAATGTTGGCGGAAAACGTTGTTCGCATACATGAAAATCATAAGAAAAACAACTAAAAGTGACTGCAGGATAAAACAATGCTTCTGATATTACTAGGTTATGGTTACATTTACCACCCTAGGAGGAGATTAAGCAGCCAGAGATGGAAGGGAACGTGCTGCGGAATAGCGTAAAATAAATATTAAGTTTAGCTTTAAAACCATAAACAACAAAATAAAACAACGAGAAGAACACCAACAAAATCGGAATCAACGGAGAAGAGTGTAAGTATTTGCACTGATTCGTCGGAGAATTTTGGTTTTTCTTGCACTAAGCTTAGCTTAGCTTTGTTTACTGTTGCAATGCAAAAAAAAAACAAAAAAAAACATTCATTCATGCTTCATACGCACACTCACACATACTAACAACAGGTACACACAGTTACACAAACACTTAAAATAACAATAGGCGAAAAACCGCAAACAAGAAAACCATCACCAAACACTTTCCCCAATTTCAGCAGCTTCAGTTTTAGCTTCTTCTACTTCAGCGATTCTTAAGCTTTTGTACTCGGTGGACATACAATTTTTTATCGCTGACCCATCTTTTCTCATATCCCATACCAGTCATTTCACACCATTAACATTCATTTTTGCCTTCATTATCTCATTGGACAAGGAATTGTTTCTAAAAAAATCTTTTAAAGACCTCCAAGGTCTGTATGCCACAGTTTAAAAACCACTGTTCTGCTTCAGGCGCTCGTTACATTTGCTTCATTCTGTTTCCGTTTATTCTTATTGGGGTTTCCTGTATGCACGGCACGTAATACAAGCTTTATTTTTCTCGCAAGGGGGAGAAAACCAAATGAAAAATTTGCGTTGTGGCGACTTTTTCTTGATGTTTCCAACCCTCGATTCGTTGTATTTCTATATTTTCCCCCAATTTTAAAGGAAAGCACGTGTATTGAAGTTTGTTTACCTTAAAAACACCTGCCACATGCAAACATCAACTGAGTGAGTCTTTCCTTATCCTTATTCCCACTTAGTCGAGTGTTTTAGATTAGTATATTTTTTAACTTGTTCGTTCAACTTAACATAGCCATACTGTAACATTTTGTTTATTTTCTACTTATCCGACATAATTACTTTATTTTATTTATATTCTTTTCACGTGAATTTTCCTGTTTTTCTTCATTGTTTTTGTTATTGTTTTTGTTATTGTTTTTCGTCATCATTGTGTGGAAGAATTATGCGTTTTATTTGTTAAATATCATTATTTTGTGATTTCTCTTCTTTGTTTTCTCATTGGAACTGATCCAATTGGGAACAATTGGAATCATATTCAAAATAAATTTAGTCACTTTACTCATAATGAATAGAAATAGATTCATTTCTTGCAAAAATTTGCAGAAAATTTACCTTAATAATCTTGTTGTATTTATTCAAAAATAATCTATGAGTCAAATGGCTCAATAGATTTCTATTAGCCCAAAAGCCAAAGCAATAAACCAACATAACAGAACCTGCGTTAACACATTTCCACTTGAGCTCCCTTTCAATCTGAAAGATCGAACCCAATGCTTGAGTTGAACATGGTTTTTGCTTGTAGTACAATATTTATAATTGAATGGAAACCATCAATAATCATCATCAATTTCATTATAGAAACAATTTTCCCGAACAGAAAAAAATATGTAAGTAGAAGCCGTTTGCAGCAATGAAAACTTATTGCGAACAAGCGTTAATTTCAATGGGTTTCTTGTTGCAACTCTCAACTCAACAAAGTAAAATATCTTAAGAGGTGGACAAGGTATAATTTTCAATTTAATAGCTTCATTTACCACGAGAAGCCGGTTGACCGACCAAACTGTGGCAAGCCAAGTCCCACGCACGTGTCTTGTACATACATAAAAGTTGTCAATGGGTCTTGTTGGACAACGGCGGCAGAAATTGAGACAAAAGCCAGCAATGGTCTGGTTTAGACCAAGCTAAGAAACACACGCATACACTCACATACACAGACACACACACATACCTACAAGATTAGGCTTAGTGTAGCAAAAGCAAGCCAGTGAGATAATGAGTGTCGGCCCCAAGGGGAGACAAGCAGAGACATACAGAGGTAGACTGAGGTGGATAAACAGTGAGTCTTAGTTGGTCGAAGCAATAAAGTGGAAAATGTTGTAAGAAAAGCTGTTGACATTTTCAGTTGGAAGAAGGCGTTCGTCATTAGGCCGTACGAGCGAGCGTACGCGTGTTTAAATTGCCCAAGGCATGCTGCCTTAACCAATTTTTTTTTTCTTCTCTTTGAAACAACTCTGTTATGTCCCAGGGCAAAGCCGCCTCTTCGCACCTCATAGCACAAAAGTTTATAAAAAGACAACAATTCGGTTTCAATTTCGAAATAGCTTTTATCACCCCTCATCATCATCATCATCATCATCATCATCATCGTCATCATTACCAACGTCAGTATCATTATCGTCTTCTCTTAGTCTTAGTTTTGGATTTTGGTGTCTATCGTCATCGCCAGCATGTCACACGTTCGCGTGGGTTGACAATTTGACGCTTGCGCGCGCACTCAAAACTCACGCTCAAGCTCACGCGCTCTGACGCCTTTGTGACTTATAGACATGCAAATTTACGCATAGATAAATATTTTTGTCAAATTTATTTATTTATTTTGCTATTCCAATTTGATTGAACAAATAATTTGTTTTGTTTGTGTGCGTTCATTCGTTCGTTTTACTCTAAGTACTTGCTTGTATAACAATAACCATAAAAGATTTGAAAACGTAATTTTTTTTGCGCAGGCGCTGCCAATTTCTTAAGCAGCATCAGCAACATCACGGTAACCAAGTAACAAGTGTTGCCAGACTGATGCATTATGCATGAGCAAGTAAATAATTTTATGCGTAAACAAAATGTTGTTTGATGTAATTGATTTCTTTTTTATTAAAAATACATAAGTACTACTTCGTGTGTGATATTGCAAGGTTATTTTCCAAGAAATCAAACCTTTTTTATTTGTTATGTTATTTGGAATATAATTTCGTTGTTTTATTGAGGTTTACGAAATTCCCATGGCATTTGTTGTTTTATATATGCACTTACATTATATTTTACAACAGTACATTTCCTCTTGTTTTTCAAGGTATTGTTTTTATTTTATTGTAATTCAACTTCTTCGACCAATTTGGCTTAATTTATGCGAGTTTTTTATTTCACTTCTTCACTTCTTGACTTCAATATTGTTGGTTCGTGTCGGTTGATCCCTTGTGAATTCATTGCATTAATTTAAATTACAGTGAAAGTTCATTTACTCATTGTACTATGTTGCTGTTTTTTTTTTTTTGGAATTTTTGTATAATACACGGGTGGTTTTTTTTTTTTTTTTTTTGGTTGTTTGTGAGTGCGTAATTAAAAATGTATTAAGATGAAGGTATGAAAGTCGTCAATTATTAAAACGCAATTCCCACGATCTTGAGTTATTTAAAAATTTTGTAGTTGAATGAATATAATATAATATTAATAAAAGTCAATAATTAGATAACATGAAACAAAGAACTCACTGTCAAAGTGATTTTTACAATAAGACTTGTTTAGATGATTCACACTCTCTATGTATCCATGTATGTCGGGTCCAAGGCTTCCATTATAATAAACGATACCAAAAACAAATAAAAAATTCGAATTAACATAAAAATTAAATAAGAGATTTACCCTTGAGCAAAACGAGAATGATACAAAATCTCAACTAGAAGCAGAAGCAGATCAAGAAGAAGTCCAATAAGACGAAGAGTGACTAAAAATAAATCACATAACTTAGCTTGGACTATAAAATAATCCATCATATGAACAAGAAACATATCACAACATATTTATACTAGGACAGTGGTTCTTAAACCTTTGTAATCCATTCCTGAACAAAATTTGTTTTCCCGGCATCTGTTGGTCACTTAAGAATCACTGAAGTATGTATGTACAATATTATGTAGTGAGAAAAAAAAACAAAACAAAAAAAAAAAAAATAAGGACGAACATGGAGGAGAGAGAAGATGAGATGGGAGGATGCAAACAATGTGCTCATTAGACACGCGTGTGCGTGCATGTTTTAACGCATATTTAAATGCAACCAACATGTCGGGTGTCGTCATCGTCAGAGGCAAAACATTTCCATTAACAACACACAATTTCAACTAGAAATGCATGCACACTTTTGCCACAGATACTTGTACAATGTACATACGAGTACTATGACTATGCAGATACAATCGTAAAGACTTAATTTGTGTGCGTATGTGAAATTGAAAAAACCATTTATAACAATATTGTTGCATGTAGTTAAATAAACATGCAACAACATTCAACATAAATAATTGTCTCTCTCTCTCTCTCTCTCTCTCTCTCTCTGTACGACAAGCAGAGACTTTATGCATATATTTTTTTTTTGCTTTTGTTGTTATTTATATTGTTTTTTCTCTGTGCGATTATGACAATGGAAGAAAAAACAAATCATAAACTATTGTTCAATTGCACTTTTTAAAGCAAAAGTATCTACATGCCTTTACGAGTGAGTGAGTATCTTGTATTTGTATCTATGAAGGTGTGTGCATTGAATTATGCGTTTTGTGTTGGGGTTTTTTGTTTTTTTCTGCTGCAACTGCAACCATTGACAATTTATTATTGTTGATTATTATTTGTTTGTCGTTTGTGCGCAATTTTATTGTTAAATGACTTTACTTGGCAAAACGATAACAATAACAACGAAAATTGTGAATGACATCAAAATGGGCAAAGCCATTCAGTACTTCCATTTCCCTTCCCTTCTCTGCACCTATCAATCGTATTTCTATCTTAGTCTATTAGCATGCGTTTTTGTATCTTTTGTTATTTAAATTTAGTATGTGTGAACAACAGAAAATTTTGCATTTCAAATTGAGTTGTTACTATTATTTTTTGTGTTGTGTTGTGTTGTGTTGTGTTGTGTTGCCTTGTGTTGTGATGTGTCGTTTATGTTAAAGTGAAAATTGCATTGCATTTTGCTCTAATATGAGTTAGTGAGTGAGTAAGTGACTGACTGACTGGCTGACTGAGTGAGTGAGTGAGTGTTGATTTAACAACTCGCTTTACATAAAAGTATCATTTTTACAAGTTGTGACTCCATGCTCGCTCCCCTTACTATGTTGTACAAGTTTTGTAAGCATCAATTACCATATGATAAACAACAAAACCATGAGCTCCAGGAACATGGACAGCAACCTTAGCATCAGCAGCAACAACAGCATCACCACCAACAGCAGCAACAACAAGAAAATATATGTCTACACACAAATTTCACATTTGACACTTTTTTGACGCACGCGTCACACTTCAACGAGCTGCTCCAATGTATCTCAAGTTGAATTTACTGCAGCTGGAGGCATGCAACCTACACTCACTCACACTCAGTTAGTGTCAGCTTCAATGTAGCCACACACAGTGCCACATCAGGGACCAAACGAAAACAAGAACAGCAAATACGCAAATGACGACAGCAACTTTATGTCACACATCGGTGTCGTCGTCGTGTTCGTAGCTTCATTTCATTCAGATTTATGTTTTCGATGACATATAATTAGTATCCAAGGGATTTAACATGAGCGAGAGAATAAAATATGCCGAAGTCAAGCGTGTGTTAATTATGTTTGTTATGTTTTTTGTTGTTTTACCTAAGTATAATAAAATATTGGTTTATTTTATTTTATTTATGTTTATTTTTTTATTTTTCTGTGTATCAATGTTTATCAAATCAAAATTATTTACAAATTGTACCATGTCATGTGAAGTTAATTTATCCAATTAGGGAAAACATTATGCTGGTATAGATAAAGATATTCATTTTGAAAAAAAAAATATATATACTTAATTATAAATTAAATAATAAATTTTATTACAATTGTGATCTCTTTGTAAATGAAATTTTTTCATTTTGGTATGGTTATTCTTAATTTCCATTAAGTTAAAGTTTATTGAAACCTAAATTCGTTTTAACAACTTGTCATGTGTAGATTTGTTAGAGAAAAGATTAAGCCACCTTTAATGGAAATAAGAATTTTAGTTAGGTAAATTTGAGAGAAAAGCAAGTCCCCGTGAATTGAATTTTCTTGTGCAAAGAGTGAATCAACATTTGTATATATATTCCACGCTTCTTCGCCACATAAATATATTTGCAGGAATCCTTACATAAATGGAACTCCACGTCCATCAACTGAACAATGTTGCTATATTATTTTTATTAAAAATCAACATTTTTAAACAAATAAATTCCCATTTAGGCCATCCACTTAATTTGTATCTTCTAGGAATTCAAGTCGCCATTATTACTATTGTTTGATCTGATTAATAGTGACCGGAATTGCATATCGAGCATAGTCATCCACTATATGGTTGTGGCCCCATATCCAGAGAATATAGTTGATTTAACAGATTGTGGCAATCGTGTATTTAGTGTAGATTTCAGTTTACCATACAGCAAAAAAAAAACAATTTTAACTTAATAAAACCCACTTCTAAGGCAAATCTGACATAAACATTTCTGTGGAAAAATAAACTAAACTTTAGAGTGCAGTGCACCCGGTCAAATAATCTTTAAATATTTACAATCAAATATTACATGATTTTTTCTATTAATTTATTGCATTGATGCTTAGTTGGTTACTTGGTTGGCAATTCAATAGAAAACGAAGAAAATACACAACACCCGACAACATCACCATCGTCATGGTCTTTGGAGCATGCTATCAAATGTTGGTATCTCGTCGTAGAATCGTAGAAGAAGTTTACATATGTACACACGAATAGAATAGAAGAGAAAGAATACCATTCAAGTAGTAGTTCTTTTTCCAGGAAGGTCATAAATTTAGATACGCTCATAAATAATAAAGAAATAAATACAAGAATAGGAAAAAGAATTGTAACACAGTCAGAATACGTGAAGTTGTAGAAGTTGAAGAATGCAAGCCAAATAAAAACATCCGTTTAAAACAAGTTCTATCTATATACTCGTACTCGTACTATAATACTTAGTAGTAGTAGTAGTAGTAGGGGTGTGTAAGGTTCTCAATGCAAGAACTTTTTAGATATGTACGAGTTACGTCTATTATACAATAGTACACAATATTTTGTTATCAAATTATTTGTTGACAACTACTTGTCAAACACGTACAATTTTTGTACAGTGAATTTTTTGTTCTTGCTCTTGTTTTCATTCTCTATGTTATGTTTACTATTGTACGAGTATATTGTAGATAAACAGACAAAAAAATGCAACGTGAACCTGATAAAAAATTATATCAATAAACGCCCAATTTCAAACATGTATTTCTTCTTAGGGCAGAAGTTATGAGGAGGCCATGCATTCTCAGACAAGTCAAGTCAAGTCAAGTCAAGTCAAGTGGAGGGTTTAAATGAAATGGGCGAATGATTATAAGAGATCGTGCGTGGTAGATAGGAAATATGTTTCGTGTTCGCCTTCTCATCAACAACAATTATTGAGTGTAACGAGGTGTTGTTTTAGATTAAATGTTGATCTTCAACAACTTCTTCATACAAACACCGTCATCGTTCAATGAACTGAATGGATTTCATTAAGTCAAGATTTATCGATTTACTGCATCTTGTTTAACATGTTGCCATATTGATGAAGAAAAATGCCAGTAATGCATATAAATATCTGTAATATATGTATGTAATTTAGAGTTTTGCCAATTAAATTTATGTACTTTTTATTGGACTTTTTTATCTTATCGACGACGGAGATATATAAAATTTATTTGTTTTGGTTTGGAAATGACGTTGTGCTTTGGAATTTGTTTTTATGAAAAACATGAAAGAATATCAGTTGAGATAAGTGACAATATACTAAAGTAAGTTGCAAATGTTATAAAACTTTAGTTAATATTTGGTTGAATGCTTTGGATCACATAAATTTCATAGTTACACTCAATTAAATTAGTTTATTTAAAGGGTAAATGGTTCATCAATATTGTAACTTATATTAAATCATCATCTCATCTCTTTAAGATCTATGATTATTTAAAATAAGAATACTTTCTATTAAAAGAATCCTCAGTTACAGGACTGTAATGCATTAATTGATTAATTCATCTTTTTCTTTATAATTACAAAGAAAAAAAAAATGTAAAAAACAAAAATTTATTACGAGATAAAGAAAATAAATTTATTTCAAAATTTGCAGAAAGAAAAACACACGCAATGTAAATGTTTTCCCAACTGTCAGCGACACTTCAAATTGATTGAAAAATTTGATTGAATTTCAACTTTGCAATGTCGCTCACTCACTCACTCAATGATCAATCATCAATCAATCGTCAACGCTCAATTGATTGTCAATAATGTTGTGAATGGGTTTTGTTTTTCATTTCGAATTATTCCCCAAACCCCACAATTCCCCAAATCCTCGGAATCCTCTTCTTCTTTTCTGTGGTAAACATATGTGAAAATGCATAAATACACTCACACAATTACTTCTTGGTTTTATTGCATGTTTTTCCCTGCAGTTTGCTTTTGGGTTTTGTTTTCGTTTGGCTTTTTCTTTTTGTCTTGTATCTTTCACGTTCACTTTACACACTTCGCTGGGATAAATTGTTAATGCGACGAATAAATTTTCAATTTTCGCGGATTTTGGCGTCGTTTTTCATACATTCATTGTCGCCTTCATCGTAGGTTTTGTCGTTGTTCGTTATTCAAAAGATTTATCATATACTGTGATATGTAATGTTGCAATTTCAATTGTTCAACAGAATTTTGTTGCAATTTCATTTATATTTATTTACATAAATAAATATACAATACATACGAGTATTGTAAGTAAAATACGCATGAAATGCATGAAATATCAACGTTGATTATGCAAAATATTGTACCAACTCATATGTACTTAATGTGGTAGCGCATTCTCAATATCTCACTCTATTGAGTTCGAGATACTTACTTGGCCACATTTGATTGCATACACCCATTTCTGTTTTTTTTTTTTTTTTTTGAATGTTGGCGCCAGGCAGACGCGCTCGGTTTGAGCAACATGAGATACTCGTCGTCGTTGTCGATGTCTACCTGGGATGCATGTCACAATTTTGGATTGGATTGTGTGGGTTGAACTTAAACGGTGGCTGGCTGGCATTTTTTTTTTTTTTTACATTTTTTTTTTTACTTTAATTAAGTTGGATTTGATAAATTGACAGTCTGCAGATTAGCTTTGCCTATCCATCTTATTATAAGAAAATTTTAAATCAGCAATGAAACTATATTTCCCCATATTAAGAGATTTTGTCTGATCATTTATAAATGATAACAAACATTAAATTACATTTTAGATCTTTTTAAATATTCTCTTTGACTTCATACTTACTTACTTGTAACTCAGGCGTCAAACTTCCAAGTAATAAGTTGTTCGACCCTTTTCAAGATTACCATACATATTATTATTGTTCAAGCCTTTTGAAACTTTAATCTCTGTCTCTGTGAGTGGCTTTCAAATCCCTTGATTCTTATCAAAAGGAGAATGGAAGCACAAATATTCAAAAGGTGTACGAGTAACTCATATGCTCTTCTTAGTTACAGTCAGTCTCTGACGATCCATTAAGCCTTCCTGCCAGAATTCATATTTAAGACATATTTCATTGTCAAAACTTTTGCAGCCAAACCAAAAGGAAAATTGAAAAGTTTTCCAACCTCCACACTGATACAAACAGCATGCACACTCCTCACATGGGCAATGGACGACATTTCGACCCAATAGGAATTCCAATCCCAGTCCAGAGTTGCCAACTCACCGCATTTAAATAACAAATGCTTGATTATCAACACATTTACAGCAAATTTTGCAAATTGAAAAGCCATAGCAACCAACTATCAGCAAAGCCAGCAAGCTTCCACATAACATCTTGAACAATCTTTCTTCTTCCTTTTACTTACTTACAACTTACAAGATAAAATATGTCAAGGTATTCTTATTGAGGTATTCATTCTCTGTGAAGAAAGAACGAGGAACGATGTAGGTGGAGAAAGAATACATTTTCTGCAACTCGTTTTAAGTTGGCACTCGCTCGCATGTGCTTAAGTGGCTGCATGGGCAGAAGGAGTTTGAGTCACCACTTTGGCAAATGGCCAAAATATATACATATATATTTGTGTATATCTGTGTGAAAATGGCGACAACGATGTCAGCAGTCGGCTGGGCACATGTACTACGACATATTATACAACCCAACTCAAACGAAGGCAGAGATGAGGCAAGGTGAGCCTGTGGCCTGGTGTAAATGAGGCTGAAAATAGCCGTAAACGAGTCACATACAGTTAGAGGCTCCAGATTCTCTTCCCCTCTCTCCGACTCACCCTCATCTCACACTGTTTTTCTTTGCATTTATAACTGTTTATTGTGACAGGATACAAAAGGAAATGACATGCACTCACATATGCTTAGGTATGTATGAATGAGTACGAGTATGTAGAATGACAATGATGTTAAAGTTAAGGAGGAGAACGAAAAATGCAAATACAGCTAAAAGGAAAATTGCATGAAAATTGTCTTTGTAGCTTCATAAACAATAACAAAATTTGCAATTGTTTAAGTTGATCTTATTTTAGCGCTCTAAGGGATTCGAGGGAGGATAGCAGATACCAGAGCTCTGTTTACTACTACATACTACATACGTAATAAGTATGTAAGACAGATGAAATTATTGTATGTTCTAAGCTGTTTTCTTCAGCTACCTTAAAATGTTGCTTACCAGCTTACTCAATTGTACTATTGTATGTTGTAAGTATGTGGATTCAATAAAGTTACTGCTTTATTTAACTGGAACTGAAATACTTTCACGTTTTTCAATTCTACATACTTTACTCATCTCTATGATATATACTTATGTAATACTATATACGAGTATGAGTAAATAAGTGAGTTACATACAACAAACACCTTCTATTCCCTCTCTCTAGTGGATTTTGCCCAATCCAATATCATATGGCATTGCCGTCAGTATCTCGCTCGGTCACGGTCGTTTGTTGTAGTATTTTTTGGCAAAAACACTATTTTGTCATGCATGAGATTTGCATTTTTTTTTACCACGACTCACTCTACTCTACTCGATTTAAGTCGACTAAACACGGTTCGGCCTCATCTCATCTCGACTCGACTCTACTTGACTTGACTAAAATTTTATTATAGTTTCGAAATAATTCTTATTTTATTGCCATTTGCTGTTGCATACTTTTGCGGGTCACAGTAGTATCGTACCCCACTTTCGACCCCCCTTTATTTGTCTGTGTGAAATGGAATACAATAAAAAGTAATTATTTTATGTTTGTTGATGGGTAACAAATTTAAAAAACTTTTTCACAATTCTACTACTTGTCATTGGGGTAGATTATTATTATGCAAGGCTTAAACGATTTTCATGGTTTACTTACTTCAAAGTTACATAACACTATCGTTGTATCTCAAAATTGTAATGAATTTTTGTACAAAACTTTAATGACATTCGGATAGATAATGGTGTGCAATATGAGAATTTTCAATTGAAAAACTCCAGAATTGCATGAGGCTAGTCTAGTTTAGTTTATAGATAATCCCTTTAACTTTTTGGATATTTTAGTTTGTAAACTTTCAACGCTTTTATCTATTATTTAAGCTTAAGGCTTCTAATATCTTATATAAATTTAGTTTTAAAAATATTTTTAAGTAAAATTTGGTACTTTTTTCTCCCTAGAAACCGGCGTCTATGTACTACGACACCAACGCCAAGTTTATGGCTGACGCCAAAAGTTTTTTTTTCCACACAAAGAGACATTGCATTATTTCAGACATACCGGCGCCTTCCGCACTATTCTCCCTCGCTCTTTCTTTCTCTTCTTCTATCTCTCTAGTTTTAAGTATTATGCAGTCAAGCGTCTCTCTGCCTAGGAGCACAGTGAAGCACGTGTGTGTACCGGGCATGTCAAGATATATGAGATTTATTGCATTTATTTTCAAATTTTTCACTCAGTCTAAGTTTTTCTGGTTGTCTGCAATAGTTTCGCGTAGGTTCTGCTACATTCTGATATTGCCACCACCGCCAAACACTTCATCAAATCCTTGCATTATACCTGTGCATACCACACACATGAGCCTTGTATGGCGCCAAGGTATTTAAGTATTTGTTGCAAATGGGAAATTTAAAAATTTCGCTGCATTAAATTTTCAATTTCAATTTTCGAGTTTCGGCATACCGCAGTAGCTTAAAAAGAAGATACACCACAGAAGCAGAAGCAGTAAAAGCACTAGGCACTCACTCACTCACTCACTCTGCAACTTTAAGTTGAAAGCGAAACTTATGAAAGAAGCCTTAAGCAATCGAGGCGTCGTGCCTGGCACAGCCACAGCAAAGCAATTACTCTACTTTCGTTTAAAGTAAACCACGACCAAACTGAACTGAACTAAACCACAGAATTCGTGCCTTCCTCATTTCTACTATTCTCATTTTCGTTTCGTTTCTCTTCTCTTCTCTTGTTATTTATTTTACTCATTTCATTTGTGTGGCAACAATATCCTTTTTTGGCATCGCACATGGTTTACTTAACGTTTTTCGGTGGCTTAGTGCCACACAAAAATATAATACGAGTACAACATAAAAGCAGAACGAAACTAAAAATTGGTCAGCTTTCTATCCAACAAACCAAATAAAGCTGTGCCAATTCAGTTCCCATTTCTAGTATACCAAAGCCCTGAGTGAGTCAGTGAGTGAGTGTGTTGTCTCTTCATATTGTACATAAGAGAGAGATGAATGACGAATACATGCCACATGCAACATGCTACTGTATTACAATTACTCTGATGCTTCATCTGGGGCAAAAAAAAATCAGAGCTAATTCTGTGGTCTTGTTGAGCCATTTTCAAAATTTAGGTGAAATACATTGACTTCTTGACTGCCCTTCTCTCTTTCGAATTACTTTTATCCGAAAATTATCTGATATGGGACTTTTTTTCTATCGTCTTTATGTCATCGAACCGATACTTTTTATACCCACCTCGTATATAGTACATATCTACTTATATGCACAGCTTTCTGTTTTTTAGTGCCTTTTGTTTCATTGAACAAAGTCGGTATTGCAGTAAAAACGATAGAAAGCAACAACTTTGTTGCATTTATTTTTATCTTCATCTATTTTTCTATTTTATTTTCTGTTTAAATTTTTAATGTTTGACATAGAAAAATGTGCCATGGCTGAGCGTCCATCAAGTGTGTCGTTCACTACGTCACACCTCGACATCATCAAATCATTCACAAGAGCCTCGCGCTCTCTCTCTCGCTCTTTCTCTCTTTTTCTAAGTTCTATGGATCTCTCAAATGACCATGTGTAATTACAATAGCAAAATGCATTATGGCAGTTTGCGGTTGCCTTTGTCCGGCTGCCAGTCTCCGGGCTCTCATCTTCCACCCGCCTACCTCTCTCATTTATTAATTCTGTGTTGCATTATTGATAATTTCAATTAGTCGCATTGCATTCCAATGCAGTCTGACAGCTTCCAATACACTTGACAAGGCGCATTAACCTTGCCGCATGAGTTCAATGTGCGGCTTTTCATTTGGGTGGCAACACGCCACGCTCTACACTTTACATTTGCCACCCGCCAATCGTTTGTATCTGTCAAAAAACTGTACAAATGTAAATACAATTAACATATTTCGCACTCTGAACAACGCAAATTTGTTAGAGCGACGGAAACAAATGACAGAACTACGTGGGAAGAGCGAGCAACGGATTGCAGAGCAACACATCGTGAAAATCATTAATTTATATTATGTATAATTTATAATAGAGAAGTTAAAGCCACTCAACAAAGACATCTCAAAGATTGACTCAACCGATGACCAACTAGCCGACTGAGTGTTAAATAGAAAACCACAAACCATTAATACAATAAAACCAAAGTATCTAGAGAAAAATGACACACAAAAAAAACTATATAATGCTATAAACCATAAATGTCGATTGAGTAATCGAAACATTTTGAGATCTGTCAGCTTAACCGGCTGCCTGCATTTGCTCATTGTTACTGGTTGTTAAGTGATAGTGCTGGTGCTATTGCTGTTACTGGTGTCATAAAGAGCTGATGCTCATGTCATTTGCTTTGTTGTCATGTTGCTATTGTAATGCCAATGAGTCTGAAATTTATGTCACACATGCTCGCTGACAACAACAATCCAAACAATACGCAACAACATTAAAATCGGTACGCGGGGGAGCGAGCTCATAGCATTTATAGCGATGTCATAAGCTATTGTATAAATGACATAATTGAACAGAAGCAAATTCATACGCATTGATGATTTCCTCGTTTGTTAATTTTTTTAAGCAAAAATTCCTGTTATACGAGGTTACCTATGAGAAAATCATTATTTGATATTTGTATGTGTGTTTCTATTGTTGGAATCTTCAAATTTATTATAAATTTATGGGTTAAACTTTGACAGTTGCTGAGTTACTTTGGATGTTCTAGAGAAGGGGTCAGAAACGTCCAGTTCGTCACTTGTTTTTAGTACTAGGCAGAAATGGAATGCAAAAAGTATCGGACGTCTTTAAGGTAAAATGTAAATGTTAAGGAATTTTGTTTACCTAATAAGTTTCATGATCTGACCCCTTCTAAACAAAATTGAACGACCTCTGTGAGAACACCAAAGTATTATCGTCTAAGGGAACTTCACTTCATTAAAGTGGAAAAAAGTTGGAATTTATCAAAGCCCAAGTAGGTAGACCAATTAGAGTCCATTTGTAGAAGCGATTAGTGAAACGATTTGTTAAATTCATCATGAATCATTTAATGTGGCCATAAAAGTTTTTTTTTTCACTCTCTCCCCATTTCTCTCACCATCTCTCTCTCTCTCTCTCTCTCTATCTCACACACACACACACAAACATTGTTAGTTCTTTTCACACATTCACATACTCCTAGCATAATCCCCTCTGATGCATAAAAAGCTGGCTAACCCATCATTAAAGGTTGCTCCCACACCCATAAAACTACTATTAAGACAAATGTTTGCTATAAATTTATAGTGCAATTAAAAAATTGTTCAAAAACGAGATGAAAAAAAAGAATGGAAGCAAACTACTAAAAATAATAATAAATGAAAAGACAGCAATGGAAAACCGAGCAAAATGAACTATAAAATTGTAAATATTTTGTATTCATTATTCTCTTTTTGTTGATGTTGTAACATACTGTGCACTATATTATGATGATATTGGCTATACCATATATCTAAGGAAATTAATACATTTATATGTATGTATTTGTTTAGTGGAGGCCATGTTATTACACATATAAATCAAGAAAATGGAAAATAAAATGAATCTGAAAAAAGAATTTCAATTCAAAGCAAAATTTCATTTGGAATGCGCCACACAATTACGCACAACTTAAAAGTTATTAACATGATTTTTTTCTCCTCTTCTATTTGTATATCATGGACTTGATATGACTTGATAAAAACAATAATTAAACAACCCACACAAATTACAATAAAATCAAAAGTTAATAAAGCATAAAACCTCAAATTATTGTATACAATAGTTTTCGTGTGGATTTTTGCACCCACGATTTTTTTTTTTCTGATTGGAAAATGCTCGTCGTCATGTAAACCAAAGTGAGGATGATGTTGTTCGAAAGAGAATCAACAAAACAAAAAACCACAAACAATTAGATATAACAAAGTTCTACCCACAATAAAAAACAAACAATAACATTTGTTTAATATTGAGACAATTGATCTAACTACGTGTATCTATCCATCGATCAATCGATCGATCTACCGATGAACGAACGAGCGAATAAAAAAATTAAATAATAAAAGATTGATTAACTAACAAATGATTATAAGTAAAGAACCACATGAATTAAGCGGACCACAAGCGACGATTTGGCTATGTAGTTTCATGTTATCCGATTGTAGAAATGAGGGAGGGCTCAGTGTAGAGAACCTAACTTTTTATGTGTTTCATGTATTATGAGATAGAAAACATGGCATGCTACCTTTCGTATCAACTCTTTATTATGATATCCCTTACACCAATTCATATTTTTAAGTTGGGTAAAGTTAAGTTAATCCACAGCTCTACAAAAACCAATAATGATACCACATTGAATTAAAGGCTCATGTCGAATACTGGTAGATTTCTGAGGAGCTGTTTCAACGTCACTCCTAAGAATTCTGCTAACTTTTAGCAATGCGATGTGTGTCTTTGACTCATTTACTCTTCAACACATCTCTGGATGCGATATTATCCAATGTAATGAATGGCCTTGATTGTCTTTCTTTATATATAGTAACAACATACATTTTAAATTGATAACTAATAAATATTTAATTCTTTTCTTCACTTTCAGGTGCTATTTGTGGTGGCAATTGTTGCTCGAATGCAACCGAAACCGAGTTGAGACAGAAAGCGACTTCGGACTTTGAACGTTTGTTGCATCATCATACAAAGAGTCTGCGTGGCATATTGGAATCCACAGCGACTCTCTTTCAAAGTAAGTAAATCAATATATATCTTTGGGATTACTTCAGAACCAATAACACAGAAAAATGCATATGAATAATTTTTTGGATGCAGAAAAGAGCTCACAAATCTGCAAGAAGGTTGAAGGCAAAAAAAATGTTATTATTTTGCGATGGAAAAAAAAGGGAAATCATGAAAAGAAATCATTTATGCAAATTAGTTTGCCGAAACGACAACGACGTCGGCATCCAATAAGAAATACGAGTACGAGCAAAAAAAACACGATTTAACTAAGTAGTAGAAGGAGAGAAGTAGAAGCAGTTGAAGTTGTAGGAGAAAAAAAAATATTATTTCGTGGCAATAAATTATTTATAAGACGCAAAATGCAAAAAGGCAAAAATCCCAAAGCAAACAACAAGAGTGAAAGGGTGGTGCGAATAGTCGTATAATGGAAGAGCATCATAATGAAATTGATGGTGGTGAACTGATGATGGTGGGGCTAGTGAGTGAAAGTTAAAAACATACATATAATGGAGGAAGGCCATTTTGACGAAGATGGCGACAGTTCATAAAATTATTACTTCCCACTTTAGAATATGAAAAAGATCTTCTTCAAAAAGAGGACAAAAATCCAATAAAAACGCATTTGAAATGAATTTGTATGCAGCGCATGATATCATTTTTAGAAACTTTCAAAGAAAAATATTATATTATTTAATAAAATATTTATTATTCATTTGGAAATATTTATACATACATAGTTATTAATATAGAAAAGATATTTGAATATTTTTCGTATTTGGTTATGCCAAAAATTCATTTCATTTGGCATCTTAACATGTCAAAATGTAAAAGATTTATCTGTGTCCTTTTTTCGAAATGACTTTTTGAAAAACTGAATTTCTGGTCACGTTTTTAAATCAATTGCTTTAGCACAAGCCAAATCAGGCCAATCCAACCCAGAAAGGGCCGGGCCAAGCACCTTTCTTATATTTAGTAATACTTGTGTAACTTACATTCGATGTCTCGATCACAGTCAGTCAGATAGTAAGACAGATAGAATACAATGGCTATGTATATTTTTGGGTGTATCTCAGCTGCACCTTTGATTTGCAATCCACTGTATGCCTTGCTCATTGAGGGGCCACTTCTCAATTCTGAGAATCACATTACTTATTGTTTTTATGGGAATAATTTTCCCACTCTCTTGAATATTTATTTATTTTGCTGGGCAAATATAAATTAATAAGAAATTAAATACTCGTATAATCTCTAATTGAAATCTATTTTGCCATTGTCACATTTTATATCAATAATGCACATGATAGCCATGATGATGACGTCATCATCACCATTATCATCATCATCATTATTAAGTAAACGAGATTTGCATTTGATACAGTCGTGTGCAAAAAATAACAAAAATTAAAATGGCAATAATGAAATGTATTTTTTATTAGATTCTATTGTATTACAAAAAAAAAAAAAAAAAAAGAAAAAAAGCAAAATGTTGAAAATCAATAAAAAAGATTATTGGCATTTATGGCTTTAAGTAAACAGAAAAAACTAACAAAGATTATTAATTAATTTTTTGCATATTTATTTACAATAGTTTTTTGTTAATATATTCATTGAGTTTTGAAATTGTGCAATTGTGCTTCATAAATTTAATTGCATGAGCAAAGCAAAACAAATATAATAAATTAAATTAAAATTGCAAGTTGCCTTAAAATTTCATATTTCATTTAATAAATGACATTTTATGACAATAAAGATATATTTTAGTTTAACCACGCGCAGATTTCAAACTCACCACTTGAGTAGAAAGTATCCCTTTTGTTTTTTTTTTTTTTTTTGTACAATTTTTGTATCTTCTTGAAGTGAAAACAATGAGATCAAAAGCAACAACATGAATATGAACAAGAACTTGCATCAAGTGTGTGTACCCAACTAAGAATAACAGTTACAGTAGAACTAAGTAGCGCAACAACAAACAAAACTTTAACTAACAAGAAGAAGCCAAAACCACTTTAGACAAAAACAACTAACAAACAAATGGTAAAACAAACGCACGAGCAGACGGACGCAGGAATGGGGCCGCATGGAAATTGGAGAAGCTCAAGATGACGCTGCAGCTACCAAAGCCATGCCATGCCATGCCAACCATGGTGGCAGTATAAGCAAAAGTAAAAGCATCAGAACAGCAAAACAGAACGCAAAAGACTTTAGCCAAGTTTTCGGCAGAGAACTTTTTTCTCGAGTGACTTTTCAAAAGTTCGTTTTAGCTGAGCTAAGAAATTTACAGGCAGCAAGTTGCGTACGTGAAGCATGCAACACGCCCATTTAGTGGTGGCAACTTATACATACATACTTGCATGCATGTATCTGGTAGATCTCTATATGAGTGTAGAATGCACGGCGCATGATAAAGTGGCTTTGGCTTTTTGCTTTTCACTAAAGTCACTTGGCGTTGCAACGCATAGCATCGTTTCAAGCCATGAAACGCATTAAACCAACACACAGATACATACTCAAACATACAGATTCACTCGTTGTACAAACATAATCCGACATTTGTGTTCCATGAGGAGTCTGGAGTGAGGCAACAGCAGCAGGAGTTGGAGTAACAGCAACAGCAACAGCAACAATATCAACAGCAAAAGCAACAGGGGAAACTGCTTGCTTATGTCGTAAAAGCGGACAATCCCCAAACCGGGAATAAATATACAGCGTGTTGCAAGTTTATGTTATTGTTTGTTGCACATACGGCAACTGCTGCTGTTGTTGTTGTTGTTGTTGTTGTATCTCTTCTTGTTGTTGTTGGAAGCTGTAGAACGTGTTTAAAAACGTAAATTCTTTCTTAAAGTGTGCGTACGTTAAGCGTTTGTTTGAAATGTAAAAGGAAACAGAACTGAAGGAAGGAAATCGCTATGGCAAACAAACAACTTTACATTTTTCAGCATTCTACATGCCACTACACCGCATTACACACACCCGTTCCGATCTTAAACCAACCACTTCATAAATGAATTTTCGTATTTTTTCTAATAAAAAATAACAGAAAATAAAATAATGGAAGAGAAAATGGCAAAAGGAAAAATGTATAAAATTTTATGTATTCAAAATTGCATTGCAACAATAGAAAAATCATAAAAATTGAAGTTACGCATACGCCTCGTTGAATTCCAAAAGAAACGACAAAACGGTGTCAGCGGCAATGTATCTCTTTCTCTCATACTATAATATCATATTGTTTATAGATATAGTATCTATACTCTTCTCTGTATTGGAGTGAATAAGTTTTGTCATAAATCATGTGTGTGTATTCATTACTTAATAATAGAGATTTTTCTTGTTTAAACACATTTTGTTTGGGAGAATTTAAAAAGAAAAACATAAAAAAAATCTCATGCCAATGGAAAATCATTAAGTTAACAATAATAATGTAGAAAATTTTGTTTAAATTTTAATGTTTACCTTAGTACCTGGAAAATCTTTAAAAAAAAAAAAAATTATCACCCGAGGGTAATTGGAGGTCATACTGGCTAGTCACTGCCGGATAGTTTCCCACGCATTCAAAATGAAATTCATGAGGAACAAATAATGCAGGAAATTTAAGAAATAAGAATGAGCATAAGATATCTTGAAATATCGCCTATGCCTCTTCCCGCATTACGGAGCAAGTTTTATCAATCAGATGAGTTTATTGCTGTATAAATTATTTAGGAGAGTGAACTCTGATTTAAGATGCTTAAATATTGCTCATATTTTAAGCAACCTTCAAGGAAATGACTTTCTCTGTTATAGCCAAGGACATCAGGTCTATGTGGGGGATTTACATTTATCAAAACAATCTAATCTATTGTTAAAACCCAACTAAACAAATACCAAACTAAAATTGAATAGTGTTCTTGAAAATCTACCATTATCATTAATATTTCCGAAGATTGCCATCCATATATAAACCTTAATTATCCCATCAATATTGAATTATGACGACTACTTTTAGCATTTCATGCATATTTAAGCAATTAAATAGTATCTTAATCAACTCAGCTTAGCTTAATCACACAAAGAATGACTAAATCTCTCACCTATGCCAAAATCCAAAGCTATTGACGAGCGAGGCAACGCCTTCCCTGACTTAACTTTAACTACAATACTTACAATAATAAAAATCTCCAAATGAAACCAGTTTTGCCATTTTTATGTTGTTGGCTGTTGACTGTTGATTGTTGAACGTTGTTCTCTTTGATCTAAACGCACACATAAGACTTAATTATTATTGCTTACATCAATTTATAAATTTTTTTTATATTGAAATAAAAGACAAAATTTAAAATTAATGATATAATAAGAAAATATTGTAAGACAGAACAAATAAAACAAGAAACAAAGCAACAAGTCAACTGGTTTTCAGTAAGAAAATTATAACTTTATATAAAACAAAATACATAGTATATTTATTAACTAAAATAATAACAGTAACAACAACAACAAGAACTACCTATAATATTTATATTGGATACTAGTTGACATACATAATTATTGTAATTAGTGAGCCACCCGGAGAGTTAAGAAGCGCCCTCTGTTGTTACGACGATTGACTCGAATAACCAAACCAGGACAAAATGAATGATTTATGTATGATCGCTCAATGTTTGTTAGTTTTCATTATAATATTGTCAATATGTTTAGTGTTGTTGTATGGCGGTCTTGCAATTAACTTATTGTTAAACCTATAAATTAATAAATACCTTAAAAAAATTATGGAAAATTAAAATAAACAAATAAATAATAAATAATAAATTTAAATGACATTTTAATAAAGCACGCAATCAGCAATTTAGATATGCAGCAGCAAAAATCCAATAAGAAAATCAACTACTACTGAATTATAAATAAAAGAAAGATAAATAAATAAATGAAAAGAATGAAAATTACGAAACAAAAAACTAAGGGGGAAGGAAAACTGAAATCCAGTTGCAGCATCCAATTACTTTTTGTGCTCTTGATATTTCTTAGTTGAGCGACTGACTTCCTTTCGTAGAGTTGGTCTGGTTGGTTTCTGGCAAACATGATTTGCATCTTGAAAACTCCGCTTCAGCACGAATCCAATCCAATTGGGATGGTGAGTACCGGCAGCAACCAGCAGCAGCACCAGCACCAGCAGCAGCAGCTGTTGAATGGGCCAGAGATACCAAAGGAATGCGCCACTTCGCTCTTAGCTTGGCTTGCGACAAAAGGCAACAGCACTCAACTCCACTTTACTACTGCTCTTGATAAACAGAGTGCAAACGAGGGAAGAAATTGATTTGGTTGGAAGTATACAGTATAACTCGTACAGTAAGAAGTATGAGTACAGAATGACGACGATACTCGTAACTCCCAACAACTTTGCAGCAAGTTCATCTTGAGTATTTTACTGCTTGTTGGTCGCTAGTCTTCAGTTAGTTGCTCTGGTCTGACTACTTCTTCCCTTGGCTTGTCTTAGCTTAGCTTAGCATGCTGTATTTTTCTTTATTTTTTGTTTCCACCCGTTCAACTCGTTACAATGCGGCCACAGACGGACAGACGACATAGGCGACGACGACGACGACGACGATTTGGAATAAACTGGAGTGCTAAACCATGATCACAAAAGGCTGGGCAAGAGTGAAGCAATGGTAAACCCCTTGCAAAGCAATCACTAAAAAATGCAAATAAAAGAAGAAAAGGAGATACTAAAATCGTAATATCCGCACAGGAACTTCGGACGAACCAAATGAAATACAATGCGCAACAACAAAGACGCCAAAGCCAACAAAGCCAAGAACAAAAACCAAACCGAAAAAAATAAAAGGTAGTTGATGATGACGATGATGATGGTCGATGGTGGATGGTGGATGGTGGAAAAAGGTGAAGTGACAGCGAGTGTAGTTAAAGGAGTGTACATACTACGAGTATAGTAAGTATGTAAGAAATGAGATAGATAGGCATTGCCCAAGGAATGCAAAATATACAATACATAAAACCTCATAGCGTGGGAAACCAAGTTGCTTTACTTGCGGCCACGACCAACCAACCTACAGAGGAGCGAGTGCACAAGCAAACAAACAAACAAACCAACACACTTTTATACACTTAAGGAGTAAAGAAATGCTTAGAATCATCATCATCGTCATCACCATCATCATCAGCGGCAGTGGCAACTCGAGTTAAGATGATGAAAATGAAGAAAAAGCCGCAACTTTAAGTTAAGGTTTCTTATGTTTCTGCTCAGAGAGAGATTGGCTTTGAGCACCGTAGGTATTAAGCGTAAAGGAGTTGGTACGTACGTATCTAACATAAGTAATGCGTACGTAAGGGCTGTACACTATATACCTTACATATAACTAACTATATGTACAGTAGATACAATTTACATGATAATGTGACAGTGCAAGAATAACCACCAGGGGGTGTGAACAAAACAACCGAGTGAAGCGATGCGTAGACGTCGAGTTTTATAGGCCATAACGCAGTCGAATGAGTGTGTTAAGGAAGGAAAGCATACACAATAGAAGAAGCAAATGATCTTTAAGTAATGCTAAGGACTACAGAAACAAAGGTGCAGAAAGAAACGTTGACGGTGTTGATTGTTCTAATGGTGGTCAAATTGTTGTCGCTGTCGTCATTGTTGTAGAAAGCAAGTTTCATGGTCACAGAGGCTTAAGACTTTAACTATAAAGATATGGTTATGTTGATTTTAACGTATCTCAGTTACTTCTTTTTGTTAATAGCCTCAAACTAATGCTAATGGAATTTTTGTATTATCTCCTTAGTTTTATAAAATAAAACACAAACAACCAAAATATGAATAGAAAGAGAGAGAGATAGAAAGTTCTTTACTTCTAGATTTTTAAGTTTTACAAAATACATCTAACATAAAATTGTTTTATTCATGAAATTTCTAAACTGTCCTTTTTTCTATTTCCATAAAAATATTGTATTTTGAACTCCAAAAAGGTTTTGAAACCTTAGAATAAAATCCAATGAAAAATGCACGGTGAAATAAGCTGTCAGCAGCATAAAATGTTATACTATAGAAATGTATTTTGCACAAGCTAAATGTATGTGGTACGTATCTATCTACCTTATAGTGGCAGACTGATTGACTGACTGCTTACGGCAAGTGTCACATGCAACTGGCTTTTATTGAGTGCAAGCGTTGCCTTGCGTAGAAACTTTATTAAAATTTTAATGAAGCTCCTCAAACGCACTCTATAAATACTCTTACTACACGCATTTATATACATAGATACTTTGATTGTGCTAAAACAAACATAGACGGATACATAGATGTGTACTGTGATAGATACTAAGCTTATATCCTTTTATAGTACGAGTATTATACATCGACAGCAAACTTCAATAATTGTCTGCACACTAAGCTTCATTTCACTATCATTTGTCTATACTAGATACTATTTGCCGAAATGTCTGCCTATCTTTTCTGTCTATTGTAGGTAGAAGATACTCATATGAGATGTGCAATGTATGCCTATATTGTATGTAGTATATATGTATATTTATCTTTCTATCTATCTATCTAACTTTCTTACTTTGTGCTTTTGGCATGTTTTACCTAAATGCTTTTATTGCTTTTGCACAGATACTAGTATTTCATCTGTGAAAAGTAACGTATTCCACTCCACTTTATTCCACTCTACTTCATTCTATTTCAATCTTTGCGTTCAATTAGGCTGAGGTTTAGTGCGCCGACAAATGACAAACAACAACAAAACTAATAACTGTTGCCGTTTTACGAAATAAAAGGGAAAATTCTCGAAATACAATACAATTATGAAAGATACATTTACCTAGAAATGTGCCTAAGTATAGTTATAGATATTTGACATTCAATTCTTTTGGTATTGACATATCTATGACTATATTAAGATAATATATTTTATGAGAAATTTATATAATTGTTCGAATGAAATTTATGTGATGCTTTCTTTTATTTTACAATCTTTTGGTTTTTGGTCAAGCTTTCAAGTTGATTTTGTTAATTAAAATTTATGAACGGCAAAGTGAATGCGGCGTAGCAGTGTCACATTGGCAAATTTAAACAGAATAACAGCAACAACAACAATAGTATAATAATAAACAATTTATAGTTGCTATAACGATAACGATAGCAACAACAAAAACAACTCGAACGAAGCCACAATAAAACATGAAAATTAAATTAAGTCAAGCTTTTGTTTTTCAGCCAAAAGCACCGACAACGACAACGACAACACCAAACCAAAGGCAAACGTCAGTCGTCAGTCGACAGTTGATGGCAGTCAGCAATAACTTGGTTTCATTTGTATGTCAATAAATTGACAAAGTGTTCGTTCGTTCGTTCGTTCGTTCGTTCTTGCACTCCTTCATTTATTCATTCATTTGTTGGTTTATATTGAGTTTTTGTGGTTAATTCGGAGGTTTCAGTTTGTGGGTGTTGGATATTGTGGTTTTAACTATACAGTTTACAATGGGAAATTGTTGTTAAAAATATGTAAGAATTTAAGATATTTAATTGTTTTATACTCATTGCAATCGGAATTTATTTATATTTTTGTTACAAAATTAAAATTTA
Source organism: Amiota minor (assembly GCA_037043295.1). NCBI lineage: Eukaryota > Metazoa > Arthropoda > Insecta > Diptera > Drosophilidae > Amiota > Amiota minor. The sequence goes on along the minus strand of JBAMAW010002187.1, from coordinate 5,454,967 downwards.
TCGACTTCAGTATATAGTAATTATTATGAAAGAATAAATAAGTCAGTTGATACATATATACAAGTAGATGAATAAAATATATTGTAGATACATTTTTAAAACTGCCACAATTATGAATACATAGGGAAATGAATGAGAACCCATCTAAGTATATTGATAACATATCTTTATTTTGGGATAACCAAACAACTGACAACTATGAATATATTGGTAATAGACAAATTCTTTTCTTCTTCTTAGACATCCGTGCATATCCAGCAACAAAATTATATACAATTTTTTGTTGTGAAATCTCGAGATATCCAATGTTGCAAATGTCAAAGAAGAATAAGAGATTTTGGTCCAATCTATGTATTATATTCATGTCTTTGTCTCAAATAACGGCCTTATAAGTATCTTCATTGTTTTGTAGATTACAATATATCATGCAAAATTCTGATTCTAATTATAATAGAAGAATTCTTTCTCCTTGGAAGCAATCCATAGCAGGCAACCATTTTTCTATGGCTTCAAAAGAATTATTCGAAAAGCCATCGTCTGAAATAAATAGTAGTTAAAAAGAGCAAAGTCTGCCCACATTTACTTTCATAAATGTAAATATTCAGAATATGTATTTATAAAAAAAATAAATAACTCAATTGACTTATGTACATAGATAAACATACATTGCATTGTAGATAAGTGAAGTCTCAAACTGCAACAATTATTATTACCATTATAATTATGTGAGAATTTCCGCACATCATTAATGCATCATCGCTTGATGATTGTCAGTCGGTCTGTACATGAATTAATTGTATCTCACAGTTTAATTGAACGAGTACGAGAATATTATGAAGGAAGGAAGTGGGAAGACATGAAAATATCTACATATGTACATACTTTTACATATCTATAGCGACGACAGGATGTCTACGTTGACGCGCTTTGACTCGCATGAAACTGTTTATTTGCTTATGTGAACATCATTATTTATTTATTATTTGTATTAAACTCTCCGATTTCTCTCTGTTTTTCTGCATGCAATCATCATAAATCAATTGATAACTTGAGAATATTTCCTGTCAATCGACCCAACCAAAAATTTAACTGTGAGTAGTTTAAAGAATTCAATGCCAGCGATCTGATGATGATGATGATGATGATGATGATGACAGTGATGATGTCACTAAACAAATGAGTCGAAAATTTTGACTTATGCTAAATGATTTTTTGTCATATTTTTGATTTATAAATAAACTGCTGAGCATTCAATATGTTTTTTTTTTTTTTTTTTATTATATTATATTATTTCTTAGTTTTGCAAAAAAATGGTGAGTCATGCATTGGCCGAGGAATACAAGAAGCCAAGCCAAATCGACTCAACTCAACATGAACATAAACATGATTTGTTTTGCTTGTGCATTTCAATGTTTGTTTTGTTTGTTCATTCACATTTATGTTTATTTATGCATAAATGTATCTGTTGCTATTGCCACTGGTTGTCTGCCACAAAATGCATTTGTACTCAAAGCAACCAGATACATTTTTCTTCACATCACATACAAGACATCTGCTCCTATATATGTATTACTTGTGCTGACTGATGATGTTATTGTTGGTGTTACTGCGCCCTGTAAACAACAAAAAAATAACAATCGTTTTGGTGTTTATTTGCTTAAGCAAACCATAGAAATCAGCAAAAAAATTCAAATTCAAAAACTGGGTATGGATTTCAACAAACAAAACATCAACAGTCAACAAACAACAATCAACAGTCATCAGCAGCATCTGAGATACATGTTGAGATACAAATCAAAGTCATTGAACACAGGCGCCCCATCAAGACCTACATACATAAACTACTACTTACCATACTTACTTGCTTGCTTACTTACTACTTATAAAGCGAAAAGATACAAGTATAGTAGAAGAATAAAAGAAAAGAAAAACCACTTAAAGAAATACCCAATATAAATAAACCTAATTAAAATATCAAAAGGCATTTAACACGAAAAATATTTGCTCGCCTCCAGCATCTTATGTTAAGATGACGCACTCTATATATCTGAACGGAAATTTTCATCATCACCATTCGCACAAAATAAGCAAAACAAAGAACCCATAACAAATTCTTTCTATATTCTCTTAATATTTTATTGGATTTTAATGTTCGTAGGCCAATTAACGCCAGAATTGACAGTTTCAAGTTGAATCACAAGCACAAACATCCAACCCATTTGCACAAAATCTATAGATAGTTTTTTTTTTTTTTTTCATTAGAAAATCAAATTTAGGTTATTCTTTTCTGTCTTTTATCTTTCTGTATCGTATCTTTATCCAATTTGTGCATTAGTAATGCATGCCAAAAAGAAACATTGATTCAACTGTTAATGATATATCACAGATACAATATAAAATATTCTCCACAGATTGTGCGACGAATATGAATGTATCTTTGTATCTATACTACATAGTTAGGTAGGTGGCAATCATACACAAATTGCTTTGACATGTTGACAAGCAATTTTAAAATTTTTGTTATTGCATTGGCGAACTGTGAGATTATTTTTTATCTCATATCAGATTAGCACTGTAAGACTGTGATTTTCTTTAACATTCTTTTACTGATTTTTATTATTTGATAATTTGACAGACGTGTGTGTGTGTTTAAGCTTAAACAAGGTCATGTGCATGCAGGTTGGTTGTCAAATTAAGTATTATATATTGCAAATATAAAAAAACAAGATACAAGTGAAAGTCTTTAAATTCAATAATAATAGATACTTTTGCCTTTGGCTCTATGAAATACTTAAATGTAAGACTTCTTCTTTCTCCAACCAACTTATTGTACATATGAGCAAATACCATTAAATCAGAGATCATTGTCTCAAACAATCCATCACTAAATGATGGTGATTATGATGATGATAATAAAGACAAAGAAAGCAAATTTAATTTACTAAAAGGACACAAATCCCGATACGAAATGCCTGGAAATAGTAACTAATGAACAAACAATAGAGGCCACTCAGAGTAAATCAACTGTCTTAGACTATTATCGTATTTCTATGGCAACTTGAAAACTGGCAAACTTAAGAAGCTCAATACTCATTAGGGACAAAGAACTAACTACAACAACTAGAATAAGAAGATACATACACATAGTAGATATGAAAGAAGAATAAGAATTTTACACATATGAAGTATACTACATAAGTAAAAGGAAAAGGAAAACTTACGAACAAAAATGATTTTAAACATGCAATCTCTCATTTCATACTACAAGAAATCAACTTTGAATCTTATCTTGTTTGCAGGTCACGTGCTTGAGTTGGCCGAACAATCCGAGAACAAAACATTGAATGTATTCTCACAGGTTTATAGGCGTATGGTCCCATTATCACGGCAGCTCATCCATCAATTGTATTCGGAGATTATGAGGTAAGTAAGAAACCAATCAAATTTCATAAACAAACCAACCAACTTACTTTACGCTTCCTCACAAATAGTCATCTTAAATATACAAGCAACTATAGTAACAATGGTGGCAATGGTGCCAATGGAGGAACAACTATTACCAATGCCAATCTGGAACAAGCCATACACAAGTTCTTTGAGAATCTCTTTCCGGTTGCCTATCATCAGGCGGTGCATCTGAGCAAGAACAATTTCGGCGAATTGCATGAAGATTATATCAATTGCTTGAAGCACAATTTTGATGATTTGCAACCGTTTGGTCAGATACCCAAAGAGATTAAGACGAATCTATTGCAAGCTGTGCACACGGCCACTATTTTTATGAACGCCTTGCTCCAAAGTGCCGAAGTGTTGAGTGAAACTGATGAGCTCTATAGCGTGTATCTAACAGATACATGCAAGCGTCAATTGCTCAAGATGAGCTACTGCACGAGTTGTAATGGTTATCACCGTGGACAGATTAAAGTCTGTTATAGCTATTGCATAAATGTATTACGGTAAGTCATCAGAATCATTGATATTGTATTAAACTTAATAAATTCGGAAATTTTTTCGCATTTATTTTCAGTGGCTGTTCGGTTCAATATGCTGGTCTATTGGAAAGTCCCTGGTCAAATGTTGTTGATGCTTTTGATAATCTGGTCACCAATCATATACACTCGGATAGCGGCATTGTGACGACGATTAAGCAATTGGATGGCAAACTGTCAGAGACGATTATGCGCGCCATGGAGAATGGTCCCGAGTTGGAGAAAAAGGTTAGTCCCAAACATTTTTCTTTCTAACACTCATTCTACGGTACGCTACGCCTTTGATCAAACCGCATTTATTTCCTGGAAATGGCACTAAACGATTTTTATAGATTTTCGAATATCAAATAAAATTCTCCTTCGCTTTTAAGCTTCATTTATTTCTCTTTTCCTGCTTCTTCCAATACCAACTATTAAGATTCTTAGTCGGTTAATCAATCCCAATCAATTTTGCTGCCAATTCGATTTACTATGCTTTTGACTTGCTTCATTCGCAAGTGAGTTACTCTTTGGCTTCTTTCAATCGGCCAAATTCCTTGCTTTTTAATTTATGCGTTTTTTCATTAACGTCTTCCTGCCTGTCTGCCTGTCTCTTATCTCCCCCCGTCGGTCTTTCAATGTCTCCCCGTCTGATTCCTTGATACTTGAGTATATTTTGTTTTTTTTTTCTTGCCCCGGAAACTCTTCTACTTTATCATTCAAGCACTTTTATTGACTTTAATTTAATTTGCACTTTGTTCATCATGATTTTGCCTTTTTCCTTTCCTTTATTTTTTGCTCTTGTATTTATTTAATTTAAGCCAAGTTAATAAGGTTTTCCAGTTTTAGCTGTAATTATTGAAGTTTTCTTGCCTTAACTTTGTCTTGTCTTGTTTTGTATTGCCTTTCTTGATTTTAGTACTTACAATATACATAGTTCCTTGAGCTTGAGATGCCACAAATATTTGTGGCATTTCTCGTTTACTTGTTAAATGCAAATGAAATACATTTAATTAATGACTGAGGGAAATATCATCATCACCATCTTGACTTCAGAATGATATGTTACTGAAATTCCTAAGAGTTTTTTGTTGTAACTTTATATTTATTTAAATTAATTGCAATTCACTTTATTTTTAAGACTAAATTTGATTTAAAATTGATCAATCATAGCATTTTCTCACTTTTTATCTTTAAGCTAAAGGACTTTGCTTTACGACACTTACCGGTATGCGGTTTTCAAGTTAATTGATTATTCAGATGCATACCAAGATAATTAACACTATTGCTGATTGGTATATGTAAAAGACTAATCTATTAATTTGTATTCTAGACTACTCATATCCCCAAGCTATTTTTACTTTATGTGAAGATCTCTTGTCTACAATATTGTCCCTAATTCCTATAATTTTTAGCATATTAAATTCAATTTAAACACGAAAGCCACGTGTCCCGGAATAACAATCTCTTCCTCACACTTTGCATAACAAAGATACAAAAAAATTCCAAGAAAATGTTTGCTTTAATCATCAATAATTATAAGAATGCATGAACAGGCTACCAATGAAGATGATGATGATGATGGAGACTTAGTACATCACATTCAATTGTTGCCGCATGTTGCATGCGCTTTGAACTCGCATAAAATATAAAGTTATGGCAAGTTGGGAGATACTCACTCGTATAGTAAATAGTACATAGTACAAAGCAAAGCTCAACTCAACTTAACGCTTTATCTTGGAAAGCATATTTGCATGCGATATGAAGATAATTAAAAACTAATAAACTTGAATCACGAACAACAAGAATTCAACAACTCAACTGTATAGAAGAAAAAATATATAATAATACAAACTGTTGAAGAAGAACGAAGTGCAGCGCATCTCATGCTGTTCTTGAAGTGCAGATGTTGGATAGTTTATTAGATAATAAGGCGCCTAACGATATGGATATGGTGGTGAGGAGACTGAAGACTGGGTACTGTTGCATGTTGCAAGTTGCACGCGCTGCACTTCAGTTTCCAAAGCAATGCTCAATTGCTATTTGACTTGCAGCACGTACGCATTAATTACACACCATTTTTTCACCTCACCTCACCTCACCTCACCTTACCTCTACCCACAATTCTACTACTTTTGTAGCCTCCTTATAAAAGAACTTTTCTCTTCTTTTACATAATATTTGTCTTGAATTATTATATTTACCAAAGAACTGCACATTTTCCTCACTCTTATGTTTGTTGTTGAGATAAAACTAGTCTTCATCTTCTTCAATGGAGTTCACTTGAATAAGATTCTCTTTCGCATGCTTTGTGGCGATTATGACACGATTCCAATTCACTTAACCATACTTCATGGTAGCTCTTTTCTGAAACAATCTGAGATACTTCTACATTAAGCTTTTTATGACTTTTTCGCATTCATTTTTTCTTTTTTCTTCTGTTTTCCTCATAATCTCATTGAAAGACAGGAAGCTCAGCTTCCACGATGCCATTTGATAAATTATGCATGGCATCTCTCACTCACTTATTTACCTCTTCGGAATTGTGGCTATTCGCCGCCTATTCCTGCCCTTTGTTTCTTCTATAAAAAGCCACCACCATAGTCAGTCACCATTAATTTGACCGTTTTTCTGTCACTTTCGAAATAAGCAGCATTTGTCCAAACCAATTGAAACTATCTAATTGCAAAGCACTCTATGATTAACATCATCAATGGCAACCGAAAGAAATATCTTTACTCTCGTTCAATACATTTTTCTATTTAAAAAGTGACCTAAGTGTTTCTACTCCAAATGATTACAATTTTAATAAATCTACACCTACACCTGTTCTAAATCCAATTTTAGGTCAAGAAAACTTGCGGTACACCAAAATTATTACCCTCACTGGCCGTCGATAATGAGCCACGAGCTATGCCAACGCACAGTATTAAGTGGGCGACGCCTCCAGATAACGAGATCCTGCGATTCCTATCAACCATTGAGAAATCCAAGGAATTCTATGCGAATATTGTAAACAAGTAAGTACACAAGTTTTTGCTTTTTTTTTTTTTTGTTTTTTTTTTTTGAGATGATAGAATTGTTTTGTTTTATAATGTTTGGTACAATTTATCAAAAATATAACTCACATACATGCATATGAAATAAAATAAATTATATTATAATGGATAAGGTTTGGGGGATTTGCCTTTAATCCATTATAAAGTTGTTAGGGTCATTTCCAAGTAGCCTTTTTTTTTGTTTTTTTTTTTTCTTTGATTCCTGATAATTATGACTTGAAGATAAATAACATTTGTTGCAAATTGTATATGTGGCGATTGTTGAAATACAAAACGTAAAAATATTTCACATTCCTTAAACATCCATTGTGAATTTACTTGTTACTTCTTACTGACGATCTTATGATCGCGTACTGCACGCACGATATCCGACAACAAGCAGAACCACAGAGGGAAGAATATAGCACAGAACAAAATGAAGTTACCAAAGAAATTGCACTTTGGTGCAGAACGGGAACCCTACAAAATAAGAAATTTGTATGAGGATATTTCGTGTAAAAAAAAAAAAATTAAAAATATTTTGTAAAACTTACTGTGCGTGCAACTTCCATTTGTGGTTGTACACAGAGTCTGCGTGCAGTGCGATGAATCATTAACACAAACTCCTTAAACATTTTTAAGTATTTTAAATATATTTTCTTTCCAAATAGAAAATATAAAATTTTTTTTCGGAGCTGTGTTCATGTCCGAGGAAAAAACTAAACTAAACTGAGATTGAAATGAAATGAAATAGGTTAATTTTTGGGAGTTTTCCCAAAGCCAACTTGGTTTGGATTTTCTTTTAAAATACAAATATTTTAAATTTTAAATCAATTTCCAGTGTTTGTGAAGATGAGGATATTCAAAGAAATGATCATCATTGCTGGACTGGTGACCGCATTGGTGACTATTCGCAATTGGTCATGACCAAGGGTGCCGATACGCAACGCTATAATCCTGAAGTACCATTGGACACAAATGCCCAGACGACCAAGTTAAATGAATTGACAGATAAATTGATAAAGATACGGAAGAACATTGGCGGTGCTGTAAGTCATAACGCAGGTTACACTCATTGAATATCTAAACTAAGTTTATTGATTTCCCCAGGCACCTACTGCACGTCTCTATTCGGATATCCAAGCCGATATGGGTCATCAGGAGGAAGAAGGTTCCGGGCGCATTGTCGATGATGATGAGGAATATGGTAGCATGCATGGTTCTGGTGATGGTTCAGGTGATGGTAAGTCATACTCTATCTTCCATCACTTTTATATGAAATTCATTAATATAAACTCTTGTATATTTCTATTTATTAGGCGCCACACCACCTGCTTTTGATACAACGGGTGGCACTACCATCATCACCAGCAATGACATCGAATCCCGTTCGGCAGCTTCAATGCTTTCCTCCAGCTTAAGCCTTAGTCTTGGTTTCAGTGCTTTGCTCACCCTAGTCACATTTATCTTGAGCGTAAGCAGTCGTCATGGTAGTTCTCCTCCTCATTGTAGTTAAACATCTTCCCTGTTTGACAGAGGATTTGAATAAATCAGCAAATCTAGCATTCTAACCAATTCTAGATTCAATTTAAGAAGTTTGTTACATAAACAAAATGGCACAAATCATCAGACAGATAATTTTTTTAATTGTTTTTTTCTATAAAAACAAATATTAATAATAATGAAAATCTACTTTCTATTGTTTATTTTCCAAGTTGTTAAAGAAAATTATTTAAAACGAAAATCTAATAATGATGATAAAAATGATATAAATGAAGAATGAAATAACGAATTGAGGCAGAGAAAAGATTTCAATATGAAAATTAATTTATATATATGAACTTATTAGTGTAGCGTATCATAATATAACGGTACATTAACCGTTATACACATAAGATAAATTAAGTTAAATGTGTGTAGAAATTTCTCAAAATCAAACTCATTGGATTACGAATTTGAATTATCAATAAATTAAAAAAAAATTAATAAATTTGATGGGGATGGAATTTTAGTGAGAAACTCATAATAAAAGTTGCTTACATGCTTTAAAAGTCTCCATGATAAAAAAAAAAAAAAAACTACTCTTGACTTCACAAAAATATATAGAAAACAGAAAACTCATTACTTTCTTTAATCAACAAAAAATGAAAAACTCTTTAAATTTGTCTCAGAATTGCAACAGTTTTTTTTTTTATTTATATATCATTTTGTTTTTTAAGTTTACAAACTAAACTTTTTGTGCCATAAATTTGAAGAAGCAAAAAAAAAATATATGACATAAATAAATAAATCAATGAATAATTAACAAATAAATTTAAATTAATAAAACAAAAGAAAAAACTACAATGCAAATTAAGTAATAAAAGCAAAAATATTTCAAAGCATAAATAAAAAGGCTTCAAGAGGGAAATATAAAAAATACAAAACATTAAAAACTCTACAAACTCTACAGAAATATAGAGAAACAGAAAATTGTACCCTATTTAATTAAATAAATAAGCTCAATAATGTTCAAAGTATCTTGTTCCTTTTTTTGGTGTAACAAACATAAAAAAATATAAATGAAAAAATATTGAACACAAAAATATGAAATTAAAAAAATATATATATATACATATATGGCACACTTAAAGGCAAAAAATAATTAAACATACGTAAAATAATGAAAACAGAATTTAATATGTGTAATAAATAAATCATTATTAATTTATTGTTGTCTACACAAAACAAAAAAAAAAAACAAAAAACTAACTGAAAATTTATACTGAAAATTATGAACTGAAAATGTTAAAAAAGAAATGATAATGATGATCTTTGATGATTTTTGTTGTTTGGTTGGAAAATGCACTTAATGGGAAAATTATTTGAATTAACATGAATTATGAAAATTTCAACTAGAAGACTTACAGCTTTATACGCAATTTCTTAGAAAAGATCTTAATGAGAAAAAAAAACAAAAATGAAAACAAAATACTTACTACACTGCAAATAAATAATTCTAATAAACAATTTCAATTGTATAAAAAATAAGTAATATACAAATATAAATTTATAATTAAAATTATAAAGGAAATGCAATAAACTAAAATTAACTTGTGAAAACAAAAAATAATAATAATAATTGGTTGCAATTTATAAAACAAAAAATCAATAAACTTTAAAGTGTCAAAGTCAAGACGCCACTTCAAGACACTCTAAATAATTAAATAATTAATTAATCTATGCTAGAATTACACAAATATTTAAGCGAACGCGATATTTAACAAAAACAACATAATTATTACAAACAAAAAATTATAAAAAAAAAAATAAAACAAAACAGGCCGAAAAGAATTTATAAATAAATACACTACAAACTTTCGGAAGTTGGCCTGTTCCAAAAATGAATAAATAATTATATAAAAAAAAAATATTATTTAGTAACGAAAAATAAACAAAACAAAAACTTAGTGGGTAATGCAAAAAAAAAACAAAATGTATAAAGTAAACATTTAAATAAATTAGTTAGTAGCAAATTAATTAAATTTAACAGAAAACCAAGAAAAACAAAAAAAAAAAATGAAGCAAAATTTATTAATTTTATTTAATTTTGTTTTTTTATTTAATTTTTTTTTTTTGTTTTGTTGTTTTTTTATATACAACAAAAATCTATGTATGTGTGTGTATGTAAAAAACATAAAACAAATATGTATGTGTTAAACTATTATTAATATTATTATTTTAATTTTTAAATTTTGCATGTGATTAATAATATTTAAGTTATGAACAATAAAACATATATAAATAATGAAAAGTAAATAAATAAATATATATATATATACATATATATATATGTAACTGTAACTTATGTATACCAACCACTTCGAAGAAACAATTATAATTACAATACAAAAACAAAAAGCAAAGTGTATCTATGCGCAAAATAAATATATTACTATGTACTTTTTTAGGCCAATGACAAAACAAAAACATGAAATGAAATTACTATGGAAATATGACAAAAATAATAGCATAAAATAGTTGAAAAACGAAATTATCGTAGTCCAAACAAATTATTTAAAGCAAATGCTACAATTTGTATGTAATTCTTTTGTAAAATTGATTTAAAAACCAATAAAAAGTCTAATTTAAAAACCAAAAACAATTCAAATTTTATTCAATTCTTCGATTCCGATTGCCATGCAAAACGATTATAGCTTTTCGATAACATACATACAGAGTGCAAAAAACCATCAATTAATGGTGAGTGAGTGAGATGCAGCATAAATTTGTATAAGTGTTGCCAAGTAGCATTTAGTTGTTGTTGGAATTTGAGAAAGTAAAAAGAATGATTCATTTATAAAATTCATTCTTACTCACATAATATTAAATTTTTGACTTATTTTCATCATCTTTAATTAACATTTATTATCAGAATCGTATTCATTAAATTTTATACAAATATAAATGGCTTTTTTTTCAAATAGAGCCGCCAACTTGATAGTAATAATATTTATGTGTAATAAGTTGGCAGTACCTTGTCTTTTTGGCGCGCTTCAGATTGCATCGTGACGCTTTAGCGAGACATTTATTAACGACAGAATAACATTTATTAGTGGGAAAACATTATAGCAAGAAGAAAAAAATACAAACATGGCTCGCCGTGATTACGCACAAGACAAAGGTAAAATAACAAACAAAAAGAAAAATAAACTCACTGCCACAGCATTTACTCACGTTCGTCATCATTCAATTTCATTACACACGACGCACGCCATCACGCAGAGGCCATCAAGACATTTCTGGCAGAATTCTGCAAACAAGATGACGATGGCAATAAACAATTCGTGTATGCAAACCAATTGGTTAAATTGGCACATCGGGAACAAGTTCTTATCACCATAGATCTTGATCATGTCGCCGAATTCAATGAAGGACTGGCCGAAGCTGTTATGGCAAATTGTCGACGTTATTCGACAATCTTTAGTGAAGTCATTGGGGAGTTACTACCGACTTACAAAGAACGTGAGGTTACAGCCAAAGACGCTTTGGATGTATACATTGAACATCGTTTGTTGATGGAGTCACGTACTCGTAATCCCATGGAGCAAAGAGATGAGCGCAATGCATTTCCGCAAGAATTAATGAGGCGTTTGTAAGTTGCATGCGATGTAATGAGACTTTGATTCATTTATTTTGTGTATTTTCTATTTTACAGTGAAATTAGCTTCAAGCCACCATCCACTGAGAAAGCTCACTCGATACGCGAAATTAAAGCCTCGAATATTGGTAAATTGGTTACAGTGCGCGGCATTGTAACACGTTGCACAGAAGTCAAGCCTCTTTTGGTTGTGGCTACTTACACATGCGATCGTTGTGGATCGGAAACCTATCAACCAGTGAATTCACTGAATTTCACTCCTGTCCAGGATTGCCCTTCGGATGATTGTCGTGTAAACAAGGCTGGTGGACGTCTCTATTTGCAATCACGCGGATCTAAGTTTGTTAAGTTCCAAGAGCTCAAAATACAAGAGCACAGCGACCAAGTGCCCGTTGGTCATATACCACGCTCCATGACAATCATGTGCCGCGGTGAAGTCACCCGTTTGGCCCAACCCGGTGACCATGTACTAATTTCCGGTATTTTCCTACCACTTGTGCGCTCTGGCTTTGCTCAGATTATACAAGGACTGTTATCAGAAACATACTTGCAAGCCCAGGTGAGTGAACTGTCTGTACTGAATACTTTAAACTCACACGCTTGCTTTCCATTCATAGCGCATTATTTGCATTAATAAGAATGACGATATTTCTGATAAGGACGCTGAACTAACATCCGATGAACTGGAGCAACTTGCTCAAGACGATTTCTATGAACGTTTGGCAACCAGTTTAGCTCCTGAAATCTATGGTCATTTGGATGTAAAGAAAGCTTTGCTTTTGCTACTTGTCGGTGGTGTTGATAAGCGCCCCGATGGCATGAAGATTCGTGGCAACATTAACATTTGCCTTATGGGTGACCCTGGTGTTGCGAAATCCCAACTGCTCGCGTACATTAGTCGTTTGGCCATACGTTCTCAGTATACCACTGGACGTGGTTCTTCCGGTGTTGGTCTTACTGCAGCGGTTATGAAGGATCCTCTAACCGGTGAAATGATGCTTGAAGGCGGCGCTCTTGTGCTTGCCGATCAAGGCGTTTGCTGCATTGATGAATTCGATAAAATGGCAGACATCGATCGTACGGCCATTCACGAAGTCATGGAACAACAAACCATCTCCATAGCCAAAGCTGGCATCATGACTACCCTCAATGCGCGAGATCCATACTTGCTGCCGCCAATCCAGCTTTTGGTCGTTACAATGCTCGTCGTACAATTGAACAGAATATTCAGTTGCCAGCTGCTTTGCTCTCACGTTTCGATTTGCTTTGGCTGATCCAAGATAAACCAGATCGTGATAATGATTTGCGTCTTGCCAAGCACATCACTTATGTGCACAGTCACAGTAAACAGCCACCGACTCGTGTGAAGGCTTTGGACATGAACCTCATGCGTCGTTATATCAATCTATGCAAACGCAAGAATCCAACTATTCCCGATGAACTGACCGATTACATTGTGGGCGCTTATGTGGAACTACGGCGAGAGGCACGTAACAAGAAGGATATGACCTTCACTTCGGCTCGTAATTTGCTTGGAATATTGCGTTTGTCTACTGCCTTGGCTCGTTTGCGTTTATCCGATCGCGTGGAAAAGGATGATGTGGCAGAAGCTTTGCGTTTACTTGAGATGTCTAAGGATTCATTGAATCAAATACATGACATCAAAAGGGACAGTAAGTTAATTTTGATAAACTCCTATTAGTCTGAAGCTCATACAAATTCCCATTATTTTTCCAGCATACCAAATACCTCGGACAAAATCTTTGCAGTGGTGCGTGAGCTCGCTGGCTCTGGTAAGGCAGTTAAGATTGCCGATGTCATGGATCGTTGTACAACCAAAGGCTTCAAACCTGATCAAGTAGACAAATGCATTGAGGATTATGAGGAACTCAATGTCTGGCAAGTCAACATGGCACGCACAAAGATCACTTTCATGTAGTAAATCCTAATCATAAGTAACTAAATCCATCATTATGATCATCATTGTTGGCGTGCAAAATACACACAAATTTAGAATATAAGAAAATCATAGATGTCATTTAAATCATGTTAAGTTTATGTCCTTGTTTCCATCATATTCATTTATCATTATTTTTTAGTTACATTTAAAGTTTTTCTATTAACTTTTTTATTGCTTTTTATTATTGATTGATTTAAATTTAAAAATAAACGCACTTACAATTTATTCACATTTCTTCTGATGAATAATATTTAACAGATTTCAGAGTTTCTTCATCATCTTAAATTTAGTTCTCTAGTTTGATTTGTAATTTAAAGCATTTAATTATGATTGAATAACAATGGTTGGATGATAAGTGATGCTGATTGTGGGGGGGTCACCCACTGCATCATCCATACTTTTATTAAGTACGAGTACCTTTTATTAAAAAGAAAGAACAATATCCAAAGCATAGAATGTTTAACGAAATATAGTCGAACTTCTCTATAATGAAGATTGACTGTGTTATATTTTTAGTGTACTGTTATGATTGATTTCCTAAGGGACGAGTTTCTTCATCCATGAAAATATTGTAGTTTGTGTAAAAAATAAATTTTGTGATACCATGCGCTTTGGTTATAGGGAAGTTCGATTGCCTATATTTTTGATTGATGCACTCCAAGTCAATCTTCTTGAGACATGATGTACATACATAGAAAGATTGTGTGATAGATGGATGACTCCAGTAGTGCCAAACAAAGCAATCTAATAAAAATACTGTTTTTATGCTATACACATATACTCGTACATCAAAATGATGATTCATTATTCATTGATTGATTATAAACATTTTTGTGATCTACAATTAGTTTTTGATTTGTGTAAATTTTAACTACTCTACACTAAACCAACTCATAAGTTTATTAAAGTTAAAGAGGAGAATGTTGTTTGCCACCAGGGAAAAACAACATACCAAAAATAAAAAATAAAAATTATTAACAAAAATCACTTAAATTTGAGTCATTATAAAGTGGAGGAGTAGGATCATCTAAATATTATAAAATGGATCATGGTAAACAATAAAAATAGTTTCTCTTCTTGTAATTTGTCATCATTTAGGATATTTTTTAAATACTCCTAGTAGTAACAGATAAAAAGATATGAAATGATAATAATGGCGGCTCTAATTTCCCTTTTCATAACTTTATAAAATATAATTCACAATCATTTGGTTTCTTTTGGGTTGCGTGAATTTGCGGCTTTTGTGTTGTTTTTAAGTTTAAAATTATTCATCATTAATCATTTATTTACAAGACAACACGTCCACTCGCTCACTCAGTAGAAGAAAAGCAACCGTTCCTGCGCCGTTGTCGACAAGAGGCGCCAAGTCCGCTTAATGCTGACATACTGAATGAGAGCGCGGACACAAATCAAAAAGCCAAAGGCCATGATGAGCCACCACAACCAGGAGTTCTCGTGCGAGGCCAAATCTGTTGAGTGCTTTACAATTAAAGTCCATTTGGCAAGTGATAGACCAAAGCCAGAGAGGGCACCATAACGTGCTGCGATTGTGTGACAGAAGCAGGTCAGCATCAAGAAACCAATCCAATTGAAGAGGAAAGCAACCATAAATGCTGTGATGAACATAATGTCGGTGCCGAGAAGGTTGTCGGTGTTTGAGAGATGATTTTCAGCATCGGAAGCATCGATGGCAATGAATGTGAGCGCTGGCTGTTGTCCACCGGTAGCTGCTGGATCACGTAACAAATTGGGCGGCAATAGTGGATTTGGTGGCGGTGCCATTGGTGGCGCCTGTTGCAATGTCAGAAAAGCTGGTGGCAATTCACCATTTAATGATTTCTCCATTTGCACTTCTTCATAGGTTGGCAATTTTCCATGAATCAACATTTGATCATGTACCATTGGTGCTAATTGAGTGTGAGATTGTGCGTTGCCATTTATATTGTGCGGGATGATTTGTGTATTGTTATTGGCGAGTTGTTGTGATTGTAATGTTGCTGGCTCATATGGTGGCGGCGCGCTAATCAGCTTGGTGGTCCCAATTGATCATCGCCAGCCGGTAGTGGTGCTAGTGGCGGTGCTTGATGTGACTGTTGTTGTTGTTGCATGATGGGAATTGCTCTTGCTGTAAGTAAAGGCGGCAGTTGCTGATGATGATTCTGATTGTTGTTGTTGTTGTTGTTGCTTGACATATTTGTCTTCGTCTTTGGATGCTGCTATTGCTGATGCTGCTGCTGCTGCTGTCGCTGGTCTCAAAAGGAAACTGCAAAGAGAATGCAAGAGATGAATATCTTAATTAGCTTTGATCATCTCTTGGTTAAATGAAATGTTGCCTCTACTTAGTTAAATAAATAAAAAATAAAACCAATTTCCATTTTTCATTTTTTAAGCGCATTTTTTTCTTATATCATTT
Source organism: Amiota minor (assembly GCA_037043295.1). Classification (NCBI taxonomy): domain Eukaryota; kingdom Metazoa; phylum Arthropoda; class Insecta; order Diptera; family Drosophilidae; genus Amiota; species Amiota minor. Next base: position 5,438,448 of record JBAMAW010002187.1, on the reverse strand, counting down.
TTATTTAAAAAATTTAATACTTTTTTTAAATAGTTTTTGCGTGTGTTGTTTGTGGTCAATAAATTAAAAAAAAAAAACAATAAAAAAAAAAACAAAATAAATAATAAATAAAATTTGTGATGTTTTTAATTAAAATCTAAACTTAGTTAAAAAGAAATAAGCTGCATTATTTTCTTCTTCATTCTTTTGTTTCAAACAATTTTTGTGTATTAATAATTTAATGTAATTAATTTATTAAATAATTAATTATTAATAAATAAAATAAAGTAAGAGAAAAGAAAGTTATCTTATAAAAACAAATAATAGAAGGCAACAAAATTGCGGCTGGCATCGTTTCGTTGTGTTTTGTTGGTTTTTCTCATCATCAATAATTTTTACATTTCTAAATTAATAGATTAGTTTGTAAGTAAAATTCATTCTCAGGTGGCAGCTGCTCAGCTCAGGGACTCGGGACTCAAGTTATGCTAGGCTATAATAAACTTAAGCTTAGCTAACTATTTAACTAGCAATCAATCAATCGTGATCAATTAATTGATCAGGATCAGGATCAGTATTTTTTTTTTTACAAAATATTAGTAATCATTCAGTGCATTTAGTTTTGTTTCCAAACTGTTTAGTTTTGTTTCATTTTGTGTTAGTTTCTATTATAAATGAGAACTGCGTTCGTTGGCTCGCCGGAAGGCGTCTTCCAGTTTTAGAATTGGGTAATGGTGAACACCAAATGGACGGAGAGGAGGTGAGATTTTCGTCAAACCATCAACTTCATCCATTGCCTCATTATAATGCGCTGCTCCAGCTGTTGCTGAAGTAGTCGTCGTCATTGTCGCCAAGCCATCAACATCCTCACAACTCCCACTATCGTTGAGTTTCAGTTTCATTTGTTTCTCATGGCGAATATAGAGCATCATGCAACAAATAATCATAAAAAGTAATGCTAATGTTGCACCACTCACAATGCTTGCCTTCTCGAGCATAACACGTTGCCGTGTTGGTAAATATGAGCCATCGATTTCCTTATACTCGCATCTCGGACCCATGTAACCAATTGCACACTCACAATTGTACAGGATCTCATTATGGATTTCTACGGTGAAGCATGTAGCATCATTTAGGCAATACCAAGCCGCATAGGTTGGCGGACAATTGAATATGGGAAATGTTACATTCGGTCGTGGCGTTGTGCCCCCCGCTGTATCTGTTGTCATAAGGGCATCTGGTGGTGGTGTTGGTGTATAAAACTCTGGTCGTGGCTTAGGTGCTGTCCGACTCATGCAACCGGCGGTTAATGTGAACAAAGCAAATGTAGAGAAAGAAAGCAATAATAAACAAAAGCAACACCTGCTTCCATTGCTGCTAATGTTACATTTTCTGATTCTGATCTTGGTGTTGCTGGTGCTGGTGCTGTTGTTGGTGCTGGTGTCTCGGCTACTGTTGCTGTTGCTGTTGGCGTTAGTTGTTAGGCACATGCGAATTCCGACCATGACAGCAGCTTAGCTTGCTTAGGTACTTCTTAGCTTGGCACTAGTTTGGCTTGATCTGTTCTATTCTGTTCTTCTCTGTTTTATTCTGTTCAACGTTTTTTACTTTTCCGTTTGGTTGGCGTTTTTATTTTTGTTGTTTTTCTTATTGCTGATTTTTGCAGCATTACGACGACGTTGTTATTGGATTTCTTTGCATTGTTTTCCAAATGATACTTTTGTGGAATTATTTTTGTTGTTGTTTGTTGTTTTGTTCTAAATTTTTTTTTTTTTTTTTTTATTTATTAATTTAGATTTGATTTGGTTTAAGAGTTGAATTCAATTCTTTTCTTTTCTTTCTAGTTCTGTCTGGTCTGTTTGGTTTGTGTTTTCTGTGATCTGTTAAGCGTTTGTTTTAGCTGAAAATCAAAGTGAGTGCATTAAAACAAAACAGAAAAAAATCACATAACAAAACGAAAAAAATAAATTACAATAAAACAATAAAAATTTTTAACAAAAGCAAATGATAAATTTAAATTAGTTTCGCAAACTTAAACAGCACCCGAAAATCAAATGTGAGTTCAGTTGTCGATTCACTTGTTAATAATTTGTTTGTTAATTTTGGGAAATCTTTCTTCACTATTCATAAAATTTTATCTTATCTGTTATCCAAATTCATTACTAATAAGACAAATTTACAAAATAAACACAGTTGTTTTCACAAATGAAATATTCAAATGAATGTCTGTCATCTGTTTTGTAATCTATTTCATTAGTCAAAGGCCACCAATTTAGTCAACTTATTTATCTTTATGAAACGAAACGATTGTCTATCCCAGTAAAAAATGATCTCTATAAGTCTTGCGCTAGATCCCCCAGTCCCAGTCCAGTTCTTCAATTTTCACATTATATTATCTTATCCATAAGAGGTTTTCATTTATTTTATCTCACTCTTACGATCCCCTAACACGAAATGAAGTGTGGTGTCACCTTTGAAAGACCTTTGTTGAAATGAAACTCCTGGGTATAATTTATGTCATCCGTTGCTTGTTTTGTTGTGGCAAAGAATAGAATATTGGCACGAGACACGTATGACAAAGACTAACGAAAGAAAGTGAATAAATAATGTTGATGATTATAGAGGCGCCGCCGCCAACAACGTTGGCAAGCAGCAGGCGTTGTCAGCTAACTGGAAGGCAAAATGAACGAGTGCAATTAAGTTGACCTTAGGCAATTGAGGCATGTGAATGAATATAACCTTAAGCACACCCACCTCCCGCACCCCGCTAACCTTCTTCCACATTACAACACAAACGATTGCCAGAGCCACAACAAATATAATATGTAAGTACGTCACCCGAAACTGAGTTTTCTCACGAAATAAACGTTCAGCTGCTTTAGATTTATAATATTAATATTTAATATGAGATACCTCAATCTACGATGGAAAGATTGATCCCTTATTGGAGAAATAATTTAGCTACAAGCCAAGTTCGATGAGGTGAATTTGATAGAAAGACGAACAAAAATTAATGAAAATGAAAAAGAAACTAAAATTGATTTTAACTAAAGAAAAAAAAAACTGACGACAAAACTGGAACTGGGCAAACGAGACTATTTCCGCTAACCAAAGTGGGTAATATAATTACACATGATGATTTATAAGGTAAGAAATATTTGACAGCGGGCGTGTCGCGTAGTTCTATCTTTCTTAGTTCAACCATTGTCATCATCACCGCCATGTGTAGGTGGTCATGGTGGCGGTGCTAGTTTTAATTTGATTAACAATTTCATGCGTGCGTGAAACAGAAATTCTAGAAATACATAAATATTTCTCTACTCTTTTCTAACAAATGAAAAGAACTTCAAGTTTATTAGTGTTTCCATGGTCTTAACACATTTCTACATATATTTTAGTGACAAAATATGAAAAACTTCAAAGACTGTAAATGTTTACAAAACACACAAAAATACACATTTGTTTTTTCATTATTATCTGTTTCGCTCTTATCAATTGACATTTACGAAAGAACATAAAGTTGAAGAAGGGAAAGACGAACTAATAGATAAAAATATGGTATTCTTACTATATAAATAATAATAATAATAATAATAATAAAACAAATATTTCAATGAAGCTTTCGATAGATAAGGTAAATATTTTCGAAATAGCGAACGAACAACTGTTTTGCAGTAAATAGAAATATAAACTTTTGTACAAGTGACTCAATATTGTTGAGTCTCTAAAGTGATTTAAATTATTTCAACTTAAGTTGAAATAGTTAAAAGATACAGCAAACAGGTTTTTAGCTTGAAACTGAGAACTTAAATGATGATGATGATGAGAAGGTGATGGTGATGATAATCATAACATTTGAATTATGACAATTATTGTCAATATTTAAAGGAGTATACTTATGTGTTATCAGGTTTAATAAAGATCAGGAAAGAAACGGGTTATCTACAAGAAATGGATGGATCTGTTATGCAGATTTACATTAAACATGGCAGCTGCGCACGAGCAAAGAATAATACAAAGCAGCATTCATGCAATTTGAGAAGATTCAAACAGGCACGTCTTCTCCACAAGATTTTAATCATCATTCGTGTCAGGCGGAAAGACATGCGTCTTTACGAAAGAAAAGTAACAAAAGCTGAACCGGAAGTCATACTTAAGCGCGCTGAAATATCGTCAAGTTGTCTCTGGTATCTGTCTCTGTTTCTGCTTCGGTGGCACTTTCGTATTTTCATGAATGACATCAGTAAATATAGAGAAACAAAATATACAAACAATAAATGAATGAATGGTTTCTCTGTTCTTGTTGTTATTTCTAAGGGCGGACAATCTGTACTATGTAGTTGGTTACGACGTACTATTAAATTTGTATATTTGTGTGTACTTAGAATGTTTATGTTTTTATTGTGTTGGCGCCACTGCTGCGCTCTGCCGTACTCTCAAGGGCAAATAAATTAATTTACTTATAAATATGAATTAAATAAACAAGTTTTCTTAGCACAATTCCAGCAGGTTACGTTGTTGCTGCCTTGTCTCGCCTTCTCTTGCGTTGCCAAACATCCGCCCAACACCGTAACCGCTTCCATTGCCCCTTAAAGACGTAACAATGTACAACGGAGTCAGCAGTATCACATGCACTTAAAGTGAGACTTTTAACGCCATCACATACACACACACACACACACACACACACTCAATCACAAACGTCACATGCATCCACATACATTACGTAGAAACCAAGAAAATACACAAATAGGCACTCAAAGAATTCTTATAGTCGCCGTTTGCTTGCTCCCCTGGAGCTCGATCGCTTGCAACCAACCATTCATAAAACAAGTATTCATTCGGAGTAGCGAGCGCCCTGGCAAAGGTACTTGACAGTGCCATATATAGAAATTGTATTGTATTGTATTGTGTAGTTCTGTCTGTCACACGTACTTCTTTCTTTCATTCTTTACTCCTTCTTTTCCATCAGGTTTCTTTCTATTTATTAATGACTACATATTTCAATTACACTTGAATGTTGTTGTTGTTATTATTACTTCTCATCAATATTCAATATACTTATTTATCATTTCTATTTATTTTGAAATTTTTTCTTCGTTAATCACCTTTTTCTTTTGCTGATGCTGCTGTTGTTATTGTCGTTTCTGCTTTCTGTTTTCACTGTTGCTGTCGTTGCTTATTGCTTGCTTATCAACTTATTTACAGAATTTGTATTTTTTCGTACTTTAACAATTTATATTACTTTCAATCACTTGTTTTTTTTTTTTTTTTTATTTGTGGAACGAAACAAATTATTATGTATTAATATTTTTCCGTTCGCTTTTCCTGCTTTTGCGTCTTCGTCGAATTCTCAGATTCCAAATATTGAGAGAGTAAAAAACCACCCGAGCTGCCAATGTAGCGAGCAGCCCAAACACTAGCGCTGCCACCTAGTTGCGAATAGTACACAAAACGGCCTTGTGGAAACAACATCAATCAACATGACGGCAAAAGCCTCGACAGCTCTGGCTACATTGAGAAGATACTGGTTCATTTTTCTACCAAAACATATGGCGCATTGTTTGGTGTTTTCTTCGGTCGTTTCCGGTGTGGATTCAATGTTTGCGAAATATTTAAATTGAACGAATATAAAAAATACGCGGGCTTCGAAGATTTTTCAAAATACCACCATCTATCTGAATTATCTATTTATTGGAAATTCTTTTACTTCTTTACTTTACCTTTAACTAAAAAATTTAACAAATTTACAGAGAGAAGGCAACAAAATAGAATTTAACTCTAACTTACCTTAATCTAATATTTATATTATACAATTAATTATAATAATTTTTTTGTCGAAGGCCTAGTAAGTAGTTAATGCTTTAATGCTATTAATAAGTTACATATAATAATACTTTTTTTTTCTATTTTTTTTTTTTTGTTTTTGCAAAACATAAATACATAAAATAGAATATCCTCAAATATATCAATACCCATAAAAATATATCTCCTTGATAATGTATTATATTTATCAACACATACATAGGTGTCTCGCGTGCGTTTGTCCCTCTCGCTTTGTATGTTTGTTAGTTTTTAGAATCATAGCATTAAAATAAATTACAAAAACATTTCAATTTCTAAAGAGATAGTGAGAGGAATTTGTGTGCAATTGCTTTTGTAAAATATAGTCTGGGATAAAATTGTGTTTGCATACCAACAACGAGCGCAATTTTTTTTACAAATATTATATGCAGTTAAAAATTCAACATATTTATTTTTTGATTTATGCACTTTAGTAAGATACTGGTTGAAAATGTTGTTCTATGGTCGTTTGCTTCAATTTGGATTGATTCCACTGAGACTGTTCAGTTTGATATAAGCATTCTAAGTCTTTAAGGTGTTGATAGGCTATAAAGTTATCTTTTGAAAATTGCTTCAAGCGGGTGATTTGCTTCAGTGCCTTCTCGTACGAAACTATTAAGTCAGTTGGCTTAACGTCCACTTTGTCTTCTGATCGACTATTTTCACCTTCATCACTTACATTTTCTAATTTTATATTAAGCTCGCTTTGATCAGCGTTGTAAATATTCACTGAGTTGTATTCATTCAGTACATCTTGCATATTGACATCTAGAGAGTCCCCATTTATACGCTTAAAAATTACGTTGTTTCGTTTACGCCATCTACTCAACCATCCATCAGACGCAGAAAAATCACATAGTCCCAGTTTCCTTGATATTTCAATTGCTTTGGCCTTTACATTCGTTCCAGTAATAGGAATGTTCTGACTTCTAGCGTTAACGAACCAAGCAAAACACATCTTGTCTATAGTGGAACCTGCCGGTTTATTAAAACTCCTCTTTTGATGGATATTTATACCAGACTCCCACTTTCTTCGAATTGTTTCTTTATTTTTACGAATTCCTAAAGCCTGCGTTTTTCCGATATTGAACCTTTGCAAATATGAAATGATAAACAAATGCTTTTCTTAGAAAACAAATAGCTTTACCTCTCCGCAATTTCACGCACTGACAAATTTTCTTTTTCCATCAAATTTATTATTTCCATCTTTTCTTTAATAGACAGTACATGTCTTCGGTATCTCATTGGTGCCGTCAAATACAAGCAATGGTTATTTTCCATATTCATTTGATCGCATTTGTTCACTTTATGGAAGCTGCTCGATAAAAGAATAAATGCCAGGAGAGATACCAATTAGGCAAATATCTTCAAAGGATTGATGGATCTTTTATGAAAATTTGTACCAGGACAGCAGCGCACGAGCACGGAAGCTTAAATAGAGAATAAATAATACAAAGCAGCTGGTACAAGCGATGTGATTTTCAATTCATTTTATTTCTCATCAATTATCACTTTTTCTCTTCTCTATTTATATTGAAATTTTTTCTTCGTTAATCACTTATTTCTTCTGTTGTTGTTATTGTCGTTGGTGCTTTCTGTTTTGACTGTTGCTTGCTTATCAATTTATTTACGAAATTTGTATTTCTTCCTTAGTTTACAATTTAAATAAAATACAATTGTTTTAATTTTATTCCTTATTTTCTTTCTTTGTCGTCGACTCAATGTTGTTTGTAGCTCAACCAAAACATATGTGGGAGCTGCCAACTTGCTGCAGATTAGTTAAGTGACTTGTGTAGATGCCCTTTTAAATGTAGTATTGATAAAAACATTGCCTTTTCCCAGCACAAGAACTAGATTTAAATGCATTTGATTGCATCGTTTCGCAAAATTGGAAAATTTATAATTTTAGCAATTTTCTGAAAAACTTTTACATAAAAAATGTGAGCAAAAATTTCACAAGAAAACAATCCCTTTGAAATGTATGAATATTTTCAAATTGCAGATCCCCTTCGTCCTTAAATAGAAAACGTATTACACAATTATTTACTATTAAAAAGTTTGTTTTTATTCTTGTTGGTTGTGTGACCTTTTTTCTTTATCTTAAACAAAAATCCACAAAGCGCTGTACACGTACACAACTGCCAAGCCTTCATTGACAATATTAACATCTATTCTCATGACCATTAGCAGCTTACTTTTCCTTGGCATCGCCCTTACCACCACGAATTCTACCAGTACGACGGGCAGCAATAAGACCGACCTTACGACCAGCAGATGTGCCACGCTTAACGGTAGAAGCTTTACCAATATGTTGATGGTTACCACCACCGTGAGGATGCTCCACAGGGTTCATGGCAACACCACGCACCTTAGGCCAGCTGTTACGCTTAACCTTGTATTTGTGGTATGCACGACCAGCCTTAAGGATGGGTTTGTCAATACGACCGCCACCAGCAACAACGCCCACCATAGCGCGGTTGGCTGAAGGAACAACCTTCTTGGCGCCTGATGGAAGCTTGACACGAGTCTTCCTGGTGTCCTGGTTGTGGGCAATGACTGTGGCATAGTTGCCAGAGGTACGAGCCAAACGGCCACGATCACCGGTCTTTTCCTCCAGATTGCAGATGATGGTACCTTCAGGCATCTGAGACAATGGCATTACATTGCCAATTTGGAGTGTTGCCTTGCGACCGCAATAAACGAATTGACCAGTGTGCATTCCCTCGGGGGCGATGAAGAGTTCTTTGCGAATCTTGTAACGGTAGGGGTCACGGAAGTGAACGACAGCAAGTGGTGCACCACGGCCGGGATCGTGCACGATGTCCTGCGATACATAATAATCATATACCGTTGAGGAACTGCTACGACAAAACAAATTTCAAATGACTGACTTACCTTAACAACACCGCGAATGTAACCGGAACGCTCAGCGAAATCCAATGAACGGAGTTTAGCGGCTCCCTTGCGTTTCTTCACATGGGCCTTAAAGACGGACCCAGCGCCCTTACGTTGTGCACGAATAACACGACCCATTACTGTAATAAAGAAAAATTTAGCAATAAGAAAACAAAAACAAATTATCCATGACACTGTGTGCATTAGGATTGCGTGAGCACACCATATCTAATTGAGTAGTCACTAATTTCATGGCGTTCAATGAATCACAATTTTATATTTTCAATGTAAAAATCACAAAGCTACCGGAACATTAGAGGCACTTGTGACTCTCCATGAAGCATCCGACGACAACGCGTCCACATAGTGTACATAACCTCACATTGAACCAGACAAAACCGAGAGCACAAATTTAGCAAACATTTATTACGTTACTTGAATAAAAGTCTATTTGCACATTAAATTCAATATAACTAAAGTCCACGTGGTCAGACTTTTGTTGCTAAACATTCACTGAACACCATAAAACTCCATTTTAAACCATATAAATTTTAAACATGCGACACCTACCGAAAGTCTGCTAAAAAAGAAAAGAAAGGAAGTGAAAGAGGAATAAAAAAGCAATACAATCTCACTTTTTGTTTTGCTTTGCAGCCAACTTCACGTCAATTTCCGTTTAGGTAGTTTAACAACTGAATTACAAATGTAGGGCTGCTTTAATATAACGTGTCTTACAACACTGTGAACGCAACGAAGCTTTAATTTTTAGAAAGTTTATTTATTTTGGATATCTTTAGTGAACTCCTTCTCTACAGCTAAGATTTTCAAATGAGGGGGCAATATTCAATCAAATATTATACAACACAAGACAAATGTTCTATTTCTTTTATATGTATTAAATGTACATCAGCCTGATACAATGATTCTATTTCTTACATCATGGTACACCAGAATTACCCGACTTAGCGAATAAGTGATACCATTTGTTTAACAGGAATGACTATAGTATTAAGTTTAAGATTAGACAACTCTACTTTGTTCGTATTTTCCATCCATTAACGTTCACAGTAAATTTGCAAATAAGGGGAACAATACTTTACTTTAAGTCCTCAATCGAACCAAAATCAAAGCGGAGCACGATTAGATTCTAGCTTCGTTTACAACAGTAAAAAACTGGGTGATAGAACTTAAGCGCGGCCATATGAGCTGCTAAGACGAACATCATAGTAGTCGGGGGAATGAGGGACTACGCCAGAAATGGCAGGTCACTTGTAAGCGAAGTCACAATATTCTTCGAAATCTATTGGTACGAGGAGAAAACTTATATAAGTGGGCGCTCTTATGATCAATTGAAAGGGGCCACACAACTATTGAGCTCATCATCTACCACAAACATACATACATATGTATGTACGTAGATGACAATTGAAAATATTCAAAATTTTATTCAAACAGAATCAAAAAATATCACAAAAGAAAAAGATAACATAAAAAATTCTATGAAAAATTAAATAGAATTTCGAGATGTCACAACATCCACGTTATGTGGAACAAATAAATCCAATATATTCTCCATTTTTGGCGTCATGGGCGTTGTTTCTGCCATATCATTATCGTCTTTGGGAGCCGCCTATGGCACAGCGAAAGCGGGAACCGCAATCGCCACAGTCGCTGTTACCAGACCAGATCTTATTATGAAGTCCATTATACCGGTTGTGATGGCGGGAATTGTATGCATTTATGGATTGGTTGTGCCGTTCTCATCAGTGGTGTTTTGGATACTGCCCTAACAATCCTTCTCACGGTATGTTACACTACTTGCAGTGGCTTAAATGGCTTGCACTGGCTGTGACAAGTCGGTGATTGTCACAATGCCATTGAGCAACGTCTCTTTGTATGCATGATTCTAATACTCATTTTCGCCGAAGTACTTGGACTCTATGGACTCATTGTAGCTATATATTTGTTCACAAAATAAATAAATGTTACCGATTAAATGTCACACAAATGGAAGCATAAGAAGAAACACACGACCGATTGTTAATTTGTATTTCATTTATACAAAATATGTACCGATTTGGAGTTAAGTTGTTAGTTACGTTTGGATGTAAGTTTAGATACAAATTATAAATATCATATGCCGCGATTATGTTTGCCTGCGTCTGAATCTGCTTCAGAAGATCTGCCTGCGTTCGACGATCCGCTTGCTTTCAAAAACAATTTTTTCTAGGTTCTTATACTTCATCTCAAAACTCATAATCGAAGAAAGTCCAGGGCCACTGCAAAATTGATAAGCAGACATTTTTTCAAATTTTATATAGCTAAGAAGTATAAAAATATATTCCTTGTTTTTAGCTTCATTTTCAAATTCTTTCTTTTTATTCTTCTCATGATTATTCTTCTTTATCTTGATCGTGCTTCTTAATGAGTGTCCTTGAATCAAGAACATTCAAAAGTCCAAGTTGAAAACGTGGAAAAAGCGAATAAAACTTAAGAAATTTAAATCAAGTAGAACCGGTGATTTGAAGAACTTATTTGGATTCATAAGAAAAGTCTGCATTTAGATGAACATAGAGAGAGTGACACAAATTATGCGACCATTCCGATTATTTGTATATAAAGTTACCGGAATAAGCTTAGAAATTAGATCCCGGTACTTCATTTTATGAGCATAGCGATATAAGTTCATTGTTTCTTCTGTCGAAAACTTCGGAATTCTTTTAATAATTGTTGAGACACATCATTCTTATCTTTGCTGACATATAATTTATAATCTGAGAGATGTTCCCTTTCTAAAAGGTATTTCATACGACCGTTATGATCCAAATATTGCCAATACATTGCTTTTGATTCGCCCCTTTTCATCTTAATTGAATTTGCTCGCTCGGTGGTCGGAATACTGACTCTTAATGAATTATTAGGTATTCTTTACAGCTGCCAGAATCAGCGTATCCACAATTTGTTTTACTTCGCCGATTTATTGCACAATATCGTCTTAATAAAGAAACTTTCCTGATGGTGATGGTGGTTACCACTAAATCACACTTGTCCCAGTCTCCACCCGTATTTCAGCTGGCAACGACACTGCGATTTTTTTTTTTTTTGTAGAAGGTCAATTATTTTACTTACGATTTATTACAAAAAAAAAAGCGCCAACAAAGCAATCGGATATGTATTCTGACAGATAACGGCTGTTCGGTTGCTTCCGATAAGCAAACCGATAAAATTGGAATTTCCAGCCCTAAAGCCGACCCAAAACCGATTCAAACTTGATATCGACATAGTCGGAACAGAACGTAATTTTGTCGGTTATAAATTCGATTCCGACAACGATCGGTTTCCACGACAGCCCTGACTAAATTAAAAAGTTACTTTATTTTGTCCATCGTTGATTCAATGAAATCCATTAGTCTCGCTCCAATGTTTGCAATGCACTCCCAGCCATAGCATTGCACCACCAACGTCATGTTTAAAAGTAGGCGCCAAGTTCTCTTTATATCATTTTTCATTCATTCCTACATACGTGAGTGCAAAACTGGCATTGTGAAAATTATCTTCTCCCAAAACACTCAACTCATTGCTTATTGAGCGCGATATGGCTATGATACCCAAAATTTTAGAAGTGTCGGGTCAGATAGCCTTCTAAAAACTACCATTTAATTGACGAGCAACATTGGATACTGAAATATTTGGATTCTGGATACACTTGTAAAACCTTACATGTTTTAAGACATGAATGTACATGTGAAGAGATTCAAAACCACTTAAATTATTTAATAAATTAGAAAATTCTATTCAAATAAGACTCGAGACTCTATTCTTGTTATCTTTTTCTGTTAATACACAATGAAATAATAATCAAAAGAAAAATAAAGTATAAATTGCATGCACATCTAAACATTGAAAAGCACATTGAGTTGGGAAATTTTATTACAACTACAGCAGAGTTGGACGTTTGTTAAATTTTGTTTGTCCGATTCTAATAGAAAGAAAGAAAGATTCTAAAATACAATAGAAAGAGAAACTTCATTACACAAGAATTTATATGATGGATGCGTTTCATTGCATTGAATTGGATTGGATTGGGTTAAAGGTTAGAAAGCAACACAAGTAGAAAAATAGAAACACAAAAACACACACATATAATTATTATGCCTTTCTTTTGCTTTCTGTTTTCTTATTTCTTTTTTTTTTTTTTTTTTTTGTCATATAATTTTGAGATTATATTTATGTTTTTGTCATAGTAATAATAATAATTTGTTTCTTTTCCATATCATTTTTTATATATTAATAATAATAATAATTATATGATTTACAATTTTTTACTGATAAAATATCATCATCATCATCATCATTATCCACATCATCATTTATTTTCATGATTCATTTTATTTATTTACTTTGTATTTATTTTAGAAATAAAGTAAGCATTTGATGAGTTGGTTTTTTTTTTTTAAAGGTGCACAATTTTTTTTTTTAGGGGAATTTTCTGTTTGTTGTTGTTTATTTAATTTAAAAAAAAAAAAATAGAAAGAAAAAGAGATATGAGGGACAGATATTTATATATGTTTATATATTGTATATAAAAAAGAAAGTGTACACAAGCAGCTTTTACAACACATCATCATCATAGAACCGATAATAATAATTAATATAATATAATATAATAATAATAAGAACAATTAATTTATAATAAAAATCTAAAAATGATATTTTAAGTGAGAAATTGTTAAAACAAAACTCATTTATGTTTACAACATAAAAAACTCGACGAAGAAACAAAATCAAAATTAACAAATTTATTTTCGTTTCGCTAAAAAGGACGTTTTCACTCTTTAAATAATAATATTAAAAATCTTATAATATAAAAAAAGTGGCAGCACTTTTCCAATAACTTCTTTTCTTTACAAAATTAAATGCAACTCAAGCAAAGAAAGAAAGAATGAAAGAAACATAAAATACATACATAGATATTGTTAAAAACTTTTGTTAACTTCAACGCGGTTTTCTTATCTTTCTTTCATTTTCTTTTGATTTCACATAAAAGCATAAACGTGCTACGCTAGTTGAAAAATTCGCTTTCAATCCTACTAAATTTCATCATCATCATTTTCATTCATCATAATTGCATCATCAGCATCTTCATCTACTACGATGACTTGTTTACTTTTAGATTTGGGGTTTTTCTTCTTGGTATAAAAAGTTTAGTAAAAAATGCATCTTAACTAGGTTTTTTCTTTTAATTTTGTTTTCTTTTTAATATTTGTTTTGTTTTACTTTTCATTCCTTCATATTTTACTTTCTATATTTTTTAATTTCATAGTATAAACTCTGCCTTTCTAGCTTTATGCCGCCGCCTTTATTTATTTCATTTTATAAGTTTTTGTTTTTTTTTATATAAATTATTTTCATTTTAGTTATTTATTTTATTAATGCTTTTTTATTATTATTATTTTTTTTTTAATCTTGCTTTACTACTCCTACTGCTCGCTTGCTTTTCGTGGTAGTTTTTGTTTTTTGATAGACAATAATAAATTTGTTTTATTCTTCTCCCTTCCACCTACTTTTCTTTTCTTTTCATTTCTATTCTATTCCTTTGTCGTTTCTATTCCTTTAAATAATTAAAAATTGTTTAATAATTGTTCTTGTTCATAATTATCCAACTTTCTTCCGTTTTGTTTCTCATCATTATCATCAATCGTTTGATAATGCTCATTCTCAGATCATCACCATCTTCATTATCCTCATCTTTATCACTTATTTTTTACAATGGCGTTTTGAATACATACATATATTATTTTTTTGTATATTAAATTTAAAAAAATTATTAAGAATTTTTCTTATTTTGTGTAGAAGCAAAAATTTGCTTTAATCTTTTAATGATTTTTCTTCTTTTTTTTTTAATAAACAAAAACACAAAAAATTACACATAAATTATTTTAATATTGATATTTTTTGTTTGTTTTGTTTTTTTTTATTACATTTTTTTAATTTAATTAAATATGTTTTTTCTTCATTTTTTTTTTTTATGGTATTAATTTAAACAAAAATTCGTTTCATTTCTTTTCCATTTGCGATTTCGCGTACTTTAGTACGCGGCTGCAGCTAATTTCTTCTTTAACTAAAGTTTAACTTTAAAAAAAAGCATTTCTTCTCTTGTGATTTTATAGAACTAAACGAAAGAAAAAAAAGAACATTAAAATGGAAAATTTCAATAACAAACTTTTCTTCTTTTGCTATTCATTATTCATTCATTCATGCAAATGCAGGAAGTTCGAGGTGAACATGCAACGAGTGGTGAATATTGAACACACCACATTTGTTGAATTTGAATTAAAACTTGTGGTGATTGATTATTAAGCGAACGATGATGGCGTTTCTTTTTTACACAAATTCTGTTGTCTTTTAGGTAATTGAAAATACTCAAAAAAAAAAAGATTTTGTTTTTTCTTTTTGTTTCTAATCATCAATTAACTTTTAATCATTAATTTGATTAGTTAAAGTGAGTGTGTTGTTCTCGATACTTTTTTTTTGTTGGATATTTACTTTCTTTCTTTAATTTCATTATTCACTTTTTTCTTAAAAAATCCTAATTTCTTTTGTTGTTCGTTCTCCTTTTCCGTTTTTCGATATTATATTTAATTTATAAAATCTGATTCCAATTTATCAAGTCGATAATTTCTTCTACTACTCCAAGAGGAGCACTCTTGCTCTTTCTTCTTCCTTCTTCTTCTTTTGCTTTCCTTATATAATGTTGTGTTTATCATGTAACTAGATGTGGTGGTTGATGTTGGTATTTATCAATTACCAATTTGCCATGCCCGGTTTATTGAGCGTCATAAAGTAGATTTGACATGATGAAGCACCTTTGGCACTGCTGAAGAATACTTTATCATTACGCTCGCAAAGGAATTTCAAACGTTGTGCCTTTTTGTGCATGAAGACACCATCCAAATGGCCGCTCTCAACCGAACGAATCTAAACAGAAGAATGGAAACAGATTAAATGAAATTTTAAATACAAATAAACTAAATTACGGGGAAACGTACCTCTATTGCTTTATTGCCCCAGCCCATAATTTGTCCAGTACCAATGTAAGCTACAGATGTAGGCATCTCACCCCACTATAAAATAACAGATTATATCAATTATTGTTTGTTATATATTTGTACTGTGTGACAATTAAAGTTACATCTCACGCCATCTGTAGACGGACGCCGCCATTTCAAAGTTTTAACATCTCAGGTCCGAAGGAAATAAATCAATTTACCTCGATCAGTCGAGACTTGTTGATATTTTTACAATGTTTTATTTATATGCCAAACAATTTCGATGTATCGGGATGACAATCAAGTTCCCACCGCCGAAATTTTTGCATAATTCGAAAAATGATTTGTCAGAATCTATATTTTGTTCTTTGGTTTAATAAAAATAAATGTCAAGCATTTTTGAACACCTCTTTCTTTTTGCTTTCATTCATGGTTCTACGGCTGCAAAAGCAGCTCGCGGCTTTGTATTTGTGCTATGTATAGACCGAGTGCCATAGCTCTGAAAGAACAGCTCGTGATTGGTATACCCAGTTAAAAAAATAACGAATATTTTAACTTAAAATTTTCTTCGCTGTCCAGTTAACTGTTGGTTCCCATCTATTACGCAATGATTGAACGGAACCAAACGATCAATACGGAACTCTACATTCAACAGATGGAACGACACAACACCTAAAACACGGATGGCAGAGTGTGTTCACTATTTTGTTGCAACGCTTCACTCACAATGACGACAATAAATATGATCAAAACTTTCTTAAAACTATTGTGACTGAAAATGAAACGTGGTGATTTCAATAAAATACAGAAACGAATCGCACAGTGCGAATTGAAAGTCATATTGAAGACATTTGAGGACATCCACAGACAGACATGTGCTTTGCGGGCTATTCCACATAAATTGTGATTCGATGTAACATGATAATCATCACGTTTTTCTGTACCAGTACTGATAATTGTCAACCGTGTTAACATATAATTAAACTGACCTGTAGCACAATATTTTTAGATACACGACCAACGGTGTTTACGTAAACGCCTTCATTGTCATAGCAAAGCAACAATTGCATGCCATTCGAGTTTGGAAGCGCCACAATACAATGCGGAATGATTGCACCCTGAGTCTATAAAAATAGTAAATTTTATTCAGATAAGTTATTATATTAAGTGATTCTTTGTCTTACATGCTTAGGAAGATAAATATCGTATACTTCAGCTGAATCTAAATCGACAGCATGGAAACCCTCAGCGGAACCATAAATCACCTTCAGTCTCGACTGATCTTCAATTGTGAGATCAACCAAAAGTGGACGATGTTCCAACTCGCCAAAATTCTATATAGAATTAATAAAGACAATTAAAATATATTAATAAGAAGATGAAATCATAATGGATAATCAATCACCTTAAATGCCATAAATTTGTGATATGGTTTGGGGGCCCATGCATAAATTTCGATAGCTTTTAATGCAATCACTAGGAACTTAATCCTTTCGTATTTCACAATCTTAAAATGTACAGCACCTTGTAGATCACCAACATTTATCCAACCATTGCGGCGTTCAACTTGCTGCACAATTGAAATGAATGTAGGAAAAAAAAGAGTTAAGGATTTATACCTTGGTTGTTATTACAGTAAACAAAAAAAAAAAAAAAAAAACATACATCAGAGAGTCCATCGGTGCGCAAAATCTTCGATTTCAGCCAGGATAAATAGTAAACACGCACACGATTCTTTTTGCCCGATATGGTAACCAAAATATTTTGCCCTTCAAGCACTTCCATCTGCTGGAAGCGACGACGAGAGATGAGCTGATAAACCTGTACAATAACAAACAACAGTAAAGATAGAAATAGATGAGTAAATAGATTTTCATTATGAAATGTGTTTATGTACTGTACCTTCCCCTGACCAGATCTATCGAGCAACATGAGTCCATTCTCTGTTCCAATTAGCAAATTGACGCCCCACAAGGCAGCACATAATATTTCTGAATTGAAACGTTTCTTGTATTTGCGTATCTCGGGCGTATCATTGGCGGCCTCATGCGATGTCGGCGTCACATTCACATTGACATGAGATTCACGACGCGTTGGTCCAGAGCCGCCGGCACCAAAACCGAATGTCAGGAAGCTGCGTTGTTTCTGTTGCAGAGCATAAGCGTGTGGCGGCAAATGCACAAGTCCCGCACCAGAGGATGATGGCGTCAAATGATTCACGGAAATGTTTGCAGATGAGGAAGAAGCAGATTTATGCAAAAGATTAGTAATACTGCTGGAAGAACGCGTTTTACATATCGAATTCTTGGGACTATTCTGACGTGAATTTGCCGTCGACGATGACGACAATGAAATCGTCGATTGCGGCGAATGATTCACATTCGCATTGTTTACAATACCAGAAACTGAGCCACCACCACTGGCGATAAACGATTTCGATGGTGTGGAATGCACGGATGAGCTAATGGCCGCTTGATACTGTTTTTTTTTTTTTTTTATTCATTCGTTGGAGTTATTGGTTTTTTGTTTTATGCAAAAAGCGCAGAAGCAAAAAGTATTGAAAGAATTTTTTATAGTTTTTATTTTGTTTGTTGTAAAAAAAAAAAAAACAAAGACATAAGTAACATAGTTTATATTTTTTTTTTTGTGTGGTGAAGAGAAAAAGAAAAAAGAGAAAAAATTAGAAAATTACAATTAGCTCTCTTTAGAAATAAAAAACTAAACAAAATAATTAATTAAATAAAAAAGAAAAATACTACATGCTTGGAAAATATTGTATACATAAATATGTAAGTGGAGTGTTGATGAAATTCAGACAAAAGAAATTTATAGTATTGCAATAATAATAAAAGGAAAACAAAAGAAAACTTTAAAAAATAATTAAATAAAAAATATTGTATATATAGAAATGTGATTAGTCTTTCCCCAGACGCCAATGGAACAGAAAAGAATTGTATAAAAGTAAATGTAATTCATAAGAATCAAAGTGAAAGAAATGAATGAGAATGAGTTTTAGTGACAAAACAAGTGAAAAATATTAGAAATTGTTGAAACAAATATGAAAGAATAAATGATCCTTCCTCTTAATACTCTAAGGAATTTAATTTATATACAGAAAGCAAATCATCATCATCATTAATTATATTCCCACTTTACAATAGTTTCTTATAATACGAATAATTTTAAAGAAAAATCATCTACATACATACATCATAATCCAAGTTATAAATAACATAAGAGACAAGAGAAAATCATAAGAAAAACTATACACAAAAGTTTGTAGTTTTTGGAACAGGATTTTATATTTATGGGATTATATAGTAGATCTTGCAATGGAGTGATTCACTTGATTTTGATGGTTTTTAATCACTTGGTTTATTTGATTTGTATTAACATACTTACTTACTATTTTGCTTCTGTTTATTGTATTTTTTTTTTTTTTTTTTCTGTGGGTTTTCTTATTAATTTTCATTTAATTTATTATTGTATATCGTTGGTGGCCATCAGCTCAAACGCGCCGTGGAAAGACAAAGCACAAAGATCTTAATTCAATTTGTTTTATATGTTGATAAAAAATTTTTAGTTAAATTTTAGACTAATAAAAACTGCTACTAGTAATAATCATCATGCTTCCTTCATCAATAAATTAACATGCAGTTGTTGTTTTTGTTTCTTTAATATTTCATTGCTACATAAGTACTTTCTACTTCAAAGTGATTAGTCCTGAATTATTTTACTACCTTTTATATAATAATTAATATGACAAAATTACTAGAATGTTTTAATTAATATTCGGATAAATGAGAATATAAATGGGTTTCGAAAATCCATATTGTCGCCTGTCCAATACAATACAAGAGTTCTTTATTTTCAAAATTAGAATCAGTTTTCATTAACTAAAAACAGAATTATTGAGATTAATTACATTGAAATCTGTGCCAGCTAATCACTTCCAAATAAATTGGGGATCAAATCTCAAGGTTATTCTGAACTTTGCTAAAAGATGTTAGCCATGTTTGATTGTTTGTTGGATAGCCTCCCAAAATTTTTGTTAATTAAGAACTATTAACAACCTAACATAAAACTATTAGATCACATTGAAATTTGTGAGAAAGATGTTGCATTAAAACATTTATATTAGCAGCTATGTTTCAGATAATCACATCAGAATATCATTAAAATTTTACACACAAAGTTCTAAAGAGTCAACGTATAGGGGCTTCAGACCTCTATCAATAGATATTAGCCATGTTTTTGAAGTGAAACTTCTTTAGTGAAGAGGAGTAAATTAAAAAAAATATGAAAATGAAATCTGACGTAAACCAAAATTTTGACGTTGTTATTATTATATTGAAGCTATTTACCTAATACAATATGGAAGTGAAACTTCTAAAGTTCACAATACAAAAAGAGTTATTTTATTTTTTCGTCATTCGGCCACTTGTTCGTAAGTTCTTTCGTAAAGTAAACACCATCAGTAAAGCATTTTTTATCTTTCTCTTACTCAGGCATTCATTCTCTACGCTGCAGACGAGCGCGCACAAGACAATACGCATTTTTTTGTGCGTCTCCCCACTACGTCACTGAAGCATCATCGCATTTTGATTTGCGTCACATTGTATTTTCTAATTTTTGGGTTTACCTTCCTTTGCTAAAGAAGTTTCACTTCCATATTGTGCTTATGAGGGTGAGGCGCACTGCTTCAATTTTTTTCTTTGTCGCATAACGTTTAAATATTAACATTTTGTTAAATGCGAATGATCTTATTTGAATGGAATGTTTAAATGGTTTTGCACTACTGATAGACATTTAAAGTTTCTGGTATTCTGGTTTTACATAATCAACATTGACATTGACAAATGTATGAAATCAAAGTATTTTATAAATGAAAAACAGAAATTGACTTGATGAACTAATGACGGAATACAACATTGTAGCTACACTTGGGAACACTTCACTATTATTTATGTATTATTATAGTATGTATGCAATATGAACGACGATTTCAACGATATTTGCACGTTGTTTAATCAAATTTATGCGCCAAAGGAAACAACAAAAGCACACACACACACATAGATAGAGAAAGTTCAGTTAAGAACATCAAAACTGAGTACACAAATGACTAGAAAAACGAAACGACTAGACTTGAGTACTTGTCAATCAAATATGGAATTAAATTGTTATAATATAAGTATTTATGTATGTACGTAGTAAGTTGTGTTATCTCTTCAACATATTGCATGGTATGCAATACACTTATTACTTACCTCCTCACTGGATGATTTATCATGACGCGGTGGCGTTGCTGGCGATGCCTGACTAAGTAAATCGGGCAAAACGCTACTGGTTCGAGTGCCTGGGGTGCCAAGACCACTATTATCGCCGCCGCCGCGATTCTATTCATTCATATATAGAAAATTGTATAGGAAAAAAAAAGAAAGAAATCATAAAGAAATAAAGTTAGTAAACATTATAAGATTTGATTTCATTTGCTGTCTTTGGTTTATTAATAATGTTAAGAGAAACACAATAATAAACAAAATGAGAAAAATGCCAATGATTAAGTTACAAAATACAAAAATTTCTTACACAATATAGTAGATATTAAGCAATACAAAAACAATGAAACTAAAAACGATTACTAAGCTATTGAGTTGTGAGAGAGAAATATAGCAGAAAGAGACTTAAGGATCGATAAGGATCATATAAGTAGTATTATGTGGGTTCAACCTTTGGTTCAAAATTGTTTTAAAGCTACAATAGTTTTTTTCTTAGTCTAAAACCTCTCTATATGAGTGTCTAACTAGGAACGCAGATTTCAAGGTACAAATAACACGAGACACGGCACGAGCAGCAGATAAAACGCTTGCATTCCAAACAACAAAATATTCATCATCATCATCATCATCATCATAACAATTTCCTTGATTTGTAAATTATTATCATATAATTATGAAATATTTTATTAGCATTTAAATGGATTCAAATCATAAATAGTAGATAATTTTATTGCGTACCAAACCAACAACTTTTTAATATAAATGTAAAAAAAAAAAAAACCAAAGGCTTTAAAACAATTTTGAGCATAAGGAAGCGAGCGCATCGGGGATTTTGGTTAAAGCTGCGATAAACCAATCAAAATTTGATCTATTTTTTTTTATCATATTTATTTGTTGCATACAAAGCTTTTAGTACTTAGTATCATACATAAGACCCAAAACATTCACTTCTTCTTTAATGAATTGAATCTCAAATTAGCATTCAATATATCAATTTATACCATTCGATTACAATTAGATTTTAGTATAATTATATATTATGATTGATTATTTATATTGGATTGGGTTGAAGAACTTGGCTTAGTCATTATTATTTATACAATTCCAAATCAACTGGATTTCTTATTCACAGATTATTATACATTTATAGTTAGTTAAGCTGATATGCGGCTAGTGAAGCAAGCTTTAGTAGTCAATAGAAAACTTAGTTTGATTTCTCATATTCTATGTATAATGTTAATACTATAATTAAACCAACTTTTCAACAAATGGTAGCGATTCTTATTAGATTAGATTAGATTAAATATATTAGCAACATAAGCGTTATAAGGTAGAAATAATAAGAAAATGAAAGCAAGCTTAAGATAATAATAAGATATTTTTTATTTTATATAACAAAAAAAAGTATACAATGGCAAGAAAACATGAGTCATTTTTTTCGTTTGTAGAAGGCAAACATTTGAATAAAAATTTATGAATAAAATTTTAGATATCCTTTTATTGTATTGTATTATCAACAGATCATCAACAAGTCACTAAAGCATGAGTATACTTTTCAGGTGAAAAAGTTGTTCCCTCATAAAATCCAGAAATGGCTGTCAGTGTCATTCACTACTTCAGCTGAAAGAGTAGACGATGAAAAGCCCAAGCCTTAATTTAATTGATAATCGTAGTCATTGGGAAAACAAGGCTATCAAAATTCGATACAGAGAGCTCTTACTTTAAGGCGAATATAATAAAATTTCCATTTCCCATACATAGAAACTGATATCCCTAAAAATAATAATTTACAATTCTTATTCAATAAAACATGCAAAATTCGGTAAATGCAGACAGACCAGATATTTATTTTTTTATTATCTCATTTATTTTATTTCTTTCTTAAGTGACTTTTGCTAATGAACTAAGAATTATCTGGTATTTTTTTTTTTTTTTCATAATTTTCCATCCAGTTGTTTGCCTTTTATTGTATAAACCAAAATGTGTAAAAAATGACAAACATTTATTTTTTTTTTTTTCTCCCCACTGTATTCTCCATTGGTGATTGGTGATTTTTGATTAGCGGCAAATGTATAGATAGATTTATATTTTAGTACAATACAATAATATCGTTCTCAAATTGTGTCATGTTGAATGACATTAGCAAATCCTAACTTGTTTAATTACAAATATTATTCTTGGTATTTTAAAATACTTGAAAGAAAAGCACAAAATTGAAATTTGTTAAAACAATAAAATTAAACAGAAAACATAAATTTAAATGAAAAACTAAAATGAAATGATTACATCAAATGAAAGTAAATTAAATGAAGATGGTCAATCATCAGTTACAACAAATTGAATTATTACGCGAAAAATACAATGGTTTTTGGGAATGTGAACACAATTGATTGATTGGATGTGAGTAGTAAACATTTATTTGATCGAGGGTTGTATGTGTGTTTAGTATGATCTGAGTACAGTAGAGTAGTAAAAAGTTATAGCGTTTTTAGACAAATTATTGGTGGTTTGGTGGTTTCTCATCAAATTCTTGTTGTATTTGATTTGATTGTTGTTTTGGATCAGACAAAACACATTTGAATGAATGAAGAGAAAATTTCATTTTATCTTAATATTTTATTTTTATTTGGATTTTCAACGAAAACTCAAAAAATTTTATTGATAATTTTGAAATGATGATTTCAGAATTTAAAGAACAAGGCAGAAAAAAACGAACGATAGAAGAACTATGGTGAGAATTTTGGTTATTTTGTATATTTGAATTTGAATTTAAATTTCAGTTTTTTGTTTTCGTTGATTTTTCTAATTGGACTTGCACACGTGTTTACCTGCTGCTGTTGCTGTTGTTGTAGCAATTGTTGTTGCTGCTGTTGCACACGTGCAGCTGCATTATGGAGTACAATAACAGATTCAGTCTTTTCGCGTCTCGGACGTAAGAAATCTAAATTAGTCCAACTGGATTTGGCAGGCGTCGCGGTTGTTTGTTGTTGTTGTTGTTGTTGTTGCTGTTTTGGTGAACAACTTGTTTTGCTAGTTGTGGTTGTCGATGTTTTATTTGCTGCCCCAGCAACTGCACCTTTATTGTTACTGTTGGTGGTTGTGGTTTCCTTTGGTTTATTATATTTATTGAATATGCTACTGTTCCTTTGGAACATGGCACTTGAACGTTGTGTTTGCGCTTGCACCAATTGAGGCGATTGCAATTGTGGGCCACCGGCGGCAGAGATGGCGCCTGCGCCGCTACTGCTGCCACTTAGCACAGCCGAATGTCGTTTGGTTAATGGAAAGAAATCGGAATTTTCACGTCGAAAACCGCGAACAAAATTCATTGGCAATTTCGAATCGGATTCCTGACGTTTATGGACTGGCAAAGCAGCTCCAGCGCCACTTGCAGTTGCGACATTATTTCGAGCTGTCGAAATGGAAGACGTGGAAGTAGTAGATCGATTCATTGGTGACGATTGACGCGATGACGACGATTCTTTGGCATTTAATATACTGGCATTGGAGTTGGCAGTGTTGGCGGAGGAGGACGGCGACGAATTGCCTTTTAATGGTTGATAACCTTTTGGAATTGGACGTGATACTTCGGCGACACTTGCACGTTGCAATTTCTGATCAGCTTTCAGGGTACTTGTATTAGAGGCACGACTCAAACTGCTTGTGATCGCAGCAGCACCAGAACGATTTGGTAGGAACTTCTCGAAATCCCATTCGCGTAGTAAATTATGGATATCATCACGTTTTTGGGAAGCAGATTGTTGTTGATTGGCACATGACGTTGAGGCAGATTTTTGTAAACGATTTATGTTTTGTTCAAGTTTCTATTGATTTAATTATTGTATATTTATTATGTGAGTGGTTTGTTTTGTTTGTTTAGATTCAAGGGTTTTGTTTTAAAGGGGGTTTTTGTTTTGATTGTTGTTGTGTTTGTTGTGTTAAATAGGCGACGAAGTAGCGTAGAGTTCAGAGAGAGAGAGAGAGAGAGAGAAAGAAAGAAAGTATTGCATAATTTAAGGCAGCGTTTCAGAGAGAGACGACGCAAAAAATATATTATTTTTCTTACTAGAAAAAAAAAATATTTATTATTTTGTAGGTGAAAATATTTCATGAATTTTATTTATATTTTTTTGCGATTTGCATTCGTTTTGTTTTTTTTTTGTTTTTAGGATGAGCGTGCTTCATTGCCATTATCATAGAGTATCTTAATATCATACACCATACACATACATCATCATCATCATCATTGCCATCATCAGCATCAGAGCATCACACATTTTCTTTAATGTACATATGTATATGATAAGGTAACACTTAGTTGGGTTGGTAGGAATATCTTGTAGGTATGTAGATTGTATATGTATTTGTATGTATATGTATGTACTGTACATGTGATGTAAATGTTGCATATAAAAGTCAAGAGAGAAATTCTTAATCTTCTCTTAAGATCAAATCAGATCAGATCATTTGTAAAATGTTTCAAAAGGTGCATAGTTGTGTGCATTGTGTGTTTGAACATCAATGATTTGATTGATTGATTGATTGATTGATTGATAGATAGATCGATCGATTGTTTGATTGATTGAAATAATTACAAAGAAATATGTACTGATAAATCATATTTGTATATAAAACTTAAAAAGAAATTTCAATTAAATTATAATAAAAATTAAACAAATGCAAAGCAAACTCAAATTGTTTTCCCCTTGATGGAAATTCACGAAAATTTTCATTTTTGTGTTAATTATTATAATTAATTAATATAAAAAATAAATTCTATAATTCTATAATTATCTAATTTAAGAAAAATACTTCTTGGTTAATTTCTAATTAGAACCACAACCACTTGTTGTTGTTGCAATTTAATTGTTTTTTTTTTTAATTTCATTTTAAAATCAGTTTTAAGAATTTTAAATTTAAAAAAAAAAACCTCAACCTCAATCAAAACCCTATACAGTTTTTATACAAAAATAATTAAGAAAATTAGAATTTATATTAATTTTTTTTTTTTTCTATATATTTTTATTGTCGTTAAATGTGTTCTTCTTCTTCTTTAGTTTTGCCAGTAACCGTCATTTAAATGAGGCAACTTTTCAAGAAACAAAAATTGCAAACTACTCAGCACAGAAGAAAGAAAATCACCACTTTTTCTCACTGATTCACAAAACAGAAACAGCAAAAAAAAAAAAATAAAAAAAACTTTTATTTTTTACCTATGGAAATTTGTAAAACTTTCATAACAAAAACTAAACTAAACTAAGTAATTGCAAGAGAAATTTAACTAATTTGCAAATTGATATTGTAAGGATAGAAAACTTGTGACTTACCCGCTTCATGATCAATGTACGATCGCCAGCCTGATCATCATCATCGGGTGTTGGTGGCAAAGGACGATTCGGTGGACCACCGCTACCATGTGTTGTCATCGGAGTGGTTGTCGTTGTGTCCTCAGAAACGGGTCCCAGACCAGGTCTATATGAAAATTCGGGTCTATTTACGTAACATTCAAAAAAGAAACAGAAACAAAAACCAAAAAACCCAAAAGCAAATCGAAACAAAAATGTACGTCGGAGAACGGATAATGGGGGGGATATATGAAGGAAATGTAGAAGAAAAATTATTAAATAAATTAAGATTCAAAATGAAAATAGAAACACAAAATAGCAAAATTATAAAGTGTGGCAAAGTGTAAAGAAAATTGTGCGTTAGTATGATTGATTGATTGATATCGAATGATTGATTTGATTTGCATGATGATTTTAGAGAGATTTATAGTAGAACCAAAATAATTGAGATGAAAAGCAGCAATGAACTCAAGAACTTAATTCAATTGTAACACGACAGGACAGACAGAAAGTTTCTATCAAAAATTAGATTCAGATCAATTTAAATTCAAAGGGAGAAAGAGTTTCATTGCTGCATTTCTTTTCGTACATTTTTATTTCATACGTTTTACCCCACAAACTATTCTGCAAAAAGACTTAAGACTTACATACTCGTACAACACCAATTATTTCTAATTGTTATTTGGGCTAACAGGGTACTTACAGTGGTTTCGGTGGATCACTGGCTAGCAGGGTTCCATCGTTACGTGCACGATCATTGGGCTCATCTGGTTCACTATCCGAATCACTGCTATCCAATGGATCCAAGGGATTTACTGGTTGTCCCAAATGATTATTTGTTGATGGCAATGGTGCAGCCGGTTTCGTTGATGATGACGATGGTCCCGATTGACGATTGTTGCGCGGCGGCGCTTCGGGTTGTATCAATTGCTGTCCAGAAGAAGCTGTCTGTGGTTGCGGCTGTTGAGAGACGCCCAATTCATTTAATTGTGCTGCTAACATGTCCAAATCCTAATGGTATTTTGTTTTGTTTTGATTTGGTTTGGTTTTGTTTTACGTATTGAAGGGGTTGTTTGGTTGTTGTTGGTGGTGATGGTGATTTTTGCACAATTTTGTTGTGGTGTACAGGTATATTTTATACACGTGTTGTATGTGTATATATGTTGTTGTGTACAGTGTTGTTGTGTGAGTGTGTTTTGGAGAGATTTTCATATACAATACCAGGAAAACACGGACATGATGTTTGTTTTGTGTGTATGTTGGAATTTGTTTGGTTTGGTTGATTGATTGATTGGTTTTGATTTGTTCCGTAGAAATATACAGTAGAAAGCAGAATTAGAGTGGTTTTCGTATAAAAATTTGAATGAATATTGAATAAATATTCTATGATAAAAATTGGCATACGCAAACAAAACAAGCACACAAAAAAAAAAGAGGATTAATATGGGGATTTGTGTTTAGGAGGAAACATATGCAGTAAAAACATTGGTTAGTTACATACACAGACACATTTCATATTTCTATTAAGTTTTTGTTCAAAAATATTAAAATTGAATGATTTCCAGTTTGGTTTTTTTACTCTAACACTATACTTTTCCCAAGATGTTTGTAATGTAGGCAATGAGATTTGGAAATCCCATTCTCTAATCATTATGTATATCATATACCGGACCCAAAGGGTCCCAAACGAAACCCCATTATATAGACTTCGTTGTCCGTCTGTCCGTCCTCGGGCTATATCTCATGAACCGTAATAGGCAGAGTTGAAATTTTCACAAAATGTGTAGTTCTATCGAGGCATCAGCAACAAATACTAAAACTAAAATATATTCAAAAATTCAAAGGGGTCCCCATACACGAAACGTTTTAGTTTGTATGGGAGCTATACGATCCAGTAATCCCACGATCTTGAAATTTGCTTGGTTGGTGGGAGTGGATTAGAAACTTATAGTGTCGAAATTCAGTTTCATCGGACCATCTGTTTGTTGCTTTACATGCTATTTAGTCTCTATAATAAAACAAAAACAACATTGTTGTGATTTTTCGTAACCAATAGACCTGTGAGTCCACGTCCCATATGTATAAAGAGAAAAAGAAGAAAATGAGAAACGGCTAAACTTAGTTCAATTGTTCGTTGTTTTTACGCAAAGAAATTTCAAAGTTTCTAAGATACCGCATACAGACAAGAAATCGGAACTGGAGTTCTCTGATTACTGGAACAGACCAACCCACTATAACTTCCATTTTGATCAATTTGGAGCGTCAAAATAACCTCATAATAACATTTTCTATTATATATCGGCATCATTTTATCAACTGTGTGTAGTCTATAAAAGGTCTATCGTTAAAAGTTTCTTCGTTGAATAAAAATTCTCTTGTTCTCTTGGTTTGTTTAAAATTCCAATGAAAACCATTCATACTTCATATTTATTTGAGAACAGCAAACATCTTTTTATGGGGGATTTTGTATTTATTATTTTTTGTTTTGTTTGTTTTTATTTAGGTTTGTTTTGTTTTATTGTATTTTTTAGTAAATGGTAAATTCTTGGCATATGTATTTAGAAAGCATGGGATTATTATATTAAATACTTAGGTATATGGAGGACAAAAAGCACAAAGAAGAATTCTTTTTGTAATATAAATTTTGGTTTCTCATTTTACTTAAAAGAATTTGAGGCCACTCTAAATTACTACTACTTGGGACTTGGGGGAAGTGGAAAATGGGTAAGTTTTTAATTATTTCACATTAGATTTATTTTTGGGAATTTGGGTTAATCGTGCAAAAGTGTGTGTTTTTCATGTACCTCAAGATATTTTGTTTATGGTTTTATTTTTATTTTTTTTATTATTTTGTTTTTTTTTTTGTCAAAAGTCAAGACATAATAATAATATGGTAAATTTTGTTTTGTTTTAAATTACAAAAAAAAAAAAAAAAAAAAAAATTAACAATGCATAAAGGAAACAAAAGAAGAAACTCAAGGAAAATAATAAAATGAAACAAAGAAATGTGAGATGATCCGATAAAATGTGAAGTAGAGTAGAGTATGACAAGAGAAGAGAAACGTACCTCAGGTCTCCTTGGTGGTAACTGTTGTTTTTGTTTGTAGTTTATATATTGTTGTTGTTGGAGTGTTTAGAGAGAAGGATTTAGTGTGTATAGAGTTGTTTTTGTAGTTGGTTGATTGTTTTTGTTGTTGTTGTTGTTGGATTTTAAAGTAGTATAAAGTTGTAGTAGTTGTAGATTTTAAAAACGTTGAGATGAAAGGGTTGATACAGGATATTTTGATATTGATTCAACATGAACATGAAAAAAAGAAAGAAAAAACACAATTTTTTCATGTAGAAAATTAAAAGGTTTTACACAAAAAAAAAAAAAAAATACAAAGTAGATGACAGAATATGATAGATTTTAAAATATTTTTACATGAAGATGATGAGACTATACACAAGTTTATACTATAAGGGTGTAATAACAAAGGTTCAACTATTGTATATATATTAAGAGAGATAAGTATAGACACATATGTATATATATATAGAGAGAGAGAGAGTAGGCAGGCAGGATGTTTCAACTTTTCGTTCCATTAAGCATTACACCGGAGAGCAGCAGGCAGGCAGGTAGGCAAGCTTGGCTGGCAAGCGGGTCATGGTGTTTTTGACAGGGTAGCAATATTATTTTATTTGAGGGGAGGTTTATTGGGATTAACTTTAGAACTGATCTACGCACCGATGGCTTAAAGTTGTTCTGCGAACTACGCGACTGTTGCGATGATGGCGTCTGAACAGATGCTGCCACAGCTGATGATGATGATTCCCCATTCTTCGGTGTCGGTGGCAATGGTCGATTCGCATGTGGCGGATCGGGCACGACAATCAAACGTTGTGGTAACTGAGGACGTGCTGGTGGACCAGGATCCTCAACTTGCTGACGCTGTCAATAAAAATATTCAGTTAATACGAGTTTTTTGCAGTATTAAATCAAATTGCTTTGCATGATAAATTGATGATAAAACTAGTGACTAATGGTGACTTTCTATCATCATTAAAGGCTTAAGCAAGCTTATGGCAAAGTTTCCAGGACTAGATTCAATGATTGAATAGTGAAGTCTTTTGGGAAGAATACAAAACCAACTTATTGCTCTGTTTAATGAGTCAACAAGGCAAATATATTAAGAATTCCAAAAAACAAGTTTCTTTCCAAGAAACCCAAATATTGTATTTTATTATCAAGACCAATTCGAAGACATGAAAGAAACCAATGATTTGTGTTAAGTGGAAACAAAACGATGTTGTGTACTGGTGAAACTCTGAAAAAAGTGGCACACAATGAAAAATGCTTTTGAATTGCATAACTGGGAAGCGGTGCATTCTGGTTGTCATATGAAGATTCCATACACACACACACTCTTTGAATGAAGTCAATTATTTTCTTCCAATAACAACTTTATGCGTTTCTATTAAAAGCTCAGCATGATACTGCTAAACATATTATCTAGCATCATCATCATCATCAACATTATCATTTGCTTACCGAATTTGGCTTCCGATTACGATTGGCCTGGGGTTGTTGGGCTTGGGCTTGGGCTTGGGCTTGTTGTGCAGCGGCTTGTTGGGCTGCAGCCGCTTGTTGTGCCGCTGCCTGAGCCTGGGCCTGTTGCTGCTGAGCCAATTGCGCCTGAGCAGCAGCATGCGCTGCAGCAGCCGCTTGTGCTTGGGCCATTAATTGATGATTATGTTGTTGTAGTTGTTGCGCCTCCGCAGCCATGCGTCCTTCTTGTATCTGTTGGAAATTACGTCGCAATGTATCACCACCTGGTGCCTGTATAATCGAGCTTGGCTCGCCGGCAATCTGTGGCTCATCATCATCATTATCCGAGCCTGAATAGCGATAGTCCTCGCGTTCTTTCTCTTGCTTGCGTTTCTTGCAA
This sequence comes from Amiota minor, assembly GCA_037043295.1. NCBI lineage: Eukaryota > Metazoa > Arthropoda > Insecta > Diptera > Drosophilidae > Amiota > Amiota minor. The sequence continues at coordinate 5,407,129 of JBAMAW010002187.1, read as the reverse complement.
CGATCGATGTGATCCTTGAGCTGTATGCGCACTTGACGATCTGTTGGCTGATCCTTAATAAAGGAATGTTTCAACAGTTGTTCGGTATAAGGCCGCTGATGATAGTCTTTCACTATAAAAAGCAGAAAACACAAAACAAAAGGAATATTAATTGAATTCTTTACGATTAGATTGCGCATCGCATTCATCAGAACAGTGCAGAGAAGAACAAGTGACTCACCAAGTACTGTGTCAATGAATCCATGAAACTTCTTCGACCACTTTTTCGATTTAAGACGGGGCGGTGAATTGCGCGGTATCAAGAATAACGCACGCATTGGATGCAAATCGCACAACGGCGGCTGTGACTCAGCCATCTCCAGTGCAGTGATACCCAGAGACCACAGATCTGAGCGATTATCGTATGTTGCATCGGGATTCTCATCGCAGGCAATGACCTCAGGCGCCATCCAATAAGGTGTACCTAAAATCACAGACACACAAGTTTATAGAGAAAAGAAACTTGTTTTCGCCACATTCCCAAAATGACTCACCAATGAATGTATTGCGTCGACCTATCGTACGATCCAATTGTGCTGAGACACCAAAATCCACTAGTTTCACCTCAGCATTGTCTGTGAGTAGCACATTCTGGCCTTTGATGTCACGATGGATGACTTTATTCGAATGCAAATAGCTGAGACCACGTAAGATCTCACGACAAATGTATGCAATCCATTCCTCTTTGAGGCTTTGTCCTTTCGTTGATTTGACAAGATCAGTCACTGAACCAGCGCCGCAATATTCCATAACAAGCCAAAGTTGATCATCTTTGCCTGGTGGTGATTTCTTAATGAACGCTCCATAATATGTTGCAATATTGCGATGATTTGAGTATTTCTTGAGCACATTTATTTCCAGTTTTATTTCCTCCTCCTCATCTTCGGTTACATCCATTACTTTTATGGCAGCCAATTGACCGGTCTTCGTATGGCGACCCTGCAACAGAAACAGAAATACAAAATCATTAATTTAAAGAAATTTTTAATTATTATATCAAACAGAGGAGAGAGAAAGAGTTTCCTTCAAATCATTTAAGGAACAAATAACCATAAACTATGTTTATGACATCCATCCATAGCCAGGTTGAGTCAGTGAGTGTAGCCAATGAGTGACAAGTGCCAATCAATTTACAGCTTAATAGCCCCCAGTTGCGCCACAACAACTTTTTCTTACATTTCTTCCTTGTATCAACATCAAGAAAACTAACTTTAAACTTTCAAGGCGTAAATATTCATTTCAATTAGTTGCATTTTAATCAAAACATAAATTGATTTTTAAACCAATCAGTAAACAATCAACCATGCAACAACTTCTTCAACAACAAAAATTGGAAGTTCTTTTCCATCCATCCATCCACCATTCAATGGTCACCTCTCACCCCACATCACTCACCATCGAACCGTGTGCCAGATTTTCTTATTAAGTTGTACGTTCAGTCAAGTACACACTACCAACCAACCAACCAACCAACCAACCAACCAACACTCATCCATCTTATCCAAGAAAAGACAAGGCAACCATTATAGCTAGTTACTTCTTCATCAATTCCTGTCTTTGGACATCTTTTTCCTCCCACCCTCCCTTCTCTTTTTTTAGCTGACAAAATATTTATAAAAGTATGACATCGATTAAGTGTTGATGATGTTCAACTAAAATGGGTAGTGAGTGAGTGCACATACATATCTGCTGCCAAGACTAAGGATGATGATGTTGCGCTTCAAGTGATCTAATTCATTTGAATTACAACTTCTGGTTTCCTCAAAGTTTCCTATGATGTTGTTGCTGATAATTAAACTGTTCCAGTTCTACTATCAAGTCTCATCTTTATTGCCTGAAGGCATCGTTTTTCAGCATATTTGATTGACTGACTTTGACTCTGAGTTGTGTTGTGCTGTGTTTTGTTGTGTTTTGTGTTCAGTTCACTTGACTTACGAACGAGTATTTCAATTTAGTTTCAATCAGATCAGATCAGATCAAATCGATCGATGGTTCGATGGATGGATGAATGCATTCATTGATTGCTCTCATTTTGCTACCAATAATTGCTTTTAGTTATGTTAAAAAAAAAAAAAAAAAAAAAAAATACAAAATAAGTATGTGTTTCAGAATATTTATGCAAATTAATTCGCATTAATAAATCAATGAGGACATCGTCATCGTCAATGAAGATTGACTCAAATTTACAGTAGCATCGACATTCACCAAATCACCCATTGGACATGTGAAAATCTTGTTGAAATTGTAAAACAAAAATTGAGATTAAATATATGTACACACAGCAACAACAACTAAAGCAGCAGTAGAAGAAGATAGAGAAGTAAGTATGGGAATAAACAAGAAGCACTAAAAGAACTGGTTCAGTTTGTGGTGATAGAATGACAAGTGTTTTATTTATGTATTTAGTTGGCTTAAACTAAACATGACTTGACTGACTAACCAATTGGCAACTTGACCAATCATCATTAATAATAAGCAATTAACATTTTAAGTGGAATTTCTCTATTCTTTCTCTCATCATCATAATAATTTTTAGGCATCTTTTCAATTGACAAATTGCATGCATTTATTCATTCATTCAACTCATCTCATCATCATCAAAAACAAATGCTTTACTATTTCTTTTTTGTAAATGAACTTTAAACTGTAATAAATTTAAAATAAAAATGAAATTAAATGAAATCAGCAGGGGCTGCAACAATTAACTAACTAACGAATGAATAAATGAAAACACACAATTTAACTAAACTAAACTAAACTAAACTCAACTCGACACTCGAAAGTTCAGTTGAAATGAGTTGAATTGAGTCGACGAGTCGAATGAATCAAGTCAAGAGTCGACAGAGTCAACTTAACTGACTCAATGAACGAACACAGAAAAACGCAGCATCAGCAGCAGCAGCAACACAATCAGGTTAACTAACCTCTGACCCATATTGCAACGCCATAACAACAATCATCAAATCAAACAACACACAAGCAGCAGCAGCAACAACAACAACAACATCACCATTTGTAGTGTATTATAGTAGTTTAGTGGCAAATATTGACCAAATGTTAGGCAAATGTTTGCAGACTCTCATTTTATTTATTCATTCATTCACTCACTCACTCACTCACTCATTCATTTACTTTCTCAGTTTGTTATTTCACGTTCATTCAATCATTTTAACATGCAACATTGTCATTGTTGTTGTTACTATTGTTGTTATTTGTTAAGCTTCGCTTTTCTTTTTTTTTTTTTTGCATTTTTCAGTTCACGAGCATTTAACTTATTGAAATGTACAAACTCAGATACGCAGATATGCAGATTTACCATATTCATATATAGATGCGCCTCATTGAGAAAACAATATTAAATTAAACAAACAAAAAGCATTTTTTTGTTATAAAGAAATATGTTGTACTTTTTATTTTTAGGTTAATTAAAAGCATTTGGCAACCCTACTAAACTAAACTACATACTCATATACTTAATCTCTTATATGGTTACCAACAAATCACATAATAATATAGCAGACCAAACAAGTCGATTGTCATCACTATCACTTTTGGAGGTCTGCTGAACAAACACCCATCCAAAACTAAAGGACACTTTGAAGTCTATTCCCAGATTCAGATAAACGTAAGTTCATTTGAAAGATTTAGATATCAAATGAGCTAAGAAACTGTGGTGAGCATAGCAAGAAATAAGCTAAGGATCTTCTTCATGGGTATCTCTTATATGGGTACCAAGAAATGACATAGATGTGGATTTTCATGACTATCACTGTTGGAGGTCTGCTGAACAAACAACCAGCGAAGCCTAAAGAAAGACACCTTGAAGTCTATTACCAGATTCTTAAGTTCATGTGTTTGATTTAAATACCAAATGAGTTAAGAAAGTGTGGTTCATGGGTACTTTGCATGGTTACTGAAGACTCAGAGTCAAAAACTTTGGGAAATACATTCTGAATGTGAGGCGGGTTCTTCATGAATGAATTCTACCAAAGTGAATGGAGAACACTTTGAGATGAACCCTCCCTCCCTCACCTTAAGAACAAAACAGGAGCATTACAATAGATCAGTTTACCATAGTTTCAACTTATTGATTTTAAATTTTTATTACACAAAAAACCTTTCTATAATTTCCACGTTAAATAAAGGCAATTGGCAACCCTGAGAGACGGCATACTTAGCTCCCCCTTAGAAACTTCAAATGTGTTTGCCAACAAAGTAAAGAGTAAAGTAAGAGGTTTTTTGTTCTTCTTAAGCTCAATTTAAATTCAATTTCCATCAAAAAAAAACTAACTACAAGGGGCCACAACCAGTCACCACACCACACCACACCATACCACAACACACCAAACGCTACAAAATGAAATGAATGCTTTTCTAATTAATTTATTTTGCCGACAGTTCACTCTTACTATTCTCCTCCATGTGTCCACCATGCCTCCCTCCCTTTTTATAAGTTTTGCCTTTAGTAATGGCCAGACGCCTAAATGGAAACAGCTGCTGGCATTTGTTGAGCAACACAACATCATTTAATATCAACAAATACAACCTCATAGATGTCTATTCATTTCTTCTCTACGCAGCACCAGTGTACCATACCAGATACCTTTTCCTGGCTTTACTCTACTCTACTCTGTGGTCTAGGTCTATGTGGTGGTGGTGGTTGGCAAGCAGGCGGGCAACCTACTACCACCTAGTAGACGCAGGTGTGAAAACGTTTTTACGTCTCGTATATTACACTAATTGGTTTGTGGTCTGCTTTACTTTACTTTACTTTTAGTTCGCTTCGATTCAATCCCATTCCATTCAATTCAATTCAATTCAGGCCAAGTTGGTTACAACAAGTTAAAGTGCGCCGCATAAATTTATAAAATTAAATTAAATAAAACTATTTCTTTCTATGCATACGTGCATATGCAATACTGCATAATTAAATGAACGAGTTGTAACCACCAACCGCTTGCTTTCTTTCCCAGTTCCTTACACAAATATCCAAAGAAATATTCAATGAGTAAACCACATCATAACGCCATCACCATGTCAAGCGCCAATTCGAGAAATATCAGAGAAAAAACACTTCGTTCGCCTTTGAAGTTTATTCGTTTCTGGTTTCAGTCTTGAATTGTGCAATTTTTTATTTTTTACTTAATTTGCAACACTTCATCATAATCATCATCGTCATCGTCATCGTCATCGTCATCACAGCAAGTCGTTGGTCGTTGTTACTCATTGACGATCCATTTTCATTTGCACTTAAAACCATTTGAATTATAATTGAATTTATATTTCCCACTCTTCTTATCAGAAATAGGAAATACTTAAAATGTTTTATATATCAGTAATTCGCTGAAAGAATTTTACATGATACTCGTATATCAGACACACATACACATGATATTTCTTTCTTCTACATATTGTATCTTGGAGGAGATTAATAGATTTTCTGTATGATGAAATTTTATGGTTTATTTGTTTTACTTACATACTCGTATGTATGTGGGGTGGTGTTTCAGTCAAGTCCAAGTGATACAAAATGACGTCATTCGGAATGTAAAAATACCAAATGAAGAACATTTAATTTAAACCAACATTTGGTACAAATTTGTCGTTTAAACAATTTCCGGCACTTATAACTTCCTTCAATTATATGGAGAGAAACATAACATAATCAACGTTAGGGGAAATTCAGAGAAGATTACATTAGATAATATCTATAAAACACACTGTAACTTCCTTAGATGGACACCATATACTTTACATACATATGTACGTTATTATATCATAGTGTTGTGATGTGTTTATCCAATTATCACGACAGCTGAGACAAATAAATGATTCTGTATAATCACAATAGATTTTCTTTTGACCATGTGCATAATTTTATTTCAAAAGATGTGGGGCTTGATGATCAATGTCACAGATGGATGGACAGAAGAAGAAAGGATATTAGATATTGGATCAATTCCACTGATACATGATTCTTCTATATTTTGTGAAATTTCTATTCATACTAAAGATGATGTGAAAAGACACTTAACAATGTGAAAACAATGCAATTCTTGAAAACATATTGAGATTACATAATTTCAGAGTAAACTCTATTCAGAAAAACCTTCATTCGATTAAACATTCCATAGTTCTTTAGTTTCATTTCAAGAATCGTGTGTTTATTTACTTTTATTTTCCATTGAAAATTGTGAATCATCGAAGAATGAATTATTTATTTATTATTAATACAAATAACCATTCACTGTTTCTAGATTACGATATCTGTACAATATTTTTCAACTGATTTATGGAGATACAAAAAATTAATAAAAATAAAATGTGAAATTTTACACTACTGTTTATTCTAAAAACAAAAATCGATCCATTCCTCTCTAATCCAACCAACCAAAACCAACCATTATCACATTCTCAATTTTTCTTTCTGGTTCCACATTATGATGATGATGATGATGATTAATCCAAATGCCAAACCAAATCAAATTGAAAATAATCAATCAATCATAGAAAGAAAAATAGAAAAACCACAGGTAAGTAGACAAACAAAAACATATAACATAAAATAAAAAGGTTTTTAAGTACACACACATGAAGTTTTTATTTCACTTTTTAAGTCTTTACAAAGCCGACAGTCGTCGTCAGGCGACGATGAGATATGGAAGGAAATCAAATAATAAAAATTCAATTGAAGAGAAAAATTCCATTTGCTTCTGTGTTTGAAATTAATACAAAAGAAAATATTTATTTTGTGTGAATCATATATATTTATTAAAGCCAAGCCAAAAACAGACACAGACAACAATAAATTTAAGTTAAATAAAGTTAAGAGCCTAAAACCTTATAAAGCATGAAAAATCTGCTGAATTTGTATAATCAAAATAAATAAAGTAAAAAATAGTAAGTAAGCAAAAGTATCAGAAGAGAAACAATACTTGGAATATGAATACAAAATATTTTCTTTTTCTTATTTTGTGTTTTGAAAAAAGGTAAAAAACCAACAACAAATGAAGTCTATAATTTAATGATGATGATTTGGATAATGATGACTGGCTACTCACTAAATGACTAACTGACTGACTCAAGTTAAAAGCTGACTGATGTTTACTGCTGATCATGATCATGATGATGATGATGATGATGAAGTGTATACAATATTTTGCGTTGCAGCTGCGCTTGCTTACCTGTAAACATAATCATTTATAAATATATGTATATAATAATAAGTATTTTTTTGCTGAAGTTTGAAATTTTGCAGTGAAGACGACAGTCAGACAGACAAAGTGATCAAAAGCATGACAACAAAAGGAAAAAGTTTTAGGAGGAGAATGAGTACCTGAGGGCCATCGGTGGTGTATGGTGTATGATGACGGCTTATGTTGCGCATTGTCAATAAGATTATTTTGTCGTGCATAAAATAATTTTAAAAGTTGTGATGTTTTCTTTGAACAAAGGTTTGTCTTCTTGCCTCTGAAGTCAAAAAAAAAGAAAAAATATCGGCCAAGTGCGAGTCAGACTCGTACACGGAGGGTTCAGTACCATATAGGGGTTGTTTGTATGGGCGGTACCCCCTAGTTGGAGGATTTAGCTGATTCCAACAAATGTACCGAGCCTAAGTTAAAAACTTATAGTGTCAAAATTTCAGTTCAATAGTGCAAAAACCAAAAACCTCAATTTTAATGAGAGTTTGTATGGAAGGTACCCTCCCTAGTGGTGCGATCAAACCGGAAATTCGATACTATAAGTTTCTAAGCTACTTCCACCAACCAAACAAATTTCAAAATCTTGGAGTTACTGGATCGTATAGCTCCCATACAAACCAATATGTTTCTTGTATGGGGATTGATTATATGTATTTTAGTTTTAGTATTTGTTGCTGTTGCCCGTATAGAACTACACATTCTGTGAAAATTTCAACTCTCTAGCTATTACAGTTTATGAGATATGGCCCGAGGATGGACGGAGCCTTAGTAATACCATTCCATTTGGAACCCTTTGGGTCCGGAACCCTAATCAATAAAAATAAATCCAACAGCAACAACAACAAGTTGGAAGAAGCGCAAACAAATCAAATTATTGTAAAAGCAAACTCAAGACAATAAAACAATAAAAATAAAGAAAAAAAAAAAACAAATTAAAATAACAATAAAATTTGCCTAATCAGTAGAAATTGTTATAAAAGTAGATAGCGCAGCAGCGTTGCCCATATGGCGAACAATAAAAAAAAAATCAATTTTCTTTTATTTGGGACAACCATTTTACTATGCCACCACCACCAAATAATGACAACAAAAGCTGCAAAACTTGCACATTTTGCACCTCCGCCAACCCAATTTGGAATTACATAAAAAGACCCAGCAGCTGCTACTTTACATCTTTTTAAAGTAAATTAAAAAACTGCAATATCAACAAGTCTGACAAAAGACAAAAATGCTGGAAGAGAAGGGAAAGAAGGGAGGAAGAAAGCCAAGCCAAACAGCAGTCACCAATACAATGTAATGACGCATAAAAAAAAAATCGCGTGTAATTGAAGAATAATTACAGATAATTAAAACGAATTAAGATACGAGTAAGTAGCCAACAATCGACGAAACCGGGTTGGGTTACTTTATTATTCTCGTCATTATTATTGCCAATCAACTTCAAAATTATGTACGATTATATGAATGATTTGGTTGACAATAACAATAATAATAATGATAATGCTACTGTTGCATCTGTTGAAGTTCAAATTCTTGGTGACATTCAATTCGAAATGCAATAAAATTTAATTCCTTTCATAGCATAAAAGATCAAAAATGAAGGCATACATATTTTTTATCATTCACAATAGTACAAACAAGAACAACAAGAACAAACCGCAATCGGGAAGTATGACAAATAAGCAGCAGTAGATCTGCATCTACATACGAGTATGTATGTAAATAGTCAGTCAGAGTTTTCAGTGCGGGTCAATGGGTTCAGATGCAATAAAGGAATGAATAAATGCAGGCAGTAACAACAAGAGATTCAGATACTTTCTCAGATGCACAAAGATATACTTACAAAGAAGCAATCAGCAACTCAACTAAACTCAATTCAACTCAACTGAACCCAAACCCAACCCACAGAGTTTCAGAGTTTACTACTCCAGCCTTCCTCATTCAATGATTGAATGTCGCTAGCAATTATATTATTAAAGTCGTAGAAAAAGATAATGTCATAGAGAAGTTGAGTTGTTGTTACGGTTAGGTTTGACGTAGGCAAATAATTATGTATGTGCATTGTAAACTAATATGCAGATAAGGGTTGCCAACCAACAAACCAACTGAACAAAGCAGGCGTCGTTAACGTTGTCGTCGTCATTGTCATCCTCCCATCAGTCGTGAGTGAGTCCACATATTGTACAATAACAGAAATATCAGAGTAGAGAGAAGTCGTCGCCTTCATCTAGGGTTATACTACATACTATTATTATTAGTTAGATAAGCACACATGAAACACTAACAAACAAACAAAAGATACAACTCAACTTGAAATAATCATACAGCAAACACACAACTAACAGCAAATGAATAGAGATGATGATCATACTTATGTATGGTGTACAAGAGAAAACCAGATTAGAAAGCACAAAACAAAAGTAACACAATCACAACAGCCAACCCAACAAAACTTGAGAGGTTTTATTTTATTTTTTATTTTATATACAATAAATTTCGATTGCATAAAGAAACAAATAAAAATAAATTTCATTAATTTAAAAAAACTATAAAAAGTAAGATGAAGGAAATACATAATAAATAAATATTGAAAAAGAAAACCATCAAACATTAAACTATGCAAAAAAAAAAAATAAACTTTCACTTAAAAGTGAAATAAAGATATAAAATTAATTGATTGATTCATTTTTTATACAAAGTTGTGTGAAAAAGATCTACTATTGAAATTATTGTGTTCAGATTAATAAGTCAAAAACACATTGTGTTGATGAGGTTAAGTAGTCCTTTAAATCATCATTTCATAGAGAGAATCATCCAATTGAAAGTAGATTTTTTGAAACATATTTTTGTTTCAATAGGCGCAGTGATGAGACTAGGCAGACTCTAATACTTAATTTTGCTATAGGCTACTGGAATTTAGTGAGCAATCAAGGCTACTCAAATTCTCTGATTTAATTTAATTTATTACGTATTTACTTTTCAGGTGTTTCTTTATAATTTATGAATGTGGTATCAAAACTACTATCCAAGTGTCTTGACCACCGGGAATCCACTTTCAATATTAATCATATTTGAAATGATAAGAGTCTCATAGAATTGTGAATTGTTATTTTCCACTGAAATATAATAAAACAAATCTATTGAAAGTGAATACTGATCAACTCATTCGAATCTCCATAATTCACTGGTAATCTGACTCAAATATATGATTATTAATATGAATAAAATTTCAAAATTGAAACCAAATAAAAATTTATATTAATTTTTACTCTCTCTCTCTTGAAATCAATGATGACTAATAAAAAATTGACTAATTTTAATAAATTCAACTTTGTTTAGTAATAAAAATCTCACATTTATTAAATGATGATTTTTAACACATCTCCGTCTCCGTCTCCTTCTCCTTCCTCATCTCATTCTGCTTGTAATTTGTTAAATAAAGAGAGAAAGATTTAATGTAAGTATTTAATAAACAAATATTTAATTTTGTGATTTACACAAGCGTCCCAACGCAACGCAAATGAAACCTTGAAACTTTAGGTACTTGGGCACTAATTCAAAAACTGTTCATCATCATTTCAGTTAAGTGTTCATCATCATCATCATATAAAATTATCAAATGTTATGATTATTATTTGAATGTAGACGAGTGTTGTTTTGTATCTATGTACATACATACATAAGTGTGTTTTTGTATGCATTACTCATCCAATGTTATCTATAAATGAACGAACGAATGTTGTTAGACTATCTAAAGGGTCTCATGTGTGTGTGTGTGTGTGTGGGGTTTGTGAAGAGTTAAGTACACCTAAAACCAAGGCTACGAAGGCAAAAAAAATTGGGTCACTTTGCTGAATAAATACAAAAACAGAAAAAGAACCCACACACACACACACATACACACACTCATACACACAAACGCCAACTAGGGTGAAAAAAGCAACCAATTTGGTAAATGTGGCAGACAGACAAAAAAAAAACATTTGGGGCATAATAAGTATTACGAGTTTCTACTTTCTCACTAGTAAATTATTAAAATATTTTATATTATTTGCATTAAATCTGTTCAAATTAGAAAGTCCTTTACAAGTTAAACCCGAAAAGTCCACTATCCAAAAATATACTACTACATAATTGATTAAACTTTGATTCGACCTAGAGCCACAATTAATTAAATATTTAGTAAAGTGATCTTTTTTTGTTTACAAATATGATTTCATCATTATTCCAATTCTCCATAAAATTTAAATTTTCCCAAGGTCAAAGTTAAGATAGAAAAACACATAACAAATGCCATAATAATTATTAAGTACCCATGCATTCATTCATTCATTCATTCACTCAATCGAAACACCTTCCTTCTTATTATTTTGAATAGAAAATCAACAAAAATTTGCAAATTTGTACATACAAAATATACAAATTACAAAACAAAAGTTCAACGAAATATTTTTGGCAACAAAACACAAGTTTTGTCTTTGCTTTGCTTTGATTTTTGCATATTTTTCTCATTTATTTTATTGTGTTAACATGTGTTGTGACAATGAAAATGGAAAAAGTGTCACGGCTACGATGAAATTTATAATTAAACAAAATTTAGGCGACACACAAAAACTAAAACCGAAAGAGTTTTCGATTTGCCACAAACAAAAACCAAAAAATAAATAGAAAAAGATAAGGAAAAGATATCAAAACAAAACACAAAGTAAAGGAAAAGACCATTTGATTGATATAAATACATAGTTTGTTGTGAAAGAAGATAAAATGGTCGTAGGAAGGAGAATGAGGAGAATTGATTTAATAAAGCACGAAGCAATAAAAAAAATTATAGACTACAAGTCGTTTTAATTTTTCATAAGAAAAGAAAATAATAATAATGAAAGCACAACTGAATAAAATAAATGTATCTCATAGATACAAATGTTTGAATGAGCGTGCGAATGACTGAGTAGTGTAGAAAGGGCAGTGTCAACTAAACAAAGCAAAAAAAAAAAAAAAAAAATTTGAAAGAAAGAAAAAGAAGAAAATACACAGACGTTTTATAGCATCATCACTACTAAACAGACAGAGAAAGGCCGCCACAGATCTGAATTTTGTTTTTTAAATTATGTTTTAACATCTTCATAGTTTATGTTAAAACACAAAAATCAAGAATATGATATACAATTCTAGCTAATCGGCTGATAAGTTCCCAGTCTGACACACACACGTCCGAGGAAAATACGAAAAACGACCCCATATGGGAAGTAAAGAAATGCACTTTCACCAAGACAATCCACCGTGTGACGAGTCTTTTTTGCAAAGATGGCAAAATCGCATTGCTTCCGTAATCACCCTATACTCCAGATTTGACACCCAGTTGCTTTTACCTGTTCACAGACCTAAAAAAAATGCTCGTTAGAAAAAGATTTGGCTCAAATTAGATGGAAGTGATCACGGAAACAAACGCCTATTTTGAGGCTGAAGATTATTCGTTCTTTAAGCAATGTGCTTGTTTGGCTCTTAAAAGAGACTACATACTCGTAGTTGATAAATAAAATAAAATTTCTCTGAAAAAGTTGTGTTTTCTTCATTAGACCGGGAACTTATCACAGTCGATGTGTTATATTTATGAAACACTTAAATTTCCAATATGTTTGGCAGCCTAAATTTGAAATACAATATGTAAGTATGTATTACATCACTTTATAAGCCTCGAAAAGCAAACACATAGATGACAACTTTAATAATCCATACAATTTTTTAAGATAACCAACATTTCAATGATATTTCTCTAAAATTTGCTAACAATGCAGTGATTTCTGTTAAATGATGTTAAGACATTATGTTGCAACATCAAATGCTATTTCCTCACTCGCTCACTTACTCACTCAATCTCTCTCTTCCCCTTTAATTAGATATGTATGACTATATAGGAAACATGATTATAATATGTCAATGACTTTTCAGATGACAAAAAAATAAATAAATTGCCTCATTCTTATAAGAAAAATTACAAACAGAGACTAACAACAACGAAAAACAATGCACGATGACAGACGAACAATGAATCAAAATATTGAAAATAATAACAAAACAAAAAATAATAAATAAATGTACAAAATTTGCGTAATAATTGTTTAAAATATCATTTATCGCTTTGGATTCACTCCACAGTTTGTGATTAGGTTTTAACATTTTATCATGATGTTTGGAATCCATGGAGACATGGAAATTTGTATCCAAATTGACTGTATGTACTTGTCTTATCTTATAAACTTTACATTTCTTAAAATATTCAAATAAAACTTCACAAAATTACTTCAAATAGAGTTCAATAACTGGGACGACATTGGAAGGTAAAAATAAGCCTTAATTGAACCCAATGTTCTGCCTTAAAATTTCCTTAACATTTACCCAGCCTCTTTTTGTAACTCCCTTCCTCTTTTTTTCTCTTCTTCTCAATTTCTAGCCTACTCACGTCCCAGTCATCACTCGTCACTTGATCGATTGTATCGACTACTGGCTAAACAAACAAACATTTTGTTTCACATTTTGAATTTTAATTCTTTTTTTTTTCGATTTTTTTGCGATACCTAAAAAATAAATCATTTAATTTTGACATTGAGTGTTTACGTGTTCAACTATAAGTTATTCTGTATTATGTACAACATAAAGATACAATTTATTTTTTTTTTTTTTAAATTACTTTATGTTATTAAGATGTTTGTTGCTTTTGCTGCTGCTGCTGCTACTGTTGCTTGTTGTTACTTTTTTTTTTAATAATAAAATTTGTGTTTTTTATTATTTTTATTATTTCCAAGACGAGTTAAGTTACTTGTAAATACACGTAGATACAAAAACAACTATATAATTTGCATAGATACTCTGCGTAACTCATGATATTTTATTCGTTCGTTGGTTAGTTCATTAGTTTGTTGTTCATTCAACTGAATAACTAATTTTTTTATTTTTTTTTTTTTTTTTTTTTAAATTACAACATGATTTTCTTGTTATTGCATGAATTTGTGGCATTTTTATGTAGGTGGCAGCATACACACAATCAGATACAAAAGTATCTATGTACAAGACAATGTGTTGCGTTTGTGTTTGTGTGTGTGGCACAACACAAACTTGAAGATTGCATAGTCAATTGTGGTTTTACAACTCAAAGTTACATAGAGAGAAAGAAAGACTAAACCCCCAACCAAACCACCACAACTCAATTTCATTTAACTCAATTCAACTCATAATTGCCACCGAAAAGCATACAGAGATAACGATAAAATATACAAATTTAGAATGAAAATGAACTTTTATCTTTCAATAAACGAACAAAAAATACAATACATACAAACATATTTCCCTTTCCAGTGTCTTATAAACAAATTAAGCGGGTGGCTTGTGGAGTTTATGCCACAATAATTGGGTCAAAGTTCTAAAAAACGAAACTAAAACAAACAAACAAATAAACAAACAAAGAAAAATAAAATATCATTTTCTTCTTTTAGTTCTTGGTAATCAAAGAGAAAGAAAAATAGCCATAAAAAATCAAATCGTGTACAATTTTGTAGTTTGCAATCAAATTTTTAAGCATGGAAAATGTGCGTGTTTTGTATTAAATTAAGTTTAGGAATCATATGAAATTCTGAGAAACAAAAGAAAAAGACAACCAAAAGGAGATCATGATTATGGAAATGAATTCAATTAAAACAATAAGAAAATATAAATCACATGCAAATAATTGATTGCATGATATCAAATAATCAATTGGGAGCAAAAACCTTTTTATTTATTAATCCATAGATAATTAATTATTAATAAATACGAGCAACAGAAAGTCAGAAATTGTGCAACACGCAACACAATTCACGTTGTTATCAGTAGTCATAGTCGTATATATTTTTTTCTATATTTAACAGTATTGAGACTGGGAACTATAACTTTGCCATGATATTTGTAACGCACAGAACCCGTCCGTGTGCCAGATTCCATAAACAATACTCGTATGTGGATATGATTTGCGTGACTGCGAGAAGAATCGTTGCGGCCTAATCTCTGTATACACGTCCATCACTCAGTTTTTAAAGAATCAAGCTAAAATTTAGTATAAAAGTAGTAGTCCTCATACAAAAATCCAAACAAAATCACTTATGTTTGCTTCATTTTCTCTATAACTGTCACATTTTCAAAGAATTGACCATTTCCACAGCATGTAAATAATTGTTATAGATGAACATAATATAATCTATTCGAATCCTTCCTTATATCAACTGGAATGTAAAATATATTGTAAGCTTCAGAGAACCAAAAGTTAAAGTTCCATTTTGTTTTCATTTTCATATAAAATATTGCAATCAATTATAACTAAACTAAATAGTAGTGAATCGATTCACTTGCTTCATCCATTCATATATTTTTTGCTTACTAAATTTGATTCAAAGAAATTATGACAAATATTTGATTCATTGGAAAAGTTATCTCTTTCCTCATTATTTAGCAAAACAGCAGACAAATTCCAATGAAAAAAAAACAGAAAACAGAATAAAACAAAACAAAAAAACACGCAATAAAATCACATCTTATCAAATAAAAATTTAAAAAAATACAAAACGCAAAAGAAACCGGAAATGCAAAAAATAAACACGTTTAAATTATATCAGCAGAAAAAAAGCAGCCAAACAGAAACAAAAAGATTGGCCCAAAAAACACAAAATTTTAAGAAATTTTGTATAAAATTAACTTAGTAGTAGCATCTACAAATACTCATCACAGAGGTGTAAATGTGGACCATTAACTCAGAAAGAGATTTGACAATTTAACACACATATTTTATATGTGAATTGATTTCTCTTTATAGTTTCTTAGATCCAAATTTGTTAAACTTCCTCCTTATAACACACTTGTATAATGGAATGGTATTTAATAGTCAATGTTTCCTTAACTTCTGCGATCTTCAATCAATCTTTATAACGCTTATAAAGAATCCGTTTAAAATGAACTTTCACCTAAAACGAAACAATTTCCAAAGTACGCACTTTATTTCCAACAAACCATAACATTTTCGCTTGTTGTGAACCCTAAACCGTCAATGACATTGAGCGAGTTTACAATCTACTAGACAGTGAATTCACTATCTGCTAGTAAATTCGCCCAGAGTAATATAATAATATTCTCTAGTTACTAGCAGATTGTTAGCAATCTACCGTTAAAAGTTGAAAACTGCCTTGGATGCAAAGTGAAAAATCAGCTATGTAAGAACTATTCTTCAGTCATGGGACACTTGGTTCAAGTGGTACAAATAATTATATGTGCATAATTTTTTATTCAAAATTAAAAAAAGGACAAAACTGTTAAAAAAATTTTTGGTAAGTAGTTTTATTTGTGGTGCAATGTTACGAGATAAAAACAAAACAAACGTAGTAACAAATTAAAAATAAACTTAAATTAAAAATCATTTTCAAGGTAAATAGTTATAAGTGCCTTTCCTATTTCTATATTCTTAGTGTTAATGTAGTGATGACTTTAGTTTTCAATATTATTTCAATATAACTGAATTAATACGAGATGCCATGGAATCAACTGGCGATTTAGGGGTTGATAGATCGAAATTAGTATAGGTTTTAAACAAAATAAAATAACTGACTTTATTAAAAACTAATTTCTGTTTTGTTCAAGTCTTCATTTAAAGCGAACTTCCAACCTCCCTTGAATTTCGCTTTAAGCGAAACGGACTGTATATTAATATATGTATTTTCAAACCTTCATCTAATTCTAAATACATAGAACCTTAGCCCCTTTTCATAAATTTTAACCCCATCTTTGTCTTAAATTTACATAGACCAACCCAAAATTCGATTTCTTACTGTCATAATAAATCAAATCAAATAAAAAGAGAGAAAAAAAAAAACTCCATTGCGACGTTAAAAATATTCTTAGAAATCTAAAAGAAAAACAAGTTTTTAACACTCGGTAACAACAAAATTTAAACTTAACAAAAGGAATTAGAGTTGAGCATGGCAGAAATATACGAGAAGAGGCAAAGGCAAAGAGTGAGAATATTTAAAAATATTTAAGTTTTAATTTAATACTTAAATTGTTGTTAATTTGGATGCTGGAAAAATTTAAACAAAATGAAATCAAAACATGAAATTACAACAATAGAAATTGCCAAATGATGATAGAAAAGAGAGCGGAATTCTTATATGTATGTACAAGTATTTCTCATGAGTAGTTTTGCTTATAATTTAGAATGATTAACATTAAGAAAAATGTTGGTTAAATTGGAGTTTTGTTGCTATTGTTAGCCTTATCATTATTAGCCTCATAAAACCGGTTAAAATAACCAAAGAAATACATTCAATTTATATAACGAGATACAAAACAACCAACCAACGAATGTCTAATAATAAAATATAATAACAGCAACAACAACATATGAGAAAATATAGAACTGCTAAATGACAAACTGAATGACTGACTGATTGAATGGAATGAGTAACTCTTAGTGAGTAAGTGAGTGACTGAGTGTAAGTGGGTACGAAGAATGGAATGATTAAATAACACAGAGACTTTTAACCTGTAGACCGGCTGGGGACTTCCCTCTGGGGTCTGTGGCGCCATTGTCAGAAATAATTTGAACAACAACTTTTTATTCTAATAAACAAAAACAAGGAGGGAGAATATACATGCTTCCCGGGACTGTGAAAACTTTATTGAAAAAATTAAATTAGAAACACAACTTTTACAATTTTAATCAATTTGTTGAGAAAATGGGCAACCCTGGCCTGGCCTAAACTACAAGAAGAAAATGTTTAAAAACCACTGGTCTAATTGACAAAGTGAGTCTTTGCTTGTATTTTAATTTAACTGCCATGCGACCGACGTTCATCGATGATATTGATGACTCGAAGGCGTCGTCGTCAGCGCCGTCGCCTTAAACCACATGATTCGCATTAAATATTCTACTATAGTATAATATTTTAGTTGTTCAATATGAGAAATGGCAACAATAGAAACAACAGCACAACAAACAACGTCACCATTAACGCTACAACAACTTGAGTACTTAGTAATGTGTAGCTTTGCTTCGTCGTTCGCTTGTATTGTTGCGATACAAGTTTGTTGTTCTATTAGCTTTTTTATTACAATACTTTTGCTATTCTTAGTTTTCTTTCTGCAGCAGTTAAGTATTAAATCGAACAAGTTGACAATATCCACAGCCGTTAGAGTGGTGACTACAAGCCACCCAACCTTCCGCTCTGCCTGCCTCTGAACGCCCAACCTCATTAATCAAGGTTTTTTTTTTTCTACATTTTGCTTGTATATTTTTGCAACAGCTACGCAACAGCAGACAGAAACAGCAACTCAAGGCAGCAAACTTAAAGACAAAATACACATTATCACACCAATCCAAAGCAGATAAATACTCAAGAAGACAACGAGATATGTATCGCACATACATATGAACTTATTCACTTGGCTTTTGCTTACTTTACTTAGTTAACGAAAAGTACAATAAAAACAACATTGGCAACAACAGCAACAGCAGCAGCAACAATAATAAAAAAGTATTACTCATGCTAATTTCGAGTGGGTTTCCATTCAAACGAATGATGGATGGAACAGAGGAAGGAAGCAGAGAAATAACGTTAAGAAACGTTAAGATACATACATATGTATATGTAGTATATGTGTATGTGTATCGTATTTTGTCGACATCAAGTCTGTGGAGGGTGGTGGGGAAAGGAGTGGGGCATAATAGTGGCGGCATAGCTTACGGTTTGACAGCATAATGAACTACTTAATGCGAAACCTAGTGACGGAAACAAGTTGTGAGCGAACGCGAATGAATATGAATCTATGAGTATGTTGTGTACACTAGAGATGTAGCGAATATTCGCATTCGGAAAACTTCATGCGAATATGAACGACAGAAAAAGTAAAGTTAGTAAAACATATTAAGTAAATGAAACAGAAAAACAAAATAAAATCTTATCCATTTTATTAGGAGCCCGGACCCAAAGGGTACCCAACCCTATTGCAGAGACTTCGTTGTCTGTCCGTCCTCGGGTCATATCTCATGAACCGTAATAGCTAGAGAGTTGAAATTTTCACAGAATGTGTAGTTCTATACGGGCAACAGCAACAAATACTGAAACTAAAATACATATAATCAAAAATTTAAGGTGTCCCCATACAAGAAACATATTGGTTTGTATGGGAGCTATACGATCCAGTAACTCCAAGATTTTGAAATTTGTTTGGTTAGTGGAAGTAGCTTAGAAACTTATAGTATCGAATTTCCGGTTTGATCGCACCACTAGGAAGGGTACCTCCCATACAAACCCAACATTTAAATTCAGGTTCTTATTATTTTTATTCTATCAAACTGAAATTTAGATACTATAATTTTTTGATATAGGCGCTATACATCTGTTAGAATCAGCGAAATCGCCCAAATAGGAGGGGTACATCCCATAAAAACCCACCATTAAAATTTAGGTTCTTATTAGAAAAACTTTTTTGTGTTTTGGACTATTGAACTGAAATTTAGACATTACAACTTTATGATATAGGCGCGGTACAATTGTTGGAATCAGTCAAATCGGACCACTAGGGGGAGTACCTCCCATACAAATCCCAATCTGGTACGGAACGCTCCGCGCACGAGTCTGACTCGCACTTGGCCCATTTTAGAAAATCTTTCGTAATTTAAGCAAGTCTTGCAATTACATACGAGTATATTGTATCTTTCATCAGCGTTCAATTCAAGATTTGGTATTAAAATTAATCAACTTCTACAGATTTACAAACTAAATATACGCATTCGCATTCGTGAATGTTCAAAAATTGACATTTGTTACATCACTAGTGTGCACTATACACGCACACACACACATAGACACACACACACACTATGCATTGTAGATACACACTAAGAACTAAAGATACCACAAAGATGCAGATATAACAAAGTATGTTTTAGTTTATAAAATAACAACAAACAATATAAGTATGTATAGCAAGCGAACACTCATTATTCTGCTTCCCCTTCTACCTACTACTTCATATCTTCTACTCTAGTTTATTGCAAACAAAAATTACAGAAATATTAAAACATTTGTGGCAAGGCTGCCGCTGCCTTACTGTATTTTATCTTCACTATTTATCTTTGTATCTCCCATACACTTGTGGCAACATCGACTCCTATCAATATGAGTAACTTTTACAGACAGAAAGTCAGTCATTCATTGCCTGGGTTTCAATTTAGGTGCGATATCTTTACACGTTCGAAATTCCAAATTTGACTTAAATAAGAGACAAGCAAACAACATGCAGGCGGGCAAGGAGAAGCAAGGCATCAAGCTCAAATCTTAAAACAAAATAGACAAATTTTGAAAGCAGCGGCCAACACCAGCAGCCAGCAACAATTTCAATAAGAAGAGATTGACAGAAATACAAAAAAAAAAAAAATAAAGAATTATATAAAAGACTCATTAATCCATTAAATGAATTGCGAATAATATAAGTAAATAATAAGAAAAAAAAAAACAAAAAAGATAAAACAACCATAAAAGGCAAACAAAGCAACAGACAACCAACAATCAACAGCAAGACCAAACGACTTTTGCCACAAATGAGACACAAGAGATCAGGCAGCAGCTTCAAGTGCCATAACACAATAACGCAACGCAACGCAATGTAAAGTAAAGTAAAGTAACGCAATTTAAGTTAAGTAGTTGCGTTGAAATATTTAAATATTATTGCTGTTGTTGTTGTTGTTGATGTTGTTGTCATCGTAGTCGTCGTCGTCTTTGAGTCTCAAGTCAAGCACAAAGACACTAAGATACAAAAGTATCTTATTAGATTTCAAATCGACACAGCAAAGTAAGACAGACAAGTATTCATCAGTGAATAAGCGTAACATCACTTTGCCACCTTTAAAGAAATTAATACCCCGCACACTCACTCATCAGACAGGTGAAAGTTCTTTTGTTCTCTCTGTCTTGCTTTCTTTCTTTCTTTCTTACTTTATTGTTGCCTCTTAAAAAACATGACTAAGCCAATTGATATTTACAACAAAACAAGTAAAAACATAAGTCGTGAGCAAAGAGACAATGAACAAACGTTGGATTTTAAGTTTATAGGCCAGAAGGAAATGATAATTAATAAAACCACAAAAACAATGAAAATGAAAAAAAAAAACAGCAAACTAACAATAACAATAATAAAGAGGAAGCAAATACATACACATATGTGTCCAATAAGAAAGATAAGCACAAACAGTAAAGCTTTGCATTGACAGACTTGTGACAAGAGTATGTAATTTTTTGTTGCACATGGCGCAAGATATATCTTTGTCATCATTATCATCTTTGACATCTTGTGATCTACTAAAAGCAGCAAAGATTTTCATTAGATCATTGGTCATTAAACTGTGGCTATGGCTATTACCAACGTCCCAGTTTTAAGTTTAAGTTTTCATATCATCATTCCAAGTAGACTGGTTTCCTACAAAATAAAAAGATACCGGCAACAATTTTTGTTTTCAATAAACATTTTGGTTGAGAGACAATGAGGATTGCCATGACTAAACCATGATATTATTCATACAAAATCAAATTTTAAGAAAGTAGGACTACTACATATGTAGGTGCGGATAATATGTTGCTGAAAAGGGGATGCGCAAAAAGAACAGTTGTTGAATAAAGTTTAAGAATGGCTGCTCCTACATTAAACACAAACTAAACTAAAGACGTCACAAATAATTCCCCATTGAGTAAGAAAACACGAGAGTGAGAGCCCGTGAATAAGAAGTACAATAAAAAGAACACAAAGTGTCAAGAGACTTTATGAAAACAACAAAAACAAGGATGATGATGTTGAACGAATAGAAGAACTTAAATATTCTACTATATAGTAGATACTAGCAATTTTTGGAGGCAACAATCCTAAAAAGAGACCCCCACAAAGTGTGCAACAACCAAACATGCCACGTACTTTGTGTTTTTCTTTTTCTTTCATAGTGGCCTCGCTTTACTACATGTAAAGTTCCAGTTCCACTATTACACAATTCAATGCAGCACTGCAGCATCAGCAAACGCTACAAAGTTTAACGGTAATTTCTTACAACAAAAATAAACAGCAACAATAAGAACAGCAAAAACTAACCATCAGCGCAAAGCAAACAAGCAACAAGAAGCAGAAGTGGAATGAGTTACTCTGCCACAAGGCATCAGGCACCAGCCACCAACCAAAGCAAGTGAACGACGACGCACGAGTTTGGTTCAAGTTGACTTAAGTTTTTCCTGAAAAAATTTTCTATATTTTTCTATTTGGAGTTGGAAGTTTGTCTGTCTGCTTGTCAGCAGCCATCAGAGAGTCACTTCTCTAGGTTTTGTTCTTGGTTCTTTAGTTCTTTTTGGTTCTGTCAAATGCTATTTTTATAAACGACGCCACATATACATACACGTATCTATCTATATATCTGGGCAACAACAAACGAGAAAAAGATAACACTCTTTACATATTAGAGTTTGTGTAGAATTTGTTATAGATACAATAATAATAGTTTTGTTATTGTATTTGTTGTTGCTTTTGTAGTTAAATAATGCATAAACTTAGTTAGCACTAAAACTCGACACTATTAACATTATGATTATCAGAAATCATCATCATCATAATCAACATCCACATCGTCATCACCATGATTAGATTATAAAGAACAATAACAAAAATATACAAAAGAATAAACATTGTTGCAATGTACGAGTATCTATCTATCTATCTTAGTATACAAAGTATCTTTCTTTCTTTTTTTTTTTTAATATGTATTTGGGTGTGTGAATGTTTATGCTGCTTGTGCTTTTTTTTATTTTAAATCTTTTTTTTTTTACATGATTTCATACAAACATATACTTTGTATCTAGTAGATACATTTACCTTATAATCATCTTCACCATCATCATTATCACAAAGCATGCCGTTTGTTAGATCGGCTTTTTTCTTTTATTGTAGCTTTTCGTAGCAAGAAGACAAAGTTTAACACGTTTAAGATAAAGTGTGTTAATGTGTGTATCTATGTATTGTAACTAAGACATGTTATTGAAATATATACTCTGTGTTTTTTTTTTTTTCAGTGTACTTTGAACTCAAATCCATGACAGACAGCACAATGGAATAGAACAGAATGCAATAACAACAACAATAACAAAAGGCAATTCCAGTTGGTGTAACGCATTCAAGCGTCACGGTTAATGTTGGCTAATTATATGCCACAACACAGAATCAACAACAACAACAACAACAGCAACAGCAACAAACAAAAGAAAATATTCTAGATACAAAGTAACTAGAATCCCGCTAAGTCTATATCTCTTGTTGTTGCTATTTTACTAGAAAGAAAAGAAAAATAAAACAAATGAAGCTTGAGAATTTTGTGTGAAAAAAAGATAGCAATCGAGTTAGTTTCATCAAAGAACAGGAGAGATAAACACTACATAAATAGTAAAGATTTGTCTTTGAAGCCCACAAATCCTGTGGCTGACCAGGGATTGACGACTGAGAACTAGCAATTTTATATCTGACGCCATTGGTAGATAGCAACTTACTAACAAGAGTAGGAAAATGTCATGACTTTGAAATTGTAGGTAGATCAATCACAGTCTATCCTCATGGTAATATCCTCATGGTTCTTAAACTAGCAAATGTGACTGTCTTTGAAATTTAGAACAACAGTGTACCAAATTTCAATCAAGTTGATCGATTTTTCTATTGCAATCATAAGCTTTCGTCGTTATAGACACGGGACACACTTTCACTAATTAAAATGCATTTTCCACGGTCGTACACTGTGGCAGATTTTGAAGAGAACTGACGTCATGTCATGCCTGCCACTTGTTTACACGTAGTAACTTCTAAGAACTGAAATGAAACAAATAGGTCTAGGCATCCCGTCAGCTCTAAGTCTTCGTTTCAGTTTTTACTGTTTCCACGAAGGGAAAACCTCCAGACCGTGTAAAAACCTCCTTACAGCGTTGCCTCTAATTACTAATTATTTCTTAATATGTTAATCAAATCTCTTATTTTCAAATCATCATAATGATAGACAACTTACCTTATAAACTTGACCATAAGTTCCATTTCCGACTACTTCGATGAGTTCAAAGATGCCTGCAGGATCCTGAAAACAAAAATTTTAAGTCCAATTAAGTTTTTCTATTTAGAAAGTTGATTGTACGAAAGAAATTTATAAATATTATTAAAAATGTTGGTATTGAGGGGGAAACGCCCAAAAATCTTTAGTTTACTTATAAACACAGACATCATCTCATCACGCACTCACTTTAAGAAGATTTATATGTAAACACAAAATATAAAGGAGTTAAACAAATAAAAGAAAAGAGGAAAACAGAAGGAGCTTATCCATATTCAAATCTTACAAAAATCAAATAACAACAGAATCAGGAAAACTTCATCTAAAATCTCTTTTCACTTTAGAGAAGCAAACGACGAATGAATGAATGAATAAATAAACGAGTTCATTGACATAATGAAGAGAAACAGGAAGAAAAAAATTGAAAAAAATAAAACAAATTCCAAAAGTAGAATTTCTATTTTTGGGTTGTAATTTACAAAAACAATAAATGCCAATACGAAAACAAATAAAAAAAAAAACTTCAACAGGTAACTGACTTTTTGCCGACTAAAAATGAAGTAAGAAACTAACAGCGGGCGAATCATCATCTATCCATCCATCGGTTGAATGTGGGTGATGGTGATAGTATGGGACGATAACAAAACAAATGATGGTGATAATTACAACAAACAAACTACAAATAAATGCAGTACACTAACACATACACAGATACATTTCATGTGCATGCAGTAATGTGTGAAAGTATGTGAATTGTGTGTTTGTGTATCTGTGTATCTGTGTAAATAAGCAGGATATAATCACCCGTCGTCGTAGTAGCCTAAAAAACTATTTTCCAGTTAAAAGAACAAAAGCTACAAACGACGGCAACGACAACGGCAACGACAACGACGATGCTGATGAAGGAGAAGTAAAAAATCGAATTCAAACAAAACCAAAAAATAAAAATGTAGAAAATAGAAAAAAGAATATTAAAAAGGCGCCAGGGTTGTCATAAAGCAAAAGGCCTATGGAGATGGATTTGATGATGATGATGACGACGACGACGACAACAAACGGTCCGTCCCGCCAGTCCAAGTCAATAATATTGGAGCTTGTTCTAGTTGTAATTGTCTACTAGGAAGGGAGTAAAAGTAGATTGTGTTTATACTCCTCGTATGCAGAGCAAGCAATGTTGGAGCGCATGACAAAGCGAACGAACAATGTTTGTTGAAGAGAAAGAGGGGAATTGAAGAATCTATAGTAGATATAGGTATTTATGTGATAGAGTGTATGTGTGTTTGTGTGTAAATGGGTGTGTGGGTCTGTCAGACAGGAATTAGAGAAATTACAACAGAAAAAATGAAACAAGAAAAGAACAAACGACAAAATGAGAATCCATAAAAAAAGAAATGAAAAGAATCCAAAATGAAAAAACCGCTTTAAGTAGATTTATGACTTTTATGTGCTTTAAATATGCCCGCCTTCCTGTCTGCCCCTCCTTTCACCTACTTTCTTTATACATATTTTGTATCTACAACAACACCACATTGACTGACAATCAACCAAACCAACGAATAAAGTATGTCAAACACATGCAGTAATAAGAGTTACCCACTAACTAACACATGCCATGTTGAAGTTGATGATAACAACAACAGAAACAAGGAAAAGTGGAGGAATCACAGACCCTAGAAAGAACACTTTTGTAATGTGGGTGGGTATATTCACCTGTTTACGATTATGAAGAGTATGAGTATAAATCAAACTTATTTCTCTCCATTCCTGAATACCTCACTCTTCTTCAACATTTTGATCTTTTCCATTATAGTCAAATACTTTAAAATTATACATAACATGGAACTGACGTGCTTTGGAAACCACATAAAGTGTATAGAAATGGCAAATAATCAGTGTGATTAGGAGAATCAGGTAAGTTTAGTCTGCTGATATGCTTTATGATGATAGTCTCTGAGTTATGAAAAGCATTCGAGTTGAAATTTGGTATGGCCATGTGCTTTCATTATCCAATATGTTAAGACCAGACCTCTTCAAATTACCTGAATAGAAAGTCCGCATACAATAAACACTTAGTAATCATGCTCTATAATGTATGTGTTTTCATGTGTCATAACACTTTTAAAGACTATTTCATTTAGCCCATCCCAAGGCAAAATTTAGGGTGAATGGTGTATCTAAGTTTCGGTGGACCGTAGTTCTTCTTTAATTTTTCTTTTTTATTTATACATTTTTCATTAACATGGGCGAGTTGTACTCATTCATTCTACCACATTGGATTACAATCCATCAAACCAATCAACCAAACCAAATGCAATTAGAACCCAATTTATGGGTTGATTACTTCATTGGCATGCCAACGCACACACACTTAGTCATTTACTCAATTATACAACAACAATAACAAAAGAAATAAGTAAATGAATGAATGAATGAATGACGAATAAAACATTTTTAACTGGTTTTCTACCTAAAACATAAGATAATTAGGGTAAAGCGATGGAAAGGAAAGAAAAAATTGAAAAATGGAAATTAATTAAAACGGTTTTGATTTTAAACTTTCATTACAGAATAACTAGATATGTATGTATGTGGGCAATGATGATAATAATGCCGCTGTTGTCAATGTTGTAGAATACAACTATTGTAGATATGTGTGCATTTAAAAATAAATTAAGGCAAAAGGGAAACCCCCTTTTTCAAAATTTAATTTCTCACTCTAATTATTAAACCATAACTTGACAAATTTTAGTCTTTAATTGAATATATTATAGATTTCGGTTACCAAATATAATCAACATTTCACTTATTTCTTCCTTTCTTCAACAAATTGATTTTTTCGTGAGAAATATGGATCGGTAATCATTCAATTCCTGTCCCAAATTATCGGTTATCATGTTCTCCCAACGATCCCACGCATTGACTATAAAGACTAGAATACGGTCGTTCTCAAAGACACATTAGTTCTAATTCCAACTCAACTAGAGTAGATAATATGTTTTTTCTATAAAGGATTATAGATTATCTTCAATCAGAATTGAAAGTTGTGTTGCATGATAAAGTTCATCAAAGGAATATAGTTTTACAATTCTATGCGCTTTGGAACTTTTGTAAGTAGAAGAATTCCATAATAACTTGTATTCAATAGTGAAATGTCAAAATTATGTGATTATCGAACAAACAACATGACTGACTGACTGCTTGACTGACATATATTGGCAAAGTTCCGAATAGGCACCTATTTGATGACCTTATGAACTTTCATCAATATAAGAACTGCAACACAAAGGGAAAAGAGTAAAAATTTCTCAATAAATTTTAAGAAATCTATAAAAGTGCACTTTCGGAGAAAGAACAACAAAAAAGGGTGAGGGGAAAAAGGAGAGAAATAGAGAAACAATGATAGAGAGAAATAAACAGAGTGAAAGGAATTGACATTATTTGAGATTTGTTTTTCATTTCCTCGAGTACTTTTTCACATGGTAGACAGGACTTTCTGTTGTTGTTGTTGTTGTTGTTGTTGTTGGTGTTGTGTTGTCTGTTTCTCTGTACCTCTGCATTTTCCTCTGTTTTTTTCTTTTATCTAATAATAACAATAACAAACTTATGTTGTTAACTGTGACGATACATACAAGTACTTACACACATTTTCATTTCCATTTCCATTTATGTTTGGATTTATTTTTACTTCTTCTTTTCTTGTTGTTTAAATGAATTATACAACAACAACAATTGCAACCAAATGTGGGCGAACACGTTTTTATTTTCTTTATTTTTATCGTTCGACGAATGTTGTTCATTTTTCTATACTTCTTCGCTCGGCTGCAATGTTTTGATAAACCAGAAAACTTAAAAGACGCAAAAACAAATAAACGGAAAACTAGTAGTAGTAGTAGGGGTAGGGGCAGGGCAGCAGAAATAAGCATATGAGGAATACAAAGTGCAACAACAACAACAAATTGTGGCAATCACCATTTGGTTTTTTATTATATATTATTTTTTTTTATCTGTTTTATTTTTCATTATGGGCGATGACGATGGCGACGTCGATGATATTTGCTTTGATAAGCAGCAAATTGTATAAAATTAAATAAATAAAAACCAAGTAACAAAACAAAACAAAACAAAACAAATATGTTAAAATAAAGAAAGAAAGAAAACTGATTTCAAAATGCAATGCATTCATATGCATATGTTTGTCGATATGTATGTTTGAGCATGTGTATCTGTGTATGTTTAACGGTATCTTATTATGATAATGAATGAGAATTAATAGGAGTACCAAATTAACGGAACGGAAATAACAATGAATGGGTCGCTCACATGACATTTGGTGCCCTATGACAACAGACAGACGAACGATATGATGTCGTTGTCATTGTCAATTTCAACTGACTAATTAACAAACTTAAGCACAACACGCCCTCCTCCCACATACTTAATCACTCTTACCACTACTTCTTACATAAAGAAACATACAGATACACATACTTAGGATACATAGATAGAAACAACAATCTTTCCTTTCTCCACTCTCCATCCAATGTGTCGTCGAGTCGACTGACTCTGAGACTAGACAAGATACCAAAAATAACTCTTCAAACAGCTTTAAGGACTCTGACCTTTTTATGTTAACAGAAATAACAACAGCAACAACAACAAAGAAGAAAATAATGACGTGGTCCGTGGTGTCTGTCTGTCGCTGTATGTTTGTTGATGTTGTTGTTGTTGCTGCTGCTGAGGTTGCTGTTGCTCTCGAGAGCACGTTTCTTTTATGTCTAATGACCTTTAAACGAACGACGAAGCAGATGAAAAATAACAACAAAAACAACACATACATATACACACAGAGAGAAACACACCTACGCAACAGCAATACAACAACAATTATGACAAAGCCCAAATCAGAAAACCCAAGATGAACCGAAGAAGTTGAAGTAACAATCACAAAAAAGCTCAAAAACCTCAACGAAAACGAATAACAACAACAATAATAAATCATATGCACTCATCTTGCCTCCTTCTTTTCATTTCCTTTTTCTATTTCTTCTACTTTTCCATCTTCCTCATCATCATCATCGTCTTCTTCTTGACAATAATGTCTACTGCTTCAACTTTGACTTTGGCACAAGCAGGCAGTGAACAAACACAGGCAGGCGGCGGCAGGCTTCATTCGTTCACTCGTTTGCTCGTTCATTATCTTTTTCTTAAACTGCATGCATGCCATCACACACACACACATATATATATATATATATATATATATATATATTGTATATATAAATCAAGCATGAAAGTATGTATTTACAAGTAAAAATTGTTTCTTCTTCTTGAATTTGTTGTGTTGTGTTGTTTTGTGTTGGCTTCTTTTAATCAAGTAAACTAAACACAATTTTCATTCTTGTCTCGTTTTTGTCTCGTCGACTGCAACTTGACTAAGTTCAAACATTTGCTACTCTCCTTCTTCTTCTCCTCCTTCCCCCCACACAAACCTATTTCCCCCCTTAAAAGTCAATAAACGCATGAACGAACAAAACAACGAACGACGATCCAACCAAAGAACGAAAGAATCAACGTCGGTGACGAAGAGTGACAGTTAAAGTGAGTTGAGATGAGTTTTACTTGTTGTTGCTGTTGGGGCCATAGAACAGAGAAGAAGAAGAAGAACCGCATGTATGCATGCATGCATGAATGCTTTTGCTTCTACTCTGGCTGACTGTGGCTGCGGCTGTGTGGTGACACTTGGAGTACTTCAAATGAGCGACCCGAAAAAATAAACGAAGTGGGGAGAGCAAAGCAATGTACATGGGACAAGTGTTTGTGGATGGGTGGGTGGGTTGGTGGTTAGTTGATCGCTTTTGCACAAATAGCAAAACAAACCAGAGGCTGCTGTTTTGAAAAAGAGAGTGAGAGTGCGAAATATTCTTGCAAATGAGCGTGGTGAGCATGTGAGGGCAGGAAATATTAAAAACGAGAGCAGAGCCAACTCAAATCAAACTGAACCGAACCAAACCAAGTAAATGAGTAAAAAATGCATGTGGTGGTCATAAGAATGAGAGAGCGACGAGTAGCGACAGAGAGAAAGGGAGAATAATGTGAATGTGAAAAAAATATAAGAGGCGCATGACACAAGCAAAACATAAAATAAAAGATTTTCATTGACAAAAAAAAACATTGAAATAGAAAAAACTAATATGGAGAGAGAAGAATATACATATAATAAAAGAAGAGCACAATGACACCGGCCGGGCTGTGCCTTCTAGCCGGGCCGTAACGTGTCGTTGAACAAAATCGTTAAAAATTTATGTTTGAAGACGTGGTGGTGGGGATGGGTAATAATAAATAAGAACAGAAAGGAAAATTAACATTTTATTATTTCGTTGTGGTTTTTTATGCAAAAAAAAAAAAGAAAGGCAGTTAATTTGATGATGTTCAATGAAGACGAAAGAGAAGATGCTTAGGTGCAAAACAAAAGGTTACCATGGTAGATTGAACTCTACTACAAAATCCCCACCACACCTACAACTATAATGTCTCTCTTTCTCTGTGTAATTCTCCAAATCTATGAACTTTCATTTGAACTTAACAACATTTTTAAGATAATAAACTCTCTTCACCCAATAAGTAACATCATTATCATCATCATCTTCAGCAATAACTCATCCCATCATTACAATTGCCAATTGCATTTGTATTGCACTCACTCCCTTTTTTCTTCATTCCTTTCCTTTTGCTCACTCACTCAATTGTCGCTCGCTCGCTCAAGTGCTTTTTGAAAGTGAATTTTGCGCAATTGAAGTGAGGAATTAAACGAAAAGGCAACATGAACAAAAAAAAAAAAAAAATACAATAAATCAAAAAACATGAGTATAATCACGTCGAATAAAAAATATAATAAAATTAAATAAATATGCGGAAACACGACAACACAAAAATGTCATAATTTATAAAAATAAACAAATGAAAAATTAGCAAACAAAATAAAAAAAAAAAAAACATAATTGAAGTTTAAAAAGAAATAATAAACACTGAGACGAAAAAAACTCGTGTTGATAATGACCACACCTAGTCAACAATAAACAACAACAAAAAAAGAACAATAATAACAACAAGAATAACAAAAGCATGAAATGTGGTGAAACACAAAAACAACTACAACAGCACACAATACACAATACACAAAGCAAATAGCAACAAAAGCAAGCAACAAGAAGAATTCAGAATCAAAAGCAGAGTCAGAGTCCGCTCGCTCGACTGGAGCTGCCAGTCGTTGAAATCAATGAACAGTTGAAATATTTGGGAGGGGGACATGAAGTATAGATACATAGTTACTTTAATATTATTGAAAATAAAATATATAAATTCACAAAGTTAAAAAAAAAGAACTTTATCGTGTTCAGAGCACAGCTGCATATCACTAAAACCAGCAAAACCACCACACACAATATGCCACACCACCCGACCACCCCATCTCACTCATTTCTAAACAACACAACACACCTCACCTAACAACAACAACAATAAACATTGTTTAACTCATTTTCATAAAATATTATTGCCTAAAGTGTAAATAAGAAAACATGTTCTTTGGAATATTTACAAAAATTATCCAATTAGATTTTCTTTTTCCCAATTTATTTATTTGTTAGTTTTTCTTTTTCTTCTTCTCCATTTAATTTAATTGTATTGAATACAACCATTGATTGTAACATGTGTGTCTTCTTCTTACCTTTAATGCATTCAAATCAATATCATCCAATGAACAATTCACCGATGGAGCAAGTTGCTGCTGTTGTTGGTGCGCCATTTTGATTTGCTATTTCGCCTCTTTACTTTACTTTTCTTTCCTTTCTTTATTTTTTCTTTTTTCAACAATATATGTACGTATGTATGTGTATGTGTGTGTGTTATATATTCTTCTTTATCCGTCGTCACTACTTCTTTTTCTACTTCGTTTTTGACTTCTCTTCTTCGTTTCTGATTCTTCTTGCGCTGTTGTTGTTGTTGTTGCTTTGGTTTGTTACTTTTAGCGACTCCGCTTTGCGCACTTTTCTTTACACACAACAACACAACACACACCACACACACATATGCAAAGGCAAACTCACACAAAACACAATCAATCACAAAACAACTTAACGCTTTTTTTTTCACTTTATTTTTCTTTCCTTTTTATTTAAACAACTTTAATTTGTTTAATAAAATGATGAATATGAAAAAATCTCATGCTGCTGCTGGCAATAGAAACAGAAAAAGGGAATTGAGAGATGTATTGAGTAAAATAAAAAAAGACAAAACGAGAGAAATATTTGAAAAATAAGATTGTTTATACGAAAAAAAAAAATTAAATATTTGCACTATTTGCTTTGCACAAAACACGACGACGCACACATACGCAAAGCACCGCTGCAATGTGTCCGACCGACCGACAGGCCAATCGAGAACATCATGACAAGAGAGTAACCGACCATGAGAGTGAGAGAGGACTGTGCGAGAGTGCAAAGAGCGAACGAGTTAGTGCAAAGCAAAGCAAATTAAGAAGATATTTTCAAGCACTTTTTTTCTTCTCTGATAAACTTTTTTAATTATTTAATATTTTTAATTCATATTTATTTAATGTTTCGTCTAATTTCTTTTTTTTTATATTTAACAATCACAACGCGATTCTTGTTTCCTCTTGTGCTCTGTCCTCATATACATTTATGTACATACTACGGTTATGTACAAACAAGGTAGATAACTTAAATGCCGAGAAGAAGAAGAAACAACAGCAGAGGCAGAAGGCAAAAGAGAAAAAATCTTTTTCTCTTTCTCTTTTTCTGCCGTCGTCGTTGTTGGTTTTTCTTCATTCGTTTTGTTTCGTTTCGTTATTTTATTTTCTTCTTTTTTTTTTTTAATATTTTACCAGAATTTCTGCATTGATTTTTTATCCTTTTATTGCACGCATTTTTATTTATTTTGTTGTATTATTAATTTTTCGTTAAAAGATTTACACAAGCACACAACAGACTTGAAATAAATTGAAATATTTCTTCGGTTCAAGTTCCGGTTTGAGTAATTTTTTTCTCCTCTTCTTTACTACTTTAAATTCTATTCATTCTATCTCGTCACCCGCCGCCTTTACAACAATCAAGTTCGAAGGTTCGAAGATTGATGAATAATGATTGCACGATTGCAACAAAACTTTCGTATTGAAATTTGCCGACGGCAAACAAACGGGCGTGCGTGAATATGCTTTCTTCAATCGTCAAAATTCCGACTTGAAGACTTGATGTAATTAGTAGAAAAATTGAAAATGTAAAATAATTTTTCAACTTTCGTAAATTTGCCGACGGCCGAAAAAACAAGCGCGCATGGATGTGCTTTCGTTAAAATTCAAATTTCGAGGATAAGAATAAGAAAAATCTAATATTATTTAAAATTTCCATGCAAAACCTTTCCACTTTCGTAAATGCCGACGGCGAAAAAAAACGGCGCGCGTACGTCTGCCCTCGTCAAAAGTCGAATTTTGACTTGAAAGTAGCGAGTAAAAATAGCGAGTATGTCGAAAAGTAGCGAATGATCGGCTTTTAGATGATTCGGAATCGCGCGGGTGTTTTGAAATTGGAATTGAAACGTGGTTTTGAGCAAATTCGGAGTCGCGCGGGTATGGTGACTATGGATTTGAGAGAGGAATTGGAACAAGTTTTTAGATTATTCGGGTGTTGCACGGGTGAAAAGAATACGACTTGTGTTGGAATTGAAATTTTTTGTAGTTTTTAATTATGCAAGGGGTGCGCGAGGCAAAGTGCGAACGGGAAGAGCGTACTATTTTTCTATTTACAGCATACACGAGCGAGTAGTGAAAGAGTTGTGTGTACTTTAAATTTCGAAAATAAAAGCTTTTTGTAAAAATAAATTTCGCAGCAGCAACTAGCTGCTTGTCGCACTCGTTTCTTTTTGTACATATGCACATACACATACAACATTTGCATTTAAGCAATTTCCATATTTAATTAATAATTAATATATTTAAAAATTTTATTAATACATAATGAGTAATGGTGCACTGTGCAACAAGATTTAAGGAAGTGACAGGGAAGCACAAGACAGTTTTGAAAGAAAAAGAAGAAGGGGAATCAGAAAAATGTCGCTCAGTCCTCCTCCCACGCCCCGAGCTGCTTATGACCGTGATGACAGAGACAGTGTCAGAGATCCTATCAACAGCAACAACAATAACTTGGCTTCAATCTAAGCACGAACAAAAATAAGATATGGCAACTACTTGCTAACGGATCTTTTCTTTGTCCTTCTTACTTCACTATTTCATCATTCATCATGAATTTTCCAGCGTCCGTTACAATTTTGAATAAAATTAAAATTAGGAAATGTAATTACGCGTGATTATTATTATTTTAATTAATTATTCTTATTCAATTTTCCAGACAATAAGAAAAAAAAAGGAAGCAATACCCACGCATTTCGAAGCTCGAAAGCGCGAAGGAATGAAAGAAACGAAAAACTAATAGTGTTGGTCAATGTACCAATCATAACCATGTATAAATTGTACATGGAAATATATGAATGGCATGGCAGGATGATCATTCATGGAATACAAAAACTCATTGATACAAAATTCTTATTTTGAATTAATAACAATTTCAATTGCCAATCCAATTAAATTTTCCAGGAGTTAAAAATTAATAATAGTTACAAATAACAGAAGGACAATTGAATTGTTAATTAATAAAATACATGAAAATAATACGATCATATATTATTACAATTATATAATAATAACAATAATAATATTCTCGATTGAAAATTAACGAGTAAACCTTAGCGAGCAAGTCGAAAAGTAGCGAGTGATCGGCTTTTGTTCGATTCGGTGTTGCGCGGATGATTTGAAATTGGAGTTGAAACAGGCTCTTAGGCTTCGGTGTTGCGCCAGTGAAAAGAACACAATTTGAGCGTGGATTTGTAATTTTCTGCAGTTTCTTTTTCGAAAGGGGGAGAACGGGGCAAGGTATGAACACAAAGAGCGAAGTAATTAATGTTCTCAGCTCTCTTAGCCTATTTGTGTGCCCTGCACGTAGAAGAATTAGCAGAGTACACCTGAAAAAGTAGCGAGTAGTAGCATTTAGAATTTTTTATTTCAAGGGGGAACGAAGAGGAGAAGTTTACTCTACTGTCATCCATTATTTAAACAGTTCCATGGAAAATCAAATAAAATTTTCCTGTTAATAGTTGAAATTTACTTTATTTTACACCAAATTCATTTTTGATAAACTAGATGAGGATCAATATGAGAATTGCGTTAGCCCTGAATTCGGTATTTATTTTGCATCGGCCCTGTATATTTGTTTCCCTATTTTATCTGTTTCTCTCTTGTTGTATCTGTCTATTGAGAAACATTCATTTTCCTAATCGTTTTTTCGACAAATTTTCGAGTTGTAAGAGAAGGTTCGATCGAAAAAAAATGTTTGAGAAAAAATAATTCAATAATTTCACTAGTTTTGCTTCTTTAAGGCATTTTTAATTTTTTGTTAATATCCTGGTTTGATTACAAGCTGGCAGTTGTGCTTG
Organism: Amiota minor; assembly: GCA_037043295.1. Classification (NCBI taxonomy): domain Eukaryota; kingdom Metazoa; phylum Arthropoda; class Insecta; order Diptera; family Drosophilidae; genus Amiota; species Amiota minor. The sequence continues at coordinate 5,371,189 of JBAMAW010002187.1, read as the reverse complement.
CGAGAACAGATGTTTTGTCAATTGATTCACAAGCAGCGAGTCGAAACAGTCGAAACGTTCCGATAAGTTGAATCAAACCACATTATTGCCAACTAAATGTATTTTTCGAGGGTATTCCATAAAATTGATTATCTCCTAGAATTTCGAAGTTTTCACTATAAAAATCCAATAAATTTATTATTAGTCCACTCGATTATTTGGAGTGAAAATGAAGGTTTGTAAGTGCTATCCATGCACTTGCCCACATAATTGATAACAAACTCAAATTGCCACAAGTGATTTTGTTCAATTTATGCATGTATTTTATAGACTTCGACTGTGATTGAATTTTTGTAGAAAGCGTGAAATTAATTTTTAATAATCCCTCTGAAAACCCAAAAAGGAAACGACTGCAAAAGTAGCGAGTACCCTTGAAAAAACCAGGGTCTCTTCTATACCAGGGCTGTGAACTGAATCCACCAAATGTGCAGCACATCCGGTGAGACATTTTTATTCCGCCTAGCGGAGTGGTGAGTTACTCGTTTGTTACGAAATACACAAACTTTTGAGCTTTCGTCCGTTTGAGCTTTGGTCCGTTTGAGCTTGTTGTTCAACTGCAGCAGCGACTTTTTTCTAGTCTTCTTTCGAATATTCCGTTTGCGTTTCTTCTGTGGGCCTTTCTGCAATGAAGAGGGTGTAATCGGTCTACTGAGAGGGCCCAATGCGGATATTTTATTTCAGGGCGCCCGGGTGTCCACTATTCAAAAAGTTTCTTGGAAAATTAAATCATTTTTGCAGTTATTAAATATCTTTTACACAATAAGAGATGATTTCAACATGAAAATTAGATTGGCCCTAAATTTACCGTTTTATTTAGCATCGACCTTGAATAATTGTTTCATTTTTTTAGTCATTTCACTCGCTACGTCTGACTTGCTCGTTACTTTTACCGTTATTTATTTAAGTCGAAAATCGAATTTTTGAAAGTCTTCTCCTTGAGAGGATGAAAAAAAAAAATACAATTTAGAGACAGAGAGATAGAAACTTATTCTGCATTAAATTATTTTCTATTAGTAACCGTAACGGTAAATTCTGGCATGAGATGAAGAGATGCAAAAGATATGAATACTTTGAAAGTGAGGGGTGTTTCTAAAGTTCTTCAAATTAGTTGATTGTTGATTTGTCTCATGTCAATGAAGAAAACAAATTTTTTTAAAATGTACAATCGAAATGCATTAATTGAAAAATTAAATTAAATTATCTATGAAGATACAAATTTTACATATTGACAAAAGGATATTCTATATTATGTAAAATGTACAATCGAAATGTATTAATTGATAAATTAAAATAAATTATCTATGAAGATACAAATTTTACATATTGACAAAAGGATATTCTATATTATTTATTTATTGTCACTTTGTTAATAATTAATATTATACTCGCTACTTTTCCGTTTGAATTCCAGTTACCCGCGAGACTCCGAACCAAATAAAACCCAATCACTCGCTACTTTTCGACTTGCTCGTTACTTTTCTACTCGCTACTTTTAAAGCATGGTTCGCTCTTTAATAAATTGTACTCTTTTAGTTTTTCTCTTCAAGTCGAAATTCGACTTTTGGCGAAAGCACATCTATGTCCGTTTTTTCGGTAAATTTCAATACGAAAATTTTTTTAAATTTACGAAAGTTGAAAAATTATTTTGCAGAAAATTTATTTAAATAATATTAATAAATCGACGTGCATGCTAACAAAGTGACAATTGGGCCACCACCGACACACACAGTAAATTCTTTCAATTGAACGCAGAAATTAAGATTGATTTGGATTAGAAGAAATCCTAATCTGTGTGCATAACTTAATTGAAAATAATAGTAATTAAAATAAATTTTAAATATTTATAAATTCGACTTTTGACAAAAGCACATCCACACCCGTTTTTTCGGCAAATTTCAATACGAAAGAAAGAAAAACAAATATTGTGTAAAATCAGCAAATCAAGTTAAAGTTGCTTGTGTGCAGTTGTTCAAAAAGAGAGAAGAGCGAGCTATTGCAGAAAAAAGCCGGTTGCAATTTTATGTTGATAGTTTTGATGGTGTTTTATTAAACTTTGATTTGAGTGTTAATGCAAATCAAAATAAAAAATGTGCATTGAAAACAGGAATATAAATTGTTAAATTTGTTATTAAAGAAATATTGTACTTGACGTTATTAAAAAAGAATTCATTCAGCTTGAATTACGCAGCAGCAGCGGCGTCATCACTCACCACCACCACCGCAAGTCGCCTCAAATGGCAAATTGAAAACAGGTACAAACTTTTAATTTTTGTTGCTTACTGGGTAAAATACACACACACACACACATACACACACTCATGCAGAAACATATGTATGCCTGCCTATAACTTGTTGACATTTTGATCTATTTTCTTGCCACTCTTTCCTCCTCTTCGTTTTCTTCTTGACCTATACAACAATTTACAGCTGACAATAATTTTTAGCTTGCTGTGAAGCAAAAGTGAAAATCCAATAAGAAAAGTAACAATAAAAGGAAGGAAGTATGAATAAAGCGGAAGCGGATGAAGCAAATTGCTAAAGAAGAAGAATCCTTGCTATAATGAGAAGTTATTAAAATAAAATGAAGACTAAAGCGGGTGGTAGACATACAATATCTTATTGCCCAGTGCTTCGTTGGGTACTCATATAATAAAGTTGACTATTTTATACTTATGTGGACCATCAAATTAATTTAAATATTTTTTCTTGTTAGGGGAGTCAGTCCTTCGAAATAACGAAATCGCCCTTAATATTTCCATACAATAAATTTGCTCAATAATATTGTATTTCCGCTTTCGAAAAGAAGTCATGGAGAAGTGGATGATCATGGCTACGTCGGATTTCTTAACTTTTACTCTCTCTCACCCACATTGTTTCGGTTTTTCTGTACGCATTTCATTCGTTTTGCTTCACTCTCCCTTTTGAACGTGATAATTGTGTGTAAATAGAGAGAGTGAGCGAGAGAGAGGAGGTGGCTGTTATTAAGGTTTCATTGTTGCTATTTTTTTTTCTTTATCACTGGCTTCCTCTTTTTATTAATGACATTTTTCTTTACGATATCACCACTCTCCCACTCACCTTTTGTCCCTCTCCTACTTTATTTCTCTGTTTATTTTACATAGAGAATTTAAATAAGAATGACAAATGCTTAGCACAGCTGGGCTACTACTTCACACCTTCTTTCTTATCGCTATCTTATTGTTAATCATTCTTTATTTTTTTTCTCTCAACCCTCTCTCTCTCTCCCTCTCTCCATATGCATCTATCTGTTTCTTTTGGCACATGGTACTTGAATGCACTTGATGCTTTAAGGCAAAACCCATTGATTATTCTACAATATATTGTAGTAGGTTACTGCTAACAGCATGAGTACGAGTATCTTTGTGTTTATGTTTTCCAATTACGAACGCACATATCACATAATAAAAAAACACTTGTTAACACACACACACACACACACATACAAACACAACAACACTGAGATGCACATGAGTATAAGAAAAAAAAAACATTCATAAAGCGGCATCGGCATAACTCGCGCCATTCAACGTTAAGAAGAAGTACAAAAATCTCAACCAAAACGTGACTTTGTCCAAAAAACCAAATCAACAAATAAACAAATTTTTTCTTAGGCACTTGAAAGATGCCAATTGGTTTGGATTTGAGGCCATTAAATTCATCCATTGAGGCAGACTACTGACTACTCACTCGTTCATTCATAAGATAAATAATAATAATAAATAAAATATACTATACATAAGTGGAGAGAAGAAAAAAGGTCATGGACTGAAGTAGTAGCAGCAGTGGCAGCATTTACCATTTACCATTCAATATTCAGCGCATTCAACATTTAAGTAACACAGCAAATAAACAAAGCGCGCTAAGTTTAATGAGCTTGCAACGCTAAATACAATACAAGTTTGCAGTAGTAGTAGTAGTAGTAGTAGTAGTAGTAGTAGTAGTAGTAGTAAAGATTTCGAGCTTCGTTAGTTAGTTAGTTACTACATACTCGTATAACATCTTTTCCTTCTTCATCATTATGATCTTCTTCTCTCCTTTGTGTTATGCACAATCTTCTGATTGAAATGAACCACTGCCGATTGCAAGCAATCTACCATTTTTGTTTGTCTTTTTGGCTACACTTCCATCTACTCGTACTCACCCATTGATTGTTGTTATTGGTGTTGATGCCACGGTCAAGTGCTTTGTTTGTGCCACTTGCCACACTAAGTTATATCTTTTTCTTTTTCTGTACGCGTGCGTAATTTTCATTAAATGGATTTCTCTTGCTCTCTCTCTCCTTGTGTACCCTTTTTGTTTTTTGTATCTTTCACTTGCATAGAGTTCAGTAAAAAGTGTTACAAGCCATTTACCTTATTGTTGTCTCTTGCTGCTGCGTCGCGACGTGTGAAATATACGCAGCGCAATAAAAATGAAAATAATAAATAAAAAAAATCTTAAATACTTACAAACATGACTTACATGTGTCTGCCTCTCATGTCTCTTTCAGTCTCTTAGTCTGTCTGTCTGTTTGTCAGTCTGAGTATCTTTTCATCTACAACACTACATTCAGTCATGACTTTGTTTGCTTCGTGTATGTTGCACTTTTGCTTGCCTCAGCATACATAAACCATTCCAAATGCTTGGAAATTGCATTTATTGTATTGTATCTTTGTATATACATATGTACATACATACTTGTATATCTGAATCTCATATGCACTCGTAGTAAGCATCTGAGAGTTGGGGGGTGAAACTGTGGCTGAGGCTGATGCTGATGCTGATGCAGGCTAACTCAGTGCAAAAGAGTAGCAGAATTTCAAGTTATCAATGCCAATTGGTTTGTCTTTTATTTTTTAAGTATGAAAGTTTTGCCGCGACACAGATGCGTTTTCACTTTACTTTACTTTTATTGTTGTTGTTGTTGTTGTTATAATTGTTTCTATTGTTGTTGTCAACAATCGGAAAAAGTGTTTATTTTATTATTGCAGAACCAAAATAGAAAGAAAATAATGCTCAATGAGTTTAATTAAATTTTTTAAATATCACAGAAATTCGTAATTTCCTTTTTTATAAAAGAAAAAAAATAAACAAAAAATGTAATGCAGTTTTTACTATAAAAATGTCTTGCTGCTATTAATTCTAACACTTTCAGATATCATGGAAAATAAATAATGAAAATTTTACTAAAAAAATGGAAATATTTATATTGAATATTTTTTTTAAGCTAATTAAAAAAATTGTAGAAAATTCAGTTTTATGGATAACAAAACAACTTAAATGGAGTTTTATAGTGTACATATCTTGCTAATAAATTGTCATACAGCAGAAGTCTATTGAAAATAAATATTTAAAATTTTATTAAATAAATGGAAATTTTTATATTAAATATTCAATATATGTAATATTTTTTTTTTTTTTTAGCTAATTAAAAAAATTATAGAAATATCAGTTTCAAGGATATCAGCACAACTTAAATGCAATTTTATAAAGTAAGTTTCTTGCTACCAAATTGTCATACAGCCGAAAATTCTGGGACTTGTAGAAGTTATTAAAAATAAATATTCAATATTTTACTAAAGGAATGATAATTTTTATTCTTATATTGAATTTGTTTTTTCTTTTTCGGCTAAATAAAAAATTGAAGAAAATTCAGTTTTAAGAATAACAACACAACTTAAATGCAGTTTTATAGTAAATTTCTAGCAACCAAATTGTCATACTGCAGAAAATTCTGGCACTTGTACCAGTTATTGAAAATAAATGTTGAAAATTTTACTAAAGGAATGTTAAGTTTTATTATTATATTGATTTTTTGTTTCTTTTTCGGCTAAATAAAAAATTATAGAAAATTCAGATTTAAGGATAACAACAAAATTTAAATGCAGTTTTATAGTGTAAATTTCTTGCTACCAAATTGTCATACAGCCGAAAATTCTGGGACTTGTAGAAGTTATTAAAAATAAATATTCAATATTTTACTAAATGAATGATAATTTTTATTCTTATATTGAATTTGTTTTTTCTTTTTCGGCTAAATAAAAAATTGAAGAAAATTCAGTTTTATGGATAACAGCAGAACTTAAATGCAGTTTTATAGTGTAAATTTCTTGCTACCAAATTGTCATACAGCCGAAAATTCTGGCACTTGTACAAGTTATTGAAAATTAATTAAATTAAATTATTATAAACTAATAATACTTACTTTTTGTAAACTTTTCTGGTATAAAGAAGCAACGAAATGCTTTTTTTTCTCAATATTTGTCCAAGCACTACTATTATTTTGACCGTGCAAATTAATTGAACTTTTGAGAAAAAATTTTTTTTTAATGTCATATGACATAAAGTTGTTGTTATTTCCTTATGATTTTCTCATTAACACATCATACTTTAAAAAAAAAATATTTTTGGTACATTAAAACACCAATTCATTCATTTTATTTCTATCAAATTCATTTTCCAACTAGCGCTACTATTATTTTGACCGTAGCTGTAAATGTTGAAAATTGTACTAAAGAAATGGAAACTTTTATACTTACATGTATTGAATATTTTTTTTTTTCTAATTAAAAAAATTATGGAAAATTCAGTTTTAAGGATAACAACACAACTTAAATGCAGTTTTATAGTGTAAATTTCTAGCAACCAAATTGTCATACAGCAGAAAATTTTGTCACATCTAGAAGTTATTGAAAACAAAATTTGAAAAGAAATGGAAATTTTTATTCTTCTATTGAATATTTTTTTTTTCTTTTTTAGTTAATTAAAAAATTATAGAAAATTCTTTTTTAAGGATAACAACAAAATTGAAATACAGTTTTACAGTGGAAAGTGCAAAATTTTACACAGTATAAAATTCTGCGACTTCTTGAAGTTTTTGAATATTTTAGTAAATAAATCATAATTTTTCATTCTTATTGAAATATTTTAGTTTATGTTTAATGAATATACTCGTACTTATATTTAAACCACTCATCAGTCACAGAATCAACTTACACTTATTAATTATTATCTTCACTTCTTAGTTTCATTTACCGTATCCTTTTTCTTTTCTGAATGAATGCCACAAATTACTTGAATCAGCTTCTGTGTGTGACACTTTCTGTTTAAAAAAAAAAAAAAAAAATATCTTTTCCGCAATAAGATACATAGAGACTGAGAGAGATAGAGCACAAAGCACAAAAACTGGTTTACCTGTGTGTATTATTTCTACATAATAAGAAATTAAAAGAAGTCAACACAAAATAAAATACAATAAAAAAAAAAATAAATAAATAATTTTGCATTTTTCTCACAGAAAAATAAAGTGGCAAATAATAATAATGAAAAAAAAAAAAAAAGAAAATATACTTCATAAAATATTTGCTACAAAAAAAGATAACTTAAAGATACAATATTTTCAAAACCTATAGATACAATATATTGTTGTTGTTGCTTCTACTTGAGTGTATCGAGTTACTTTGCTTGCGCTCATTTGCATTATTATTTCTTATAGATTTTTTTTATTTATGTTGCTGTTGCTGTTGCCTTTGCTATTGTTGTTGGTGTTGTTGTTGTTGTTGCATATATGAATGCGGCTTTTGTTGCTGTTGTTGTAAATCAAATTGGCCTTAATTGGCAGTTTTTTTTTTCTTCATTTTCAATTTCCATTTTTTTTTCTTTTGATTTTTCTTGTTGTTAGTCTCTTTTTTTGGACGTTTATCGATGAATAATTTTATTAAAGAAAAAAGTTGTCAGTAGACTTGGCCAACAATTTATTTTAAGCCAAAATTATTGTAATGTTGTTATTGTTGTTGTTGTTGTTGTTTCCTGAATTTTTTTTTTCTTTTTTTATTTTATATTTTTTTTTGTATTTAATTTTTATTTCATTTTAATTAAATGTAAAGTGACGCAGATTCAGTTCAACTTTTGTCTTTTGGTGGTTTTAGTTTAAGTTTTGTTTTTTTTTTTTGTTTTTGTTTTTGTGTGTTTGTATCTTTTTTTGTTGCTGCTGCTGCTGCTGTTGTTGATTTTGTATCTTTTTTCTGATTGAAAAAATATGCAAATTGTGGGAAAATAATGTTAAGTCATTGTGTGTGGTTTTTATTCTTCATGATTTTAGCTCATATTGTTGTTGTTGTTGTTGTCGATACTTTTATTGTTGTGGTAATAAATAAAATTAAATGAGAAAAATAAAAAAAAAATGTGTAATTTTTTCTTAAAATGAAAATTCAATTGGATAAATCGAATAAAAAATTCATTTAAAATTAATTTATAGATACAAAAATAGCAACAACAACAACAACAATGGCAACAAATAGATTTTTCCACTTGTTGTTGTAAATTAGTTTGTTCCTTTTAAATTTATTACATCTACATACTTATATATTTTTGGCTTGGGAAACTTGCGCAATATTGAGTAACATCAACAACAACAACAACAACAACAACGACAAGGAAAATGCATAAGAACAATGAGACCAAGACCAACTGCAGCAGCAAAAGCAAAAACAACAAAAATAACACAAGAAATACGAGTATAAGATGAAGAAGGGACAAATAAACATGCAGAATATAATAATATAATATAAATAATAATAAGAGTAACATACCAAATACCATTCTACACATTCATACCACACATAAAGACAACAAGATACACATATTTGTTTACCTTTAAATGCCCTTCTTTACCTTTAAATGGACATACTTAGTTCTTCATGTTCTTCATTCATATTCAAATTATCGTAACTGTGCCGTCGCTTACCAATTTTGTTTGTTATAACACGAGTATCTTGTGCTACCTTTAACTGAACATCAGCATCGTTCCTTCCCTCAACCTCCTTCATACTTAGTATTAAGGTCCTATGATTTTTAGTACCCAGCAAATAAATGAATGCACTGCAAGTGTCTCTTGTGTTGTTGTTGTTGTTGTTATTATTGTAAAAATACGAATATATTCAGAGCATGTCAATGAGTTCTTTTTGCCTAGTTTTTTTTTGTTATTGTGCAAGTATCTAATACTACATACATATTTGCTTTTGCTGTCCCTGTATCAAAAGAACACATTAGACTTTCAGTTTGTCTAACCATTTTCCATCTATTCACCTGTTCATTTGCTCACTTTTTTTTTTTGTCACTGTAGTATCTCCTCCTCCACTCCTCTACTCCTCAAAGCCAATGTTGTCCAATGTTTGTCTCATGCAAATATTGCATTTCATTATAAATCATGCCGAGTCAAGACTTGAAAAGCAGAGGGGTGAGAGATGAGAGGTGAGTAAATAGTGCGATATACAGACCCACATACTGAAGAGTGACACACCGTCACACCATCATCATCATCATCATCATCATCGTCATCATCATTTCCCGGCAGTTGCTTTTTTTTTGCTGGTTGTTGTTATTATGATTTCCTCCAACGCTTGCCTGCCTGCTTATCTGCCTGGTTGCGTTGGTTCGCCTGTTAATTACATTACGTCTACGTAGTGGAAAAAAAATGTATCTTAAAGTTGTTCAAGCGGCATGCATTAAGTTTACCGTTAACAAGGTTATTTTATGCCACAAAATAATTTACTTTTTCGCTCTCTTAGTACAACATTTGTGTGTCAAGTGTCGGTGTCGGTGTTGTTGTTGTTGTTGTTGTTATTGCTGGCTTTGTTGGCTTTTAAACCTTCTTAATTCAGACACCTTGCAATGTAGATACACGTATTTAATGTTAGTTATCTAAGTGCTTTGTGTCTACTGTCTACTGAGCTACGAATCAATCGACTGCTGCCATTGCTGCTGTTGTTGCTAAGTAATAGATACACATATTTGTTGTATATATTGTATCTAAATACAATATCTAAAGGCTGCCTATAGTCAATAAGTCAACGGCTCATTGGCAACACTTTGACAGTAGGTGAACTTACAGCAGCCCACACTGTTGTGAGTGGTTAACTTAACTAAATAACTGAATGAACTGTAAGACAAACAAAATTACATTAGCTGTATCTTTTATTGTACAATATATTATTTTTTTTTTTATTATTTGTGTTGTTGAATGTTAAAAGATACTTTCTGTTATTCTACTTGCGTGTCGGTAGTTTAAGGTGTTACTGATTAAGTTACCGTCAGTGTGGTAGGTTGCTTGTTTGTTCTGCAGATACAAAATTAGATAGATTTGTTTGCATTTTGGCATCGGAAGTGTAAATGAGGTCACACTAAGTATATACAGTATCTAGATACTTAGTTTTGCAACATTCACATTTATATCTGTGGCAACAAGTCAAAGCAGCTTAAGTCGAAAATAGAGTTTGAATGTTTTTGTTTTGTTGTTTTCTCATCGCTTCAAAACACAACATTTTACTTTATAACCTGAGTTACTTCAGACTGTAATACACATGTCAAAATATCTTAAATGAAGATAGGTTTTTTTATTAACATTGATTTCATTGAAGCTACTTTGACTTGTTTCCACAGATATATTTTAAGTATTATGATCTCTTTTTGCTTTGTGATTTATTGACTCGTAATTAACTAAGGTGATGAATGATTAAAGTGCATTTGATTGCGAATACTCTAAAAGTATCTTATCAAAATAGAAAACGCAATAAGAATCACTCAAGGCGCGTTAATTTATTGATTAACAATTCAAAATGCGCGCTGACAACCATTTGGCCTCTGGCAAATACATGACTCGATGCGATACGATACGATAGATACATAGATATATAGATGGATAGATGTATGGATGAATGAATAGATGGATGCAAATTTATCCACCACAAAGTAACTTAAGTTGAAGCTTTCTCTAGTCTGGTCTGGTCTGGCCTGGTCTGGTCTGGTCTCGTCTTCTCTGATCTGTCTGTCTACGCTTTTGAATCTTGTGGCAGCCACAATAATGGTGATGATGATGATGATGATCTGTTGATGTTGATGTTGATGCTGATGATGATGATGTTGACGATTTGTTTATGCGGAAGATGCGAAATTGCTGCCGTCGCTGCCGCCTTAGTTGCTGCAATTTAAATGGCTGCTGTCGCTCATTGTAAGATACAAACCAAAAGATACAAGTACATGCAACTTCTTCTTCGTCGTCAATACTCAAAGTGAAATGCATGTTGTTGTCGTCGAAGATGCAACGCAAATAAATAAATAAATAGAAAGACAAGAAGACAGACAAATAAACTGTAAGATGTTTTACTATGAGTATAGCAAGAAACGCTTTTAAAAGGTATCTCACGGATGCGTTTTGTGGTTTGATTTTGTGGTTTTCTTGCTGTTTGTTGACTTTTTGCTAATTTTTATAAATGCCAATTGAAAGAAATCAAATGAATGTGTCAATTTATGAATGTGAATTTACATACTAAAATATCTTTCTCTTCTTCTTCTTCTTCTTACTGTAATATCAACACATGCAGAGACATTTATTGTATGCCAACTATGAATATTTAACTATATACAATATTAAGACATTAAGAAGAAAAGTGCATGAGGTGAGGTGAGGTGAGGTTAGAAGAAGCGAGGCAACAGCCAGAGTAAGCAGAGTGGAAGCTGCGCTTTAATTAAACCATAATCCTGTCTATGAATGTATCTATTAATACTCGTATCATACTCACATACTCATACATATCCATGTGATAATAGCTTTAACTGGCGTGACTTTCACTTTAGTTTGAAGATGCCTCATTATTACTTTGGTTTTACTATATTTTTTTTTTGTTTTTTCTTCATATAGTAAATTTGTATCTTTTTCTGCTTATTAGACGGAGTCGACCGTCATCATTGCACTGTCAGTGGCAGCGTGCCTTACTCTGCGAATGAGTCTCTGATGTCTGACAAAATGTCTTTTTATCTATGACTGCCACATGCCGCAAAGACTGAGTTGAGTGCATAAATAAGGACCATCATCATCATCATCATCATCATCATACTCGTATTGTAGTAAAGTATCTTGATGGAACTGCCTGTCTGTAACTTGTTGTTGTTGTAATTTATTTGTTTATTGTTTAAACTGCAACAACAAAAATTACACCCACTATTGCTACCACATGAAGTCTAAAGGTTGAAGATACATTTTCGCGCATACTTTACTTGCTTGCCATGTACTTGTACTTGCACTTGTTACTAGCGAACTTTCCAATTTATCTTTTTCCATTGTTAGTTTCATTCATTTCATTTCATTTCTTCTGCTTCTGCTTCTGCTTCAGCTGCAGTTTCGTCTTCATTATCATCATCAGCAGCAATTGCTGTTTTTTTCACTTTAGGCCAGGAAACTAGCAATTTTTTCATTCAATATTCAAGTACAACAAGATTGAAAGATATTGTACTTACATACAATACATACATAGATACAAATGTATCTCGATTGCAATATGTTTTTAATTTTAAGTTTTCCAGCACATGATGACGATGACGATGACGATGATGTGTGCCAAATACATGAATAAATACAAAGTTGTCATTCATGTTGTGGATGTTGGTGTGATGTTTTGATGGATGTTTGTAAAAACTTTAACTTAAACTAAAACTAAAACTGATTTTAGGGTTCACTCTGACTAAATAATTCATGGGAAAATCAATTTCATTTCATTTCACATTCGAGATGCATACATCGTGATGTGTTTCTTTGAAACTTTTGCATAGAAACTTTTTTTCTTTTCAATATTAATTTGGGTTGATTGCTTGTACAAAAAGTTGTTAGAACTGTTGTAGATACATTTCTAATGCAAGAGTATCTTGAAGTTGTTTAACTTTAAGGTGAGTGGCCAGCTAAGCTTTGGTCTCAACATCAACATTCACATCAACTATAAACGTTTATATAACGATCGATCGTTATTCAGATACATTAAAATTGACACTTAAAATCAATGCATCTCTTTCATGTAAAGCAAATCCAAAAACTCTCTAAGTAAGCACGCTTGTCAAATGCAATTGCAGTCACACATACACACACACACACACACACACACACATTCACAGATATGTATGTGCATTTGCTGACACATAGATACTTACTTAGTTAAACTCAGTCAACTTTTATGCGGCAATAAGACTTAAAGCGGCATATAGATACACACACACACACACACAGATACTCAGATACATATATATGTATGTATATTGTACATAGTAGATTCAGAGTTATTTCCAGGAAATAACGTTTCCTCTCAACACAAACGTTGACTGCGAAATCTTCGTCAGATACTTCTGCAATTCAATTGCTTTAGACGCCGTCGTCGTCGCCGTCATCCATCGTTCCTTGCCATATAGTTGACTCACAACAACAACAACAACAACAACAACAACAACAACAACAACAATGAGTGAAGTTGCAAGAGAAAACTGGTATTCTTGCCACAGTCAGTTGCATCGAGATACATTTCATTTGGTTCTTTTTTGCGCTTTTCGTTGTGTGATTTTTGCTTTTATTTTAGAATCTGCTAACTTTTCTCACATGATTAAGCCAGATTACGACAGAAAAAGGACAGAAAGACAGTCAGACAGCCCGACTATCAAGTCAGAGAATCATTTCTTATTGTTTTTATTGTTGTTCGTTCAATTCTTTTGTAGGCCTCTCTTCTCTCTTCTCTCTTCTCATCTCTTCTTGCTTTAGATACTTTTAGAGTCAACTTTAGTTGAGTTCGAGTTCAGTTCAATTCAATTCGCTTCGATTCGTTTGAGTTCTTGACTTGTCTTGACTATTTTTAGTCAAAGTTTGGACTTTGACTTCAAAACACACACACAAATCGAACAAATAAAATGAAAAATTGAACAAAAAAAAAAAGGAGATACAATTGTTGCCAGCAGATACATTTCGATATGATACAAGTTTGTTCTCCTTCATCTTCACAGTTATTTGAGCAAAAAAAAGTATCTTTCTTGCTGCTGATGATGGTGATAATGAAGCATGTTAAACTATATGGCAGTAGATACTAAAATATTTTGTATTCTGGTTAAAAAAACAGATACAAGATACCATAAGCAACAAGCCATCTGAGTTTTTGGTATTTTTTTAATTTATTTATTTATTATTTTTTTCTTTTTTCAAGACAAAATGACACTTGGCCAACCAACAAGCAACATTAATACAAAACTAACAAACTATAATACTGAAAAAGTATCTACACCAAGCACAAAGTTTTTCTCATATGCATAAAGAAGAAACACAAAAATTACGCCCACGCAATATCTTGATAAATAAAAACAAAAAGAAATAAAAAGAATAAGAAAAAAACACCAAAAAAAAAATAAAAAAAAATAGAAGGTAAAAATGCAACTGAAAATGGGTTTTTCGTATGTGTCATTTTATTTTGTTTTATATGCATTTTTACTGTGTCAAGTTAACTTTAAAAAGATACTTTTGCTTTTTTTTTTTATTTTCTTAGTTGTTTTTGTTAATGCATCAAAGTAAATCTTGGGCTTCTGAGTTTTGTATACTTTCAAGTCTACTAAAGTCATTTTATTGTTGACGACTCATTTCGCAAACAAATCTAAAAACCAACAACAAAACAAAGATACTTTTCAATGCACGACAACAAAAGTCTAAAAACAGAAAAAAAAAAACTGCATATGTTGCAACTTCTGCTGCTGCTTCTACATATATTTTTTATCTTCTTTTGGTAGTTTTATGTCATTTTCATGTCTCGTAACAAATCAGAATTATATCATTTCATTTCGTGAGTAACTTCTAAGTTCAATTTCAGTATCTACACACTACACTACTTTAAACAAAAGAATCAATTGTATGTTTTTAATTTAAAATTTTAATTTCATTTCATTGCTAAGTTGCATGTTGCTCAATTAGTGCCAACATCACCAAACATACACACACACACAGACACACAATATAGTAGACACACAAAATGACTTATGATTGTTAGAGAAGAAGAAAGAGCAGCAACCTCATTTAGATATTTATATGTGTGTATCAATGTATCTAAATACTTGACAAAGACTGGCATTTGTTTCTGGTCTTATTGTTGATGTTGTTGCTGCTGCTGCTGCTGCTGCTGTCCAATATTCTTTCTTGAGTCTGAAATATGCTAATTGCATAATAAGTCAATTGAGCACAGCAGCTAAGCAACCAACCAAGCTAAGTGCACTCATTCACTTCTTTCAATATTATCATAAATTACTATATGGTAGAGATACATAGATACAAACATAGAAGGCACTTGTTATATGATTTCCGCTATTCTCAATGAATTAATGAATGAGTGAATGCTGCTGATTGAAGTGTTTTGTTTTCTAATTTAAATCAAAATAAACTTTTCCGCAATCTTAAGTAGTTTCAGTCTTTAATTTCTGGTAAAGAATATGAAAAACCTGCATTACGCATACGCAACATAGGCAAACTGTTAGCCAGGGACTTCTGACATGTGTTCTACAATATCTACTTTAAACATTATTTTAATATCCATTTGAGTAAATCCTCCTCCGCTCATAAGTGTGGTGAGTCATTACAGCCCACACCTAAGTTTTTTTTTTTTTTTTTTGAATCAGTGTAGCAAATTTTAGCAAAGATGCTCTCTAAAGTTCTTCATATTTAAGCTGCAATTGCAAGTAATAAATTCGATTGAGTGGCATCTAGTTTTGTGTTTTGTTTATTTTAAGGTTAAGCGCTAATAATAAAATGCTCGCAAACATATGAGATATTCACATTTAAATAAACGCCCACAACAAAATTACCAAAAAAAAAAAAAAAGAAAAGAAAATATGAATTTACTTATGTAAAAGAACCATTACAACTTTGTAATCATCACTTGGCATTTGTTCAAAGACAGTTCGTAACAATCGAATTGATTAAAAAGTTTGCTTTGCAGTGGCAATTTTACGTTGATTGATGTTTAGTTTGCTCATCACTGTTTCCCGTGATTAGATTTAGATTTTAGATTAGTTTAGGTAAAGATGCACTTAAGCCTAATAGAGACTCATTATGTTAACACAAAAAACTATCCAACTGATTGTCTTTAAACCTCCCAGAGGTCTTGATAAATGCATATGCAAAATTTACGCAAAATTTGAATTAAATAGAAAATTGTTATTTTTTATTGAATTATAAAATACATAGGATAGGATTCAAATGGCCTCCACGAGTTTGCTGGCTCATACGCACTGTTTTATGGAAATTTTCCATGACCATTTTACATAAATGTCGTTGAATTTCGTTGATGCAGTGTTGAATAGCCTATTTTAATGCACGGGTGGATGTGTTAACTTACATCGTTTAATTCAAAAAATCACATAAAAAGAAATCTAAAGGTGTTAAATCACACGATTTAGGGTGCCAATTCTGATCGCCGAAACGAGAGTGTACACGTCCTGGAAATGTCTCATGCAGTAATGGAATTGTTCCATGGGCCGTTTGGCAAGTGGCATCATCTTGTTGAAACGACATATTGGCCACATCAAATTCATCCAATTTCGGCACAAAGAACTGTGTTATCATGTCGCGATATCGATCATCAGTAACAGTCACTGCTTGAGCAGCAGCCTCATTTTCAGAAAAGTATGATCCAGTGATGCCTCCAGCCCAAAATGCATACAAAACAGTGACACGTTGTGGATGCATTTGTTTTTTTGACAATCACATCTGGGTTTTCCTAACCTCAAATACGACAATTTTGTCGAGATGAAAATGTGCTTCAACGCTTAGGATAATTTTTTGTTCGAAAAATCAGCATCCACTCAACTCATTCAACGAACTTTATTCGCTGTGCATGATCATTTGGCTTCAATTGTTGTATTAACTGAATTTTGTAAGCATGAAGAGAGAGAATACGTTGTAGAGAGCTTCTTGAAATTTGCAATCTTGTCCATCACGCCGAATTGACGTTCCTGGATTTCCAGCAACACTTTCACGCACTGCTCCGATATTGACATTGATATTGTCAGCTGTTAAAATTTTTTTTTAAGTGAAACTTCTTTAGCGAAGGGAAGTAAATCCAAAAATTATGAAAACGAAATGTGACGAAAATCAATCTCTGAAGCATCATTGCATTTTGATTTTTGTCACATTTCATTTTCTAATTTTTGGATTTACCTCCCTTCGCTAAAGACGATTCACTTCCATATTGTGCTTATAAAGGTGAGGCGCACTACTTATTTTATTTTTTAGGCTTGGCATTACTTACTGCACAAATGGTACCAAATTCAAATCTTGGGTTAATTCTGAGACACCCTTTCTACTTTCAGCAATTTAATGATCACAATTCCTTTAACGTTATCCAGTTAGAATAACATCTGATTCATGATTCATTCTACAAAAATCACAATAAGACATTACTAGTATTCTAGCGTAAGTACTTAAGAGAGAGAGGGAGAGAGTTTTCAGTTTTTATATCCTTTCTGCGACTTTAACTTTAGTAGTAGACTACTTTGGCCCATGTTTCAGTTTTTAATCGCTGAACCATTTTGGATCTTTATCCATTTCGATGGTGTGGTTCTTAATTAAGAGATAATATTGTTCCTTACTAAGCAATTACCTTTAATATCTCCATAGCCAAGAGGAACCT
Source organism: Amiota minor (assembly GCA_037043295.1). Taxonomy (NCBI): domain Eukaryota; kingdom Metazoa; phylum Arthropoda; class Insecta; order Diptera; family Drosophilidae; genus Amiota; species Amiota minor. The sequence continues at coordinate 5,353,673 of JBAMAW010002187.1, read as the reverse complement.
ATGAGAGATTTGCTATTGCAATACTGTGCCATTTCTTCTGATATTTTTCAATACAATTTCCCACTTTTATAACCGACAGTGATAACTGAAAACTTGCTTAAAGTCACAAATAAACCTTTTGCTGTAAGCACTTAAATTATTTAACATGCAAAAAAGAAAAAAGACTGTTAATTTTCACTTTTGTTGCTGGCAACGATAACAAAGCAACACAACAACATGCATGGAAAAAAAATGTATCTGTTTGTTTTTTTTTTCCTTCATTTCAAGTTCACGGTTAAGCATATAATTTTTATATTAGCAAAATTACAACAATTACAAAAGGCACCAACAGCAGAAACAATAACAAAAATAACAATATTTATGAGGCTAACCCTCTTTTATGACCACCAAAGTACTGTTATTACTCCGATCACTTGGAAGTACCCACGACCTGCATAATCCACCTTGGTTTGTCTTTTTTTGCGAGTGTGTGAGAGAGTGTATACATACATATCTGTGTGTGTATATATAGTAATTTAGTGTCCTTGTGCGATATTTTGTGGCCAACTGCAGTGAGATACTTTATCCTTGTTGCTGTTGTTGTTATTGCTGTTGTTGTTATGACTGAGTCTAGACATTTTACGCTAAAATCGTTGGGTTTTGTTGCCAACTTTGGTTAACAAAATACGAGTTCCTCGTTAGCTTTGGTTTGGGAATTCACTTCTCATAAATCAAGTGAGTGTTTTATGTTGCATGGTGTTGGTTATTATTAGAATGTCCTTAATGGAATAAAAGGATAAGACCAAAGTACGTACGATATGACGTCACGTCCCAAACAGGAGACTCGACTTGACTTCACTTGCCTGCCATGCAAATAGGCAAAGACCTTTAGGAGAAGAGAGAAATTCCCTTAAGAACGAAAGACACGACAGTTGACGCGCTGCTGGTGTTTTGTATTTTCAAAAAAACGGATCTAAATCTTAAAGTCGTTCCCTTGTGGCCCCTTGTACTACACGAACGTACATACATACAAATATCCATAAGGACTTTCATGCTGCCATTCACTTTTATTGTTTTCCACTTAGCGACAAAAGAAGTCTGTTTTCGAATGGAGGGTTTTCTTCTTCTCTTCTGATTTTGCTGTGTCTGTTCCTGGTTCCTTGTTTTCATCATCAGTTGTTGTTTTTTTTTTTTTTGGCAACTTTTCCTTATGCGATTTGCGTGTGTAGCCCCGGCAAGCCAAAAAGGAGGAAGACAGTGCGGCGAGTAAAGAGAACAGTAGACAGGAAAACAAGAGAATGGAAAAAAAAAATAGCAAATGATAAAAATTTTAATTTCATTTTGAGCTTTGCGCGGTCTCTGGTCTTGACTTTCGAATGTTGCCTGACCCCATTATTCCCCCCATTCTTCCGCCATCCTTTCATTTGCCCTTTATCCATGAGCAAAGTTCAATTGAGTTCAATTCAGTTGAGTTGAGTTTAGTTCAGGAAACGTCAGATTTTCGTTTGTTTGAGGATTTTTTTCTTTTTTCTTTTTTTTTTTGTTTTCTTCATTTTGCAAGTTGCGTGTTTCATTTGCGTTTCGTCTTTAGATGCATGCATGCATCTTTTTACAATATTCACATTAATGATGATGATGATGATGATGATGTTTGAGGTTTGATAAGACGGACGGAGGTAAGAGATTATTGCCCTGCGATATGTCATTGTTAATTTGAAATGCGGAAAATTCCTTTTACAACAATATACTCGTACAATATTTTTCTTAAATAACAAAAAACATGAGACAAAAGTCTCTCAAACTCAGATTAAAGTTCATTTGCCTTAACATTATTCGAGGCAATAGGCAGATACTTAGATATTTTTCTTAATGAACTTTAATTGTGGATTGTATTAAAAGTGAAATATCATAATTTTTTGTAAAATCATGAAAACGCACCCGGAACCACAGAAACTTGCATAAGAAACACGTCGTTACTCTAAACCACTAGAGTGTTTTTATTTGCTTAGATACTTTTGCTTTATCATTGCGACACACTTAGATTCTGCGTTTGTATCTGTGTACGAGTATATTAATCATAGCAGATACATTTGCGTGACAATTCGTTTTGATTAAAAATGCCGCAGGATATCAAAAGACTCATAGGCGACTTGTTGTTGTTCAACAACTTTTTGTCCATCATCATCATCATCATCATCATCATCATATTAACGCACTTTCTATATATACTTATTTATACTTTATACAAATGTAAATGCCAACATAGCCACATACATACATAGTAGATACAAATCTATCTATGCAATTATGCTTCATGAATTGGCAAGAAATCTAAAAATATAATAATACAAAAAATTAAAATTATATTGTAATAGTTTTTTTCTTTTCTTATTTGTAAAAAATAATAAATTATGTTGACTTTTTTTGCACATTTGTTTGCCCTCTTGTCTTTGCAAAAGTATCTATATACCCAGGTATCTATTTTTAATTATAATTTTTATTTATTATTTTTTTTTTCAAGCATGTGACTTCACTTCAAATCTGTTGGTCTTTAGATTTAATTGCATTTATTTTTCTTTTAAATATCTTAAATGAAAGAAAATTAAGGTCAATGTTTGACCCGCTTCGATGTTACTTTTTAATTGAGCATCTCATTTTGACTATTTATCTATCTATGTATCTCTTAGATACAATGCTGAGTTAGCAAGGCTCATTATTGTGTTTTAACTTGTTTTCAGCGCCGCCAAATCAAAAACGGAAACAAATTAATTTAGCTAAAAAAAAAAATTGAGATGAAGAAAAATTGAATTGAATCTCGAACATTTAATTGTATTAGACTTAGCCCTTTTTGCTTGACCCGCCGCAACTGCATCTAACTTGGCCTTAACCAAAGTAATCGAGTCTTTGCAGGAGACTCGTTAGGCAAGCAAGCGAACTGCAAGAAAATAAAAAATAAATAAAAATAAAAAATTTTGTAAAATGAAAAATGAAAAAGCAAAACAATAAACGAAGCGATTTTTTTAGTGTTTTGGTTTTTGTTTTTGTTTCTACAGAAAAACAATTGAAATTTGCAATTCTCGTCAACGAAACGAAAAGTCAAAAGTAGACAACAGCAACAACAACACTCAATAATAACGATAGCAATGGAAATGGAAATGAAGGAAAAAGAAAAAAAAATATGAAAAAGGTGAACCCAACAAAGGGGAAAAAGCCGACTTCATTTGTTTCGCTCGAGTTCATGTTGCGCGGTCATAAATTTTGCTGATTTTGTCTGTTGCCTTCCTTCTACTACTTGTACTGACTGAGTCTCAAAGCTTCAACCAGAGACTTCAACAGCCAAGCGGGGCTTACCATAGTTTAGTTGGTATCGTTGGGTACTTAGCTTGCTGGGTTGGTGATGGTTGATGGTTGATGGTGGATGGTAGATGGTGGGACTCAAGTCGAGGGAACGCACCATGCTGAGAAAATAATTCGATGCGATATCTCTCTCTGTTAACAGCAACAACAGAAACATCGCGTAACAATGAAAAATGTTTTAAGCTGAACTGAAAGACTCGAATTATCTACCATAAAGCTAAAAAGTCACCAGTCAGTTTAAAAGACTAAAGATGAAGTGAATGCTTAAATGAGCCACCTCCTGTTCCTTCCTCCACACATTCAATCTTGAGCCTCAATTTGAAGCGATTGTAAAGGAAAGAAACGAAAGAATGAATATCATTGCTAATTGATCAAAGCTAAAGGCTTCTAGGTCAGAGATTTTTAAACGGTGGACAAATGCATCTCAAACTTTGTAAATATGTACATTTCAATAATCATTAATGTTACCAATATTTGTGACATGAAGTTTGAACAAAATACACGATACAAAACCAAAACTCTTAGATCAATATGGATTCTCTATGCTGTGCCAATAAGAATATTTAACAGAAGTTTAAGTATGCATTTAGGAAGAGGTGTAATGTCCGGGTTTGGCATGGATGATACTTGTTATAAGCTTAAGAACCACTGTTCTAGATAATTTCCAAGGAAACAAGTCTTTAAAACTACCATAAAACTTAATGAAAACTTAACTTACCTTCATCTATACTACTATGGGTTGTGTACAATATTTAAAAAGTATGGCCCAAAATTGGATGCCTCCTTTGGTTATGAAGAAAAAGAAGAAGGTGATCTGTGTGCCTTCCCTCTTAATGTTGCTTTTAAATATTTATTTATCGTTTGCAATTGGAAAACTCTTTGTGACTGTCATAACCTTACAATCAACCAACGATAAGCAAACAAGAAAGCGACAATCTTTTGGTTAACTAAATGACTAACTGACTGAGTGACTCTCTTCATCTGGTTTAAAGACACAACAAACATGAGATACAACCACAACAAATATCAAATGAACAAACAATCATCGAGAAATCGAACTTTACATAACTTGGTGTCGCTTTGCAAAGTAAAAATTTTTATTTATGACACCATTTGAGCGAACAACAACAGAAACAACCATAACAATAACATGAAAATTTGACTATTCAAAGATACTGTGATACAAAGATACTTTCGCTGTTCGCTCGCAATAACGATGAACGTTATTTTTAAATACTGCACATCACCGCCCTGTCCTGACTGACTGCCTTTCTGCCTTCCTGCCATTTGCCCAACTCTCATGCTACAATACAATAATATAAAAAGTGTAATAAATAAAAATGCACAAAAAACTTACAAAAATATAGCAAAAAACTGTTTGCTTTGTTATTGCTACAAGTATCTAGATACATTTCTATGTTGATATTGATGATGATAATGATGATGATGTTGATGCCAGCCAGGTACGCGCCCACGCAAAATAAGCGAGCGAGTGAGTGAAGAAGAAAACGCTTAAGGCAAATGAGCCAACGTCGTTTGAAATACATTTAGTCAAATCATTGGTACCATTGGTACATTTCATGTATTCAACCAAGCAACGAACCATGCATCTATCTATCTATCTATCTATCATTTATCCACCTATCCATATATCCATTAATTCATCTATCTATCTCTCTAACTCGTTTGATTCGATTGCATTTTGCATTTACTTCAAAAAGTATGAAGCACTCACACACTGGGTTACAACAAGTGCTACAATGGACGACCACGACGATGATGATGATGATGATGATGATAATGATGATGATGATGATGATGATGGTGATAACGATGTGGGTGGCATATGGTCAGACTGAGTCTGATGGCTGATCGCATGTAGTCGTATCTCATGTATCTGCAATTGCTTTGTCGCGTTTGTGATCTTTTAGGCAACGCAACGCAATGCACACCAATGGATTTCTACATATAAAATTTGCATTTAATTGGGCGTCACTGGATGCCACCTTCTTGGCTTGTTCCTCATCCATCTCTCGCACATCATCATCATCATCATCAACATCCTCAGATAAGTCCAAGCAGCTTAAGGCTCATATACATATGTAGCTAGTTGCACACTGGTCCTACTCTGGTCTATGAATGCAGTTTGGATGCGGTCTGGTCTGTGGCAAATGTTGTTCGTTCTACATTTTGGGCGGTGAACATTGATGAGAGAGAGAGAAGGAGGAAGAACTGTGTGACTGTTGTTCATGGGCATAGTGTGGATCAATCAGCATCAGTGGACCACGATCACAATCTCATAGATGCAAAAATAACATTCAAGACGACAGACGGTCGACAGTCGTCATTGGTGACAGTGACTAGAATGATGATCATAATGATGATGATGCTAGTGATGTACATAGATGATCATGCTGCTGCTGATGATGATGATGATGATAATGATGACGGGACATCGCTTGTTTGTTGTTTTGTCATTTCTTTTTGAACTTTTGGTTGGTTGTTTGGTTGTTTATTTGTTTGTTTGGTTTGTTATTTTATTGTTGTGGTTTTTCGCGCAACATGAGACTGATGTTTGTTGTTGTAGTGTTTTTGTCGATTGAGAGAGCGATGAGTGAAAGTGAATTTTCATTTAGTTTTTCATGTAGTAATTTCTTCTTTACTGAACAAATGAACATGACTACATGCATATGTAGTAAGTATTGTATCTTTATATCTACAGCAGCGTTGTCTCGTTGTCATTGCTATCAATGTTGCCTGTTGTTAATGTTTTCGTTGTCGTCGTTGTCATACGCAGCGTCATCGTCATCCGTGACAACTGATAGCCCAATTGAGTGTTTTTCATTTGTCAGTTGAGTCAGTCAATGCAACCGACCAAGGTGGGCTCGTTAGTCGGTTTGGCTGGCCTCATTGTTAGATGATTTGAATTAATGTATCTATCTATCTATCTAATGTTGCTGACGACGATGCTTGTTGTTATGTTTCTAGCAGGAAAACTTTACTTTATTTCAATTTCAATTTCACTTTCAGTTTCTTTACTTTCCGTTTTCTTTGTATCATCTTTTTCTCTTGTATTGTGTATAATCAAGAAGTATCTATTAGTAGGTATATTTATAAATTTACTTATTGCACTTCCGTGCTTATTCAGGGCACGTGCTTTGCATACGTTCTTAATGAACTTCTCTTGCTGCTTCTGCGTTGCTTTCTTATGTAACTTTTTTTTTTAATTGGCCATTAAACTTAGCCATGCTGATGTTGCTGTTATTATCTTCATTGTTATTGCAACCGGAAGTTCGGTTTGTCCATTGCCAAATTTGTCTCGTTTCGTTGCGTTTTGCATATGATTTTTGTTTTTTTTTTTTTTTTTTGTTGTTACTGTTGCAAAATGCACGTCTGAACAAAAAGAAAAAAGATAGTTAAGTGTTGTTTTTATTATTGTACAATATTTATTTGCTCTTTTATTTAACACATTGTCTGTCTAATGGTGGCTGGCAATGATAGTCCAAGATTGGCCAAGAAGAATAGAAATATGTATTTGTTTCCTCTGAAATGGTCTCACACAACACGATTTTCCAATTAGCCACTTGAGAGTTTTTCTTTCCTCAACATCACTTTGTGTTTTCTTGTGATTGATAAACTTTGAAGAGTTGAAAAGATTTATTTTTTTTTTTTGTTTTGTATCTTTTGTTATATTTTGTTTTGTTTAACGTTTAGTAGCCAAGTTGTGTTGTTGTTGCTGTTGTGGCTGTTGTTGATGCTGCTACCAGAAATCAAAGAGATATAACACAAAAACCAACCAAACAAACAGAAACAGAAACACACAAAAAATGTTTCCCAATTAAATGCAAATCACTTTGCTTAAAGATTCATTTATGCAGTCGTCTAACAATCAGCAACTTTGACGGTGGCAACAGTCATCGACCATCGACCAACCATCCAACCACTAAACAACAACTAACACTAGCAGCAGCAACAACAACAACAACATTTTTAGCGCCACAAAAAGTGTTGCAGATTGTTACAGAAAAGAATTGGGTTTTAGGTAACCAACCATGCGAATATCGAACTTTGACTTTACTTCACTTTTAAGTGATTTTCCTTTGCATGTTTTTCACTTTTCTATATGTACATAACAGGGATATTTGAATACATTTCATCATGCTAAGTTAATGTTTTTACCACATTGATTTGAAGATTAATCACTTCAATATTGAACAGAAACGAAGGATATGTTCACAAAGTTCTCTCAAAACACCTTTGGAGTAACTGAGTTGAGTTTGGTATTAGATTCCTCAACTGGTGCTAAAATGACTACCAAAGCCTATGTGATGAAGAAAAGAATAGCAGAGTCTTTGATATGCCACAGTGACGGTGTAATAACTACCAAAAATCGACCGAATTGTCATATCTCCTAAGGAAGATTAGGATTCTTAATGAATACAGACAACTTTTTTGGATCATTTGTAGTTTAAAGAAGTGATAATAGATTCAACTAAAGCAAATATGGGCGAATTGTTACAAACATAAAATCGTGTAAAATTTAAAAAACTATTATTTATTTATTTATTGTACAATAGAAAACTTAATTCTAAAATACAATATTAAAGCTGAAGCAACAAAGGCCTTGAGCTAAAATTTAAAAAATATATAATTATCAATAACTGAAAATACTTATCCTTTAAAATGTAATTCAATCGAATTCATAGATCTCTTAAATAACCACGATAATATAAACTAATCTCTTTTATGTTGCTGCATATGTCCTCAGCATTTGCCGATATTGTGAGCCATGTTGTTTTTTAAGTTTGTTTTGGATAGACTTTATGTCACGTGTTTTTGAATTTTGGTAACTTGCTGCAATGCAAAAAAAAAAAAAAAAAGGACCAAAGAAATTGTATTAATCATATAGTAGACACCATATAATCTTTAAAATTAGAACATTGCCATTTTCCTCAATTTCTGTAATTGTGAACTTCAAATGATAGTTCAACTTTTTGGACTTTTTCGAATCGGAAATAATATTATTTTATAATTGAAATTGACATTTCTATTGTGATTTTTATTACAAAAAACAAAATAAATTTATTGTAACAGTCTTACTACTATTTGAACTCTCTCTGATTAAGTGATTAAATTTGACCTTTGTTCCAATCATTTTGAATCTCAAAAAAAAGAAAAAAAAAATAATAAAAAACTCTCAAGTAATGCAATTTACAGTAAAAATCTTTATTGATATTAAAAATTTGTCCTTCAATGTTAAAGTATTTTTTTAATGATTTATTTTATTATATTTATTTTATCTGCAGCACTTGATTGTCGGTGGCTCGGTCTCATGCACGAGGTGAGTTTGTTTACCTTCTTAGTCCCTCCACAACACCCCAACTCTTCTATTAAGCAATGTTAGCAAAGACCACTTTTGTTGGTTGCTCCAAAAAAATTCAACTAAAAGAAAAGAAAACAAATTAATTATGTTGTAATTTAGTCAAGACAAATAAAACAAAAAACTAATTTTTTTACGATAAGAAACTACGACATCAAGTACAAGAAGATTAAAAAAAAAAAAGTTATTACAATTCTTGGCACTAATTACAGAAACAGAAAAAAATGTAAATTTAAAATTAAACATAAAAAAATAAACTAAAAATTAAGTAAAAAATAAAATTAAAGAAAGTAAACTGGGTCAAGATGAGTAATAACCTCAAGACAAGAACTTGCACGCGAAACATCAAAATTCCCTCCATCAACAAATAAAACAAAATACATACGAGTGTAGTAAATTAAAGAACAACTAAGAAATGAAATGAAATCTCTCAAGATTTTTATCTATCTGGCAGTGCAAAGAGTCACTCCACACTCCATGAGCCTGGGCCGCATGCTGTCAGCCGCTTTTCATTTGATTTTTATGCATTGCTTTGTGTTGTTGTCATCATTCACCATCATTTTTCCACGCTAGAACAATGCCTCATTAAATTCAGTGTATCTTAATATCTGAGTATCTATTTGCATATGCCCCTCTTTGTCTTCTATAAGTTGTTCGGATTGAGCCTCCCCCAATTGTTGAAGTGGTGGCTGATTTCTGTTAGAGGTCGATTTCCTACAGATTCACTCTTTCATCCATCACTTTTTCCAGTTGCTGTTGTTGTTGTTGTTGTTGTTGTTGTAGTTACTGTAGTTCATAGTGTAATTAAAATATCAAATTAAAAACACATCAAACATTTTTTAATAACAACAAAAGTCGAGTTTATTTGCAGTCTGTTGTTTGTCAACGTTATTTGTCTTTTTCTTCCATTCAATGTTATTAGTTTTGCTTGTTGTTCATTTTACCTTGTAAAACTTTTCTTTATCTTTCTTTGTGCATTCAATTTGTCTCTTTTCATTGTTTATCTTCACTTCGAATATGTTATATGTGTGATGTATTCTATGTGAGTGTATTTTTCTTTGCTTTTAACAACTTTTTGTTCAAAGTTGTGCAAAATTTACTTAAAGCAAACATTAACAAATTTCAACACTTCATCACTTCACCACCTTCCTTTAGAAATATAAACCAATGATTGGTTAAAGTATAGCAAACCTTATCATATACGCCTCATTCAATATATGTATATGTTTAAACTTAGTATATTTTTCTTCTTAGCCGAACCCAAAAAACAAATCTACAATACAACAATCAACAGCATACAACCTTCCAACGATCTTAACCTACTTTCTGCTTTTTGACTCACCTTATTTCGTCTACGTTACACGCCTCTTCACCATACCAAACACACAGCACACCACACCACACATGCGACTCAACTCACTTACTTAGTTACTCACTCACACAGTCACTCAATAGGGCGCTTGTGCTCATTCACCTTTGCATTCATCTCCTCACTCTTCACCAGCATAACATAAGTATATTGTATATTATGCTGTTGTTCAATGGGCATTAATTTGTGTTAAGAACAACCTTAAACCATTCTTATGGCTTGTAATCAATCTTCCCCATAAAGATCTGACATAGTTGATAATGACCAAAGACAACAAGAATGGAGGCACAATTCCAGCAATGACCAACAACGAATCATCTGCTGATGATCTGATCTATCAATGAGTGAAAGTTCAATTCTTCTTCTCATTTCATACAAAAAAAAAAAAAAAAAATTATATGTCTTTTGATCTGAAATTTGTCTATGTTCATTGATTCCATTGTGTTAAACTAAAAATGACTATCATTAGTTGTTTTGTTGTCGATTTTTCTTTAGTTTTGATTACAATATTTCTATATTTAAGATGATGATGATGTTGTTCCCATTGTTTTCTTTCATGGTACTCTACTTCTCTTTTCTTTTACTTAAGTTAATGTTATTATTTAGTATTGGATCACGGCACGGCGTGCGTTTCATAAGATAGTAAGTATGTACTCCCAACCAAGGAACCTAGGGCAATAACGTGGTAGCGATCAATAATGATAAAATGCACTTACCAAGTACAAACTTACATATCTCTGGTAAAAGAAAAGAAATAAAATCATGCCGCCGCCTGAAGATGCTGGAATGGTAAAAGCAAAAAAAAAGAAAGAAAGAAAGAAATTGAGCCTCAAGTTGAGTATAATTGAGGAGAGTTGAATTCAATTGTGTTGAATTGATTTGTATTGCTTTGGGTTTGGTTTGGGTGGATTTAGTGGGTTGCGGTGAATTACTTGAAAGAAAATTGTTGTGGTGAGCTTTATAGCTTTAGGGTAAGCATATTTCCGTACCTGTGGGGAGTTTTTCAAAATGCTATGGGAAATTATTCAAGTACAATACAAGGAGAATGACAAGAGGGTAATGATGGAAGGATGCAGAGTAGTGTTGCGTTGAATGACAAGCGCAATTGAATAAACGCGCCGCTCGCGCATTTCCAGTTAATTGATTTTCATATTGATTTGAAAGCTTTTGACCATAATTAGACAATTGCTCGTTTGTTAGCTGCCAATTTTCAAATTGATATTTGATTTGTTTGTTTGTAGGTATAAATTGTTGCCACCACAACAGTCACTGACAATTACAATCACCAATTACCAATCACTTTGATCTATCTGAACATCATTCGTATTCATAGTCATTGTCATCTTCTTTATTGAGGCTTGCTGCCGATGGTGGTGATGTTGCTGGTGGAGTTGTTGTGGACGATGTTTCCCAGGTCTCAATGATGTGCGCATGTGCGCGTGCATTCACAACAATTTCATTTTAATGTGAAACAATTTTTTTCATTTTTGTATCTTTCTTTTTTCTTTCCAAATTTACAATTTTTTCACATATGAAATTAGTGATTGTTGTTACTATTGTTGTTGCTGCCTTTTATTGCACATTTTGTGAATTTTTCATGTGCATTTAATTAGTCGAAATATGGCGAATGAATATTTTCTTTTTTCTATTATATTTCTTCTACCCATTTTTTGTTATTTTTCTTTTTTTTTTTTATTAAAAAGTTGACCATATTGTGCGACAACTTTCGTTTTCATTTTCTTTTCATTTACAAAAGACAAATGAAAAATCTCATTTTTCCTTTGAATGTCTTTGTCTATTTGGTGGGTTGTTGTTGTTGTTTGTTTGATTTTATTATTGTAGTTAGGATTCGCTTCTCTCAGCACCTTTCGAATTTTTTTTTTTAGTATTTTGTATTATGATTTTTGTTTTGATTAACAGACCAAAAAATAATAATAATAATAATAGTAAAAAAAAAAAACATTTGTCAAGGTGTAGTGTAATCGTAATCCATTCGAGTATGAAATGTTGGTTAAATCATTAAAAATCAAATCAAAAAGAGAAGCAACACCAAACAACAACAAATTTAATTGCAATGCAATGAAACTGAAAGTTGTTGATTAACAATTAATCAGAAACTTGTTAGTTTGTTAGTTAATAATGATTATGATGATGCGGTGATGAAGACGGCGATCAAATTGCATTTGATCATCTGTGATAAAATTCATGTTGTTGTGCTATGAAAATGAATCTACCTTTGTGGTAATAAAAGACCATAATAGTTTTCAAAATTTAGTCAAATTATTTCCATAGTTTGCAGGTCAATAAAGATGATTTGTCAAATTTTGTAAAATAGATTCAAGTGAAAAGTTCGAAGACCTGGATCCATAAGAAAGTTCATACTCAAACAGAAAACCAAAGTCTTATTCCAATTTCAAATTGTTTCTAGATAAACGGAAGCAAATGGATCTTACAATACAAATCTGAGTCTAGATATAACACAAGGTTTGAGACTCATCTTTTCATTTGGCTTTTAAATTATCAATTTGACACTCACAATCGAATATACGGTCTAATTAAATCTATTGAAATACACTTGATTCGAGGATTCGAATCTGAGTCGGGATTCGTAAGAAGTCCCGCGCTATTAGTGCTGATAATTGAGGATGCAGTGATGTCATTAAATTAAACATCAGTTACAATCAACTCTTTAAGTTTAGTACAAAAAACAAACCAAAGAGCAATTAACAGAACAGAATCAAACAGAATAATAATCTCAGAGCGCCGCTGCTCTGTCTGATATCATTACCATGATGTCCAAATTATTAGTTCTATTCTGAGACAGGCCCCAACAGATATATGAATCATAGAAGTATTTTTAAATATAGTTCCTTTAAAATTGAATCATTCCCTCAGCGTGTCACGAATATTCGAATGCAGCCATCTGTGAATGCAACCTTAAGTTTTTAAAACCTAGCAACACTTTTACTACTCCGCTGCGGGTGTTGTCACGAAGGCATTTAGTTGAAATTATTTAAAAATTACATTTTTCTGCATCCTTATCTCTAGAACTACTAAGTAGAAACTAGAAGGTTGGTATAAATAAATGTTTTAAGTCTTTTCAATAAGTTTCGGAGAATAAAATGCCTAATTCAAAATGCTAAACCATATTGAGGTCTGTGTTTCTTTGTTTCTGTCTGCATTTGTCATTTCCTCATTGTGATTCCTTCATTTTTGTAAAAAGTATAACACAGCCAATTCAACAAAAAACAATTTAACTATTGTATAAATGATAAAAATATGGAAGACTATTACCTTCAAATAGATCTCACATAGTTAAACTTTTCGATTTCTCTTATGAAATATAATAAAAAATGTAATTTAGATGTAAACCAAACTGAAATTTCATAATTTGATGATAAATACCAAATTTTATATATATTTTTAGGTACACAATAACGTGTAAGTCTTAAATTATTAAGATCCAAACCCACTTTGTATTTGTAGACACAAATTTGAGTAGAAATCCATAATAACCTTATATGACTCTAATTTATATTTATTTCTTCGTACAAACTAAGAAAATTTGGCTCTTAGTTTATGAAGTTGTTTATATGGTAAACTGCTCACATCTTTATTTCACTTTCCTATGTCCCAAAGTACTTCTTATTGTCACTTCACACTTGCAATACTAAAAATCACTCTTAATAGTGTTTTTTTTATTGCAAAAAAATAGAAAAGAAAATTATTGATTTTTCATTTTTTATTGCATTTTGATTATTTTATGAGGCCTTCGGATGGCGGCGTTTCTTTTTAATTACAGTAAAATCAGTAGTAGAAGAAGGAAAAGGAGAAGGAGAAGGAGAAAAAACTGCAAAACTGTAATTAACTGAATGGCATCCACCAAGTCGAAGATCAACAACAATAATAATAAAAAAAAAAAAAACTTTCGCAAAAAGACTTTATCTTGTCGTAATTTAGTGTGTGTATGATAAAACCAGTGAGTGAGTGAGTGAGTGGGTTGTGGGGGTGGGGGAGGTGGAGTTGCAGATGGAGATGAAGGTGTTGAATGTCTTTCAATGATAATTGCAACAAGTTGGTGTTGCAAGTGTTTTGCTCACTTGCTGTCCAATTAAAAACATATTTAAATGCATAGAAAATCAGCAAAGTCTTAATTATGCAACGCTAATCAACACGCGGAGCGGCCAGCCAACTCCAACTTCAAGTCAAATCAAGTCATCTATGCCTCTTTTACTACACTATTGCAATGCATTTGAAGAGGGGACTAGAGAGAAAAGTTGTTAAGTTTATTTAAACAATTGAAAGTATAACAAGCTTCAAACAACAAAAAAAATGGTAGGTAAATCAAGCGCTGAAATCTTCAATTGGTCACTTAGACAAACCAACAGATAAAGCCACACTCACTCACTCTATTCAACTCTTTGACTCGACTCAACTCAACTCAGCTCAATCATTCATTCATTCAATTGTTCATGACTTCAATCATTCATTTAATTTTCATTTGCAGTAGCAGCAGCAGCAGCACGTGAAGTGAATGAATTCATTGCAGCTGCCCTCTTCAATGACGTTGACTCGTTCAAGTTGAAGTTGAAGTACTTTACATTAAAGCAACTTGTAAATGAAATAAATAGTATTGTAAATGAATTAATAAATATTGTTTTATTACATAACAATAACAACAAGGAACTAAGTACTTACAATATTTTAAAAAGGGAAATAAATAAAAGGTTTCCTAGTGATAAATAATAAACGAGACAAACATTAATAATGATGTTCGTCACCAAAGGAGGAGGAGAAGGTTTTGGTTGAAATGTGTTTGCCATTTGTTGACTGCAACTGACAACTGTAATTATGAATACTTATACACATAATAATGATGGTAATGATGATGACGATAATGATAATAATAATAGAAATCAAGTTGACTAGTATTTACTCGTGAATATTCCAGACAGAGTTTGCAAAAATAATTATGCATTTGAAGGTTAAACAACAACAATATTGAAAAATTATTTTCCTTGACGCATTGATGTTGTTGCACTTGAACCTCTTACAAATTGATTACACTTTCGTTTTCTTTTTTTTTTTCTTTTAATAGATGAAAAGCATGTCCACCTTTCTTCGTTTCTATATTTGTTTTTTTTTGTTTTTTCTTAACCCAAAGTTGTACTCGTATTCATCTTTAATGCGTTGAACTTATTAGTTTGTTGACAACAAGGCACCTCTGAAATTGGAAATGATGAGAATTTGCTAAGAAAGAAAAATCAATCATTTGATTCTGATAATGAGTACTTCTTGTCTACGCTAAGATATTCTGTACATATTCGGTAATGTTAAAAGATTTTTGGATTTGTCAAATGTTTGCAATATTCCATTTTTCAGTGCCTTCGTGTAAATGACATTTTGTTGTCAATAAACTGTTTTGCTTATCTTTAAGGCAACAAAAGGTTTCTTTAAACATTCATCTGAACAGTTTTACAATGATCAGTTTATTGTCAATGGGATTTTGTGTAAGATTAACTATGAACATTTGTTAGGAAAAAGAAATTGATCATGTATGCCACAAGGCACAAGGCTGAGTGACTTCATTTCGCACTCTAATATTGGGTGATACTCAAAAGATTTCAATCCAAGCTCTAACTTAAGTTACTCAGTCTGCTATAACATATTCCTTTAGATCTGGTGCACTACTAACATACCTAAGAGTAACGATGAATTGAATCCAAAAAATTTACTCTAATAATAAGTATAACAATTTGAAGCTCAACATATGAAAAATGTGTTAATGAATCAAGAGCAATTTCTTGTTACATATTTTTATTTTTTTTTTTTTTTTGGTTTTTTGTATCTTTCTTTCTAATTACTCTACTACTATCCAACACTTGCGCTTGACTAACTTGGCTTAATTGGACTAAAAGTTTTCCTTGCCTGCTTGTCTTGGCTTGGGCAATTAACCGTCAATTACATAAAAACAAAAACCTACTGATTTAAATTAACTGATTACGGCATATGGTTGGTTTAGTAGTAATAATAAAACACAGAAAAAAAATAAAACAAGTGCATAACACGCATGCTCACAGATACACACACACTCACACACACATGCACATGCACGCATGAATTTTTATGATTTTTGTTGCAACTTCGAAGTAAGTAAACAATTAACTTCGCATTTCATTCATTTTGATTATTTCGAGCAAAGACAATAAAAAAAACAAAACAAAGTTAAATAATTATAAATAATTAAAGCAAGAGAGAAGGAAATGAAGTGAAGTGAAGTGAAGAGCACCCAAAGTTAAATTGAAACGAAAATAAATCTCAAATTACCCGCTTCTTCTCAATTTCTTAATAATCACAAGCGACATAAATATTTCTCTGGTTGCTTGCCCCATTTTTCACTTCGCTTTTTAATTTTGGAGCCCCAATAATTTATGTGACAACACGATGAACATAAAACAGAATTCCAATTAGATTTTTATTTTCCTTTTTTAATTTTTCTTTAAGCCAAAACCTGTCAACGTATTTTTTTTTTTTTTTTTTTTTGGTTTAAGGAAAATAAAAAATAGAAAAATAAAATCAAATGCATTTTAGAAAAGACAAACGACACGACGACAACGACGACGACGACGAGTGGCAACAAGAACTAAATAACAACCAACAACATGCTGCGTTGTCAATTATTGCAGTAATGGGGAAAAAGAAGAAAATATCAAAAATTCCTAAAGAAACACTAAATTTAGCTGAATGAAGCAGATGAAAGAGAAACCACTGTATAACATAGAGAGATTAAAATGATGGGAAATAGGAGAAGATGGTGGTGGTGCTGTAAACAAGACGCCTGCCCAGGCACAGAAATGTTTTCACCTTTGTCACTGTTGATTTAGTAGACATTTGACATGTCAAATGGTGGGCTAAGATAGATAGATAATGAATGGGTGGGCGTTTGTTTGTGGCGTGCCATCAACATCTCCAGCAGAACTACAAGAATATCATAATTGCTAAGTATAAAAAAAAATCACACGCTTAAGAACATGTTATGTATTTTGGCCCAAATAATTTAATACGTAAAATTGGATAAGCCCAAAAAGAAAAGAAAATTTATGCTTACACAGATGTGGTGGATGATTTGGTTTGTTGCCTTAAATGAATTGTAAATTTATTGTTGCTGCAATATTAAACATGAATAAAAATGATCTCAAAGAATCATAATAGAGTTGTGCAGCATCATTAAAAATGTCGAAAAATCGCACGTGCCTCATGGTGTTATCTTATTGTTATTGCTGTGGTGAATAATGTTGCACATCAATTTATGCGAACTTTTCAATCATAAAAAGATTACAAACGCCTCAGGCGACATGCAACAAGTGTCGCACTCGAACTCTCACTTTTTTTTATATATTTTCGCGCATTAAAAAGCAAAAAAAATCGAAAATGATACAAAAAAAAAAGAAACGCGTTTATGCAAAAACGCGTTCGTTCAAAAGTAGTTAAATTTTTATGCATTTTTCTCTTATTTTGTGGTTTGTTTTTGTTGGGATCAAAGATAAGAAAAGAGACCTCCACGTATCGAATCGCAGTACCCTATATAGTAGACTGGACCGATATACATACATAACAATTAGCATTTTGTATAAGTTGAAGAAAGTAGCAATAGCAAAAGCAATAGTGGTAACAGTAGTAACAATAAGTATCACTAACAGTAGGAGCAGCCAATTATCTGCCAAGTGTAGCCAAGCAATTACCAAAAAACAGACAAACAAAAAAAAAAAAAATTAAACTCTGGAAACCAAATTGAGCGAGACTCGTCTTAGAGCGTCGCGATAAAAAGCGATAAACGCGTGCGATTTACTTACCATATGCATATACACGTATTTACAAGTATGTTTGTATCTATGTGTATTTTTTGGTAGTTTTTGCATATCGCGCGCGGTTTCTTTTTCTGTTGTTGTTGCGATTTATTTTTTTATTTTTTTATTATTATTTTTTGTGATAATTCGGTGAAAACTTTCGTTTTTTTGAGAGACACAGTGAAAGCTATGTTTAATAGAACTACCTTTGTTTGTTTTCAATGCATTAGAGATTAAATTTTGAGAGAAATATTATCAAGCAAGTATCATTATTATTGCAAATAAATATACATTATAAGGAAACATTACTATTGTTTTAGAAGATATAATTTTTATCCTCTTTGGAAGTATCAGTTCCTAGAATCGTTTCTTTTCGAATGACCTGTGAAGATCCTTATTCTAAAATAATTTCATATAATATACTCTTACTTATATCTATAGGAGTTTATAGAACCCAACTTTTTTACGCATCCTTTTAATGTTGAAAGAATTTAAATTATATAGATTAGTAATTCTGAATGCATCAGTTTTTCAAATTTGAGAAGATTATTGCCTGTGAGAGGAAGCGACTTAGTATTCATATCGTTCCCTTCCCTATGTTATAATGTACAAGTATGTAAATACAAGGATACTGAAAGCATTGAAGAAGAGTTTATGGAAGGCAACTTATTATTATTTCACTATTAAAATTAAAGTCTAAAGCCAAATATTGAATGAAGTTGAGTTTTATAGATTATTAACTCCGGATGCTTGAGATAATATACTCTTCTTTTTCATATTTAAGAAAAATAATCATTAAAGCACAATAGAAAGTGCATGATATTGTTCATCAATATTTCGAGACTCTTTTCTTTCCTTATGAAATCATTTGATTGATGAATGATTGGATAAATAAATAAATGATAAGATGTATGGATATTGTTAAGATCTTGAGTATGTTTTAATGTTCTTGTGGTGAAAGCCTTGAGTGATATATATGTATATATCTAAACTATGGTCACATTTCATGAGTCCCTTGAATAATTCTAGTCTCATATGGAGATACTATACTCAACTCAAGTTTATTGTTTATTTATCGAAATAAATTTTTGTTAAAATTTATTTAGTTTAATTTTAATATACTGAACTACAATATTTGTGTTGTCCCTTGCTTTAATGTTCCACTGTATTAGTTTGTGTGGGTTTTTCATTTCGTTTTATTTCATATAACAAAGCGACAAAAATAGAAACAATTTTCTAAATATTTTAACAACAACAACAAAAATGCATATTAATTGCTCTGTTGCTGCTGCTGTTGCTGTAATCCTAGACGCATTTCGGTGACGACAATGCGATAAATGTCAGACAGCAAATAGCAACAGCAACTATAACAACAGAAGTAAGTAAGTAGCAAGACCAGCAGAAGCTGAAGTTGGACGAGCAGGAGTTGGTTGGAGTAGCCAAAATCATTGGCCAAAATATCAACAGAAATATGTATACCATATATGTATGTATGTATATACATATTGCAGGTTTTGCAGATAGGAGATATGTAAGTAGGTATATATTTTCACGCTATATAAAGGCGTATGAAATTTCCAAATGGCGAAACTACGCAGTGAGTCCTGCTTTATTCCACAATAAAAAATTAAGCTAAACTAAGTTTAAGTTGGGTTGACTTGGAGTGAAGCTGATTGCGGTGGCTGCCGCTGCTGTTTGCCTTCGGCTTAACTTTGACTTGGATTAGCGTTTCTTTAGCTTTCTTTCTTTCTTTCTTTGTGAAGAAACTTTCTTCGCGTCTAAGCGTGCGCATGTTGCAAGCCGGTGCTGCAGCCGCCCTCATCCGTCGATGACTATTTTGGCCAACAAGGCTGACTCTTGCATATCATTTACTTATCTGATCTGTTGCCTGTTGAATGAATGTTGTTGCTGTTGCTACTAATGTTGTTGCTGCTGCTACTAATGTTGATGTTGCTGCTGCTGCTGCTGCTGAATATTGCTCGTTTTGATCACGTTGCCTTCGAGTTATGTTAACTTCAAATTCGTGTTGAAAAAAACTAATTTTTTTCCTTTAGATTTTCGTCTTTCCTTCTTTTGTTGTTGTTTCTGTTTAACCATTTTCAGTTGGTGCCATACTTTTGTTGTAATTTTCATTTGAATTGTTGTTATGGTTGTTATTTTTGTTGCAAATTTGTTTTTTTATCTTTTAAGTGTTGTTGTGACAGTCAAAAATTTATAAATATTTTCTTCTGGCTGCGATTTTTCCTTGAAGGCGATTGCTATGAAGCTGATGATGATGATGATGATGATGGTGGTGATGATGATGAGAGGTTTTCAGTTACATTTCATTGCTTTCAACGCTTGTTGTTGTTATTATTGTTATTGTCGTGACATTTAAAGGTTGTTAAAATGAGCAGCCAAGGAAGATTCAACTACTTGGCCCGGAAAAGTGCAATTCATAAATACAATGGAGGGAAACAGACATTTAGTTTAAAAAAAAAATAAAACACAAACACTGACAAACAAACAAAAGTAACAATAGGAAAAAAATAGTACCACAGATCCACAGCCGCCACTGTCGTCGTCAGAGCTGTAAAAGAAGTTATAAATCATTTTTCTTGCTTTCTTATACTTTAAACGACCGACAAACCGACCGACCAACCTACCAACTGAATTGAAGTCAAAATCGAATCAAACCAAACCAAAGCAAAGCAGCCAGTTTAGAGTATCCCAAACCTCAACTATTGAGTGGCTACCAGGGCTTCAGGCAGCAGGAAGGCAAGAAGGCAGACAGGCATGGAGCCTGACTGCCTTTTGCCATTTTCTTGTAAGACTGAGAATATTATTTCATGAAGTTACTAAATTCTGGACAGCAACAAAAGAAAAAAAAAAGTGAAAAAAAAAAAAACAAAATATATCGCACCAACAAGAAACTTGAATTCAAACGCAAACTCGCCTGGGCACATTTTTGTCAAAGGCTAAATTAAGAATAAGAAATACAAGGAGATTCAGAGAGAGAGAGAGAGAGAGAGAGAAAGAGAGAGATAAAGGGAGAGACTCAGGCAGAGATGGGGAACAAAAGACATAAGTTGAGTTTCAGGGAATGAAAACAGGAACAGACACACACACACACACGCACACCACACTCTCGATGGAGAATCAACAATGGCACAATTCATAAGAGAACTTCACATATGAGTATAAACACAACATAAATGTTGAACATGTTCATCCAAAGTTGGTGGGTTTTATGGCTTTTAACTAGACTTATTGCACTCTATATTCACTCCAATGGCTTAATGATTCTTCCAAAAAAAAAAAATTAAGAAAAGTGGTGATATTAATACATTTTTATTAAGTTCACAAGGGGACAACTGAATTCTTTATTGATTTTTTAATTAATAACAGTTGAAGGAAAAATCTATAAACGTTATATGAAAGAAATTTCATGGGTTTTGAAAGTTGTTTAAGAAACTATCTTATGGTTTCTAAGTTGTGGGTTGAGGGAGAATTGTTTGCTATCAGAGTAAACAAATATTTGATAAAATACTTTGTGATTAATATTCCTTAAACTGATTGACAATATAATTTCTTCAATAAAATATCACAGCTTATAAGTGTTTTTTTTTTCCTAAGAACCACTGAAGTTAATAGCCCGAAACAATAACCAAAAGGCGCCCAAATACAAACCGATTTCGTAAAGAAACGTTCGCACTTTCAGTTCTCCATGCCCCTTGTGAGGCGATAGGTTTAGAAAATCATAGGCTTGCCAACAGATTTGATATCCTCCATTGCAATTTTTACAATGATATCATCCGTTATTCAACATGCGCATTCTTTTTTTGTATTAAGTTTTAAAAGTAAGCTTAATTTAATTAATTAATTCTGACAAATTATTATTATTATTAAAAAAAAAAGAACGAAAATAATAATTATAAGTATTATACAATATGTCCAGATCATCCATCAACCCTAAAGTGTGTTCCGAAACCCGAAGGCAGCGTAGGATGAGGAAATTAAGCGCTGTGGGTGAAATCTTAGGCGAGAGGGCGTGATAGAATTTATTATACAACGTGCATAAACGCGGAATGGATCATGTAGGGCATAATTGGTTGTTCATTTATTCAGGGCTAATTTCTAGTAGAACGACTGGGTATACAACATTTAGAGAACGGGAGAATCAAAAACTAATCCCTAAAGCTATCCTACGATGCGTCAAAGAGGGACGACTGATGAGATGGAGCCCATCAGAGTAAGGTGGCAAGCGAGAATTAGGATTATATAAATATATATTCTCGTATATATTGTTCATTATTGATCTTTTTTTTTTTAGCCTATACTTTTTATTTATTTTTTTTAAATGCAAATGCTTCGTTTAAGATTTTATTGTTTTTGTGGGTTGGTAAAACGATCATAAAAAAACTTGCATTACAACCAACCGCTAATTCTTATTATTATAATTATAATTTATTTTTGAAATCATCATATGAGTAGAAGTTGTTTGTTTATTTGTCGGTTTGTTCTCCATCTATGTACTCGTACTCTTTTTCCTTACCTTATATATTTTTATGTTTTTTATGGTCTCTTTATCATTCTAAGTATCTTTCTTTGTTTGTGCTCATGGCTTTTGGCAACAATGTGTGGCATATAAACGTGGCCAAAGTCAATTGCTACGTTGACTGTTTGTTGCTTGTTGTTGGTTTTGTTGGTGCTCTTGCTGATGTTGGCTGACCTGTTGCTGTTTTTGTGTGTGCATATTGTTGTTTTTCTAATTGTTAATGGACCTCAACTCATCTCATTGTTGTTAATGTGTTTGCATCTTTTATGTATATTTCTGTACATTGTTGTAACATATAATTGTATCTACATACACAAACACACACACACACACACACACATGTTCATATGTAGATACTTACTAGTATATTGAATGCATGAGGCGTGTATGTAATTTTGCTGTTGCACATTTTAATTTTTTTTGTATTTTCTATTTTTTATTTTTTTTTTACTGTATTTTAGTTTGAATGCATTTAGCGCTAACTAGCAATTAGTAACGCTGATAGATCAGAGTGAGTCTCTCGCTTTGTTAGAAAAATTAAAAAAAAAATAAAAAAGAAAAAACAACAATTACAATTTTAACTTCGACTTCGACAATGTGTATGCGTTTGTATTTCACACTTTAGCTTTGTGTCGGTTCGGTTGCTTGTTTGGTTGGTCTCTTAATTTCTGCTCCATTCCCAGGCTAAATTCACACAGACCTGACCAGTCTACATCAGAGACTAGACTGGATCAAAGTGAAGAGAGAAGAGAGCAGAGAGAAGAGAGTGAAGAAGGTTAACTACAATATCTTAAGTTGTGTTTTGCAATTAACATAAAAAGTATATAAAAAGCCAAGAACCCATAAAATGCCAATGGGTTCCAATGATTTTGGTACTTAAAAATGTTCTCCTTATCAAAGATCATCAAATTAATGCCGCAAGTTGATGTCGTGCCAAATGGTAAATGAAAACATAACTTAAACTTGGTTATACGAATAGTAGACAATGAAAATGACATGAATTGTTAAAACAAAATCCCAATGTTTTAGTACAACAAAACTCAGGCTAAATACATAAAACTATTAATCTTATTTATTTATTTAAATTAATTGTAATAAACTTAAAAAAAAAAACAAAAACTAACTAAAACTAATAATTAAAAATAGAGTACTAGCTACTAGGCCTTCGACTCTATTAATCTTAAATGTAATAACTATTAACTATTTAAATATCTAGTATTAAATATTAAATAAATATTACTTATACGCATCAGGGGCCACTGCCTACAATGAAAAAAAAAAAAAAAAAATAGAATGCAAAATAATGAAAAAAATATTACTTATTGTAATTTAAAATAATAAAAAATAAATCAACTTTTTTTAAATATGTGAAATGCTTGGAATGCTTGTGGAAGAAATATTACTTATACGCAACATGGGCCGCTGGTTGCAATTCAAAAAATTACGATTTATAGCAGCACAGAAAATTGTGCACTTCATCAAC
Source organism: Amiota minor (assembly GCA_037043295.1). NCBI lineage: Eukaryota > Metazoa > Arthropoda > Insecta > Diptera > Drosophilidae > Amiota > Amiota minor. The sequence goes on along the minus strand of JBAMAW010002187.1, from coordinate 5,329,721 downwards.
AGCAAAAAGTAACGAACAAAATTGACATTTCCTTTTACAACATACATACAACAACATCAGCAACACTAACAACAACACGAAAAAAACATCTAACGAGATGAAAAAATTAGATGAAAGAAAAACCTAAAAACAAAATAAAATAAAACAAAAATATAGTAAAAACATATTTAAACTGAAAACTATAAATCACCAACAAAGATTGGCAACAACAACACCAACAACTACAACAATAATTTTTTGTTTTTATATTATTTTTTTATTTCTTTATACTTTTTTTTTTGTCACGCTTGAAGGACTTTCGCATGTAAAACTAACAACAAACAAAAATGTAGGCAAAACTTATGTTTGATTTTTGTTTTGTTGCATATTTTTGCCATTTCGTTGGTATTGTTGTTATGTTGCCGTGTTGTTGTGAATTGGGTTACTATGTTTGTTGAGTAATTGAGTTTAAGTTTTGTTTTGTGTTTTGTATTTTTTTGTTACTTGCTTCTTTTTTTTTTTCGTTCAACATTTTGTTAGCACTCATATGAATGAGTTTATGTTGTAGGAAGCTGCACATGCAACTTTATACTATACAGGCAACAGTAACAACAACAACAACAACAACAACAAAGCTAACTATATGTATGTATAACAAATGTTGCTGCTGTTTTGCTGTTAATGCAACAGTAACAACAACAACAACAACAATAATAATATTAAATTGGTGCAACACACATGAGTTGTTACTGTCCGCCTCGTCGTCGTCGTCGTCGTCGTCATCAGCATCAACATCAACATCAACATCAGCATCAGGAACATGAACAACATCATTGCTGTCATTTGACACCGTTAGACAACACACTGTACTAAAGTCCTACATGGTTCCTATAATTTTTATAAATACAAACATATTTGATTTACTAGTTGGGTGTTGCAGTTGGTTATGTAGGGCGTTAAGGCATAAGTTTTATTTTATCAAATCAGGTCGACGCGACTGAAAGGGGAATAGTTTTTCACCTCAAAAAATTCGAAATGTAACAGGCTTTTAGCACATTGCATACAACTAAGTTTATTGTATGTAATTGTATTGAATGTTTTTTGTCCGTTTCTCGATTTCTTGGTTTTTATTTCGATTTTTATTTTACAAGTATAACATGTTTAATGTCATTGGTTTTATGCTTGGTAAAAGCAAAAGGTTCCAATATTTGTGTTATGTGAGTACCCTGGTAATCTTACTGTATATGATTTGCCTACCACTAGCATGATTGCCTAAAAGTTAATGAAATTTTTTAAGCATCCTGCAAACAAGATGACAAGTTGATTTTTATACCATTTCGGACTAAAAATGCTCTTCCTCATGTACCATAGTATTGAAGCTCTTAACATAAACTATTGTATTGTAGTTTACAAGACAAGTTTGGATTAAGAAAGCATCTCTTCATGGACTCTTTTCGGAAATTATGACACAAATTTTAAGATTGTTTACCGGTATCACAAAGGCAGTTACACCAGGGTGACGGCTGCTCATTGCACTTCGGTTTGGTTGACTTCTACAATTTTTCATAATGAGAATAACGAAATTAAATATTTATGTATAAATATAAATAATAATGTACTATAATTTTGTGTGTTTTGTTTTAATATAACATTTAATAAGTCATTTCTCGAATTGAATAATCGCAAGACAAACTTGAAATGACTTTGTGATCTACCCTGCAATGTACTCAATCTCTTTTAATTTCCTTACTTTCATATAGCAATCGATCCTAATTCCCACTGATTATTTTTAATTTGTATTTTGTAGGTCATTCGCACCTCTTCTCCTTTTATTCTGTGAACATTGCTTAGGATCCCCTGGAAACAATCCTAACAATTCATTTGCTTTCTATAGACTGAACCAATCTGCTGAAATATTGTACAACATACATTTCAAAGAGACCGAACATGACGCACGTACTTATTATTGTAAATGCGTAAATGAAATTGCTCATACGTAAACAGCAACAAGTGTTCTAAAAATTTATTTAATTTTCCATTCGCCAATTTTTGGCAATTAAAAGATATTTTTTTTGCTCTAAATTAGTCACAGCAAATCTGTTCACATTATAATCTTTAAATTGAAGTCCAATGAAACTAATGAGACTTTTAACTCTAAAAACGAAACACCAATCATAGTCAATTTCATTGACTCTTAACTCAATTAACACGCTTTAAAGTAAGTCATATATGATTATTTTGTTTGCTTTTTATAGCGAATCTCCTATCTTTATACCATATATCTATACTTGTATGTATGTATGTGTAGTATATATTGTACTTGTGTGTGTGTATGGAAATAATTGTGTCTGTATATTTGCTTAGTTGAAGATATACACAGCTGACTTAAGTTGAGCCAGTTTTTTGCTTATTTAGCTCATTTGTTTTGTGCTTCAAGTGTCTATCTAGTTGTTATTGCTATTGCCACTATTTGCTGAAGTTGTTGTTGTTGTTGGTGTTGTTGTTGTTGTTGCTGCTTGCATTTCGTGCAACTTGCATTATTTGCACTACATAATTTGACTTTGGCGCGTCGTTTATATGTAACTAAGTCGAAAGACTCTCTGTCTCCATTTCCATCTCGTGTTTCCAAGTTGCATTCGCTATACTCATTCAAAGACACTTTTTTTTTGTTTTGTTTTTTTTGTATTTTTGCTAAATTATTATTATTTTTAAGTTATTATGACATCACCTGTTATTTTGTTTTTGTTGTTGTTTTTATTATTGTTGTACATTTAAATTGACAGCAATAAAATTAAATATTTAATTTATCATTTTTTGTTTTATTTTGTTTTTATCATTTTTGTTAATTTTTCATTTAAAAATTTTCATATTAAAACACAAAATATTTCACTTTTCATGTGCTCATAGAAAAGATTAATGATGACGTTGATGATCATGATGATGATGATGATGATGATTATTATGATAACCTTTTGATGCTTGGAACGTGTTTGTTGTGTTAAAGTGTTCAATGTGAGCTGGTGGACTGCGTAATGGTGTTTATTTTTTGTTTAACATAAAGTTGTTTAGATAAAATGCTTTGAGATAAAGCAAAGTTCATTTCTATTTGAATTCATGTTAATAATCTATCATAGTACATACACTCTTCTCTTCTCACTTACTCAATTTCATATGGATTCTCCTGCACATACTGAACACTGAAATATGCTTTGTACATTTTTCATTATATAAATATGAAATGAGGAACTAAGATCAATAAATATTTGTCATTCCTTCTTCTGACTCTGGTCAGTCAATAGATTGATGCTTCTTAAATTTATCCAAAGTAACTTGAGTTTAGGAAGCCCGAATTTCCATTTTGTTTACAGTCTTAATGAATCTTCTTACTAAAATATATTAAGTGATCATTAACATTTGATCCTTTCACTTAAGTTTCCTCTTCGTTTCTTTGAAAGAAACCCAGTTTTGGATGTTTCCTTCCTTCTTTTTTTCTATCCTTCACTATTTCCTTTCTTCTTTATCATGCTCTGCATCTCCTTCTCTCCTGCCTTTCTTCCTTCTGATACTCTCTCATACTTCTTGAGTTGCATATTGAGTAAGCCTATGCACCTCATTTCACTTTACTTCACCTAAAAATTCAACATATTCGACTTTCCATTGCAACTCAACTCAAAGAGTTTCCTTTTCATTTTGATTTTGATTTTTTTTTCTATTAATTTGTATTATTTTTAATGAAATTATTAAATGAAATGCCGTGACTCGCTTATAAATAAATACGACTATGTATAATGTGCAATGTAATATTACTTACTACAATGTAAGAAAGACAGAAATTGACTCATAAGGAAATCTCTTAAGTTTGAGTGCTTCCTTTTTTTGTTTTTACGTGAAATTTTGTGTGTGTTGCACTTGCATAAGTTGAGTTGTGGCATGAATCCGAATGAATTCAACACGAACTTCGATCAACATCCACAAAACAAAATCGAACTACGTGAGGTTTGCATTCGAGGTCACGTGGGAAATAAAATCTCTATAAAAAAATCTCATAAAGTCGAGTGAGGAGGTAAAAAAGATATTCCCGCCAATGGAGGCACAACAAGAAAGTGATCGCGCTCCCCTTCTATTCATGTTTGATGAGAGGTGATCAGGAACAAGAAAACGGAAAGTACATGAGGAGTTTGGTAAAAATTAAATGAAATTTCTTTTTATTGAGTTGCTTCTTTATTTTTCTTTTTTTTTTTTAAGGTTTTTATTTATTTTGTATATTAAAAAAAACTATGTTGATGATGAAAAAAACAAAACTGTGGAACGTGCTAAGCGTGAATATAGTTTTCTTCTTTGATAATATTTTGCTTTCTTCTTCATTATTTGCAATATTACGACTATTACGTATTTCTTTTTATAGAAATACATTTAATAAAGAAAATAGCAAAAAAAAAAAAAACTTTACAAATTTGATGTAGAAGCAGGAAAAAATGTGACAAAGTTTTGTTGTTGTTGTCTTTGGCTGTTGAATGCGAATAGTATCAAATGAATGTTGTTGAATGTTGTTCATATGCAGAAAATTACACAATCACAATGAAATTGTCATAACAGACATGAACAAAACAACACAACACACACATGTGTGTATGTGTGTGTGTGTGTGTGTGTGTGTGTGTGTGTGAAATCATTCCCTCAACATATGTTAATGCATACGCTTCATAACCTCAACAACTAACTAACAACTATTCACTGAGTCAGTCAGTTAGTCAGTCAGTTATTTACAATATTCAGTTACTCAATAAAAGTAACAACACAAAAAATGACACGTAGAGAGTTGAACATTTTTTTGTGTTTGCCAGGATTGTCAAAGTAAGTATCTGAAAGATATTCATTCAGACAGACAAATATTTATACGACAAACTGTAATGTCAAGAAAGGAGAAGGAGACAAAGACGCTCACACACACACACACACACAGAGCGAGGGAAAAGAAAGGAGTCGGAAAAAAATCTTGTTAATTTCCATATTTTCATGCAAATTTTAACTTCCTCAAATAACAAAAATTATCACAACAAAACAGCAGACATCTGAGATGAGGAGAAGAATCCATATAGAGTCATTAAAGAGGGAATGACGAGGAATTGTAGAGGAAAACTGACTGGTGATAGAGGGGAAGATATAATGCAATAGAAAGGTAATGGAAGAAAAAACTTATATCCAAGAAAAGCGTAAGCATTTTGAAGTCCAGAGATCTCGAGAGACCCGACGAGTGAAGTTGCCACAATAAAAATAATAATAATAATAATAATAGCAACAACAATGGAAGTAGATGTAGATGTTGTTGTAGTAGTAGTTATTAACAACAACAACAACATCAACAACAATTTCCATTTGACATATAAAAATACATTAAAACAACAATAGACAGAAAAATATGTACTGTCAAATGTCTGACAAACGAGACAAGGAATAAAATAACACAACAACAGCAGCCACAACAACAACAACAACAATTACAATGACAACGTCAGCCACAACATTAATAAAATATTGTTCAAACCGAAGGTTGAGTGAGTGAAGTAGTGAGAAAGTGTGTAAGGCGGACATTAAGCATAATTTTCTAGGCTGCTCAACTAAAATGAGATAGAGAGAATGGAACGATGAAGACATATGCGCGTTTTTCTAGGGGCAAATACTCAGACCCTGAACACACCGAACAAACCACAATCCTCAAAAAATCTCATCATATATTGTTTTTTTTTTATAAATTTATAATAAGACTAGATGTCCGTCCCGGTGCTTTTTGCTAGGCCCCGGCATTGTTCAGCTGTTTCCCCAGCTCTATTTTATATTGTATTATATCAAAATATGTCTCCTAATATTTATATGCAAAATTTGATCCATAAATTATTACTTTCCCAGTAAACCGATCAACACCAAACTTCACAGCAACACTCTCGAAACTATGCTAAAGTTTAACAGAATCAGTTCATCAAAATCGGTTCAGCGGATCCATAATCCATATGCAGCATACAAACATACGAGTACATCCAATTTCATATATAGTCGTATAGAAGAATAGATGATTGGGTACAAATATTTGAGATTAGGGTCCCGAAAATCTGTTTTGTCTCCACGGATTGAAACGCACCTCTGAGTGAAGGCAAAGAGAGAGAAGGCTGTTGTTAGTAAGTAAACGAGTTGCTGGGTATTTCTCCATTATGTGTGTATTTATGAGATGCAAAACGCTTGTTGCATGTTTCTGCATAATTTGAATGTGTGTCTATGCACATGCCACATACATAAATATGTGTTTGCCACAACAACAATAGCAACGACAATTGATAAAATAATGCAACAATGAAGTAGACAATAAAACAGACAAAGCAACAAGCAACAACAAAATTGTTGATAACAACTTCCCGAAATAGAAAAACAAACAAAAACAAAAACATGTTGCAAATATTTATGCAGCAGCAGTAACAACATCAACATTAACAAATAAAATTTGTTGCTCATAATAAAATACAATAAAAGCAACAAAAATATACAAAAATTTTTCAAATACTCTAATCAAATCCTGATCTGATGGCATTTTTTTCAAGACAATCATCAGCAACATAAAATCATTCTCACTTTTTTTTAATAGTAGAAAAAGTTCAGGGAAACTGATTTCATTTGTGCATTTCATTCTTATTGTTTTTGTTACTTTTTTTGTTGTTGTTGTTGTTGTTGTTGTTGTTACATGGTTTTGTCAATTGTTGTGTTGCTTCATGATTATGGCGACACTCTGTTTGCTCTTGTCGGTTGTCGGTTGTTGCTGCTGTTAGTTATTCAATTACAAGCATGCAACAATTGAAGCAACCAGCAACAACAACATTATAATATAACAAATAACCTGAGCATTTGTCAAACAGAAGACTTGGAAGACTTGGAAGACTCGGAAGACTGAAGACAGACACTTTCTATCCACCTATCCACCTATCTATCTAACTTGCTGTCTTTTTCCATGAAAATATGCAGACAACAAGGCAGACTCGACTCGGCAGACTCAACTTGTTTTTTTTTTTTTTTTTTTATATTGCATAAAGAATGTCTGAAATTGAAGAAGCTATAACAAGTGATGTTGTTGTTGTAACTTTAGCTAATGTTGTTGTTGCCTTTTCCACATGACATGGCATTTTTCTTCATTCATTTCTTTCAGTTTTAGCATTTCTGGCATTTTCTTTATTATAATGAAAGAGAAAAACATTAACAACTTCAAAACTCAACTCACAGACAAATTCACCAAACTCACCTTAGACTAGAGGCTTCTCATTAAAATTCAGTCAGTCAGTCAGTCAGTCGCTCAGTTCTATTCTTTGTCGTCTTCCTCATATTTCCATTCAGTGAGAAATTATCTATCATATATGTAAGTACTATTATAAGTAATATAGGCCTAACCCCAAAGCAAAATCTTCTATAGCCCCCAGGCTTTTAGGGGTAACAATATTGATTCGTATTATTAGATATTTATCCCGTGTGATTTCTTATAAAGAGGAATGCATTATTTTTAATAGCCTACGGATGTTAAGCATCTTAGGACGTACGGTCTTGTTTGTAAGTAGGCAACTGCATTAAAGGTCCATCATCGTCATCGACTTGGGGCTTTGCGGCATTTCTAAAAAATAAGTAAAATTCAATGCTTGGATCTCATTGCCACCACTACTTGCCTAAGGGTAGAGGAATTGCCCAGAGGGCCCTACATTACTCTTAATCCGGACCTGCTTTCTTTCCAAAGCGTAATGAAGAAGCTCAACTCAAGTCAACTCAACTGAACTGAACTCAACTGAGCTTTTGTTTTAACTTTGCTTTCTTTCTTCATTAATGCTTTATGTTTGTTGTTGTTGTTGTTGTTCATTTTACTTTTCGTTGCACATGAGAATATTTTTCTTTTGTTTCGTTGCCATTCTTATTGTTGCTTTTGCCAGTTTTCATACTCAATGTATCCCGTCCCTTTGTCCCACATCTATCCACTCTAAAGAAATTATGCACGTTCACGTAATTACTCGTCGGACATAAATATATATATATAAGTATGTGAAAAAAAGCAATGAATATGACAAAAACAAAGAAAAAGGCAAAGACGAAAACAAATTAAAATTAAAGCTCAAATTTCCCGGACGCACCTTCTTCTTAATAATTTACGCATGCGCCTACGTTCAACGAAATGGAAATTCTTCATTCTTCTTTCAATATTTCTATCATTATTTTTTTTCTTTATTTCAATCTTTTTGGTTCAAAGTCTTCTTGTGTGTGTGTATTAATTGCTTTTGTGTGAATTCTTTTATTCGATTAAAAATGATTGTTGATTTTATTCTGAAACATAAAACTTTGTCAATGGCTTAATTTTATGTTTAAAAAAGAAAGGATCCTTTTATTAAAAAGATCATAAATTTCTGCGTCATCTTTTATCAGATATTCAAAACATTAGATTTCATTGCTGAAATAGAAAACCTCTATGATTTTATCCAATTTTTTGTGTTAGTTGCAACATTTTTGTTAAAGTTGGCAAAATTAAAACAAATTGAATGAAAATGAATAACTGAGATGAAGTAAGAAGGAGTTTTTGTTTTGAAAGTATCCAAGAGTATTTTGTGCTTCCGTTTGTGTTGCACGTTACACTTCATCATCATCAGCATCAGTATCGCCAACACTATCAGCGTCACTCATTTATTTACTAACAACAAAAACAACAACCATGGCAACAATATCTATGAATTACATGCAACACAATCTGTGTCTCAGTCTGAGCTCATTATTTTGTGAAATAAAAAGGTAGAGTAAAAGAAACCATGACGATGACGCTGTCAAAATCGTTAAGAAGCTGAGCTGTGTGGCGCTTTGTTGCAACAAAAATAAAAAATAAAAATATAATAAACAATAGTAAAAACAGCAACAACAATAACAACATTAGCCCATTAGCAAGTCACCTTAGTTGTGATCGAGTGAGTAAGTTTCTGCCTGCAAGACGCTTATAATGAAAGCGAAAAATTTAAATTTTTGATACAATTTGCAACATTCGAAGGTAACAGCAACCAACAGTATCAGCAACTGGAACATGCAACAAAGCTTAACGTAAGCCACCATCACTGCTGCCGCCGACACAAAGAAAACAATTCATCATTTTGTGGCAATGGGGAGATTCGATTGAAGGAGGCATGCGGAATGCTTCATGCTGCAAATCAAAAGATGAAGTAAAACCAAAGCAGATCTGTTGGGATCGTAACCACCATGATGCTGTTGCCGATGACGATGACGATGACGATGACAGTAGCATCAATTTATGCGTTGGCAGCAGGCGGCGCTTATATCGATTGCTTTTGCCACATTGCCACAAACTGTAGTAAATATGTGGCATGCTTGACGGCGTAACTAGAAAAAGAAGAAGAAAGAAAATATTTTGCCATCATCATCATCATCATCATTGTCGTCATCAATAGCAAAGCAACATCGTTAGATACCAACCAAGACATGGTTTTTACTATTCAACCGTAAATAACTAAAACTGCTTGCTGCCTGCTATTGCTGGGCAGCTTGTTGCGGGTGGAATGAACAACCAAAGATATTTGGTGATTGGTGGCTGGATGGCTGACTAACTGACTGAGTGGACACCAAACAACAACGGATGTTGTTTGTTGATGTGCTTTGGTCCACTTGTAATGGTTCATTGGGTCTACACCATGGCTATTTGTATATACGAGATGTGTCCCAGAAGTATACGACTTGCATTCATAAATCCGCAATGGCACAACTCTCATTAACCCAACAAGACACTGATCCTAAAGCAGTTCTGGTACTCATTCTCTTCAATTGTATGTCGTTGAACGTTTTAATGCATATTTTAAATTTCGGGATCATTCGAGAGTCACAAGGGACCGACCACACAGATCATTTTCATTATTGGCTATTATTTTAAATTTTTACCATTCTTCTAAGAGTGTTTGCTTAACGCAAATACAGTTAATTATATCGCCATCTTGCGATGAAACTTCTTGACAACACCTCATGTGTGTTTGTGTGACATGGAATATGCTCTTGCTTCATTGAATCCATTGGCTTTATTGGTGGCTCCATTGGCTATTTGGCCGCAAGCTTCATTAAGCGATTTCATTCATTTCATCATTCATTCGTCCATCCATTCATTTGCTCATTCATTCATAGACAAAAATTCGAGTCATACTTAAGACATCTTAAATCTTTAGTTTAACTAGCTTGCAAAGAGTAACAACAGCAACCTCATTGATGATGACGACGATGGTGCAATTGAAAGTTGAACGCTGTCAATGTTTAGATATATGTATGTATACATATTTACCGTTATATGGCGCCCAACTTAGGGCTATCAACAGCATGAGGTACAACAACAGCAATAGCAACAATAACCCCAACAACAATGAGTGATGGCCAACGATTGTTGGTTGTTGTCTTTTGAGCTCATTAAAATTAGCAAACGAATGCTGTGGGAGGCAACAACAACAGCAATAAAAGCGTAAAGGTGAAAATAGCAGCCTCAAGCGTTGCCAGATTGACAAGATAAACTTCCTCCTTTTCTGAAGATTTCTCAAAACCAACAACCAAAAAAAAAAAAACCACTTTGAAAAATTAAATATTTAATTAAGTATTGTTTATGGGATCGTTTTTTGTTATTGTCTTTGGTCTTTGGTCAACAACTGTTAAATCCGCATAAGCTGGACACAAACAAAAAAAAAAAAAAAAAAAAACTTAGGTGATAGATGAAAAATAATCTTTATTATTAACAATTTTTTTTTTAAATATTTAATTTTTTGCTAGTTTCACCAATTTATTTTCTTTGTTTGATTATTTATTATTAAGCTGCTAACAAACAGCTCAAAGCATTTCTAAAGTATCTCATCTCGAAGTAAATACTTATTAGAGCCCCACTGCGAAAGAATCTTTTTTGATTTTTTGTCATCTTCTTTGACAGCTTAAGCTTCAATAGCTTAACATTCTCATATTCCATTGGTAGGCATTGTTTGTACGAGTATATTTACAAGAGACTTAATAGGTTGCCAAATAATACAAATGGTCTAAAAGCATAACACATAACGACAAAACGACACATGATCTCGGCCCCGAAAGCATAACATCTCCATGCGAGACCCAAAAAATTTAATTTCAAGAAAAGGAGAAATATGTGGGCGATGAGATCATAATATAAAATTGGTTGAAGGTTTTTCAGTCGGTGGGTCGGACGGACGGACCGTCGGTTGATCTGCTAATGCTAAAGTTTCGTTTGGTCTCGACGATGGTGGTTGTCTTGAGTTTTGTCGATGGCTCGTGTATTGACCAAATGCGGCAGCACACAAAGTGCGACACACTTGGCTTGACTCGACTCGACTCGAATTGACTTGAATTGGCCAAAATTCAAGTGAGACAAGTTCAAAACATCGACAGTGCGATGGCTTTAAGTGGCCCCTCGTACAAATTTGGCAATTGAAATGAAGTGTAGTGAAGCGTACAATAATAAAATGATTACAAATTTAATTGAGTGTCAGTAAATTAAATAATAAAATGAAATTTATATGTTAATTTTTCGTTTGTTCATAATTATTTTAATTAGTTTTACAAGATTTATTTCCGCAAAACCTCAGATCTTTTGTTTCAATTCAATATTCGCATGACTTCCAAAAATGGTGACATGGATTGCTTGCGGTGAGGGTTGGGTAACATACAATACATATTCGTATGTAATAGATGCACGTCAACTTTATCTTTATATGAAAACAAAGTTTTTCTCGATCTTACTGAATATGTGTGAATGAATGAATAAAAGTTCATGTGTTCCATGTGTTCCCTTAATTAGAAAAGTAGAGGGAAGACTATTTTTCACATTTTGCCATTGTTTGTCTCGGTTGAGTTATAAATATGGCGTTGATTTGATTTGTGTACGTTAATTAATACGGTAGGCAACATTTCCGTAGCTGACAAATGTTAATTACGCGAAAAATGTCAATTGTTAACCAAATTAGTTACATGCAAAGCCATCAAAACATACCAAATTTAACTGAGTTCGGTTCGGAATCGGATGATGATGATACCTTGTGATATATCATACAATAAATTGAAAACAAAATGTAAATAAGTTATTATAATTGCGTGATTGAGTGTTGTTTTACATACAAATTCAGTGGAATTGCCCCAAGCTTATGTAAGGAAGTCGTCTCCCTCAACCAGTTTAAATAGTCTGGTAACACTTGGTCATACTTAATTTATCTTAAAACATAAGCATAATCAATTAGGCAAAAAAAAAAAATAATAATAAGAAAGAGTCTGCAAAGAAAAATGTTTTAATGAAATCTTAGATAAAAATAGATCTTACCAAACTACATATAATACAATATAATAACTAATTCATCTCTTAAGCTAAATTTATTTCTTTTGTTTTGTTTTGATATTTTTTGTTATTCCTTTGTTAATTACCCCTATAGTTTTAAGAGTTACGACATCCGGTGATGATGGTAACTAAAATGGCAAACGTTTCGGTTTTGCAAAGACTCAAATATAGAAATTAGTTAACATCAAAAGAAAAGAAAAATGACATTACTCTAATAGTTTTTATTTTTATGTTTTTTTTTTTTTTTAAATTGATACGAGATGTGGTCCCTTCAAAAGAAGACTAATGATGTAAGATGCTTTTTTTTTTGGCATTTATATAAAAGTAAGCAAATTTGACAAGTATCCTATTGGGGGATGCTCAAAATAGTGCAGGAGTTCTTCTTCTGTGAGCTCCGTTCTTCTTCTGTGAGCTTCTTCAAGGTGCGCTCCGCTTTCTCTTATCCAGTTTTAACGTTCTGACGTTCTGACAGATCAAAGTCACATGGTAAGGCTTACAAGACTGTTGATCTGGATTCTTATTCTTGACTAGAAACATTATGATAGGCAATATGACTATAAACTAACGAGATTATTGCTTGGGGTTTTTTGGGATCAGATTCCGGATTTTCTAATTATTTTTCAATCAGTATTTGATGGTTTTTGGGTTGGGAGACCTAAGAATAAATTACCTTCACCAGTCAAAAACATCTAATAAACACCCATTGGCATATTCGTCTTTTAGTAAGAAATTATTGTAGTTTCACTATGGCTTTTTTCAAGAGTCAGATAGAATATAATGACATGGGACATGGGGACATCAACTTCAACTAGTCCTAGGTCGTGTTGAGAATTTTAAATAATCCAACAACGACAAAAGCAAACTGCCACTGCAAGACCAATAGTTTGGGTGGGTATATGGGTTAATCAAAAAAGAATATTTCACTCTACACAGGTGCGTCCAACACTTAGATATCTTGTAGAAGCATCATCTCCTTTTTTTTATAACCACACACCGCATATGATTTTATGGCCAAATCAAATAGGGTTTCAAAATAGAAAATGTTAACTAATTTGAATGCAAAAAAGAAAAAATCAAAAATTTGAAATAAATTTGCATTTCTTCTTGTCATTCTTGCTCTTTTGTTTCCATGTCTTAAACTATTTTACAAAATTTTTCAATCAAAAACAAAAGAATTCCATAAAAAAACAGTTTTGAAACCCAATTTCTTTTTGTATTTCTCATTGTTGCCCTTTTTACAAAGAATCAAAAAACAAATGATGAACAACACAAAAAAGACAAAAACTTATTTGGATTCTTTTCTCATATTTACAGTGCAATAACAACAAAACAAAATCAACAAGAACAAAATCAAAGAACAAAAATAGCAACGAAAATGAAGAACTACTGCATGCCGCTAAGTCTCCAAAACCAACAATAACAACAACAAGAAAGGTCTGGAGACCAGTTTCAAATTCACAGCGTTCGCGCTTCACGTGAACTTCGCTTTCGGTTGCAAAAACAAAAAAAGAAGAAAAACGCAAAAAACTAAAAGAAACCGCACTAACAACAACAATAACAAATGGCAAGATTTGGCCCGCTGCCGGCAGCCAACAACATCAACTTCAATAACACAAGCAACAATAATAAGGAAAGCAGCAACAACAGCAGCAGCAGCAGCAGCAAGCAGCAAACGACAAACGAAATCAAAACCGAAGACCGACGACAACCGAGTGTCGTTAGCCGAAGCTATTGCGACGATTGCTAGCTAATTCGGCTAAAAGCGCTGCGATTGCGGCTGCTGCTGCTTGTGCTTTTGGCTTTCTTGCTGCCTTTGGCTTTAACTTTGCTGACTTTTGTACGTCGTCGCTGCTTCGCAGTTCATTTAGTTCGCGAACATCGTCGTGTAATGTTGTCATGTTGCCATCTTATTGGATGACGGATGATGTGGATCGTGTGGAAGCTTTTCGTTGGCTGATAGCTTGTGCTTCTTGGTGTGGTTAATTTCGTTTGTGATAAAGAGTTTTGTGATTTCTTTGGCAAAAATTAATAAAACGCGTGCGCAACTTGACATTTCGACTAAAGTGAATTTTTTTTCTGTTCTTTTCTAAGTGTGTGTGTGTGTGTTCTCACCCTATTTGTATATGTGATGAAAATGTGTTTATTGTATACGTATTAGTGATGCATCACTTATGCGCGATGAGTTCAACTCTGTCAAAGTGGCTATAAAATAATAAATTAACAAATTAAGAGAACAAAACAAAACAAATTTAAGAAAAAGCTAAAAAGCGACAAAAAAGGAAAAAAATAAAACTAACTCAAAAAAAGAAGAAATTTAAGTGAATTCCTCTGAAGATTTCTAAATCTTCAAGTTCTTGGGCAAAAGTGATAAAAACACATACGCAGACACACGCACACATGATCACATGATGCCGCATATGTACAGAAAATGAAAAGAATCTAGAAAAGCAACAACAACAACAACAAATACTAAAAGAACATACTACAAATGTACATGTTCATAGTGTCTTCTTGCGCTTTTTTAATCGCTCGTCGTCGTCGTCGTCTTCTTTCCTTACCAAAAAACCATTAAGCCAAGTAATAGCGTAAAATACATGAAACTCGGACAAAGACGCAGACACAAACAGATTCACTGAGACGGAGAGGCAGACAGACAGACAGACGTACAGTGGGACAGACAGACAGTGGGACAGACAAATAGACAGAAAAACGCACATTGGTCAAGTTGCTGTGTGATCAAGGCGCAAGGAACAAGGCACCCGGCGTCAATATCATCAACAGCAGCATCAACAGCAACATCATCAACAACCTCAGCAATCATTGGAGCCTGGACGAACACAGCGTCTACACAATTTTTCGTCTTTTGAGTGTATATTTTTAGCTCAATACACGCGTTGCCACCAAGGAGCGCTACAACAAAACCAGCAACACTAACAAAAGCAAAAACAACACCAACAAGAATAGCAAGATCACGATGGGCACCAAATCACCCGGTGGTCCGCAACGTTGCAGATTAATATTGCAACATTGCTTGGCCATACAACTAACAAAGCCAGGCCATACGCCTGAGGACTTTTGGATGTACGATTCAGGATATATGATTTTTCAGGTATGTAAGATATTTTTGTTTCTCCTCTTTATTTATTTTGCTTACAAGTATTTAACTAAACTTTCAAAGTGAGTCAGTATGTTTGTGCGTATGTGTGTGTGTGTGTGTGTGTGTGTGTGTGTGTGTATTGTGCATTATCATAAAAAGCAAGTAGAACTTGTTTGGTATCATCAGTTTTTCTTGTAAAAAGTAACACAATGAGACAGGTTAATAAGTAGTTGTTGTTGTTGTTGTTGTAACCCATGTTGTTAGTATATTTAAAATATTTTGTGCGTGAAACTTTTCCATTACTCAAGGTCATAAGAAAGACGCTAATTATTGTATCTGCGTTCATAAGTCAATTCGTTTTATTAAAGGGTTTTTGTTTTTTTATTTCTTTTCTTAATCATCCATTTAACAATCTCCAGTGAGCCTAAAAAATGATCAATGATGGATATTAGGAATTTCATAAAGACTTGAAGGAAATGCCTTTCGGTGGGGATCAAATATTTAAGTCAAATGTCATAAAGACATGTTATTAATTGATTGCATAATCATATAAATGATCTAGCAATATGATTTGTATAGACAAAAGTTTACTTGATGTAATTATGAATTTTTTCTGTTCGGGATGTTCGTCGTCCTTGATGTTCTCACGACCTTCTTTGAATCGTTTAAAGCACTCATGGACTCTGGCACGGGATAAACAACTGTCTCCACATACACTTGTTTCATTAATTCAAATGTCTCAGTAAAAATTTTCCAAGTTTAAAACAAAAATTAATGTTCGCTCTTTGTTCGAAGTTTATTTTTTGACCGTTGATATAAATACACCGCCACTTATAAAGCAACAACTCGGTTTCTAATTGTCCGTTGGTCAAGTTCCTTTCCAACTCGTGCTCCCGTCAAAAAAGATAGCGTCATTATAAATAGAGATTTTGAAAAAGTCTCGTTTACTTTGCGACAGACCTTGTATACAGTATTTTGCAAAAGACAAAAGCAAGAAATCTGTATCATTATTTCTTATAAACAGAATATATTTAACTCACATTGATATTTTTCATTTATTAATGGTAGTTTTAAGGAACATTGCATCATTCTATTTCAATCAAAGCCTTGGACATCATTGTACCTTGGTAGTCTTTGATTAGAATAGATGTGTGTGTATGTGGCACACGGCGTATAAGCAACACTTTTGATTTGTACAATACTTGGAAAGAAGTGTGTTGAATAATTCCACTCACTCAAAATTGAGAGAATGTAACTAGATGAATAGATGATTGAACAACCAATTTATTTGTTGTGGAAACATAGATTCACGCACACACGATTATTTTTTAACTAAAGGTAACTTCCTTCAAAGAAGAGAAATAGGGAAATGTTCAGAAACAATTATTCAATTTTGTTGTCTTAAGAATTGGAAAAGCTTTTTTTTTTTTGATTTTTCCAATCAAAAGACTGCGTTATTTATTATTATAAACTTCCGACAAATGACTTCACAAGTTCACAAGTGAGACATAAACAGAAGATACCTACAAAACAAAAACAAAAAAGACACACACACAGAGGCACAGGCAATGTCACAGATACAAAAAAGACAGACAGGGGCAATGATAGTGATAGGTTTGTTCCATCCGTATAACTGTTTTCGGCAATTGCAACAATCGAAAACAATCAACAACAACAACCATTTATAAGCACCGTTGGCGTCATAAAGACTAGACTAGTCTAAAAGACACAGAGGAGCAACATTTTGTTGTTGTTATTGTTGTTATTGAATGCAGTTTTCAGTATCAAACTTTTTTTCTTCATTTTTCTCACTTCTCATGCTCATTATTTTGGCAATGACTGTGTATGTGAGGAGGGAGGAGGGAGGCATTGTATTGGATGGAGGAACAAAGTTTAGCGATTGCAGTGGCAGCTACTGCAATTTTGCTACCGATGCAATTTTATTTTATTGTTTTTTTTTTTCAGTTGCATTTATTGTTTTTTGTTTCTAAGTTTTACAATTGCAAGTTCGCGTAGATACATTTACCCACTCTGTATCTAATAGTTACTTTATGTGTGTATGTGTGTGTGTATATTTGTGCTATTATCCTCTGCAGTCTTACGGACGTTTATTGATGACTTTGAAAAATTATTGCAAGAGCGCGTGAAAAATGGCAGCAAAGGATGAAAAGAAAGAATATGGGAAATGGGTAAGGGGAAAATTGCTGCATGTGCAACAACAGGAAGCAGCAGGCAGACATTTACAGATAAGGCAAAAACCAATTTCAAATAGATTGCCAATGAGTTTAGTGCTCAGAACAAAATCTGAACAAACACAATGCATGCAACAGCAATAAAAGAAACCAATAAACCGCAAATCGAATAAAATGAAATGGTCGAGAGCAAAAGATGCAATGAAAAAATACAAGAATAGAGAATGAGGAACAAAACTCTATTATTTCTTGGCTTAAATTAACGAGTTATTAGCAAAGGCGGCGAAGGCGTTCATAAAAAAAAACGAAAAAAACATGTTTTCTATTTTATTAACATCAAATGATGGATGCAAAAGATGGAGAAGTGTGTGTAATGACTTCATTTAAACGGTGCAAGAGGGGGTACTAAGGGTTGGTTCATTATGCTAAACTGATTTACACCTTTTATTTTTTCGTTATGAAATCATTATTTGTTTAACATTTTCGTTGAAGTTGAATGCCGATGATGTCGACGATGACGCATTCAAGTTCAAGTGTGTAAATCTTTTCGCATGAATTACAATGCAATAACAACAATTCTCTTTTTCAAAAGAAGCCGCCTCCTAAATCAATCAGTAACACACACACACACGCTCATTTCGTAAGTCAGTCACTCAATCATGTCCGCAAATAAAAGAATTCGAACTCGAAAACAAATTCGATTTGAATAAACAAAAATTAACATCGACGAATTGTTGTTAATTAATAATACGTGGCAACTTGAAAGTGTTTCAATTGCCATGAGTGTGTCTTGCATACTGATGAATGAGTATTAAACCACACACACAAACACACACACACACACCACACCATACAAGAAAATGGCAACGGAAGTGTATCTAGATACTATTGTATGTACATGCAAAAATACTCAATTAAATACAACACAATAAAGTCATTCATATGAAACATTAATGTGGCGTGAATGAGAACATGTCAAGTAAAGTTTCTTTAACAAGATTATTTATATTATTTCATTAAAACAAACAAAAAAGAAAGATATTGAAAAATTTAATGTATTTATACTCAAACGTGTGTCAGATACACACTTGGATTATAGAAATGTAAGATTTCTTTTGTACTCATTGCTTGTTTGAAGTTTTTAACCCATTTATGAAAATAATCAACAAAAAATGTAAAAATCGTCCAAGTGCGAGTCATCCTCGTACCCGGAGGGATCCATACCAAATGGTGGACTCTCCAAGGGATCCGATTTGGTAGATTCCAACAACAACAAAAAAAAAAACTTATAATTTCTTAATTTAAATTCAATAGTCCAAAAAACAACAAAGCTTTTCTAATAAAAACCTGCATTTTATTGTGTGGCTTGTATGGGAGGTACCCTCCATAGCAGTCTGATCATATTGAAATTTCAACACTATAAGCTTCTAGTCCATTACCATGAATCAAGTAAATTTCAAAATCATAGAGTTACTGAATCGTATCGCGCCCATACAAACCCATATGTTTCTTGTATGGGGACCTTCAATTTTTGATTAAATTTTAGTTTTAGTATTTGTTGTTGCGGTGATGGAACTATACATTCTGTGAAAATTTCATCTTTCTACCTATTACGGTTCATGAGATAGAACCCGAGGACGGACGGATAGCGTAGCCTTAGTAATAGGGTTCCGTTTGGTACCTTTTGGGACTCCAAAACTCCAAAAAGTATACGTATGTGTCATTTTGGGCTTTTCATTAGGAATTTATGATCAAGATTTGTCCATTTATATCTATGCGAACTAATGTGTATAGTCCCTCAATAGTTTTAAGCTATTGAAATACTGAAATATTGCAAAGAAGATTTACTTCTTATTGCTACACAAACTGATAATTAGTTTCTTGATAATTTAAAAACAATAGAAACCTAAAGCCAAAAAATGTATTGTTATACGAATTAATTTTACAAATTTTTAAGTTGTGCAAAGTAAGATTCCTTTCCAAGAAGCATAAATACTATTTTGTGTATTTATTAACTATGACATTTGGATTTCAGAATATTCGGTAGACGTACGAATTATTAGTGGTCAAGTAATATTTGTTAAGTTTAAAATCTGTAAATTAGTTGATATTTTTATCAAAATTGTGACTTCTTCATGGTGATTTAGTTTACTAATTTTTAATAGAACCCAGCAATGTCGTCCTACGATCATCAACTTAAATAAGATTACGCAGCACATCTATTGCATAAAGATTTATGATGGAAAATCGAATGTTGAGGACATATATCAAAAATCTTTGCATAAATTACATTTAAAACTTATCTCATTACTTCGTTTTGTTCAGATAGAAAGCACAAAATATACTGAAGCGTGGTTTCCAAGTTTTTCAATCAATAATCTTAACAAAATAATTAACAAAATATCGATACATGCTAAAATTCATTCTCCTTATTTTTAAATAAATAAGAAAGAAAATTCTAATTGAACATGCAAATTTAGTCACACAAATATGAGTATGAGTATGAGTAGGAGTAGGAGCAGTTAAACCTCTTCACACACCTTCATTAGAAAAGATATCGGAAATTGTAAAGTAAATTCATTTTAGCATATCAGTAGCACCGTGCTTAATTATAATGACAAATCTGGGAGCGATCTTACCTTATCTTAATGAAGCGTCACTTTTTAATTTGTCGGGTCTTTAATTCGTTTATTTGTTTTGTTTTTCGATTTTTTTTTTTTTTTCTTTTTTGTCATTCTGATGTTTTCTGACTTCTTTGCATGTCAAACTCAATGATTCTTGTCCAAATTTTTGTACTTTTCTTGCTGAAACATTTATAAGTTTAATTTTTTCTTCCAATTTCTTGATTCTCTTATTATATTTGGATTAAATCAGGGCTGTCCAAACCGGCCTAAGTGACAAAAAAAAAAGAACAGAAATTTTGGTCTTTTTACTTGCCAACTTAAACCGAGGGCCTTCTTCCAATGTGTCACAGGGACACCCCTTGTGTAGATCATTATGAAAGGTATGCAATCTTCAGTAGATGGGAAAATAATGTGTTTTTGTTTGTTTTGTTTTATTTTTACTATTATTTTTGATCTTTGCAAAATCAATACATAATTGCCAAATTTGAAATAAGGAAATGAACTTGAAATTTACAAACAACAAATGACAACCCTGAGCAATTCTCATCTCATCGTCGTGACCGAGTCAGTGAATGATTGAGTGAGTGATCTCCAGGACACTTAATACAACAATAATAACGATAATAACCAATAACATCGGCAGCAATTAACAATCGCCTACCTGCGCTTGACCTGCGGCTAAGCATAATTCGAAAGTATCTGGTATTGTTCATGATGAAGTCGACCTTGCCGTCTCGTATGTCTATCTGTCTATCCGTTAATGTATCCGTTTGTCTATGTTTTGCACGACGACTTTGAACTTTAGGAAACAAAAACAAAAAAAAAAAACAAAAAAAACAAAATGCGAAACAAACAAAAATGAATGAGTTGTGCAAAAAAGAAAAAAAACATGATAAAAACAAACAGAGTAAACTTTATTACTCGCTTTATTTTATTGAATTTTTTATGAGATTTTTTTTTTTTAATTTTAATCTTTTCTCTTTCCCTGTTTCAATTGCAACTTATGTTTGTAGATAAAATTGTATCTAAAGTCATGAGTATGAAGTGATTTATGTATTTCTCTTGCTTGTTGACCATTAAACACAAGCAAAGCGATAAAAAAAATATAATAGTATTTAAAAAAAATCATAGGCAGTAAGATGTGAAAACTTAAAACTATGAAATAACAGTGGTCTTTTTTTTTTTTAATTTTCAAATTTAATTGCAGTATCAAAAATCAAAATTTCGTAACACCAAAAAACACTCAAAGCGCCCAAAGAAGTTTTCACTTAAAAAAAAAATCTGTTCAAATTTAATTAACTGCGAAGCAAAAGTGGTTTTGCCGGCACAGAATAATTAAATTGCGTCATTTACGAATGATGTTGATGATGGTGGTGGCGGAGAAGTTGGTGGGGGTGTGGGAAGTGATAATGTTGGAGATGACGTTCATATGAAGTTTTTTTATGCGAAAAATTGTTGTAAAAAAGCACAACAGCAAAAGTTGGAAATTAAATGTTAATGCGGCTTTTAAAAAATGACTGACTGACGGCTGTTGAAGTTGAATTTGAATTTGCATATGAAACTGATTCAGTTTGTCATTGTTGTGTTGGTGTTTTATGCAAATATAAAAAAAGTCTCTGAGAATCTTTTTCCCTGCATCCGTTTGTCTGCATCTACTCATCAAATCTCATTTACTATTTTGCAATCATACTTTTTTTTTTTGTATGTGTCTGAAATGACTTTCAATGTCCATGTGAATGACTGCTCTGGCATGCTACAAATGTGTGTTCATTTAAGTGGAGGAGATTGTTTTTGTATTTTTTATTTTTTTTTTACTATTATTTTTTCAAAGCCTTAAAAGGCTTTTGATGCCTACCAGCGCCTGCTAACTTTACACAATAATTGCGTTCAATGTCCAATAAAGATACAAATCAAAATGCTCTGACTAACTTTATTTTCACTTAACCCATTCACTGTTAAACAATTGATCAATTGATGAGTGATGGTGGTGGCCCCTTTTCCAATTCCATTTCCATTTCGCCCGCTTTAAAGTCAATCAAAGCAAAGCAATTTGATACAATTTAATAATAATAAAAAAAAAACAAGTGGAAAAAAATGCAATTAATTGATTTATTGACACAACAAAGCAATGAAAGTATCTTTCTTTCTTTCTATCATCTTTCTTCATTTAATTTTATTTATTTATTTCGTTCTCTTTTTTTCCCCCTTTATTTATTAGTTTGCCGTTGCTTTTCATTAAATCATATTAGATATTTTCATTTTGATTGATTTTAATTAAATTGAGTGTATCAAAAAACAAATAGAAAATCAAAAACTAATAATAATTTTTGAGATTTTGACTTTGCTGCGTTGAGAAACTTTCTTTCAATGAAGTGTTGGAAACTTGTCTTGATTGAAGTTAATCGAATTAATCTGATTGACGCAACATTAACGAGTTCATAGTTCGCTTTAGCTTTAGAAGATACAAATACATTCTCTACACTATTAAGCCTATTGTATTAATTAAGCTAAGAGAAAACGTTACACAATATCTAAAGTTTAAATGTGTGAAATCTCTTTGAGTTTAAATTATTCAAGGTTTAAGTGAATTCCATTGTTTTTTTTTTTTTTTTTTTTTATCTACTAAACTTATAGAATAAACTCAACTGAACGTAACTCAACTCAATTTTATCTAGAAATATATTTAAAGACTGTAAAGACAAGTCTAGTCAAACGGACTTTTAGTTAGTTGAGTCAGTAAAGCAAACGTGTTTTTTATTGTGTGGTATTTTTCTAAAACGCACGTGCAAAGTGCGAATTGTTTTAAAGAAAACCGGCTTGGGTGCAAACGAACAAAGTCTCGGAAATGGGAAGCAAAGCCACCTTTAAATGTTTTTGTACAGTAATAATTCTTCAAATAATAATTAACTTGATATTTGACCATCGGAAGTCGGTCCTAGGAAACTGATTTGCATACTTATTTTCGTTATTTACCATACTTATTTGTATTTTTGTTAGCAATGAATGGCAATCAATGATTTGTTGATAATGACTGGTTAAATGGTTTCCAGTTAGAAGACTTCAACCACTGAATGGAATCCCAATTTGAATCATCATCATCATTATCATCATTATGATGATGACTTCTAAAGTTGCGTGATAAATACTTTGCATTTAACTCTAAAAATTTATACGAGTGTGTACAATATTTCATCAAGTGTCAGTTTGAGGCGTCAACAAAATTATAACAACGTATATCAACAGCATCTGCTATTGTTCACACAATGTTTTTTGTCTATTGTATCTACTGGATTACTCTACTATACTACTACATAACTATGACTATTCAATATAACAAATAATAATATGGAAAAATAAATACAATGTTCAAAAGCTCATGACCTTACAATGCTGTCAAGTTTATGCCACTGACAGGCGAACAAAAAAATTGAAAAACAAAAGAAAAACTCTAAATTTGGTCACATCAAAGCAAAGATACACTTCGCATAGGTATTTATTTTTACTATAATATTATGATTTCATAATCATCTTTATCTATTCTCTGAGTTGGGTCCTAGCCTAAGTAGTGTAAACTGCTTAAAACATTGTAGTTTGTGTAAAACAGGAAATACAGGCTCTGGTCCAATTTTTACATCTCTACCTCATCGAAAAACTTGACATTTAATTCTTCATTAGACAGTTTAGTTTATATTTATGTATTGTGGAAGCTTTATCAAGTTATGATCTATGGCTGTGACATATGATCTAATGATACAAAAATAGAGAAGACGCTTCGAATGAACATGACTAGATTTATTGTGATTTATGTGGTTACCTTGTTACAAACATCATTCAAATGTAATAACACTCTTTCAAATCATTCTTGTGAAGAGTATAAAATTTGATTTTTAAATTAAAAACTTTTTCAACAAACAAAGTTTTCCGGGCAGACAGAGAACAATATGTAGATACAAACAGAGGACAAGGAGAGAGGTTGACAATGAATGGATGGATAGCATAGGATAAATAGACATAGACATAGGCAGACAGTCTATTAGTTTAGTTAGTCAGCTTATGGTTACACAGATATTTCGATAGACAAATGCTGCCTTAGCAACCGAACCGCAACCACTGACTTTCTTTCAATGAATGAATGGGAATTTACTTTTATGAAAAAGGGTTGTTTCTTCCTTTTTGCCAGTTACCTTTGCCAAAATAGTCGATATCTTATCTAAGCATGCCTCCTCATCTCTCAATTCTCTATTCTGTATGAGATACAGAAGGAATTTTGGGGCCAAAATAATAAAATTATGTTTTTAACAAAGTTTGCCAATGTAATTTTAGGCAAAAAATGTGACTGTTGCCAAAAATAAAGAGACTTGCGCAAAAAGTGCATCATGCATCCATGGGAAAAACTTCATTTCATGGCTTTTTATCAACGAAAAAAACAAAAAATTACTATAATAAGATTTTTCTGGCACTCACTCATAAGCATATCCTGTTTCAAAAGTTCTTTCTGTACTCTTTATCTTTCTAAGTCTCTTCCTAAAACCAGCTGACGCTTGTAATTTATTTTATTATTAGCAAAAAGACTAAATTTTGTTGCTAAGTAGTTTTGAACTTAAAATAACAAAACAAAAAGAAAGTTAGAAGGCTATAAAAACCAAACCAATTTGATTTGTTTTGTTCACTAAGCCAGAGGTCAATAAACTTTCTCGGAAGAAATACCATACATAGCCACCCACTCCCATGCATCAATAAATTCAGTACTTGGAACGACAATAAATACATTTCACGCTAATCTTCAATCGTTCAGCTATAAAAGAAAGTCTCAGAGACTATACTCGTAAATGTGTTGGTGTGTTGGTCGGGTATTCGAGTAACAAATTTTTTTTACAACGCCCAAGGCTAATGTTTAGTTACTCTTGACCAATCATCCGCACATAATTATGCCAACTGCAAATTGCTTTCGAGGCTTTGTATCTAAAGCCATGCCAACACTGCCGACATCCCTTTAAGGCTTCGTTTGCTTGGCCTGCCCTAGGGTTGATTGATGAATCTATCCGAACACAAGCACGCACTCACATCTTTCTTCATTTGTGTATTTCCGATAGATGCGTGCAACGCGTGTAAAACTCAATTGAAGCACGCATTTCCGCTATGCAAGTCCCCTTTGGCGTGTCGCCCTTTTGGACCACATCGTTCAGCTGTTGAGGTTTCATTTAGTTTTATATTGTTTTATATCCGTCTGTCAATAGTTTTTATCTAGATATTTCTCTTATTGCCAATGACACGCTAAGTTTGTTTTTTTTTTTCGGGTGATACATATGATAAGAAAAAGGGGGGAAGACCGAAAGCAATTGATGAACATTTTTGTTTCATTTTATTTATATTTTATTTAGTTATTTCATTAAAAATATGCACTACGGAAGTGTTCATTGCGCCACATGCAACGAAACGAATTAAGCCAAGCCAAGACAAGACAAGCTACCAACAAACAAATTTTAAGCTTTTCAGACTTAAAGCTTCATAGAGTGCTCAAGGGTCAAGGATTATTATTATGGCTCAACTCATGACTCTATTAAATAAGAAAATTGCTTAATATGCCCCAGCCGAACCGAACCGAACCGAAATAAGCTAAGCTGAATCAAGTCGAACATGGCACAGGTGTGTATTTTGATGATGATGGGAGTATGTAATATACTGTCATGCCCCCCTCTTTATTATACTCCCCAGTTCCCCCCCTTGGATCTGTCATGTCATACCTGCCACATAAACATGTTCACATACAACATGTGTTCATTGAACGCTGGATGAAAGCGTGTAGGCGTCATAGGTGCAACTATTAAACGAAATAAGTAAAAGTTGTGCGCCATCTTCCAAAGAGATTAGAGAGGGATAAGAGAAAAATCATAGAAAATAAGCGCCAAGTCTGAATCATTAAAGTTTTTCAGTGAAATTATGTATATTACAATATACATTTTTGGAAAAACCTTCAAAATTAAATTGAGTTGCACTTGACTTTGTTGTTGTTGGGACGAAATGAAACAAATATCTATGAGATACTTATTCACTCTTGTCGCGTGTATTGAACATGTCTATAATGATGCAGCAGTTTTTTAATTTTAACTTAGTCAGCATCATTAACAACTTGAATAAATCAATGAAGAACAACAACCAATAATCAAGAAATAATGTACTAAGCAAGTTAAATGATGAATCCAAAAGACATAAGACATGTCAAGGCAGTCGGGCAAAAGCGTCTTGGTGGCTACTGACCAAGTGCACTAAACTTCAGAGACAAAACAATAATTCATAATATAGTACGATTATCATAATGTAATGTCATTGATCATATTGTTGTTGTACTCGTTGTTGCTGTAGTCGCTATAACATTATTCGATTTCTGTTCTTGGTCTTGCAAATATGCACTTTTGGCGCCATACAAATTTTGCCAGAAAGAGAACTTTATTGCTTCAAAAAACAAAAAAAAAGAAAAGAAAAGAAAAGCGTAATGCAGTTGAGTATTGCTTGCATATTTTATTAAAATTACATTGCTCAGATTGTAGACACCCAGATATGTACAATAGTTCATATATACAGAGGCGCGTTTTGCTTGGGGAAAACTCCCGGGGCACTACCCCAAGTAATATTTAGAGTTTCCAAGACAAAGCCAAGATCATTAAAGGTTCACCATTCTTGTTCTAATTCTGTATAAGAAAGACATTAGGTCAAAGGCCCAACTGCTAATTCATAAATCTATCAGCAATTACTTTTGTCCCCTGTCTCAATTGAGCTTCTTCCACCCCTATAAATATGCTAATGTTGAATTGGTAAATTTCCAGTATGAAATTTATTTATTTTGATTTTGAGGTCTCTAAATTCTATTTTACCCGCCACTGTATACAAACAGTCACTTTTACTTGCATATATAAGATACTTTATAATGTTCATCTATAAATACACAATGCTGCACTTCATGCTTAAGTGATTTGTAGAATGTGTCCGCCCTCTCTCTCTCTCTCTCTCTGTGGCATTCATAAATAATCCAATTGACGATTTGACAGCTCATAAGCCTTTTTCATGCCACGAGGTGCGTGTCAATCCATTGACAAAGAGCATCAGGCAAGTCTCAATTTGGTACTATATGAAATATGATGTTGTATAAGACCAGTTGCAACTAATTAATATAGATCACAACAACTCCACCACCAGAAGACGATTGAAGGATTATAGTACTTAGTAAGTAGGTGCATGGTGAAATGCTATAAAAATAAAAGAAAATAGAGTATGAGATGAATGACTGGCTGACATCTTATTGTACATAGATTTATACGAGTGGAGTGGATGGTGTCAGTTTTAGTTATTTCATTTTCTATACTCGTAGGTTTCTTTCT
Organism: Amiota minor; assembly: GCA_037043295.1. NCBI lineage: Eukaryota > Metazoa > Arthropoda > Insecta > Diptera > Drosophilidae > Amiota > Amiota minor. The sequence continues at coordinate 5,302,071 of JBAMAW010002187.1, read as the reverse complement.
TTCTCACAGTTCATGATGCTGTAAAAGGTCAACAAAGGCACGAAACTTTAGTGATGGCGGCGCCCATGGAGCCATGGACCGAATATTCAACCAGTATTTTACCAGTAGACCATTTTAACCCCTTATCTTCTTTGTTTTTCGCTTTGTTGTGGTCTCCTTGTGTCTTTTGTCGTTTCATTTTATTTTATTTTTTTGGAGGCTCGCAAATATTTTCGCTTTGTTGAAACCTCAATGTTGCACTTTATTCTCTTGGCCTCCTGTGATGCTGCTATCCATGATTTAGTTTCATCATCGAAACATCGTTCATCGTTCGATTGTTCATTAGCGTTTCGTTCGTTCCTTGGTCTTTTAAAGCGTGAAAAACTTCATTGGTAAAAATTCGAGTTGCAGTTTTTGATCTTTTTCTCCTCTACTACAATATTTTTTGCTTTTGCTCTCCTGGTACTTACCTCAAATAGTTTGTTGTTGCTGTCTTTGTGTAACATTTCTTGCTGCTTGGCTTCTCCTGTCGTGTTTGGCTTGAACTTTTGCACAAACCAAAAAAAATTGAAAAGGCCGAAAGCAAAGAGAAAAACATAAGAAACGTGAACGAATAGGTGTTCCTATGCGCTTCTAAAGTTTTAAAATTCCCTTGGTTAATTTAATTTTTTTTTTTTTGTTGCCTAAGCTGCCCCTTAAACTCTGAAAACAAAATTAAAGCAAATTGGACAACAACAACAACAATAACAATTTGTGCTTAACTCATTTGTTTGGTAAGATGAATGCTGAAGAAGAAGTTTAGCATGAAGTTAATAGGTGCAGAATTAGAAGATATTCAATCTATGAATGATGTGGATAACTTAGGATAGGATCGAATAGAAGTAAGTATAGTGTTTCTAATGAAATGTTTCTAACTGACCAGAAACCAAAAATACAATATTTCCACATCACTTTTCATACCACAGTGGTAGGGAAAACTGTTCAAATAACTATTTGTGGTCAGACAAAAAAACTAATAAATTTTTCTAATAAGAACAAAAATTTGGATGTGTATGGGAAGTGCCCCTTCTGGTAATGCTAAGAGTCTTGAAATTACCATGGTTAGTGAATATGGGTCAAAAACTTATTGTGTCCACATTTTTATCCAAATCGAGCCGCTCCCGAGGTACGTGAAATAAATTTTTATGTACACAAAGTTATATACAAGAACTGCTCGTTTAAATATACAATATTATTTAGGTTTACTAAATGAGTTGAAAATTGGAATACTGTCAATTTTCCAAAAATAAAGTGTCCATAATACACAAACAAACTGCGACTTATGGATGCCTCAAGAGTTTTAGAATTATTCATTGGATTTAGGGAATTTGGCAAAAGGCATTACAATTATTGAATTATTGTGTGTAGCTTACGAGGGTCATTCAATAAGTAACGAGACAAATCGATTTAGCTCAATACAATAGTTTTTGTGCGATATGTTGGCATCATTGTACTTTGTTTCTCATAAACTTTTTGAAAGTATTTTGTAAGCATAATGTAACAAGTTAACAATTGCAAGTCAATCCACGAAAGAATCTTGAAAGTGTACGGGAATATTTGTTTGAATCATTGTTACCTTTAGAACAGTATAAAAGCCACACTGTAAGTGTCTACAAAGAGCAACGTGGTGGTCCACCAGTTAAAGTTGCAACTTCCTCCTTCGAATTTCGCATTAACGCGTTAATTCAGGGCAACTGGCTTATTACTGTTGAACTGATAGTTGAAAAAATGCATGCGGTTATTGGAACTGTCCATAACATAATTCAGTATAAGCTGCATTACAAGAAAACTTGTGCAAGATGGGTGGCTTCCAAGACAACGGTAAATTTAACTCAGGAAACACTTAAAAAAAATGGTGTGGGATCCTTTCACATCCATCCCTCCTCCTGCCCTGACCACACCCCATCGGATTTCCATTTGTTTGGACCTTTTAAAAATGCTCTACGTGAGAGACATTTTCGATTCAACAAAGAAATAAAAATTAGGTGCAAAAGTGACTTCAGGATCAACCCAAAGAATTTAATACCAGAGGCATGCACAAATTCGAAGAACGATGGGGCAAGTGTATTAATGTTGCTGAGATCTATGTTGAAAAGTAGCCAAAGTTTTGTATTGATCGAATAAATCGTTGCAGTAAGGTTACAGTTCACTAAGTTAAAATATTTGAAGAAATTATTTTTCTGAATCGTGTTTTACTCAATAGTCGCATCATCTGAAAGAAACTTTCATGTTAACATCTCATTATCCACATCAACATAATCATCAAGAGAATCATTGTAATAAATGTTTGTTTTTCTTTTTATCAATATTAGACAAGAAATAGTCAGGTTGAATAATTAATAATTTACTACTTTTAAATTCTAAACGTCTATGACTCATGCTTTAATACAAAAAATCTTTTTCATAATCTGTGATTTCCCCAAAACAATTCCAAACCAGGCATCACAATTGACGGCAAGGCTTGTGGGTTAACTGTCCATGTCGGTGAGCTGCCTGTCTATCGTGTCCTGTCCTATCCTATCGTATCCACTCCTGCCCTATCCGATTACATAACAATTCAATATAAAAGGAAGCTTGTATAAAATTTTCACTCTCGATTTGATACGAGGTATTGTACATTCGAGTTATAGAAGTTAGAGTTAACAAAAATTTTGAAAACATACGTTTCCTTGAATACCTTTATCCACCACTGTACTGTGTTTGCCTCATTTTGGTTTCTAATACCACACGCTGACGTTTTTTAATCAGTTAAGTAAAAATGATGCACAATTGATACGCGTCTGTACTCATACTCACATAAGCAAACAATTTAGTGTTAAATTTAATGAGGATTATTTGTTTTTATTACTGCATGTTTTCATTGAGTTGTTCATGTTGCTGTTAATGTTGTGCACGCTGTTTCAAATTAAAGCATTTGTTGTTACTCTGAGCTCATCAATAATTAAACGCAACAAAGTGCTGCAACATTAACTAACAGCAAATCATGTTGGCTATTCGATTGCATGATGACGATGATGTTGATGATGACGATGCAGCAAATGTGTGGCAGCCACTGATTTGTTGTTTTGCCATTGCCACCGATGCTACTGACAATTGACTGTTTGACTGATGGATGGTTGGATGCTTGGATGAATGAATGGACAAACAGACAAACAGACAAACAAACGAATAAACTCTACTTCGAATGTGGTTTGAGGAACGCTTGGTAAAGCTGAGGGAACCAGACTTATTTGATTGACTGTTTTTAGCGTTTGGCTAAAATTGTTAGGTGTTTTGGGATTAGTTTTCACTAATCCATTTACAACCGAAAAAGTAAAATAGATAAATTCCAAATAAAAACACTTTTGTTGACGCTTAAAAGCCAAATATTGTAGCAATAATAATAATAATCCCAGTAACAACAAAACACAATAAAAGTCGACTCATGCCGTCCAGTCTCTCCATCTAATGAACTCAACAACAATTCATGGTGCAACAAAGGCGGCATCATTGGCACCTTCTGAATTGCTTCGATCGATCATTTACTGTCAATTGTTGTTGACTTTGATTAACGGGTTTCTACTGGTATAATTAAACAAACACGAATCACGCCCATCAAACGCCTCTCTGCAAATTAAGTAATGATATAGACACAGAGACATTGAAATTTGATTAATCTGAAATCAATTAGAGAACTTATGTTATTACTATTACTTTTTCCTTTCCTTTCTAGAATTTCCTTGCAGCAAATGCACAGTGTTGGTGGAATGGACCTTTAACAGCAGCAACACGTGCTCTAAAATATGCGGGGCATGTGGCCCCAGGCATGTTGCTGGTCACTGCCGAACCCTGTGCCCTGGAAGTATTACGTGGCGCCTATGCCAGAAGTGTACTGAAACCACCAGCCACTTACATAATCAGTTCACTGGGTAAGTTTATGTTCCTTACTCTCATTTCTTCTTTTTTTTTGTTTCTTTCAATTGTCAGTCAGAAGGCTCTGAAATATTTATCTATCTATATAAACGAATTTTTTTGAATTTGCGTTTTATTATTCGGGAGGTTACTAAATTCAAAAATAAAACAAATCAAATTGAAAATGGCCCCAGTTGACAAGTATTGTGAACCACCCTATAAACCTATGTTCTATACTAAAAAAAATGCTGCAACAAAATCCACAGGAAGAGGACCCAATATTAGCCCTAGTACCATTGAAGAGAATGAAAATGAAATCGGGTGCTTTGATTACAGCCAATGTTATTGTTCTCCGGACGAACGTGATCAAGCTAGAAAACTTAAACTTCTCTCGAAAAATGTAGCATTTTATGCACGACGTCTTGGGGTCAATCCTCTGGAGATCATCGAAATGCCTCGTACAGAATTGGAGAAAAGATTACATAATGTAAAACACTATGAAGACTTAGTGAATCAACGCCGTGTACTCTTCCAACAATGGCGTAAACTGAATGAGATGCGTTGGGTAATGTTTGATGAGCAGCTGCGTCATCTCAAGAATTGTGGTGATCCGAATGCTACCATATGGATGATACTCTCAAACTCTGTGGATGAGATCGAAGAACAGCTCGGTTTCGATGAATTGCGTGGCGATTGTGTACGTTACCCATCGCCCATGAACATATTTGATCAAAGAATTCCTGGTGGTAGACAACAGTGGGGATGTTCAAAAACAACTCATGAAAAGTCAAGATCAATGCACAAGAAACCACGCAATTTTATGAATGAAAGACGTAAGCCGCATATGAATGCAAGACCATCCGGTTCGGAAATGTGTCATTTACTTAAAAATATGAAGCAACTTCCCATCGAAACAGAAAAGAACAATAATGATGCTTCAGATTGTGGTTGTGATTATACAGAACGTGATTACAAACTTATGGCAATGGCATCCCCAAGTTCCTTGACCAAGTTTTTATTAAATGCCTATGCAGAGGTACCCAATAATTTGAATAAAGAAAGCGAATGTGAAGAAAGGTCCTCGGAATCTGATTTGGATTATACCAGTTGTGAGAGTGGTGGTGAAGATGGTTTGCTTCTTCAACGAGAGAACTATTATATCACACCGGGAAGTAATTTTTCATATACCGTAGAATATCGTTATCATAATTATTATGTTGATGAAAATTAGGAAGAATGAGCAAAAGCAGAACAACAACAAACGACATGGATCAAACTTAGTGTCCATTTTTACACACCATAATTAAATGTTTGGAAAAACTATCGACAAGATGATGATGAGAAGAGAAGAGTGGAGAGGAGTTAAGGAAATGTAAGAGGCAATTGATTAAACGGATTCATGTTTGGATTTAGTAATTTCATGTTTCGCTTATTTTTCTAAATATGTTTTGTAATGTACAAAATTTTAAAATAAAGTAAATCAAAATAACAAAAACATGTTCATGCCGAAACTCAAAACGAGTAAAAATTTCACTTTAGAAAAAAAAACAAATACTAGTAAATGGAAGGAAAAACCTGATGTTACTCATGCGGGGCCGCCTGTCATAGATGACCAAAAACGGGCGACATCTAATGACAGTTCGGTTAATGTAATTAAAATCTAATTGATTGGTTTTTTTTTGTGTTATATTTCTGAATTCATCATTATAAACCCTAAAGGTGCAAAGATAAAAACTGGTGAGTGGAAGGAAACCCTAAAAATCAATAGTTGTTTAATTAGTCTTCTTTGTAACAAATTTCTGACTCAATAATGTTTCTGATCTACGAGATCCCCGTACCATATTCTGAACAAAAGTGTTAATTTTAGTTAAAAATAATAATTGTTAAAATATGAAAAAGTTGAAGCATATAAAGTTAATGTAAAAATTGTTTCGTGGACTACAGTTTAAGAACCGCTGCAGAGTACAAACAATCACTGAATGTTTGAATATAGTTACATATGTATATAACTTCATTTTATTTATTTTTATGCCTTTTCTACAATATTTTGTCTGAGTTTTCATCGTCGCCGTCTTCTTGTTAATTAACATTGTCAATAGCCCAGAGACCATTAACTGCAAATTACCATAAACATAACAATTCCATTTGTAAACATTATTGTAATAACACTAACAATAGCAACAGCAACAACAACAATACCAACATTGTATAGTTTTTTTTTTCTAAGATGAAAGATGAAATACGGAAGAGAAAACAAAGAATATTGTAGAAGATTCTGCTAAGCTTTAATGTTGCACTAAGGAGCCTTTAGCAACATTTAAACATGTTAAGCAACAATGCCTCTCTTTCTCTCTTAGTTCCTCTAGTAGCTTGTGGACCTTAAGGCCTCCAAAAAATGTTTCCATTGCCAACGATCCGTCGCAATGAATTTGTTTTTTACAGCAAAAATTCATCACACTGATTTAAATGTTTTATTGAACTTTGAGTTGTAGAATTATATTCACTAAGGTGAAGTAGTACATCTGTAGGTTTCACTAGCCTTGTGAGCTCCATTCATTATTTGAGACTACCTCTAGCCAGTGGGGCAGACCTTCGGAAGACCTTTAAAATGCACGTATTTGACGAAAAGGCTCCTTTCTTTTTAGCTCTGATCGGACCTCTCATTGATTGGTGGTTACCTCTTCTCAGCTTTCCACACTGTTTCTTTCACATGAAGTTGAAATTGAGGAAATAGGTTGATGTTAGCTCACAGCTTTTATGAAACCCGCATTACATCCTCGTATCTAATCAAAAAAGAGATTGAAAGAGAAGAAAGACTTAAGAGAGGAAAAATATATCCAATATTCAATGATGTGTGTGTGAAGTTGTCAAAAATAATAAAGAAACAATTTATGAAATAACAATAATTTGTGTTTGTTGTTGTTGTTGCTATTGTATGTTGCTGTTGTTGTGTTGTTTATAGTAAATAAATTGCAAGCAAACAATAAACAATTGAGAAAGCAATGACAACAACAAATAAACGCTTTAAATGCAATCAATCAGCAACAATTTCTCGCTCAATTAGACATCAAACAGACAAACAACAAACAACAGATACAAAACAATAAGAAAAACAACAGATACAAAATGGTAAAGAAATGTTATTTAAAATTCGTGCGCTCACGTGAGACAAGTCAGCAACATGCAACACACAGCATCATAGTAGTAACATCAACAGCAGCAACATCACCAGAAAGGAGGAGAAACATTAGGAAGTAACAATGACGTCTTTTAGGCAAATTGCCATCTCAAATTGTTGCAAGAAAGAAAAATGTAAAATAGACAAATGAAATCCAATGAAATGAAATGAAAGAAAGAAAGAAGAAAAAACTAAACTTAAGAGAAAAAAAAAAAACTGAAGAAAGAAAGAAAGAAGCATGCAAAGTTCGTTTTTTGAGGTTTTTCTCACACAAAAATCAGAAAGAGGAAAGAATTTGCACGAGGGGATGTCATCGAATTGCATGGAATGGAATGGAAGATGGTGGTTATGGTGATGGTGATGGTGATGGTGATATTTGCCATGGGCCTTTAATACTAGCATGCAAAGTCAAATAGCATAAATTTGATATTTTGTTTTGAGTTTAAAATTACATACAAAAGCAGCACAGAAATCAAAAGCCGCAAAAATGAAAATTTCATCACGATTATCATAATCATCATTGACGAAATGCTCATTGAGAGTTTAACTAAGTTGAACGAATGCAAATGTTGACGACGATGAATAAAAAAAAAAAAAACAAATATTGATACGAATGAATAAAGAAGTTAAACACGAATGTACAATATTTGTCTCTGTGAGTGGTAATTTAATCTTTCACTCATTAACAAATCAAATCACAATAAAAATTCAATCAATCAAAGTATAGAAAACGCAGATGAAAATAAAGAATAACTGAAATAAATGTAAATGTTGCTTGCATGTTGCTAAAATACAATTCTGTTGCTACAAAATAATGATTGATGATAAACTGATCGATGATCATTTGATGAATCTGAATCTGAATCTGTTTAGATAAATCTAAATAAATATGAAGTTAATAATTAACAATTAATAAATGATTATAAAGTTTAAGAGTTTCATATTAAATACTTAAAATCATTAGAGTAATTCATATTACGCATACGCATGTATGACAAGCTAAAAACAGTTCACTGACTTTTAACCTTCTTTCATGTTTCATTCTTGTTTCATTCGCTTGAGAACTTTTTCAACAACAAGTATAATAAGAAAAGCATGACAAATTTTCAACACACCAACGCCATCACCTCACCTCACCTCAATTCAATTCAATTCAATTTGCTTCTTATGCCATTTCTTCTAGTATAATGACATTTAATTCAATTTCACCGTTATACAACACACACACATAGGCACACATATATATGTACTTGCAGACTTCATCAATCAAAGAAAGAAAATGAAAGAAGAACGGAAATAATGTAAAAAAAAAAACAAGTAAAATTATAAACTCAAATACCTTGAGAAATTAAATTCTTAAGATAATTTGATCTTAATTTTAAAAAAACCTACTTAAGTCGGAATTGAAAACAGAAAAGGGAAATGCAAAATGAAAAACACCCGCTAGATGAAAATCACTTTAGATTATTTTCATATTTAGTTAAAAGGTTAACAAACTTGCTGATTATCATCAAAATATTTACCACATCCATCATAAAAGTTAATGCTAAGTGTAAAAGTGTAAATGGATGAAATAGAGAGGAACAGTGAATCAGTGAAATGACACATCCCACAATTCTATTCATCATCATCATTTTACACTACGAGGGTCGATCAACAAGAAGCACTTGTGCGTAACTGGAAGATGTTGGCAGAAAATAAAGATTCATATTAGAATAGATGAGTTGTAGTTGGTTGGGATAAAGGTTTGTTATCTGGAAAGTTGTTTTTGTTTTACACTTATTAATGAATGGATATTTAATTGTGTGTAGACATTTTTTTTTTGTTTGGATAAGAAAAGGCTTTTGCAAAATTAACTTCACAAAAATGCAGTTGTACGACCCTCGTATGTTTTTCTTTTTCTTTTTGTTTTGTTTTGTTTCATATGTTAAAGAATACATATTCAAAAGACAAAAGTCGAAATGTTGCAAGTTCATCATGCTCAGTTAAACACAATTCTTAGTCGTCATGGTTGTTTGTTCGTTCGTTGTTTGACTCATTCTTTAACCATCAAAGCGAAGTGATGAGTGTTTGTTGCTTGTGGGGTTCTTTAACAAAGTACTGTAATGACGCGTTTATTGTGATTTTATTATGTACGATAGATGTGCAAGAATGCATTCAATCATTTAGTGTAAAAGACGTACATGATTTGCCATACCCATTTGTATTGAATATGAGTGTACGAGTATGTGGTTATTCGTTTCTTGTTTGTACTTGTGTGATATGATCAGAAAAAATCAAAAAGAGGTTCTAAACTTTCAATAGAACGCAATTGGGCCATATTTGTAGTCATAATGTAATGACCAAAAGAGTTGATATAGCCAAGCTTGCAAAATAGTCTTTCAGTTTTTGAACTAAACAGTTAAAATTTTACAAGAAGTTTTAGCTGTGCATTTGCCGGAATCAGCCAAATCGGGTACCTCTCGAACAAACCCAATTCAAATTTATGTTTTTAATAGAAAAACTTTTTTTTGTTTTTTGTATTATCGAGCTAAAATTTAGTCCTGTGTCAGATTTCGGTCATAATATTGAAATGTGGTATGAAAACTGACTCTATCCAAAACATAAGTCAAATCAATAATATTTCTGTATGCTCAATCACAGAAGCTTAGGCATAAACGTGAAGCATGAAGGGTATTGCAAGATGACCTTCTTTTTTCTTTACTCATTTTACAATTGTACTCACTTCATTCCATTCGATTCTACTATAATCATAGTACAATTTGAATTGTATATATCATAACATATGAACTCATAATAAATACTTTTATAGATTTATATTTTATATTATTATTTTATATTATTATTTTATATTTTATGGTATCCCATGGCGCGTGTCGCTTTTCAGCTTAATGTAATTAAAATCTTCAACAGACAACCTCAAAGAAGATGAAAATAATCTTAACACTCGGTTAAATTCTCACGCGTTTTAAGTGTTTTCAATTAGAAATCAAAACCGAAGAAAGAAAAAATTGAAATGGGAAAACGACAATATAAATTCATTTGCCCGATGAACAGAGATTTGCATTATGCATATACAATACAACAGCAACAACAACAACAACAACAATCATAAACAAGACCAGTAAAATACAATTACAAAAGAAATAAAAATAGTGCTAAATTGGCTAAAAAGGAGTTTCATGTTCGGAATCGGCAGATTACCGCGTCGTTTGGCACCCAACACCAAAAATGGAAAAAAAAAAAAATTTAAAGAAAAACATAGAAAAAAGTGGTGGCGCCCATTAAAATCAACGAAATCAAATGAAAATGCATGAATGCAGGAGTCAATAGCAAGAATAACAACACCGGGAAACTATGGTAGAGTTTACTCCACTAAAGACAACAATAACAACAACAGCAACAATTGTAACAACAACAAGAAGAAGGAAGGTGACTCTGGGGTTTTTTTTTTTTTGCTGCATTTGCACGATTTTCGTTTACGTTTGCGCTTATGACAGACATTTATCAGATAATAATGCGGATTTTCTGTTTAGCACAGCCACAGAAACAGAGATACAATTACAACAAAACAACAATAACAGCAACAACAGCAACAACATAACAGACAAACAACAACAATAAAAACAGCAGTAAACTCCAATTGCAAACAACACCAACAACAACAACAAAATGAAAACGCATTCGTATTTGGAAATAAAAATGAATGAAAAAATAAACGGAATAACATGAAATCGCACGGATTTGTAATAAAATCGCAAAAGATTTTCCATACCAACAAAAAGATATTAAGAGATAATAAGAAGGAAAGGAAGAAAGATGGAGGTAGAGGTGGGAATGGAAATAAAGATGAACTTAATATTGTAGTAGTTAAGCAAAAGGGTGTTCAGGGGGCAATACTAACAACAACAGTGGTTCGTAAGCTTACCAAGTATGTAGTCCAATTGTCATGGACAAATTTTTTTTTACGAATCCATAAACCAACCGATATTGATCTGGATATGTGTCCCACCTTCTCAACAAAAATCTTGTATTTTTTAAGTTTCTGTCCTTATTAGTTTATTGCCAATAGGTTGATTCCTCTTCCGATTGGTGGAAAGGACGCATCTTCTTCCTTTTGGGGCTGTCACTCCTCATGAAATTAAATTCTTCATATAAACTTAATGAGAAAATTGTTTTGCAGACTCCTCCTGGGGATCTACGGATCACAAGTTTTAGAAACGCTGAACTTAACTTTAACAACAGCAGTGCAGCAACTACACGCTGCAGCAGCTTAATATGGGAATTTTATAAATGATGACAATCAAGAGTAGTTGAAATTAAAAGAGAGAAGAGTGAAATAAGAAATCCAAGCAACAACGAAAAATTACTTCAATTGCGTTTTTATGCTCGTGCGACTGATTGTTGTTTGTTATTGTTACTAATGTTAGTCATCGGATTTGTTCGTGTTTTAAGCACTTAAAAGCGTGAAGAAAGAGTTCACTCACGTCGTCCGTGTGTCTCTGGGCCTGTCTATTTGTGTTGCTTGTTTGGTTGTTGTTGAGGGACATTTTGTTGTAAGCGCCGAAACAAAGCTTTTCCCCATTGAACTTTAACTTTGAGTCAACAAGACAAAAAAAGTGTCGCCAACAACGTCAAAGTCAAAAATGTTAGTTGCTGCTCCTTTAACCATATTTGTTGTATTTATTGTTGATGTTGTTGTTGTTGTTAAGTATTGCGAAATGTTGCCTGCCGCATGGCGGCACAAAATAAATGTCAATTTGCATTTTCTTTCAAACATTTGGATAACAAAAACAAAAAAAAAAAACTTAAACAAACATTGCATAAAACAGTGCACAGCATTAAATGTTTTTCTATTTGGCCAATTTGTTGTATTCACTTCTGTTGTTGTTGTTGTTGTTTTCTGTTTTTATTAAGAGACGGAAACAATTAGCAACGATCAAACGATCAAATGAAGCCCAAAGAAGTCAATGCATGAAGAACGTGATTATCGCTTTTGACCAAAAAGCTAAAATATAAAAATAAATCGTGATTTGCTGTTCGATAAAACATGCAAACCACAAAAGAAATTGAAATCAAGAAAAACTGAAAAGGGATACAGAGAGAAGAAGAAAATATGAATTTTCCCTTTTCAACTTTAAGTAAGCAATAAATTCAACTCAACTGATGCATGAGGAAAGTAAATTACATGCTACCATATGAGTTAAATAAAACAAAGGCGCACTCAGCTTTTCCGTCGGTAACAAAAATGAAGTCATTAAATTTCTGCACAGCTTTGCATTTTGCATTTTTAATCTCTCCCTCTGCTTGCATAACATAATAATAGGTCACTCTCTAATGCTATTTCTCTCTGATTAACGTGTTTACGAGTCTGAGTGACCAACTTTAGAATAAACCACACTCACTCTCTTAACTTGTGTATGCATCTTCTGAGCAACTTTAAGTTTAAAAACCCCTTTGACTTTACTTACCACTGTTTCTGATGGAAACTTTTGAAGCTCAGCATTGCTTTGCACAATTTTACAATGCATCACACTCCCTCGCTTAACTTGAATTTCTATGTATGTATGTGTATCTTCTAAGCTACAGAAAATTGTAATTGCTCTCTGACTTAATAATTGATAAACACAATTGAAGCTCAACTTTATTTTGCTTTGATTAAACTTCATTGAAAATCAACCAATTTTGTTTACTCTTTCCCAAGAGAGTCTCTTGAAACATAACGATGTTGACTAAATTTAATACAAAGTACATTCAATAATAACACAAATTGATTAAACAAATGTAAACTTAGTTTTAGTTTTGCAACACAAAAAAGAAAAAGAAACAAACAAACAAATAAACAAACACTTATTTTACTGCATGGACAAATGAACATTTCAAACAAATGATTCAATTAGTTAAACAAATGTTTACTTGTCTAATGTAAATTAACCACTTTCATTTTAAATTGCAAGCAACAAAAATAAATAATAGTGAGTAGGAGAGAGAGAGAGAGAGCAAGCGAAGGATGTGAATTACATACTGTAAAGATTTGCAAAATCAAATGAAGCGAAAAAAGAGCAACAAACATTAAAAACAGCATCAACAACAACAAAATGATTGTTAAACAATTTTTAAAGTTTGTCACTTCATTAATTTTTCAACAACAAAAAGAAAAAAAAAATAGAAATTCCCCTTAAGACTCAAACTTACCAACTTCAACGTAAAGACAAGGAAGCAAAGCAAAAATAGACAAATTTGACTCAAGACACGAGTGAGTTAAAGAAAAGAAGAAAAAGTAAAGAGAGAGGAGAAAGAGTTACCTGGCAGTAAGGTAGCTTCAGTCAATGTAGCAAGGTATGCGAAGGCGGCAGCTTTAGTAGCTTGTTGACTCTGGAGAGAGAGAGAGAGAGCGGAGAGAATGTAATGTAGTTGAAGTCACCTAAAGCTTTGCTCATGTTGAGAAACTGAAGTTTTTTAGTCTGTTCGAATTTTCGGTCGGAGGATCCGTCGGTTTGTCGATCTATCTGTCTGTCTTTCAGTCTGTCAGTCAGTCTTTCTATCCTTCGTTTGTTCGTTAGTTGGTTCGTTGGTCGTGTCATGGCCCGCGGTAAGTGAGACATTTTCACGAAAATCGCATTTGACAACATTTAAAAGAAAGAAAAAATGGGCAAAATGGGAAAATCGCTTTCTGTCAAAAGTTGTTCATTTTATTATGTTGGGTAAAACATAAAAATAAAGGTCTCTTTCCTCCTCCACCTTGTGGTTGCTGTTGTTTGGCATTATTAATTTATATGATCGTTCATTGAATACTCAACACCGCGACAGATCAATAAATCGATAGCTATTTCTTCATGTTGTTGCCGTTATTGTTACTACTATTACTGCCTGCTGTTGTTGTTGTTGTTGTTGCTGTTACTGTTACTGTTGTTGTGATTGAGAAATGAATTAATTTTCTTTTGGCGCCGCTTTGACTTTGCTAAAGTCAAACCAAGTAAAGAAAGCAATTGCATTGCCATAAATTATAATCTGAAACATTTGATCTGGAACACGCGTCAATATTTTGAGGCGTTATTTTCTTATGTTTGTTGCACAGCTGCAGCATGGTTGTTGTTGCTGTTGTTTTGGCACTTGACATATGAAACAAAATCCATAATCAACATTTGTATATCCATAACAACCATCACAATTCAGTGGCGTCTTTTTGTCTGTCACTTGGCCATATGAATATGATGACGCCCATCACCGAATCGATGATAATGTTTCGCTTAATGACAGCCTTCAACTTGATTTTTGTTGGTTTGCTTAAAGTGAGTCGGTCCCAAATGTTTAAGCAAGTAAATTATCAACCAAACAAATTAAGTTGGTGGATGGTTTGAAGATAAATCGTACCAATGTTGGATAGATATAAAAACTATAAGATTAGAGATAAAAAGAACCTAGGTGTACATTGGAAAGGTAGCCATGAAGATTATGGATTAGGAAAAATATGCCACTGTGAGAGCCTAATTTGGACCAGACTCTTCCGATATCTAGTCAACCATTACATAGAACCAATGGTAATTGCAGACTCCTATGCGAAGAACATCTTGAATTTTTTTAATAATTACCAGAATCTCCAAAGATATGTAATTATGAGACTTGACTGCTCTTAGCTTCAGTATCCGTCTTCCACGTTACCGGCACGGGAAACACTACGATAGCTAAAGCTACCACCGGTAATGATCTGAGGTTCCATCAATCTACTGAGCACCGTTACCACGACAAAGCGGCAATCAACCAAGGGTACCACTTAAAATCAACAACTAATCAATATTGTATTCTTATTTGTTGTTTACAACTTTATTCCAACATTTTATAAGATTTACAATACCTCGTTGGTAGAAATCTCCTAGTTTCGAAATGGAAAATTCATCCAACCTAGCTCTCAA
The DNA here is from genome assembly GCA_037043295.1 of Amiota minor. Lineage (NCBI taxonomy): Eukaryota > Metazoa > Arthropoda > Insecta > Diptera > Drosophilidae > Amiota > Amiota minor. Next base: position 5,287,071 of record JBAMAW010002187.1, on the reverse strand, counting down.
TTCTGCATCAATATTCAACGAAACTCTACACGAAACACCACCGTTTTGACACCAACGAATATCCACAACTTACAACCTCATATACATTGTGTGGAGTTTCATTCGATACAAATTCAGATTTATGAGCTGATGAATGGGTGAAATTATTATTTCAAAACCGGGTGATTTCTAGCAATGTAATATTGAAAATATTGGTAAACGTTAGAATGAAGTTATTAATATTTAGAGCGATTTAATTAGTTATTCATTTTTAAAAAATTTAAATAAAATGACGCGGGAACCTAATTGCCAACCAAATATTGCATATAAATTGTACTAAATATTTCCATTACAAATAAAGTGAATAATGAACATTTTAACTGTGGAAAACTAAAAAAAATATTGCATTTTAAACATCCCAAAATATTTTTTTTTTTTTTTTTTATATTTAGTATTTACTGAATCTCCTATATAATTCATAGGACTAACAATAAGGTTACAAATCTTATAAAACTAATACACATGTGTCCCTCCTACAATGAAGAGGAAGGAGTACACTTGGCACTACGAGCCTCTAATAAATCTAATCCCAAAATATTGTTACGAATTTTTGATTTAGGAATTCTTTATTCTTACAAAGTTTATTTTTCTTTGATTGCTATCGGTACAGCGAAAGATCATCAACGTCCGTTGTTCAAATAATCATCAGTTTCCCAATGTTTCACTTTTTGCTTTGACTCCATCAGCAGGAATCTTCCCCTTAGAACCCCAACATCTTGGCATCATCTAACGATCACTACGAGATGTTGTAACAATATATTATAGTTTCTATTGTCCAAAACTTTATACATAAAACTTGGAATCACTTTTTCCTCCTGGTTTTATTTCCTTTAATTAACTAAGAAATCCATTATACTTAGATAGTCTCATATCATCATCATCTTCTTAATTTATTTGCCACTATGATGATCGATTATGCATCGGAAATATGCAACAAAATGTTGCAAGTTGTAACCCCAATTAATTTTATAAAAAACAACAAAAAAAGAAAGAATGTTGGGGAAAAGAAAATCCCTAAAATGCGAGCAACAAAATTGTAATTTTTCATATCATTTCTCTTATAAGATTATCATTAGCAAAAAATCCTTCCTCTCATCATAAATTAGGGGCTTAACAAGAGAAATAAAAAAGTGAATTGTGAAGTGACAAAGAAAAAAATTAGGAAAAATTAATAAAAATAAAGGAAAACATTTTAAGCCTTTTTTAGTCAAAAGACAAAATGCTGCAATATTTTTTTTTGTTTTTGTTTTTTTTTTTGTTGTTGCTATTGCAGATGTTGTTACTGTTGTTGTTGTTGTTGTTAGTTGTTAGTTGTCTCTTTCTGGTTGTTTCACCTACACTTCAACAACAACAACAACAACTTGTGCAACAACAATTACTGTTAGTAATAAATAGAAATGGTGTTCATTATCAATTACAAATGATGACGATTTTTTAGGCTTAAGCAATTCTTGTTATTGTTGCTTTTGGTGTTGTTTCTTTAGTTGTTTATGGTTGGTCAGCCTAATGATGCTTGCAATAATCTTCGTTGGTTGTCTTAAGTTGTTTTTGTTGTTAACGTTATTGTTGTTATTGTTGTTGTTATTGCAATTTAATGGTCATTTTCATCGTTTTCGTGCGTTTTCTTTATCGTTTAAGGAAGTGTTAATTTATTTAGTTATTTTTCTGCTTTGCAAAAAACAAAAAGGAAGAAAGCAAAAATATTTAAAGCTCCCAAAAAAAAAAAAAAAAAATCAAACAAAAACCCAAAAATATAATAAACTTAATGTTGCGGTAGTTGAAATTATTGATTATTTTAGCTTATGTGATTTTAGATATTATTAGTATTATTGTTGTTGTTGTTGTTTCTTGATGTTGTTCAGATTATTGTAGTCATCGCGCTGAGATCAAACAATCCCAGCCAAGCAACCAACCAACAAAACAACCTACAACAACAGCAGCAACGACAAACCAAAAAAATATTGTATATGTTTATAACAAAATAAAAAAAAAAATGCTTTGATACTAAAATATGTACACTACAATAAAAAAGGCCTTCGGAAATACAAAAGCACAAAAAATAGAGGAGAAAAAAAATATTCATACATCAAGATTGTTACTTTGTGGCAATTGCATCACATCATCGTGGCAAACATTATTCATTTGCATAAAAATGCATTTCAACAACAACAATAATAATAATATCCACATCAGCAGCAACAACAACAGAAATGAATAAGTGATATCAACAACAAAACCAACCTTTAAACATCAACAAACACTTGACTCCAACGCGATCGTTCAGTTTTTATGTTCATTCACTTGTTTATTTCGTGGTTTGATTTTGATTGAACAAGGATATACGAGTATGATGTATCTATGTATGTATGTATGTACTATGTATGGATGTCCGATGGCTATAGCAATAAAAACACAACAACAACAACAGCAACAGTAACAACATCTATAACAATAACAACAACATTGAGAGTTTTACATGCCATTTGCAGCAACACTTTCACTCTACTTACATATAACTAACAACAACGACAACAACAATAACAACAACTACAGTAACAGTAGCAATAATAGGAATAACAACGGAAAGTAATGTTGTTGCTGCCGTGTCGCGTTGGTGGGAATTTTTTATCATTTTTTTTATTTTTATATATTTAACTACTTACGATATTTCTCTCTGAAATCTCTTAATAATGCCACGTTTTCTTTTTTATAATAATAAAAGTAATAATAATAATAATAACATTTAAATAACAACAACAAATATAACAATATAAAACCAACAAGAAGAAGCAATAAAGAGCAACAACAATAGCAGCAGCAGCAGCAGCAGCATTAACATCAACATCATCAGCAACTCTTCCCTGTTTGTTGGATGTTGCTGCCTGCTACTGCTGCATTTGATGTTGTTGCTTGGATGTCATTGTTATGTCGCCTGTTACACTTTAAACATGTTGCTAATGATAGATGTTGTTGCTGTTGTTGTAATTGTTGTTATATGCACATTATGCCAAAATTTGGAGTTGTTATTGCTTAGTTACATCATGACAAACATATGTATTTCCTACATAAAAGCATCGCATGACACACTCCTTTGATCTTTGAGGAAACTTAGGCAAATGGCTACTACTAAAACAACAAAATCCTGAAAGAAAAACTATATGCTGATTTATAAATTTATGAGATATTTTTTCCGATATTCTAGTAAGTTTTTAAACGTATTAAACCATTTATTTTTTTAGGTTTTTCTGCCTACGTTAATGCATTTCTTTACTTTATGTATTTTCAAACATTGTGGAAATTATTCTATTGCAGTTAGGGAACCCGAAATACTGTTTTACAATTCTCTTTGGACCTTAACTGAACAAGGATATTCATATATGATTCGAGAGTTTTACTTTCCTCTTTATTTTGATCTCTTTCTAACACACTAAATATTTATCTCTTCCTTGTCTCTTATCTCTAAACAAATATCCTTGACACAAATGTTAGTCTTGTTTTTAAAAAATGCTGCTAATAAATTCAAATCCAAACTGATTATCATGATGACCGATGGACATCAAATTGAATTAACTAAAGTAAAACGATTTAAATCCGCTTCACTTTCTCAGGCATTTCAAGTATGTATTTCTTCTGCCTTCATGCAACTCCACCTTAACTAACATGAATTTTGTATAAAATTTCATTATGTATCTTGTTTGTCTTGTTCGCTTTAATATTTTCGCATCATTTAAATGCAAATTTACAATTCATAAAATCCCAAAAAGAAAAATTATTCACAGTGAAACATAATGAAACGATCGGCAACGACAACAAGAAGCCCGCTGGCGAAATTAGAAATCGTGGGAGTTTTACAAAGAGAAATGAATTCCCCTCACTCAAGAGCAGTAAAAGGAAATGGGGGAAATGGACGAAGAGTAGTAGAAGAAAACTTAGGCCATGCATTTTCCCCCTTCAAACACTACAAAATTCACTCAGTCAGTCACTTACTCACTCCCTCAGTCATACACCATCATCATTATTCACTTACTCACTTAGTCTTTTCCCTCTTGCTTACTGTTTGTTGTTTGTTACTTTTGTAACATTCACTCTTTCACTCACTCACACACTCACTCACTCACCTACTCACTGCTTATCCTAATCCTAAGTTAAGTTGAGTTGAGTTGAGGTTAAGGTCAAAAAGCTTAAAGCGATTTTCGTTAAAATTGCACACGCGAATTGCAAAATGAAAAGATTGAAAACAAAAAAATAAAGTAAAAGAAGATAAGCAAAAAGAAATTATAGGTGTAGATGAAAAGGAAGTGTTGAGAGTCTTGCTGAGTGTTGTAAAAAGGGGTTACAAATATTGTTGTACCTCATTTTATTATAATTTTAAAATCAAAATATATTTCATTAAAAATTATAGAAAAGCGAATTCCAAAAAAAAACACGAAATAAAAAGCTCAATACAATCATCATCAGCATCATCATCATCATGTTATGAGTATTTTGAAATTGAATGTTGAAAAATATAATAATTCCAATAAGAAAATTAAACTTGAAATGCTTCAAGGTACAAAATCTTTTAATGTGAAATTCATTCAATCCAATTCAATACCCCAAGTTGATGTTGTGTTGCTGCTGTTAGTACTTATTATTGTTATTACTATATTTTTGTTGTAATATCTGTTGGCTACATTTGTTTGTAGTAGAAGTAAAAAGAGGCTTAGTAGAATCTTTAAAATAACAATTGAACAAGTAAATGATTCTTTTACATAAAAATAAATAACAATTTAAAAGAAGTTTAACTTTGCCTATGCCGAAGTTCACCTAACCACTAGAAAACGTGTTTGCATACGCTCAGTGACTAATTAATTATTGATTTGACTTATGTTTAGGGTATAGTCAGTACACATAGAGCATTTCAACACTGAGATTGAAATATTTGTATGGGAGCATTACGATCCAGTAATCCTCTTGATCTTGAAATCTACATGGTTGTTGAATATGGGTCAGACAATTATACTGTTCAAATTTCAGTTCGATAATCCCAAAAAAAAAGTTTCTCTAATAAAAACATAAATTTGGGTTTGGCTTTGTATACTCTAGGGCCTTGAAATTTACGCGTTTCATGGACTTTAATTAGAAACTTATAGTGTCAAATTTTTAGTTCAATAGGACAAAACACAAAAAAGTTTTTCTAATAACAGTCTGACATTAATTGGGTAGTTGGTATGGGAAGCAGCCCCATAGTGGTTCCACAAATGTCTGCATCTAGTAAAAATAAAGGTTCGTGCAAAATTTCAAATCTCCAGCTCAAAAACTGAGGGACTAGTTGGCATACATCCAGACCGACATGGCTAAATCAATTCGTCTCATCCAGCTGATCAAGAATGTATGTAAATACTTTAAGGGGTCTCTGTTATCTCCTTCTGCCTGTTACCAACTTCATGGCAAACTTAAAAGACTATTCACTGCGTGAAGAGTATAAAAATAATCTACTTTGGTCTACTCAAAAAAGTACATTCTGTTTACATAATAACATTCATAGGTCAGTCTTTAATTTATATTGTTTCACTTTGATTTTGAATTGTTTTTCTTTTTGTCATAGCCTCCTATAACGAAAATCATGTGTAACACTGATCAGGTGTAGCAGTGACTACGTTTCCCTAACCTAATCATAGCCATCCATAATTAAAATAACTCGTACAATCGCATGGTAGCTCTATAAGAATTAAACTTTCATAGTACCAGTCACTAAGTACAATAATAAGAAAGAAATTAAAACACTTAATAGGGTAAATACACAATTTTGATACAATGAATGTATGTAATTGTAGTTCACCAACAATTTACTTCAATACTTTGGATATCTGTGACTATCCGGCTCTCCTTGGAAGACGCACTACCCCTACAATCAAACAATTAAAATGTAAACGGGCTGTGTGGTCTAACCTAACCGTATCTTGGGAACCTATTTACAATATGAAAGATGCTTCAGAGTTCGTAAATTTCCTCAAGTTTTTGAATTTGAATTCAATTTCTTACTAGAAAACATTGACTTATTGACCATTTCTTATATAAAAATTGCATTTGTTCTTGTGAACTCTTCCCTAAGGAAACCCACGAAAAGTGAGGATTAATTCTGAGAATAGTCTTCCACTCATGCAGTATAAAATGACGAGCTTCCTAAAATTTCCTTGCCTTTAATCTATTAAATCCGGAATTTTCCATATATAAATAAAAATTGAAATAAATTTTCTTAATCTTTAAGATTGCAAAGTTAAAACTAATGACATTTAATTCTATTAAATCGCATTTATGTATCTTTAAATAACCAAGGCATTTCCATTAGCATTAAAACTTTCTGCACTTGATTATAAAATATTTATTTAAAAAAAAACACAAATACACTTCATTTTAATTATTCAATTTATGTGGGGGCTATGTATTTTAGTGTTCCAATTATTGCAGCTGAAACTAATAAAATCTGTTAAGCAAAAGAAAACTTTTTAAATCAAATCTCCCTCTACTTTAAATGTTGAAGTTGTGAATCATTAAAACTAACTTACTCCTAAACAATAGTTTACAGAATAGCAAATAGATCTCAAATGAACAAATGTGGTAATCAGCAGCCTCTAACTATGCTACTGTCTATATGTAATAAAACAAAAAACAAACAAAAAAAAAAAAAAACAGCCCAAAGCGATAATACACTTTACACCAATTTTCTGAAATTTAGAAAAAATTTATGTTAAATCGGAAAGAAACCAACAACAATAATAATAAAACTCGTACAAATTACAATATTGAAGTTATTGCACATGCATATTTATGTAGAAAATAGTAGAAAATAGTAGAAAACAGTAGAAAATAACTTGCAGCCATCGTAAACCATAAAGTAATAAAAACTTTGTTTATTTAAACAAATATCAGTTCAATTTTATGATCCCAAAATTTGTTAATGTTGTTGTTGTTTTTGCTATTTGTTATTTGTTGATATTTCAACCTTTGTTTATGATTTTTACAATCTAAGAGAAATTAACCGACACAACAAATCCATAACAATAAAAACTTTAAAATAATTTAAAAATATTTAAAATATAATAATAAAACAAAAAAAACAACATTATTTATTAGTAATTAAGGAAAATTTAACGAAATCCTTAGGTTTGTTTCATCATCACATTGTTCGTTACAATATAATATAATACAATAATATTGGATTGGTGTAAAAGTAACTTCCGAAAGTGGTAGTATTGAGTGAGCTTCATAGTAGAATTAGTGCAATTAGAATGAGCAGTTAAACCGAAAATAACTTTTATGTTATCTTTTGTAAATAGGTGATAAATATCAATCATGTGGATAATAGACTGAAATGGTAAGTTCATATTAAGGCAATTAGGAGAATATCTAATCTTCTTGGATACAGCATCTATTTTAGAATTGTGGAGATGCGATTCACATTCTTAGATATTAAGATAATGCAGAAGTTTCAGCAGCTTACTAGCAAGAAAATGAAAATTCTTGTCTTCTTGTACTCAGTAACAAGCTTCTACTTTCCCAAGAAATATTAAAATTTTTGTCATACCGACACCCTACAAGGGCGCTGCTTTACATGCTTTCTTTTAGATCATGCAAAGATTCCTCAATGACTGTGATTTAATGCTCCGTCATAATTTTTATCATAGGCAAGTTAAATTCTATTTATGTGGGATATCCTTTTCAGAATTGCCATTCCGAAGTCCTGAATTGTAATTGTAATGCTTTCGCAGTTCAATTATTTCATATAACATTTTCACATACAAGCACATATGTCCCTATTCCCTATAGGATTGATATTAAATTTTAATTAGAAATAAAAATAAAATAAATTTATAAGTGTGAAATATTCAAAACGTAAAAGTTCATACAATTAAAACTAAGTAGTATCTCCTCCACATGGAAACCTGTAAAAATAATCACTCAACTCAATTCATCTTAATTATAATCGATGATGAAGTGAGTGTCATAAATAGCTGCCGCTTTAATATACTTATTACATTGGCATTGGCAGTAACTTGCAACCTTCCAAGTTCATTATTATTTTTCATAGATAAGCGCAATAATGGTAATGGCATCAACAACTGTAGCTTCATTACTAACCCACACAAATCAGCATCAGTAAAGATTCATTATTTCTACATACGATCCACACACTCATTACATAATTACATAGTACATATGCAGATATGTATGTATTAGAGCCCAGCACAAGTCAACACCAAACAAACGAATCCAGTACTACACGCAACACTATGGATATCGTTCATCAACTAGTGTGCAGTTGTACTTCGATGATCTAGTCGAATTCGTTAACAAAGATAGAGTGAGACCGTCGTAGTAGGAGACACGACAGTATAGAATTCGAGCGAACGAATCAGCAAAGCAAATGAGTTGAAATGTTTGTTTGAAGAGCGCAAATGAGTTGCTTTGATTCATTTCGAAATCACCATGGGTTGAAATGGAGTTGCTTCAAAATGACCATGACTCATTTTCATAGTTGCGCATTGTTTTTTATGCTCTGCTCACTATTGCTATCCCATTTCCTCTATCGAAGAAATATTTAGAAATGAAAACAATGCTTAATATTTCACCATATCATCGTCGCCTGTTCTGCAATTCCTTTTTTCGCAAATCAAACAGAAATAAAAAGATTCCAACTCATCCCGACTCGTGTAACTCAAACAGGCCAAACAACTCGTGCTGATTCTTCTTATTGTCTTGATAGAGCGGGCGCCATTCGTAATTCGTAGCAGAAAACACGAGACACGACAGCATAAAATTCGAGCAAACGAATCAAAAAAAAAACAAATCAATTGAATTGAATTGGTTTGAAGAACGCACATGACTCATTTTCATTGTGTGTGTGTGTGCAGTTAACACTTTACCACTGTAAAATACTACCATTTACTTGTATGTATGTATGTACGTGTGTGCCTGCTGCTAGTGTTACCAAATTCTTATTTTGTAAAAAAAATAACCCTCAATAGCACTGGAATGTTGGATATCAAATCAAAATAGTGAAAGTCATGCCTCCTTCTTCACGCACACAACATTAGTAACAAAACCACACACATGCATACATACATACAAGTACATAGTAGCGACACGTGCATCAAGCCAAGGTCTGTCGGATTTATATGCATGGAAATATAATTGCATACAACAAAATATTCTTAGCATTTATCCAATAAAATGGCTATTAATTTAAACTAAAGACACAAACTTTAAACACATATATTTTTGGTATTCAACCAATCTTTATTTTATTTCTGTTGAACACACTTATTTGTTAGCCATCCCGCGCAGTGAATCGTCTAATGAATGCCTTTTGCCATGTAATGTTGCAATACTTTCAATGTAGATTTTTTTATTGAATTTAAATTCAATTTAAATTCTCCATCATTTATGAAGCGAATGTTCTCGCCTTCCAGTTGTTGAAGAAGCATAAGAAAAATTTCTTGGCTTTCCTCATTAGCATTCTTATAGTGATCAATGACGGCTCTCAAAACTTTTTTTGTTTCCGGATCCAACAGATTGCATATCCTCTCGTCATCTTTAACACCTACCAATGGTACTTTATCGTCTATGGGATGCGTTTGTTGATAACGCCGCATCTTTTCGGCAGTCAAACGTAATATTTCAGTTAGATTTTCACCCATTTTTTACTTTACTTTTTACTTTACTTTACTTAGCAGATGAGAGAATGATGAACAGGAACTCTGAAAATTGACTTAGTTGACAAACCAGGGCTACGCAAACATCATAAGTAGAGTTGCATAGAAAAGAAATTATAAACAGGATTTTTAGAGCGTAGCTCTTTTAAGTGTAAGTGATATTTCAATAAGTGATGCTAAAAAATAGGGTTGTCAGAATTTTTTCTACTGGTTAGAGTGTAGGACTGGAATATTTTTATTTTTATATTGAAAATTATTGCTTTTAATTTGTTTTGTGTAAATATAAATTACTAGCTTTGCACAGCCACGCTTTGCTGTGGCCTTTCAAACAACAAATATAAATAAATAAAAATTAAATGATTAAGTTTTGCAAACATAATGACGATAATGATCAACAAATAAACATAATGATGATAATGATCAACTAATAAACATGATAATAATGATCAATAAACTAAAAGTAAAGCAGCAATTAAAATTAACAGCATTTATGTCTTTACGAAATTCGTAAACTCACACACATACACCGTGGTGCAGTGGTTAGAGAGTAGGACTGACAAACCGAGGGCGTGCAGTTCGAGTCCTGCACTGTGAATTTTTTTTTTTTTTACTTAATTCTGACTTAATAGAACTCTCATTATATTACATTATTATGTTTATTATATTATGAAATTATATAAGTTTGAAAATAAATAAATTATAATCAATAATAAAATACTAATAAAAATGAATGAAAAAAGAAAATTAAAACATAAATTTTTCAATAACTAAAAAGTATAATTCAAAGTTTATTCTGAATGGAGCTGCGCTCTACACGAGTGTCCCACGACACCTCTTTCTATTTTTGAACATTTCATATTTATTAGTACATATGTGATATCGTCGTTGCCATATGAGATTTTATAGGTTTTTATAAATTAAGATATTGAAACGAAACTTTACAATGTGATTGATTTAAAATAACAATTAAGTCAACTTGTATATAAAAAAAATTGATTGAAGAATTTAAGTGAAGATTGCCACAAAGACATTTATTTATAACCTCTTCATTACTCTTCTTTAGTCTAAATTGAATTGCGTTAAAAGCTGCAACCTTTTATGATTCATTGCCTTTTTGGAGGCGGTTACTTGCTCTTGAGGTTACATTTCATTTAACTTAAGTGTCTCTACCCCATAATCTCCCATCATTAGTTTTTACTGATTATGCCGACAATTGCATCATCACTTGAAATACAATTCGATCTTCTTCTGCTGCATGGAGGCGTCATTTGATGTTGTTAACTAAGATGCACCAAACAAGCAAACGTTAATTACAAGTTTTACTATTTTAAGCAAATTAATTAAATGATTTATTGGTTCATTTCAAAAATAAAATAAAATGATTAACCCTAACTGTGCAGTTTTTTTTTGTTTTTGTCATATATGAATCGCTGTAACTCCATTGAATTATTAACTGTGCATTTCTTTACAAAAATGTTTTATATTTTAAGCAAAATTTGTGATATTATTTACAAAAAAAAAAAAAAAAGATTAATTCTTAACGATAGTGACCTGTGCAGTTTTTTCTTCGCACATACATACCTTTGCTATTTAACTGTGCAGTTTTTTCATAGTAATTAATTTTGATGACCGTGAAACTTGTTTGTTGTCCTCTGTGCAAGTGGCACAAGCTCATTCACCTTCAGCAGGTTGTTGTTGTTATTATTGGTAATTGTGTGATGTAGTTGTCAGTTCGATTAGTTTTAAAAACATCCAAAACTTGACAAATGAACGAAATACCAATTAAATTAATAAAGTCAAAATCGAATGCGATCAAATTCATGTTAAAGCCAAAATCGAATACTAAACTCAGAAAACGAAATAAAATCCAATGGTTGCTTGCATTGCCACCCAAAATGCACAGATAATAGTGATGACTAACCAAAAAAAGCGCAAAAATTTCAGTTCCATTGCAACAAATAATTAACCATATTTGAGCATAAAACATGAACAAAGTCGAACGAATCCCGCCCCCTTTTTCTTCCACGACTCTTGATGCCAATCAATGCCAACTGTCTGACATAATCTCTCCATCATTTATGATGAAAACCAACATAATAATCATTATGATGTATGAGTACATATTTAGTATCATTAATCAACATCATTTGCTCACTGACCATATCCACCTCCTCCTTTCATTGTGTCTTATGTCGTCACTTTGTTTTTGTTTTTCAGGTGACATTGACGATTGCATAGTGACACCAACAGTTCAAGGACAATTCACACCTCTGCCCGAAGCCCTGTGTGATGTCATAATGGATCTGACGGCAGAAGGACACTCGGCGACCATTGAGAATATACGAACAAAGATTACAGTACGCTTCCAACATATGACGCCACCAGCGACCGAGGTCATCTATGATACGCTGGCGCAATTGATGCAAGAGCAAAAGATCTATCAAACATCAAAGGGTTACTTTATCTTTACGCCAGAGTAAGTTACTGTCAATCATCAACATCATCTAAGAAGAGAAGGTAATAACTTAGCAACCTTTTTTTGTATATGTAGAAGACGACGCAGTCGTTCACGACCACGAAATAATCATCACTATTCAAGCAATAGCAATAGCAGTAGCAATAATGTTAGTGTCGTGGTTACCGCCAATGGTAGCGTCTTTCAACAGTTGGAGGAGAGCGATGAATTACCTCAAGAGGCACGCACCATGTTGATGACAAACGCTGAAGCGTTACACTCACTTTATGGTGAAATATCAACAGAACGTGACGGTGACCTCACGCATCAGTGCATCCAAACGAATCTGGCCGATGTTATTTGTGGCGGTAAGTAAACGAACATAAATCACCAAAGTTGGATCATAATTGAAGTTTAAAATTTTCTGTTTTTTATTTTGTTTATTCGTTTAGGCAATCCCAATGATAAAATACTTTATCCAAGGGCAGCAAAGCGTCGGAGCGCCTCATTTCCTACACCACGCAGCTTGGAACGCAGGCACAGTTTGCGACTGTTTGGCTCATCGAAACGCCTACAGCGCTGCGCCTCAACCAGAAGTCTCTCGAAGACTTATGCGCAAACATTGACAACGGATAGCAGCAGCTCGGAATATCAAAGCACAGATTCGTCATCACCAAGTGAGTATCCAACTGAGCCTCTATTGAAAAAGAGGAATGTGTGAGTCATCGAATTGATTTGATGATTGATTAATTTGCAGAAAAAGGATCTTTGCTCTCACGTTTGTTCCGACGCAGCGGCCGCGCCAAGCAACGTCAAATTGAAACCTACTCTGCGCAATTTCCACCAGCCGAATGGTTCAATACACGCGCTGTACACCTTCACAGTGTGGGCACACAAACAACGGATCATGTAAGAATCATTAAACTTCCACTTGTATTACTCATATAATGATTCAATGCGTTTACAGGACATGCCTGTTGCTCATACCTTATCGAATTCCACCTTCTACGATGGTTCTGAACTGAGTCAACGCTCTTCTACGTTGCCTCGTCGTCATCGACGGCATATGTCCAGCGAATCAACGTTTCTAATTTCATCACGTGATTGCTCACCCATTCGGCGTCGATCACCAGTCTATTGCAGCAGCTCTTTACCTCGTTCGACGCAATCAATACCAGCTTCGGCGGTAACTAGCAACAGTAGCGGCAGTAGCCAAGTTGTCGCCGCTTCTGCAGCTGTGACTAAACATAAAATGAATCACTCTTCTGCGACATTGTCACGTCTGAGCTCAGCGACTCCAACGCCATCAGCATCACCAGTGAATGGCATCATGCTGCAGAAGGCGGCTGTGGCACAAAAAAGCATCATTGGCAAACACATTTTCGAGTCGGTAACGTCACCTTCACGTTCAGCCACATTGAAAGCTGCATCAGCCGCTTCAAAGCGGCAAAGTGGCATTGAAAGCATCTTGATCGATAGAGATAACAAGGTCAACTATCGCAGTATGCAAAGCAGTGGACCCTCAAGTATTGAGTCAGGCAAAACGTCCATGCTGACTTCCGGACCATCGAGTATCGACAGCGGCAAAGTTTCGTTCAGCAAAACGAGCGGACACTCTAGTCTTGATTCGCAGTGTTCGACGAACACAGCAGTCGTCCAACCTAGCCCCGCACGTTCAATAATCGTACTTAATGGTTCCCCACGTGGCACGCCACGTCATCAGGCTATGCGTGCCCGAGCTGCTGAACAGGCGCAAAGGAATCGCGCCTCAACACCGTCACGCATTCTTGAAGAGATCACAAACCAACAGCAACAGCAGCAGACCAATGGCATGGTGCCCAATTCCAATTCAAATAACTCAATAACACTGCAAGTGACCACATCCAATTCATCTGGGCAGAGCAATATACCAAGCACAAAGATCTTTGTACAGAATTCACCAGTACGCAGTGTAATAACCTTGGAGAATGGCAAAATGCTAGAGAACTCGAATGTGTTCATCATTAACAATGAGACGACAACAAATGAACGTGGCGAAGTCATCAAGAAAACACTATCAAAACAACAAAGTTCGCCACTGAGGCAGTCACAGCAGCAGGGAAACACAAAAGTGCACAACAAAATGAGTAGCAGCCACCACCAGGCGGCAACGGAAAGCATCTTCAGTGAGAATGATACCAATTCAGAAACCTGTGATTCAATATCTTTTATCAGTGAATCATCACCAGACAACACGCTCAATCATGATACGCAAAGTTCTCTGGAGATCTTCGATAACAGCAACAGCAAATATGCCAAGAACACCAACAATGATGCAACCATGAATAATAGTCGCAAGTTATGTCTTCAGCTGTCGCAGCATACATCAGGAAATCTTATCTATAAAAACAATGTTCTAAAGAACGAATCGCAACCCAACTCGCCAAGTACCGAGAAGCCACTTAAGTTGGCAGCCTTGGCAAAGCAGGATTTCGAAATTGCCGGTTCAGTTGGTGACCTGCAATTCTATGAAAAGAGTTCAAAGGACTCACAAGCCAAACTTATGAACTCCAATTGCGATCTGAAGAATCTTTGCTACGAATCTGTGTGCAATCTACAGAAAACAACGGGCAACAACTTACTCAATTCGAATCCGACAATAAATGGTGATGATCTCGCCCATCTGCTACAAAAAACAACAAATGCCATGGGCAGTGAACCCAATCTAACGCTCAAGGATAACAATTGCGCTAATGCAACAGATAAATCCATTGAAAAGGAAGCAATTGATAGACGTTTGAGTCTGACGAAGGAGAGTGTTGAGCATGCGCCCGGCACTGACGAACTCTACAACTTCCCGAGCTTAACAGATTTATCCTTTAATTTTACATCATTGGCAGCACAGAAAATCCTTCAGGGTGTCAGTTTGAATAGTATTGATACCCTGGTGGAGCTAAACATGGCTGCAGCGGCTGCAGCAGCGGCAGCTGTTAATGGTGGAAACGCACAAGAAAAGCAACAGAACAACCAAGCAACAACGACGGCAGCAGGAACAAATGCTCCACCATCCTCAGTTTGCACTGATTTTGGTTTAGTTTAGTACTAGAAGGAGAGGAGAAGAAGGAGATAGAGATGGAGATGGAATTTAACGAAATTATATAAATTTAAATGGAATATAAATAATAAAGTACATAGAAATCGTAGACTGTAAAAACACGAGCTTATTTTTTGGTATTAAAAATTCTAAATGAAATTATACACAAAAAAAATTTACAAAATTTATTAATTTAGAAAAACAAAGAATTAAAATTAGGAACGCCTAATTAAATGCTTCTATTAGTCAGTCAGTCAGTCAGTCAGTTTGTCTGTCTGCCTGTATGCCTATCTGTCTGTCTGTCTGTCCAAATTCCCTAAAGGATTCATTACATATATGGTACACACTCACTCACACAGATAGTTTTCACAAGGTTTTGGTAAACAATTATTTTTTGGGCAATAAAATTATAATAATTTAAATAAATTAAAAAAAGTTAATTTGTATTTTCTTTTTCATTTGCAGTGCCAAAATATTTTTAGTTCATGAATTATTAGCTTTTATTGTTTTACATAAATTTATATTATTATTTTGGTTTAGTTTCAAAAACTAAACTAAACTTCAATTAAAACTAAATACGAAATGCTTCCATAGCGCAAAGAGAAAAATTTAAATGATCAAGATGAAGATGAGTAGAAGGAAAAATATATTAAAAATAAAAATAAAAATAAAATTAAAATGAAAATGCAATGTAAATTTTTTTATTGTTTTAAGCTAAGTTAATTAACTAACTAACTGTACATTCAATTAACAAAGATACACACACAGATACAACTACATACACATATATAAACATATAATTACCATATACAATAAAAAGAAGCAATAACATTTTATTAGTTTAAAGTAAAACAATTTTATGTATCTGAACAAACAAAAAAACAAAACCGTTTATTTTTGTGTAAAAAAAAAATATAATAAAAAATAATATTACAATAATTTTTTATAAAATAAAAGTAGAGAAAAGAAGAAGAAGCAGCCTTAATAAAAGAGCGCAACAACAACAATAAAAAAACACATACAATACATAAAAATAAATAAATACAATAGTTTATTAAAAATTTAAAAACAAGGAAGTAATTTCTTGGAGAAAGCAAACGAAACTCTTATTCAATTCTAGTATGCATAAAATATTTTTTTTTTTTTTAATTTCTTGGAACACCTTCTTAAGTTCACCAACGAATTCCAATTTGACTTAATCATCAATCGAAGATTAAGATTTGACTAAACAGACACAGTCAGTCAAGTGTGGCACCAACACAGGGAAACTTTACACAAGAAAGCCAAGCCGGAGTTAACTTTAGTGTTGTATGACAACTGCATATTGTCAGATTTACCAATTTACTTTATTAGTAATTAAACTTGTTTTGATTGTTGTCGATGTCGACGGTGTTTTTAATTTTTTTTTAAAGTAAATCGAGTGTCACGCCTTTAAAATCCATCTTCTTTATGGTCACAATACGAGTAAACTCTGATTGACAAACTCACTAACTAACTGACTGACTCATCAGGACTATGAACGATCAAACGCTTCAACAGGATAAATTCTAGCATATCTATGGATTTTGAAATATGTATTGTAATTGGTATATCTATACTTCTCTACCCGCTACTGACTGAAATGAAGATACCCATAAAGACCTGCACGTATTGCTGGTGAAAGAATAATGAAACGTAACTTAAAACTTTAATCCACTAGAACTCTTGCCTACCATGTAATGATCGTTAAGCCGTTTTGCTTAGTTAGAGGTCCATAATGTAAAGTAAACCGCTTCCTCCAACTTGTAGAAAGGACACACAGTAATACTATTGTATGTATAATATTTATGGGTTGGGAACCATATTGTTTATTAGTCCTACGTAGTTAGCAATATTAACAATCAATAAACAAAAAAAAAAGTTTATCTATTGACTAATAAATCAGGATTATTTCCAACAGTAACAAGATTTCTTATTTGATATGATGAACCGAATCAGCAAATTCTTATATACTTAATAACATTTCAGTGGCACAACTGTTTTCACAAAAATTGAAAATAATTTTCATTTAGTAAAATCCGCCAATTATGAGATGGGTTCCGAACTATCATACAAAAACACTGAGTAACATGAGTGGCTCTATCATCTCTCAACTGGTACCTAGCATTTGAGAAGCACTGCACAGCGCACCACAGTTTTGTGTTAATTAAAATATTTCAGTAGCAATCTATCTCTCTAAACTGATAGTATGTATGTAAACACTTGTGTACATAGCTCAGAGTAGCACAGCTTGCAAAGCTCACAAAACTGTGGACATAAGATCGCGGCTTATAACCACAATTCTTTGAGAATTTCTACAATTTTATATTCATAAAAAATATTCGCATGCACAACCAAAGAAGCATCCACATATGGCTCCTACCTAATACATATGTAGCTACAGCCGAAGCAAATGGATGTTATTTTCCTGCAACTACGATTCTGGAAACCGACAAATATCCACTTGCTAGTAACATCACGCATATGTTTTCCATTGAACAAATTTCAAATTCAACTATCAAACTGACAGAGTTGCCATTATTTCACTTATCTCGTAACGTTTGTCACTTCACTTTATCGTCAAACAAGTCGGCAATTTTAGTGTCTTTTCTTGCATTGCTACATATTTAGTGCTTTCGGTAAGGCAAATGGACTTCAATTAGTCGTTTCGAAAGGTTTCAAACAAATCCGTAGATTTCCACCGCAAACACAAAGAATTTATTTCAAACGACAAAATATATAGAAAATAAATAAGATTTGTGCAAAACAAACACAATTACTGTCAGCCAGACACAAGTACATACGAGTACATAGTATATCATCACAAATTATATTATCATATACATATAGTGACAAACATTAAAAATCAAGCAATATGGCAGAGGATATACTGGCACCGATCAATGACCAAGATTTGGAAGAGTTGAAGAAGCGTATGTCACTCATAGTGGAAGCAGATCCAAAGCAATTTCATAATGATTTTTCACTGAAGCGTTATTTGCGCGCTTTTAAAACAACAGATGACGCATTCCACGTAAGTTACAAATACGAAATACGAAACACTATCGCGCGCCCACACACACTTGCAACCACCACACTCTCGCTAACCTAGGCTATCATCTTTTGGCTTATGGTTTGTTTTTTGCCTTCGTTATATCGATTGCACTCAAAATGCATACATATGTTTTTGCGATAATATACGGACACACAGATACTCACACACACACACACAAACACAAAGATATATTTTTAAACAGGCTATAAAATGATTTGAGTATATTTTCATGTTGTTATTAAATTTCAGGCATTGCTAAAGACAAACAAATGGCGTGAGACATATGGAGTAGAACAACTGCACATCAATGACATGCAACATTTGGCAAATAAGGCTCGAGTGTTGAGGCATCGTGACATGTATGGGCGACCGGTTGTTTATATTCCGGCCAAGAATCATGGTACTTCAAATCGTGACATCGATGAATTGACAAAATTCATTGTCCTGATTCTAGAAGAAGCATGTAAGAAATGCTTCGAAGAGGTCACCGATCGAGTTTGCATTGTCTTCGACTTAACTGATTTTAATACTGGTTGCATGGACTATCAACTTGTGCAGAATTTAGTTTGGTTATTGGGCAAACATTATCCGGAACGTTTAGGCGTTTGCCTTATACTCAACGCTCCCGGACTATTTTCGACCCTGTGGCCAGCCATACGTCAATTACTAGACGAAGCTACATCCCAGAAAGTAATATTCGTTAACAATGACATTGAATTATGCAAATATTTAATACCAGACATACTTCCTACGGACATGTAAAGGAAATCGATCTACATCATCAGTCAACATTAATATCAATTATTACGAGTATCATCATAGCTAATAATTCCGTTCCGGCTATGGCCTCTTAAGGCGAGTACCTTCAACAGATTTTTATCCACTCTGTGCAATCTTAAAGGGGAAAAAAAATGTAACTTTAGAATTTATCATATTTTATGTTATTGCATTTAAATGTTAAATGTTTTTTCTTTGTCTTATATTTTTATCATTCTCTCCAGTAACCAGTGACTGGCGAACAGTGAACAAAAGTACCTCTTCATCACAACAGTATGCAACAAACCTCAGATGCAGAAATGTATCTTTAGAATACGAGTATATTTATGTAATTGCGTGTACATTTTATCTTATCATTTAGTAGATGTTATCTTTGTAAAAATGTTTTCAATAGGTAAATATACAAAAGTCAAATAAACTTAATAAATGTGTATATTCATAGAAAAACAAGCTTATTTGTTATTCTTTATTAAACCCAATAGTGAGACTGAGACCTAAAAATAGAACACAAACTATAATTGGGTTAAAAGGGCCTTAGAAGCAATGACTCAGCTGTAAGGGTCAAATAAATCAGATTGCCCGAACGAATGCTAAAGTGAGTAGTAGCTGGAGGACCACACTGTCGTTAGTGGCATAATTTGTAATTCGCGCACACAACTGTATCATTAATGATGAGAATCGTTAGATTGAATGTAGCAAGATTTTAGACACATATCAATGGTGGTGATATGGCACTGAGTTAATCTAAGCTTCTATTTTCATGAGTATGTAACTCGTATTTAGGTTGAAAATGGTCTATAGACAATTTACTATTCAGTGTTTTGAGGATTACAAATCATCACTTGTTCCGATTTCACAATCACTTATAATTTGTTTTTGAACAACAATGTTTTTTTAATTACAGTTGATGATCGGCTCGTTGGCTCAGAGGTTAGTTCGCTGTGCTGACATCCCAAGAGTCGCTGGTTCTGCATTTTTCTAATTTCCTTCTTTCCTTCTTCAATTTAACCTGAGCTGAAGGCCGCTGTCGCTATTGCTCATACTAGATTATAATTTGTAATTATAATAAATAAATAAATAGTGACAGTTGGACATTTCATTTGATTGAAAATTTTAAAACTCTTTTGGAAAACATTGCTTATGACTTAGTCTTAAATAATTTTACTCACATGTACATGTTGGAATATACTTATGTATGTAGATGTTCCGAATAAAGTGTCTTCTTTTGAATTTCTTCTTATGTATTTTTATTTTTTCAATATATTATTATTTCAAACAACTTAATTTTGGTTCGTTAATGGGTTATGCGTCATGGGAACTTTTTCTCTTATAGAAGAAGATATACACGCTGTACACATCATGTACAAACTATTTATAAACTCACTCACATAACCGTATCACAATTTAAAATTAGAAATTATTAAATACTTATAATGGTAAGCTAAAAAGCAAGAAATGATCGTAATGGGAGAGAATGAATTGCAGAGAACTGATAGATGGCTGAGTTGGATTTACATTGCATCGAAATGGAAACGATGTGTCTCTTGCAATCTCTCCAATTTGTCCTCCCGTTTCTCTTTGATGTACAACACCAATATGATGAGCACAATGACGAGACAAGTGCCGCCCAAGGCAATGACGCTCATTAATATCAATTTGCTGGGAGTCACAAAGAGTTGTGCCTTCCAGTGTTGTGGTTCAATCAGTGGTTTCGGTACAACGATTATCTGTGAGTTCGGTATGAGTTGTGTCCATGTACGCGACATGCCGCCTAGACCAACTGTCAGTTGGTCGACAAAATTGGGTGTTCGACCCAATCCAAAAATGGTGTAAGGCAGCTGTAGGGCATGATAGGAGGATTGAGGCAATTGAACACTTGAACCCTTTTGCAAGTCACCATCTTGCGTTGTCGTCAAATAAGTGATTAGTGGCCCTGGTAGATTTGTACCATAAGTGCGCTTCTTGCGTCCCAGTGGTGTACGCAGCGTGGATTTGTTTTCATTTATGAGACCAGTCAAGACAATCACCTTCACAAAGTTAGCATCATAGTCCAAAGTGTTGCGATATGCCAGCGGCCTGTAGGCACCCTTCTTTGTCTTCTCAACGAGAATGACATCTAGGACACCATCTTGATAGAAATCATAAAATGCGCCAGCTACAATTTGATTATTATCAGAATTGATGTTGAGTGCGTTCCATTTGACTTCGAAGGTACGCGTGAGTGGTTTATTGCATGATTTGCAAGGCACATTTTCCAGCAAAAATGTTTTGATCTGCTTGGGACCACTAAGAGGCTGTAACGTAACCAACAAATCCGGATAACCATCCATATTGTAATCACCACTGCGTGCGGTAATTGTCTTAAGATAAACATCGGAGCCATCTGCTGGTACAAAGGACCAACTGATTCCCAGCGAATCCTTGAAGTTAACATGCACATCACGGAAAAAATTACCATCATGTACAAGTATTGTGGAGTTGCTGCAATCCTTGTGTATGCAGACGGGAAGTATAATATTCTGTTCACCACTCAGTTCAAAGTCAACAAAAACAGCTTGACCAATAGTGAAATCTGGATTGCCAATGATATTGAAGTCGATTGTTTTGTTAAATGTGAAATCCTCATCTTTGCGACCATTCCAGATTTCATAATGTTTTTCCGTTTGTACGAAAAGATCTGCTGTAAAGTCACCACTCAAATCAAGATAACCATTGGCATTTGGTAAATTAATCTTGTCAACAATACCAGTTTGCCCAGTTGGTGGTGCTTGTGTGCGTTCCTCTGGTGTGTTACGTGTTTTATCGAATATCCAAAACTTACGATCTCCCGATTCATTCATGCCATACAAATCGATAATCATGTTACGATTGAAATCCAAAGCCATTGGTTCCCCTTTGCTCTTGAAAAGCACTTTCTTAGTACATTCCAAATCATCGCCATTGCCCCAATTCACAAGTATTTCATAAATCTCTGTTTGAGGATCATCTTTGGGTCGCAAGGCCACCATGACATCCATTAAAGCATCACCATCGAAATCACCTGGCTGAAGGCCAACGACTTCTTTGTTTTCATAATCACAAAATGGACCAGCACGTAAAAGTGGTTCAGTTTCTGCACCTGTGCATCGCAAAGAAAGTAAGTAATGCATATGCTTATTGGTAAAAGCAACAACAATAGAAACAACTGAATCACTGAGTCACAACATACCAAGTAAAATTTGCATTTGTCCCTTGTTGATGACGAAAACATCTGTAAGCTCATCAGAATTAAAGTCCCCATAGGCAGCAATCACACCTTCTTGGATGTTGCCAAATACTTGTTGTGTTATATCACTATCTGCACAGATAGCAAGCGTCCATGTCAGCGTAAATAGTAAAACAATACGCAACATTTTTCTTTCTAATTTCTCAAAAAGCAACAATATTTTCCTTATTTTCCCTTTTATTCTGCGTACCAAATCAATTACTCTAACCAGAGTTACCGTGTCGTTGTCAATATTTGTACCTAAATATCTACTGGTGGTATGGTATGACAGCCCTAATGAAAAATCGATTAATTGACATAAATTTCGATTAATGTTGATTTATTTCATAACCAATTTTATGTTTCTCAGTAAATGTGGTTTTTACTTGAATTTATTACAACTAATGGCAACATATTCTATTATTATGATATAAAAGAAATGTTTTGTTTTTCCGAAATCATCACTTGAGAAATGATACTAAAATGATACACAAAGAGAAAAGAAATATCGACCATCAGTAATCAGCTGTGTTGCGTTCGCTTGGCAAAAATTTTATTGTTTCTTCTGTAGGCATTTCTCTTTTTTCTAGAAATTTTTGTTGTTTATTACTATTTTTCACATATTATTAATTACAAATATGAATCAACAATTTCATACACCTTCGTTTGGTGATGAAATGTTTGAAATAAATGATACAACAACAATAGATCACAACGTAAGTGACATAAATGTGAGTAGAAATTAGTGGGGGTGCGTGTGCAGTGAGTGAATGTAGCCAACGTGCGTGCGTTCATCAAGCGGCAATTTCTATATGTATTCCCAATAAAATAAATTTATATCAACGAAAGCACCAGTTTTGTGTACCAAAATATCATTCTTTGTGTTTATTGTTCCGATTGAGTGTGGGTTTTAATTGATGAAAATAATGACCAAATAATGGTACGGCAATTTCAATTGATGCAATTGGTTGATCGAAAATTCATATATGTATATATTATATTTTATAGTTAGTCGAAGGCCTAGTAGCTAGTAATCTATCGCTAATTATTAGTTATTATTATATTAAATGTATTATAATTAATTTTAATAATAAATAAATAAATATATTTTATGCAAATCAGTTCTGAAATAAGTGAACAATAATTTCGATATGTATTTGATTAGTGCTAGTTAAATTTGTATGGGTTTACTGAGTAGTTCGATACTTATTAAGTGAATAAACTAGACAGGTTGACTGTGATCTGCTACTGTTCGACTGCTGGTCAATTGCTCATAAGAACGCATGAGGTTATCACTATCAGTAACAACAAGCAAGTGAAGGAATCAATTGGAACAATCAGTTAAAAAGAGCCGAGAAAACGTTTGCGCGCTTATCAACGTCAATCACAAAACTCTCCGCGCACACCATAAAACTCAGTTGTAGCTCGTTCCAAGAAGCGTGTACTACTTGCTTGTGAGTTTTTTGTTGGTTGACTAAGGAACAAGAAGTTACAATATGGAGACGACGATGATCAATCGGGTAAACGGACGCCTATGGCGTAGCGTGCTGACTTACTGATGCGCTGCTCATAGTTCTTTTGATAGATTTTTAGTACATTGAAATACATTGATATTGATAATAAACTTGCCCGCGACAGCAGATGAAAGTTTTTAGTGAGGCCAAATTACTGATTCAATCATTCATTACGCACCACGCAATCACAATCATCGTTGTTATCACTAAAAGCACATACCCCATATGATTTTTCGTGTTTGTTTCATTGCAGTCTAAGCGAATGCGTAACTTGGATCAATCCTCCTCAATGGACGAATACCATGATACTTCAAATACTACCACTGATAATATTGCCTACTCTGCTTCTACACCGAATACCTCGAATCCAACATTAGCCCTAATTCTACAGCAGAACCAGAAGCATCAGCGCAGCCATCACCATCAACACATGCTGCTCAGCTAGAAACATCACAGGCACTAAAAAGGCAAACCGCCATCGTTTCGCCACTGCCACAACCAACACCAACAACAATGCCTTCAATTAATGGAACACAACCTTCTGTAGTCCAACCGCGAAGCCCATGTCAGCATATGCGTTCTTCTTTCGCGATTCACTGAACGCAATCAAAAAACAAAACCCTTCGTGTACATTCAGAATATCGGTGGTTGTTTCAAAAATGTGGGAAACACTAGATGAAGTCCAGAAGAATATTTACAATGAAAAACATGAGATGTCTAAGAAGGAATATGTCATGGCATCACAAAACTATAGACAAAAACTCGATGGTCAACAAGAGTCTCAAGATGCTGCTGATGCGCTTACAGATCCGCAAACGAATGCAAACAATGCTTGTGAACCATTTGTCATTAACAATAACACACCTGCGCCACCATCACCAATTTTAACCCCAACAAAAGCAGAAGCACCACCGACCTCTGACAATGCTAATGAAATCAATTCGCAGACACCACAACAAATTCAATTGCTTACGGAGGCAGCAGCCACACAGAAATGTACACGACAAAATTGCAATAAACCGGCAATAATCAATCCAGATTGGGAGGATGAATACTGCAGTAATGAGTGTGTAATCATTCATTGTCGTACAGTGTTCAGTGATTGGGTCAAGGCAATGACGAATCCCACACAGACAACCACATCGACGACTGAAGACACCTCTGCTGATCAAGAGACATCAACATGATGATTACTAATAAGAACGTGAAAATACCGACAAAAGCGACGGCATGAAAAGGTCCGGAATTTCCCCGTTTTTATTTTTTTTCTTTATACAATTCGCTGCATCCCATTTTTTACATAAATAAAATAACCAATTTAAGTTAAGTATACCAATGAATTCTCTTTATTGTATTTTATTTAAATTTTTTGTCATTTTTATGTAATTGAAATATCATCGAAAAGAGTAGAACGAGAACTCACTCATTACAAACTAATTTATCAATCAACATATAATTTATTAATGTAAAGTTTATTTCTATTATAAGT
This sequence comes from Amiota minor, assembly GCA_037043295.1. NCBI lineage: Eukaryota > Metazoa > Arthropoda > Insecta > Diptera > Drosophilidae > Amiota > Amiota minor. The sequence continues at coordinate 5,261,712 of JBAMAW010002187.1, read as the reverse complement.
TATATTTTATAAATATTTACTATATATAATTTTTTGTTTGTTTTCCTTCTGCTTTAAATTCAAATTTATAAATTTGTTGTTTAAAAAAATCTTTACCAAGTCGATCTTTGCAAAAAGGCATTATAAACATATATAATTATTATTGTGTAGATTGATCATGATCATTTTATATACTTAGATTTATAATAATTAAGTTTAATTATTATTAAAACACAAATAATAAAAAATATGTACGAACGAGTATAATAAAAATAAAACACATAAAGAAATTTGTTAGTTTTGTAATAACAAAGAAGAAATTCAACAAAAATTTCAAATAGAATAATAACTATAGTATAAAATCATAGAAATAATATGAAATAAAAGAATGTTTTGTTTTACTAATTCATAAAAATTCATTTTTATTATTTATTGCAATTAATAAACAAAGTTGAATTTTCTGTTTAAGTTAGTTTAATTTAAATGCAAATTTTAATTATATAAAAAATAAAAAATAATAAAAAAAAAATATCGTATAAAAATATATAGTATATCATATATCATAGTTTTTTGATTATATATCAAATAGAGAGAAAGAGAGAGATTTTATGTTATTTCTTTATTGCCGCTTAGATCAAATTAGACCATCATCAAACAGTAGCAGCAGCAGCAACAATAATATAAATAAATTTGGGTAGTGAGAGAACTTTATCATCATCATCATTATTATCCATTTTATGATGTTATAGTATTTGATTAAAAATTCTATGAAAACAAGAAGCAATAAAACATAACAAAATGTAAATAAAAATAAGAGGAAATTATGCAGTTTCCTTTGCTTAATGTTAAAAATTATATGTTTTATAATAAAAATCATTAATATTAATAAAAAACGGCTCGGGGTCATTTAAACCTAAATAATATCACCAAGGTTTGTTTTTCTTCTGGTTCTTCTATGTTTTAGCTTACTAACATTATTGAGAGATTTGCGTCACTGAGGAATTCCCCAGTCAAACAAACCAAATTCAATTAATGCTTTAATATCATCACTACTACGACGACCAACTATGCATTTCATCCTTCATCATTCATAAATTTAGTTGTGTATAAATTACATATTAAATATTATTTTTTATATCGATAAATTGAATTTTTTGGGGCCAACAATTTTGTTTTGTTTTGTATTGTTTCGTTTTCTTTTCTTCTCTACTTTCTTTAGGCATATTAAATATAAATTTTATTTTTTATATTTTTGTTTTTTGCATAAATAACGCAACTACAATTTTTTATGTTTTTATTGACTAGAGTTGCTATGGAGAGGAGACGACTTCATTGTCACTGTAACCTTTGGCCTGTGAAAAGAAAGAAAATCAATAATGTATTCATTTATTGTATCATTCATTCATCATTGAACTTCATTCAACTTACCACATTGAATAGTGGTGACACATTTACACATCATATATTTCTTATATTTTCATTTACTCGATTATTTGCAGTTCATTCATATCCAAATCCAAGTCGGCACTATCCTTGCAGAAGGTGCTTGAACGTTCTAATTTAGATTCAATGCGTATTTGAGGAGCTTCAACTTTTCGAGATGGTGGTGATGAAACAAGATCATGCTTTGTCGCATCAATCAATAAATCGAGTTTCTGTTTGACAGCATGGGCTGCCTTAAGCACGACTTCAGATCCTCCGACTCCATTTGCCATCAACTTATTGTTCTTGGCATTTGTATTGGCCACAAAGACTTTGTTGTGCTGGTGCCCCAGCTGGTGGGGAAAACCATTCGTTGTTAATGTTGTTTTCTTGAGGTGCAGGGTATTTGGTCGTCTTGTAGGTATATTCGATGGCATGGAATGACGTAGATGATTCTGTTGTTGTGCCATCATTGTATGAACTGCGGAATGTGAGGATGATCGTAATGGTCCAGTAGGAACGTGACGATGTTGCGATGATTCATCACCTGAACTGTACACTTGTTGTTGTTGCTTAAGTTGCTGCTGCTCTTGTTGTTGCTTTTGTTGTAATTTATTCTTCTCTGCCCGCTTGGCAAGAATTTCACGTGATTTTGCCGAAAGGAAACTATGCTTTTGCTTTTGTTGAACACCACCAGAGGATGTTGTGGTTGTTGTATCACCCGCTGGCACTGAAATCGAACGTTGCTTGAAAAGCTCACGTGTCGATTGTGTGGAACTGACCGAAGACAGGCGACTTGCAGCAGATTTTGTTGTCTGCACGGAAGAAGGACTTGAGCCATTGGAATTTATATGATGTTGTTGCTTCAATTGACGTGTTGATTTATTTGTTGCGGTCAAAGTGGCCTTCTGTGTTGCTTTGGCTGCACTTGCCTTTGTCGGTGCATATCGACTAGCGCCTACTCCTCCTGCTATGCCATTTAGTTGATTCGAGCGAATTAATCGATTTGATGATGATCCTGTGCCTGACAGTGACTCATGCGAAACTGTTTTATTCGTAATCACTGAGCTCTTCATGCTCTCTGCCATCGAGTCAACATTTATATCAGAGAAACGTTCTGTATCCGAAGATTTGCCACGTGGGGCACTTCGAGCGCGTCGTGCTGGCGAAGCCAAACTATCCATTGACATATTAGTGGATTTGTTGCCAATTTTTGTGGCATTGCGTCGAGCTGCGGGACTGGAATTGCGTGAACTTTCGCTGGAAGAAATGTGCAAACCTTTGCCTTTGTTGGTGGCATGTACATTGGAGCTGGTGGCACTGCGTACTGGTCCTGGAACACGAGCTTTACGTGGCTCAAGATATCGTGGTCGAACATCGGACAATTTAGCTGTTGATGCTGATTTGGGAGGTGCTACCGTTGATTTTACTTCATTTGTAGACAATTTTTGTTGGGCTGAAGATTTGTGGTTAAGGGAAGGCGCCTCGGACTGCGTGCGCCTATGCGTTAGGTTCATACTGTTGCGTTCGGTTACACTTTGCGAACTGGCACGATAGGGTTGCGGCACATGAGCCCGTGAATTGGATTTAAGGAGTTTGCCTGTGTAAAAGAAACGAAAAGTTATAAATGATTTCAATCAATCTTATCATTATTGGTACTTACTGTTACCTTCCCTTAAATCATTGTTTGCCTGTACGCCACGCTCAGTGGTTTGGACTCCGTTGCTTGCTCCATTGTCATGGGTTTGTGTTGCTTTATAAAGTTGGGTATCCTGGGCCAATGCACGCTTGGAATGCGCCTGTATGGCCAACTTAACTTGTATTAGATCCTGGCTGCGTGTGCTGCCACCGAAAGAAAATGCCTTGCTAACCGGTTTACTATTACGCTTCATATCCAAGGGTTCTGTAAGGCGCGCCAGCGTTTGAATCTTCTTACGCAAATCCAAATCCATGCGTTGCCAAGCAGTGACACGCATTGCCCTTGAACATTGTCTAATAAGACATTGCTCGACAGCAGACAGCAAAGCACTGACCAAACGTATGTATTCCGGATCCCAATCGAGATCTTCTTCTTGTAGTCCTTGTAATTCCTTAGCGAGTTCGCCCAAATTTGCGGGCATTTGAATAATCTTCGCCTGGAGCACAGTATTGAGACGAGTGATGCGTTGGTAACTACGACAGGCTTGATCTGCTGTTAATGAAGCAGCAGTACGCAACAATAAGCCTTCAAGGCGCGGAATATGTCTGCACCGATCATGGCCTAATGAGAGGAATGAATCGCTGGCTATGAGACTTGCAAAATGATCCGAGATGTACCCATAGGCGGCATCCAATATATCGCGCACAAGGTTTTCACAAATGCTGCCCCAGCGGTAAGCCGATAATTGTCCCAGCAAATGGTCGCAATCGAGCACCGTGTCGAGCACGGTTTCAGAAGTCTACAAATTTAAAAAGAATCTTTATCAATCACTTCGCAACTCAAACTCAAAACAACTTACCAAATAAGCGACAATCTGTTGTCTACAACGACCTAAAATGTCTGGAGGCAATTGAGCGAATTGACGTTCTGGCCACACTCTCAAGTAATGGCGACAGGTCCAGCGCAAGCATTTGCGATAAAGATCATCCAGGGCATGATTCAGAGCAACAGGCAACACTTGAAGTATGCCATCAATGCATCCGGAGCATGGTTTATGGAAGTTATGGCAGTAGTTAGTCTTTAGAGCATGCGCTGTTACTTCCTTGAGGCCTTCCAAGCCAAGCAGATCAGCTAGAGCAGCTAGTTCCATTAGGCTAATGCCATCTGGTGGATGTGATGCGCCCGAGTAAATGTGACAAAGAGCAAAATGCACAGCTGAATAGGAGTAACCCTGCAGAGAGACTACGCTCTGACTTCCATTACCCGCCAGCATGGCGGCAAAGTATTGACAACGCGATCGTAGAATGCATTTGTGGGCCCGTAAGCGCCTTCCATGCACCTCAACTATCATATCTGTAGCAATCTCTTGTAGAAACATCTTGAGCAAATCTTCACCCAAACGTCGTGGCTGCCTGCATGAAATTGAGGACTCATCCATGCCCGAACGACTGAAACTGGAAGCAAGACTAGAGTCTGCACTTAAATCGGTTTGTATGTAGTCCATTTGATCCAGTACGATGTCATTGGGTAGTGAATTGGAGAATTCCTTGGAAAAATGTGGGAACAGACGAGATAGACTCCTCAAATTGTCAACCGAATTGGTTATATTAAGGAAACTATTGCCTGTGGATCGTGTCATGGACCAAGAGTGTGGACGCGTGGTCTTTGTATCATCGCGGAATAGACGATTCATCTGGCGATGATTGCCTGCACTCTTGCTCATAGAATCTGGTGAGTTGAGGTCATGTTTAACTGGCTTATCCATGTCGGAGAGTTTCACAAAAGTTGACTTCTCTACTTCTGTGTGTTCGTTGACAGTTTCCAAAAGCATTTTTTGCTTTTCAATTGTAGCATGCAGTGTCTCCATGGTATGACCATTATTTTGTGAGCTAACGCCGCCGTTCTTCTTTGGTGATGATATTTCCTTAGCTTCAATTATGGTTTCCATTATGATGGCTGATGAACGATTTGAAGAGGAACTCAACTGTAACGCCTGAACTGGTTGTTGCTGCTGCAGAGCGACTTCACGCAATGCCAGTTCTTCATCTTGTTGGAATGTCAAATCATCTGTATCTGTAGTCGATGCAGGCGACAGATCTTTCGACAGTAAGCCGGACGTAACGGATGCCACGCTGCTCTTGTCAAAAGTCTCATTAATTTGTACATCGCGACGACGCTTCTTAATGCGAGTTGATTGCTTCGCGGCGCCGCCACCAGTGAGGCATGCTTCCTCTTCCCGTTCTGGACCGGACATTGAATTACGTGCGGAATTATTTGAGCAAGTGCTGAAGCCCGACTTCGATCCAGTATACTCATCATATGGTGACAAGGAACTATCTACAGACAGTGAAGATGCCTTCGAAATAATGGGCAGTTTATCTATGATACTCATGAGTCCACTGCTGCCACCTTCATTTTCTTTACCATTTGTCGTAAGACTAATTGAGCGCTTATAGTCACCAGTAGTAGCGGGAGTGGATTCCCTCGATCCATGGCTTTGATTTGTGCCCCAAGAATGACGTTTTGTGGCATCATTCTGAGAGCGTTGCTGAGCCGAGATACGACGTATGGCTGCCACTGTCACTGGCGGGTCCAAATTGCACTTGTAATCAAGGGATTTACTCTCTCCAATTTCATCGATCCCATCATTAATCCCTTCATCCACGACTGGTCTAAGATTACTGCTCTTCGCCATCAAAGTTTCCGTTGAACTTGTGCTTGACTTCATTGCATCTTCGCTCAAACGCTTATTCGCAGAAGTCAATGAACTTGACAAGCGTTGCGCCAAGTTAAATGGTTCCTTCTTGCTACCATTCACGCTTCGTTGTTGTTTGCTGCTACTGCTACTATTACTATCACCGAAGCCGATAAATATGCTGAACATATTCTTCTTATCAGCTTCGGCAGCAACAGGGATGTTGTTTTCATCTGGTTTTTCCTCTGTCAACGGGATTTGAGACTCGCTCTGTGACAGATTCACATAGAAACCTGTAGGTTTCGGTCCTGTATATGACTTACTCATCACTTGCGGAGGTTTTACGGGTTTTTCTTTTGGCTTGTTGTCCATATCATTTAACGACACATAGAAACCACAACCACTTTTATGTGAACTTGCTGAATCGGAGCGTTCTCGGAATTTTGTGGGTATGCCTGCGTCTATGCTTGATGTGGAACTTGTGCTCTTGCGCCGTTCCCGCCGGCAGTCGCTCATATCAACGACCCAGGAAGCAATACCCGGTATGGGTTTACGTGATATGGGTTTGGAACGCAGCTCAACCCCCTCGATGTCACCATCATCATCATTATCGTCGTCGTCATCATGTAGTGGACGCGTCGGTTCAAAGTCCAGTGAGACGAAGCCACCAGATACTATGGGACAAGTATCGGTTCTACGTTTGATCGGCGGACTTTCACATTGCTTAATATTGAAATCATCAATTGATGCCCCACCAGAAACGATCGGATTCGCTTCATCGAACTTGGAACGTTTTGGTGTGCGCGGCATTGGTATCGGTGAATCGGTAGCGTCACTACAATATGCCCCTGAATCACGATGGTGGGACAGCGATGATGAAATTGTGAAATCTCGATGTATGGAAGATGTATTACTTGACATGGGCTCAATGTGTATAATGGAATTATGCGGTGTATCTGGCAAATGAGTGCCGTGACCATGTTTATCATCTCCATTTCGATGGCGATGATGCATTCCTCCAGCACTGCTGGGCAGACTAGAACGTTGCTCATGCTCAGACCACACCAAACTTGGCGCTGGACTTGATGAGGAGTAATCTGTCGTATAACTGAGATCATTGTGCAGGGTATGCGCCGCCACGTGATGCTGATTGGTATGGCCAGGTAATGAATTGGAATTCATATGATGTGCTGCAAACTTGGGACTGGTGCCCAGCGGATGAATACTAAATTGTTGCATGTTGTGCTGAAAGTTAAAGGGTAATTGTTTAGTCCTTTGCAGCCTGCCGCCACTGACTGAGGAATCGGAGGAATCAACATCAGCAGCTAAGGAAACAGAAGCCTCAGTTGCATCTTCATGCATTTGTGGCTGTTGTTCTTTCGCATCAACACCAGGGACAGCGTCGACAGCAGGTTGCTCTTCTTGCCCACCACCGCTGCAGCTTCCATTATGTTCCCGTTTCCATAGTTTCTCTTCATCAGAGAGGTTATTTGTTGAATCGAGTTCATTTTTTTTGGGTGAATCGCCACCGGAGTGTGAGCTCACACTACTATTTGTATGATAGCTCCTTTGATCATCCGGTGCTGGTTCTGGTTCTGGCTTAGTTTTGTTTCGACACTTGGCGAATGCCTTATGAAACTCTTCCAATTGCTTTGTAGGTGATTCTTCTTCTCCTCCCTCATTTCTCAGTAGCTCTTTATCTGCAGCAGGTGTCTGGTCTTCTACCTCTTTTTCTTCCACTTCACTTGCATGCTGCTGGCCATCCAAACTTGGAAAGGATAGCACTTCATCCTCATCACGCAATGAGGAAGCATCTATAAAGCAAGCGCTTGTTCCACTCGTTGACATCGGTTGCTTATCGAAGTCTCGCAACAAAGAACTGGAACTGATGCCCTTGAAGAGTGAACTGGTGTCTGCTGTAACAGTGGCCCCTGTAGAGTATGTACGTTCCCTTAGCTTAGGCAATATGTTCTCTGTCCCGTGATCCAGTAAATTATCAAAAAAACTATCAGCCGCTCTGGCTGTCAAGTGTTGGGAGGTTGAGGCCTGTAACTCCTGAGGCTGTTGTTGCGATTGCTGAGGATAGACTGATTCCCAGGAACCAGTCTCACTCGATATTGTCGATGTCTCCATGCAGACAATCTCTTCGTTCTGCCGTTGTTTCTCCTCTTTGGACGGCAACAAACTTGGCAGACCATTAAACTTGTGCGCCGTTGAGCCTTCAAAGATTTTATTGTCCACACTTACTGCAGAAACATCAGCAGTAACTTCGATGGCATCTGTGCCATTGACACTGTTATCAAGGATCGCAACTTCGACGACGGCGCCCTCACACGGGCTACATTGATTACTAGTTACTGGAGAGAAAGTATCACGTTCTTCATCGCCCAAATCCACTTCACATGTTTTTGTGGATGACGAACCACTGCCTTGACGTTGTGGCAAAAGATCTAAAGAGGGTAACGCTTGCGCTCCACTACCACCAGCTGCGCCTGAGCTACGCCTACCTACATTATTACTATAATGCGGTGGTGAGGAACTGGAACTATTTTCTGTTGCACCACTGGTACTCGAGCTACTATTATCACTGGCACTTGCCGTGCTGCTGCTGCTATTCGAGAGATTCGAGTAGTTTGAGTTGTTTGGAGAAATATCATTATCAACTTGTTGGTCCAATGACCTGCCCGTGAATGTGCTTCGAGGTGCTTGCTGCTGATGTTGATGAGAAGGAGGTGGTTGTGTGGTTGCGGCTGTGGGTTCCATTGTCGTCTCTCTTATAATATTTTATCTTTAAATCGCTATCTAAGGAAAGACTTCTTCAAATTCATTCAACTTATTGTAATTGGCAGAGACCGTGCACCAAGTGTCTGACGGCTGTCCCCGATGTTGTTGTAGCTGTTTTTGTTGATGACAACGTAGTTGGTTACGCTTCGCCAGCGTCACGTACCGATTGACAGCTGTTAGTTGTCTTTGTTGTTATCGATGTTGTCTTCTCGACCGGGCGTTCGATCAAAAATGCACCTTATAAATCAGCGTCGTTGAGTTCAACTTCGATGACTTTCGAGTTAGACTTCGAGTTGAGAGTGAAGTGTGGGCAACAATCAAGTTGCTTTAAAAGAGGAACGTCAGCCACTTAACTACAAGTTTAATTCGTGCTCTTGCTGCTTGCTTTATTGGCTTGTGGGGTAGGTTGGTGTCAGAGTCGGTGTCGGTTGGATGCAGCTCATAAGTACAAAGCCAATTCAAGCGTCTAACAACTAAAGTCAACCAACGAACCACCAACCAGCTAAGCTAAGCGAGTCTAAAGCAAAATGTTGTCGTTGACTTTATAATGACAGGCAAAGTCACTACTACTTGGAGTTGCTCCGGCTGCAGCAGCAGTTTGCTACTTTTGGTCGTGTTTCGTGTGGCAGTTAAGGTCGTTGTTTTTACGATATCCTCCTCCTCCTCCTCCTCTCTGTGTCAGTCTCTCTTCTCGACTTTACTTGCTTGTTTTACATGGCCAACTACCAAGTAGTCGTCGTGCAGCATACAACTACACTCACTCTGTCAACGACTTCCTTGGTAAAGTAAAACTCCTGCTAGCTACCGAGACGATGCTTGTTTGTCTGCTTGTAAAGATACAGACACAGATACACTATGGTCGTAAGGCTTTACAGAATCTTTTGTCTTTAGTTTGTCGGCGGAATCGTCGTCGTTGTTGTTGCAGCACTCGTTAGTTTTGCTGTTGCCGGCTACGAAAATAGCAAGTGAAATCGATATCCAGTCGACAACTACACTACACTTATGTACTTTGAATCGAGTCTAGTGAAAGAGTACTCGACGACTCGACTCGATGAATCTTGTTGCTGCTGCGGCAACTCGACTTTTTGCGGTTTTTTTTCCCTCTTCGCTTTTTATTTTATTTGTTCAGCACTTTGTTTTTGCGGCTATGTCCGCCTCGTTGCGTTCTCAATGCTGTCAGTCTGTCTGTCTGTCGGCTGGCTGCCGCTGATGCAGTGATGAGAAAGAAGGCACAGCAATCACTGCAGCATGAGAATAAACATACAATTGTATCTATGCTTAAGAATGTTGTCTGTATCTCGTTCTTATTGTACAAATGTGCAAATGATACAAAATGTTTTTCTTTTTATTCTTTTATATTCTTCACGTTTAGTTGTTCTTGTTCTTGGATTTAATAATGTTGTAGTTGGGGTTTTTTGTTCGTAGTTCGCTTCATTCGTTTGTTTATCTGTTTGTTTTTATAATAATTTTATTTATTTTATTTTAGTATTTGTTTAGTTTTCACGTTTTCATTTTCAACAGAAAAGTCTGATTCTCGTTTTCTGAGACAAAAGTTCACACACACAATGTTCCGTCTATATGTCCGTTTAACTTTGTGGCGGCGCTTGGTTTATTATTCGCATAGATACTTTTGTTGTAGATATTCTTATTATTAATATTATTGTTTGTTGTTGTTGTTTGTTGCAGCATTAAACATCAGAAACTTTCTGTTTGCTGATTTTTGAAACGCGTCGCAGCCGCTTTGTACTTTGTTTATACTTCACTTTCAAGTGAGTATAAATGTATGTTTGCATGTGTATTCGTGTGTATCTATGTATGTGTGTGTGTGTGTGTGTGTGTTTAATATAAACTTGTCATGCTGCTGCTATTCGTTGATTTTAGTTGCTACTATTATTATAATTGTTGTTATTGCAATCGATGTTGTTGTTGTATAATTATCTGTAATAAAAACAAAGAAGTAAAGAAATTAATGACATAAATTATTATTTTAAATTAAGTATATATTTTTATTTGGTTTTTCTTTTTTATATCTTTTATTTTTTAATGAGAGTAAAAGTTTATGATTTCTTCAAGCAAACAACCAAGGATTGCAAAACTCTATAAAGTAAAACAATAGAAATATGTACAATTTGCAATTATGATTCATTTTCTGGATCTTTTTTCCATTTTTCTTACATTACAATTTATTGTAATAACAACTACAAATGATGATCGACTACTTACTAAGTCTTTGTATAAAATCATTAGATCAGCTTTGGTAATCTAAACAATTCTAAGCATATTTATAAAGTTTACCTCTTCTGAATTGTATTACTATACTATTAGCTTGCGATAAGGATTAACCATTCAATTTTGTATGCCAATAATAGTAGACAACATGGCAAACCTTCCTCAGTCAACTATATTTTAACAGAATGTGTACACAACTTTTCAAATCAAAGGAGAATTACTTTGTGACCACTTTGTTTCTTCCTTTCCTTGGCCTTTGGCCTTGTAGCGGTCTCAGCCTGCTACCCATTCGTTTAAAACCCTTGTGACAGTGGGAACATAAGCTCACCTGAGCTTCGATCACATAAATGCTGCCAATTTAGCAGAAGAGGTAGGAATAGACCTTGCTCCTAACAGTGAGAAAGCTACATATATCCATGAATATAATGTATACTGTGCCATCACATCAGCGTGTTATGATCAAATTCTGGGCCACCAACCCATGAACATTTTGGAGTTCGAATTGGTAGTACCTCGGGTACAAACTCTTACCAGAGGCTTTTTTCTGGTGCCACAGAACTTGGCCCGTCCGTTATGGGAGTATCCTGGTGGCTGTTGTTTAATACCCAAATGTGGGTAGAGTTTTGAACTCGACGTGAAGTTGCGTTATACAACCGAGTGCTGTTACCCATAGAGTAGCTTAAGTTTAAGATAGGCATCAACTCCCGATTAAGGAGTGAGTCATATGACCAAAATAATTATGACTTGAATTTGGTACCTGCGGATGTTAATCCATGTGCTAGGCACCATGATATTAAGTCTTCACAGACAGGTGTACAAGTTAAACAAATCGGCACATCTCCCTCTCCTTCACATTCCTAATTTATGTGAACATCATATACCATAATTGTATATTATTCTCTATCTTAAGATCTAGTATTATAAAACTTATTATGCTCTCAACATTAAGTTTTTAATTCAATTACATTCCACTATAAAATAAGCTGAATGTTTAGAGGCTCCTATAGGTTGTTATTATCTAAGTTTACTTTCGGATTTTCCTATTAAGGTAAACATTTACAAATGAATACAAGTAAAGAAACCATAGGTTCTTCTTCTGATAATAAAGTGAATTAACAGAGCTTCCAGGGAAACAAACAAGGTAGTAAATGAAAACGGAAATGTCATCTTATAAGGTTTTGGCCTCCGTATTTTGGGATGCGCACGGTAAGAAAGGAAGTACCGTCAATAGCGAAAGTTATTGTGGAATATTATTGTATATAAATGCACTCTATCACCAAGACAGTGCACCTTGCCATAAGTCGAAGTCAACAAAGGCATAATGGCATGAATTGCACTTCGAATGGCTTCCCCATCCACCTTATTCTCCGGATCAGGCTCCCAGCAACTACCACCTGTTTGCAGACCTAAAAATAATGCTCCAGGGAAAGAGATTTGGCACCAATGAATAAGTGATTGCCGAAACTGAAGGGTATTTTGAGGCTCGTTCTACAAAAAAGGCATCGAAAAGTTAGAGCAGCGTTGGAATGAATATATGTATCCCTCTTGGATTCGTCTAAAGGTTGTTGTTTTATTAGTAATCCAACGGTCTTATTGAGTGATGTGTTATAGTCATTATTATTATTGTATGACCAAAAATTTAGATTTACTTATTTATTTATAAGATTCAGTTCAGTGCTTCCAAAAGCGTATGACGATCTTTGTGACCAACTATGAATACCAAACCACTAATTACCTAACCCGCCCTCTAAATTCAGGCATCACAATAGAGATAAAGATAAACAGTCGACGGAAATATTATTCTGAAATGATTTATCAACTTTAATCAATTTTGTTGTTTCAGTTATCCAATTTGACAAGATTTTACTGAACTTTGCACGAATACAATTTCACTTAACAGGAATAAATTAATGAATTATGACTGGAAAAAATTGATGAGTTTAAATTTGTTACCATTTGAATTTGTTTCAACAATAAAATCTCAAATTACACAATTTTCAATAAAAAGCACTCTCCATATATGTGTATGTGTGTGTGTATGATTATTTCCATATTTAATTGAAATTAAAAATAATATAAATTATTGTAAATTGTACAATAATAAATAGGTAGCTTCATACATATTTGTCACACATTGTTTCATGTTCAATCAAGAAATAAATAAATAAGCAAACGAAAAACAAATCAAGTGCAAATATTCAGTTAATGAACAATTCAACTGAATATCATTTACATCATCACCATTAGAGCTTCTTATTTACATACATACACACAAAGTTGTATCTGAGACATATAAAAATTAATAAATATTAAATAATATTTTCTTCATCATCATCAAGTGTATTAAGTTGCAAATAAATATTGATATTCCATAGAAAATCATCGTCTAAAAGAAATCTAAGTTTACAGCGCCATATTAAGTTGCAGTTTCTTTGTTCTTTGTTATTGTTACACCCTTTCACACTATTTTGGTTAGGTAATTATTAACTCTGGCATAAAGTTTGTAATGCACAGAATCAAGGAATCAATTCGGACAAGTTTGTTCATTTGCTACACTAAGAAAGATTGATCACTACCAATGTTCCAGGTCTAAGTACTTTATATCAATCTTCCATTTACAATACTGAAACATTGACATCCAGAATTTCACAAAAATGAACCACCTTGTAGGGCTAAAGTCGCTCAGTAGATTAAAGAATCCTCAGAGCAATAAGGATGATAGCCAAGGTTATCGGTATCGGGTTAAGGCTGAAGCCAAAAGGCAATCCAAATCAGGTATCCCTGGAATAGCATTTAAGGCTTGTAAGAGAACTCAACGCTATCCTATTAAAATAACCAATATATTTTAAATTTATACAGAAAATAAAGAATTTCTTTTCTTATTATTATTCCCAACAATTATACCATACAAAATAATAACAATAATAATGCAAAAATGGGTACTTGTATTTATCTGATTGGAAAAATCTCTATTGTCATGTCATAAAACTTACTTCATGCAATTTGCATTTCTACAATATAAGTATAGAGAAAAATACAATAAAAAACTTTGATCAAGAAGAACAAAGGAATCTTACGAAATAGCGACATCATTTAAAAGTCAATTGATTGAATGAAAACTTGTTTTGTATCTTTTTTAGCACCTTTTCTTTGATCATCATCAAGAGTAAAACAAAAAAAAAAAGAGTAACAACTTCATCATTATCACAATGAACATCATTTTGCTAACGAAAACATATGACTCAATAAATGATACGATGAGGAGACATAATATTTTGCAACAAGCAAATCTATAAAGAATACCAAGAATTTTATATCGAAATCAATGTCAAATAGAAATAAAATAGATTGTTATATTGTCGGAGAAGCCCGCCGACATCAAACTTATTATGTGTATTAATTTAAAGAGTCTCTCTTCATCCTTCTTCGTTTTAGTTCAATAAACTTTACAATTCCAGAGAAAACAAAAAAAACAAATGAAAAGGAATTCAATTTATTATGGTGAACTAAATTTATTAACTTATTGCAAGTGATGGAAAGTGACTGATGATGATGATATAAAAAAAAAAATATTGAGATAACTTTTTTCCAATATTAACAAATGTTTATAAATTTTACATATTTCCAGCAACCAAAAACAAAACAAATAAAGGTCAAAATTGTTGTAAACGCCAACCAAACTTGGACAATTTTTGTTTAGTTTTGCTTTTAACTAAGTTACTAAATAAGCATGAGTAATAATAAATTAGTTTTGTATGTATTGTAATATGCAAAAACAATGTGAGAAATATCTAGATACAAACAACAATACATTGTATATTATTGACAATATAAAAGATTTAATAAAAAAGATAAAAATAAATAACAAAATAGAATTTCATTTGATTTGATTTGATTTGATGCCAAATATGGTGAAAGCAAGTTTAATTTAATATTTCATTGTTATTGTTGTTATTATTCTTAATGTAATATCATCATATAGAAACCAACTTACACATACATAAATATCAACAATTTATAGATAGACAAGACAAGACAAGTAAAATAAACGATTGAATTCAAATTGACTTTTGATGGGCTGACAAAAAGCAACAAACAACAATATGAGAAGAGAACAATCAAAGATATTTTTATACTTTACAAAACCAATCGGACAGAAACTACAAGTTTTAGAACAGTTTATATTGATTTTTTTCTGTTCCAATTTTTGGTTATAACTTACAAAGAAAGTTTTAGAGATTTGATTGATTGTGGTTTTTTATGGACAGAATTATTTCGCTAATTTTTAGGTAAACATCATCGCATCATCGCTCATTTCCTGTTGCTGTTGTTTCTATATTAATTCCCTTTATAATCATATGTTGGGAACATCACAATAAAATGATATTCCACCAAATTATACTTGTGTGAAAGGTAAATAAAAAAAAACAACTATAGCAACAACAATAATAATGGATACCAAGAGTAAACATGTTGAGGTTATATAGAGACAAACAATCTACAAGACAAGGAAGTGTAGGTCGTTTATTCTCACTTAAAATCACGTATTCATATGAGCCTCAAGTGTTGTAGTTTTTATGATGAACATTATCTTTGTCATCAACATCATTATTATCGTCTAAATCATTATCATCATCATCATCATTATAAACAGCATTGATATGTAAAACGTTTAACATGACAGAATATAAAACACTCGAGGCAAAATGAAAAATAAACTTATACATGCAGATGAGATGAGTTGAAAGAAATATGAATTTGTCATCAATCCATTCCCTCCGTCTCTTCCAATGTCTAAGTTCTCTATATCTTGGAAAAACCAATACCATAGAAAGAAAAGAAAATATGTGTAAAAAGAACAGTAAATAAATGAACGAGTATCTTAGGCCATGTTTACAAGCATAAAGTTTTTATTAAACACAAACAGTAAACATTCATCATCAACATTCAGAACTTTCACATAAAAACCAAGACAAAAACTTCAGTTAGCCTTCAGAATTCAGTTGAAATGAAAAATGAAAAGCAATACAAAGTTTCTACCATATAGATTTTATTGACTAACTGACTGACTGACTGACTGACTGCCAAAGATACAGAAAAGAGAGAACATTGAACAAAGAATAAAACTCAGAACGTGTCTGTTTGCTATAAAGAAGGAAGAGTAAAATACATACATATCCATATGTACTCGTATATCTGAATAGATCTTTATCCAAAGATACACACAACTTGGTTTTAATATTCGAAACAAATTGTTTAAAAAGTTGCAATAAGAGGAGAGAAATAAACGTGAGTGTCATGTCAATGATTTCAAATACCATTTAAAGTCAAATTTTTGTTGATGGGTGCTGCTGATGTGTATCTACTAGATACTAATCATGATCATGATGTTGTTATTGTTGTTGTTGATGATGATGATGATAATAATAATGTGCCAAAACGATAAGTTAATCGTCATGAAGGCGCGTATTGGTGGCGCGCAAAATGATGAAAATAAAAACAATAATTGCGCAGATACAAAGATGATCATACAATATGAGTATCTAGTGTTTGTGTATCTATAAGATAAATACATACAACGAAATTGCAAAGCATTTTACATCAATTGATTGCTTGATCGATTGAATGAATGATTGTGTACATTGTGTAAAGAATTGCCAACTGCCAATTGTATTAAATAAATAAATTTACGATAGATGAAACTACTTGTAAACAAGTGCAAGAAACGAAATAGTATCTATACTCAAACGTATCTAGTGAAACCATGTGTATGTGTAATGATGTTGAGGAGTCATTGAAGTGATGAAAAGATATGAGATACTAAACACAAATTGACCAATGATTGACCACATCTGACTACAACATGATGACTACATCAAGACATATAGATAGATAGATAGATACAATACTTGTACTCTCTTCATGGGGGGTTAAATAAAAAGCGTTTTCATAATCATCATCATATCATCATTATGATGATAATGATGATATGCTTAATTTAAGGCAATTATGCGCATGATTATGCATGATTTGGTTCATTTGGTTTATTGACAGTTGAACTTTTGGCTGATTTGAAAGAGATACAAGCGTATGTATCTCATCATAAACAATGAATTCAACAAAACAATAAAAAAAATAAAAGAAAAACTACTTTCATACAGAAATCCTTGAGAAGCTAAACTAACTAAAGAGATAAATGATTTATTATTAGATTTATTACTAGATTTTTTTCTAATTCTATTTAAACACAGAACCAAGTAACCAAGCAAGTCAACTTCAATTCTAAGAAGGCATCATTAAATGATTAAGCGGAAGCAAATACCAAACTATAATAACAAAACTAATTAAATATGAAATAAAATAATAAATAATAATCACTGAATGAAAATTGGTAAATAAAAAAAAAAATGTGTGTAATTAAAACTTTAAGAAATAAAACTTGAAATTGCAAGACCAAACCAGTAAAGCAATAAATAAAAGAAACAAAGAAATTGTGTTCATTTTCACTTTCGTCAAATTGTAAAAATCAACAATATTAAAGTGAAAAAGAAAACCCGCCTCTCTTCTCTCTTCTTTCCCTTATGAACCCTTCATAACAGCAATGCAATCCTCTTAAAATGGAGGTCTTTCTAGTCGCGTGTTAGTCAAAAATAACAGAAACATACATGCATACAATAAAATAGGCGGAAAAACAAGCATAAAACAATAACAACGAATTGCGGTTGCGAGGTCAGTTCCATAGACGCACAATACAAGGGTGGGGAGGGGCATGTGTGTATATTTCTACCTCCCCATCTTATAATGAGATACTCATTTGTTTGTACTTGTTACCTTGTCTACGTACTACGTACGTATGTATGATGTAAGTTAAGTTAACAACAAATAGTGATTTAAATACTTTCCGGGGCTCAAAGTAAATGCCGCCCAAAGCCAAAGAGACAGACGCCACCACCATATGAGACTTGGAGACTTTAGAATGAACAACATTTTGCCGAACACAGTACAGTGCAGTATAAACAAAGTGTAAAAACAATAAAATTCTCAAGGATTTTTCACTCATGCACAAGTTTTTGCGGTTTCTGCGTCGTTTCCATTAGTTAGCGGCTTCATAGCAAATGATATATGTATGATACATACACTTACGATAGTAAAGAAGGAAGGGGATAAGGCAAGAGAGTATCTACATGGGTATATTATGAAGACAGAATCAAGATGACCTTTTGATGATGATAATGGCTATGATGGATGTTTAAGAAGCATAAAATATTGTACTCGTAATAATAATAATAAAAATGCAAATGCAAAGATTTCTTGCTTCACTGATATGGAAACACACAGCCACATCAATTGATTTTTTATTATTATTTCCATATTTTGTCATATATTTACTTAAGAATCAAAGAAATCAATAAAACAAAAATAAACATAAATATTACACTACATTAACATGTAAAAATAAAACTGCCTGTTATTGATCCATTGACTCATTAAAAAATACAAGCAGACATACTGACTGATTGACTGCGGCTACTCACTCACCTAACACAAAAGACTCACTCAGCTGATGATGATGGGCCCAAAACCCCAAACCTAAAGCCCAAGTCAAAATCAAACCACATCACATAGAAGTGAAGTAACCTAATCAGGCGTCAAAGATGATGTAGATTATGATGACGAAGATTATTATGAGATCAGATGAGATAAATGCCGCAGAATTGCCCTTGAAACAAAACCAAAATCGATTTAAAGCACAAAAAGGAACACAAATCAACCTCATGAATATGTACATACATTTCTGACTATGTACATCATGTGAATGTCTGTCTGTCTGTCTGTCTGTGTGATTGAAAAGAACAAGAAACTAAGCCGATTATGGCAAAAAATCGATCGGAAAGTTTCAGAAGATGAAATAGAATGGAAACACAATAAGAATTTAATGATTTTGAAATTTTGAACTTTTGTTTTATAAATTTTTATTATTGTAGATTTTTCATTGAAACGCCTACGCGCACGCACGGACGAACTCAGCACGCAATCATTTTACATCGAAAAAAAAATGGATTTTTGTTTTGTATTCATAAATTTGAATTCAATTTATTTCAGTTTTTATTGTTTTTGTATTTGATATTGGAAAAAACATCAACAAACCAACAAAATCAAACCATAAAAGGTCAAATGCGGAAATATTTTTTAGTTTGTTTGTTTGTTTGCTTGTATCTTTTGTCTACTTTTTATCTATTATTTATAAGCCCTTTTTGTTTGGACAACATAAAAGAATAAAAAATGTACCTTATTATTTGTGATGAATCCAATTTAAAATAAAAACACAAGCACACAAAATTAAACTAAACAAAACACACAAAAATTGTTAATTTGACACATTTTTATGGCGATTCTGCTTTTGAATTTTTTCATTGACATGAAAAGACAAGACAAGAGAACCAATAAGAATAATAAACAAAATGACAATAATGATACGAGACTCGCATTTAATCAGAAATTATGTATATACTACACACACGTCTCTCACATATTTGATTTTCAATTTTTGTTTAATTATAAGTATTATTTCTTAAGAAATTCATTTAATATAAAATGATATTAAAATAAAGAACCACCAACAAAAACAAAACTAAATAAGATTCGTCGTTGATTATTAAGTATACGCGACGTATGCATGCTCACACAGAAAGCGCACAAATCAAACTGAGACAGCGCTAAGCTAATAATAATAATAATAATAATAACAAAGATGATGATGTTTGTTGTTTAATGATGGTGGAGAGATGGGTAAGTGAGTAAGTGAATAAGTTACTTACTGACTAAATGCTTGGGTGAGTATAAACTGCTTACTCAGAACAAAAAAAAAAATGGAGAGA
The DNA here is from genome assembly GCA_037043295.1 of Amiota minor. Taxonomy (NCBI): domain Eukaryota; kingdom Metazoa; phylum Arthropoda; class Insecta; order Diptera; family Drosophilidae; genus Amiota; species Amiota minor. The sequence goes on along the minus strand of JBAMAW010002187.1, from coordinate 5,242,085 downwards.
GCAAGCAAACAATATACTAAACCAAAGGAAAAGCACTCAATCCACAACTCAAAATAATCATTTGATATTCTGCTTGGGAGAAAGAGAGAGAGAGCGAGGTCAGTATGATCAAGTGAGTGTCGTGTAAAATTAAGTGTTAATATTAACAATGATTAAGAGAGAAAGTGTGTGCAAGAGAGAGAGAGAGAGAGAGAGAGAGAGAGTAGTAGTAGAGAGAGTAACAACATAAAACTCTCGTCTTTGTGACAAAATAAAATCAAAGAAATTAAATAAATTAAAATACGCCTGATAAACTATTGAAACTTGTTTTGACTTCACTTAATTTAAGTGAGGTGAGTGAGTGAGTATCATACAAAATACAAATAATATTCAAATTAAAAATGAAACAGAGCTTAAAATACAATGAACCTGCCTCAATTTGTTAAATTACTGACGCTTGCCGTCAAAAGTTGTTATCTATGAAATAGAAACACAAAAAACAAAAAAACCAACAGTAGTAGCAACAAAAATAACAACATAATCATTTACAACAATCTATGTGAGTTGTTCTTATTGTTGTTGTTTCATTATATTGTGTTTTATTTCTGTCAAGTCGAAGGGGGAGTGAGTGAGTTCATTGCACGCAATAGTGACAAAAGAATGACGTAGCCGCCGGTTGAGAGCAAAAGTGCGTGAATTTATTCTATTTATTTTATTTATTTTGCTATGAAAAAGTGAGGGGAAGGTGGCGTACATATGTAAGTGAGTAGTCAGTCTAACAGATCCTTTTGTTTTATTACTTTTTTGGTAACACATAGAAACCTCCTAAATATGAAAATGAAAACAAGTAGAAACATCGACGTACTGTACTTACTTACCTACCTAGTTCGTTCCTACGTTCAAATGCATGATATAATTTTCAAATATTGACCAATCGAGCTACAAAATGGGACAAACAAAAATATCTGTGATAATTAGAATTCTCCAATTATCAGATTTTGTTGTCCTCATACAAATCTCCTTTGTTTTTGTTGCTAAGATGAAAGAATAACAAAATGAAGAGAAGCAAATAATGTGTGAAACAGATGCTTTTGTTTTATCATCATATTATATTTATACTTTTGACAGTCATATTCGTAACAGACAGAACAGAACCTTTCAACTGATTCAAAATAAATGGAGTTGAATTCCCATGAGATGAATGTCTTAAAGTGCAGTGTTTCTCTGAGCTGCTATAGATCTTGCTGCCAATATATTCATTCTATTACATTTCTCCAGGTTTATCGATTATCTTGAGAAAGCTATGGTTCAACAACTTTAACTTACTGCGTAGTATTCTAGTCGAAAACCGATTGAGTCTGAGTGTTTGAACTATTGAAATTGTCGTTCTTGTCTTACAGGAAGAGGCATAGCCGTCTTGTCAAATATATACAAACTATTTATTTGATTGAAGGGAAATGTATGTTGTAAGCTTCAGTGAATCGACCATATATTTTATTTAGCTTTTAATTTAAATAAATTTAGAAATTTAAATTAGTCTAGCATGAAATTTATTCATTTCTACCTTTTTTTTACCCCTTCCACACAAATGAAAAACGAAAACACAATACAAGAATTCTAGTCTTTTTTTTTACATTTTTTTTTTTTTTTAAATAAACAAAGAAATTGGGCCAAACATTTTGAATGAAATGAATTACGAAAATTTTTGCTTTATTTTTAATTGCATTTCACTTGTGCCAAAAAATTTTATTTTCAGTTAATCTATTTTTTAATATAAAAAGATAGATATCTTTGTGCGTTCGACAAATGTCAGGTTCGACAATTTTATAATGAAAATGAAACTAAGAATAATTTTGAAAGAAATATAAGCAAATGAAGAAGTAAAATCGGCCAAGTGCGAGTCAGTTCCGGGTTCCGTACCAAATGGGGGGTTTGTATGTAGTGGTTCGATTTGGCTGATTCCAATAAATGTACAGCGCCTACATCATAAACTTATAATGTCTAAACTTCAGTTCGAAAGTGCATAAAACAAAAAACAATCTGAACTCTAATGGGTGGTTTTTACAGGAGATACACCTCCTCCTCAAGGTGATCCGTTTAAAATGATTTTTTCTAATCCATCAATCCACTAACCATGTAAATTTCAAAACCTTAGGGTTACTGGATCGTAGAGCTCTCTTACACATCCATTCGTTTCTTGTATGAGGACCCATTTAAATTTTTATTTTATTTTATGTATTTGTTGCTGTAGCCCCCAATAGAACTGTAACTTTCTACCTGTTACCGTTCATGAAATAGAACCCGAGGACTGATGGACGAACTTGTTAGCCTAGTAATAGGTTGCCATTTGGTACGGAACCCTAAAAATGTATTCTTAATTGCAAAATAAATACTCAAAAATAACACAATTCTTCAGTTGGCATTAACCAGATACAATAAAAATACACAGACACACAAACACACATATGTAAATCATTGAAGGTCAATTAAATTGTAGATTTAAACAGCAAAGAATTTATATATTTTTATATTTAAAAAATGTGGTTTTTTTTCTGCTTTTTTAATAAAGTAAAGAGATTAAACAAAATAAAAAGTATTCTTAATATTATTTTTTTTAATTAGCAAACGAGATAAAAGTATCTAAAGCGTAATAAGACTTTTGAACAAGAAATTACTAATAAGAACAATTTATTATTAACATTAATAATGAACTCACTCACTCATTTGATCAGTCAGTCAATAAATTGATTGTAGTAATTGTTCTTGCTTTGTTTTTTTTTTTTGTTTTTTTGTTTTTCTTATTTTTGGTAAAATTAATCAATATTTAAAACTAAAATTTGATGAAATAACAAAGCAAGAAAACAATATCTTGTTAACCAAAAGTTAAACAAAAAATTAAAATAAACATAGAAAATAATGATAATAATACAATAATAAAAAATAATTAATAATTATTAGAGCGCATTAGCAGGCTGAGTTACAGCTAACAACATTTTTGCTTTACGAGGTGTGGTTATAAAATTCGGGAATGGATTTCAGAGACGCTATTGAATTCCAAAACTCAAACTTCTAATTTGTGATTATAAGTCAAAACAAATAACTCACTGAATGCATCTTATCAAAAATATCCTAAAAATACTGAAAACACTATTTATTACACATGGAACTATCAACTTACTAGGCCAAGAAATTGGAATTATCTGGAACCATGCTAAAGAAACCCAAGGGCATATTTAATTGTGAACATTTTAAGAATATTTGTGATGCAAAAAGAACCTTAGAGATTCAATTCAGAGGATACAATAGTTCAATAATGATCAAAGTAAGCTTTTGTTCGTGAAATTCCAAATGCCCTTGTGCCCAATGAACATTTTACAAGATGATGGAAACCCGCCTTGGCCAAATATGGAAAAAATAATTAAAAATGTTTCACATTAGCCTTCTTACTTTATAACCATACCTCGTGTGTTCATGTTTCTCATTTTGTTTCATTTTTATTGTTGTTTTTCTATTGTAAAAAATCATATTATGTTTTAACACGCTTTTATTGAAATCATGTAAAAATTGTAGTTGGAAAAACCTTATATTTTTATAAGCCACCACCAGGTGGCGATACAGTTGTTACAAATCTCACAATGTACAATTTCCATTGTTTTTATTTTGTTTTTTAGTTTATTGTTTAGTTGTTAAAAGAAAACAATAAACTATTGTCTTTTTTATACACAAAATGGGAGCAAGAGATGCAAATCTAAAGGAAAAGTACCATATAAACAACAATAAGAAGAAATATGGTTTAAAAAAAGGGGGGGAAAACTACTGCTACACATATTTTTGAACCAACAAAAAGAAAATAACAATTTTGTAATCTTGAATTTCTCGTAATGAGTAATTTATCTCCCCTTTCTAGTCCAGATTTATTCATTCATGTACTCATTCTACAAGAGAATAACTCCATCACTTTCCTCTTTTAACCATCCACCATCACTATTTATTTACTCAACCAAGTCAAAATTAAGTCACTTACTTTTATTCCTCACGTTCTCAATCTCCCTTAAACTTTCTCTTCATTAATTTATTCCAATTTTTAAGTGTGAATATTAGTAGTTGTTGTTGCAATGCTAAACTAAATCTAGGATTCGTAAATCCTAAACGAAACTCTATTTGCTACGGTCACTGCAGCTTTAAGCGTAAGTTCGGGCCAACCAGTCTTACCTAACAGAGAGTAGAATGATGAAGTATCGCAATTAATTCACTTAATAATAATTCAAGTTCTGCCTTACTCATTCTAAAAGAGAATAACTCCGTCACTTCATTCATCCATCATCACTCGTCGACTTACTCAATAATAAGTTACGAGACAATTACTCATTTTTCACCCGCTTTCAGTCTTGTTCTCACTTAAACTCTCTCTCGCTCTCTCTGTACTTATACAATATTTTCACTTTAGCCAATTTTTAATTACTATTTGTTGTTGTTGCTAGGCTAAGCTCAAACAAAACTTCTCTTTTTTTATGTGGTTGTTGGTCTAATGAAGTAAGAAGCAAAAAAGTATTTCTAATTTACTTTTTTTTAAGTGATTCAGTAGATTCTTGTTAAAAGACTTTTATAAAATTTATTTTTATTTAATTGCTGTTCCTCATCTTTTTATTATTCAAAGAAAAATATATATAAATATAATAATAATCATTACAATTCTTTATTGTTTAACATATTATTGAAAGAGAACAGGAAAGCAGATCTACATATGTATGTAGTGATGATTGTCTGTCATGCATAAATCAAAACCTTTTATTACTTACTACTTATTATTATTGTTTCTTATTTGGTTAATTTTTTCTTATTTTAATGTGCATTAGTTTCACATAAATCAATGTTTAGTAATAAGGAAAGTTATCTCTCTATTTCGATTTTGTTTAATTTATATTGTATTTTATTTTATTCTTTTATTTCTTTTTTTTATTCATTTCACTTGATATATTTAAATTTTATGGGAGATCTCTAACCCTCTTTTCTCTTCTATCATCTGATTTCTAAATACTAAATGAGAGATGTTGTTATTAGACCCGAAGACAGGAGAGGAGATTAGAGGTGAGAAGAATGAGTCTGGTTACACTAAAGGAATGATAGAATGCATGCCGCGACACCGCCAACACGATTTACACATTTGTATTTTTATATAATTTGCAATTAAACTCATGTTTGTTTGCAATTAGAAATTAGAATTTTTTTTTTTACAAACAACAGTCACAACAATGAAAGAGACTCATTACAAAATGGCGAATTTTGGCGTCTACATAGCCCACACACACTCACTCATTCACTCAACTCATTGTGATGTCTATTTCTGCCTGGAGATGATGATGATGATAATGATGATGACGTCATCAACAACCCCCCAAAAAAAAAAAAAAAAAATTAACTATAATAATAATTAACAGAACCTAAGCACGTACAGACAAAACATACATAAGTATGTATGAGTGAGAGTATTCTAAAATTCAGTATCTCCTCCATCCACCATCACAAGAAAAAGATACAGCAACACCAATACTATTGTAATAATATTCAAAAGCAATTTACAAAAAATTAAAAAAAAATAAAATAAAAAGTTGTCAGTCAATCAGTCATTGAACTGAGAGCTGAGTTTTGTAGAGTAGAGTAAAGCGAGCTGAAGTGAAACTGTCTAATTTGTTATTAGTTTTTATTATATTATTTTTGTTGTTATTATTTCTTGCCACAATTCGTTTCAGTTAAACGAAGCGTTGAATTGAAAGTAATCAACAAACAACAACAACAAAAACAACAATCAAAACTAAATTTGCCAATCGAAAACTAAAAAATAAAATAAAATTATGTGGTAAGCAACAAACAAAAAAAAAAAAAAAATTGAAAATAAAATAAAATATTGAAACAAAAGTAGGTAAATGCAAAAAATAGAAAAAGGTGATTTCGTAGCAACAAAACAAAAACAACAACAAGAACAAAAGAAAACATGAAAAATTGAAACTTTCAAAAAATCAAAAGAAAAATTAGATACGAAAAAAAAACTATAATATAAAATGGACATTTGACAAATCTTTAATGTCAAAAATACTCTTATTTAAGTGTGACAAACTGTTAAACAAATTATGTGCTTATAAACCAATTCAAAATTAACCCGAAATTTGAGTGTGTCACGGCTACAACACACAACCAAAAAAAGATAAAAACAACAAACAGTTGGAACTAAAGAATGAATAAGGTAAATGAGTGGGTGATTGGGAGAGTGAAAGAGGACACGACACCATTTTAGACCCCTTTGACAAAAAAAATAAACAGAATAACCACCAACTGTAATAAACACGCAAGCAAATGTCAAAGGCTTTAGAGCAGCAGTTCTTAAACTTACAAGTATGAAGTCTGAAGTCCGTGCGTTGCCTTCTTAAAACACCAATTATGTATTACGCTGACTCTTCCCAACATTTAGAATTAAACGCAATTTTTAAAAACTTTACTTTATTTCTGATTTCACAATTTTTATAGGCCAAGAATGGAGATTCCATATTGATATAGAAACCTCATTTTCTTACAAAAATATTCGATTAAACCGAAGGTGATTCCTCTTCAACAGTCGGAATAAATGTTCCTTTTTCTTTATGAAAAATCTATATTTTTCAATGAATGAACCTCCTCATTATCTCAACAAATTTTTTGTTCAGGTTGAATTTTGAGAATGGATTTGTATTTTACATTAAAGCTGTTAAAGGACATTAAGAATTTCCGGCTGGGAAACAGACCCCTTCCTATTCAATCGGTGCGAGCAAATAACTCTTCTTTTCTTTATTGAACTGTTTACTCTTGACATTATTAATTAATTATATACGAGTATATCAAATATTGTAAATATTGGTAAAAATAATGAATATGGTTAAGTATTTAAAGATAAAAAGAAGTTAATTTCAAAATTAGATGGTCATTGATATCAGTAATGGGACACCTCTAGAGATCTGTTGACCATACATACATTAAGAACCACTGCTTTAGAAAATAAATAATTGAGTGAGTCAGTCAATGATGATTTAGGGAAAAGGGAAGGTGGTAGAAAGATTTAGTTAGAAAGAGATTGAAAGATCACTTTTAAGGTTTGGTTCATCGTAGTTTGGTCGTTCAGTCATTAATCTTGATTTCTTCTTTTGTTTTTCGCTTCTTTATTTATGTGTTGCGTTGCTGTCAAAGGTAAAATGGCTAAAGGCTAAAAAGCTAATAAAAAGAAGAAGAAGGAGAAGAAGTGGCAAACTAAAAAGATGGGGTTAATTAGCCCCGAGCACATCTTCTAGTTCGAAAAATTTATACAAACAAAAGTTTATATTTTATAATTTTCCCCTCTTTTTTTATTTAATTTATTTATTTTATATTTGAAAGTTTTTGCATAAATTTATTAATTTATTTGTTTGTTTTTAAAAGATATAAATTAGTGTGGTGTGTTTTTGTTATTACTCGTATTTTAATTTGCATATTTGCACGCAAGCAGAAAGAAATAACAATAAATAAATAAAATTGCACACATCCCCAAATTACATGCAAATGACTTAAAACTGTTTTTTTTTTTCGAATGTTTGTTTTTCATTTGATTGTTTAGCTTCATTGATTTTTATACTATTCACAATATTGTGACTACGGGATTTGTCATTTTGTCGGCAAGTTTGTAACATTTAAAGGGAGTTGGGGGATAAACATTAATTTGGAAAAATATTTGAAATTCGATGCGTTCGATATGAATCAATAAAACGATCTGAAAAACCCTTTGAGAAGAGAAATCTTCAGAATAGAAGATCCAGAGGGTGTTGTTGCCTGTTCAGAAGACTCGTTTGTCAGCAAGTGTGGAAGTATCTCATGCTGCGTCTGACGGTCATCTCTCTGATAATCAATGACCTTGAATATACTATAGATTAGAAATTGTGTTTGCTCTCAAAACACTCTCAATATTAATGAGTCTCAAGGTTGTACAAAATCTCACGAACAGTTTCGTGAATAAGTTGTTTTAGATGGTCTTTATCAGTACTTATAAATACAGTAAGTTTCGGTAAAGGGTATCTTATATTCATTGTAACTGAATATATTTTATTTCAATCTTACATTTTTCATTTCAAAATGTTCTCACTCGTGCAAATCAGTCAATTTGACTTAATAGATTTCTTTTTTAGCTACCGACTTCACTTTAGTTAATCGACGGTTAATAAAAATTGACCGTCATATTTATTGTATATTATTCTTCTTTGTTTTTTTTTCATGCTTCTTGTTTAGTTTTTCTTTAACCAAGAACCAAGAACCATAATTTGAAGAGGGTAGAAGCGAAGGCTTCAACAAGACAAGAACACCCCATAAAATTGATTGATTTATTGCTTTTTATATGTGAAAAAGATTGAGTTATATAATCAACTGACTACTCCCTTATAATTGAGATAAAATTAGATTAATAATCCTTCCTATTATTTTATCGTTTTTTTTTTTCAAGATTCATTTAAATATTTCTTACAAAGTCATTAACCTTTTTTGTTATAAAAAAAGACACAACACAAAAATTATTCCAATTTATTTGAAAAGAAAAATTGACCTTGATATGCAATCAACTTCTATTTAAGAAAAAGTCACACCAAAATTTCCTTAGAACTGAAGCAATAACTTATATTTATGTCAATTATAAATCAGCAGCAAATAAAACCAAATAAAATAAACACCTTCTTTTTTTATATTCAATAAAAAAATGAAACAATAAACGACACAAAACAGAAATAAAGTCATGAAATGAGGGCGTCGAGTAAAGTTTACGACGCGAAAGCATGCCAAATATGCCAAAAATTGAGTTTTCAAAATAAAAACTAAATAAAAAGCCCGAACACAAATTAGAAATAAATGCTTGGGGCGACAAATGACGAACGACAGTGACAGCGACGAAGACGACGACACTCTAACAAAAGATTAACATCTTTAAACAACATGCTTAACGTCCAAATTGACAACAACTCACACACATGGATAGTAAGTATCTATCTATCTATATTCATAGATATATTGTACAATAGATAGAGAACCATTGACTCTGCTCTAGTGGCTGTGCCCAGTTTCGTGATACTTTTACTCGAGTAGTTTTTTTTTTTTATGACAGAAAGAAATTAAATAATTCTCGATTTGCATAAATGTTAGAATTAGAAATAAAAAATAAGAAGAAACCTGTTAAAACTAATTGCTCATTTACACACTACACTCATGTCGCTCATGTCCACCTACGTAAGACTCCAAAATAAATATAAAGAGGGGAGAGCAAATAATATAAAATAATAAGTATCATAAGTAAGTGATCGCACGCTTGGGTCTAGTCCTCTAATGCCAACGACGACACACCCAACAAATTGTAATATTATCTGCAAACAATTAAACATGAGTGGAGTGAAGGTATGAAATCAGCATGAGCACATACACACGAACGAATATGTGTTTTTGAAGAGGGAACTGTGCGAGCCATTATAGTAGTGATAATAATAATAGATTGAGATGGGGTTAGGTTCAGCCAAGTGGAGCCAGAGCCGCTGGCTGTCGCTGCCGTTAAGCTTTGTTTGCTTATTAAATGATGCATATCACTTTTCATCATTATCATTCTATGTAGATACTAACAACGAACGCAATGCAACTCAATTCAATTGTATTTAATTAATTTAGTACAAGTGTTAAATGCAAGTCTATACACTATAGTCGGGGAGCTCATAGTTGGAAACCATGTAACTCAAATCATTTTGAAACAAAATAAATTTCGGAAATGATTTCTTCAATCTCATAGATTTCGTTTCTCATATTAGGTCCATATAGGTATCTTATCTTATTTAAAGGAAGCAGCATTTGGTTGATTTATACTTTGTGGTTGTGTGAGCATCACATTTATTAGATACTTCTAGGGTTGAAGGAAGATCGATCATGAGTGTTGTATACTAGTATTTCGCTGACTAACATCCCCAAAATTGTTTTAAAATAAACAGGCGGATAGACAATCATGACTAAATCAATGTGTTTTTAAAATTATCAAGAACATATAGTTAATTTTTGAGGTCTTACTCACTTCCTTCTGTGTGTTCCAAAGTACATACGTTCGATTAAAATGATAATGGCATGGTAAAAGCAATCTAAGAACTTTGAATATGCATTTGAAGAATTTGATTTTATGAAAATGACTTGTGGAAAATTATATAAAACTTGTATTGTACATATTATTAATTTATGGGATCTATACCCTTCTTTTCGAGATAAAGAAATAAATAAAGATTATAGAACCATGGATTAATTGATCACATTTTGAGATAAGCATATATAAAAAATAATATAAAAAGCTAAGGTAAAAAAGCTTGAGACCATTAGCCTAATATTTCTCCATTTCTTCCAACACCATATGTATAAATTTAATAAGATTTGTCACGGTCCACCAATTAGGCTTCAATGCTGCTCTGCTGTGGTAAATCTCTTTACTCCCCAATTATCATTATCATCTTCAGTGGAGAATACACACATTGCTTAGTGTAGGGTATACAAAAGCAAAATAGAAATGGCAGGCATTTAAAAAGAAAATACAAAGTTGATTTTCAAAAATGCGCCCTACAATTGACTGTGTTTGGTGATTGATAAAGACAAACGTAGTCTATAAACAAATGATGATGGTGGTGCGGGTGGGGGTGTGTCTTTGTTATAGAAAAATGTTGATAAGACAAATAAGTATACATAATATATAGACACACTTTACTTAATAATGTCGGATGAGAGTGCGCCCCCGAACAAGAAGAACAGCAAAACACATTTATTACGAGTACCTTTCTTTATATTTTTCTTTATGGAAAAGCAATAAAACAAACAAATGCACACAGATATGTACGTGATATTGTTTATATCTACATATGTTTGTATGTATTTGTTTGTTTGTGTAACCATGACATTTTATTGTTTGATTTCTGTATCGGTTTACAAATGTTGCAGCAGCTGTGCTGTTTCTGTTTCTGTTGCTACTGATGGCGTACGGTAGTGTATTAATTTCTTATGTTATATTCCTTGTTGATGATGGACTTTGCCTTTCTTTCTTCAAACGCGATGCTTTATCTATTGTAGCTGCCCTCTATAATATTCTCCTCCAAAACACTCCCCATTTTGTAGTTTTATAATAAAGCGGATTAAGTTACAAATGACAACAACATGGAAAAACATTTAAACAAAGAAAGAAAGCAAGCAAATAACCTAGAAGAAGAGGCGTTAAAACAGCTGACTTGACACATGGCATTGTGTAGGTGGGGGAGGGAAATGTATGTATGTATCTATGTGTATCTTATGATAATGAAAAAAACAAAAAAAGAAAAACCACAGAAAAACAGATGGAAGAGAAATTATACAACTGTTTTTTTTTTCGTTCATTTTATTTTCAAAGTTGACTTTTTTTACGGGGAAATCAAAGTAAGTACATTTGTATTTTTAAGCCTCATGTTTTTCTTCAAAAAAACAAGTTTTAGCACTTTGTATTAAATAAGAATCTGTTTTTGCATTTCCTCCTTCCAACTGACAAACCGCAAAACTAAAGGTCATTAAATAATAGGTTAGAATCTAATACGATCAATTCATTTATTTCATTACAGCTGCATTGTGAAGCCCTATTCCTTGGGTTCTAATCTGTACAGTTAATGAACCTTAGAATAAACCTGGTATTCATATACCTATAAAATCGAAAAATTCATTAAAGAACTTTGAACCAAGTGTTCCTTTCTAAACCTTTTTTTTAATAGTGCAGAATATGAGCAGAAAAGATGACTAATTGTCTCCTCCTTATTCAATATATAGATTGGTCAAATCACTCAGATCTCATATGTACGTAGTATGTATGCCTGTGTCGAGACCCTGTGGCATAACTTTCACTCTCGCAATTTTTGTTTATAGAAAAGGGAAGCATGAGGGTCATGGGATAAAGAGTGTTCTGTTGCAGAGCATAAGCAGAACTGGTGTGTCCACTTGCCAACGAAATGAGTAAACAACAAACATACCATGCCTAAATTAATATTTACTCAATATTTAAAAATAATAAAATAAAGGGGGAAAACTAACTTTTTCTGGAAAATAAATCTTGCCAATGAACTGCATATTACTCCCGTCTGAATAATTCACAACTCTCTCCGCAGCTCAACTCGCTCATTAATATGTCATATTGCTTATTATGTGTTATCGTAGTTGCTACTGTTGTTTGTTCAAAAGTTAAATGTTAAAGCTCACAAAGCAAATTGGTAGAATGAGTGCTTGTAATAAGTGTTTGCTGGTCTCTGAACTTTTACTCTCTTTGTGACTAATGGGCTGTCTCTTCCTTATAAGCACAAACTGCAGACACACTCACTCATTCACTCACGTACTAAATACTCAGCGGCTTTTTTGGTCACAATGGCGTCACTTGATGGCGTCAAATTCATTAAGTGAACCAATGTCATAGTCTCGCCATCGCTGCAATTATTTTATTTTAAATTCTTTCTTATTTTTCAATTACAATATCTACATACAACTAAAAATCATTTCTAGGTCAATTTATATGATAAACGCCGCAAAGAACTAAAGAAATTCTTATGAGTCAGGGCAGGCTTAAGTTTTACTCAATAATATTGACACACACAACAGTTGGAGAATCCAAAATAGAGAACTGATAAAAAATAAAACACAGCTACAAATATTTAGCATGGAATAAATTTTACATAATGTACCAGAGAGAAGTTAATAATAGCATGCGATAATTTTATGTTACACTACACACACAAATACATATTCATGCACATGCACATGTTTGTCCATTTGTATAAGATAAAAATGATTGTGTGCATTTCATAGGAAAAAAAATTAACAGCAAAATAATAAAACAATTTCACATATTATTATTATTATTATTATTTTTTTGTTCATTTCACTTAAATTATTATGGTGTGCGATTTTTTTTTTTTTTTTTTATTGTTGGTGTTTTGTTCCTTTAGTTTTCAGTTTTTCATATTTTATTTTCATTTCAATTTTTCTGCATTTTAATCTTTCTTTATTTATCTGTTTCTGTATCTGTTATTTATCTTTTTTAATTGTAGCAATCAGCGCGAGAAAAATGTGATCGTATAACACGCTTAAGTGAAATTTTCACAAGGCAAGAAAATGTAAATATAACAAACAACAACATTAAATAGCAAATTATAAGATTTTCTCTCCATACAAATTGCAAACAGCTGGTGGTGATGATGTGGAATGGGATCTTATCTTGACTTGGTGAGTGTCGATGGTGGTCGGTACCTTGAAAAATAGGCGATAAATAATGGTACAAGTGGCTGGCGGTCACTAAAGTAAGTATATGTAATACACACACTCATATTCACGAGCAGTGCAAAACAAAACAAAAATATTAAGAAAAAGATACGAAGAAGAACAGAAAGAAAAGCCGTTATGCTTCGAGTGATTCATAAGTTAAGCAAGACACCAGCAGCAAGCAAAGCAAGTGAACAAAGAAATAACAAATAGCAACAACAACTAATATGAATGAAGTGTGCCAAAGCAGTCCACATCCAACCATCCCCCACCAGCAGCAATCAGCTTTAAGTGGTTGGTTGTTTGGCAAATACAGTAGGACCACGATTATTTGTGTATACATAGAAAACTGTTATTATTTGTACCAAAAACATATGCATTTGTATCTACTATATAAACAGACACTTACAACAATATATACTTAGTAGATACATACAATACATACTTGTATATAAGTAGATCTTATTCTGTTTCATAAAATATTGTACATTTTCTCAAAACCTTCATTAAAAGTCTTTTCAGCTATGGTAAACTAAGTTTTTCTGTGGCCCAGAGTGGTAAAACCGCAAATCGACTTAAAAATGTATGATTTTTTACTTTGAATTGAAGACAGAAGTATTTCTTTTTATAGATTGTTGTGTTCTTAATATTCCATTGGGTTTGAAGAGTGGTCTACCGCTTCGAGGAACCTCTTCTCGAGATTTTGATTTACCCTGAAAATAGTTTTGCGGTGATTGGTTCTTTGAGTAAATGAATTGCGATGCGAGACACACTAGTATTTTGTCGAGGCCTCTAAAATTCCTGATCAAGTGTAGTTTATTAAGAACCTTACCAAAACACTCACCCAGAGAAAAGAAAAGAATGTCATATGCTCCTGCCTTAAAGGATCTTCAATTCCAAAAAAACAGAATTTAGACCGAAACAAGATTCGTGCATGACATCAAGAACCAAATGAATGAATGAAATCACGAATAATAATAATGGAAAATCACAGTTAAATGAGGAATATGTATATAATCAATCAGTCAGTATCTTGGTTAAGAAATGTAGCCGGTTCATGGAGCTCCGGGTAAACGAGGTTCAACTGTATTAAAATGCAAAAACAACAAATAGAAAATTAAACAAGAAAAAATAAGGTTAACTTCGGCTATGACGAAGTTGTCATACTCTTCAGGCACCTCTGGAAAACGCTCCTGTGTTTCAGCATACCACAGTTCTACATTGAGGTCCGAAATACTTGTATGTGAGTTACATGAATTTACATGGTTGTTGAGCATGAGTCATAAGTGTCCAAACTTCATTACGATAGTGCAAAAACAAGAAAGTTTTTTTTAATAAAAACATGAACTTGAGATTGGGTTTGTATGGGAGGAACTCCTCGTGATGGTACGATTCGGCAGGTTCCGATAAACTTACAGCATCCGATAAATAGAAAATTTCGTGAAAAGATTCAGCTCTCCGGTTCAAAAATTGAAGGACTTTGTTGTTTACTTACTGACTAGATCACGAATATACATAGATTTGTATATACATAATGGGGTCTCCGATGTTTCCTTCTGTTCGTTACAAACTTCATGACAAACTTATAATACTATTCATTGAATGAAAAGTGTAATATTTTTTGATTAATTTTAATAATTCATTTTTGGAGTGCTTTTGCTTGTCATAGACAAAAATTGATGTGATTAATAAAATATATTAAAAAAATTTTGCAAAAATAACGAAAACAACACAAGTTAAGCACATTTTTATATTTAAATATTTGATTCATATATTGAAAATATCATCATCACCACTGATAGACAGGCAGACACAAACAAGGCAACAACCCACTAATTTCTTCATCAATATAATTCATATTATTCCCTCATCACTCCAATAAACCAACAAGCAAATGATTTTGCCTTTGCTTAGCTTAGTTTTAATATTGAATGAGTCACCATGTTCAAAAGGCGCATTTATTTTCTAAAGAATTTCATACAAACAAGTCTAGTGAATCTTCTCTATCTACTCTATTTGTTCGTATACGTATGTTCTTCTACTAGACACAATATTTATTTCCATTGTTCAAATATGTTCTATGCATATTGAAATCATACTAAATAAATCAGGTTAATAAGAGATTTAAATACAAATTTCGTATTGTTACAATTTCCTATTAACAAGAGACGTCAGAAACGAGTTTTTTTATATTGATTTTTCAGATTTACACATATGCAACAGCAACAGCAGGCGGCATGGAATGCCAAGAAGAAGGGGCGGCAAGCATATGGGCAACATAAGGAAAACAAGTGAGAGTATAATATACTTAGGCAAAAACAGAGGAGAGAGAAAGAGGAGAAACTGTTAAATTATGTATAAGTTAGTTTTGTATGTTGTGTTTGCTTTTGTTTTTGTTCTACATACTTGGTTTTATTTATTGTTTGTTGTGTTACTATTGCATTTTTAGCTTACATTTTCTTATTATTAGGACTTTTCTCTTCCTTTTTCTTATCTATACATACTCGTATTTTCTTTTTCAATTTATGTTTGTGTGTAAAGGGAAGAAAGAAAGAAAGATAGAAAGAAAAATGAATGTAAGAATAAATACAATGCAAGTGATTATGTGAGTGAGTTTGGTATCTTTTAAGCCGCATATCGATTTTTCTCTGTTCTTTGTTTTGTTGTTAGTAAGTGCCCTTTTTTATGGGGTTAAACATGTTTTCTGATTTTTCTCTTCTTCTTCTTCTTGCTGAACACATACACCCCCATTCGAATTTGTTGTTGTTGTTTTCGTATTATATAAGTAAGTTCAGTGGAGTGTAAATAGTCAGTCTTCTTTTTCTATTTTATTGTTGTTTCTTGTTATTCCTTAGAGTAGACTAGCACAATTTAAATTGGCACATCTGACAACCACAAAAAATAATAAAAATTACAAAAATATACTCTCACCTGAACTAAACTAAACTACTTAAAATGATGGTCTATTTTTACAAATTAAACATTTTTAATTCTTTTTGTATTGTATTTTTATCTTTTCTGAAGGCAGAGAAAAACTCAAAGAAGAAATTGAATACGTCTTTCTTCACTTTGCTGTGGCTGCTGCTGTTGGTGCCCTTGAAGATGTCGTCGTCTTTAGTGTCTTTAGTGGTTATCTTGCCGTCTTACCATTTTTAACTTCTTTACCTACGTCTTTGTCTTAGTTTGTTTCTTTTCTTTTTGGGCCTCTTGCAATATTCATTTTAATCGTCGTTGTTGCTATTGCTATTTTCTGTTCATCTACCTGTGCTTGCTTAATATGCGCTTCTGCTGCTGTTGTTGTTTCGTTGTTGGCATTCCTGTTTTGTATCAAAACTCATTTTACACACACACATAGATACATACACAAGTCTTACTTATTACATTACATACTTCATACTTGAGTTTAGTTTGATATTCCTGTATACTACTCACGCATTTTCCTTTTTGCGCAATGCATAAATGAAGAAAAATAAAATAAATACTCTGTCCACTGCCTGTAAGGCGTCGCGCAAATAAAGTTTCTTTTCCTTGGAAACACAAAAACGCAAAAATGGGTGGAGAGACAGAAGAGAGAGAGAGAGAGAGAGAAAATACCAAGAAAAAAATGGTTACCACAACTTGCAATTAATCAATTTTGCCGCTGTTTAATTCAATATATTATTTATATGGAAATATCAAACACAACACTTTTCTTATTTGTTATTTATTTACTAAAAAACAACTTTTTTATTTACCATTTTAATGTTAATTATTATCTTTTGCACAACGTAACTGGTTTTCCTACTGTTTTCATTGACTTCTTTTCTTTGTTGGGTTGTTTTTGTCGCTCGTTTAAGCCGTGTTTCTACTTTGTTCGGTCGCCAGTCACAGCCACCAGCCACCAATCGATTATTTTCCAAATTTCCTATTTTCTATTAAAATTATTTTTATTTAAAAATGTATTTAAAACACTTTCCTTTTTTTATTTAATGTTTAAGGAATTTTATTTAAACAATAATCAATATTTGTATTCATTTGTTTTTTGTTTTAACAGAAACACTTTTATGAGGTCCGAGCGAACGAACGATGGTTCTAAGTAAAGAAACGATGACCGCACGACAAAAAAAACACAGAGAAAAAATAAATACACAGAACCGTTAAGCTCTGTCTAAGATTATTTTAGATCAATTATAATTAAGATTTAAACTTATTAAAATTAAATGTTCAAACCATTCCAAGGCAAATTAAATGCTTTGAGCAACGGAGCAGTAACAATACACATCCACGTCCGTCCGATCCGAATTGAGAATTGAGTAAAATTTCAAATTTCAGAATGCTGAATGCTCCCTCTCACACACTTTGTATGAGCGAGTAAACAAAAGGGGGATATGCACGACATATTAAAATGCATATTGAAATTGTTGAGCATGCTCAAACAAGTGACATTTAATACATTTTCTTTTCATTAAAATTAAATGAAATTAAAATAAATATACATAATTTCAATAAAATTGACATGGCATGCATAAATTTCTCGATGAATTAGTTGCAAAATATATAAGACAACTTATCGAACTATCGAAATATCATCATCACACTGTCGTGCATTTATCGCATTTATCGAGAAAGTATCGGACATCTCTCTCGCACAAAAAGACCAACGTACGTGTCACAAAATAACTTAACTATTTGTGACAAGTATAAAGAAAGTGTAATTTGTACAATTGTTTAGTGCAGCACAGTGAAATTGGTTTAGAGACCTTTCATTAGTTATAAGGGATTGACTGTCGCAGCAGCAGTGGCTTCTTTGAAAGATTCTAGCATAGCATCAACAAAACATCACCACCACCATCAGCTGCAAAGATAACAAAAACGAGGCAAGCGACCAACCGTCCGACGGACGTCCAACAACACAAAATTTAGAAGAAGCGAAGAAAGTTACAGTCGCAGCAGCAGCAGCGCAGCTTCAGGTGGTGGACAAAATTCGCAACTGCAGCAGCAATGGCGGGCCAAAAATTTCAATATGATGAAAGTGGCGGAACATTTTATTATTTTGTATTATCATTTTTAGCATTGATTTTAATACCAACGACGATATACTACTGGCCACGTAAAAAGAAAGAAGGTGCGTACTAATAACTCATACCTCCAGCGGCTGATGCTGTTGGCCATGTGTCATATTTGTATCTGTGTGTCAAAGTGTATGTGTGTGTGCATAAGTGTGATCTTTGCATGTGCTCGTTTTCTTTTTCATTCGATTGCTTGCATTTGTCATGTTCCAATAATTTATTCTAAGAGCGTAAAAAATAAGCGGCTTTATTGTACGTTTTGAAATTGGTGAAAGTTGCAGTGAAGCAAAGTAGTTTTTACTCTGATTTCAAACAAGGCACAAGTCACTAAGACTTTAATCATTGATTATGCGATAATATTAATGCTCATGTTAAGAAGAAATATTAACTAATCAATTTGCAACTTTGTATAATTATAGATCCCAATAAAGTGAGGGAAGAATGCCAGTGTTCAGATTGCTTAAAGAAACAAGTAATTCTTGCTTCAGCAGAACCATACCGTACTGTAAAGTCACTGTGCGTTAAATTGACCATTGTGCTCGGTTGGGCGCTCTTAGTGTTCCTCGCCTATCGTGTGTCACAATTTGACTATGAAGCCGCCAGTTTTGATCCATTTGCAATACTCAAAGTGGAACCCACCGCAAGTTCGGCTGAGATCAAGAAGGCATATTATAAACTCTCGCTTATATTGCATCCTGACAAGGAAACGGGTGATGAAAAGGCCTTCATGATGTTGAATAAAGCCTATCAAGCACTCACGGATAAGGTTGCCAAAGAGAACTATGAGAAATATGGTAATCCCGATGGTCCAGGTGCCATGTCATTTGGCATTGCTTTGCCATCATGGATTGTCGAAAAAGAGAATTCTGTATGGGTCTTAGGCTTATATGGTCTTGTATTTATGGTTGCACTGCCTTCGGTTGTAGGCGTTTGGTGGTATCGATCCATACGCTTCAGCGGCGACAAAGTGTTGCTGGACACAACACAAATGTATTTCTATTTTATACACAAAACGCCGCACATGTTGCTGAAACGTGCCCTCATGGTGTTGGCGGCTAGTTTGGAGTTCGATAAACGTCATAATTCACAAGTCGTTGAACGACAATCAGACAACGAAGAAGTACCGGCGGTAAGTCTCCTAACTTATGCAAGTGACTATTTTAAGCAATAATTTTTTTTTTATTATTCTAATCTGCAGCTCATCAGACAGTTGCCCAATCTGAATGAGAAATGCAAAGAACATCCGCTGTGTCGCATGTATTCAATAAAGACGCGTGCCATATTGCATGCGCATCTCTCACGCATTCCACTAAATCCTGAAACTCTTGAAAAGGATCGTCAATTCATTATTAAAAAATGTCCCTACCTCGTGCAGGAGATGGTCTCCTGCGTCCATCAGTTGGTTATGATGGCCTATGCGCGTCGTGTACCGCGTCTACCAAGCATCGAAACCATTGAAAATTGCATGAAAATGTCTCCGATGCTGATTCAAGGCTTGTGGGAGTACAAATCTCCGCTTTTGCAATTACCAAACATCACGGAAGATCATCTGTACTTAATGAACAAGAAACGTCACATCAAGAACTTGCAACAATTTGCACAATTGAAGCCCGATGAAAGCAGGCAACTGCTTAAGAATCTGACAGACTTCGAATATGAAAACACTATGAAGGTTCTGGGCAAAATGCCACTCATTGACTTTTCAATACGCTGTGAAGGTACATAAAAACCTCTACTAGAGGAAACAAAGAAAACTAATATTTAATCATGTAATCATTTGCAGTTATTGATGATGAAAATACCAATGTGGTCACTGCTGGAGCCATTGTCACAGTTACAGTGACACTGGAACGAAGAGACATGAAGGTTTTGTTTGGTGACACGAAAGCACCAGAAAAACAGGGCATCAAGTATGTTTCCCACTTTGTTCTCCATTTCTTTAGTTTGTGTTTAATCATTTACCTGAACTTTGTGTTCCATTTTTTTTTTATTTTAGTGATGAAAATGCTGAAGAAGGCGTTGGTGATAACGATGGCGAGGAGAATGGCGCCGTTGCTACCTCCTCTGCACCTGCAAAGAAACCATCAACTTGGGCTAAATCCCGCAAGGGTGGCAAAGGAAAGGGCGGCAAGAAGTCCGCTAATAATCAAAAAAGGAAACCACAACAAACAAAACCAGTGGCTGTTGCTTCTGCTGTCGCAAGTGAGGAACAGCAGCAAACCGCAAACAATTCGGATGCTGATTCCGATGCAGACAATAGCGATGTTGATGAAAAAGATTCAGCTTCAAATGGAGGCAGCGATGATGATGAGAAACAAGCTAAAAAGGATTCATCACTAGATAATGATGATGATGACGAAGAATGGGAGCGCCTACAAGCCAAACTAAATAAACGAGAGAAACTCGAAGGCAAATCACGCATCTCTCACACTGTGCATTGTCCATATTTCCCTGAGGAGAAGCAGGAATACTGGTGGACATATATGTGTGATCGCAAATCACGCACATTGCTGACAGCACCATACCATGTAACAAATCTGGTTGAAAAAGAGGAAATCCAGCTAAAGTTTACAGCGCCACGTTGGCCGGGTGTTTACACATTCACTGTTTGTTTACGATCAGGTAAAATGTTACAAAGGATGTGGATAGAACGAGAATAATGTATAAAGTTTACCATATTATTTTTAGATTCTTATTTGGGTATGGACCAGCAACAGGAGCTTAAATTGGATGTTCAAAAAGCACCAGCACCACCTACTGATCATCCACAATGGGATCTCAGTGAATCCGAACCGGAAAACAACGATCAACAAGAGAACTTGAGTGATTACACAACAGACACATCCGATGAAGAAGACAGCGACTAAGCGAGCAAGCACACAGAGTCTGTAACATTTAGTGACAATGGCTATGAAAGATTGTTACTGATATGTGAATGATGAGCATGATAAGCATAAATACATTACCACTACCACCGCCACTAATCAAGAGTACCACCACCATTACTTCGACCACCAAGCAATAACAATATGAATAACTACTACAAACCCACTTCTACTAGGACTAGGACCGGCCAACAGATTACTACTTTAATTTAAATTAGATACGTATAACATTCGAGGAAAATTTATATTAATTGAAACCATCGTAAAGGATGCTAAGTTTTTTTTTCCTTATGGAAAAACAAATTTGTAATTGTAATTGAAAGATTTGAGAGAAAGGGAAAAGAAGATTGTCATGCACACCATCATATTTAAATAGGGAATGTTTGCAAATAGTGGGTGCACAGTGTGCATATATGTGTGTGTGTGTGTGTGGGTGTAATTATTTATGTTAATGATGTTGGAAGATGAAGATGATTTTTAGCGAATAATTTGGCGTAGCGAAAAACTTTTTCGAAATGTGAAAGTCGAAAAATCTTTTTGCATTTTTACTAGTTTTGTAATGAAATATTTTCATTTTACTGTGTATTGTGTAAACATAAAATATAACAAAACTAACATTATTAATATTATATAATAATATAACGTATATTTAAAAATTGAAAAAAAGAGACAAAGTAAAGAAATTGGATAGAAGAGAGAAACAAGAAAAACTTAAATAAAAGAAAAATTATGTGTAAACACGTAATGGTTTTTCATTATTTAGAAGAAAGAGAAACGAGTTGGAAATATAATTGGAGTGTGTTTTCCTCATAATTCAATGATTTGATTTAAGTCATCGTTTACTGTTCCGTTGCAGTTCGTTCACTTTCCAATAGCAAATCTGATCCTGTCACCGGTTTTTTCGGCTTGGAGGCAGCAAAACTGCTGTTGCTGCCACTCTGCTGCTGTTGTACATTTGATGCTGCTGTGGTGGCTGCTATAAGCTGTGACAAGAATTGGGAATAGATTTAAAAAGAAAATATAATTTAAATAATCTTTGGTTGGTTAATCTTTATTCGTCGTTACCCGACACCATCTTTTTTGTTTGTTACTACATCATGATTGATTGCATTTTTTTTTATATTTACAGTGTATAATCCTTTTTTTTTTTTTTTGTTTAAAAAAATAATTAAGTTAAGTGTGCTTATGTGTGAGTGAGCATGTAGTGCGTAGTATAAAGAAAGGATAAATAACCAAAATTTGTAAGAATTAATTTAAAAGACACTAAATTTTTGGTCGGTTTTTGTGATTGTTGGGACGTTTTTTGATTGCATGGACTTGGGATATCTAGAACTACTCTTTCTTCTTCTCTTTTTCTTTTTCTACGGAAGATGATTCCTCATCACTTGACTCTGCTGCTGTTTCACTCTTTTCCTTGTTCGCTTTCCCATCAGTTGTGTCTGTTTCGTCACTTGATTTTTTCTCTTCTGATTTGGATTCTTCATCTTTAGTTTCTTTTTCATTAGAATCATTATCCTTGTTCTCTTCTTTTTTCTTATCATCTTTGTCAGTTGAGTCTGTTGTTTTCTTCTCATCATCACCTTTCTTATCAACCTCATCAACATCTTTTTTGGTTTCATCAGTTTTGGCAGTTACGACTTCTACTTTTTCTGTTTCCTTCTTATCGTCTTGTTCTTCTTCTGAACTCTCCTCTCCAGCATCATCTGAGCTCTTATCTTTTGAATCAGCTTTAGTGGTAGTGACTTTTTTCTTCTCGACATCCTCATTTTGCTTCTCTTCAGCTGTTTCTTCTTTTTTATCATCCTTATCAGCTGTTTCTTCTTTTTTATCATCCTTATCATTTTTACTAGGATCATCATCTGCTGCTGCCAAACAATTTTAAAATTCAAATTGGGGATCGAATGAGGACAAACAACATAAAACAACACTTATTCGTACTTTACCTGTCTTATTTACCGAGGAGTCCTTCTCCTCTCCTTCATTACTCTCTTCTTCACATTCAGCTTTATTCTCCTCATCCTTTTGTTATCAACGACGACGATGATCAAGTTTATTGTGCAAAAAAGTTTGTTGGTGGAAATTATGATGTCATGTACAATACAAATATGCGTGGGAGTTGGGTGGTTTTATGAAAAAAATATGAAATTTTAAATATTTACAGTGGATATAAAGACACTGCCAAAACGCAAGGCAAGCAGGCAGACACATCTCAATGTTAACTGCATTTGACAACAATTTTTTTTTTTATGAACTCATCATCAGCAAGCATCTTTACCCTTGATTATTACGCACCTTTTTCACCTCATCAGTATCAGTTCCCTTTTTCTCTGTATCCTCAGTTTTAACATCACCATTTTCCTTTGTTTCTGTGTCTTCTTTTCCAACACCATCTTCTTTTTTACTTTCTTCATTGTCATCGCCATCTTTTTGCTTTAAAATGATTGTTTACATTTTGTTTTCATGAAACTCTGGTACATTCAAAGCGAGCATTAACAGCTGCAGAGCGAGCACTAACAGAAGTTGAGCGAACATAAACAGAGGCGGCTCTGCTAATTACCATTTAGCAGCCGGTAAACAATTTCTGTTTACATATTTGTTAAAGTGTAAAAATGTACGTGCTTTTTGTTAGTGTATGTGTTATTGTTAATTTACAGGCAAATAATCTAAATACATAATTTTCTTTTTGTTTATATAGTAGTAAATACAAACATTTTTTTTTTGTATTTTCTTTTTTTTTATTATTTAAATATGCATCATCTCATTTAATTGTGGCTGACTTCTTTTTATGTGTTTACATTTTTACATTAACATAACAGTGCCTATACAGCGCACAATTCTTTTTTATTAAATATTTTTCATTTAAAAAAAAAAATAAAGTACATAAATTAATGAAAATAAAATAAAATAATGAATGAAAAAGTTGTTGGTGTTAAACAATTAGTTGCTGTTGGAATTAAAAGTAATAAAATTGTTTATATAATTTTCATCATAAATATTTCAAATATTTATGGGTTATTTTTTTACTTAAAATTAGTTATAAAAATTTTGTCTTTTTTGTTAACAGCAAAGGCAGCTTCAGTGGCTATAAATTTATGGATGCCTTAAATTATTCTTTCATAAAATTTTAACAGTCGAAAACTAAAAGTTACAGTTATAGAAATTAGTAGAGAGTGATACAAATAAGTGTGTTCGTTTGTTAGAGAGACAGAGAGAGAGAGAGAAATTGAGAGAAGTACAAGCGATCTCTGTTAAGTTCAACAATTTGTTTATAATGTTAGTAACATTTTTAGTTGTTAAATGTTTAAGATCGATCGCCTTGCGCATAATTTCCTTAATTTGCATTTTGTTGTTGTGTTGTAGTCGGTTATCGGTTTTTTTTTGTTTTTATTAGTACAAAAATATGTGATTGAAAGCTGTGCTGCTGCTCAGCTCTCAGCAATTCAAACCTCTTCTTTTGATTCGCCATTTTCGGTTTCTTTCTTTCCTGCATCTGCATCCCCATCATTCGCCACTTGTTTTTCACCATTCTTCAGTTCAATTTGAGCACTGCTCACTGATGTCGTATCAGCTGGTGCCAACTTCAAGAACTGTTCCAAGGTATCAATTTCATTGGCCATATCGAAGGCATCATAATCGCCGCAATAATCTTCTTCATTGAAAATTTGCGGGGGCAGTGGATGTCTTGGATCAGGGTCACTCACGGTCGCACCATTGCTAGTTGACTTGTTTTGCATAAGTTCCTTTTCACTTTCCTTGCCGGGCTCTGTGATATCGACAAGATCGTACTTAATATTTTTGCTATCGAGTATCATCAGAACGCGCTGTTGACGTTTCTTCACCTGTCAGAAGAAAAGAGAAATTAAACTTATTTGTTTGTTGTTAAATAATCTTATCTTATTTTTTAGTTTATATAAATAGAAAAGTGTTGTAAACATTAGACCTACATCCAGACTGACATTTGACTGAAGGTGGGCCAAATGTTTTACTCGGAAAGTTAAATGGAGAATCAAAGGTTGACCTAGCAACTTTAAGTCTCATTTAATTCATCTTTGAGAAACATTGTCCTTTAGTCATTATAATTTTTGTTCAGTTTAGTCTTGCATCCATTCAGGTGAGATTAAAAAATGGATTCCTACATACAATATTTACCACAAATATCCTGGTAGGTTGTAATGTTAGTAGCAACATTTGTAGGTGACACAGCGATGATTGCATCAAATTAAAACAAATGAGTGCGGTTGCATTAGCTCACCAACCTTACATGGTCGAAATATGGTCAGTAAACACGAAGAAGTCTGTGATTTCAGGGTCGAGTCGAAATACTCTATGTACTCGTTTGTACGAGTCATTCCCTAGTTAGTCAAAGTCACAAATCAAATCGCTTATCGACAACTACGTAGTACAATAATTGATTGCTTCATCATAACTTCATTTCTTCTATTTAAGGCATTCATTCTTGTTGTTGTTATTGTACCCTTTTTTGTTGCCAGCAAGGCAAAGTTATTGAATTGATAAAGAAAGCACACAGAAAACAACAGCAGCCAATACAAAACATTTGTCTCATTATTTGAAAAGTTGCACACATACTCGTACATATGTATACACAATTGTATTGTATAAAATATATGGATTGGTTTGGTGTGCGTGTATGTTTACGTCACCAGCATTTGTTCTATTACATTGTAACACCATCTACTACATTCACCTCACCTTATCGATTTCTCCCATGCATCCACACTTTACTTTGTATGATCACCACTAATTAATTTCCGTTGCAAATAATTTACGATTCGCAATAAAATTAATGTATAAAAACAATTTTTGATTTCGGAATTCTGTATTTTAACTGAAAGCGCCGGGGGGCTTCATACACAAAAGCCGCCATTGTTATTGCTTAAAAGGAAATTGTTTGTCTTTTTGTTTTCTGTTTTGTTTTTTTGTTTTTGCAAATTAAACAATGAGGGAGTGAAAGCAAGTGTCTCTATGATACACATGTATACATATTTATGAATGTATTATTTATGCATGAACATCATCTGGGTGTATATGTATGAATCATACCCAAACACCATCACACAAAACATACACAGCCATACTGTACTACTGAATGTGAACAAACCCACGCAAGCATTAAAGCTGCGATCAATGAAGAGAAATAGAAATGCGCTTAGGCAACGCAACCAAAAACAGAACAATTGTGTTTTTTTATTTTGAGGTTACAAAGAATGAATGAATGCAATTGGTATCCAGCGCACACAAACACCTGCAAACAAACACACTCACACAAAAACAAAGTATTATTCATCATCAAATTTATCAATGCCTCAATATTTTTCATTGGCATCTACTACACCTACACCCACCCGCCCAGCCCAACCTACATCAATAGAATTGTAGCATTGGTTGCCGCTCCTTGACTTGGCACTACTCCTGCCCCACCCAGAAACAGATTATTACTATACAAAAAACATATCTGACTGTGTGCGTGTGTGTGTTGTCTCTTTGTTGTGTTTGACTTCCTGATTCTTTTGCTTCTTGAGATTCAATTCGATTCACTTGACTTACCTCTTTATTGCCGGACATGCCGCTAACGTAAACTTTCAAGACCATTTTTGCAATATTTATCTCTTTTTTCTTTTTGATTTGGATTAATTATTATGATGATTATTATTAATTATTTAATATGAATGTGTCGTTGCCTTTTGCTTTTTTTTTTGTCTTTGTTGCTTTTGCTATTATTGTGTTTGTATTTTTGTTAGTGTTGCGCGCGCGTATATTTTGTTTTTGCGGTAGCAAAAAAGCAAAAAATTCCTCACTAAAAAATATTTTTAGATTTTTTTCTTATTCTTTTCTGTTCTTGCGTGTTGCTGCGGTCGCGGCAAATTATTGTCTTCTACAACAAATATCAATACTAATTCTGCCACTGCTGCTCAGAACTGATGAAGCTACTTCTTTCCTTAATGCTGCGGCCACTTTGTTCTTTCTTTGCTTCTTCAATGGTTCTTCGTTTTTTCTTTTTCTGGCAACTTGTTTTTATCGTTTTCTCGTTGTTGTTGTTGTTCACACACAGAAACACAAATACACTTGCCAATCTATGTATTTAGTATATAATAATATGCTTAATTTAATAAGAATTCGTTAATTTGAGCTTGCAGTCTTAAACACTTTAAATGTTTAACTAATTGCACAAAATCAGCCGTACAAAACTTGTATTACAAAATATTAATCGCACAAAATCGTATGTATTTTTTCGTTCGTTGCAACTAAAAAGTACGAAATATTACCATTCTTCAAAATACAACAATATAAGCAGGTTGCCAGTCTAACTTACAGGGCTATAATAATTTGGTGGGCTGCAAAGTTGAATAAAAACTCGTTTTTCAATAGATGGCGCAGTCTGCATTTCCGTTAAAATACTGATAACTTAAAAAAGGCAAAAAATAATAATAATAATGCAAACGAGAAATTGTGTTTCACGACAAAATTGTAATCATTTTGCGTCATTTGTCCATTTCCAATATTATTGCTTATAAAATCCAAGCATTGGAAAGAAGTTTGAATTCTGAATGTAACAGGAACAAAAAATATTAACTAATCAAAGCCATAAACGTCTGCTTTCAACTCATTACACGCCAAAAGAATAACATATTCTTGAAGCGTATGATGCCGGAAGACATTAATTAAATGGTTCAGTGGAAAGAAAAGTTTATGTGGAGAAGAGGAAGCTGACATGTATTAAAAGAAGATGTTGCTGTTTCATTTTGAGAGACTGGATCGAATCTTTCTTCTTTGAGCTGCATCTGGAGAACAAAACGGTTAATTTCGTTGTCATAACACAGCCACCATCCGGCCTGATTAATGGTAAGACCCAAATTTTTTATCTCTTCAACATTAGTGAAGCGTATTCCAGGGAAAAGAAGTCAGTCGTCTCCATTGGTGGAAAAAAGTAGTAGTCAGAAAGACCAAGGAGTTGTGAATGAATTTATCATTTGGGATACATGTACATCGCTCTCCATTAGATCTGTATCTAGGGAAAAGTAACGTGTTGTATTATCATTGTTTACTGAATACGATGTCGCCTTAATATGACAGTATAATATATGGTATAGGCCTTGTACTTAAGGCTTAAGATTTCTATACCAAATACTATATGTTAAAACACACATAATGGCCACTAACTTCTCCTTAGCCTTACTTTTTTAAATATCCAGTTTAAGTATGAGGCTACAATCTGCTTTGAATCACAGCTACGTTCATTTAAAGAATTTTGATACCTTTGAAGCCGATGACTGTAACGGCTGCTGTGTTATTGAATGCATCCTTATGTTGTAAGCAGTTTTGAGGCCCCAAATTAAATAATAAACGAAATTAAACAATTATAGTACAATAACTTTTTTTTTAAATATTTTCTTTATTTTCTCTTTTTCTTATTTGTTTGTTGTTGTTTTTTATTTTATTTTTGTGTTGGTTTCTTTTTTTTGTTTTTATATAAAAATGGCATTTTGTTTTTGTCTAATATTAAGTTACTAATTTATTTTGTATAATAAAGTAAAATAATTAATATATGAATGAGACAATAATAATTGGAAAAAATTTTTTTTTATATAAATCGACTGACGCGACTGACTGACCGACCACAATGTATATATATTATATACAATCCATACAACTTTTTTTTAGGTGAATATCCTTAATTTTTTTTTTTTGTTTTTTGTTTATATGAAAATGAAAATTTTATGTACGCGAGCGAGCGTTTAAAGCATTGAACTCCTTCCTATCATTCTCCATCTCTTTATCATCAATTTCGTTACTTTAAAAAGAATTTCATTACAACAAATTTCGCGTGTTGATTTTAAGTAGCAACAAAAACCAAATAAATGTCTTTTTCTTTTACAAATTTAAAAGTACAATTAAATTAAAAAGGAAGAAACAATCAATCAACATAAACTAAACGATCGAACGAACGATGAATATAGTTAACAACAAAAATAGAGTAATTTAAAAAAATCATTCCTTATTACAATTGTATCTTATATAATTTCTACTTTAACTTCTTTTCTATTTCTTTCATTAAACATTACAAAAATACATAGGCATCATTTTATATATTGCGTTTTCTTCCTTTTCCATTATCATCATCATCATCATTATCATTATGTGATCATCATTAACAACAAATACAATAAAACAATGAATGCATCCCAATCACATCACACATCATTAATCACATCATGTGAGTGGTGAGTGAGTGAATGGAATTTATATTTTAATTATCAGAATTTGTTTTGTTTTTAATGAGTGACTCTGCTACTTTTGCTGCTTGCTGATGATTATAGTTTTTATACTTCTCATTTCTTCTTCTTTAAATATAACCTAATAAACTAATTAATTTATTTTATGTTTATGTATAGCATTTTGTTTGTTTTTAATTATGTATTACAATTTATTACAATATTTTTTGTATGTTTTGCTACTGCTGAGGTTTCTTTGAATTGTTGTTTTGTTGTAATCGTTGCCATTGTTGATGTTCTTCCTTGTCATCTGCCCCATCAGCAACATCAATAACAACAAATTACATTATTAGTTTATGCTCTGTTTTACTCTTATTTTTTGTTTTTAAATTATTATATAATTTTTAATGTAGTTTTTTTTTCTGTATATTTTTTTTATTTATATTACTTATGGTTTTTTGTTTTCTTTTATTGTTTGCTTTTAGAATTCAAGTATTTTGTTTGTTTTTGTGATTTATAAACACAAAATAAAGTTTATTGTTTGTGGCAGCTTCTTTTATTTCTTTCTGCTCTTCCTCTATTTAACCTACCATCTTTCTTCGTTCTTCACATTTATTTAACTTAACTGCAGAACTTTTGTCATTGACATTATTTTAGTTTAGTTATAAATTCAAAATACATATTTTTATTTTATTTGTTTCTTTCATTTAATTTTTTGTGTAATTTACATTCAGAAGATCAAATCAAATTTATGTTGAAAAATTTACCAAAAAAAAAAAAAAAAAAACAAACAAACTAATTTTACAAAACTACAATTTAAAGTTTTGGATATTTTCTTTATAAAAATAACCATATTCTTTTCTTTTTTTAAATTAAAAGTATCAAACAAAAACGGAATAACTTTTTAGCATTAACTTCTTGACTGTTCCTTCTTCTTCTTTAGTTTGTTTTACTTTAGGTTCAGTTATCCTATTCACTCATTGTCCTCAATTGTCCAATTCAAAGTTTTTGAAATCTTCTTTTTTAAATCATAATTTAATTTCAAATTTAAACTTACAAAACTGAATTAGTTCATTGCATTAACTTCTTGTCTTCGTTCTTCTTTAGTGTGTGTGTTTTTTTAGTTAGTTTTACTGTTCACAAAATTCCTCAGTTTAAGGTTTCTGAAATCTTCTTTTTTTAATTATAATTTAATTTTAAGTATCAAACTCATTGACTACACTAAATCTTCTTCCGGTTCTCTTCTGCTTACAATTAACCAATTACAATTATTGTTTTAACTTTAAAATATCAAAGGAATCTGAATATCTTCTTTGCATTAACATCACTGAGTTTTGTTCAGTTTTTTCTTTATCAATTTGAAGTTTTTCTGTTTTTTTGCTTTTGCTCAGTTTTTAGTTGTTAAATCACAAATTTAATGACTCAAAAGAAACAAGATTAAAGTCTTTGCATTAACTTAAATTGGCTGTTCTTCTTGTCTTGTGTTCGTTTTCTTCTGTAGTTTCTTTCCTTTCTTTACAGTTCATCAATTGTATGTAGTTTGAATTCAGTCATAATTTTTGATTTCCAAAATATATATCTAAATATACATATACATTTTCTTCTTCTTCTGTATATAATGTGTGTGTGTTTGGTTATCTGATTCAAATTTTAAGTTCTTCTCACCTTTCATTAATTATTGGTTTTTTTTTTGTTTTTTTTTTTTTTTTTTGTTATTTTGTAACGCATTTGAGATAACTGGCTAAACATTCATTTTTCCTTTTGAATGACATTAGAAAGGCATAGTTTTCTTCTATTTCAAATGTGAAGAATACTTAAATTTTTCCATACCAAATGAAATGGAAAAACATAGATCTACTTTTGCTGTTATTTGGTTTTGTTGTCGGTTTCGCTTTTTAAAACGCACTCACGCGTATCCTTCAAATAATGGATGGTGGTATGGATGATGACACTGAGTTAAAGACGTCAAGGAAGGAAATGGTGTATGAGAGACGACAACGATGATGATTGAATGATGTTCGTTAAATTATGATAGATCTGTGGAATGAATAGACAAAGATATTACGGAGAATTAAAAAAAAAAAATATAAAGGAGACTACAAATCTTATACACTTACAACTTGGTTGTGCCTCATAACGACGCTGTATCTGATCGTAGGTGAATTTGACGAATGCATCATACTGTTCAGCCAACTTTGTCGTGAGCACAGTTTCATATTCTTCACGCAGTTTATCCTCGCGCTCCTGCAGCATTCGCTCGCATATAAGTTGCACTTGCTTGAATGTAAACAATGCCTTATCCGAATAGCGTTGTTGCATATTAGGTGGGCTATCGGGGCGACGAGGGCTCTCTGGTCCCATTTCCGAACCACTTGACTCAGAGTCTTGCATTCTTTCTATTGCGGCTGATGAGAAGGGTAATTGCTTCCTCTTCTGTAGTCTTTTAATTTCAAGGCGCAAGTTTTCCGATATTTTATCTACACATGAAATTTATTTAACAGATATTATACTCTTGTCTATAACAACTTACCTGGTGATATCTTTCCTGAGGAAGCTTCGAGGAAGGGACTTGGCTCCAAGTCTTTGAGAATGCGGTTGTTTGGGCTTTGTGGCACTGAATTGGAACCGCTGCTGCCACTTGTACCGGGCAAGCAATTGTGGTGTGCATTATTACTACCGCGAACTGGTGATGATGCGCTTCCTGATTGCCCAAAGGGATTGCAACGGCGACGTTTTGTGGGACGCTGATTAATTGTTTCCCAATCCAAAGCACGTTTAAGCGTAGCACAAGCCATTTTTATTGCTTATTAATTTTATTTTATTAGATTTCCTTGAATTCCGAGTCTCGAATTAATTTACTATTTTATTGCCTGATATGGAAGCGTTCAGACTGAAAGAACAAAGAGAAGATAAATGAGACGAGATCAGTACACAAAATTACCTATTTCTTTTTTTTGCTAGTGACTCAAGGAAAACAGGATTCACTTGATGCGCATTCAGACATACACACACACGCAGAATATTTCAGGATATGAACACAAAAACCTATTCAAACACACGTAGTCGCATACATATGAGTACAGTGCACTCAGCTCAATAAGATTTATGACCAACAGTTGCAGCTGCTCGCTCGCTTTCTCAGCTTGATTTGTCTTGGATTAATGGTGCATATGTGTGTGTGTGTGTGTTTGTGATGGTGGTGGTGGCGGTTGTGCGACTTACTTTGGTAATGTCTTCATAGTTGAAAGGAAATTAAAGAAAAGAAAACCAAAGCAAAGAAAAAATAAAGGGCAACTCAGCATAAAACGCAATTCAAGGGAGTAGTGTATAGATATATATACACACACACACACACACACACACACACACAACAATCAAATACACTCTTTTTCAATACTTCATTTTAAAGACGCACACACATTCATATGCATTTTCAATAAGACCAAATTATTGTTTACAATTCAAACAACAACAACTACAATGTATAGAAATGCAAAATCTTCATCATCATCATGAGATGAAGTCACAAGCCAATAAATCATAAAATCAAAGTAAATCGACATGATGTAGAAAATATGCCACCCCCTAGACACTAAAGCACACGCACATACAGCAGAGTTAAATCGTTTCGATTGCGGAGCACCATGATTTTAAACATATTATTTCTATTAACGGAGCATTAAATGCACAGTTTAAGAAACTATTTTCTGTACGGGTTAAATTTTAAATGTCGCAGTTGCAAATCACAAACACTAAAAGCACAAGCAAAGCAAATTCAGCATTTATATTCCACGATTTTCTTTTTTCACTAGTAAAATGCTTACAATACCAATTTTTTTTTTTCTTCAATTATGAATAGTGATAAGTATCAATTGTTTTTCTTTTGTGTTTATTTTTTTTTTGACGTGACAAACACATTCATCACTGTGGCCAACTGAGGGTTTCTGAGAAAGATATGCCAATCTCATCAACGTTTCGAGGGTATTCTCAGGAACAGTTTTTAAATGAAACGCGAGGCGCGAGAGCGAGACGCACCACACAACAGAATATAAACAATGAGAACGCGACACGAAGCGACGGCACCGACTACGAACGATTTGGTCACGGCCACTGGCTTCGTGCACACAAAGTGATGTGAGTGAGTGAGCGGAGCGTGAGTTGGTATTGGTTAGATGGAATTTCAACAAAAAAAAAAAACCATAGAATTTCATGCGATTTCATAAAATTTAAAAATGGTCGTCGTCGCTCGTCATCGCACACAATGCATACAATTAATTATCCAAATGACCAAGATATAGCAGTAATAATGGAAATTTATCTTACTAAAATTTAATTAAGTCTATAATACTAATAAATACACATAAAAGCCAAAAACAGAAACTACTAAGCAAAGCAAACACGCAGCACACTTACGTACTTCTTCACCACTATTTGCGTTTCTTTTTCCTTAAGCACCAATTTTTGTCAATTCTTTTTATTTTTTATTCAGGTTTTTCTCGCTCTGCTCGTTGACTTTTAAGTATTTATTGATTAAAATTTCAAAGGCACAATAGCTCAATGAAATATAAGTCTTTTATATGGAGTCTTCTTATATTTCTCCAATTTTTTATAGCCCAAGAAATAATTAATCCGTGTATGACAACGAGCTACTGAAAAACCAGCAATCGAGAATACGATGGCGACTCTTTGTAGATAGAGCTGCTGCCAACTTCATGTTTATATTCGTTGCTGCCAACTTGTTTAATAATCAAAATTGATATGGCAACACTAAGTCTTTTAAGTGAAAAGGAGGCGACTCTGTTTCTTTATATGCTTTTAGGGCAATGGTCACTTTGACAAAAAAGCACTGCACCAGCAGATTTTGGTTTATAACGTTTCACACACACAACAAATTATTAATACACAATTTGTAGTCGAATGTGACGCTTATTATGCTTAACTTTAACGGAATCGAGAGCGGAAGACCACCATCAACATTACCAGCACCAACAACAAAACAAAAGTTACAACGACGTCACAACAAAACGGAGGGCTACTTGTAAGAAAAATCCATTGAGCGGGCATATTGCTATGGCTGAAGTTTCACCGCTTGTGACTCACCTAACAACCAATTATAAACACACTTATGACGAAGTGGAACCGGCGCCACCGTCATCGCCAACTGCAACACAATCAACGACGACGGAATCAATGGCGGTAACAGCGACAACAACGGCAGAAGCGGAAGCTATAAATCGCCTTACGCAAGAAACTTCACCATCGAAAGTATTTATGGACGAAAAGAATGCCAGCGAATGGAAATTGGAAGATGTGCTAAATTGGGCTGATAAGACTTTGCATTGCTCCCGCTCATTACTTGACTGTCTCCGTAATGAAAGTATCGATGGTCAAGTGTTGTTGGCGCTCTCGGAAGAAGACGTACGCGATATACGCTACAGACTCGGCTATGATATAACTTTTGGCGAATTGAAAAAGTTCTGGTTAGCTGTTTTGAAACTACAAATGGGAGCGAAACAATATATTCCTGCAAATCTTTTTGGCCTGCCACAAATTTATCTCAAACCACAAACCTACACACCTGCAGACGCCCGCAAAACCGCATCGATGCCTTCACCCTATCCACCAGAGTGCCCCAGCTTTGTAAGCGACTGTGAAGCTTACTTAGCTATGAGCTCAAAGTCAATACCGCCGGAATATTTGAAAACTGCAATTGGCTTAGGTGAGTAACAAAGAAGTGAGTGATTTTGTGTGAGTGAGTGACAAATTCTATCTTGTCAATTGAAAACTTTTGTAAGGTTAATTGGTTCGTTGCTTTCTTGCTTGCTTGTTTTATTATATTTTTGTTATTGGCATTTCAATGTATTTGTTACCAACTTTCTCTTATCAAATCAAAAATTTGGTTTTGTTTTGCTACTTAAATTCGCAAAAACTGAATAATAACCCAAGCAATTGATAAATTTCTATTTATTTTGAAGCTCTGGATTATTTTTCCCTTCTCTTATCGGTCATTTTGATAATGACTTTAATGAAAGAAAAAGAAACAAATCAGATAGAATATAAATCTCGGTTTCACCGAATCTTTTATACCTTGCAAATAAATAAAAAACCATTAAAAAGATAAGTCGATCTAAGTCTGAAACATTACAAAGAATATCAATTCGACTGCCCAAAGTCTTTTTCACTAGGCCAATTCGAGGTCACAGCGACAAGGTTCTAGTTCAAAGTTTCAAAGATTCTCTGTGGGGCTTAAAGGAGTCTGCGATGTCTAATGCATCACGGCAAACACAGTCACAGTTAGAGCAGTCAAACTATATACGTGTGTTAAAGGTATAAATGCTTTAGCTTAGCCAATTTCCCTTTGACGTATGAAATCCATAATATAATTGTCTAATTGATTGAAATATAATCATTATACTTAAGGTCAAAAGAGGTTCTTGTTTTTTTGCCTCTGTGCTGGTGTCCCTTTTCAACCCACGCAAATGTAATGTTTTTCTTATTTAATTCGGTTTCCAATTAATACTTATTGTATTGTTGCATCAATTGCGTCAATTTTCATAATTTCTTCCGTATTGCAATGCACAGTGTACTCACTCGTCTGTATTTTCATATGTCGATACGACTAATATGGCTACGTATCATCTGCATATGTATTTATCAAGCATTGTACACAGTGTATTCCAGTGTATTTTATGTGTTTCAAATTGCTTGATTTAGATGGAATTTGTTTGTCGTAACATTGCGTGTCAATTTCGAGACGAACAACTGTTTTAAGTTTCATTGGAAAAGTTGGTTTTCATTTATATTAAGATTTTGTTATTTTTAATATATAAAGTTTTATTTTCTAAGAAAATCATAAAGAAAACTTTCTAGAAACTTTTAAGTAACCAAACACACTTTCAAAACACATGGTCACAATATTTGGGTTTGTAGCAACATGAACAAACTTTCTTTATAGAAATAGATTATATTTGTATGTTGTATTTTTCTATATCTTTCACACTACTAGTATATCGTAACATATGTAAAATATAGATCTTAGAATCAGAGACCCAAGGATATATTGTTTAATGAAGAATCGATTGACACTTGTTACTCTGTCCATCTGGTTTTATTTAAAAAAAAATCTGTTTTTATGCTCTTGAGCTACCATTCGGAACTAGATGATAAAAAGTAGGGGCTAATATGCTTCTACAGGCAATCTGAAGATGTTATATATATTATACCTTCACTTACATCTTGATTTTATTTCATTATGAATTATTACATTTTTCTATTAAATTTTTTGCAGGCTATTCATTTCTTGTGACATGGATAACATCATTCGTGATGGTGATTGTACATGAGCGTGTTCCGGATATGAAACGTTATCCACCACTTCCAGATATATTTCTGGATAACGTGCCGCACATACCGTGGGCATTTAATATGTGCGAAGTTACTGGTACGCTGCTCTTTTCAATCTGGATCATAGTGATAATCTTCCATAGATATCGTACGGTATTATTGCGACGATTTTTTGCATTGGCTGGAACCGTGTTTCTGCTGCGCTGCGTTACCATGTTGATAACATCGCTTAGTGTACCGGGGACACATTTACAGTGCAATCAAAAAGATTTCGCCATCGATGATGAAGAGTAAGTGTTGTTAGCTTAGTCTATAAATTCAATGAAAGGGTGATAAAAAATTGACGCATGATTTCAGCTTAACTATCATTGGCTCTTTATGGGTACGCATGCGACGTGCTTACACCATATGGAGTGGTCTCGGTATGTCTATACAAGGAGTTCGCACATGTGGTGATTATATGTTCAGTGGTCACACGGTGGCTTTGACGCTTCTGAATTTTTTTATAACCGAGTGTTAGTAGCTTTATACAATAATTGGTATGATGGCAACTAAGTAATCATTCTTCATCTTTGTCATCTATTTTATTAGACACTCCACGAAATTTATATTTCCTGCACACGCTTACCTGGTTGCTTAACATGTTTGGTATATTTTTCATATTGGCCGCTCATGAGCATTATTCGATCGATGTATTTGTTGCCTTCTACATTACCTCACGCCTCTTCCTCTACTATCATACATTGGCCAACAATCAGGTGCGTCCCCCTCTACCCCATACATTTTATATTATAATATATCATTTTAATTCTATTTTAGGCTCTCATGCAAAGCGATTCAACGCGAACACGCATTTGGTTTCCAATGTTCAGTTATTTTGAGAGCTCTGTCGAGGGCATCATCCCGAATGTCTACGATTCCTTTGGCACAATTATCGATAATCTAATACATCCTTTGGTGCTACTCAAAGATAATCTTATGCTGACTGCATATCGCATATGGAGAGATCCGCCTTTGTGTCGTAAAGAATCAGAACATTTAATTAATGCTGCAACATCAACATCATATCCAGCAGCAGCAGCATCTTCACCATCATTAATAGAAAATGATATAAAATGCGGCGCTACATCGACATTCTTTAGTATAAAATCAGCAAATCCTTCAGGTGTAACTCTGAAGTCTGCACAACGACAGCAACAACTACTTCACCATCATCATCAGCAGAAGGATGAAGAGGAACAGCAGCAACAGCATCAAGATGAAACTGAGAAAAATCATTATTCTTCGCGTCATACATCCAAGAATTCATCGCGTCATTCGTCACCAACAATGAAAGCTGCTGTTAACAACACAATTTTCAACAACAAAACTCTAGCGACAAATTCATCATATATTCCTGGTGGCAAAGACACCTTAAGACATAATGATCCAGAGGAAAAAAAGTATATATGATTCGAAGAAAAAGGTGAAGTGCTTCCGTTGCGCATTTTTAGCATAATTGTGTAATCTCTGATCTTCATACTCCAGATGCATTCATATGGAGGTGACAGGTTTAGGTATTAGTAGGTCAATGATCAACCCATTCATACATAACACACACGCACACACACACCGACTGATATTTCTCATTTAAAATATAATTCATATTTTCAAGTAATGCGCCGCCATATGCCTTGCGAATGTATTAGTGAAAAATTGATTTTAAGTATAATATTTTATGTGGTTCACCGTGCCGCTCTCTCGTTAACAAACAATCAATCAATCAATCAATTCAGCATTGATTCAGGCATTCATGCGATGGATATACAATGAAATATGAATAATTTAAATTCGGAATGAAGGAGGACCACCATTTTCAAAATTTCATTTTTATTTACAAAATTTGATAAAGTGTAATAATGTTTATTTCAATGATTACGTGTGATGATGATGATGATGATGATGAAATTTTAGCAGGAACGCATTCCGTTCACTTGTATTTTGTTTATATATGAAAAAAAAAACAAATCAAATTAAACAATATAAGTATGTATACTTTCATATTTGGAAAACTGAACTCACCCCTTATTATTTTATTTTACTTATATTTTTATATATTTATATTATTGTATAATTAAAAAAAATTGAATATTAATCGGCATATATTTAATATTATTACATAAAACAATAAATAAATTTGTATATTTAAGTTATTTAGTTTGTAGAGATGATGATCATCAACATGATGATGATGATGATAATGATGGAAGCTATCTATCATAGAACTTATCTTTGTTGAACGCACAAAGTAAAAAAAAAAAAAAATACAAAAAAAAAGAAATAAGAAAAATAAATATGAATAAAAATTGATATAAGAATAAAAGATTGTCGTCTTTCTATTTGATTTACATCAGATGAGATTTGAAAGAGGGAAAGGCGGAAGCTAGTCACTTTATTACTTCTCCTACAAGAGTCCGGTATTCAACTTTTGCTTGTAATCGAGTGGAGTCTAGTTCAAATTAAGCCGGTGATGTAACTTTAGATAAATAACATTGAGAGTGCGCTAAATTTTTGAAGAAATCCTCGGACATAGGTACATCTAAATGCTCCTACAACAACACATGATTAGCATACAGTCATCATTAATTACATAATGATGAGTAACCTTTTAATAAAACCATAAAAATTGTAAGCATCTCGTGTATAAACTATAAGATATTCAAAAATTTTATCAGAGTCGATCTTTAATACATATATACGAGTCTTTTTTTTTTTTGAATCATGAAAATTTTATATAGTGTGTTTTTTTAAACACAAATGAAAATCGAAATGATAAAACATGGTTGTTGCCTTTATTTAAAAGATAATTTTATGCCTTTTAACAATGTGCTTAAATACTATTCCATTTCAACATACAATCCTTCCGGGATTACCGACGAAAGCTTCAATAATCAAATGTTAAATTTTTTCGTCTTTGTTATCTGAAAAGTGTCATAATTTAGTTGGCCAAATCAGATGTACAGTATATTGCCGAAACTTAACTTTTTCATCAAGTAAATTGAAAAATTATGCGTAGAGCATTAAATATAATCTTGAAGATTTGTACATACCCTATGTTCCTTCTGCGGACAATTGTCCCATGGTGCTCTACTGCTTTAAGAAAGTATCCTTGTGCAGTTGCCAAACACAATGGTGACAATTATTCTGTTAAGAATAATAATTTCATTTTCCATTTATTTAGACAATTGTTTAAAGAATTCGCATTCTAAGAATCGTGCTTCATGTATAAGAAAACATTTTGTCGATCATTTCATTAAATAAACAATAGAACCATATTTCTGTTTTGACTTGTGAAACCAAAACAAATGTTTACATTATAAACTTGTGCTATTGATTATACCAAGAAATCAAATCCAAGCAATTCTTTCTGTTTTGTAATTTATTAAACCAGTTGCATGAGGAAATAAAATCTCAAGTGGTAATGATGTACAAGAATATCATTTTTTACTTAATAATATTTATTTTCCATTTTTTATTTTTGTTTAATATTAAATAAATTCCTGGCTATGCTTATTACACACTAAATATGAATTGTATACAGACTTATATACTTAGTATATTGTATTTGTTATGTGTATTAGAAAGAAGTATGTATATAATTCTATTTGTCATAAATTACTTAATTCTATTCTATATACCAAATTATATGTGTATACAATAGTATAGTATTTATATATGTATGTCTGACGACGGCGATTTACTTCCACTCCAGATTTGAAGTGTTTAATTTATTTTCTTTTATAGTTTATGATGATGGTTCTTTATTTTGTATTATTAAATACATGCTAAACTAGTATAATAAATCAATATAATTTACAATACATTTTAACTTATTTTAACTCAAGTTATGATTTATGATTAAGTTGAACAGTTATGAGTTATGATTGCTCCAATAATTCTGGTGAAATTTCTAATCATCCAATCAACCTACAAAATTTTCAATCTCAATAATTTCAACACAAAAGTTGTTGATGCCTTATAGATTAAAAAAAATTGAATTGAATTACAATTGTGTGTTTCATGATGATATCACTTAAAGCACATGGTACATGGTACTCTTCGTATACAAAGTTATATTAATTAATTAATAAATTAATAATGAATGCTTAGTCTCTCACTAATCAATATTACAATATTTATAAATCGTTCTAGCTCTTTAATATAATAAAATATATCACAACAAAGTCAATGAAATGAAAATTCGCTGGAGTTGTATAATTAATATAATATTATTGCTTTGGATCTTAACTAATTATATGATTACGATGTAGTCATTATTGTTTAATGAAAGAATGAATGAAGTATGGGGAAACCTGTGACAAAATAATGATATTCTTCTTTGATTCTATTCGTTGAGCGTTTGTCATCTGAAACTGATGCCGCATTTGCGACTAATTTTTGGCGTATGAATCGAAGCAATGGACAACAATAGTGGCACATCATTTTCCGAAAGATGCAGAGCTGTTGTCATTGCGCTCAGTGAACAGAAGTCAGTCTCAAGCAGAAAGGCGGCAAGTGTTTCTGATTGCAAATAAATTTCTTGTAGTTTTGATTCCAAGTATGAAAGACACTAGGTGAATGATTTAAATATTAATTTTATTACACATTGTTCAAAGAGATGCACCTATTGTAATTACCTCATATGCAGGAATGCCACCAGCATGCATTGCCTGTACAGTTTCCAACATAGTGGATACCAACTGAGACATGCCAACAGGCGAACTTTGACCACCGGCATAAGGGAAATGCTGAGTATGTGAAGAGATCAAACGTACGTCCCATTTCTCCATATCAGCAACAATGGCAATATTCTCAGCAGGTTGAGAGATTAATGTAGCTGATCTTGCTGAAAGAGCTAAGTCTTCGCGTAGGTGCATCTCCCATTTATTGGGTGAGGCATTAAGGCCCTAAAAAGTCATAGAAATGTTAAAGAAAATATGATGAAATGAAGGTTTATTTTTTGTTTACCTGCAAAACCATGTCTGGGACATAATGATCGCTGACACTAAGAAACAGTGACGGTATAAAACCGGCACGTAATTTTTCACCAGGTGGCTCATCATCCTGTGGCAAATCCTTGATACCTGGCACAGGTAACTTAAACAATTGTTGTGCTTCATTGACGGCTGCGCATTTGGCAGCCACCGATGAAATTGAGCCGCGCTGTGAGGGCACACGTTTTGTTATCTTGTTTCGCATGAAAGTGCTTCCACCACCAATTCCACCAGCTGTACTTTCTTCACTTTGAGATGCCTCATTGATATGCGGTGATGATTTAAGTGTGTCAATCGAGGCAGCTGAACTGACAGTATGCAATGGTCGCACACTGGTCACTGTTGCTGCTGCTGTTGGTGTGGTTGGAGTGGTCACAACACTGCTGTTACCACCGGCATTTTGATAGCAATGAACTTCATCTGTCTCAAATTCCAGCTCTGTGGCGTTGGATGGAGTTTGGTAAGTGCTCAAGATGTTATTGCACATGACACAGTTCTCAGTCGTAGTCGATGTCAATGTGGAATTATCAGTATGCTGCAACAAATTGCTAGAGCATGTGGCTGCCATCTCCTGTTGATACTGCTCCGATTGTTGTTGATTTAATGTTGCACTGCTCTCGCTTGGCTTTAAGAACAATTCATTTGCTTCCAATTTGGTTGCCTTGTCCATTAGCAAATCATAATTGGACATGACCAAGTTTTTACTCTTCATATAGTTGGTGGCAATTTGAGGATATTGTTCGAAGTTGAACTTCATGCCGGAGTGTTTCTTTGCGTGCGTTGCCTCATGTTTATGTTGATGGAGTGCACAAAGCATTGGTGGCTGTTTTGGATCACAATTTTGTTGCAGCTCCGTCGCAAGATCTTCTGTGCTCTTTTTAATGTTAATCAAAGGTTCATTGTCACCCAGAACGAAGAGGACACCGTTGCCATTGTCAGAACGACTGATGCCATGTTCACGTTCGATGAGCTTATGACAAAACTCAAAATGTATTTGCTCCTCTAGGCTAACATTCTCCTTGATCGGTTCAATACCCCAAGTCATGCGATCGCTTTTGCCCATACTATTCTGTGTTATGAGATCTGATAGTGAGAGATGCGATGCTCTTCCTTGATGGCCAAAGGTATTTTCTTCCATTTGGTGTTCACTGCTCTTGATGGTTTCGGGTTCCACACTAAAACTCGACGCTCTTCGTTCAAGTTTCTTGTTTATGATCTTGACTCCTTGTTGTAATTTTGCAAGATCCTTTATACTTAAACCCTCCTTAACTGGGGCAATATTCCAAAAGAAATTTATTTTATCTACTGCGGTGTTAGTGTTTTCAATTGATGGTGTCTCATGGGCAGCATCGAATTCGATAGCTTCAATGGCGCCATCATCTATGCTACCTGTACCCGTGCTGGCATTAGAGTCATCCTCCATACAGAGCACTACATTATCTGGGGTTGTTATGGTAATCTTATCCGGCCATCTTTGGCAAGTTTAGCTAGCTGTTGCTTTTGCGCCTGCTTCAATAGAATCGTTTTTTTCTCGATGCCAGTGTCCATGAGATAGTTACCAATACGTAATTCTTGCTGAACAAAATGTGAATCGCGGAATGCCAAAACATTTGGAATTTCATTCTTCTTTAGCGTTGGAATGACAACTTCAATATCTTCTATAGAAGATGAATCTCCTCCTTCGTCGTCACTGCTAACGTCAACCTCACAATTGTCATCATCATCGGTGATAGTATTTAGATTCTGCTTGCAAGTCTGTGTGCGAGTCATGCCACTACCACCACCACCGCCCCCGAAGCCACTAATTCCTCTGGGTGTTCTCTTGAGACTTGCCGCAAGCGCATCACCATGTGAGCTCGGATTCATCATATTACGTTTAACC
Organism: Amiota minor; assembly: GCA_037043295.1. NCBI lineage: Eukaryota > Metazoa > Arthropoda > Insecta > Diptera > Drosophilidae > Amiota > Amiota minor. Next base: position 5,198,360 of record JBAMAW010002187.1, on the reverse strand, counting down.
TTTTCATTGCTACTACGGCTAATCATCGAATTGATGAGTTCCTTGTTAAAATCCTCTCGCTTTGCAGTTCGTCGCACTTCGCCACAACGAATAAAGTAGGTCAACACATTGAGTAACCTTTCGACGGAAAGTTTCTCAGTGCCATAGATAACAGTGCGCGCTAGCCTGGGTGGTATGCCAATGGCGCCATAGAGATCACCCAGTTGTGCCCACAAAGCATTGTACGGGTGCTTTTGTGAGACTTTTAGTAACTTAGCACGCTGTTCAATTGCTGCCGTGCTTGCTCCAGAACGGGCGGATGAGTTGAATGCCGACACAGTGGCAACCCAACCAAGATGGTATGTAAGAATGGCAGTTAACATTGTACTGATAAAACTATATGGAAGAAGCAAATTATTAATTACATGAATTGCAATATGTGATTTCAGTTTCAGACTTACAAATTCGTATCCTTGGTATCGGCAAAGGAAAGCAGCCAACAAAGTTCCTTCACAAAGCGTTCAGCAACAGTTTTTGAGTTTTTATTGCCGCTCGTAGTGATACTTAGCCAGACCGGGGTTTTAATGCGCGGCGCTGTAAAGAGATCATTGAACCATTTCTGCACATCCTGCCATGCCTGGAACATTATTTGTAGGAAATTCGGATGATTGATGTAGGCGCGTTCAGTACATGCACGTAAACGACTCAACATTGACTCCAATAAGGCAATGTGCTCACTGCAGAACAATTCCATTTCCTCTTCAAATGATTCACTCATTGTCACGCAAACAGCAAGTCCCAGTTTAGCCCGTTTAGAGTTCGATTTGATATTTGCCGCACGTTTGCCCATCTCTGGATTGCTACGCGACTCATTTGCACAATAACTGGCACGTCTATAGTTCGGCGGCATTCCCATGCTGCTTCCTTCACTACCGCCTGTTGTAACCCCCGCTGCCGCTGATGATGAATGGCCGCCGCCGCCGCCACCACCACAAGGATAATTTTCACCAATAAATCCAATTAAATCATTCATGGAATTTTCATATTCAAATGACGTACGAAGATTACGTGAGATTCTACGCTGTAAACAACCATCGCTGGCAAACTCTTCTAAATGTGGAGAACTCGGAAAGAATGCTGAATCTATACTTAGTTTACGCATTGGCTCCGATTGTTCTGACAGCACTGAGCCTAAACTACTACGTGTAGAATACTGATATGACCACTGATCACTTGATGACTGAGCACCACCACGGCTGCTCATGCCCGAGTAACCAGAATCAGTGGCATTGCTGTAGGTGGACGAGAAACGGGGACCACTGCTGCTGTCGCCTGAGTTAATGGAAAGCGATTGCAAATCAGGTACATCACATGGTGATGTCATCATCATAGAAGTACGATCACTTGGCGTTAAGCTCATCTGGCGACCAACACTAACCGAGAATGGCATAGAAAAGGAATTCATTGAGAGACCATCCATTGAACCATGTTCACTGCAAATTGAGGTACGCGGAGTGGCTGACAAACTATTCATAGAGATTGTGGAGTATGGTGAATGACTACCACTACCAATAACAATGCTGCCGGAGTTTGGAGTTGGCGTCAAATATACCTGAGAACATAGTATGCGCGCTGGTTCTGGCACCCAATGTACTTTCAGGGCTGTGCCTCGGAAGGACATTGCCAGCGAGCCAAATACCATCTCCCCAATTGGGGTAATATCCGATGATGTCGGTCGATTGTGCTGTAGACAAATAGTGGATTTAATAGCAAAATTTAAATCTAAATATGCACACACACACACACACACACCTTGTATCCATATTCCGGGCAGACTTCAATGAAATTTGTGGAATGTGCTTTACTTTTAGCATGCTGTTTTTGGCAGGATCCTGCTGCTATTTCCTCCCTGTGTGAAGTACCATTATTTAATGGTGTGCATTTGTCATCCAAACGAGTGAATCGTTCACTTTTTCCCACATACCCACTGTTGTTTGACTCTTTTAGTAAAACTTTTTGTAGGGCATTCGAGTCGAATAATAAACGTCGCCCACGACTATCATCCTCTTTGTAGAGCAACACACGCACTTGACGTCCATCGAAAGGAAATTGACTGAAACGAATAATAAACAAGTTACATATGTGAGTGAGTGAGTGAGAGTTGCAGCATTAGTCACTTGTTTAATCTCCTACAAGATGTTAAATTCGGTCAATGTATTAAGCCATTTGCCAAGTAAAATAACATGACGCAAAATTTCTTGGCACATTTATAATGGAAAAGTTCAACAAAAAGAATTATAAAAAAAAAGACCATCGAAACCTAATTAAAACCAAAAGATTTTAGATAGACGAATTGAAGAGGCGCTGGGGCTGATAGCTGTGATTAGATTTTCTTTCTTGTTGTCTTCGTCTTTAATCAGTTAAATTTCAGTTGTTTGCAACTACATTTTCATGCTAAATTTAGATATCAAACAAGCACGTGAGCATTCATTACTCATGATAGGAACAAGCGAATGAATTAATCAACGAAAACTAATCAAAAGTTATGAAATTAGGCAGGCGGGCTTATCGACCTTGCTTTTAGTGCTTATCACTACTACTACTACTACTACTACTACTACTACTTACTATATGTACTACGATTCTAGAATATGACTACAGATTTGTAATTATGTACATATTTTTGACACCTTTCTTAATGTAGGTTAAAGGCCTTCGAAATTGCAAATGTACTACTTATATGACCCAACAACTGACCTTTACACACAACATACAGTACCGAACTAAAGCCAACGGCCTTCATTTCTGTTGCCTGGCGAATCCAAAAGCACAATAAGAAAAAAGTAATGATGCAGTTTTGTCTTAAATCCAATTTTACTTCAATATAAACTTAGAATAATCTTAACGACAAATCACAGATGCCTGCAAGTATATGAGCAATGATTCAATTAAATTTTCCATTCTATTTCCCAATTAAACAATTTCTTACAAGGTTTCTCTCTACATCAGCATTGGAGAACTATGTAGTAAAGGCATGTTTCCTTAGCTTACTGTTCAGAATTTCAATAAACGTACTTATTAATATCAAGTCTTCACTTGTTGTTGTTGTAACTGTAAGGGGGTATGTACAACTACAGCGACGGGAGTTGCTGTATATACTCTTGAGTGGGCCTTGGCCAACTGTTACTGGGTGTTTCCGGGACGTAGACCCGACCACTCAGGGGAGTCTATTCTCTGGGTTGTTTTGGATCGATATCCTGTTGAAAAATCAAACTCTCACCAATCGCTGGGTTTGATTTTTCTTCTAAGTTATTTTTATATTGAAAACAATCCATATTACCTTTAACAGACAATAAATTTCCTACTCCAAACCATGACATTGCCTTGCCTCCACATTCTGAGCACATAAACAAGAAACTTCGTTTAGAAATAAGTAATTCCAGTTTCATTTATAGAGAAGAAAATGCTAACACAGCAATGGAACCGACATACTTGGTTCCCAGTGCCAAGCGTACATTTTTTTCTGGCACTGTACATAATAGATACTCGTATCATCTACATTATCTTTAAAGACTATTGCTGCAGCTAGTGCTTATCAATAAGATTTGCTGTGGTGCTTGACAAAGAATTTTCATTATTATCACAAAGTTCGTTCCCTTTTTCTTTTTTATTCTACTGTAGTATTTTTTACTGAATCATGTGACGTGTTTTTTAAGTTATGAAGAGCCGCCACCATACAACACCATGACCTCAGTTCACAAACTACATATAAGAATTTTATCTTCTTAATTCTCTTTTATAACAACCAAATACCAAATATCCTTTAAGTCCCTTCCTTACTTCTTTTTTGATAACTTGACGTCTTGGGCTTGCATTTATCGGAGGAATTGATAACATTAATCGCTATTGAGTACAAAAATTCCAATTGGGATTTCAGTTTGTTTGATATTATTTACAAGTAGCATACAAACACTTGAGAACTATTTATTCACACTTAAGTATTTATTTTACATTTGTTTATTTCTTTAAATTCGATTTTAATAAGAAGAGTATAAACACATTTAGTTTTTTAGTTACAATTATGCACAGTATTTTAGTTTTGCATTTGATCACCGATCATCATATCATGTTACAGAGTTCAAGGCATTCGTCATTTGTTAATGAAATAATAGGTACACATTATTTACTTATTAAGTAGAGGAGAGACAATGAATAAAACACAATAATCACGGTACAGAAAAACAATATAACATCTACAATTTGTTCGGATCTCCGATTGGTGTAGTGTTTGCCCGCAGTTTGGCCTGACCGGGATGAGATAGCCAAATAGATTGATCAATCGATTTGAATTGAAAAGTCAGTTAGTTGCATGCACACTCACAATAAACTTTATAACTATGTGTACACATACAAATATACAAATATATAATTGTATGTACTTATGATAATATTCCCAACCATGTGAGTGAAATAGGTGTAGGTATGAGTGCATTGATCGATTGTCATGTCGTCGTCGGCATCTCATTGTTGATTGTTGTCTTTTATGAACACTTTTGTGCTCGAAGGCAGCTCACATGATGTCGAACGAAAACAACAGAAACAACAACAAAAAAACTTTGGAAATCCCATCCACATTCATAAGATCAACTTGCAAAAATCGAGACTCATTATTAACCACAATATGTAATTATTATTGAAGTGCGTTGGCGGCAGGGTGTGACTAAATGACTGACTGCCTACACCCCAAAAATAAATTCAAACACTTACTATCATTATTTTCGTCACACATCATCATCATCATGTGTCTAATTAGTAAGGGGACATGTGTCAAAAAAAGAAGAAACAATATATGTATGTACTTGCAGTTATGTGTTAATAATTCTATTTTAAAAATTTCACAAATTAAGATGAATTCTGACGGATTAGTGTCCATCAAGTGCCAACACCGAACAAGAATCGCTTCCTCTAACAACACATAACAACTCTCACTTATACATTCATTTACTTTAACTTCCTCCCCCACTTAATAGGCTACAGTGGTACGTAGATATATTTATCGAATTGAATAATTATCGAAATGCTAAGCGACAATCGACAATGTGATTGAGACTCTGTAGGACTGAGGCACCGAGAGGCAAAGTGAGATTTTTTTTTGTTTTTGCACATTCACTCGGATCACATGCTTTTTTCAGCTACGCAAACAAACAACGAACGCAGCAAGCAATCAGTAAAGAGAGGAGCCAGGCGGCATTGCGGAGAGAATTGAACAACGACGATGGAGACAAATGACAACAATGTTGCAGAGAGTGAAGAGCAGAATGTGGCGGTTGGTTGATCTTCTGTGTATTGTGATATGTTGTTATGTATGTGGGGCTTGTGATGTGCGCACTGCGCACGCAAGTTATCAAAACAAAAGAAGAGGACTGCAAAAAAAGTGAACAACAACAATAAATAAACAATAAATAAGTAAAAAGCTTTTAAGTCTGACCGCCGCAATGTGTACACTATACTTGAGAGTTGTTACCTACTTGTTCTTGCTTGGCATAGATTAATGTAAGCCACTCACTACTCCTTCATCAAGTGGATTGCAGCACTTGTGATCTTCGGTAAGCATTAAGAGGATGACAACAAACAAACATAGTACACACACACACACAATTTTATGTGTGGACTTAAGTATGTCAGGTTATCGAGGCGCCATTTTTCTAATGAAATCGGCTACGCTTCTACCATTTTATGTATTGCTTACTGATAATGCCAAATAACTACGACGGCAACGACAACAACTAAAACAAAGTCCAAATCACGAGATGTGTCTGCAATTAATGAATGTAGCAGAGAACGAAGCTGGCAGCAACAACAGCTCAACAGGCACACACACACCAATACATTGTCCATACATATATGTATGTATGTTTAGATAGACAGAAAGACGAAGAGAGGAGTGAGGGAAAAGCTGAAACAAGTTCCGTCAGAGTGCGCAATGGAACCAAGTCAGTCACATGATCTTGTCGTCGTCGTTGGTGCGCTCATATTCTGCTGGGCTTGCTGCTGCTCTGACGAACGAACAGAAGAAATCATGCTTCACTCAACTTAACTCACAGCATGCCATTGCAAATTACTGTTTATTAATGCCATTATTACAGTTAATTAATAGAAAAATAAAAAAAATAAAATTACATATTTGTACTAACTTCTAATTAATGTAGATTCGAGTAGATAATAAAGAATCAGAATGCATGCTTGCAGGAAAAAAAAAAACTGTCTGCTGCTTATGACCTTCACTTATACGTGGTCTGATGATGACGTTACTACTTCAAGTTCAATAGTCATTTTTATACTCTATTTATATGCTGCAAAAATAAATTATACTAATAATAATAATAATATACTTATGACTGTCTGCTTCTTAAGTAGATCACAGTCTAAATTAAATTTAATCGATCAAATAAACACCCAATAATAATAACAACAAGAACGATAACACTCTCATAGTCACAGTCATCGTCATCACACACATTATTAACAAACAGTTAAAATGATAAATAAATAAATATTTAAAAAAAAAAATAAAAAAATCCATAAACAAAAATCAATAAGAACGACGAACAGCTGATTAACAATTGGCAATACACGAGAGCCAAAGTACAAAACAATAAATAAATACAAACTAAATATGTGAAAAAAAAAAAAAAAACAAATAATAAACTTTAAGTTACTGATAATGATAATGGCTTCCTCTCTATCCCTCCCTCTCACTAACAATACCGATCTAACGATTACAAAAACGAGTTGTTACTCATATGACTAACTGACTAACAGTTGAGAAAATTAACCACGCGACTTCGAAAGCGTAGCATGGAATTCACACTTTGCTTTTTACGGGTTACGGGTTGATGAAGTAAGGGGGCAGCAATGGGGATGAAGAGTGGTAGAAAGTTTTAAAATGTATAAATCTATTAATGACGATGACGGCGACGACCCATTAGATTGTAAATATTTCATCACTTAACACAAAATTTTTTTCTTTTTTAAAATTCAAACAAAATTTATACATAATTTTTTTTTTTTTTGTTGCCAGACTTGGTGGCGTCGTTAGTCAAAGTCAACTGCGGTCAACAATGTAAATCACTTACTCATGACACTTTTACGTTTGTCTATTGTATTTTTTACACTCATTAAGCAATAACAAATTCACTCCCTTTCCATTTCTTTCCCGCCCATATTTCGCATTCTCATAAATTAACGTAAAAATGTATAACAAAATACTTAATATTAAAAGTGAAAAGATAAAATGGCAATTGCATACTGTGAGTTAGCAAACATTACCGTTATCAGTAACGTTTGTTAATGTTACCTTCCCCCCTCCAATTGCAAGGCAAGAGAAATGATTACAACAAATGATTGATATGTACCATATGTGTCAACAACATTCGTCGTTATTGTTTCATATTTTCTTGTTATTTACTTATAGTTGTTCTTTGCTTAGGCATATTTACCGAAATAATTTACAATTACAATTTTCAAATGGCACTTAATGATTTACCACCATTGTTTATTGAAGTGTTTCGTAGTAAACAATCAATCAATCATTCACGAGTATGTAAAATCTTGTGAATTAGATGATTGGTTATTGGATCAACGCACGCACGTGCTAACATGCTTACTTATGTACAATATTCGTACAACACAATTTCCACAATCACCTGTCAATTAATTGACATACATATGGACAACACTTATGATCAAACAACAAACATACATACATATGTATACGAGTTTTAATAGATAGAATAGATGAGTTACGCTAATTGGAGTGCAGCAGCATATGACGTTCAATTACAATAGAATTTTATAAGATTGCTAAGAGTATTTATTACTATGTTTAGAATATCATTAGACCATTATATAGTAGACAGAGGCGGCACTTAGGTAGATATAGCATTTGTGGAGGAGGGTACATTTTATATATTTCCCAGCATCAATTGGGCCACGTCCTACTGTATGTATAGAAATTAGTCTCTTAGAAAAGCTAATAACAGTCATTCGTTGTAATTAGAGTCCCACAATTACTAGAGAAGATTGTACCATACAAAATTAACATAGGCTTAGGCTTATGAGTTTTTAAGTTGAAATGTCAATTAACATCGGAATACATATATGTACATGCTTAAGTTCTAAACAAACATTGGGGGTATGCTGAGTATGAAGTTATACTTTTATGAACTCCTTTATAACGTATGAAATATTATAAATTTCTAATAAATTTATGATGTCGTTAATCATTTTTCTTCGTCCTTAAATTTAATTTTTTCATTGTTGGAATAGCCCGTCATATAAATATCTTTTTAATTTTTATATATTTTTATAATTCGAATCAGGTGGGCTGGGCTGACGAACTGACTGACAAACGATTCATTGAAGCGAGCGCTAGCCATAGACAGAAGTAGACGTGTGATTCCTATTCTAAATTTGCTATTGTGCGAATAATACTCCAAAATCCCCCCACTTAGGGGGCATTAATACTTATCTGCTAATAAATGAAATAACACTTTAATACATACAAGTATACCAAACTCACCATGATGGTGTCGATGATGACGGCTGGCTGCTGGGCAAGACAAGCAGGCTAGGTACAATACACAATATTTATATTATAATTATTTATACTATTTATTCACGGTCTACTAGAGAACACATGACATGCTGTTGTCGTTTCGTCTGCTTTTAGATAAAATTGACGTGATAATATAGTACATGGTATGTATGGTTGTGATGGTGGTATGGTATGTCTACGTGTATATGGTATGTCTCGTCGTATATGTATAGTAGATAGATATTTCACGATATGGATTTGTCATTCAAATTAATCATTTTGTTAGTCGGAATTGATATCGTCGAGGCATGAATACAATAAAACCACCAACCATCACATGATTGTAAAAAGGTTTCCACCAGATGTCAACAAAGAACATTGAAAAAGTGTATTTACACAACATCGATTGTTTTTCATTTTTTGCGGACGGAGGCAGTTTGTCTAAGAACCACATGTAAGCAAATACATAATGTGAAACGCTCGACAGGTGACTGCTTGTTTATTTAACTTAAAAATATCAACAGATGATCATATTTTTAAAATAATCTCTCACATGTCTGGGCGACAATTTTACGTCATGGAAATTTCCCTCAAAAAGAAAAGAAGATTTGAATTTTTATAGAAAATAGAATAGTGATGGAATGGCCATAAAAAAAAAATCCAACCCTTTTTGCAATCAACGCCGCTGCTGTTTAAACTATCATAGAATCAACTCATCAATCATCCATTTATTGTTTGAATTGAGAACTGATGAAGTGAAGTCAGTTGGCACTGGCAAAAACTGACCTACAACTCTATAACAAAATGGGAGTAATAATTATAAAATCAAACCTTAAACTTTAATACATATTTCACACATTAATTGACATGGGAAACCAGATCACCACACCTTCACTTCTCTGCCAGCGAAGACCAGCGCCATCACCAATTAGCCAAGTGAAAATTTATCACGTGATGAACGTCGTTGTCGTTGGTTTCGGGTACAATGAAATCACAAATTGAAACAATGGCGAAAGCGTTTACTGCTCAAGGGGCGTGAGAAGCAAGGCAAGAAGCAGGGCAGATCAGCAGCTGCTATTCGATCGAGGTTGAACGATTGTATATAAAAATGTGCACACTACAATGGACAATTGGTTTCTTCACTGTTATATAGTGAGGGGTAATATAAAATTAGGGTACACTTTGTTCAATTTTAAATTTAAATTGTAACGATTTTAGATTAGATATTTGATAAGAAATTCCACATGGTTACATTATGAGATCTATGGGACTTTGTTTTCGATATTTGTCACATATGCACTCCACCCACTCCCAACAACAACAAATTGTACGCACATGTGTATGCAAACAGTGGGTGTGTGTGTGGATGACATACAAAACAGCTGTTGCTCTGAGTGTATGAAATCAAGAGAGAGACATATTTGAGTTATTACTTGAGTTCAGTTAAGTGAGTAAAGCGAGCCTCCTCAAAAGTTAAAAAAAAAAAACAAAATATAAACCTTTTAGTGTGATAAATAACAATAATAAAAATACACGTTATAATTAATACGAGCAGCAATTCAAATTCTGAATTAGAAGCAACGAAGGGTGACGGCGGGGACATTCAGAATGACATAATAATCACGAGAGCAGGCAAAAAACAAAAATTTAAAACGAAACAATAATAAAAAATAAGAACGAACATACGGCAATCGCCGATTAGCAAGTCATGTGATTGTTTTTATTTACATTCGTTGTTGCCCCTGCTGAGCCACAAATACAAGCACAAGCAAAAACTACAAATAAAACAAGTTTACTCGCTCGCGCAGTTCACACACAACAACACAACTAAACTACCAACAATACCATCAACACACAACACAGCGCAAGAGCTCTTGCTCTCATACCTAATTGTGTACATGGAGCTTCATACGTTTGCATAGACAAAGAGAGAGAGTCAAGTGAGTAGTGAATGAGTAAGCTGACTAAGATCTGTTAGTACATGCGAAACCGAAACATAACGCACATTTTAACATTATCTGATGTGATGACCTTTGTTTCTAGAAGACTTTCTATTCAAAGTTTTAACCCAGAGAAATGCAGCTAATCTTGGACAAAAGTATTATTCATTCAGGTAGTAAGTATTGTATTTACATGGTTAATTATTGGCACATTTAAATCGTTCTGTGGATGGACAAAGAGCAAAGCAGAGCGACGGCAGCCGCTGCAGCGCTGTGGTCTCTTCTTTGTTTGGACATTTTAAACAATAATATCATTTGTTTCCATTTCGTTTTGTTAATTTCATAGAACTTACCTCAGATAATTTCTAGTTGTTGAACTTTCATTTGATTTATTACTTTGCTTTGTTGTTGCTATAGTGATTGTTGTTGGTGTTTTACGCAAAGTTGTCGATTGTGTTGCTTGGGCAACAGATATAGATGATGATGTTGCATGATTGCTTGATAATGTGGCGGCGGCTGCTACTGCTGCAGCTGAAACGGTAGCGTCTGCTTGATTGGTGTTTGGTATTGGTGCTGATGCCGATGGAAAAAATAGTTTATTCAATAAGGCCATAATAGACTTCTAAAACGATGTAGGCAAACATTTAAAAAAAACATCTGGCCAATATCATCAACTACAGCAGAATCTTATAGCAACAGCTTGTGTACGTAGAAAGAACAACCATGAGGAGTCCACCATCCATTAAATATTTGTGTAAAATGTTAAGATTCAGGAGTGAGTGTGAAAAAATAATTATAAAATTTGTAGCACGCGCAAATACGATCAACTGAAATATGTAATTCTTTAAATATGATATAAATATATCCTTATATATGTGAATTATATATCAAGTCGCGTGTTTAACGGTTTTTTCTTTTTTTTTTAAATTTCTATTTCTATTTTTCACTTATGTTTGCACACAATTTGGCAACGGAACTCTTCGAGTCCATATAACGGATATACACATGAATTGAAATGTAAAAAATTCTGCACACACACTCTAATTTCTTATATGTTTATGTTATACATACATACATATGTATGTATTATTCTTTTTCATTCGCCAAATTTGTTTTTGATTCAATTCGATTTTGATTTTCTCATAAAATTTGGTCTGCGCCGGTTCTTGTTCTTATATACGATTGACAAAGCTATACATGAAACCGTAAAGATCAGAATCACATATACAAAAACTTTTAGCGCGAAAGCGAAAATACGTCTGTCCACATTCGACGATCAAATCCAAATCAAAACATTGGCGACTTTCAAGCAATTTTGTTTAATATATAATTTAACGTATAACCTGAATGTCTGCATGGCACATAAAGCAGTTTAATATTGTTTGCATATAAAGCGATGTTAGGCCCCAATGAGAAATGGGGCATATTATTTACTATTTTAGCAATATAAAAAAAAAGGCTTAAAACAACAGTCTCAATATTAATTAAAATGCTTCATCTACAAAATTGTATATTTAGTTATTTTGTTTATCTTAAGTAGGCCAATTTTTCGCTGCTTTTATGTTTATGTAGCAAATTTCATTTGTTGTGGACTTTTGGTTTTCACATTCACAATAAGATTTTTGTTATTTTCACAAGTTACTTTGATTTGATTCACTTTTAACTTGTAAATATTACCTTTTAATTTACTAGGCAATTATTATTACTACCACTAATTATTTTGTATATACTCTATTTTTTTTTCGACAAAGCTAATAAAAACAATGCCCTGCTTACTATGTATTAAATTGTTTTCTTTTATGTGAAGCGAGGGGGTTGGTTTGGCCAAATGTCATGTTTACAGCACTGGTCTTCTTAATCCATAAGTGTTGCCATCGCAAATTGAGTTGGTATGCAGAAGCAACATGGCGATTGTAAGCATAAATCGTTATCGTTCGTGTAACATTGTTTGCGCGAAATTCAAAATACAATTAGAATGTGTAATTTCGTAATTTATACTTTATTTCATAATTTTGAACAAATCTTAGCAAAATTAAAGTTAACAAAAATGGGTTTCCGACTTTTATTTTGGATGCAGCAAGGTAAAAATTCAAAATTTTATAAATTCATTTTCTTTTCACACATATAGTAAATGTAAAAATGGTTGTTTTTGAAACTTTTTAAAGTATGTATGCATAATAATAATAATGATAAAAATAAAATTATAATAAAAAGTATAAAAGAATTTCTTAACATACACAAAGTGCTAAAAATATGTAGAAATGTATGCGTTAAGTTTTATATTATTTTAGTAGGTGAAATATATTTTATTGCATGAAGCATTGTTTAGTTGATGTTTACCGTCTGCTGCTGCTGCTAAGACTATCGCTGATGCTGTTTATTAATTCATTTGTTATTTGTTTCTTGAGATGTAATGATGCCATTGTATTGTATAATTCAAAATTGTTGGTGGCGTCAATTACAAACGTTTTAAGATAATTTTAGGAGGAATTTATAGATCGATGGAGAAATCGTATCGAATCTGAGCGCGTTTTTAACTGGTATGTATCTCTAGAGTTGCGAAAAAGGTATTCTTTTTCTTTGCTTTGCTTTTTTTGTTGAAAATTTATTTTGCAAAATCAGATTGACTCCACACCTTAATCTTTGTATGAGGAAGTATCCATTGGGCTTGCTGGCTGAATGAACGCTTGAGCAGTGCTAGGCTGATTTGTGGGCGTAAATGCCGATAGTGATGAATTACTATTGCTTGAATGCATGAGACTGCTGCCACTGGACGAATTGTTTATATTCATTGGAGTAGAACTAGCACCTGTTTGAGTCGAGCTCGTGGCAGTAGGTAAGCCACCAGCAAGGAAAGTTGCACTGCCAGAAGTGTGCGCTTGGCTTGGACCAGCACATGGGCCTAAATTCAGTCGTTCACTGTTCAGATTCGAAAGAAAACCACCAGTAGTGTTTGTGCCATAGATGGCGGCCGACCCGGATGCCAAGAGTGGATTTGTGGAAAGCAGCACATTTGGTGCTGAAGTATTAAGACCCAACATTGGTGTTGGCAATGCTGGCTTTATAAAGCGTTCACTAGCACGGCGATTCTGTATGTTTAAAAGAATTTCAACCTATGTAAATTAGTTTACAAATTTTACAAACAAGCGACTTACCACGAGTTGTCCACATGCATAGCAACGATTTTGTTGTGCCGTACCAGGACTAAGAGGCCTGCTACTTGATGGACTATGTGACACTGGACTGCTAATCGTGCGTTGACGTTGTGCATTCACAGCAGAATTGCCACCTACTACCGCCCCCACTCCTACTCCACCACTTAGTAAATTCTCATTATAGAAACGCTCTTCATCCATTTCAAGTGATGATTCCGATTCAGATAAATGACGACAGAGAGCTTCACGTCTTTCAACTTCCAGTTTAAGTTTGCGCTGTAGACGAGCATTTTCCTCGCGAATCGATTTCTCTTCTTGGGCGTATTGCTGCATCTTGATTGTAGTCTCTTTTTGGGCGGCAGCGAGATTTGAACGTAAACGCAACACCTCCGAGCGTAGCGTTTGTATGTGTGTGCTCAAATTCGAGGCAGTGTCACCATTAGTAATATCACGTGGTGTCGTCGGATCCGACACCGGTTGATCTAATTTTATTTGCAATGAACGTTTTTCCGTCTCCAACTTATCCATACGTTTCCAAAGTTTATTAACCAAAGCTTCCTGCTCCTGTTCGAGCGTATTCTCCAACTCCACCATTTCACGACGCAACTGCTCCAAATTAGTTTGCTTATTATCAGTTTCGGCTTGTAGCTTTTCGATTTTACGCATCAATTTATTGACTAAACACTCTTGTTCCTGTTCGAGAGTTTGTTCTAGTTTACATTTCTCTTGTCGCAGCTGATCCAACTTGCGTGAGAGATCATTAGTCAGGCACTCTTCTTCACGTTCATAGTGATGCGCTAAGGTTTCCTTTTCCTTTTTTAATGCTTGGATTTTTTTGAGCAACGTATTCGAAATATATTCCTCTTCCTGTTCGGCTTTTGCTTGCTGCATAATGAGTAATTTTTAATAAACAATTCCGTTACACAAATTTGTACAAATAACATTGAACTTACAATTATAACGGAAGCCTGTTTAAGGCTACGATTTTCTTCCTGCACAACTTTGCATTTTATCTTAAATGTATCTAACTCTGCTTTCAGTACTCTATTGAATTGAAAATAAAGGTTATAGTGCTAGGAGAATGTCATCTGATATTTCAACTTACTTATTTTGCTGTGTAAGTGACTCGATGCGTTTCTGAAGCTGCTCACGTGAAACAGGACTTGGAGGAAGCATTGAACCACCATCTAGTGAGCTCTCTGATTCGCAAGGACTCTCCATAGTTGCTGCTACAATTAGAAAAATCTATATAATTGTTTATATAAATAAAAATTTAAAGCCTTTGTCTCTACGAGTATCATCAGTCCAGTGACGTCAGGCAATATATTTTCATGTTCCAATTGCATTTGTTTCTTTCTTATAAAAGTAAAATTATACAGAAAACAAGACAGCACCAAAAACAAAAAAAATACTTTTGTTTTTTATACTTTGCATATCACGACTTTTGCTGTTGCAGAGCAGCTGCTTCTTCCGAGGTTCACTCGATCGAACAAAAAGAATCGTCGGCTCGGGTAGACAAAGAAAAATGGGCGGCGGCGGCAGGGGAGTGGGCAAGTGCCAGCAATGCGCGATACGTTGGCCCTGCTTTCACTGCCTTTTTTTTTTTTTTTTTGTGCCAAAAGACACAGCTAACTTAACCTTCGAATGCACAAGGTTTGGCTTACAATGTCTTACCACAACAGAATCTAACAAACAAATCAATATAGTAGCAGTAGCAAGGTCAGCTGAGATTTATAGCAAAAAAAACCTGCATCGTTTCCGTTACCACCTCATTGGCGACGTCGTAATGACGACGACTTTCATTTGGACTCCAAAAACATGTGTGTTGCAATTAGTAAGAAAATGAACAATAAAAAAATCAGTTTTCTCTTGTAGTGTCTTTTACATATACGTTCCACTAACTATAATAAAAAGGCGATTCGGCGACGCACACGCCCCTTGATTCTAGCCTTAGTCCAGTCTCATATGACGATTATCGTGCTATGGCTTTTTTTTTTCTCTTGTGGTTACTTTTGAACAAAGAAGAAATGTAATCGCAATAGTGCCAAGCTTACCTCAACTCAATATTTACTGCTTTTTTCTTAAATTCCTACTAACAATTCAGGTATTTCTCGTAAATAAAAAGGTTTTCGCGTTCAGTGTTGAAAGATATACAGCGGAAACAATTGCAGTGGTTGTAAGCACTATAATATGGTGACGAGCACTATGCTGTCCCAGTGTTGCCAGAGACTGTCGGACTTTTGCACTTTTTAAAATGCTTTTACTACTTTTTTCATTTAGTTTTACGTACAATTCGATATCTACTAGCATTATTCTTTGAGTTAAGCCGCCAACTAAATGTATTTTTCCCTTCATTTTAAAGATTTATTTTAGAAATATTGAAACAAACTTACCAATTATTTATTGTAAGAAAACTATGTTCTGCTGCTCACAAACATGGCGTGTACTATGTGCGTATACCAGCTGGCCTACTTTTGGTATCAGCTGTTATCGGTGTTGACGGAATTCGCAACACTTTATAGTGTCTTACAACACTTTAAATTGAAGAGAAGAAGAAGTC
This sequence comes from Amiota minor, assembly GCA_037043295.1. NCBI lineage: Eukaryota > Metazoa > Arthropoda > Insecta > Diptera > Drosophilidae > Amiota > Amiota minor. The sequence goes on along the minus strand of JBAMAW010002187.1, from coordinate 5,182,130 downwards.
GAAATTATCGTTTGACTACACGTGCGGATTTATGAACGGTTTTGTAAACATATTAAATTTTAAGAGAATAACTATTGCCAAACATGCCTAATGAAGCGGAAGGTGCGGACAAACGCAAACAGCACAGGGCGCGCCAGTCGGGTGTTAAGGCAGAAAAGAAGAAAGTAAAGGCCAAGCGGGACTCCAATCAAAAGGAAGGCAAGTTGACTGCGAGGCAGCGAAATCCAAAAGCATTTGCCATTCAATCTGCTCAACGCGCCGAACGAAACTTTCGTCGCAAAGAGGATCTAACAGCTAAGAAACAACATATTCCGGTTGTTGACCAGACACCCGATGAACCACCACCTGTGCTGATCGCTGTTGTTGGGCCTCCCAAAGTAGGAAAGACCACGCTGATCAAAAATTTAATCAAGAATTTTACACGCACTAATGTCAGCGAGATTCGAGGCCCCATTACAATAGTGACGTCAAAAAAACGTCGCAATACGCTTATTGAATGCAATAACGACATTAATTCTATGATTGATATAGCTAAGTGCGCAGATTTGGTTCTGTTGTTGTGCGATGCAAGTTATGGCTTTGAAATGGAAATCTTCGAGTTCTTAAACATTTGTCAGGTCCACGGAATGCCCAAAATAATGGGAGTACTCACACATTTGGATATGATAAAGAATACCAAGCAACTGCGAAAGCGTAAAAAGGAGTTAAAACATCGGTTTTGGACGGAAGTTTATGATGGAGCCAAGTTGTTTTACCTTTCTGGTTTATTACATGGCGAATATCTACGCAATGAGATTAAGAATCTTGGAAGATTTATCTCAGTCATGAAATATCGTCCATTATTGTGGCGTGGTGCTCACAGTTATTTACTGGTAGATCGTGTAGAGGATGTCACTAATACTGATACCATACGACGCAATGCGAAGTGTGATCGTGAGGTTGTGCTCTATGGATATGTTCGCGGTGTCCCATTGAAGAAAGAGCATATGGTACATATAGCAGGCGTAGGTGATATGCGTATTGACGAACTAAATGTTATATCAGATCCCTGCCCGCTTCCTGGCACAGAGAAGAAACGAAGTTTACTAGAGAAGGAACGTTTGCTTTATGCGCCAATGTCAGGTGTTGGTGGCATAGTCTATGACAAGGATGCAGTTTATATAGAATTGCAAGGTTCACATTCTCACAAAGAAAAAACGGCTGAGGCCACGGAACAGGAGGAATTGGTTAGCAAACTTATCGACAAGAAAGCCACAATGGATGAGCAGATGAATGAACAGGAATTCCGATTGTTCTCCGATGGTGCTGCGATTAAGTCAAAAGATTATAGAAGTGATAATGAGGATATTGATGATGATGATGATGGCGATGGCGATGGTGATGGTGATTCAGGCCTTGATGATGCCGCAGACTCAAGTGGTGGTGATGACGTTGACAGTGACAGTGATAATGAGTTTGCCAATGGAGGTGATGATTGGCGCAATGAAGGGAGTGAAAATAGTAATGAACAATCAGGAGACGAAGGTGAATCATCTGATGATGATGAATATCAAAGCATTGGCGGCAGCAGAGAAAACTTAACATCTGAGAATAAACACAATAGCGACGACGATGATGATGATGATACCGAAGACACGGATGATGATGAGGCTAAAATTATTGCCAACAGTATGAGTTGGAAAGATAATTTAGCTGCTAAGGCACGAGATTTCTATCTCCAAAGGCATTCGGAGTCCAAAAACCTTATGCGCTTAGTTTATGGTGTCTATAATCAAAGCAATGATTCAAAAAAGGAAGAATCCGCTGGCAATGAAACAGATGAGGAAATCGGTGGCCTTTTTAAAGTAGCAGCCAAGAAGCAGAAAGATTTGCACAAGGATAAAGAAATTCGTGACAAGGATGAATCCTGCATTTTTGAGGACAACAGCAGATCAATTCGAAATTGGTTGGATGAACTTAACATGGAATTGATTAAAAACTGTTTTGTTACGGGAAAATGGAAGGCTTCCGAAGATGCTGAAAAACTTTTGGAACTCGATGATATGAGTGACGGTGACAGTGAAGTTTATGGTGACTTTGAAGATTTGGAAACTGGAGAAAAACATGCTGGTAAACCTGAAGAAGAAGTGAATAATGACGATGGTGATAATAAGAGTGCCGATGAAATAAGAAAACGGAAAATGACCAGAGTTGAGGAAGAGAATCTAACAAAAGCGGAAATTATGGCTAAAAAACTCAAGTTGAAAGCCAAATTTGATGCTGAGTATGATAACAAAGGGGAGAAGGCTGAAGATAATGGACGCATAACTGGAGATCATGACTACTATGAGAGTTTGAAGGCAGAAGCTCAGAAGCAAACGGAATTGAATAAAAGTGAATTTGCTGATTTGGACAACGATTTGCGTATCCAAATTGAAGGTTATCGCGCTGGGCTTTATGTGCGACTTGGTAAGTTAGTTTGTTAGTGTTTTGAATCCATTATTCCTAATCATATTTTTTTTAGGTTTTAAAATGGTAGCTGCCGAGTTTATAGAAAACTTTGATGCCAGCTATCCTGTGCTCGTTGGTGCCCTTAACATGACTGAGGAGAACATTGGCTTCGTCAATTGCAAAGTTAAAAAACATCGTTGGTACAAGAAGATACTTAAGACTAGAGATCCTCTTATAGTTTCCCTTGGTTGGCGACGCTTCCAAACGGTGCCAATCTTTGCAAAAGTCGAAGATAACTTCCGACACAGATATCTAAAGTATACGCCCAATCATGTCACATGCAGCATGACTTTCTGGGGCCCAATTACGCCCCAGAACACAGGTTTCCTTGCCCTACAATCGGTACGTCAGGATTCAGAAGAGATGAAGCGTTTGGGTTTCCGCATTGCAGCAACTGGATGTGTTACAGAATTAGACAAATCTACGCAAATTATGAAAAAACTTAAACTTGTTGGTTATCCATTTAAAATATACAAAAAAACGGCATTTGTTAAAGAAATGTTCAACAGTTCACTGGAAGTGGCCAAATTTGAGGGTGCTAAAGTCAAAACAGTATCCGGCATACGTGGCCAAATCAAGAAGGCACATCACACCCCAGAAGGTTCATTCCGTGCAACATTCGAGGATAAAATATTGCTGAGCGATATTGTGTTCTGTCGCACATGGTTCCAAGTTGATGTGCCGCGCTTCTATGCACCAATCACTTCTCTGCTGCTTCCGCCAGACCAAAAGACCCAATGGCAGGGTATGAAAACGTTGGGCCAACTGAAACGCGAGCGCGATATCAAGAACCAAGCACAAAAAGATAGCATGTACACGGAAATAACACGTAAGCAGAAAATCTTTAAACCTTTGAAAATACCAAAAGCGCTGGAACGCGCCTTGCCCTATAAGTATAAAACGAAATTGGGACCACTGGACGAGAAGCCATCTATAGAGGAGGAACGTGTTGCAGTCATTAATTCACCATATGAGCAAAAGGTAGCAAAAATGATGAATATGATTGAAACAAACTATAAGGATAAGCGTTCGCGTGACAAACGTGAAACCAAAAAACGCCTTAAGGAATTCAGGATGAGGAAACGAGCTGAAGAAGAACGTAAACTGAAGAGACAAAAAGAAATACGTAAGAAAGTATCAAGAACATTAAGCAAGATGCGAGCCAAGCAGCAAACATAGTAACTGTAAAGTAGGATAAGGAACAAAAAATAAGAATAAATTGTTACATTTTTAAAATTGTATTTTTGTTGCTGCACTGTATGAATTTGTCCAACTTGCTCCCATGGACGACCAGTCTATCCATTGAAGCATGTTGAGCATGCTCATCCAGTGCACCGGTCTCTGTTTAATTTATCAACTTCAAAAATATAGGTAACACAGCTTTATATAGAAGAAAAATTGAACTTATGATTGATGTAATGAAACATAAACTTTTTTTGGTTTTGTTGTCGTCTACCACTCCTCCGTTAATCTTGGCTTTTGTTGTCATCAATCGCTTTGAGAGCAGCAAGCAATTGAGTCTTGCGACCGACATTAATATGCTTTTTCATCACCGATTTTGAGCGTACGCTGCTGACCGAGGCCTGACGGCAGAATGTATCAAGAAAAGCTTCGCGTTCCTTGTAATCATCGGAAATTTGTCTGCGTATGCTTGATATATCTTCTTTCATGGTTGCTGTGCATACATTTGTATTCAGTATCTAAAAAAAGTATTGAACATTTTTAACTATTTTAACTATTACAATTTTTAGCTTACCACCGAGTCATTATCATGATCTTCGTCATCATCTTCTTCCTCTGCATCCACAATGTCTACAAGGCCATCATTGTACATAGCATCAGCCTCGTGCTGTTCTTCAGTATCAACATAAGCTGCATAAGCGGCCATATCCATGCGGCTTTTTGTATCTGCATCATCTTCGCTGTGATCCTCTAAGCTTTTTGCTACAATATCATCATCTCCATCGAAGTCAAAGGATGTAGAATAATCCGTGCTTACATTTGCCGACTTTAGTCCTAGTGATTTAATACTCGGCGTGTTCTTTCGACTGCCCTTTAAATCGACTGAGTACTTCGATATGGTGTCGCTATCGTGACTCTCAGTGCCGCCACTACGTAAGCGTCCAGCGCCCTTGAGTGAATTTCCTTTATCTCGAGATTTATTCGCCAATGCTTGACCTAAGACCGACTTGCTGGAGCTCGGTTTTAACTGCGGCTGAGCCGGTGGAAGCGTGATTCTATTGCTTCTGTTGTTGTGCATTGTTTTGGTCTCTAAATCAGGCTGTTTCAATTTTGAATTCACGTCCGAACGCAGCAATTTAGATTCTAAATCTAGACGTGATGGTTTCGATTCTGAACGCTTCAGTTTTGTATCCATCAATTTGTCGGATTGTGGCGAATGTAATCCATCCTTAACATCTTCATCGGATATATTAAAATCATTGTCTAAACAACCCTCGGTCAAAGCAACAAATTCGCTCTGATTATTCTTCTCAATGGCTTTCTCCAGAGTTACGAGGGATTTCTCAATTTTTTCAATATTTTCTGGTTCGACATCGATGACCATTTTGGACCGGCGGCTATGAGGTGTCTTGTCACCAAGCTTCATTTACGGATCAAAAGCTATTCATTATATAATAGATAAGATTTTATAACAAAACTTACAGTCAATTCTTCCAGTTTACGATACCCAGAAATTTCCAGCTTAGCTTTTTCTAGCTTCAACAAAGCCTCCTTTGTCTTCTTTTGTTCGTTAAGTAATTGTTGTTTAAAATTTTTAGCGTCCAATTGTACTTTGCGTGCCATCAACTTCATGTCGTTATCTTTATCATGTAAACGTTGCTCCAAGTTGCGCAGTTTATCTTGTAAACGTACACGTTCCTCGAGGTTTCTGTGAACAGCAGCAAAATTATCATAAAAGTGGTAATGGAGCATTATTTGTTTTATGCTTGTTTTACTAACTTATCCTTGTTAAGCTGACTGTAGTGTCTATTTTGATCGCTAAGTGTCAAGATTTGTGCTTCCTTCTGCTTGATCTTTGCCTCAAGCTCCTTGTTTAGAGCCTGGGCAGTACGGAACTTGGTCTGCCAAATGCGCAACTCTTCGCAATGAGAGTTCAGTAACCGCGGCAACTCTGCATTGGTTGCTTCATATTTTGCCAGAGCATTATCTTGTCGTTTGTGTAGAGTGCGAAGCAAGCGATTCTCATGCGCCAAGTTCTAGTAGGTAATAAATATATAAGTACATATAAAGTTGGGTATTTGAATGGAAGAGGCGAGATAACGAAGAAAGGATCAAATCATATATGTACTTACAAGTACATAGTATATTATGCTCAACAACAGAGTGGTAGTAGAGATCTTTAATCAGTGCTTCCCATTTTCAAGTCACAGTACTATTGCAGCAAATTTAGGCTGAAGTAATAATCATGTCTATTAGCTAGTGTGTTATACATGACATGGAGGTGGACTACATGCTATGACAGAACAAACACAGTCCCTACTACTATACTGCAGAAAATTTTTGGAATGAATAGTGGACAATAAGGAGTCAGATCTTTCACGCATCGTAAGCTTGAACTGCCATAGTCAGTGTAATATGTAAGAATCCATTGCGTAAGAATAACTTCCTTGAAACGAAGCTATTTTCACGTGTCAGCCGAAAACAAGCTGAACCAATTTTTTTACTTTTATTTGTATTGGGAGCATGGATTTCAGTCTGCTTTTGACATAAGGTAGTTTCCAAGTGAAGATAAGCTTATCTAACTTACCGCGATTTCATGATGTGCATCAGCCAACTGATTTTGGAAGGACTTTATACGCAAATTTCTTGCCGACATGACGCGCTGTTGTATAATGCTTGGAGGGGGTGCTGTGGAAGATTGTTGTTGTTGCCCGCCATTCCGATAATTACTACTACCACGACGAAGTGGCTTTCCCAACTTAGCCTGATAGATTAAGGAAGCAGACTCCTTGGAGCTTGTAGAAAAAAGGCTTTCGCAGCTTTTATTTGTCCTGCTGTAAAAGTAAAATGACCGCAAATATAAATATCAAACAAAAATTAAAAAAAAAAAAAAAAAAAATACCACTCACTCCATGAAGTTATGTGGCAAGCGCTTTGGTAGCTTCATAAAGGGGTATAATTTGCGCGGTGATACCATTTAGATTGGTTATTGCGCAGTGTTCGATATAAGATTCCCTTGTAGATATAGAAAATATAATGAATAATTTTTTTTCACTATGCTGCACACAAATGAAAAATGAAAATGTTTGTGTCTGAATGAAACGAAAAATATTTTGATTTCCCCGGCTACTTTGGTTACAATTGTTTATTTTTTGTTATGCTGTTAGTTAGTCATGGAGTCATTGGAGTTTGTTGTCTAGGCAACAAAACAATCGAGGAGCAGATGTAAATGTGAAGCAGCCGGCTAACTTCAAATGGCAAACGAATGGAGGGAAAATGAAATCCCTTAACTTATGCACTTATATTCAAAAAAATTGTATGTTCAGGTACTATTACTAGAAGTGAGATGGATTTTAGGGCCAAATTAGAACAGCGTTTGAATAGCATTTATATATCATTTTGCTAAATCTTAACCTATTTAACAAAATATATCAGATACTTACGAATATTATTTGATAAACCGCTCGTCAAAGGATTCTTCAGTGTTCGCTGGCCTTACCAGCTTGGAAAATCCTACCGTTAGACTACCACTAGCATCGTTCTCTCACACCTACTAGGACTGGGTGGCAATCCAGCAAAGAGATGGATATAATATGAAAGAGGATAAATTTTTTAAAATTTTGAATAATTTTTATTTTTTGAACGATTCAAAAACTAATTAGAGGATTAGCTGCTATGTCTTCGAACTTATGGAATTTTAAATCTATGACGGTACAATTTTTAAGGAAGAGGATTTTCTTTTCTATTTAAGATTCGAAAAGAGTGATCATGCTTTGGAGTCGATTAAACACTTTAAAGATGAATAAATTTGAGTATTTATGACGAAACACCCAGTACTCACAGTACTTACGTGATTGCTGGTTGTGTAGAAGGAAATGCGGTAATAGAATGTGAAAGCGTTACTAATTGGAAATAGTGCATTTAGTTTCGACTGAAAGTGAATATCCCACATATAAAAATTACAGAGTGTATATTGTGTAGACAAAAGCCGCTTGAAGTATCGTTTCATCTCTATCGTTTCATAACATTCTCTAGTTTTGTTTTGTAATTTAGGTAAACAATTAATTGAACGGTGGCTAAAATGTCCGTAATGTTCGTGAAGAACCTGTTAACACCTTTAACAGGCCAAGCTATAAAGGTGGCGTCTGTAAGTGGACTTAACACGATTCAACGTAACCAAGAACTTCACACAACATCCGCATGTATGGAAATACGAAAATTGTCGCGACTCCGTGTAGTGGACAATAGTGATATTGGAAAACGTGCCATGGCTGAAGGACGTCCACCACGTTGTATCCATGTGTATAACAAACGTGGTGTTGGTTTCGTTGGTGACAAGGTGCTGGTGGCCATCAAGGGACAAATGAAGAAGGGCATACTTGTGGGATTGAAACAAAAGCAAAAGCCTAAAATACCTAAATTCGATAGCAATAATATTGTACTAATAGATGACAATGGCAGTCCAATTGGCACACGCATCCATGTACCCATCCCGACTGTGCTGCGTACTATTCTTAAGGAGAAAACTTTGGCAAAAGGCGCAGATTATACAAAGGTATTAGCGATCGCTAGTCGTTACGTTTAAGAATGCAGCAAGACATATAAAAACATAATTGTTTAATTTAAATGTTAATAAATTTATGAAAAACATAAAATTAAAAATTTGTGTGTAAAAGAGTTTTGGTGCAATCAACATTTGGCCCAGGCTGCAAGTTCATAATTTCGTAATTTTACAACACTTAGTTAGTTTATTGTGTTGCTGGTGATATGCAGCACTGCCATTCAGTTCGCTTTCTTTTTTTTTGCATGGCATTGGTTTGTTTATTGACAACTGGTGCGGATTTGAATACCACAAACATTTTGTTACTCATTCAATTAAAGAAGTTAAATATTTGAAAAATTATTGGCTTAGCTGAGATTTATTGTGGAAGTGAAGATAATTTCGGTAAATCTTAGCATACGGTTATAAAAAGGCATAAAATGAAACATCTGTGTTTTTGATTTTCTAGGTGGGTTGCGCCCCAAGGACGGTGGGAGTGTATTTAGAGCATTATTTGTGTAAACAAACAAACAAACGACCTTAATAAAAATCACACGACATACACCCACACGCAGTGCGACGATGATTCACGTTGTCGAAAACACTTGGAACCTGCGAATCTATGTAACAGATTTACAGGTGGAAAAGACATTGCGGGTACGTGGAGACCAACATGTCGGTGGTGTTATGTTACAACTAGTTGATCCCGAAATGCCCAAGGACTGGTCTGATCATGCTCTATGGTGGCCAGCAAAGAACATCTGGCTAACGCGGACACGCGCAACGCTTGATCAGGCAGGAGTCCAAGCAGACACCGTATTGCACTTTACACCAATGCATAAAATTTTACGTGTACAATTGCCTGATTTGCGTTATCTTGATTGTCGGGTTGACTACTCTGTTAAGACATTTGCAGCAGTTGTTAGTTTATGCAAAGATCTTGATATACGTCATCCCGAAGAGCTTTCATTTTGTAAGCCCTTAGAGTCAGAGCACTTAAAGAAGAACTTTTCCAAGTTGCCACAGAAAAAAATACCCATTGCTGAGCCGAATGGGATAATGTACCTTCAGCCAGCGGCTGATACAAATTCATTTGTGCCTATCAACTCATCTTATAACTTAGGCAGTACGGACAGCTTAGATAAGCCACACAAAAGCAATGGATTATTCTGTGCCCCTGTATCGGCAAATACATCACCACCGCGCCGTGCCGATGCGACGCCTTTTGGATCTCCAACAACGGGAACTTGGAAACCAAGTATGAACGGTTTTGCCACACACGACTCTTCTTCCAGTTTAGGTGATTTTCAAGAGAGTCTAGCTCATTCGCCACGTACTCCAAGTCCTGATGTACGAGCACGTCAGCTGCGGCCGAAGAGTCTGTTGGAAAAAGCGCGGCTAAACGTTGGCTGGCTCGACTCATCGCTATCCATCATGGAGCAGGGTATTCGAGAATATGACACACTGTGTCTGCGCTTCAAATATTACACATTTTTTGATTTGAATCCAAAATATGACCAAGTCCGTATAAACCAGCTGTACGAGCAAGCAAAGTGGTCAATTCTTACTGAGAATCTTGATTGCACCGAGGAGGAGACACTTATGTTTGCAGCCTTACAGTTTCAGGTAAATCAACAGGCAGACACTCCGCCAAGCAGTGTTGATTCTGGTATCGATACGTCGAGTCAAGAGAATGGCACAGATGATGACATTGATTCAGCGTTAAAAGAGTTGCAAGTAACACTTGAGGGAGCCAATCCAGAGAAATCTGCCGGAAATATAACCCGTATTCCCGAGCTATTCGATTATCTTCGTTATCTGAAACCGCAAAAGTTTGCCATTCGTAGTTACAAACGTTATTTCTTTACATATCGTGATCTGCATTTGCATCTATACAAAACCGCTGAGGAATCTCGTCGCATAACTCCGACTGTAAGCATAAATCTCCGTGGCTGTGAAGTGACACCCGATATAAATCTAACACAGGGAAAATATGCTATACGCTTGGAAGTACCACCAGAGGGAGGCAATGGTGCCAACAGTGTAGTCTGTGTGCGCTGTGAAAACGAAGAACAGTATGCAAAATGGATGGCTGCATGTCGATTGGCTTCTAAAGGACGCTCTCTTGCGGATAGTTCGTATGACAGTGAAGTGACCAGCATACGATCATTACTGAGCATGCAGAAGCCTGTTCAAGGAGCACGTGTCAATGTAGATCCATATTCGTTGGATCCAAATGAATATCTTTCGCCAAAAATGTCGCGCAAGCTGTCAACCAAAGCGATGCAGCGCATGCTGGAAGCCCATGCAAATGTACGCAGTTTGTCTTTGATTGATGCCAAGCTCAAATATATTCAGGCATGGCAGTCATTACCTGATTTTGGCGTGACATTCTTTGTTATCAAGTTCGATGGGCACAAAAAGGAAGAACTGCTTGGCGTTACTTACAATCGCATAATGCGCATGGATTTGAGCACCGGTGATCACATAAAGACATGGCGTTATAACACAATGAAAGCCTGGAACGTCAATTGGGGCATAAAATGCATGATGATCCAGTTTCACAATGAGAATGTGGTATTTTCGTGTCTCTCTGCTGACTGTAAAGTTGTTCATGAGTTCATTGGCGGTTATATCTTTATGTCAATGCGTTCTAAAGAGAACAATCAGACGTTAAACGAAGAAATGTTTCACAAGTTAACGGGTGGCTGGACGTAGGTCGTAGATACTTTTTTTTTCGGATGAAGAATAGGAGGAAATCCGCAGCTAATGATTACGTCACGGTGCCTAGCACAATTTGACGTAGCGGCGTAAAACGAATGACAGCTTTTGAGCATTTTAATGTTTATGAAAACTACTAACCAAAATTATAACTACTTGTGCTGTTAACTTGCCTTAAAGTATGAGATGCAATTTTAATATGTCAATTAACCAGAAGTGGGTCTTGAGATTTTTGTATGTTCTAATGATTTTGTAAAATATTTACAGCTAACTTTCTATTAACACAATTGTTTTTACTGCATAAATAAAGTTTTTCAAATGAAAAATTTGGATTTTGGTGTTGCTGGGGTACAGCAAGAAAGTGTACTAGGCCAATATTTCAATATGGGTCAAAACATACTACGTTTACTTCAAAAAACAAAAGATGATGACAGTTTCCATCTCGAAACATTGAATTGCTTCACTATACTACAAGGCGCTAGAGTCAAATCCCTCGGGGTGTACTTGAATCTGAGGTTTACTTTAAGATTCACATTGCAGCTAAAAATAAAAACTAGAAAAGTTTTTTAGACTCTGGTTCGATTTTTATTTATAAACATGGGGAAAAAAGTTCGGATCTACAAGGTTGGTATGGATGTAAAAAATGCAGATATTGCAAAAATATCAGTTTGTGTGTGACTCTACGTAGTAAAGCAACTGTGCACTTAGTGAGATATATCAAACAATTGGTTTATTATACCCACAACTTAATAAGTTTCTTAGACTAGATTAATATGTACTGTTAAAATAAATTGTAATATTTGTTTACAGTGATTGTGTTGTATAGAATTATATTATAGTCCCTTAGGAAAGATTATTTATCAATGTAGAATATTTGAAAGTCATCACCATAAAGGCCAGTTATTATCCAGCAGCTGGAAAAGATAGATAGATAGAAAGATGGAATGGAACTGCCAAAAACTTCTTACCCATTGTCACTGCACTTGATAAGGTTACCTTTACCACGCAATGCTCCTTTAATTACGGTATGTGCGCCGTCACTTATGCTAACAAATTTATAATAAGTAAGTAATTGAATATAAAAAATGTTAAATTTTTTATTCAAGAACCATTGCATGTACATACCGATAACATTCTAGAGCGCCATCCACACTGGGACAGTATATGATGCTGCCTTCAGGAGTACAAGCTATAGAGTTCTTAAAAGGCAATGGTATCTGGGCAGTTACTTGTGATGTCTCCTAGTTTACAGAGAAATCTCTTTAAAAGATTGTACAAAAATGAAAGGAACATTCTTACTTCATCCCCAAAAGTTTTCTCATGGTAATAGACTTGTCCACTCAAATCACAACTTATTATTACTGTAGCATGTCTAGCCATATTAGCACGTAGCAACGTAGAAACCATAAAGCGATGGATACACAAAGTTGATATTTGCATTTGTTTGGCGGCATTGCTTACACTAACAGTGCCAGCATGCCAGCACCGGTAGACGCTTCCAGCTTTTGTGCCAACAATAAAGTCACTTAAGCTTAAGGAAATCAAGCAAGTCAATTCTATGTTGGCAATACCAACAGGGCGCAAGGTATAGCTGCGGGAGAAGGGAAAAATACATTTAAAACTTGTATAATTTAATAAGTATAATCTGGAAAACTTACTCCCACTCATGTAACATTTGCTTGCCAATTATCCACTGTTGTACTAATCCATTTGCATAGCAAGTTAGCAAACGATTATTTGTGGGCCAATCCATTGCTATAGCTGCACCATGCTGAGAGGAACTACAGTGAAGTTCTTTCAAATCAATATTATTTTCATTTGAAGCATGTTCGTACTGCCATATACAGATGTCACCATCCATACTGGCGCCAGCAAATATGTTTTTATTAAAAGGATTTGTAGAAAGACTCCTTAGGCACGACTTCAACTGGACACTCTTAAGCTCGGTAAAGACCACAAACTTACCTTGTGGCATACGTTTGGGTACATAAAGTTTTAAACTCTGATTGACATGTTCACACCAATCGTCGTGTGGTGCCACTGTGGTGGCCACCAACACGGGTGCATTATTTGTATGCACTGATAGCCAAGTGGCTAAGCCTTGTGAGTTCTCTGCATGACCAGTCATGGTCAACTTTTGGTAAGTTTGTACTTTTATGGCTTCCAAAAGGGAAAGTTCACTTTGTGGAATGTAGTTTTCAGCAGTAGGAGTTAGACCCTGTTGGAGTTCCAATTCTACAAGAGGATAAATTTTTCGCAACCAATTACCCAAAGCACGTTTGTCATACTTCGGCGGTTGTAATGTAGAAGAAAACTCAGTTTGTGTTGCCGCCTCCTCTTTGGAATTACTTGCAATGCCAACATTTTTCATTGTTGGTGGTGGATCAGTACCCGTGCAGTTATCAACCATTGGATTTGAAAGCTTTTCCACAGGCAATGTTGCCTTAAATTCTACAATTGGTGATGTGTAGTCCGATAGCCCGTCCATTTTAATCTGATGCAGAATTAACAGTTTATGTTTTTGATGACGCCATTTCACTGGTTGCCATGACAACAGTAAGCCGAAAAAAATGCACTAAATTTATATTTCGGTTACTTAGTAGGCTTTGAATTTTAAAAACTAACTGAATTGTTCGAGAAATTTTCATTTGTGGATTGAAGCTCTCGGGAGTAAGTCGAATTAAAAATGTCTTTTCTTTTAATGAGAACTCAGCGTCTTGCAAAATTAGCAAAGGGTAAGTAAAAATCTGGAAAATGGAGGTATAACATCTAATGAAAATTTATTTATATAAAAAAGTCTTTCGTGCTAATTTGGAAGTGCCCAAAATATCATCGCGTATATTGGCAAATCCTAATTTTTCCCAACCTCTTTTGCTATTTTGCGATAAGAAAGGTTTGTTGCATCGAAAAATTTGTTTGGTATTCTTTAATGAGCTATGCCCCCTCTAGATGAGAAGGCTACTGATATTCAAACGGAAAAAGGACTACAGCAAGAAATGGGAGGGGCGGAATCTACTCCATTTCCGATATCTTCAGATAACAAGAGTTCGCTTAAAATCATTGCAGAAGGTACTCCAAATGTTGTTGATAACACCACCAATGTACCTGCCGAAGGTGGTATGCCAAATTCTTCGGAAGAGAAAAAAGTGCTTGAGATAGGAACCACCACAACTGGTTTAGTAGAGAACAAAATTGAGAGTCCAGTTGAAGACATGATTGTTGGTAGAAGTACAGTAATTGAAATGCGTGCGGCAGAACAAAGTATGGCCACTGCTGCCTTAGCTTTACCCGTGATCAAAGCTGAAGATGAGGAATGTGAGCCAGAGGAGGTGAAGAAGAAGGTTCCTGACGAATGCGCTGATGAAGAAAGTGGTGGCAGGAAAGGAGATGGCAAAGATAAAGATCCTGGTTCGGCTCCTCCTCCACTTGAAGGCAAGGCTAAAGAGGGCATAATACATGCGGTTATTGGACCAGTTGTAGATGTTTACTTTCCTGAGGGTTTACCCGATGTCCTTAACGCTATGGAGGTGCAGGAAGCACCAGTTGGGCGCTTGGTGCTTGAGGTGAGATTAAATTATATGTGTGTTTTAGAAATCTATTCAAGGTTTTGTTCATTAATCAGGTATTCCATCATGTGGGAAATAATGTAGTACGTTCAGTGGCCATGGACTCAACAGAGGGTTTGCGTCGCGGACAGAAAGTCTTAGATACGGGCTACCCTATTCGCGTGCCAGTGGGTAAGCCGACATTGGGTCGCATTCTAAATGTTGTAGGAGATCCCATCGATGAACGTGGCCCGATCGAATCGAAATTCCATGCGTTCATACATAACGACGCTCCAGAGCTTGCTGAATTGAGTGTGAAACCAGAGATTTTGGTCACTGGTATTAAGGTTATTGATCTTTTGGCGCCATATGTCAAAGGCGGTAAGATTGGACTTTTTGGTGGTGCTGGTGTTGGCAAAACTGTGTTGATCATGGAACTTATTAATAATATTGCAAAGTCTCATGGTGGCTACTCAGTTTTTGTCGGAGCTGGTGAGCGTACACGCGAAGGTAACGATCTCTACCATGAGATGATCGAATCAAAGGTCATATCTCTGGAAGATGAAACCTCGAAGGTTGCTCTTGTGTACGGGCAAATGAATGAACCACCTGGTGCTCGCAGCCGAGTTGTCTTAACCGGATTGACTATTGCAGAATATTTCCGTGATATCGATGGTCAAGATGTCCTCTTGTTTATCGATAACATCTTTCGTTTCACCCAGGCTGGCTCAGAGGTATCTGCTTTGCTTGGCCGCATACCTTCGGCTGTCGGTTATCAACCAACATTGGGCACTGACATGGGAACGATGCAAGAGCGTATTACCAGTACCAAAAATGGATCTATCACTTCTGTGCAGGCTGTTTATGTACCCGCTGATGATCTAACTGATCCGGCACCAGCTGCCACCTTCTCTCATTTGGATGCTACGACTGTACTATCAAGACCGATTGCAGAGCTAGGTATTTATCCGGCAGTAGATCCATTAGATTCGTCATCAAGAATTCTAGATCGAGATATAGTTGGCGAAGAACACTACAATGTAGCTCGAGCTGTCCAGAAAACTTTGCAAAGCTACAAGTCGTTGCAAGATATTATTGCAATTCTGGGTATGGATGAACTCTCTGAGGAAGATAAGCTGACTGTTGCACGTGCCCGTAAAATGCAACGTTTCCTCTCGCAACCATTCCAAGTTGCTGAAGTCTTTACAGGTTCCCCAGGCAAGATAGTGCCAATTGAAAAATCAGTTGACGGTTTTAAGCGTCTGTTAAATGGCGAATATGATGACATTCCTGAAATTGCCTTTTATATGGTTGGTGATATAGATGATGTGTTGGCCAAAGCTAAGCAATTGGCCGCAAATATGTCTCTCGATAAATAAAATAGAATCAAAATAAATATGAAACCTTTTTAACAATTCTTAAATCTCTTATCTGTTATACACATCTCTTGAATTTAACCAGTTTTCAAAAATTTTGTAAATTTTTGCATTTCTGCCTATTATAGGGTGGGTGATGCATGTGATGGTTTCAGTCATTAACCAATTGGTCTTGATAAATACCAAATAAGTTGTGACCTTTTTTTCGTGTATATTTGTATTTTTTGCATTCGTGAAAAGAGGAATATTTTTTTTTTGGTTCCTTTAAAATGTATAATTTTATTTAATTACACAGCTACAATTCTACATTTAAATTTTTTCGATATCATTATTAGTTACGGAACAGCACCGTTTCAAAGCTTCACTGTGCTACTGCATGAAATTAGCTGGGAGCCACAGTAGATAAGTAAAAATTTCAAAGTTAATTATCTGTTATACTCATAGTGCATGCGGAAATCATCCTTGTATCATGTGTTATTTATAATTATCTGTCAGATTCAGCTGATTTTAAATTTGAACCAGCTGTTAGTGTTATTTTTTTAAAAGTAATCTTGGTTAAGTCAGTTTGGGTTAAATAATTGCAAAAATGTTACAATTTGTAAGAATTAGGTTTAGTATTCGTCATTATTCTGTGAAACAAGCAACAAAGGATTTAAAGAAATACACAGACACAATCAATCTACCTAAAACCAAATTTCCCAATCGACTAACAGTTGCCAAACGTGAAGAGGTGGAACGAAGCCTTTTATCGGTTAGTATAATTATATATATGTAGTTCTATTAAGACATTGGAATTGCTATTGTTTGTGGATTTCCAGAGCACTTTGACGGGAGCTTACAGATATCAGGAGCAACACAAAGCCGAGCCTGCCTTTCTGTTGCACGATGGACCGCCGTATGCCAATGGGAATTTGCATATGGGTCATGCCGTTAACAAGGTAAATAGTCACAGGAATGGTAGGAATGGTGATTTAATGAAAATATTTGATATGCAGATACTCAAGGATATAACGCTGAGACAACATGTTGCTCGAGGGCGGAAAGTGAACTATGTTGTTGGTTGGGATTGCCATGGCTTGCCGATTGAACTAAAGGCTACCAATACCCTAAAGTCACCTGATGCTATTAGCATAAGGCAAAAGTGTAAGTACATATTGTATCTAATGAGTCATTATCATATTGAGATTACTTGGCTCATCAGCACGTCGATATGCTTTGGAAGCAATTGAGAGTCAAAAGGAAGATTTCCGTAGTTGGGGCATTCTAAGCGATTGGCAGCCAGAAAACATATACTTAACATTTCAACCGAGGTTCATAGAGAATCAGTTGAAAATGTTCAATCAACTTTATGAACGTGGCTTGGTTTATCGGGATCTGAAACCAGTTTATTGGTCACCTTCATCTAAAACAGCGCTTGCTGAAGCTGAACTGGAATATAATCAAAAATTCATCAGTCCTTCGGTGTATGTTAGATTTGCTTTAAATACTTTGCTCCCTGGCATTCACGCTAATGTCGATTCAAAGGTGTATGCATTAGTCTGGACCACAACGCCATGGACATTGCCAAGCAATCAAGCGATTTGCTACAATGAAATGCTGGACTATGCACTAGTGAATCTAATTTCTTCTGATGGTAAAGAAAGCGATGATCTCTACTTGATAGCCACATCTTTAATAGACAATTTTGAGAAGGCAACAAAACTCAAATGTACAGTTAAACATAATATTAAGGGCACCGAGCTGTTAGGCATCAGCTACAGTCCTTTGATAGATGGAGAAAAAGAATCTAATGGAACACTGCTGCATTTCTTTTCGGCCCCGCATGTCCTAGATACAATGGGTACAGGCTTAGTACATACTGCACCGGCACATGGACCAGATGACTTCCTAGTTAGTTTGAAAGAAAAGTTACCAGTTAAGAATTATGTCAATGAAGCTGGGCAGTATACGGAACAAGCTCCGGCATTTTTGAGGGGCAAGACTGTCTTGAATGAAGGCAACACTTTGGTGCTAAAGCACATTGAAAAAGATGTAATCTTTGCAACTGAATTTATGCATGCTTATCCAATTGATTGGCGTACTAAGAAACCCGTCATAATCCGGGCCAGTGAGCAATGGTTTATCAATACGGAAGCACTAAAACAACGCGCCCTGGATGAAATTGAGAAAATTGAATTCTATCCACGTGTTAATGCAGATGCCAGTAAAAATGCTTTAATTTCTCAAGTACGCAAGCGACCATATTGGTGTATATCGAGGCAGCGAGCTTGGGGTGTCCCCATACCGGTGCTGTATGCGAAAAGTAATGGAAAAGTGATCACAAATGGGTAAGGATTGACTAAATTTTTCAAAACAATTTCATGTATAAAATAAAAATTTTTTTAGGAAAATAGTTGCCCACATTTGTCAATTATTGCACAAGGAAGGCAACATTGATTTTTGGTGGTCACAGCCTGTAGCTGATTTAGTGCCAGCAAGCATATTGGATGAATTGAACCTCAAAGCGGAAGATTTGATCAAAGGTACTGATATATTTGACATTTGGTTTGACTCTGGAAGCACATGGTCAGCAGTTTTGCCGGATACAAAAATCGCTGATCTATATTTAGAAGGTTATGATCAGTTTACTGGTTGGTTTCAGTCTTCATTGCTTACAAGCCTTGCAATTAGAGATTGTGCACCTTATAGGTAAATGCACCTGAGTAAACTTTGTATCCCTGCAAAATTAAATGTCTTCCTTCTAGGACACTCTTTGTGCATGGCTTCACTGTTGATGAAAACGGCCATAAAATGTCCAAATCTTTGGGTAATGTTATCTCACCCAAGGACATAACCAAAAAGTATGGAACCGACGTACTGAGATGGTGGATTGCTTCTCATGCTACACAAAATATGTCAATAACAGTTAGTGACAAATTGCTGCAACAGTCAGCAGAGAGTTTAAGTAAAATACGCGGCACATTACGCTATTTAAATGGAGTTATCGGTCTGAAAACAGAACAACCGGAGACACTAAAGAATCTGCAACATTGTTATTTAAATAGATATTTACTTAGTAGTTTAGTGGACTTTGAGACTGATGTGGAAAAACTTTATAATGGTTATGAATACAATCGCGTTATTGCCAACATACAAAATTTTGTTGTCAATCAAATTTCCTCCATTTATGTGCATCTTATCAAAGATCGCTTATATTGTGGCGATTCTGCACAATTAATGAGTATTCGGGAAACGCTTTCGCGGTGTTATGAGCAGTTGTGCAAGGCTCTGTGGCCCATTACACCGTTTTTGGTAGAAGAGAGTTGGAGTTATTATGGTAAGTTCAGTTATATCTTAACTCCTCTTTACAAAAGATCTTAATCTATCATTCTATCCTCAGCTAATTCACCTTTTCATGAACATACAATCAAGGCAAACCCAGAGTGGAAAGATCCAAAGGTGGAACAATTAATTCATACTGTCCTGGATGTAAAACGTTTGGTAAATCAGCAGGCTGGTGATGTCAATACTTGGACATTGACTGTACGACTGATGTGTGATATCAGCAGTCATCAATTGGAACATTTCCAGAAATTGCAAAGCGAGTTAAATATCCCCGTTAGTAGTTCAGAATTGTGTGAAATACTTCAAGTTGGTAGTGTCTCTCTGCATCTCCCAGAAAAAGACAATATTGGCACTTATCTGGAAATCGACGAACGTCAGCTCCCACTTTGTCCTCGATGTCGTCGCTATGCATTACGAAATGATCATGACACATGTCTGCGTTGCACGGAGGTATTAAAAAATAAGACACTTTAGGAAGTAGAGTAATTTTTTATGTGGATCAAAATAAAATCAAATCTTATTTTAAAAAGTCTGCAAGCATTTTAGTAACGAGTCGCGTAATTTAAGTCTGAGTGATTGTTTACTGCCGCAGACAATGTGCGTCTCATTATCTTCAAATTTAATAGTTGTATCCTCATTAATCAAGTGCAATGTAAGAACACTTCCATTACGCTCCACTTTTATATTCGTAAAACCATCTTGGACAAGCCTCTTCATCAGCACATCAACATCAATTGTGCCGAATTCATATTTTACATTCTTCAGTACATCCTCTTTGCTGGGCAATCGAGACACCCCGCTGTTATTGCTTGGTTGTTCTTTAATAGGATCAGGACAAGGCTTAATGCAATGAACCTTGTCTTTGACTTGTAACACTCCAGTTAGGGTGGATATGGTCACTCCATTGGCTACTTCGCGTGGTGTTACTTTCTGTGCCATTTCAGATGAAATGTAAACCCGATCTAGTTTACGCTTTAAAGGCAATCGTATAATTTCTCCACACTTGAAAGTGATAACCTTTTTGTCAGGCTGTTCAATAAACAGATTTGGAGAACTAGGATGTGGTTTTGTATAGGCTTCCGGGATAACAAGTACATTGGGTTTCAGCTCCTTTATTAATTTATTGGCTTGTTGGTAGTTCAGTGAGGTGTCAATGGGACAGTAGAATGCCTTCATTGCAAGCGGTTGAAATGGTGCTAATACTTGCAAGTAGGGAAAATCTGGTTCGGTGAAGATGATGGAATTATTGGGATTGTTGCCCCACATCTCAATGAAGTGAACTGCATCGCCGAAACGTAAACTAGGATGACCACAGAAGACAACGCAGGGCTAAAAAGGATCAACCATATTAAGAAAAATAGATCAATTTACAAAGGTGTAAAATACCTGACGGAAATCTGTGCTGAATCCTTCAGAAAATACATGTTTATAGTGTTTTAATTTCGCGTTCCTTAAATAACAAGCATGCGGAAATGGATCATCTGGCAAATAGACTTTGTTCTGTTTAGCTGAGCTAAGCCATTCTGCTAAAATATTGGAGTATGCTAGCGAACTGTCTGCCACCGGGGAAATGAAAAACATTGACACATTGTTCAGGCCAGCATTTTCTAGATTCTGAGTTAGACATTCAAAAAGATCATATACCACACCCGATGGATAGCATGGTATGAGAGCCGATCCATTGTTTCGTATTGTCAGTGCTACATTCATGCACAGCTCACCCAGCTTGGTGTCTGGATTGACAGTTGGTGCCTGCGTTAATCCTGTCATAATGAGCACATCTGCATGTTTCAATGCCGACTGATTGATTGGCCTGGGATGCGTCGTCAAAGTTGACGAACCACTAACATAACAAATCTTCTCATGAGCTGTACTCAATACCCAATTGCTTGAACCAAGACAGTAACCTGAACTTACCGGCGTAGCGATAAACGCACCGAGTATATCAAGCTTCTCATCGTAACCCATAATGGTCACTTTAGAGAGACTACCCTGTACATCCTTTAAACTGAAGATAGTGCGCCATTTTTTGGCCCGAAATGCTTCACAAAGTGGGTTGGGTAACACATCGAGCATGTTCTTCCATAGATGCGCAGTGCTTGATTTTGGTGATACCTCAATGTATTCTACTAACTCCTCTAGGAAAAAGCGTCCAATTTGCAATGTCGGTTCTGTAGCGTAAACTTTGCCTTTGAACCCAGTATTCTCAGTTATATAAGGCAGAGCAAGCATATTCAAGTAATTTGAAATAAGAATCACATCAATTTCACTAAAGTCTAACATCTTGTCCATGGGCAAGGTAAACTCCGGTGCGGAGTCCACAAATACGCGTCCACAACACTCTTTAAGCTCGCCATCCATTTGAAGATCATGATCGCGGTTTGGTATAAAGTTTGGTAGATTTGATAGTTTTAAACTTTGAACAAAAGGCAATGGAAGAAAATTAAGCACTGTTTGTTCGGTCAACCCGCAATCAAGCATAATCCGCAGTCCTTTGAATGTAATAACATAGCATGGCTTTGCTAAGTCGTTGCTCAGGCAATACTAAAGATGGAGGAGCAGTTAATTGGGTATTCTCTAAATGAAATACTTTATTTACATACCAAACGCATCTTGGATCTGTCTGTTGATATAATAGCGTCGTCGGAGTTATTGCGGCTTACAACATCAACAACAGCTGATTAATGTACAACACGAGTTGGCAGGGCCTGAATTAAAAAAGCAGCTGATTGAAGCGAGTGCATGACGAGTTGGCAAACTTGGATTCAAATAAAAACTAAATTGGCGCGTAAAATGTCTCAAATTCGTGTGTTGCAGTGCATCGAATGCAAATTGTTTCAAGTAAATTGGTATCTATAAACTAGAAGATGAATAAATTACTAATAAACCATTTTAATAGGTTGACATTGTCAAGAAATCCAATAAATGGCAATGCAAAGTATGCAATGTCAAGCAAAATGTGGCAAAGGAATTCATACGTGGTTCTGGTCAGGAATGTCGGGTTAAAGCACAAGAACTTAATTTTAGTTACGGAAAACAACAAGAAAAAAATGAAGCAACGGCATTAGAGCGACATAAGAAAGAATATGAAAACGTTACCAAATTATCACAACAGATGGAAGCAAATGGCGGAACCAAGGAAAAGCTCTCCATAAATTCTTCCAAAAAGGTTAACAAATGGAACTATTTTGTTGATAATTCTAGTAGAAATTTGAAATATGAAAACCATCAAGATCCCACCCTCTTAGTTATGGGAAATAGTAAGAGTGAACATGTTAATGGATGTTCACTTGAAGATGCTTCACCCAATCAGATACAGAAAGCGAGTAAACGTCACCATTCCGGCGAAATCATCATGACGACATTCGCAAAAAAACCTTCTAACAATAAATGGAAAAACTTTACTTAAGATTTATATGATTTTTAAATTTTATTGTAATCCATCATTAACTTTCATAAAACGCATCGGAAGCATTCTATGCCTAACTATATGTGTTGCTTCCTAAATTACACGAGTCTCGTCATCTAAAATTGTAATGCAATATTATATACGCATCCTCAAACGATTATATAGAGGATGGCATATCCTGGACTTAAATGGTATTTTATGCTTGGGTACGCATACATGTATTCTATTATATATCGAGCTAAATTGAAACATTTTGGTTAAATACAAGACTAAAAGTAAATTGAAGTTGAAGAGAAATTCTATTTCATAAGGTGTATAAGGAAAAATGAAATTAGGAGCCGTTGCCAGTTATTTATACTGCAGCGGCAACTTCGCTTTCCGTTTTCGGTATTTTTTCATCGATTGCGCTTTCTTCACCTTCAACCATTTCTGTATCACCAGCAGGGCCACCTTTACCTGAAGAACGGCGTCTTTTTCGGTTCATGCGCCATGGTCGCATTGCAAACTTCATTGCTGGCAATTGATCCATGCCCAACACTTTATAGATTTGACGGAAAGCAATAAATCGCAAGAATTGCTGTGCTGACACTGTAATATCTTCTCGTTGTTGTTTTGTGAGCCCTGACAAAGCATCTGTTGGCTCTTTTTCGCATGGATCCAAGAGTCCGGGTCCATTAATGATAAATCCTGAGGCTAGTGCCTCCATTATACGGCGCATGCAATCACCTGGCGATATGGGGAAATTAGCTGATGAAATCACTTTTTCGACAAGCAGCTCTAGAGCCCATTGTGGCAATGATTGCCCATGACTGTACGCGCTGACAGAGATCCCGCAATATACGTATGACCATGACACAAGAGGGTAAGCCAGTCGCACGTGCCTGGAACCATTTAGCATGACGTAGGTCAGCTAACGCCTAAAAAATATTAAATGGATAAAAAATGTTTACAATAAGAATATGCAGCGTCTTTCTATACATACCTTAAGACAAGGTCCGCGTGGCAATGGTGCATTGTCCCCAGAATCAGCAGCTTTTTGTTTATCCCCTGGTTTTGCAATACTATCAGCCTTAGGCTCACGCAACAGTGGTGAAGTAAGTGTTATCCTTACCACCACATTTTCATCACGCACAAATAGTGCAGCCTCTTCAATAGTATATTCAACTTTATAGTCAATCGGACCCTCACCTGAAATGATAAATTATTTAAATTTATATAAAGATGTAGATGTATGTGTATGTCAACATTAAAGCCATAAACATGCCGTTCCAGTATAGCATGGATTTTTTTGCAAATTTGTAATAATCCATGCTAAAACTAGACATCATCATATCATGTACTGTATGGATTTCTATATCAATATCTATATTGTTGTATATAAAGAGACAAACATTGTAGTTATCATTGATAAATATAGGAATTGGAATATTTTAAATAAATTAAATAAAATAAAAAGAAATGTTTGTTTCTCTAACAAGCATCTTCCCAGCAAACAAATTTTTGATGGGTAACAAACAACAACAATTTCCACAAAATCCTTTTTATAAATCTGTTTGCGTAAATTCCAGAGAGAGACTCTCATCATCAAAATCAGTAAATGCCAAATAATGTTTGCTGAGAATCAATATATTTTTCCAGTAAATGGAATTGCAAAGTTTTAAAGGCATGTGAATCTCGTTAATATATGTCATGAGAATCCCTTGCAATTCCAATTACAACGAGACTTTCAGTTGAGTTAGTTTCTTAATCTACAACTATAAATATATACATATGTCGAACAACAAAACTTTGACCGAAATTTTTGACTAAAAAATGAGTGGGGCGTTTCATTTAAATTAAATATAATCACAATATATAAATAAGGCCTCCTACTCAATGTTATCTAGGATACAATAACTGCGATGGGAGTTGAGCCGTCGCCATTTAATCATTTCATGCCGTTCAACGAAATTTCGGTCACAATTTTTGTATTTCATTTTTTTTTTTTATTTTATTTAAGTAATAAAGCTTGATACACACAAAACGGCAACTTTTACGATAAATCAATCATTTGCGCTTGATAAAAGAAATCTTTAAAAACATTATGTATGTATGTACATACAAACATAATACAAGATGAATATACAATACTAATTGTTTGGAATTAAATTGTTCAAAAAGTCAAGTCGATTTTTTAGATAATTTTCAGGAACGATTTGATTGATGATTTCTGTCATATCGCGGGCAACTTGTAAAAACTTATTCGTTTGAGGAAGCCTTTAGGAGTAATTGTTTCGTCATTCGAGGTATCTTGCAAAAAGTAAAGTAGCGTTTAGAAGACTGATCTCTTCCAATTTCACCATATTGACAGCATGACTTCATTTAAGAACTTCCATGTGATGAGATGTTTATGTTTGCCTCTCCGAAGGTACACTTATTCCAATTTCTTTTAAAACTGACATTATTAACCGCCTTAGGTCATCTACTTCATGTTGTGAGCCTTCATTTGATTTGACAAAGCTGTTTGAAGAGGCCATCAGAAGCAAACGAGAAGTTTTGCAATGAGCGATTATATTCCATTCTTCTGATAGATGTCTGCCTAAGATGTTTCCGGCATTCATATTGGATAAATTCATTTATTTAAAAAGAAACCAACTTGACTATTTGAATCACCCAAATATTATAAATATTGTACATTGGAAAATAGAGATTCGAATAAAATAATATGCGCGTCGCCGCTTGGTCATTGCATATTGTGTGTGTGGATCAAATTCTATAAGAGTTTGTTGTACCATATTCATCTTAAAACATGAAATTTGCTCACAAAGGACTTTATTTACACAAAGTTCGTTACGAAACGAATAGAATAAAATAATTTCACAGATCCAGGCACATGTGCAAATCTTGGCAAGGACACAAAGAAGAGTATGCATGAGAAAGAGTCATTGATAGATAAGAGAATATTATAGATGATGAGACACGCCGCCTAAAACTTTGTATAAATATATTCCTTTGGGCTTTGGTTATTTCATTCAATCTTGAAAGTTCTTATAAATCAAAGACATCAAAGTCGCTTTCTTAATTGCAGAGTTTGTTTACTTGTTCTTTCTTCATCAATATTACTGTCGTTTTTTTCTGTTACCGTTTCGTCGATCCATTTTGTTCTTGTTTGTTGGTTGTCTGTCCACCATAGTGAGAGCCCACAGTGAGTTTGTGCTGAGTGAGAAGAGGAAGGTTAACAACTGTGGATGGTTACACAGATTGATTGAGTTTCATTGAGTGAATGCGTGCAATTTCGTTGGACACGCTTCTTATATTATCCTGTTGAAAGAAAAGCTGAAACAGCAAAGACGTTTTATTGTGGCTAAAATCCGTTATTAACGTGATAAACGTTTGTCATGCTGACAGTGGACCTTTTGGGCTGTCGTCCACTCTACAGCAGCCAATTCTGTTTGTTTCTTTTATATGTATTATATTTTTAATACAAACATATTTTTTTTATAAATGTGGTTATGTGAGCACTTTTTCCATACAAATTGCCCGGATTTTAAAATAACGAAATGAAATATTGTTTCTCCGTTTTTATATAATTGAAACTATTTGCTTTTTTCATAGTGTTCGCATTTTGTTTTCAGAGTACATATATTCAACGACAATGGTTAAATTCACTGCTAGTGAAATTGACCATGTCCTGCGCTGTTTGTTGACTTTAAAATCATAATTATAAATATTTCTTTTTTTTTTTTTCTTTATCAAATTATTACGCAAGCTATTTCTGTGGAAAAAGTTGATCGTTTCAAACGAAACATACACACACAAACTGGCACCAAAAGAGACAAAGCATTCTTCGTTCAATCCAATAGAGAAGACTAATAATTTTGTATCTTAGTAGATGTTCTTCGAAACTCACCTGCAACATCCTTTAATTTTTCTGGCAAAACTTCTGTGACACGCTTCAAAAGACCCAGTGTTGGCTTCTCTGCACAGAGTACCACCAATTCAACAGCATTGTCACCATGTAGTAACAGACCCTTAGCTAAGTAACCAACGCGCATGACACCCTTCAGTATTCTTACAATATTGCCGCCAGAATCAGCCTCCTTTTGGAATGACAGCATCTGATTATCACGTCCATCTTTTTCATGGGCGCTGTCTGGTTTATCTTTTTTGACGGCTGCATCAGGAGCAGGGGTGCTTTCATTTGGGTTTTCAGCAAATGCATCTGAGACGAGTTTAAGGGCACGCTCAGTGTGTGACACTATACGTTGTATGGTTTGGAGTTCTTCCTCCTTTGGATATATTTCAGCGTGCCGAGTTATGGCATGGCGATCGTCAGTACTTTCTGGTCGTCGCACATTTCCAGGCATCATGCCAAAGTATGGTGGGGGACCATTGCCCATGCGACCACCAAAGTTGCGTCCTAAAAATAAAAAGCAAATTAAAAAAAAAAATCATCACATTTAATTTTTTGACATAGTTTACTCACCACTAAAGCGACCCATCCAATTGCCATAATCGTATTCTTCATTGTATTGGCCACGTTGGCGTTCATCCCAGTAGCCAGCGCCTTCGTGATCTTCAGCACGATGCGCTTGGATTATAGCTCGTTGCGCACGCGCTTCAGCAAGTCGACGTTGACGTGGTGTTGGCTTAAAGTCAACCACCAAATCTGGCTGCACTTTGCGTTTGTATTGTAAGCGATGACGTCGACCTTTCATATGCATTTCTTTAGCGTTCGGATCATTAAATTTGCAATCACATAATTTGCAGTTAAAACTTAATATTTTGCCTTCATCGTCTTTTACCTCGTCGATGTATTCACCTCCAACGGTTTAATGTTATCCAAATTTTCAGCAGCATCATCTTGATTATCTACAAGAAAAAAATAATTTTTTTAGCTTTCTATGCACAGCATACGTCTTATGAATACCTACCGTCAGCAATATCTTGAGAATTCTCATTTTCAGTTGCCTCACCGCCGCCTTCGGTCTTAGTACCACTTGATGTGCCACCACTTGCGCCAGCAGCTGGTACAAAATTAATTTTGCTCATTTTTTTGGGCTCTTCTGATGGAATCGGTTTGCCTAGTTTTTGGTGTAACTTCACCACCTTTTGATGCTTGGAACCACGTACATGTGCCGCATAGGCATCAGTACCAGTGCATGTAACGTCACACAGTTCACAATGGTAGTTGTTTCCACGATTCTGAGATGTTGTTTGAGCGCTTGCTTGCATTTTCAGAGAAGCTTCACGTTTCTTGTGTTTCTGGCCTTCCAAATGCTCTCGATAAGTTTGAGGACCTGCGCATGAGATTTTGCAAACTTCACAATAGTGCAACTGCTGTGGGCGCGGTGGTGCTTTGGGTCGAGCACCACGCATAGC
Source organism: Amiota minor (assembly GCA_037043295.1). Classification (NCBI taxonomy): domain Eukaryota; kingdom Metazoa; phylum Arthropoda; class Insecta; order Diptera; family Drosophilidae; genus Amiota; species Amiota minor. Next base: position 5,154,182 of record JBAMAW010002187.1, on the reverse strand, counting down.
TGAGGGTTGGACTCCACCTCGTCGTGAGTACCAACTTCCGGCGGCACCGTTAGGCTTACCACCGCCGCTACCTGAGCCATGCTGTTGTGCTACATACATGCTGGCTGCCGTATACAATGCCGCATCATAGTTACTATAACCCGCAGTAGTTGATGGAGGTGCTGCTGTACCATGAGGCTTGGGTGTCCCGCCGATAGATTTTTCCTTGCCCATTGCCTTTGAAACACCTGGATTAGGATTCTTAACCGGAGGAGCAGAATAGTGTGTCTTGCTTACTGGTGCTGCTGGAGCCGTGTTGTAGCTGCCGGGTGCTTGCTGGTAAAAAGTCTTGCTGGCGTCATACGATTGTATGGGATTTCTATAATCGCCATAGCCACCGTATCCACCAGGCCCAGACCCACCGGCGGCTGCATAACCACTTTGACCAGCAGCGACAGCAGCAGTCTGATAGGCAGCCGCATTAGCATACGTCGCATTGGTGACGGCGGGGTATGATACCTGACCAGTGTTGTATTGGGTACCGCCGTAGCTAAAGCCGGCATAATTATTGCTCGACATAATAAATTGCGCTGCAAAAAATCAATACTTGACCATGATGAACCAATCAATACATTTTTGTACAATGCTACAAACACTATCCTCACGTTCTTTAGTTTTTAATGAAAAATGCACTTAACCGGGGTTCCGGTGCACAATTTTATCGAGTTATTTTACTTAAAAGACTCTAGAATAAAACAAATTCACCCTTTGACATTACTATAAACGAGCAAGCAACGCTACGAAAAAACCTCCGCCTACTTTTCTTTTTCTTTCTTGCAAATCGATACCAACCACAATTTTTTAGTTTTTGTTATAGCTGATTATCACATTATTAACACAAATTCCAATTGGGAGAGTTTTTGCACTTGATTGGCAAAACAATTTTCAATACTTAAGTCGATCAAATACAAACTTTTCCAGTTCTTTACTTACCAAATTATGCTAGAGAAAACTTTAGAAAATCGAAGCGTGTGTATGATAATTTTCCTCGCCGGTGATTGGATGCACTAAAATAGTGCTGCAAAGTGTTCCAAATGTTCTTTGGCTTTTTTTATAGTGTTGAATAATATGAAATTTTGGCGGCCATTCGTATAGTTTTTATGATTAAGTAATTAATTTTAAGTAATTGTAATAACAAAAAATCCCATTAACATAATCAGTGTAATTGGTTGGAAAAAGAATTTTATATACTTCAGAAGTTTTATAAAGTTTTCAAATTTTAAACTTACCAAATACAAAACGTCGAGAATATTGGGATGAACTAAAACAGTGTTTTAAAGTTGCAATGCATGAATTTCGCTGCGAGTGTTGAAGAATGTTATGCATTGTGAAATTTTCGCGGTAATTTGTTTTCATGTTAGTAAGTCGCGAAAGAATTGCAATTGTTCACTTGTTTATTAGTTGCTGCAGTTGCACATTTTGTAATCTCGCTAGTAATGGAGGAGAAGCGTAGGTTGATTTATACCAAAAAAAAAATTAGTGTTGACTGATAAGTTGTTTTTTAGGCTACATCAAACGCAAAGAAAAGGCTCGCACCGATGGCAATCGCGAGCAGTTAGCGACTAGTTGCAATATCTTGGGAGATTTCTATAATCAACAAGGCAAATATAATGAGGCTATTAAGCAGTATCAAGAGGAGGTCCAACTTTACGCAAAGTTGGGTAAGCAACTGGAAATGGCCAGAGCTGAGCGAATGGTAGGTGAAATGTTTATGTTGTTATGTCAATTCGAAAGTGCCAAGGATCATATAAATAGCTATTTGAGTAAGTATTATAAAAGTTTCTGTTCTAACCGAATAAAATCAACAAACTGCCGATAACCTTTGTAGAAATAGCCAAAAAACTGCAAAACAAGGTGGAGGAACAACGTGCTTATGCCACTTTGGGTCGTGCCTACTTGCTACATGGACAAAGTCTGACAGATACATCGGCATCACGAGCAATTGAACAATTGAAGTATGCTGAGAAGAGTTTCCTACGTAGCCTATTGCTTATCAAAGAGTAAGTACAAATTACTTACGGAGATGGAGACTAGTGTCATTGTTTAACTGATTATTGTTGTTTGTTTAGACTTACTGGTCAAGTTTTAAAACTGGAACAGTTGGATATGCAAGCTCGCTGCTATCTCAATATTGGTGTTGTCAAAGAGCATATGGAACAGTTCGAAGAGTCAATAACCTACATTAACAAAGCAATCAAAATATGCAAAACACACGATTTATTTGAGTTGACCCACTTGTGCTATATTTCGATGAGTTTGCTATATAATTGCAAAAAGAATGATGCGACATCGGCTCTGCGTTTTTGTAATCTCGCACTGGAGGCCGCTAAGCGTCTGCCTAACAAAGTACAGAAACTATGCGAAACACTCATAACAAAATCGGAGATACTCATTAAAGTGGGAGATTTTGCGAGTGTCAAGCAAATACTAACAAAGGCCTATAAAAAGAACACACCCGATGAGAATGATCGTAAGACTATAGAACGCTCACTTCGCATTGTTGTCAAGATTTGTCAAACACTAGATGAACTAGTGACGACAAGTTCAATAGATTATGCCAAGCGTAAATTACTCTATGAGAGACTTGGCGATGGCTGTTGTCATCTCATGAACTACGAAAAGGCATTGGAGTATTACCAAAAGATGCTAGAGTGTGCACAGCGTAATGAGGAGGCAGATAAGAATTTAATCCCCATATATGTGAGCCTCTATCAGACTTACAAGGACAACAAGCAATACGATAAGGCGCTCGAATATCTTTGGAAAGAGTTTGAGCTCAATAAAGATGAGCCTGCGGAAGCATTTACCACGCTGTGTGGAATTGCCGAGGTTTGTGAACTACAAAATCAGCCATTTTGGACTGTATACGATATTTATCAGAAGGCGCGCCTACAGGCAGCAAAGGCAGTTGGTGATCAACAAAAGAAATTGGAAAAAATTGCAATGGTACGCTTAAAGAAACTGCAGCTGAAACATTGCATGAATGGAATGGCTGCTGAGCTCGAAGAAGAGGCTACGAGTAAAGGTGTAACTTTGGATGATGATGATGGAGATGAGGATGATGATGATGAATTACCAACTTTACAACAAAACACACCCGATTGGGGAGACGATATATGCCTTGATGATCTGACTGATTCTGATACAAGTGATTTGGATGAAACTGATAAGCCGCGACCACATCGAGCCACTCGCGGTGTCCGTTCATTGACCATAAAGCGCAATAACAAAGGTGAAACGCAGTTGCATCAGGCATGCATTGCTGGCAATTTAGAATTAGTTCGACGACTCATCGAGCAGGGTCACACAGTTAATATACGCGATCATGCCGGCTGGCTGCCTCTGCACGAAGCGGCTAATCATGGTTTTCGGGATATTGTTGAGCTGCTTTTGGATAAAGGCGCAATGGCAGCCATTAACGATAAGGGTGGAACAAGCTGCGATGGCATCACACCACTCTATGATGCTTGTTCCAATGGTTTTTTGGATGTCGTTGAATTGTTGTTGGAACGTGGAGCAAATGCTACTGTAAAGAATGATCATGGCGATACTTGCATCAATGGGCTAGATAAATGGCGTGTTTCAGCGAAGCTTACTGAAGGGGAACAAGCCCATTACGAACAGGTGCGTGCATTGCTCTTAAAGACGTTAACAAAAGTTGGCATCTGCAGTGATGGAAAAAATGCGAAACCCTTGACCAATGACAATGTTTGTTCTGACAAAGAAGAAGAAAGTTGCGGTAGCAGTTCCCAGGAAGATGAAGAGGAATCAGAAGAAATGCTGCCTAGGCGTCGAAGTCGACTCAGTCTTTCCTCCGGAGGTAGTGGTAAAATTCTACATGCAACAAATAAACAAAGCCCACGACAGTCAATAGTGAGAAAGGAGTATAAAAATATCATGGTACAATTGAAGCATCCAAATCGCCAAACAGCATGCACTTATGATGATGACTATACTGATCCCGAATTCTCTGGGAAAAGTGCAAAAAGTCTATCAAAACAAAAACGAAATGCTTTTCTCAACGAAGAGGAAGTGGATGCAGACAATTGGCTAGTGGATGATATTGGTCCAGAACGTAAGAAGCGGCGCTATAATATGCCAATGCAATCTAATAGCTCAACTGCATCATCATCAAATGTGATTCGTCTAATTAGAAGTAAGGAAAACTTAAATGATTCAGCATACTCACCAAGTGGTGGCTTTGATTTTGAAAATGATGACTCGCCGGAAACCACCGATGCTTTTCAAGTTCTATTAGATGCCGCAACGGGCACGACGACGCAGCTGCGCCAGAAACAGGCACGTAAACTAAGCTTTTCTCGTTCATCGAGCATAAGCAGCATTAGTGGCGCAAGTGGCGCTGGGTCACAGTCTGCTATCGCTTCGTCTTCTTCTAAAAGTGGTCACAGCAGTAACAATAAAGTAAAATATCAATCCTCATTGCTGGATAGTGGATTCTGCAGATTTCGCAGTGAAAGTCCTTTGTCTGTTGGTGGGGAAGAACGCTCATTCGAGCCAGATTCCACTACAACGACTGCATTACAATTACTCAATTCACCTTCCAAATCCTCTCCAGTCAATGCCCAAGCAACTCCAATATTATCCACTACGATATCCTTTAAGGTAAAGGTACAAGATGAACTGCTATTAGTACCGGTGGAACGGAAAAAATTGAGTGAAATCAATATTCGTTGGTTGGCGGAGGAAACTGCTCGACGATATTACAAGTAAGTGGGTTAAGATTGGCTGCCCTCAAATCGGATAACTTAATAGGTTCTTTTAATATCAGTTTAATAGGTCTTAAGCCCATTCTCCGTCTTAAAACTGCCGATGGTTTTGCTTATGAAGAGAATGATCCTGTGAGTGCTGCCATTGAAACGAACATGGTTTTGGCCACGGTTTTGGAATGGAAGATAGCACCTCTGGCGCAACGCTATGAGGAAATGTGCCATAAGTTTCATAAAGGTAAATTTTTTATTTGCAGTATGTTGTAAGTTCAAAATTTTAGTAACGTTCCCATCTACTTCATGACAGATGTTGACAACAGCATAAAATCTGTTATGGAGCGAGCTCAAAGTACAAATGTAGTTGATTTCACGGATCACTGGATGCAACCGAAACAAACGGAACCAATCTTTAAGGCTCTCCTACATCAAATGACGCTCAGCGTGTTAGATTTGTCATATAATTTCATACAGAATGAAGGATGTCGGCAACTAGCTAGGTCGTTACCTACACTTCAGCAGCTAAAATCCTTGAGTCTTAAAGGAAATTTTATAACCAGCGAAGGACTCAAGGCGCTACTTGGTTGCACAGGCATAGAGAAATTAGAACAACTTGAGGAGTTGCAATTGAGTCACAATCCACTGGGAAACAATTCGCTTCGTACTTTGGACAAGTATTGCAACAGTGCGGCAGGTAAATCGCTACGAATGCTTTTTCTTGCACAGTGTGATCTAACCAACTTGTACGAGTTCGATTTGTGTTACCATCAATTGACTGTTTTTGATATTTGTTGTAATCAACTGCTTGATAATTCAATGCGTTATTTGCTAAGCAAACTAAATAGTTGCCGTTTGCAACAGATTAATCTCAGCTACACAAGAAGGCCAGCTGGATCGCTGGATGAACGCGGCAGTTATGTATTCGGTGAGCGCATCATATCATTCTTTGAAAGTGGTACCTGCCAAAAATTGAGACAGGTTGAGCTGTGTGGTTGTGAGCTGAGTGATTCACATATGTACAAATTGGTACAATGTCTGAATAAATCAAATAATTTGCAGCTTTTAAATATTAGTGATAATGATAAGTTGAGCGCGAAAAGTTTAGGTATGCTTATTGACGAAGTACCACAATTGCGTAAACTTTTGGCTTCTAACTGTCCCGGTTTGGTAAATACTGAGAGTTTGATGAAATTGCAACAGCACAAGCAATTACCAAATTTTTTGCAACTTACACCGCCAACGGATGGTGATGAGTTGGACATGTTATGTAAGCTGTGGCAAAGGAATTGGGGTGACAAGGCTAAACAAATCGTTTATTCTGGTCATGGGACTTTTTATATCAATGACAAGGATCTGTGTATATCTTAGTGTAGTTATTACTATTTGTTTCATCGTTTTATAAATAGAACAGAATTTAGTTATTACAATAAATAACAAACCAATACACTTTAGTACAAACATATAAAAATATGACAGTCATTTTTCTGGGGTCCAATTTGTCTTATCGAGATGATTAGACAGAGAAGATTTTTAGATAAAAATGCCATTGATAAGTAATAACTGATAGCGTCAAAAGTTAGTAAATTTAATTTTTTGTTTTTATTTCTTTGTTTACTTATGTTCGATAATTTTACTTATAGCGGTGACGACGATAAATGTGATGACAGAAAGCACATAATTTGAAACTTAATCTATGTATAAACCACAGGATTAGATGGACGATTGCTTTGCATTCTCATACATATTCCTAGAGATGATGAGGCGTTGAATTTGTGACGTACCCTCATAGATTTGATAGATTTTGGCATCACGCATGAGTTTCTCTACTGGATATTCGCTGTTAAAGCCATTACCTCCGAAAATTTGCACGGCATCGGTGGCGATTTTGTTTGCTACGTCGGCGGCATAACATTTGGCAATTGAGGCATAGTAACTGTTACGGCGTCCCTGATCAATCTCCCAAGCTGACAGACGAGCGGCTAGTCGTGAGGTTTCTACACCAATAGCCATATCGGCTAACATGAATTGCACAGCCTGATGATAAGCAATTGGGGTTCCGAATGTTTTCCGTTCCAAAGCATATTTCAAAGCTTCATCCATGGCACGTTGTGCTAAACCCACAGCACCAGCGGCAACAGGTGGACGAGTTTTGTCAAAGGTGCCCATGGCGATTTTAAAGCCAGCCCCTTCACCGATCAATACGTTTTCTTTGGGAACACGTACGTCTTCAAATGTTATGCCACGAGTATCGGAAGCACGTTGGCCCATATTTTGTTCCTTGCGGCCTGGTATCAGACCGGGTGTATCACGTTCAACAATGAAACCTGTAAATGCTTTGCTGGGAGGACATTTTGGATCCGGGTTAGTGCGTGCCAAGACAAAGTACCAGTTAGCAACGCCACCATTGGTTATCCACATTTTCTGACCATTTAGTACATACTCATCACCTTTCTTTTCGGCGCGTGTCTTAATACCTGCGACATCTGAACCTGCACCGGGTTCTGTGACACAATAAGCAGCAACAAGGGGCTCTTCTAACAAGCGACCAAGATACTTTTTCTTTTGTTCAGTATTGGCTGATAGAAGAATAGGCGTTTGCTAGAATTTCAAATTCGATTAGAAGTCATTTGAATAACTCAAGACTTCCTGTTTCATTGCAACAACTTACGCCCAAAGAACTGCCCTCCAGTGCTGTCATGATGCCTGTGCAACCATAAGCCAATTCCTCAGCAATGAGACATGTTGTAAACACATCCAAACCCAAACCTCCGAACTCTTGAGGTATGTGATTGTTCATGAGACCAAGTGCCCAAGCCTTTTTCACAATTTCCCAGGGATATTCACCAGTCTTATCGTGGTGAGATGCTACGGGTATAATCTCTTCTCGTGTGAATTTGCGTGCGACCTCTTGGAATTCCTTTTGTTCTTCAGTCAAACCAAATGAGGTGCCGCTGGCCGAGACATGAGAAACGCCAGCATAAGTACGGGCACCCAGTTGCCGCAAAGCATTTGAAGCGAGCTAAGAGAGTTGAAATCAATTAAAATAATTAAAAATCGGTATTTTATATATGTATTAAGTATACATCGATCAGATTAGGAAAGGGAAGGAGTTAGTAATCTCGTCACTGTGGCCTTGATTCGGCATATTTTTACAAACCATATAATTACAGCTCCCTCCGATATTATGGTGTTCGTAAGGAAAATACTTACATACTCCTATATACATACAACATATTCATTGGTATGTTATGTATTTTGACCCTGGCTTTGCTTCATATATATTTTGTTCTTTTTCAAAAATAATGTTTGACATTTGTTTAGTATACGCGCCCACACAAATTTTGATATTCAAATACTTTGTTTTCAACTTGAATAAGGGCAAAGTACAAATCGAAACAATAATAATAAGACCTCGACAAAAAGCATAATCTTTGTATTTTTTTCTTTTAGAATAAACTTGTAATAGATACTAATGTTTGCTGACGTCACAAGACAATGAACTTTTCCACTTTCACTTGTTGCACCAATTTACAGTTTTTTTTGTAGAATCTCTTCATTTAGTACTTTACCTTGTTCAAAAACGCCATTTTCTATTTGTTTCTGTTATACTCGTATGTTTGATTAAGAAATTTAAGTAATTTTAATTTTTGTTGCTTTTGCGTTCGATTGTGTTAAATGATTAATTTAGGTCTTCACAGCGGCAGTGTTTACTACTCTTTAAAATATGAAATTGAAATTGCGTGCGGCACAAATCGGACATTGGACTCGAGAGTAGCAGCAGCAATAGCAAGAGCAAAAGCAAAAACAACTATAACACAACAATGCAGTATAAAAGAAGAGAAGAAACGTGTTTTGAATCGGATAAGTAGACAAGCGACGTACCCTGCAACTTATGTTCTGTATAAGAAAATATTTTCATCCCCTTTTAGCGTTTGACAAAGAGACAAAGATGTATACAGATTTGTGTTTCAAAACAGATAGAGATTACTGACTATATTTCTTATAGCGATACCCACCACCCAGTAACTTCAGTTCATTCTATAATAAATCAATTACAAATTTTGCTTTAGTTGGGGATCACACTGTGAAATACTCAATATAATTATTGTTAAAACTATAGGAAATAGTTAAGCAGTCTAAGTACTAATAAGTACTGGAAGGAAAATATTATTGATTTATTAAGCATTAAAAATTTAATCCTTAAAAAAGTACATATCAAATGGAATCTGCATGGTAAAAGATAAACCATAGGATTATGTAAAGGATCAGCTCTTTTCTTTTTAATTTTTAACTTAATGAAATCATATTTAGCTTATGTACATGGGTACTAGGTCTTAAAGTATTCAATGGAGCACTTCTATTAACAGATATTAAATGCGTAGAAAAACTGGAAATCTCTGTAATCTGATTAGACGGAATACACTTGCGATGCTTATCATTACTTTGTGGGGTTACTGAATCAAATATAACGAGAATGTATTGATAACATTCACGCTATGTATGAAAGGAATGACAAAGTTTACATGCATATTGGTGTACATATAACTTACTCGATTCTTGAGAATCATTGTTACTGTCAATGTCGATGCTTGCTTGTTGACGTGCCGAATTAATTGATTTTCCCATGATGGGAAGAATGTAAAATATCATTTAATTCCATTTTGATTATCACTTAATCTAGTGGTAACAAACATAACAACATATCCACAAAGTGGTATCAAATAAAGAGAGTCCATTTCGCTTCTCCTTATTAAAATGTGGTGAAATTTTTTCTTGAATATTATTTTAACTGCACTAGGAAATATAAATTTTGGCTTATCATAACTGACACGGGAACTCGCAACCCTAATGTAACTGCAGTACGGAGAAAATCATTCAGACCATTTCATTTTAATCATGAGTCCACAAATGGAAAATATCATGTCCAAATATTCATATAGTCAGGCATCATAAGTACATATGGTACATATTGTGTATACATAATTTTCATTGGCTCCATCATGGGGTATGCATTGAGTGGCTTATACCGGGTGATTTTCTCTATGCAACTTGGATTATATCACTAATTCTAACATATAATGAATGCAGACGTGAAAACTTTCCAAGTCCACCGGACAAAACAAATCGAATTTTTATTTTAAATCGGCAGAAATGCTGCAGCAGTAAATTTAAAAAAAAAGACGGCGTGCATAGTAATTTTTTCTTCTATTGTCGTTTCCAGCGAGTAAAATTAGCGAGTGAGTCGAAATTGGTTTATTGATCGAAGGGAAAATGGGGAGCTATTAAGTAGCTTTGCTTAACAGACGATTTTGCATTAACAGAATTCATACCAGGGCTGGGTAAATACTTACTTAACAGAACTGTTAAGTTTTTTGAATTATTTTAACGATATTTTGCTGTTACAGCCCAAGAGAATATTTTGTATTGAGTTTTAGCAGAGATGTAACAGAAATAATAATAAATGTGTGATTTTTCTGTTGCTATTGGTCATGTCTGGTCATGGAAATGGAAAATTTATCAATACGGGGCACGTATTAAAAATTATTTTTCAATTTTCGGAAAATAACGGGCATACAAAAAATAAAATATATAATAAAATTTTCTCTCACGGAAGTAAATAAATTAAGTGCTTAAAAATAAAATAAATTAAACTATTTGGTATCTTTTTGACACCTCATTCAATTTTGCAAAGAGTTTCGCATATATAATTTGTATAGGTAGATGCGGACTCCTCTAAAAGAACTCAAAACTCGAAGGCTTCTAATAAAGTGATTGACCATTTGCTACGACTTTGTTACAGTGATTAATCGGTTCCAACAAGTTCGTCTATACCTCTTTACTAAAGTGAATCTATTTTTTGTAAGTGACAAAACAAAACATTTTATCTCCACCTTAATTCTGTAGCTTAATATCCGAAAATGTTTCCAATCTATTGCCTAATGATGCCATCTCGGATATAATTAGATGTTGTTTGCACGACTTTGCTTAATTATTCATCTTTTAAATCTGTTAGCTAAATTCTAACGCGCCAAAATAAAGATATACAATAAATAACAAAGAAGGGACAGAGGAAGGATAAATCCTGGTGACAAGAACAAAAACCGCAATTTTTTCAACTAAATCAAAGCTGTAGCTGGAGAAGCTATTAAATCACGCCCAATGGGTTAGAATTGTTTGTTATAGCTGTTGTTCATCATCAACCAAAGGGCAATACAATAAAAACAACAATAACAAAAGTGACATGGATGTGAAAAGCATACAACATAAACGGCAACGACATGGCTTGGCTTGGCTTGTTGATCCCACTCGGTAGGTGGGTACTAGTTATCAAATGCAACAGAGCACACACAGCAGGAAGAAAGGAAGTCAATCGTACCAACACCCACTACCAACAGGGTGTTGGCTCTACGATTAAAAGGAAATTGCTGGCCGACGACCCAACGACCTATTAATAAAGGAAAAAACAAAAAGAGACGAACAAGCTAACAAGCTCTCGGGCCACACGAACTTAAATAAGCCGAAGCTGCATGGGCAGGGGTGTACGAGTATATCCTGCGAATGATGGCGACAATGACGATGATGGCGACGAGCAGTTAGCTGCTGCTGCTTCATAAACTGGGATAGCTTTGTACAGAAGTCAGTCATTTGACATTGCTCCTGCGAAAAGGTTGTCCTGATAACGAACGAACATATAAACGAAGGAACAACCGACCGAGCACCCAACTCAGCGGCGCTGCAATCCTTTACAACGCGACTCATCATAGTCGTAGAAGTAGTGCGGGCATTTGGCGTCATTGTTTTTGCTACACTTGTTTTCATCACTCCCAGTTTTACTAGTATACCCACAAAGTAGACACAGAAAATGTGAAAAAGATGAAGTGTTCAAAATACATACGTAGTTACACCAGAATACATTGAAACACCATTACGCATATGTCTGTATAATGGTAAATGTTATCTAATCAAAAAAATATATTTAGTTGAAATAGAAATTAATTAAATATTCAACTTATTAAAATACAAGAAGAAAGACAGAAAGTGCAATAAATTTAAATACACACAAGTGTCAGTGCCGCCCACTGAGGCCGCGAGAATTTTATAGTGCAAAATTTTTTAAAAATTATTGTACAATAAAAACCTCAATTTTTTGTGTAGATAAAAAAAATTTATATTAAAAGAGAAAAAGGAAAATAACATTGAGTTGAAAATGGCTCAATTTGTTACGCATATACAGCCTACATTGCTAGAGGCATCTCAGGGTCATGTACCACATCATCATGGCCATCAAGTTGGCTTGCAGCATTCGTCGCATTTACCACACAGTGGGCACAATATGCCATCGCCGCCAACTTCGCATCCACACAACCACCACCATCATCATTATCATCATGGTCACCATCATCAACAGCAGCAACAACATCATCAAAATCATCGTCAGTCATCGCAAATGTCATCACCACCAGGCGGACAACAGCAGCAGCATCAGCAACAACATCATCATCACCATCATCACCAACAATCGACGCAGAATCCCTACTCGTCGCATTCGTATCATAGCAACAAGCATGAACATTGTCCCACAGGACATTTAAGCTCGGTGAGTGTGAGTCTGTTGTATACATATAGATACAAACAACATACTATATACTACATATGTCTGCATGTACAGAGATTAGATTTGATAATCAGATTCCTGTCTGTTAATAGCTTTTCTGCTCAATATTTAATGAAATTTTCAGTTTTGTGTTGGCTCACTCAGCGGAAATTGATTGCATTTCGTTGATGATGATTCAAGGATGATTTCAACATTGCATACAAGTAGTATTGTAGAATTAGTTAGTATTTGAGTGCATAAGCGTGTTTTTATATGAGCAAATGTCCGAGGAGTCTAATACTAACCAAAGAAGGCCACGAACACAAACCAATGAATGGTCGCCATTCTAACTCCAGTCCCATGTTAGGCAATATGGTAAATATGGTTACCAGACAGTCTAGTGTTTTAACCCAAGATAAATTAGACTGGATTAAAATAGATTAGAGAGCTAGTTATCATGCGGATTACCACAGATTCTAGTCTTCATTACTTATTCCCAGATTTTCTTTGCCACCTTCAGATTTGATGATTCATAAATTTATTAGGCATCACTGTTTGTATGCATACACTTATTGTATAATTGTATATCCGGCTAACATTTATCAGGAGTGTATCTATCTATCTATCTATAAAATCTACCCTAGTATACTTCGCAACTTTTCACTCTTAACAGGACAAAAATGACGTAAGCTAACCAAAAAGCAAGCTAAAAGGATACATTACTCATACTACTCATACTCACATTACCCATGAGTCATTGGTTGTTTTGCAACTTCTTCCGATGCTGCTGGTACTGGTGATGGTACTGCTGCTGCTACTGTTCTCTACTCAAATTTTCTATCTTAGGATTCATAAATATTTTTGTTTCCATTTACATCTTCTCTTTTTTCGTCTTCTCTTTTTATTTTTTATAAATACTATTCATATATTGTATGTATATTTTCTCGATGGCCATCTTCATTCTACTTAGCTATGTATATTTTGTCATGAATTATATTTTAATGACTACAAATCCAGCTTAATTTTATTTCTTTTAATGAGAAACTCTTGATGGCTTTCATACCAATTACTCTGAGTGTGTGTGAATGCTTTTTTTCTTTCTTGCTTGTTGACCTTGATGATGATGTTGTGAGTATGTGTATCTAAGATATAAGTAAGTAGTACTAAATGCCGCTGTACTATGGAAATAGATATGGTTAGTATTGTAGATGGTGGGTGGTGAGTGATGGGAAATGGGTGGTGGGTGTCATGTGTTGTCACTTGGACTAGCACAAGAGAAATGTTTGTATTTTTGTATGTAGGTTGAGTAAGTTACTTAACCTGGTTTGCTTAAGAAAACAATGTGATGCGATGCTGTTGTTGCTGGTGATGATTCATTCATGATTCATTCAAGATTCATAGATAGATTGCTGGAATTGCTGAAATACTTGTACAAAAATAGAATTAGTTATCCTTGAAGAAAAGAAACTTAAAATAAAATGAAATAGAACCATAAATTTTTTATTTGGTTTTTATCCATAAATAAGTAATTTTCTTACTACTTTAAGGATACAGATTTGCTTGGGTAATCAATTCGATAAATTTTTTTCAGTGTATACAGTAAAATCTCTTCGAAAATATTCAATGATGAATATATAGTCTTCTATTTGAAAAAGACATTAAATTGATCTCTTAAATTTTTGCTTAAAAATAGAAAAAACAAAAATGAAATTAAAATGAATTAATCTTTTCCCTTTTTCTCTCTGACTCACTCAAAGATTGTTCGACAATGCTCTCATGAGCACAATCTTTATATACTAGTATGTATGTCTCTAAGTTTCCATCGATCCACCCAGTCAGACGCCATCTCATCATATGATTAGCGCTTTTTGGTTTTCAGAAATTCAGATTTTCTGACGACCGCAGACGGGAAAATATTTAGTTTCGAACGTTTGCGTGTTTTGATATTTTTGGGAGTTTTTATTTTCATTTGAAAAGCAAACATTAATCGAGCGGATAAAGTAAATTAAGTAAAAAAAAGATAATATCAAAGGTTCACCTACCTTCAAATTAATTGTTTGGGTGATTAAAAATCTGTGTGTAAATGAACAAGTTGAAGAAACGCTTTCCATCGCTACAAAGTTTGGGTGTAAGTCAATCAATTGACTGATTTACTGTTGATATGTGTGACTACTATATCACAATAATTTTTTTTTTTTGTAATATAGGAAGTTTATATAATCTGTAAATGTTATTGTTGTTTTCATGAACATTTTTTTATGAAAATTGCAACATATTTTGCTTTTGTTTGCTCTTGTTGTTGCTGTTCTTGTGTTTATCTTAAGCAAAATGCAAATGTACTAAAAATAGTTAAGAACGTGTCTGAAAAGAGTGAAGAAGCAGAATCAGACGTAAAGATTTTTGTATATGAACAAACATAAGTATTATGATGTCTGATGTCTTTGTATCTAAGTATGTACATAAGTATGAGCAAAGCAAAGCAAAGCAAAGCAAGTGGCCCAAAATTTTATTCCCACTATATTGTGCTGTTGAGATTGAAAGTGTTTTATTTGATGATACTACAATATATTTTTCTATTGAAAGATTCATCCGGTATTTTAAGAGTGATATGTTTTTTTAAGAAAAATGTTTGTGTCTGAAAATAATGTCAAATGGAGCAATTTTCTCTGTTGTGTTGTGTTCGCTTTAACATCAACAACATGCAACAAGGAAAATCATGTAAAGAAATAATCTTAAAATCATATATAATTCAAGGAGCCTAAGTAGTAAGCATGGGCCAATTTCTTTATATAAAATATGTCATACACTCGTGGATTGAGATTATGACGTAAGCCAAGTCACGCGATCCGAATGACGAAAACATGCAACGTGCATCATGCAATTTGTTTTACGAGAGAATGTATATAAAATACAAGTATATGGATTTCTAGACCTAAAAGGTTCTAATATTGTGTCATATTTACCAGCCAGATTGCATGCTAATAAAGTCATAAAGCAAATATTTTTGTTTGTGGTGTTTTTGGGTCCTTATACTTACTGATAAACAATCTCAAAAACAAAACCAATTGGAATATGAAATTAACCAAAGTCCGGGATGGACCAACCCTTCACATTCCTTACGCATTGTGTGCTTTATTCATTATACATACAACAAAGGAGTGTTTATTATAAAAATACGTGCGTGAAAATGGCCATAGTGTTTAACGATTATCCAGAATTCAAGTTCTGTTCCAACTAAAACCTCAAGAGTCACATTTTGCTAGGGGCAACAGTCGTTGTAATTCCAGAAATTTAATGCTCAGCAGGAAATGCAATTAGACCAAATGCATCTAAGAATAACGGCAACTGTTGTGATTCACGTAATTCGTTTTGGAATTTAGTTCAAATTAGTCGTTAAAACAGTCCCAGCGCAAAGTAACCCAACGATGGAAACCAACCCCCTTGGTTGGTTTATTGTAACAATAGTTTACTTATATGTTTTCCTAAGTTTGATTGCACTTTGCACTTTTAACAAATGAATTTCAGTATTTACACTTTCTACCACCCTTTCTCATCCACACATCACCATCTTCATCAGCCCTTTCCTGCCCTTTCGTTTTCCTTAAATGCAACATAAGTCACCCTCAACTTTTGTTACTTTCCTGGCGGCCAAAATTGTCACTCTTCTGTGTTTCGAATAAAAAAAAAAAAAAAAAAAATTAAAAAAAACGTGACTTTTTCTTATAAATTTTCGTTATTTTCAATTCCTTCTTAATTGTTTTTAGGGTAGTTTTCTCTTTTCTTAATCTCTTCTGTTTGTTAGTTTGATTATCTTTGTGCTCATCAGATTTGCCAAATTCGAAAGTGGAACTAAATAATTTCCATGATTTGGAAAATTGAGTTGATGGAAACTTGGAAACAACAACCAACTGTAGCTTCTCTTTCTTTACTACTTGAATTTGTTTTTTTTTTTTTGGTTTATTTGTAGGTTGCTATGTGGCATCGGATGTATGGGGTTGTAGTTTAGGGTGCACCTTTCTTGAATATATTTACTATGGTAAACTGTTCTTCTCTTTACTTTGTTGTTTGTCTTGGGTTATTGATGTCTGTTAAGTAAATGTTTGTTCAAATTTACTATAAACACACTAATTGAGTTCATTCATATCAAATATCATTTCTGCAATTATCGTAGGTTCTTAGAAATGGTAGTTATACTAATATGAATTTGTTTAGCAAGGAAATAAAGAAAGTATAAACTCAATTTAATTTTTAGTTTTCTAGTGAATTGGGATGCGAAATTATTCCAACTTCAATTCCCAGTTGTATATTGTGATGCAATTGTGTAAAATTTAGAACAATTGCAACTTTTATTAATCACTTGTTATACAATAAACAATATGGAAAATATATCTTTGTGAATATAAAATTATAATATTTCCACAAAAGTTTTTGTTGTTTAAGCATTTAAATTCTAAATTTATCATATTCAACTAGCAAATATCATTTATGATTCATTCAATCAATCAATCATACATAACATTTAATTAAGTATTATATTTTTGATGATTTTGTTTTATTATTTCATCCATAAATCACACCTTTAACCATTAAGCAATTAACTATAACTTATAATTGACTATCAACAAAAACCTATGACAACCAACCACCTTGCTGAGTGATTCACTCAACCTCACAGAACAGAAGAGAATAGTATAAAAACTAAACAACCCCCTCGGTCGACACTTGGCATTAAATGTAGTCACGTGCATTGCTCTTCAAGTACAATGCCGGAGCCCGGCAACTTCAGACAACCGTTCAGAACGTAAACAAAAGATTCCACGTGCTCTTTGAAGCAACCCTCGATTCTCATTTGTTCTCAGATTCGCTCAGGACCGTGTCGAAATTCCAATTGGAAAGCCTTGCTTTTGCGCATGTCCTTCGATATCCTGCGCTACGTCGAAAACAGCAGCAGCAAAAAGTCACCAGAAAACACTACAAAGTCCTTTTCAAATCGCAGATGCGTCCAGTCTGGAGTTAAACTTTGAGGAAATCGGTTGCAAACGCAAATAAAAAACCAGTCAGTCAGTCTCATTCTTCTCAAGTGACTGTGTAGAGGAAACATAACAAAAAAAAAAAAAAAAAATCCAACCAGACACAGACACCGACTAATACACCCTTGCACAGATACACAGACGCACCACATACACACACAAACACACAGCCATATATATATTATATAAAGTCTAAGAAGGAAAAATCGATAAAAAGTGCATTCCAAAAAGTTAAATTGCAAAAGTTTCTTAACTGAAAAGTGATTTTTTTTATAAAAAAAAAACAAAAAATACAAATATTAAAAGTGTGAAAAGAAAAAAGATTTGAAAATTTTGGATTATGACTAAGCAGTGACGACATTCGCCACCACCCCTCTGCC
Source organism: Amiota minor (assembly GCA_037043295.1). Taxonomy (NCBI): domain Eukaryota; kingdom Metazoa; phylum Arthropoda; class Insecta; order Diptera; family Drosophilidae; genus Amiota; species Amiota minor. Next base: position 5,136,415 of record JBAMAW010002187.1, on the reverse strand, counting down.
GTATACGCTTACACAATACAATTTTCTTCTCTATACTATATGCGAATGTGTGTGTGTAGGTTGAACTAAGAGAAAGGCAGGATAAAGCGAAGAAAAGTCTTTAATTGATTGAAATTTAATCAAAAATGGTTACTGAAAATGGAGCGCAGGTAATTTTAAGTAAAAATTCATAAAAATATCTTAATAAAAGAAAGAAATTCTTCTTTTTCTGGCGAGAGAAAGAAAAAAGTTAACTTGATGGCAGCCATATTTGGCGTCCATTTTATAAAATATCGATTTTTCATAGTCTACACGAAAATTTCATGGTTTTTATGCTTAACCAAAGGTAAAAATTTTAGATACATTAATATTAAAAAAAGGAAAGGAAAATGTAATTATTGTTCTTTATAAAATTCAATTTTTTTCTTGGTTGTTATATGTGAGGCGGCAACTTCACTTTTGAGGTCGCACCCATTTTGATGACTTCAAAGTTTTGGTTTATTGATTTTTCGTTTCTAGCTCAAGTATTTTGTTTCCTTCACATTGGATTCAATTCAGTTCATTTTCAAGTGGCTATTGCTGGGGCTCTTTTGGTTCTTGACTCTGAAATTATTGTATTGAAAATAATACTAATAATAAAGTTTTCTAAAATTGAATTCAGTTTATTCAAGGTCCCATGAATTTAGTCAGTCAGTCTTCTGTGTATTTTCATTAAATGGGTGTGGTACAAGTATGTCGCCTCTGTCGTCCTTTATTGTAGTCATCATTATCGTTGTCGTTGTCGCCATTTTTGTGGCTTAATTTGCGTGCCTCCAAATAAAAGTAGGAAACATATAGTATATACTACATATTTCATTGTATTCAGGTTAAATTTAATGATGACATGCTACAAATTCTCATAATTTACTAGTTCATTTACATACCATATTTCTTAAGCTGCTTGGGACATAGAGATACAATAGAAGTAGTTTTGGTTTGCCAAAAACATACGCATTAAGTGCACGATGAAAAAATCCATAGAATGACCTCGAAAGATCTATTTTTTTTTTTTTTGAACATTTTGGGCGTTATTAGATGTAACATAGAAGGTTTTTTTCTTTGAAATAAATGCATAAAAATCAGTAGTTCATCTCAAAAACTATCTTATTAGATTTTTACTATTTTACTCATCTACGTTCATTAGCCTTTCCGAGTCCTTTAAAGATAATTCAAATTGTTAACTAAAAAATACTAGTTCAACGAATTCCAACCCATACCAACATACTGAAGTAATTAGCCTTTAAAATTTTGTCAAGGAAAATCTTTTCAACTTTAAATGCTACTTATCTTCTTAACAAAAATCAAAGGACATATAAACTCTTCATACTTAAATGAGACTATTAAACAAATATATACTTATGGCATTACAAAAACGGGTACACAACCATGTATGTATACCAAAGTTGAGTTCATTGCTGAAGGACCTTTGAACTTTCAAGCCATGAAAGAGAGAGAGTCGTTCAAAGTTGATGATGGTGATGATGATGATGATTTTACTGATAATGGTGTTGTTTTGGTAGTTGAATAACACTTAAAATGAATGACACAAAATAAAATGTTATTCAACATTGCATTAGGAGGAAGAAGGAAGTAATTGAAAACACTTTTTCATTTCTAAGGAATACGAAATGAGCTGTTCGCTTCAAAGACTCCCTCATATGCACCAAAAAGCAATATACTCTGTACATACTTCCGTGTTCCGCTTTGCATATTTGAATGAACGAATAAGAAAGCTAAGAAAGGGGTGGTGACTGTAGGTGGAACTAGTAGCACCTGAAGCGGAATAGGTTTGTTTGACAAACTTAGCAATTGAAATGGGGCGTTTTTTTTCCCATTTTTGTTCTTGATAGACTGAGTTGGTTGGTTGGTTGGTTGGTAGTGGCTTCTTGAAAGAACATTGAGACATGCATATATATATGTAAGTAGGTAGAATATATCATAGACAGATATTGTCTAGTGTGCCGTGTGTGTTAGGCGGTCACTTCATTTTTCGCAACATGGAAGTCGGCAATCTTAGTCAAGCATAAAACTTCTTTTTTCGATAATAGGGAAATTTCCAATGCACTCACTGGAATGTTGAGATTTACGAAAATGACGTCAGTTTCGCAAATGTCAAGAGAGATGCATGATGGAATATAAACAAAACTGTTGGTTGGAAAGTTCGAAAAGCCGATATAAACAAAGACAAAAACACATGTTTCGATGTCGATTTCGAATTTTTGAATGTTAAGTGTCTGTTGCCTGTGTGGGTGGCTTCGGCTTTAGTAACCCATTAAAGGCCATTACAACAGCACCTGCTCAGTAAAGCCAAACAAAGGGTACTTAACACGTATTTTGACCCTCAACTTTAACTTGGCCGAGAAACATAGAGGAAAACCAACATCAACCGAACACGACATCGAATAAGGGCGGAAGTGCATAAAGATGCTTTTAGTTCACAAAATGGTGGTAGTTACTTTTTCTAAAGAATACGCATGTATTTTTATAGTTTTTGTTGAATCAGCATCTATTTAATCGATAGTTAATTAAATGTTTATTTTTAGGGTGATGGAAATACCTCATTCCTGCGCGCAGCACGCGCCGGAAATCTTGAACGTGTGTTGGAACACCTGAAGAACAACATCGACATAAACACAAGTAATGCGGTGAGTACAATGATGGTCCTTGGATTCTATTTTTGAAAGGCAATTAATTTCCTTATTCTGCATAATAGAATGGCTTAAATGCCTTGCATTTGGCTTCCAAGGATGGTCATATACACGTGGTGTCCGAATTGCTGCGTCGAGGCGCCATTGTGGATAGTGCCACCAAGAAGGGCAATACTGCATTGCACATTGCCTCACTTGCTGGCCAAGAAGAGGTAGTCAAGCTACTACTCCAGCACAGTGCCTCCGTGAACGTGCAATCTCAAAATGGATTTACTCCTCTTTATATGGCGGCTCAAGAGAATCATGACTCTGTTGTGAAATTGTTACTTGCGAATGGAGCCAATCAAAGTTTGGCTACTGAAGATGGTTTTACACCACTCGCAGTGGCTATGCAGCAAGGGCACGACAAGGTCGTAGCCGTGCTTCTAGAAAGCGATACGCGAGGCAAAGTGCGTCTACCGGCCTTGCATATTGCCGCCAAGAAGGATGATGTGAAGGCAGCGACACTACTGCTCGATGTAAGTGTAAGCTTACACTATGATTATAGGTCTTCCTTTCACCGTTTCTATCTTTTTACAGAATGATCATAACCCGGATGTAACATCCAAATCGGGTTTCACCCCATTGCATATTGCGTCGCACTATGGCAATCAGAATATTGCCAATTTGCTCATCCAAAAGGGTGCCGATGTTAATTACTCGGCCAAGCACAACATCAGTCCGCTGCATGTGGCTGCCAAGTGGGGTAAGACAAACATGGTATCATTGTTGCTCGAGAAAGGCGCCAATATTGAGGCCAAGACTCGTGATGGCCTTACTCCTCTGCATTGCGCAGCACGTTCCGGCCATGAACAAGTTGTTGATATGCTTCTCGAGCGCGGTGCACCTATTAGTGCAAAGACAAAGAATGGCTTAGCGCCTTTGCATATGGCTGCCCAGGGTGAGCACGTCGATGCGGCACGGATTTTGCTCTACCATCGTGCTCCCGTGGATGAAGTCACCGTTGACTATCTGACAGCACTACATGTAGCAGCTCACTGTGGACATGTGCGTGTGGCGAAACTGTTGTTGGACCGCAATGCGGATGCGAATGCCCGCGCCTTAAATGGTTTTACACCATTGCATATTGCATGCAAGAAGAATCGCATTAAGGTCGTTGAATTACTGCTTCGGCATGGCGCCAGCATAAGTGCCACCACAGAAAGTGGCTTAACACCATTGCATGTGGCAGCTTTCATGGGTTGCATGAACATTGTTATCTATTTGCTGCAACATGATGCTAGCCCAGATGTGCCCACAGTGAGGGGAGAGACACCTTTGCATTTGGCTGCACGCGCAAATCAGGTGAGTCTAAGTCGTTAATACTATACCATAGAACTGGATTTGATCTCTTTTATACACTATTCTAGACTGATATTATACGCATTTTACTGCGGAATGGTGCTCAAGTCGATGCTCGTGCTCGTGAACAACAGACACCACTTCACATAGCTTCGCGTCTAGGCAACGTTGACATTGTCATGCTGTTGCTTCAACACGGCGCTCAAGTCGATGCTACCACAAAAGATATGTACACGGCATTGCATATTGCTGCCAAGGAGGGTCAAGATGAGGTAAAAGATTTGATTGCACGAAAAATACTCGATCACATAGATACAGTGTATCTGATGCAGTTGTTCTGGATACGCCACCAAGAGTACTTCATTTGAGTTATATAATTATAATTTCTTTTTATTATTGATAATCGTTGATTTTATGTTTTATATGGTATTTCATTATTTTATTGTGTAAGTTTCTTTATTAGTTCTTTGTGTGAATTATTATTATTTTTATTGTTTTTAATAAATGTTTTCATTATTTAATGATTTTTACATATGATTTTATCTTTTTTATTTTCATAATTTGTTTTCAAGTGATCAATTTTACACAAATTCGTATATCAGAGTATAGAAGAGGTTCTGTACTGGTGATTGATGTCCTTTTTTCTAAGAACTTACTACGAGAAGTTCTAAAATATTTTCAATTTGAGAATGCTGTGAATTTTATGTTAACGAAACCCCGTTCATATATTTATGCTTTACATTATTTGTTTTGGTAATGTTGGGTCTATTATTTGCACAAAAACCAATAGAATCGAAAAATCATTTGAAAAACAAAAAACTATCACTTAAACATGGTTTTCAAAAGATGATAGATTTTGTTTCCAAAGATTCCTCAAAAAAAGAAATGAAAGAAGTAGTGATTCCATACAAAACAATATTATTCAGGAATTGTAATATCATTTATCCTTACAGGTTGCTGCTGTACTTATTGAAAATGGTGCTGCTTTGGATGCTGCTACCAAGAAAGGATTTACACCTCTTCATTTAACTGCTAAATATGGACATATTAAGGTTGCTCAGTTGTTACTCCAAAAGGTGGCCGATGTTGATGCTCAGGGCAAGAATGGTGTTACTCCATTGCATGTCGCTTGTCACTACAATAACCAGAATGTTGCATTGCTGCTACTTGAGAAGGGTGCCAGCCCTCATGCCACAGCTAAGAATGGGCACACTCCATTACATATTGCAGCACGTAAGAATCAAATGGATATTGCTACCACTCTCTTGGAGTATGGTGCCAATGCTAATGCCGAGAGTAAGGCAGGATTTACGCCTCTACATTTGAGTAGTCAAGAGGGTCATGCTGAAATCTCGAATCTGCTAATCGAACATAAGGCAGCCGTCAATCACCCGGCCAAGAATGGATTGACTCCAATGCACTTGTGTGCTCAGGAGGATAATGTGAATGTTGCAGAGATTTTGGAACGTAATGGTGCAAATATTGATATGGCCACCAAAGCAGGATATACACCATTACATGTTGCTTCGCATTTTGGACAGGCCAATATGGTTCGTTTCTTATTGCAACATGGTGCTAATGTGGATGCTGCTACTTCAATTGGTTACACACCATTGCATCAGACCGCGCAACAAGGCCATTGCCACATTGTTAATCTCTTGCTGGAGCACAAGGCCAATGCAAATGCACAGACCGTTAATGGTCAGACCCCATTACATATTGCTCGAAAGTTGGGCTACATTAGTGTCTTGGATTCATTGAAATCAATCACCAAGGAGGATGAAGCTGCCACCGCGGCAAGTAATGCTCAGCCCGAGGAGAAATATCGCGTCGTAGCGCCCGAGGCAATGCATGAATCATTTATGTCTGATTCTGAGGAGGAAGGTGGTATGTATTGCTTGAACATATTTCTACTAAGAACTTATGCTAGGTAGCACTTCACTAAACACTCTTTCACAAAGAATCATTTACTTACTAAGCAAGAAGAAAGAAAGATATTATACATACATAGGGCGAAAATTTTACCCTCTTTCAAAATATGTACAATACAATCAGTTTTAGTTACTCGTATTATGTTTATGAATTTGTAAATCAAAACACTCTTGGTTGTGTCTTAGGTGACACAAATGATTTGGATCCATGTTATGGCATTAGAGGTGACCGCCACAAGCACGACATACACGTCTATCTACCCTATTACCAGGGCGAACAACTTTTCATAGCCAGTAAGTGTCGTCTTAGATTTGTTGGCATCAATCAATCAATCAATCAATAGTACTTTGTGTATATATTGTATTGTATTATCGTATCGTATAGCGACCTTCTTTTACAATAACAAAACTTAGATCCACCCATATAAAGTGTGCAAAATTGGAATGAAATGATTTGTTGAGACAAAGAAAATTGGCAACACGCTTTATAAGGAAGGAATTCTCGTACATACATAAGTATTTATATAAATTATCGTTTTTGGCAATTACTGGATCATGATAATCCTTGTTATTTACACGTTTATATGCTTTGTTATTCTACTATTGACAATAGGATTCTGCAGTTTGTTTTTAAGGGATCCACATTTTTATTGATTTAATTTTTTTGTTTTTTGTTGATTTTTATCTATGCTTTTGGTGTGAGAATGTTTAATTGTAATCGAAACTACAACATCCATGTGTATATACCCAGTTCAGTAAAACAAATTTTTGGCGGTCACATCAACCAACAATCAACCTCCAACAACACTACAATACAATAAAAAATTTCCAATAAAACGTACCCCAAATACTCGTGTATACTACAATATAATACAAATCCAGTCTCCTCCAGTCGAAACATAGCCAACTTTGGCACACAACACTGTACAAATTTACTATTATAAATACTATACTAATACTTGATAAGCAAAGAATGGAATGCTTTATTTTTGATTCTCTGAATACTGAAAAACAAATAAACGATTTTTGAATACAAATCATAATCATGCTAGTTTCTTCATAATCCATCATACATCCATCTAAATACTAAATGTGATCTTTATATCGTTATATGTATTCCATGTATTCTATAACTATTGATATATAAAGAAATGCATGACTCAATAATTACAAAAAGAAAATTTACATCAATTCAAACTCATTTGCAATTTTCTATTTATTTTCAAAATCCTTTCAAACAAAACAAAATCAACACTCAATAAATAATGCACCGCTCGCTCTCTCGCTCAATGCAATAATAATGGCACCACCAACAACATCAACATGAACAATAACAATAACAACCATAATTGCAACTATATAACAACAACAACAATAACAACAACAACAACCATTATTGGTTAACAACTAATCATTGGAATGATTTAATATGCTTGCCTGACCGATTGATTGATTACTCTGATTATATCGAACAATTGATTGAAATCTGTGGAATGTAAAAACAAAAAATTCAACAAAAAAAAAAACCAAACAAAAAATAAAACAAAAACAAAATCGCATCCTTAAAAAAAAATATGCAGGCGAAGACAATATGCTATCCGATCAACCTTATCGCTATTTGACCGTTGATGAAATGAAATCTCTAGGCGATGACTCCTTACCGATCGATGTGACACGCGATGAGCGTATGGACTCGAACCGCATGACACAGAGCGCAGAGTATGGACAACCGCAATCACTTGGAGGCATTGGAGAGGAGTTGATCAGTCCACATAAGGCCCAGGTTTATGGTATTGGCAAATCTGCAGTCGATGGAGGTGGCAATGGTGGAGTTTTCATAGCGAATGGCTTAAACGAAGAACAGCCACATGTCGGGTAAGTTTTTATACTAAATATACATAAGTATTTGAGGAGTTTATAATTAACAATTGCCTTTTAGTCGGAAACTAACATGGAAGAGTTTCCTTGTGTCATTCCTGGTTGATGCACGTGGTGGGGCCATGCGTGGCTGTCGTCATAGCGGCGTACGCATGATTATACCATCACGATCAACCTGTCAGCCGACACGTGTCACTTGCCGCTATGTGAAACCACAGCGTACCATGCATCCACCACAACTTATGGAAGGCGAGGCCTTGGCCAGTCGCGTTCTTGAGTTGGGTCCAGTTTCGACCAAATTTATAGGTCCCGTTATTATGGAGGTACCGCATTTTGCTTCATTACGTGGCAAAGAACGTGAAATTATTATCTTGCGTTCGGATAATGGCGAAACATGGCGTGAACACACCATAGATAACTCTGAAGAGGTTATCCATGATGTTATGCAGCAATGCTTTGAACCAGAAGGTAACTTATTCACATTAGTTTCTATTTAGTTGATTGCCATAATTCAAAACTCTGGTCTGTCTTTCATACAGAAATTGCACAACTTGAGGAACAAGCTGGAAATCATGTGTGTCGCTTTGTTACTTATGATTTTCCACAATACTTTGCTGTTGTCTCGCGCATACGACAAGAAGTGCATGCCATTGGCCCTGAGGGTGGCATGGTCTCCAGCACTGTTGTGCCCCAAGTTCAGGCCGTGTTCCCACAGGGAGCCTTGACCAAAAAAATCAAAGTTGGCTTACAGGTAAATCTCTTTAAACCACGCAAAGGTGTTGCGCCCGAAAAATTACGCAAGATTAGCGTTAATCATGTACCAAAAAAGAAGCGCTTCTCGCTCATTTGGTAAATTATTATATTGCATACATACATATATACTATACTATACTATACTATACTACATACAATAAAATGAGAATTTTTAATGGAATTTGAATCAAATCCATATGTATATCTTAAATGCTGCATTTAAGCGTTACTTCCTTTTTGACGTAGTACTACGAGTATATCAAAATATGAGCAAAATATAAAAATGAAAATAAGTTTTCCAATTAATCGCATTTACATTACTATACAAACTTATAGATCTATTTACTATCTATTCGTAACCATGTATACCTAAATTCCAATAGTATATAGAAAGTTTTTCAATATGAATTGAATACAGTAAAAATATATACATATGTAATCGATTCGATAAAAATGAGTGACAGAACTTTAGCTTAAGTTCTTCATCTTCAGAAGAAAGATCAATAGTATCACTAGGTCACTATGAGATCGATTTGAAAGATGAAGATCTGTTCTGAGAATATTTATCGCATTTCTTAATGCAAATTTACTAAAACGTGTTTCATGTCTAGAGAAAAGTTTATCAAAAATAATTATTGTATTTATTGCCCTAAATATTGCTTGCACTTTTCTGTATACACTTACATATAAATCAAGTTATTTTTCGCACAAGACTATATACTATAATGGATCGAAAGCAGCAACTTTCTAAAGATGAGTTTTGTTAATCGGACAGTAAATTTAATATTCGAAACATTATTTTGCTAAACTCTACACTCAAAGATGATTCTATACTACTTACTAATACAATACGATATATGTTGATTGAATATTGAAAAGTAATAAAAACATAACCTCAAATATAAATCAAATAGTGATTAAATAGTAGGATTGATCGATCACCTAATATGTTGTTGGGTGGGTGGATTGGTCTATGGGACTTTGCAAGTTTTCTAATCTTACAATTAAATTTATGAAACAAAAACATATGATAATAAATATACAATACTTAAGCATATATATGACAGTGATATATCAATAATACTTAATAACAAGACACAGATACAGTTACACAAAGATAATAAAAAAAAAAAAAAAAAAAAATAAAAATGCAGTCAAAAAACGAGAATAAAAAGAAAATGATCATGGATCAAAAGTCAATAAAATTTAAATAGTTTAAAGATATTTTCTATACTAAAACCAATGTCCAATAATTAAAATATTAATACTACAAATTATTATAATACTTATGTATGTATTATTAAACAAAAAATAAAAACAAACCATAACTTTATTCTGCAAAAAAAGTACAGTACCCAATAAATTTAGTTCAACAAAACTTTAAGAAAAAGAAAAACACCAAAAACAAATGTTTTTTCATTAATTTTCATTTCGATTATTCAGTTTTCAGTTCAATTGCTTTTTCGAATAATAAAAAATATAGTAAAAAATATTTCTGAATAGCAGCCAAGCTTAGGCAGTTCAAAATTGGGTCCGGTTCTAGTGCCAAGTAAAATAAAAAATTTAAAAAAAAAATATATATATATATATTTTTACATAAATAAAAGAAAATGTTAATACAAAAAAAGATTTTACTACGGCCCGTTTTTTTTTCAAATTTTTCATTTTATTTAAATTTTTTAATTTGCATTTTTTGTAATATAAAGAATATTACTATTCATGTAAATAATGTTTTAATTTTTTATTTGTAGTTTTTGAAAGTTTGTTTGATAACTAAATTTATTGGGACATAAATGGGCCTGAACATTGAACATTTAATATTGTTTGTAGTTTCATTTGTGTCAACAAAACTCTTATAAAAAAGAAATGAAAATAATTGCGCTTAAAATGAAATAATAATAATAATAATATCCATTAATAATAAAACAAAAATCATTTAATAACTGATAACAAAAAAATGTTCACCATTTTAAGCCCAAACTTTGTTTAATTTTTTTCATTAAACTTAACTACTAATAATAAAAAACAAAACAAAAAATATATAAAAAAAATTGTAAAAACTTAAACACTAATAATTTTAATTGATATTTGTAGTAATATATATATATATATTAAATTATTATTGATTTTTTTTTTTTTTTTTGTATTTATTATTACTTGTTATTATAATTTCTTTAAGTGGCCTGAGAAAAATCTCTTTTTGTTAATGACAAAAAACACCAAAACTAAAACAAAAAAAACGAAAAAAGGTTAAACACAATTAAATTACAAAAATGTGTGTCTGTGTGTTTAATCTTTTTCTAGGCACAACCTGTTGATCCCGATTTAACTGCTAAGCTCTTGGGTCGCGGGGTCGCTGTCTCACCTATAGTGACAGTCGAACCGCGTCGGCGAAAGTTCCATAAGGCCATAACACTGAGCATGCCCGCACCAAAGGCACACAGCCAGGGCATGATCAATCAGTACTCTGGCAATACACCCACGTTGCGTTTACTTTGTTCCATAACAGGTAAGTTTTGCAAATTTCCTTACTTCTTTTCAATAAGTATATGGCTATAAAAAAGAGAGTTTACGAAGGGATTAGCGAGAACTCAACCAATCTCACACTCCCTTAGTATTACAATATACAATGTATGTATGTGTAATAAATTCTTTTCTTTCTACCATACTATCTACTTATATTTATAATACAATATATTAATACTTATTATTAAAATATAAAAAGTGTATGTATAATCAGTTGTTGTTACCGAGTGTTCATTCTGTTGTTTTCTGTTCTGTTTTAATGTGTTTTAAGTACTAGGCTTTCTTTGGAATTTGTTAATTATTTAATTTTAAATACTTATTTCTTTAAATTGGTTTTTTTTTAGTTTCTAAACATTTTATAGTATAAATACATAATCTATTCCACTGTAGTTACATACTATGTACTACTATTTATGTATAAAATATATTGATATTTATTTGTATAAAAAACATTATTAAGAACAAGAAAAGCATAAAGTTCGGCTTTAGTAAAGATTTAATATTGTGTCAAAAAAAAACTAACTTAGGTGTCTCATCAATGCTGACATCACATCCTTTAAGTCTTTAGTCTTTGATAGTAAGATTATATGTAGGTACTTAAAACAAAACAATTGTACATAGCAATGACACAATTTACTACAGAATCTAAAGGAAACAGACAGATGGGATGGGAATGTGATGATACTAAAGCCAAAGATTATGGTCGTAAATACACGTATGGCTTGATAACTTCCTCACCATAATTTAGGTTTTATTCATTTGTATCGTCTGTATGCGTCTTACGATACGTCATCTCTGGCGAAATACATATATGTATGTTTATCGAAATGGACGAAAAAAAAAAAAATAGTTTGACGGTGCTAAACTCTGACAGCGTTTGATCGATTACCATGAAAGTTGGCAGATATATGCATTTTTTCATGGAGAAGGCTTTTATGCTATCCAATTTGTTGCAAATCACCAGTTTATCATATTTATATATTTTTTAAAATAAGAAGTACATCTATTTTTACTCTACTGTAAGTTTCATTATGTCAAACTAAATGCCATTTAAAATACAATATTTTACATACGCATTGCTATAGAACTCAGTTACTGTCTCTTCGTAAAAGCTCGGCTTTATTGAATCAACAACAAATTGCAATAAATCGGGAGTATATTCCTTTACGTGATAAAATAGCGAATGTTAAAAATATTATTGACATTGTCTGAAATTTTGTTCGATACCAATTGAACACATTTCGCTCATTCAACAGAAAGATTATGACAAAAACAATGACTACAACAATCACATGCTAACATAACGTCGAGGGCGCAGCAACGCGTGCGGGGTAACATTAGTACCATATATTTGAATTAAAATAGCAACGTACTTATTGTAAAATGTACTAGTTTTATACTGGTAATCTCTATTTCGTACTTTCATTTTCTTCATACTACATACTTTATATGGAATTAAAATATAAAGAAACTGTATTTTCATAGAATAAAATCGTTGGGCAATTCAATTAATTTGATATAGAAAAGTTTTCGCTAAAGGGAAATTCAGACTTACCTATAACGAAGTCGCTGGGATCAGTCAATCATAAAAATGTTTTTAGAAGAATACCTAGAATATTGCATATTGAGTAATTGTGAAGGACGTAGGAAGGAGTCAATAACATACATACATATGAATTTGTTTCTGGGGAAGCTTGTTGAAATTTAGATTGTAAACATACTAAGAAATTTTATCGTTATTATTATATTTCTTATATATTTCCTTGATTTCAGTTTCAATTTCATTTGATATTTTGTGTTGAGTGTGCATTTATTTTTTATTTATTATAGGTACTATTATTATAAAGAAATCCAATCATATCTACAAATAAATGTAAATTTAGAAAAGATTTAGTAAACAAGTCTCCCTCTCTCTCTATACTTTAATTGAATTACATATACACGTTCTAAGTACCATGATATCGTACAATTTACCTACTACATAGTACATACTATAAAATCATTTTGAGCGTTCAAATTTCGTAGCAAGCAAACCATCATTTTGAAAAAACCCCAAACTCAGTACTCTTATTCTATTTTCTGTTTGTTTGTTTTTGTTTTTAGTAAAAATTCCTTATTTTAAAGTAATTTGTGGCAAAAAAATATATGTAATAAAATTACAATCAATACATAAAGAAAGTAACTATTAGTATTAGTAACTCAACAAGAAAAACAAATACTAAGTACAAAAATCAGTCATACTTTTACTTACTACTTACTACATACAAAAATACACGTCAAAATATTCAATTCATCATACTCGTATCCAGAAAACCAATTCAATTCTCAAAGTCAAATCGAAATCATTGTGCCAACAGCAGTTTTTTAGCGTTCTTAAATTTTTTTTTTTTTTTTGTATTTTTTTTTTATGAAATTTTAATTTTTGTATAAATTTTTTTTTTTTTGGTTTAGTCAAATATTTTAGTTGTTTTTCAAGTCCTGAATTCCAATTCAATTCCAAACGTATTTAATTGTTTTATATTGTTATTATTCTTGATATAATTTCGTACTAATGCGTCAAAATAATGCAAATGCAACAAAATGTGCACGCATTCTCCATTCTCTGTTCTCTGTTCTGTTCGTTCGTTCGTTCGTTCGTTCTCAAACCATTGAAGGTGTGTTTCGGAAAAGGTCTCTAAAAGGTAACTAGCAAACAACAAAATTTAACAAAAACAAAAAAAAAAAAGAAAATTTTACATAAAAAAAAAATCTCTCTCACAAAACTTGTATGAAAACTTCAAATTCATTTAAAAACAAAAACAAAAAAATTAATCAAAATTAACAATTGATATATAAAAATAAACAAAATTAATTAAATTAAATTATTCTACAGTTAGGTACTACTAAAAATATTCGTTATTGTTCATTTAGTTGTTAAATTATTACGTTTTATACTCTACTATATAAATATATAAATATTAACAAATTGAATTCAAAGAAAAAAAAAAAAAAAAAATAATAAGCAAACAATTTTATTTGATTGATTTGATTGATTGATTGATTGATTCATAAATAGAATCCGTTCCTCTCTTATGTTCTGCATATTCTTTATTTATTTATTTAATTTTTAATTTTTTTTTTTTATTTCTACATACAAATTATAATGCAAATAATAACCAACCAAACATTCTTACTATATACTCAAAGAAGAATATTATTAATTCATTATGCTTTCGGTTGTTTTCTCTCTTATTTGGATTTATCTTTATTTTTAGTTTATTTTTAATATGATTTCCTATATTTTTGTTTTATTGATTTTTTGATCAATTTTGTTGTTTTCAGTTTTATGATGAAACACGAGCCTTATGTAACCTTTTCAATAAATTAATACAATAAATCTACTATTCTATATGCTAATAATCAATATATTTTTTGAAGAGTTTTGCTTAAATGCCTTTTCAAGTTTTCAAAATTGAGTTTTTTCTTTCATTATTCCAAAATAAAATTGGGTTGGGTTTTTGGGTTGGGTTGGATGTCTATTTTGTTAGCGAAAAAAATTACCGAATTTCAAACTAATCTTTGTTTGTGTAAATTTTTTTTTGTGAAGACAGGATCTTATCTTATTTATTGTAATTTTCATATATTTTCTTTTTGGTTATTCATAAAATTACAATTGGTTTGGGCACAATAAATTTCCGAAATTTGGTATCCACCACCATTCTACAAATTTCTGTTCTGAAGGCAAAAATTATAATAATAATTTTTATTATCTAATTAACTTTAATTAACAACACCAAATTATATAATTACATATAACTAATATTAAAGCTTGCTCTGCAAAAGTTTTTTAATGCGTTTCTCTCTCATATATTGATTTCTAAACGCACGCGATTTTTATATTCAATTCAATTATGAAACAATTAAAAAAATAAAATTAAAATATAATGCACAATTCAATTTACTATGGTATAAAAAATAAAGCAGGTTTAAATATTCTTAAACTAGTATAATAAAATTAAAAAATAAAAAACCTTCTCAATAAGTTGCTCTTTGGGCCATTTAAACTATGACAAAAAGACATTGAAATTTTTATTTTTATTATTCATTTCAATTTAATTGCTTATAATTTCGAATATACTTTTTATTATATTTTATCTTATTAATATAAAAAGAAAATAACTAAAATTTATTAACATACAAATTAAATGAATTTGAAAACAATTTGCTGTAATAAAACTATTTGATTTTTTGTTTTAAACAAATGAACGAGAAAATGGAACACAGGAATGAATAATAATAATAATAATACTTATAATATACCATAATATTTATAAATAAAAAGTTTGTTTGTGGCACCAAAGAGAACTTTTCTGAAACCGAAAACCAAACAATATCAACAACAAAAACAACTACTTACTACTACAACAAAAAGATACAAATAAATATTATATGACTAATATTTTTCTTTCGATGCCTTTGTATAGCGAAAAGATAAAACCAAAACTTGAACAAACCAATGTCTTTTCATTGCTTCAATTAAATACTTAATTTAATTTCATTATTATTTATTAAATCATTTATTGTCCTTAAATTTTTTTTTTGAACAAAATAGAGATGGCCGCTTTGAGTTTTAAATTAATTTAAATTATTATATTAAGTTATTTTCATTTCTTTTCTGATTTTGATTCAACAATACATGTACACACTACTTACTCAATATGAAACACATATTCACACATATACAAATCACATTCATAATTATTATTACTACAATATATACAAGGACATTTTGATAAGCATGTTGTTCTATATAAGGCTTTTACATGAACTAAACTAGGTCCAGCCTTAGTTACAAAACATGTTACGTATACTTAATAGTATATTGTAAATGCTAATGCCAATTGCTTGATGTATAATATCTAAAACGAATAACATTCACTCATACACTCATACATACACATTTACATGTTCAAACTGTATACTCTAATCATCATGCATACTTCATACAAACCTACATATTTATAAATATCCAATAAACTGTTCAGAAACTTTTCTTCATACTTGCTTAACTTACACGGTTTTTGTATTTGGTTTTTGTTTTAATTTCTATATACTTATTATAAATATAAATAATATAATTTATCTTGTATAATATTTTTTGAATTTTTAGTTATTTTATTGAATTGAATTGTATTGTATTGTTGCTAATGCGACCAAAACAAACTTAGTTGACACAGTTTTTCTTAAGTTCTTGAGCTTTTATCTTTAAAGATCAATGCTCTTTTTCAATAATTTACTTGTCTACTCTACCATATTCCATGACAGGTGGTCCTTCACGTGCTCAGTGGGAAGATGTTACAGGATCAACACCCTTAACATTTGTTAACGATTGCGTCTCATTTACAACTACTGTGTCAGCTAGATTTTGGCTTATGGATTGTAGAAATATATCTGAGGCAACAAAAATGGCTACAGAGCTATACAAGTAAGTACCAATAGAATAGATAGAAATTATAATGGTATCAATATATAATTAATTTTCGCCATATAGGGAAGTTATACATGTACCCTTCATCGCTAAGTTTGTCGTCTTCGCCAAGAAGATTGAACCCTATGAAGCACGCCTACGTGTATTTTGCATGACAGACGATCGTGAGGATAAAACTCTCGAGAAACATGAACTTTATACCGAAGTAGCCAAGAGTCGGGATGTAGAAGTACTCGAGGGCAAGCCTCAGTATATTGAAATGGCCGGTAATCTTGTGCCTGTAACAAAATCCGGTGATCAGTTGCAACTTCAATTCAAGGCTTTCCGAGAAAATCGTCTGCCATTTACGGTACGCGTTAAAGATCAACATGCAGATATTGTTGGACGCACACTATTTATGCGTGAACCGAAGGTCGCGAAGGGTGAGCCACCACAGCATCCAATTTGCATACTAAACATAGTGCTACCGGAAGCTGTTATACCTGACAATATGACCGCATTCTCAGACCGTGTTACTACCGCGTATAGAACCTCAATGTTTAGTTTGAGCAAACATCAGAACGATCATTATATTGGTGATATACGCATTGTGGATCTTTCCAATTTGCTTGGCAAGGATTGGATACAATTGGCGCCAGAAATCGGCATTAATGCAGATGAGATTAATGAGATCATTGACCAGAACACAGATAGTATTGCGCGTCAGGCGCAGAGCATGATACGTTTATATAAAGACAAGCCCAACTATGATATAAACGCATTGGAAACGGCGCTGAAGGATATTGGACGAGACGACATTATGAAGAAATGCAAGAGTGGCCGTTTGTCTCATTCCCGTGAGTTCGACGATACTGATCTGATGAAGAACTCCGAATCGGTAGAGGAGCTTGTACGCAGAGAAAGTGAGTATGAAATGTCGGAAGTGCATAGAAGTTTCGCAATAATCGGTCTATTTATCTAGGTAAGCGTATACAGCAAATACACGAACGCGAAGAGTTCAAATACTCAGCTGAAGAGAAAGAAGTTGAAGAATCCGAGTCTGATGAAGAACAGGCGAAACGGACTGTTGCTGAGCGTCGTGAAAAGATTGTAAAACGTCTTTCTATGGAGCGTCCAATTTCAGCATCTACACAGAAAAAGGAGATAACCCGTGAGATCACCGAAATCAAACGGAAGAGCCTGATCGAAGACAAGAAGGCGATACACGAATCCGAAATACTAATGCAGTTGCCAACTGATAACATAATTAAATCTGCAATTGTCCCTGAACAAGTGATCAAAATGAAAATGGGTAAAATGGATTCAGTTGAAGTGAAGAAAAGCGATTTTGACAAGGAGTTAACGCACAAGTTCAAGACATCCGGCCGAAGTTCTGAAGAAGAAGAGTCAATCAGTGAACTAAAGTCAGATGATAAGGTTGACAAGATCGTGCAGGACATCTCATCTACAGAGAAATCCGAGAAAACTGAGTTTAGCACTACCAGAGTAGCTTCTATTACGCGACAAGAGGCCCGTGATATGACAGAAGACTTCTTGGAAATGGAAAGACGCGCACAATTTCCAATAGAAGTCACGGCGACCATACATGAAAAATTTGACGAGGAAGTCAAAGAGAAGAAACCGAGTGAATCAGTTACAAAAGAAACCGTGGAGCAAGTCCAACAGGTCATAAGTGAAGTGACTGAGTTAGCTAGTCGGAAGGTCGAGAATATTATAAGCTCCTTTGAGAATGGCAAAGTTGAAGAACAGATTGTGGAGTCGAGTATGGAACTTGAAGCGGCTGGTGAGGTAAAAAAAATCAGTGAAACCATTAAGAGTAGCGCTGACGCCCAATCAAAATCTGTTGATCATGAGAAGACTGTGGAAATTCTCGAAAGCTCAAAAATAGAAGAAAAAATTGCTGATTTCGAAGCTAAGAAGGTCAAATATGATTTTCATGGCATGGAACCAAAAACTCAAATTCCAAAGTTGGTCAAAAAAACTGAGGAGATAAAGAAAACCGATGAACTTAAGAAAACTGAGGAATTTAAGAAAGGTGACGATGTAAAACGCACTGATGATCAGCAATCAACTTTTGAATTCAAAGAGAAAATAGAAGAAATTAAGCCAACTGCTGCACCAAGACATGTGGAACGCGAGAAGTCAACAGAATCAATAAAGATCGATAAACCAGCTTCAAAAATACCAGTCAAGACTACTGAAGCCTCTAAAGTGACTAGTACTGAAACAACCAAGATAACAGAAGATTTTGTAAAAACTGAGCAACGTACACAGTTACCCGTCTCCAAATTCGAAAAGTTTGAAAGATCATTGACAGAAAGCAGTACAGAATCGGGTGTTAAGTCACCTCCAGCAAGTAGAATACCTAAGGTTGAACCTAGAAAGTCTCTGGTTGAACAAGCACCGATTGCAGTGGAAGATGTAGTGGCCACCAAGGCAGTAGCTGAACCTTTGGATAGTTTTGCATATACTGCAGATTTCTTGAGTATGGAACAAAGGACCCAATTGCCACCAAGTCCACTAAAGGAAACGCTAAAAGCAGATGATCAGTTGAAATCGACAGTGGGAGTAAGTTTTGAAGAGGAAATTAAAAAGCCTGAAGATCTCATTGTCAAAGAATCTAAAGTTGCTGAAAAGGTTGTTGAACTCGTTGATACTGTGGCTAAAGTTGAGGAGAAAATTCTATCAATTGATGCACGAAACTTAACCCACGATTTCTTAAGCATGGAACAACAGAGTCAACTACCATCTCTACCTAGCAAATCTGAAGCAATCATCGATACTCAACAGGACTCGCTTATAGCTGATTCAACTCAAAAGACCGTAGATGTCTTACAGGCGGCTATTTCAGAATCTTTGTTAGCCACCATGGCGCCACTTGTACCGCAAGCTGCAACACTTGACTTTGCTAAGGCACCCATTAAGATTGATACGGACGGCATTGAAACTGCAGCACCAGTTGACAAACTCTTACCAGAAGCGGCAATTAAACAAACTCAAGATGAGTCCTTATTCGATATGGATATAATTGGCAAAATATCAACAATGCCATCAACTGCCAAAATGTCACAAATCGAAGATATCATTATTAGTGAATCTTTAACAAAATCAATTAAAGACGATGATCTTGAAGGCATGCGCTCACAATTGCCACAAGGACAAACTGCAACCACAGTTAGAGAGAGTGAGAGTGCATTAAGTGCTCCAATTGTTTCAATTGAGCCTCGTAAATCTTTAACAGATGCAGAATTCTGTAAATCAGTTGGTGAGACGATTACAAAGAAAATGAGTGAGGGTCTTATTGAGATAAGTGAAGATCTCAAGAAAAAAGGTAACTACAACACTCAAAATTTTAAAGTGGATTTTCATTATTATAAATTTATTTACATTTAGTGAGTGACATTCCCGATTCTCAAACACCCCCTCCGACACCAATTGAAACAAAAACTGACAAACAGGATGAATCGTTACGGATTGCAACCGATGAGCGTGGTGAGTTTCTAATCTACTTCTCACATTCCGAATACATATTTGATATTTATTTCCAATTGTTCCAATCCTTATATTGCCATTGCTATTCTAGATTATCTCCCCGATACTGTAACTACGTTGCATAAAACTACAGAATCGGTGGTTGAACGGGTCTCTGCCATTTCCACCATCGGTAAGTGAATACGAATTGGATAACTTTGTCTATTATTTGTCCGTAATGTTATATTATTATATTATGTATATTTTCTATGTAATTTTGGTTTTTGTTTTTTCTATACATAAAAAAAAAGAAACAACCCAATTTTCTGTTTTTCTTGGCGCTATTTTGAGTAAATAATATTAATAAATAAAGAAAAAAAAAATCCTTTAAAAAATCACATTTATTCTATTTTTTATATTTGTTTATGTTTATCCCTTCAGAGTATGGCAAATCGTAGTCTGATTTTGATATAATTTATTAACTTTTATATATAATTTTCATTTGTTTTCTCAACATTTTATTTCTCTTTTCACTTATTAAGTTTTATCCAAAGGCTTTTTGTATGCAAATCAATCAAACCATATTCATTAATGAATAATTACAATATTTGTATTTCAATTTCAATTTTGAATTGATCAAGTAAAAGTAAAGTAAGCATAATTTTGAGTTGTTCGTTCTTCCCATTGCAAATTAACATTTAACATACTAAATGTACTAATATGTATTAGTGTATATCTTAATCAAAAAAAAAGAAACAAAAAAAAAAGAAAGAAGAAATCCATTTTGCGCAGTAACATTCAACTAAAAACAGAAGAAAACAAGTTGAAATTCAAGCTCATTGAATGAATTAGTGGCTGGTAGTGGCGTTATTCCTTCCTTCCCCGTCATATACAATACTACAATATATTCTATATTATACTAATCTTATATACAATACTATGCTATATGTATCTACTATATACCTATATGTAACTTTCGACATTTGTTAACAGAGTGGTGGTAGCTAGCTAATCCAATTAGTTAGTTAGACACTAGTAGAATTGTTCATCCAAAGGTCACATGCGAAATGGCGAAAGCGAAGACAATTTAAATCCGGCTTGCCGTATGTGGTACCCAATGTACATACAATGGTATCCAAAGTCAATGTGCTTTCTTGCAATAGATACCTTTATTATGTTCATTTCTAATAATAATTTCATGGGATATGGGGAGAGTGTTGAGTGACTCAAACAAATGGACATCATTTGTATATGACTAATAAGTAAAGTTAATGTCAAAATTGTTTCGCTTATTAGATTTGCATGACCCAGAACTATAAAGTCTGCTGTAATCTTTTGAAGCTTTACATATGCTTAGCCTTGACATTTAAGTTTTCCGAATACTGAGAATATTAGAATTTTGTGATAATTAATTTACTATGACATTTAAAAAAAAAAACAGCTACTATTTCACCCAACTTGGTATTACTTACTGGTGGTTTTGTATTTGCGTGACTGACAAGAAAAGCAACTTAAGGAATATCAAATCCATGCTACAATTATAGAATTCGATTAGTGGAAAGCGGTCAATAAGTGGTACAGACAAAAAATATAATACTAAAGCGACAACAAAGACAAGGGTGACGGTCACTTATGTCATACTTTAGTACATAAAACTCGCGACGCTTTGACCGGGATCGAAGCCGGATGATGGTGGTGTTGTCTATGCCGTATATTTAATTTAATTTATTTAGCAGCATTTCTTTGGCGTCGTCTTCGTTAGTTTCACATAATAAATGACAATCCAAAACATTAGATAGTTTTATCGTTAGTGGCCAATTGCAGCATTTAGTGCATTTTCTGTTACCTACAATGAACGAACGTGTTTTCAATTGACTAATTTAATACCGGAGTGTTTTCGATTTGTGTACTGTTATACTAGTAATTTCAATTTGTGTCAATAATATTAAAACAAAAAGTAGTGCAAGAGACATAAAATTAAACTATATTAACAAATACATTAAAATCTAATTTTTTATATCACAAAAAAATAGGATATTATTGTTGTTGTGGCGTTACTGTGTTGAAAAACAAAAAAAAATTAATATATATTTTTGTAGTATAAATTCCCAATTTCCAATTATACGAAACGAAGAGAAAACTTTTCAAAATTTATGGTTTTTAATTTTAAGCAATAACGGTAAGTTAAGATTTGAATTGAAGAATTAGAATTAACTGAAATTCAATCTCAAATTTATGTCTGATCTATGCCTTCTATGAGTTCTTACTTCAATAAAAAATAAATTAAACACGAAAGAGAGACAGATAGAGAGAGAGAGAGAGAGAGAGAGTGAGAATTATAGATCTATATTTTAATGTGTATCGATCGTCGTCGATGAAGCCTTTAATTAGTATATATCTATATCTATATTTTGTATATTTAAACTAACATCTAAGTTTAAGTCTCGTATTACGTTTGCAAATTTTCCATTAATTATTTAAGCAGCAATTTTGATTATACGAATTCTTACTTAATTTCCTTCCGTTGATCCGTTTACAATACAATACAAAAAACAAAAAAGATAAACTACTGCAAGCTACAATAATTTATTCAATTTGTCTAATGTTGATAATTATATGAAAATAACAATAAATAAAATATATTAAATGAAAAAGTGTACAAATGCAATTTATTGCAAATTTTATTAATAAAAATAAAAAATTTTTTTCCATTAAGATAAACACTTTCTGCTAAATTTGGACAAAAATGAATACAAAATATTTTATGTTGAAAACTTTCAGTTTTCTTTGAAGATTCACCATACACTTTCAGTTTAACTGTACAGATTATCATGTTAATAAGAGAAAAAAAGGAAGATCTTTATAGTATTCAAAGATAATAGCTCAAGCTCTGAGACCTGTACATTTTGACCATCTTGATCAGTATAAATATGTACACATAAATAAATGAGTAATCAACACATTTTTCAGTTCAATTTATCACACCGTTTTTTATACAAGTTTACTAAGTATGTAACGTTAACTGAGGGTTTCAGTTCAGTTCATTGTTAGATTTGGAGCATGTCTATCTTCCGTACTGACAGTTCTGTTTATCGTACAATATTTTTATAATTTTAACTGTCCTGATTATCATGTTAGATTATGAGACTAAATGAAAGACAGTATTATTCTGAGCAAGAATATGTATGTACAATATAATAATCAACAATATCAATACAATATGTCAAAGCGATCAATTGGAGAATCTGTACAATTTTGAATACCACTATCTCTTGTGTAACTGGATCTAATTTTCAGCATAAAAATGTTTATTATCTACAATATTATAATACTATCAGTTCATGTTCTGTACGATACAATTTTTTTTTTTTTTATTTAGTTTAACTGGCCAGATTACCAACTTAATGATCTGTAAAGTATTCTAAGACAATAGTTCTGTTTTCAGATCTTTGTTTCTGCATTCTCTTCTAAGTATAAACACTTATGTACAATAATCACATATGTACTTTCAGTTACAGTTTTTATGTACATTTCACCTGGCCAGGTAATCAGATTCGAAGCGATGAACTGGAGGATCAAAAGAGTTTTGAAAGACAATAATTCCATAAAAATGTGTATTCCACACTCTGATAGTTCAGTTTACCGTATAGTTTTTTATATAGTTTAACTATGCAGCAGTTTTACTGAAAGTTTATGAAGACTTTAAATCCTTAACATTTCTAACCACAGGAAATTATCTTTAGTTTAGATAGTTTTCAACATAAAGAAAACATATACGTATCCTTTTTCTAATTTATAAAACATAACACACTCCTTCATGGCTTTAATTTATTTAAATTACAATTTCTTTTCACCCGTTTTTTTTAAAATTATTTCTATTGAGTTTTTTAATCCTTATTTTTGTTGCTTTTAACTTTTAACCCAATGAAAATAAAAAAGAAATGCATCCGCATATTGTACTCGTATATGTATCTATGTAACTATTTCTTTATGTAATGTAGTTCAACACGCAACTGCATACAATGGCTTGTGTTTCAATACTCGTAAAATAAAAAGGAAATCAAAGGAATTATATATACCATATATAACAAAACACACACACACACACACATACACACACATACACACATAGTCACACAGTAGAAATATGTATATTGATTCTTTTTTAATTTCCTGATATACTCGTACATAATCGAACTGGAAAATTTATATATTGTATTTACAATAAAAACATAAATAAAAAAAAAAATTTAAATGAATTTTTGTTTTGCAGTTTGTACTCGCTTTTTCCTAATTGCAAATAAATACAATATTATTAATAATAAAAGTATTAATTGGCTTTTGTAGTTTAAAAGGGGAAAAACAATCAGAAAAATGCTTTATACACAAACAAATTTTTGAATGCAATTTCAAATTTACTATAAATGTTTATATACTTACCTATAACCATATCTTTTACTATACTTGTATGATACCTACATATGTTTATAGTACTTACCAGTATGATAAATCAGAAAAATATGATATATGAAGTCGTGGTTTCATTTGTTACATAAATAAACTTGCAGCAAATAAAATATACTATTAAATGTTAAATTAGTTTTTATTCTACACTCACATTACATCTTGTTCTTCTTACATCAATTGTTGTTAATGTTCTATGTTCTTATTGTTGTTACGAGTATTGCTGTTTTTTTGCCCTTGGTGAATCAAAAGTTGCTTAAATAAACTCAAAGAAAATGCAAACGTAATCAATCAATAAATTATTGTACAATAATCAATCAAATAAAAGATTGAATTGAATAATTTTGTTTTTTGTATTTTTGTTTCATTACAAACTTATAAGTCACGACCCAAAACAACCCACGACCTCATATAGCATATGTATGTTTTTGTATGTATGTATGTACTTATTTATATACTTACTATACAACTATGTGTCCACGTCAAATGCTTCTTAACAAAATAATATTTTATACAATATCTATTTAATTATTTATTGATTAATAGAATAAGCTTTACTAACAAAAAATTCAATCAATTTAAAAAAAATTTACTATACAGTATGTCCGAACATGCATGTTATGGATATCTAACAGTATATCGGGTCCATAAGACCGCGGATAACTTGTATAAGTCAATTTTACTATTGTATTTAATATATGCACTTGATAGTTTTAACTAAGTATAAAAGAAAAGCTTCATATGATTTGCAGGTCAAACATATAAAAAAAAAAAGCTTTAACCAAACTATTACTGGGTCTGACCAATATCGCTTGTAGACTGTGTGTTTTTTGTTGTCTGTCCAAATCAAAGATACATATATACTCGTAACTATATAGTGCACGCACAGTATGAAATATAAGTACAATACTTACAAATTGACCCAACAAATGATACAATACAAAAATTTTTTGATGGTTTTTAGCTCTGAGTGTTAATTGTTTCTATTTGTTATTGTTATTGTTTTAATTCTCTATTGTGCCTCTGCCTGGATTGACTAACCAAAACACACACCTAATAAACCCCATTAATGCCTCTAACAGAGCACTTCAGTGTTCATAATGTAAAATCTGATACCTTTACAACAACAGATGAAACTGATAAGCTGCTTTCAGAAATGGCAGAAACAGCAATCAATCTAACCCCAGAAATGATATACTCAAAAGACACTACCTCATTTCCAGAAATGAGTGCAAGTAGTCAGAAAACTACGACGACTATCACCACCTGGACATTGAAATCGCATGATGAGAATTCCAAAGATAAAGAAAGAACCGATGATGATGAGAAGCGAAATAAGCCAACGGCTCCCATAGCAGAGCCGGAGACTCCCGACGAGCCAGAAAACGCAAGTGATAGGGATTACCTGGAACATATAATGGGCTGTGGCGATGTAAGACGCAAAATTTTACGTTTAGAAAGTAAAAATGATAGCACAGAAACTCAGGAATTATTAGATACTAATACTATTAGTACTTCGACGATGACAACTAAAGATATTTTTAATGATACTGATAATGTGATACCATCTGTAGTTAAGGAGGTGGTGCAGAGCATTGAGGATAAGCTGAGCACCACTTTGGTTGAGGCCAAACCTTTTGCAGTGCGAAAACGTGTGCCTTGTCATACTGAACCAGTAGATTTAAACGAAGTAGAAAAACAAATAATCAGTAAAATAGATCTTGAGCTTGAAAAGCTAATACCTTGTGAAGAACCGGCGCAGATTGTAAAACATTCGCCTGTAGAGGCTATGGAGCGCCAAGCGAGCAACTTGTCTGATATTCAAGAGGAAGTTTGTGAGAAGATATGCACCAGACGAAAGAGTTATGTGGTAGATGAAGACTTAAGTGAAACAGATAAGACTTTCAAAGAGCAGGCATTAGGATTAAGTAAGAATACAGAAAGCAAAAGTACTAACAACGAAAATATAGAATGTAAGGAAGGAAGTGATGCGGAAACTATAAGTAAACCAAAGGTTAAGGAAGTTGTGCACGATTTTGAACGCAAATTTACCTCAATGGATATGGAGGCTACACCCTTCAGTCCACGTAAGAGGGAAATGCCAACTAAGAAGGCAGATTTATCGCAACTAGAACAACAAATTTTAAATGAAGCAGATTTAGTTTTACATAAATTAGGTGGAGCTGAGTTTCCGGTGAAGGAAGTCAAGTTATCGCCAGTAGAGGCACATGAAAAATGTACTCCAGTAGAAGAGGTTTGTGAGGCAATTTGTACAAAACGAAAAATAGTTGATATAGCGAAGATATTTCAACCGGACAAAAGTGCAGAGACAACATTTTTGACATCTTCCATTATAGATCCACAAACAAAACGCTATAAAGTTGTTGAACACATAAAAGTTTATGAGGATAAGACTCAACAATTGAAAACAGAAGTCCCTCAACCGTACACAGCACAATCTAAATCAGATGATAAAGCAGGATTTCCTGTTGAAAAATTAGATACCATGGGTCTTCAAAGCTTCCCATTAGAAAGAGATATTAAAGAAAGTGAAATTAGAGAAACAGCTCACACTTTAGCACATGCACAGCACAGAATTCATGAAGCCGACGATCATGACGAAAAAATGAAAAATATGCAGGACACCCAAAGCAAAAAGTTAGATACTCAACACATGGAAATTTCTTTAGACAACATAATGAAATTTCCATCCACACCATCAAGAAATGTATCTCAAAAGGATTTAACAGATATATGTAACACTTTTGATGTTAGTTCAAATAAAATACAAGATCCTGTAGCTAGAACTATTAAAAACAGTGCAAGTAATATACATGCTTTTCTTACCGCACAAGAAACAAATACCAAAGTTAAGGGATTTACTGAACAAATCGAAACTTCGAAAGACGCTCTACAGAAAACAGTTTCATATACTGAAAAAATCAGCATAATACCAAATACAGAAATAAGAGAAAAAGAAATAATTGAAGAAAAATATTCAGATAAGTCAATCGATGTGAAAAGACCCATTATGTCAGAAAAAGTAGTAGAAGAATCCAATGATTTTTTAAAATCAATTCACAAAGATTATTCTGATGACGAATCTGATGCAGACGTTGGTTTCGACAGGCCAAAAGTGGCTCCAAGTCCTTTATCTGTAGATATTCAAAAGTCTGTAGACAAGTCAATCGATGTGAAGGGTCCCATTATGGTTGAAAAGCAAGAAGAAAAACCGAAATCTCCAATTCTCGTTTTAAAATCAATTCACAAAGATTATTCTGATGACGAATCTGATGCAGACGTTGGTTTCGACAGGCCAAAAGTGACTCCAAGTCCTCTATCTGTAGATATTCAAAAGTCTGTAGACAAGTCAATCGATGAGAAGGGTCCCATTTTGGTTGAAAAGCAAGAAGAAAATCCGAAGTCTCCAATTGACGTTTTAAAATCAATTCACAAAGATTATTCTGATGACGAATCTGATGCAGACGTTGGTTTCGACAAGCCAAAAGTGACTCCAAGTCCTCTTTCTGTAGATATTCAAAAGTCTGTAGATAAGTCATTCGATGAGAGAGGTCCCATTTTGGTTGAAAAGCAAGAAGAAAAACCGAAGTCTCCAATTGACGTTTTAAAATCAATACACAAAGATTATTCTGATGACGAATCTGATGAAGACGTTGGTTTCGACAAGCCAAAAGTGATTCCAAGTCCTCTGACTGTAGATATTCAAAAGTCTGCAGACAAGTCAATCGCTGAGAAAGGCCATGTTATGGTGGATAATGTAAAAGAAGAATCCATGTCTCCACTTGGTGTTCTAAAGCCAATACAAAATCATTGCTCTGTTGGCGAATCTGATCAAGACGTTGGTTTCGATAAGCCCACAGTGGTTTCAATTCCTCTGCCTGTAGATGAGCTAAAATATGAAGACAAGTCAATTGATCAGGGTCCCATTATTGTTGAAAACGTTGAGGAAGAACAGAAATCTCCTATTGATGTCTTAGGTGAATCTGTTTGTGAAGAGGATCACCGCAAAATTGATAAGGAGTCTGAGTCGCCAAAAGTATTTCCAATTGATTTTTCAAAGCCTAAGTTAGTCGTTGATGAAAATTTTGAAGATGAGCGCTCTGTGCAGCAAATTGTCGAGGAAACACTAAGAGCTGGTGATCGTGAGGTTCAAGAAATTGTTTATGAAACTCTCAAAAATGCACAAATTTACGTAAGGGACGAATTGGTTCCAGTTGATCAAAGAGAGGACAGATCAGTTGAACAGATTGTTGAGGAGACTCTTAAAGGTGTTAGTTTTGTACGGGATTTGTCAGGGCAAACCGATCAAATTCCATTGCATAAGTTGAAACAATATGTAGAGCCAATAGAAGAGGAACCTTATGAAAAAGAAGAAAATGACGATGCTTCTATAGAGGTGCGTCCTATTGCATATTTTGTAAATTTAGAAGAGGAAAAGAAAGCTAAACGAATAAAGAAAGACTTAGGAGTTAATAATGTCATCGAAAAGGGTATTAAAATTAAGTCAGCAGATCGCAAAAAGAAAGAATCTTCTATTAAAAGAGTAGAAAAAGTAAAAACTGTGAAAAAGTCCAGCAACATTCTGAAAACGTCTAAAAATCAAAGCATCTCTAATACATCTTCCGACAAACAAAGTTCTGTAAAAGCTGTTAATGACACCATTAAACCATTGGTCAAAACAAGAATAACAAATGCTCCTAACAAAACTCCACCGACTACATCAAAGAACAAACCAACTAAAGTTGAGTCCCAGAAGCATATCGCAAAAACTGAAACTTACAAGTCAATTACAAGTACAACAAGCAATCTAAAGAAAAATGTGGCGAATCGTACAAAGGCTGATGCGCGTTTCGAAAGAACCATTAGTCCAATCGCTAATTCAAGATTTTATGAAGACCACACTAAGGACGAAAATAGTCGTTCGACAACTCCAAGGCCAAGAGCAAGTACAGATGTTACTAAAATACCTTACAGTGCCACCAGGCGCTCTTATAGCCCACCACCCAAAATGGTGAAACCGAATTACTCTAATATCACCAGCACTTATGCGCAGACTAGAAAAAGTACAAAGAAATCATCCAAGAAGGTTGATGGTACAAAAACAGTTCATAAAAAAGATATTACTGGTCCTGTGGAGGAGCAGAAAGAGACTTCACGGGGCATTACACCTACATTTACTATGCATAGATACATGCAGCCGACATTGGCAACGAGCATGCGGTTTGGCCTCAACTCGGAGAGTGAAAGCCGTAGTACGACACCAGCTCCGTCCAAATCACCTGCACCACCAAAGTCGCCTGCACCCCCCAATAAAACTAGAACTACCACTACGAAATCGCAGAAAAATTCGACAAGTGCCTTCACAAAAACAACTGCAGAAAAAAAGGTAATCAATGAGAAACAGCCTCAAAAGAAGTTGACTAATTTAAAATATAGCGACCAAAGTGGCAGTCGAGAATCGTTAAGAAGTGCCGACCATTCGCTTACTCGTCAGATTTCTAAAGGAAGCGATAAACAAAAGCACACTATTGGATACCAACGTCAAAGCTCCAAGGAAAATAACAAATCACAATCAGCTAAAAATGCTAAAAACATTGCCGTATACCAAACTTCCATATATAGTACTACAAATGTAGATAATAGACATGTTAAAACTTTTCAAAAAAAAGACACAAGTACCATAGCAAAACAGCGAACTACAAAAGTTCCCATTCCGGGAAGCTCGTCTTCCATAACAAGAACTAAAACACAATTTAGCAAGCAAAAAAGTGATGAAACCGCAACAAAACCTCAACTAGACAATAAGAAAATAGTTAAACGTAAGGCTAGTGAAGCCACTGAAAGTAAAGGTACGAAGTTAATGTCCTCCACAAAAGTCAGCCGAGTTTCAGAGCCCAAGCTCCAAAAACAACTGAAGGATTCTATAAATGAGTCCAATACAACAGCCAGTGGCAGCACAAGTGCTAGTGGTTCTTCCAATAGCACACGACGCAGTGTTCGATCTGTAGCAAGTACAAAATCCGTTGCAGCCACTAAGAAAACCGATAAGGAAATAGCTAATTTAAAAATGGCTGAACGCAAGGAAACAACAGACAAGGCCATAGTTACGACTGTGCTTACACACCGAGAACCTGTTGCTTCCTCAGCAATTGTTAGCGTGATTATACCCGATGATGACACCGAAGTGGCTACACGTTCTATGCGATCCAACGAGAGCACAAAGAGTTCTACATCTTCGACATCATCCGGTAGCAGCCGTAAAGTAATGACCAGTGAGGTGTTTACTAAAACATTTGGCCCAGATAAGCCATTGGAGGTAATCTACCGTCAGCCCGATATTGACATAGATGTAAAGACTATGTTACGCCCAGAATCGACAAATGAACAGCAACGCTGCATTAATGAGTTCGATGTCAGTTTTATCGATACCACCGATTCAAGTCTTTCCGATTCGGTAGCGCTGCCAATGTATAACATGGGCGAACAAGATCGCCTTATGGCAGCGAGTCCTGGCTCACCAAAGCCAACACGAAGCCCACTGGCACTAGTTGAAGAGACACTCAGACGACAGCAACAGCACCAGCAACATCAACATCAACAGCACCAGCAACAACAACACATTCATCATATGCAACAACAGCAACATCATCATCTGCAATATGTGCAGAATCAACAATACCAACAGTTATCGAGCATTCCCATGGATTCTAGTTTAGAAACGCAATTCGATGGTGGAAATGTTGTTGAAGCCTGCGATAGCACTCAGGAATGCCAACTGGTTATGAGCGAAGTATCCAAAGGTAATAACAAGTTTAGAGGTAAGCTAATTATAATCAAATATAATGATGGTGACACAGGTCTATGAATTAATATTTAAGTAGGATTTTAGTCATTTACATATTCTTTTTTTGTTTTAAAGGAAATACACATACAAATTTGGAGAATATAGAACCTTTTAGGTATATGCTTTTTAGCTTTTCTCCTCTTGCTCTCTCACAATCTCTCTCTCTCTGTCTCTCTCTCCCTCGTTCTATTTACGAGTAGTTTTAAGGCATAGCTCTATCGTAATCCAAGCTGCTTTTTTAACTATAATATCTCATCTTTTACTCCATACTTAGCCGACACAGACACCAACACACAATACTAACTCCAGAAAAATCTATTCAATACAAAAAACCAAAAAACCAAATCAATAATGTCCTCCAAACTTCCAACAATATCAGTTACCGCTGAAAAGCGTGATTCCCCATCAGAGGAATATTCTTCATCCGATAATTCTTATAGCAATGACATGGACTACGGAATGAATGGCGGTGGCGGGGTCACAGATGTCGAAGATTTCGACAGTCAAATAGAACCAAAACCACGATCGCGTCGTAGCTCATCAATTAATTTACAACAAAAGCCGCAGCAGAAATCTGGACTCGATAATGATGTTACCGATGTCGAAGATTATGACACCGAATCAGAGGATGAAGAAAAGAGCACTGCTTACCCAGAGCTTCAATTATCGCTACAGGAATTTCTGGAGTTGGCCATTCAAAATCAGGAAGTAATTGATAATGACACTAAAGAGAGTTGTGTGATCAAGGCTGGTAACTTTGTGCAAGCTCAAAACCTAAATGGCGTGGCGGACTATCTGACTGACTGTGAAGATTATGATACCGAATCAGAGATCGGATTTGGTTGTGAGAAATCTGTTTGCGTTGACCTTGATAACGCTGTTGGAGACCAAGGCCGTGTTAGCATTGCTGATGGGACGAAACCGCATAATGAAGATTCTGAAGATTATGAAGATGTTTCTGTTATCAGCGACATTAGTGACTTGGCCTCGGCATTATCTGATTGCACAGCTGCAGTCACACGTGGCATGTCTGAGGATGAATTGCTTGAAGTATCCGGTGATGAGGTTGTTTGCCAGATAGCGTGCACCGATAGCGAGTCTGATAAATCAAACGCATGCCATAGCGAGAGTATTAGTGAGGCCAGCATGCAGCCAATCGATGTAGCTTTTATATGTGCAAGTGGACATGCCCGCGTGAACTCGAAAGCCACTACACCATTGGCAGAAGCAAAACTTTTTTTACAAGTTGGTCCTAGAAATGATGAGGTATTAACCGATATTGAGGGCATTGATGACTCTGCAGCTGAAGATAGTTTCGATAATGAAGATGAAAACGAAGCACCCATACCACGTGCTGTAATACTAGCGCCCGGTGATGATGGCACATGTTTAACTGACGTAGAGGATATGTTTTGCGATGAGGATTCATTGGCAAGTTTATTAAGAGATGTACTAGCAGTTACCATTGATGCACTACCACCACCTCACCGAGAAATGGTTGAACTAAAGGAAGATGAAAATGGCGATACTATAACGAATGTTATGCCCATGGACAATGAGTATGAGTTTGGCATTTATAATCACCTAAAAGATGTGATACACACTGATTCGGAGGATTATTCTTGCGCTGATGACATGGATGGTGCACTGTCTTTGGCAGAAGATACTATAAATCCGGCCACTTTAATTGAAAATGAGGTTATCGTTTCAAATGAGGTGATGAAGCAACAACAGAGCAAACGACTTGAACTTCATAGTAATGCCGAGTCAGTAACGGATGTTGAGGAGATTGTTGTGGCAGGCACAAACCGGCGCAAGAAGTTAAAAGCGCGAGCACCCAGCAAGGGCAAATCAAAGGTTTTATTGGACGTGGCCAAAGCGAAAGACGAAGGTCATACCGATGTCGAGGAAATGGACCTCAGCGACTGCGGCTTACCACCTAATGTAAAAAATATTGAGCATTTGAAGCTGAATAGAATAGATGGCAATGCCACAGACAAAGTAACTGATGTCGAAGATTTGTCTGCCGATGATGTCTCATATGTATCTGATGTCTCTGCTGCCTCTTCAGCCAATCTCAACATGTATAATGCGCATAGCGCAAATGTTGTAGAAGCAACAGAAATGGGTGGTTCAGTTAAAACTAGTACTAAGACAAATTTGCAACCGATGAAGCTGCGATTGAGGCAGAATGATGCGCTTAGCCAGCAAAATACTGACGTTGAAGATGTGGCGTTGCCTTCAGATACAGAGGACTTGAATGAGCATTCAACCCAAGCTCCAGTCAATGTTAATTGCAAAGAACTGAATGATATGTTGAACGAGAGTTACACTGTGGTTCATGAAAAGAACAGCAGCAGTTTTAATATTGATGCTGAACGTCTGCACATAAAAGGCATGCCACGTGATGCTCATACTGATGTTGAGTATGTCGAATCTGATGAGTCGGCTGCCGCACGTGGAGGCAATTAGATCCAGCTAGAGCAGATCAACCCATCTTCAAGCAAAGCATGCATATATGTACTAGTATCTAACACACAACTTTCAAGAATCATACTATAATACTAACTTATAATAGTAAACTTTATCAATACTATACTTTAATAATACAAAACCTTTAAAAATTTTGTAAGTAAATTTTGAACTTGAGTTATTGTACTTTCACAAATCATATTTACATAACCGACACATAATACTCGTAATACTCCCATCAACACACACCCATATATCTCGTTTTCAATAGTAAAATGTATTGTACTTCAAATTAGCTGCGCTCTTACTAACCAATACTAACTAACTAAATCTAGTCTTAGACTAAGTTCTCGACGTGTTTCTACTAACCTAAAATTAATCTTATGATTGAAAAAAGTTCTTTGGATATAAATTTTGATATTATTGTATGTTATATTTTCCTTTGTTTCACTTTCTTTCAATAATTGTGTAATTTATCATTTCATTAATCCTTGTGTTCTTTGTCTTGTAGTGTTATAGGTCAAACCAGAAGTTCTGGTTGAAAATTATTGTTTATACTCGTAGTATATATAAGTTCCATATAATTCAATATTTTCTAACTTTGTAATAAATTTTCCTTACAGAAAATGTTCTAGAACAGCGTCATGAGCTATCACAAGAGAAACCAACAAGTTTAGACTCCGATAAGATACAATCTGAGAAAGGTGAGTCCCCTTTTAACTTATTTTATTACATTTTATTTCTTCTAGCTTCTTATGCTTTCCATTATTTTAAGTTAATCGAAAATGAAATACAATATTTCTTCGATTTATGCTTATTAACAAGAAAATAAAAAATATGATTAGTTAATTAGTTGGTTTTACTTACATAAATGTATTTCGTAATCGTAAAATGCAATTAAAGCTACTTGAGACAAAAAGAAAATATCATTATAAATTTACATACATCATGGTTTTGGTTTAGTTTGTTTTTAACTATTAGAGAGAGAAAAAGACTCCATACAGGCTATCGATCGATATATGTATGTACTTACTTACTATGGTTTTTATTATACTTATGATAATTTCTCTAAGTTGTTGTTGCTGTTATTGTTCTTGTTGCTGTTGGCATTAAAATAAATTGGTTGCAATTCAATTTTTCTAATCTAAATACATCTGTATCTAAATACATGCTTCTTAATATACTTATTAATAAACGCTTTCAAGATTACAAATCACTGCCTTATCATTTCATTCACAAGCCATCAAATTTCATCACTCTATCATAGATACATACGTACATCTATTGTACAATACCAATATTTCACACAATTGCACATATCCGTTCAAAGTTCAATGATTTCATTTACTGTACATACTACTTTTTCCATGCGATTTTTTGTATTGTAAGTAATTCTGTCTGAAATACTATGTGCAATTATTTTACAGATTTTATTAAATTTAATGTTGATGATGATGATGATGATAATGATATTGATGGTAATAAAAGTAATGATGATGATGGTGATGATGAATCTTCTGATGATGATAACGATGATAATGATGTTATACCAAGAAAACAAGTTAATATGGACTTGGGAGATGCTATACGAGAAGAAGCAAAAAATCTTGTTGATTCCGTTCTAGAAGAAAGTGTCCAGATTATTGAAAGTCATGGCCTTCTTATTGATCCAACAAATAGTCATGATTCCTTAAGACAAGAATATAATTCTGAGAGTGATAATTATGCCATTACTTGTGATGATGTTGGCGGTGTTGATGTTATCAAATCCCCAACCATAGAATCAATGTCTGGCAAATCATTCGATGACAATATGAGTTTCACTGAAGAACACCAAATACAACAACATTTCCCTTTGCATAGTAATCAAAGTGTTATAACAACAACAACAACAACTAACACTATTCACTCACAAGAACAACAACAACTGGGTAGTAGTGAACCACAACCAAATCCATCAACTTCAAGAACAACAATCACAACTATCACAGCAACAACAACGAATTCGGGCGATGAAAAAGTTTCGCAAACAAAAGGTAAACTTAAAACTATAGTAAAAACTCAAAATTGATAAACTTGTTAGCGTTGAAATCCTCCAAAAAAAATTTTTGTAGATTGATTAAATAGCTCTAATTTTGTTGTATACTCCTCCTATTCGTACTTTCCGTGCGCCTGCTTTTATTGTAGAATCGTCGTCTCCCTCTCATCATGAAGTACTTAGCGAGGATAAACTCGCCACTCGTACTAGACGCATCGAGCATAAGTTTTCGAAACTGACGGCCGATATTGAAGAAGATCTGCCTGCATATACTATATCGAATTTTGAGGAACGCTTTGATGCTTTAGTACAAGATGACGAGATTAGTAATTTGCAGAGCGACTTCTCAAAGATCAGTTGGGATGATAGTGTATCGCCAACAACAAATACTCAAAATCAAATAACACCAGACAATGATATACAAGAATTGACAGCAGGTACTTCAACTAGTTGACATACTAACTACCAATAATACATCAAAAAAAGAATAATAATATACACATACTTACTATATTGTATCTAATACTCTAATATAATATGTAATATTGCAGTCCAGTACATTTATCTTTCATATGTTAAAATATATTTAAATTAAAATGATTATCCAAGTTGAGCTCTAATTGCATTTACGAAATTATTATTATAAATTATATTTTTACTTGTATTAACATTAATTAAAGTTATATGAAATGCATGTCGCGACTTTTGGATTGGGTTGGATTAAAATTTAATTTCTTTGTCTAACTTAATTTCATATTTGTTTCAATTTTGATGTGATCCATTGAATTCTTCCTTAAAAAAGTGCCGAAATTGATTTAATGTGATTGGTGTGAATTTGGAGTTGAATGTAATATTTTTTCATTTCGTATCACTCTTATGCATCTATCTTATTAGTTTCCATCTGCTTATCTATCTATCTATCTATCTATCAATCTATATATCTACCTAATATCATCTTCCTACTCTATTTATCTTGTATACCAAGTACTCTATTTATTGTTCTATGTATTTTGTTTGAACCTTTTATAAATTTATTTTTATTCAGTTCGACTTCCACAACACTTTTAAAATTGTTTTTATTTTCACACTTATTATTTTTGTAGAAGCAGGCGAAGAATATCCATACAAATCAACTGATACCACACCCGTACCACCGTCCATCACAACAACAGTCACCTCAGTGATAGCTTCTACTACTACTACTACTACTACTACTACAATAGCAACAGAACTCACATCATCTCTGACCACCAGTCAAGACACACCCACACCAAAACCTCGTGTTACAAAAGCAACTACTCCAATTGACGATGGCATTGACGGCACCATTATATCTCTGACATCGGCAATGTCAACAACTGAAATTCTGCCAATGCAAGCACCAGAATCCCAACCAGATCAAATTCCAATCGATATATATGCAGAATCCTCATCAGCTGTACCAGTTCCAAAGCCACGTGCACAGATGAAACATGCAGATTCATTCAAGAACCTCGCTGCTTTGGGCGAACATTCTGATAATGTTAGTCTTCGTAGCTTAGATTTTACTGATGAACTGTCAAAAACCGATGAACATTCAACAGAACTATCGATTCGTTCGCAACACCGTGACTTCCCAACGACAACAACAACTACTGCCTCTGAAGATCACACTGAATCCTTTGAACCGACTAGTGAAATATCCGTTGACGATGCAGATACTGAGATATCAGAAGCCGATGTAAAGGCAACTAGTTTTTACATTGGGGAGTCAAGCCGTAATGTTATAATAAAATCTGCACCGAAATCTGCTGAAGATACGCCACAAGATGAAGAGTCAACTGATGTTACCATTGAAGCTAAGGATATACAATTTATGAAAGAAATATCAGTTGATTCCGATGAGAATAATGACATATTCAAGGAATATGTAACAATGAAGCATGAAGAAGAGGGTGATAGCAAAATTGTGCGTCAAAGTTCGGAAACCCGAAATGATATATTGGAACTAGACCCAGCAGAAGCTAAAGAGAAATTAGAGGAACCTACTAGACTTAAGACGGTAACAACTGAAGAGAGCATTGCCACGTCGACTGGCTCTAGCAGTGGTGCTGTCTTTGAAGCAGCCCCATCTGTAAGTGAAGATTCAATTAGAGAAATACCCGATATTGTTAACGCTATGTCGGATAAGTCGTTGGAGTCAGTTAAATTTGAGTTGCCGCTGGAAAAGAGTGAATGGGAAACATCTGAGAAGGAAGTACCAGAATTTGGAAAGGCGAAGGTTGTACATTCTCCACAGCAACCTACTATCTCAGCGACTAAAGAAATGAAAAGAGACATCGATGAAACTTTAGCTAAGAATACTTTAGGGGATATTCAAGAATCCTTGGAAAGTACTGCAAAAGATAGCGATTATGTAAAGGATTTGTCTTCCCAGATTGAGTACCAAGCAATGTCACAGTCATTTGCAGAGGCTACATTGCGTGAGGAAAGAGAATCCTACATAGTAGATTCAGATAAATCGTTTAAGGCACATACAACAGAAACAGAAGATATTTCCTCGTTTATTGGCATACCTGAGGCAACTTCTCTGGATGCTACTAAAGCACCAGAAGGTCTTTTCGATTCTTCTCTCAAAGAGTCATTAAATAGGGAAGTCGCTATGGCACATTATGCACAAGATGTATTTAGTCAACAAACAGTGGAACCACGTGAAGAGCATGGTTCTTTAGGTTTCATCTCCACAGGCACTGCTGAAGACTTTAGTTCAATGGAGGAGCATGCTGCAAAAGAGGAACAAGCTTCGTTAGGATTTATATCCACCGAAACAGCTGAGGATTTTAGTTCAATGGAAGATTATTACCAAGAACACTTGGTGACCGCCAGTGTGGTTACTGAAGAAATGGCCGCAGATAAATCAACATCAAGCACGTTCGATGACGTCCTATCGGAGCAAACATTAAAACCAGTTGATGTCGTTGTTCATCGAATTAAAACTGAGTCTAATGTGGAATCATCGAACCGTTGGTCAATCCCTGATGTTGATAATTCAAGTTCTAGTGAAAGTTTTTATAAGACCCAGAGTCGGCCTCTCTCATCTGATGTTGACAATTTGATGTCACCACATGGCACTTCATCTGAGTACCAGACTGCATTGGAAGGTTCCTCTATACTGCGCACCGAAGCCACTGAATATGCAAGTGCTGTTAGCACCCTGGAGAGTAGCAGTGGCAAAACCATAAGCTCGCACGAAAGCATGAAGAGCCTAGATTCACAATCAGAGACTTCCGCTAACTTGGCTAGTATTGATATTTCTGAGTTGTCCGAAACATTAGTTGCTTCATCAACAGAAGCCGACGCACTCGAATCGGAGGAAATGGCACGAATTCGTGATTTACGAGCTGATGATGATGATAGCGAAGAAAGTTTAGAATTGCAAGCTCCTAGTTTCGCCGTAGCCCCAGTTGATCAACAAATGCAACAGAGTATGATGAAACGATCACAAGAGATGATATTTAAACCAAAGGCTGATACAGATACAGAAGAGGCTGCTAAAGTGGAAGAACGTCACTTTGAAACAGCTGAAATTGAGGAGTATCCAAAGCCCAAGGAGGCTGAGCGTACTTGGGGTTTGGCATATCCAGTCGATGAGGCCGGAGCGGAAGATTTCAAAGAAAGTGAACGTGCTGAAGACATATTGCTCTATCATGGCGATGCTCGTAGGTCGATCGATGAATCGAAACTTGCATCCAGCCTAGATGAGGGCAGTATACTCTCAGTGAGTATGTCCAGCACTTCGAATATTGATACGGTTGTTGAAAACTTTGAGGAAATGATTGGATCAGCTGGATCATCATCGTTAACTGGTATTGAAGGTTTTCAGTACGGACATGACGAATCAGCATCTTCTTTCCCTGAAGAGACGACATTTCTAATGGAAATGGAAAGCAAGGAGCACTCACCACAAGACTCGACTGCGGAAACACCACCCAGTGAGGGTAAGAAACGAGGACATAAGCGCTCAGAAAGCACTGCAGGATCTGCTGATGTTCAAAAAAATGGAAGCGATAAAGAATTACCTTGTGTGGGTGAAGGTAAAGAATCTGAAAGTGAATCAGATACAGATCCATATGAATCAGAATATGCTCGACAATTCCGTTCACCTAATGAACGAAAGTCAAAAAAGAAAAAACAAGCAGCTGCTGAAATGGATCATGGATTCGAGCCAGAAAAGCGCCCATTCACGCCCTCTCAACTTGTCGCTGAAGTTATACTAGAGGACATTGTAACCGAAGAGTTAGAAGCTGAAGAATTCATTGAAGAGCGACGACCGTCACAAAATATGCAGGATTATTCAAATATTCCTGATATTATGGTAACCGAAGATACAAAGTCACCCATACTTGAGGAAGATGATGAATTCCCAGAGAAAATATTGTATAAAGTGCGAACTGAAGAGGAATTGAACAAGGCAACGGATGTGCCGATACATCAGAAGAGCAAAGCTGAAGAGAAAGAAGAAGACTTCCAGAAGCGAGTCCAAGAACAGTACAAGCAAAAGTTGGAAGAGCTTAAGCGAGCAGAAGTTGGGGCTGATGATTATGATGACAACAAGGCACCAGATTCACCAGATTCCTTTGAAATGGTTGATCAACCAGATATTTCTGATGAATTTGTCATTATTGAAGAAGTCGCCAAAGAAGCAAACGAAGTTGATTTGGGAGGAAGAAGTATTAAAATTAAATCCACCAAGTACGAACAAAAGCATGATGAGGAAGTAGAAAAAATAATAATAAAATCAGCGCCAGCTGATCCTAAGTTAGGTTCGCAAATCTACCGCGATGACATAAATTTTGAATTTGAGGAAAGTCCACCAACAGCTGCTAGTAGTAGCAGTGAACAACAGGAAGAGAGTGACTCCAGCGATACGGCTGCAGCTAATAAACGTTGGGTTGAAATGCAATTGACAGACGCTCAGTTGCGGTATCCGTATGATCTCACCGGTGGTGTGCTTGAAGACATCAAAGAGGAAGACGGTGAATTTGAAGTAGGCAGCAGTCGCATTAGTAGTTTCAAGGATTCTTTCTCTAGTACTCCTGAGTATGATGTGCTTGCCGCACGTCGTTATTACTCACGCAACGAGCACGACGATGTCTCCATGAGTAGTTTGCAAGAGTTTGAGTCATTAGAGCAAGCAATTTCACTCGAGAATCGCAATCGCACACATCAGGGCTCTACGGATTCGAGCAATGGCAGCTTTACTCGCCGTTATGTCGTGCGCCATAGCGCTAGTGGTACTGCTCCCGGCGACGATATTTCCGTTTCAAGTTTGAAGGAGTTTGAAGGCCTGGAAAATGCATGCATCGAAGCACATCTTATTGAGATAAAAGCCAAAGAAGAAGCAGCTTTACTCTCACGATCTGATGAATCCAACAAATCAAATGGCAGTGAAAATGGTGCAGCTGGACGCGTAAGTAAAGTGACCACAACAGTGACTCGCACTGAAGTACTGCCTGGACAGCAGGGTGGCGATATTGAAGCATTCCTAAAACAAAAGTTGGATGATTGTGAGGCTATGGGTGCCGCAATGAAAATAACTGAATTATCAACAAAATCGAAAATCGATAGCCTAGATTCGGAAAAGG
Source organism: Amiota minor (assembly GCA_037043295.1). Taxonomy (NCBI): domain Eukaryota; kingdom Metazoa; phylum Arthropoda; class Insecta; order Diptera; family Drosophilidae; genus Amiota; species Amiota minor. Next base: position 5,094,919 of record JBAMAW010002187.1, on the reverse strand, counting down.
ATAGTGTCGACAGCATGGAAATCAGCAAAAGTCATGATGCGTTGACAAGTAGCATTGAAAGTTTTGATATCTCTAAAGATGCCACCACACGTTCTGATATTGATTCTTTAGAAATTGACAAGAAACACTCGCGTCAGGAAAGTATCGAGTCATTTGAAAACGAACAACTTGATCTTATGTCCAAATTGGTGACGGGAGGTGGCGTCACACTTGGTGATGGTCTTACAACTACGACAACAACAACGACAACCAGCACTGATGCCGATGGACAGGAGCATACAGTGACACGTGTTATAACAACCACAACGACAATTAGTGGTGCTGGTGCAACAGCACTAGAAACGTCACTCGAAGAAGGATTGCCAAAGGATCTGTCTGTGGATTCATTGAATTTGTGTATTGAGCAAACAACAAGCTCGGCAGGTACAACGGCCACTTATCAAACCAGCGCAGGCAATTCACAAATGTCGGGTAGTGTAACCAGTTGTGCATCGAGCACACTTATGGAAGACTCTTTCCCTGGTGTGGGTAGTGCTGGTATGACAAGCTCAACAATGTCATCGAGTTTTTGGTCACATGATGAATCGACGGTAGTTGAAGGCGATGACCCAACAACAAAAGGTCATGCTAGCGAGAGAAAGCAACAGCAAGAACGATATGAGTAAATCACATTTGTAGAATCCACAATAGTAGGACCAGTAGCTCTCGTAGGACTGAAGGCGGTTATTTCAAAAAGAACTGGAGAGGTTAGTATTGAGATACTGAGGCATGTATGCATTTTCTATTCCATTCTATTGTAAGTATTTTTTTCTATCAAGATCAAATTTCTTTGGTTGAAGATAAGTAAGTATATCATTACAATACTTTGAGGCATTAGAGCTCAACTTCTTAGTCATTGAAAGTAAGGTTAGGATTGCAATGAACTTAGCACTATTGGATGTGAACTTCAAGATTAAACATTTAATATAATAAAAAGATCAAATAATTATTAGTCTTCATAAAATTTATAATATTTTTATTTTATTTTCCAGATAAACCTCTAAAATAAAATAAAAGAGAAGAACGAAGGAAGGAAGGAAGGAAGGACATTTTTCCGGTGGGTCAAGTCACTTAGAGCTACCACTAGAATTACAATCCTAGCAGTGACTGGATACATGATTTTAAATAATAAATATAATATATTAAATATATATTTTATGAAATTCATTGAAAGAATATGCCGAAATTTAGCTATTTTTAATGCATTTTCCATATTGGCTTTAAATTAAAAAAAAAAAAAAAAACAAAGACAAAATTGAATAAAAAAATTTCCTTTTATGTATTTGTCGCAAAATTGATATTTGCTTGAAGATATTTGTGAATTTTAATATTAAATAATTAAAAAAATATTAATCTATTTAACGATATTAATCGCTTATTATTGTCTGTAGTTTAATTTTTAAGCAAAACCAAAAATAATTGAAAGAATATTTATAGTTAAAAAGGAAACAAATGAATGAAGAGGAAAACAAAAATTACGTAAATAAAAAAGCTTTTAAAGTTTTATTTTTTACAGATTGAAAACAAGCAAACATTTTTTTAGTGCTTGCATATTTTAACAAAAAAAAAAAAAAAGAACAAAACAAATACTATATGATATGATATGATATTAAATGATTTAAAGGTTTGTAATGAAAATGAAAAAAAAAAAAAGGAAAATGAATTATTGTTCTAATCATATTTAATATATGATAAGAAGAATATTGTAGTTTATTTATCTTATAATTATAAATTTATTATTATTAATAACAAAAAAGAAATCAACATTTTATAATAGTAACAACAGCAACAACAACATTCCACTTTGGAAAGAAGACAAAGAAAATTATACGAAATTTTATGTTGCAAACAACCAACTAACAGTCAACATTAAAAACACATTTAAAAAAAGTTAAAAAAAAAAAAAAAAAAATATATTTATATTGTATTAACACAAACACATTCACACATAAAAGTATGCGTCGTATGATTAACCAAATAAATGCTTCAATAAAAATTCAATTGATTATTTCTTTTATTTATTGTTCAAAATGTATCAACAATTTTTCAATTATAATTTTCTTAACAGAATGAATTGAATTTATTCCTTAACTCGAAACTCTCTCACATTGGAACATCTCCTGAATTCAAACAAATTCACGAAAGTTAATAGTATTATAAGTTTGTCATGAAGTTTGTAACAGGAAGAAGGAGACAAAAAACCACATAAAGTATATATATTCTTCATCAGTTCGATTGGACGAATTGATTAAGCCATGTCCAAGCTAGTCCCTCAGTTTTTGAGCTAGAGAGCTGAAATTTTGCACGAACCTTTCTTTTTACCATACGCAATACATTTGTCGGAACCACCCAAATCGGACCACTAGGGCTTCCTCCCATACAAACCACCCATTTGAATCCACGTTTTTATTAGAAAAACTTTTTTGTTTATTGTCCTATAAAACTGAAACTTGGACACTATTAGTTTCCAAAATAGGCGCAGTACATTTGTTGAAACCACCCGAATCAGACCTTTAAGGAGGGTATCTCCCATACAAATCCCGTGAAGAGTATTTCATCTTCGGCATAGTTGAAGATAATGTTCTGTCTAGTTACTATTTATTATATCGCAATTTTAAATATATCTCGTATTTAAAGGAAGTCACGGAAAAAACTCATTATATTCAAAATAATTTCGTCTTAGAGAAGTTTTGGTAGTAGGCCAGTTTGTAATAGGAGAGTCTGACTTTATTGTTATTATTAAAATATAACTACTAAACACTAGTTACATAGGTGCATATTACTTTTACTATAGCTTTACTGTTAAAGAGAAATTTTAATGTAACTTTTCATTTTATTCAAACATATTTTTTCTTTTTTTTTTATACATGGATCCCAAATTGTGAATTGTTGAGGGTACGATGTGATTAAACAAAACCATAAATTTAGTTTGAATTGATTTTTGTTGTTTCATTAATATATTTCTGGCTTGACCAATTTGGGTCTTATATCCAATATTTTGAATTTTCAATTCCAACTCCACTAATGGTTTAAGAGGGCTCTGTTGGAGGGCCTCCATCTTCTTGATGATGGACCAGTTCATTAACCACTTTCTCACGGTTTCTAGATCCTGAGCAAAGATCTTATCATCCTGGGCCACATATGAGCCATGTTGGCCAACGACGGCTTTTTGGATTATTTGCTCATCTTCATCTCTGGCATTCACATTGTCCATTGGTTCATCGTCGACTTCTACGCCCGTCTCCGTTAATCCTCCTTCAGCCAAACCCAATGCCCATTTTTTATCATTATGATAAGCAGGGGAGTCAATACATATCCTTGCCAGCAACTCTGATATGTCAATCTTTTCGTCTGACAGATCATCAGAATCTATTTTGCAAGTCATTGCATTGTAGCTATGATCTTTGGGAAATTCCGGACATTGAACAAAATTATAAGAAATGTAGTTACTTTCTTTTACAGACTGTATCTGTAGTTGTTGCGACTTGATGAATTTTGTTGGTTTGGGCGCACACGCTATTTAAAGTTTGAAGGTTCAATTCGAATTTACTTCAGACAATTTTACAGCACTGCACATTTCCCTTCAACTGTGTGCAATATAACAGTTTTCATATGAATGATCTCAGATTTCACAGCTGTTTTTACTGACACTCATAAATAAATTGCGTTTATCGAAATTTAATAATCGAGAGTTCTCAAAAACTTATAACGTGAGAGTCAAGTAAAACGAACAGTAAAATGGAGTAAAACTGAATTATGACAGTGGATAGAAGATAAGTACGAGAACAAATAATTTGATTGTGGGCCAATATTTGATAGAAGTAACTCTGAGAAAATCGCGAATCAATGCTGTCACAGAGTGGCAATGCTGGCAGTGTTGCAAGTGGTTTGTTGAAAACTGGGCCATCATACGTCGATTGTCAAGTCTTTGTCAGACCCACTGCTGTAAGTAAAAATCGATATTTGTGTGCAAAAACATTACATGGCTAAGTATATTTTAATGATTGAAGAAAAGTGCACGTGAGCAAAATGGAATGGTTAAAATTAGTTGAATTTTCTTTTGTCATTTGTTTAATTGCTCGACGATAGTAGGGAGTGGTAGTGGCGAAGGACAAGAGACAAACAACAAATATGGATAAAGTTAAAGTCAAAGTGATTGGTGTGTTGAGGGAACGAGGAGGTGCTGTAAACGTTGTCAATCACAAACATCAGCCACAACAACAACAACATCAGGTGGCCGTGGGCGTGTCTGCTGCTGCTTCTGCTGTTGCAGCTGTCGTCAACGGCAGTGGTGGCATCAATAGTAGTGCTGCGCAGGACAATACAGCAACGACAACGACAGCAACAGCGACAGCCACAATAAATGTGCAACAAAATGGATTGGAGGAACAGAGTAGCGCCATGGATGGTGCTGGTGGTGCAGCACGCACTACGGTTATATCGCTGTTACGCCCACAGGTACCCAAACTAAGCGAAATCGATCTAGCTGGTATACTAAATACACGGCGACGCCTTGAGTGGACCAAGGAGTGGCTGCGTAAAAATCAAGCCGAGTTTCTTAGCAAAGAAAATTTAATGAGTGAAATGCAATTTCGCAATAATGAAAGTTTTCATCTAAACTACTTTCTGGCCATTACCGAGAGTCAATTTCGGTTTTTGGTCCAGAAACTCGAGCCGGAGATCAGTCAGTATGCGCCACAGCGCAAGAAAAAGTCTTTCAGTGCCGAGGAACGTTTAGCCATAACGCTGAAGTATTTGGCAACGGGTAAGTACATCAAAATTCATGTCTTTCATTCACATGTATTGATTTGCCATTAACGATTGATGTGTGATATAGGTGAGGTGCACTCGTGCCGTAACTACTGCTTCCGTGCCTCGAAACTTGTGATATTCAAGATGATTGCCAACATCTGTCTCAGCTTCTTCACACTACTAAAGGACCAATACTTGCAACTACCAAAGACTGATGAACAGTGGCAGCAACTCGCTGCAGGTATGCAGCACAAACACGACACACTGCCACAGTGCGTGGGCAACGTGTTCATGCGCGAAATACAATTCCACAATGCCAATGGCAGCGGCAACAGCGGAAATGCTAGTACTAGTGCTGCATCCTCAGCATCTTCATCCGCAAGTACAGCAGCAGCAGATGATCGATCTAAGCACACACCGTTAATATTTAGTGGTGCTGTCGACAGTGACAACAATTTCCTTGCCGTCGACTTGCAGTTCACACCCGCCAAAGCGCACAATGACATCTACGAACATGCCACTCTAAAAGAATCACTTGAAAAGCAAATGTTGTCTGCCATATCTGCCAACCATGCAATTATCAGTTGCAGCAATTCGAGCAGCAGCAGCAATGGCACACCACCAGGCAGCATCGATGGCAGCGATGGCATCGACAGTTATTATTTCGTTGGTGATAAGGCCTTGCCTCAGAAATCTTATATGATTACAGCTCAAAATGTTAACGCTGAATTTGCCAAACATTTGGATATCGTGAATGTGCACTCGGAGCAAACGTTGCGCATTCTCTGCAACATGTTCCCGATACTGGCGCAGCCATTACGCATCAATGCGCAACATACACGAGACATTGTGCTCGGCTGTGTTGCTTTGTATAACTTCTTACGTAAAACTGATGCCACGTTTTTGCAGCGCACTGATAATATTGTGAAACAGCCCTGGGAACCACTAGCACCATTTCTCAATGAACCAGAGCAAGCAGAAGATAGTGATGACGATTGCATTATGCTTGCCACTGAAGAGGAGTTGCGAGAACGTGCTGAATTCACTCCTAGCATTGGTCTGACCACATGTTTTCAGGCCTTGAACGCACAAAAGGGAGATACGGCCGAAGGCCTTGCAAAACGTGATTGGCTCATGCGACAGACCCTCAGCGATAGTAGTGACTGCTATTAAATACAAATGGAAATATATATGCTCTATTCTTTATCATTATTATTCATTATTCATTTAAATGGATTTTAATTTAATTAGTTCTATCACGAATTTCTGTATATTAGTTCCTTATTCTTCAACCAAACTTTCTCCTTTGTATGTATAATCATTTTAGTTTTCTTCATATTTTTTCGCACTATCCATATTTTTTCTTCAGACTATTAGAAAGTATAAAACTCTATATAAACAAACGCGGTATTTAGTTCATAGGTATATTCATCATGATTGAACGCTATGTGATGTCTCAAATCTCCATTGTTTAAGAATTTGCTGTACAACATGTAAACATATAGACCGACGATGATGACGAGTATGGGATGATGATATGAGGTACGTGAGGTATGTGTATGTAATCCAGAGATCCAATTCCAGTGTTACTGGGCAGCTAAGCTAGTTTAGTAAAATCGATGCGATGACAAGATTGTATAAACATATAAATTAATATATAACAATACAAATATATATATTGGATATACATATATACTTATATAATATATCTGTATGTATATGTAAAGAAATATATAAAAAAAATTGATCAAAGGGAACAACCCTTCAAATGTGCAAACAAAAGTGTAGTATTTGTATTTAAATAAAAATTCTATTTACAATTAAAGCATCATCAATTCTATAAATCATCATAAAAGTATCTCTTTCTTTCTCTCTTACTTCCGTTTAATTTGTCGGATCAATTTATATACTGATATTACGACTCCATTGTGGCCATTCTTTGATTAAAGCATAGAGAGCATCACCCGGACTATTGGTTGCTATCAACTGACGATGTCCAAGAAGTTTGTAATCTGGATAAATTTTACCCAATTTCACACCTTCTTCAATTAGAGCCTTTGCAGCCCCCAATGCGCTTTCAACAGGCGTTGTTTCATTGTAATTGCCAATGAACGCCACACCCAAGCTCCCGACATTGAAGGAGCGAGCGAAGGCAGCCTGATGGTCCCAGCCACGACCTTCATACACTTGGCCATCATTGCCCACAAGAAAATTATAGCTAATATCATCAAACTTTCCACTCTTAAGTTGGAAATTCTGTAGACTACGCAGTTCTAGCATGCAGTGATCCTGTTGATGAATGATGCATATTCAATTAGTGAGATTGGATTGAATCTTAAGTATTTTAAGGCTCACCTCATCATGGCACTCTGCAGTAGCCGTGTGTATAACGACTACACGTTTTACGGGATTTTCGAATTTGGTTAATTCCGCTTTTGGTGATTGGGCTCCCCAATCAGAACGCAATACCAACTTTAGTTCAGTTGAACTGACCGCAACCACCAGGACTAGGAGAAGTAGTGCTGATGGTGCCGCCTTTAACTTTCTCTTTAAGTGGAAAAATTTAAACATTTTATTTTCTCGTATATGAATATTTTTTTCTTGTTGCTACTTTGTAAGTCTTGCTGATACTGATAGTCGATGGGGTATTTCACTAACGTGTTTCACATTTTTATACTCTTCACGGAAGTGAATAGTATTATAAGATTGTCATGAAGTTTGTAACGGGCAGAAGAAGACATCAGAGACCCCATAAAGTATATACTTATATTCTTGATCAGCTCGATATGACAAATTGATTAAGCCATGCCCGTCTGTATGTATGCAAATTCATCCCTCAGTTTTTGAGTTAGAGAGCTGAAATTTTGCACAAACCTTTCTTTTAAGAAAATAAAGGTATTTACTCTCTGTAAATGGTCTATTGGGTACATTTTATCTACCTCATTATGAAGTGAATGGTTGTTTACACTGTTGAGTAATTCCAGTTCAATGTCAATATCACTTTGAATCTAAGAAATGTCTTTCTTGATTGAGGCAATATAAGTCGTTTCTTTACGAATTTGGTGAGAATTATTAGAACTGAGTATTTGCATCGACATTCACACTCACTCAGGTGTCATTTGAATAAGATGGGGATGGCCTCAATTTCCATAGCATGAACTATTGTGATGACATTAGATCGATCTATCAGATCATTCTTATGATAATAATTTGAATCTTTAATTTTCAATACCTTTTCACTTTGATAGAGAGTATTCAAGTTTCGATCAGGCCGCTCATATAAATTTTGTTTCATTTTATTATTAATCACCCTAGAGATTTGTTTCTCTCTTTGTTTTTTACTTTCGAAATCTGTCAATTTTCTCATATGTTTTACTGATAGATAGATTTACTGAGTGACTGATGCCTGTGGTACTTTTTTTTGTGTACATTTTTTTGCGTTTTATCGAAGCTTGAATTTTGCTTTTTAATATCAGAACACGACAACTAACAACTCGGCACAAAGATTTGCTTTAACAAGCAAACATAAAAAAAAAAAATTTACAAATATTATCGTTTTCAGAAGGGAATCCCCTCTCATACGAATGTATCTAGATACATACATACCTACATACATATGTGTATTACTGTCATATTACGCTAACTGCTTGTGTAGTGTGAATGTGAATTTGTTTGAATTTCAAACAGTTTTGCATGAAAGCAAAGCGACGCATCTGCGATGTTCCTTAAACGAATGAAATTATTTAATTAAAAAACTTTTGCAATTAAACCACCAAAACAAAGACAGAGATAGAAAGATAGTAGATAGTTGAAATATTGAAAAATTACATTGATTTCATCGAAAATTATATACCCCTTCCTTTATGTCATAGACTACCAGGTAGATGAAACATCCAGTATTCCATATAAAATGAGAACTTTTCAAATTAATGAACTTTACTACACAAAATTCTTTTTGGGAAATTTCTCCATTTATCAAATTTCCATATGTACATAAATTTGGGTCTTATTTTATTCCCCGACTTTGTAAAGTTTCATTTATTAGAACACGTTTCTGCAGGATTTGGCTGTGCGTGCATAAGAGCGTTAGGAGCTTTTCGTTTTAGAAATTCGAGAACTTTGATTAGATTGTTTTGTATGAAATTTCAAGTTTCTATGTATAAAATCAGAAGAGCTGATGACTGATTTAGATATTAGCGGAGTATTAGATAGTAGATTGATATTCTTTTGTGATCATAAAAAACTTTTATTTTGAGATTTTTCACAAGCAACTTAAAAAAGTGTTTAAGCTCATGCCAACTATTATAAGTGTAAGGTATCTTTAACAAAAATAGAAATTTTTGTCACAAACCCGCAGGGCAAAATAAAAAGGCAATGAAAGCATTGAAAATGCAAGTAAGTGTCCTTTTTGGAAATGTTTGTTGGTTTGCTTGTGTTTCAACTGTAAAAATGGTTTAAAAATAATTTGGAAGATAAGTTTTCAATTTGGTTTTGGAATTTAATGTGGTCGCAATAATGTTATATTATTCAAGAGGTTAGAGAATTTTGTATAAAGTTTTATTGATGATGAATGCTAAGATCTTAAAATGTTAGTCATCGGTTTGACTGTTATTACATGCTTTGCTTAATTCGTGTGATATCCACTTCCATTTTAGCTTTAGAACTGAACTGATTTGATCTAAATGAGTCATTAGTATTCCTTTTATTGTTATGTCAAGCATTAATGTTATTGTAAATCCATGTGCAACTGACAACAACCTAAATAGTACTCGTAATTAGTTAGTCATTGTCCAGCTTCATCTTTGACAGTCCGTGAGTTATGTTGGATAGATTGAGATTATTATCACAATTTGTTGTTCTTGTTTAAAGTTTCAGGCAAGCTGTGATACTGTAATTTCATGTTCAGCGGTTCCATTATGGGAATATTGTTTTTATCGTTGTGAGAAGATTCTTTAACTTGAAATGCAGTTGCATTTTATAAACGGGTGGTGTGATTTATAGAGCGATGGAGGTTGACAATAGAAGATCAAAAAAGTAATAATGTAATTTAGGTACCTAATTTCAAAAGGGACGTCAATTATTTAAACGTTCTTAAATCTTGAGCTTAACATCGTAAGATGAAGGTTTCTTAGCAGGTGCTCGCATAAGACTCTTAAGATCTTCATGTCATGATTTTTCTTAAAGAAGAAAATTCTTAACTACTCGAATATAAATTCTTTTATTATCCTTATTTTTGTTTTTGTTTTCAGCAACTATTCTTTTGTTGAGTTCGCTTGCCTGAGTTATTTTGCTAATTGCTTTTTTGCAAACGCCTTTAATTAAAATGACATAAAATAGAACATGAAATTTTATGAAGAATGAATGCATTAAAAAAAAAAAAAAAAAAAAGAAATAATAGTTTTTGTCTTAAAGAAGATTCATGTTTTGCTGGAAGAATAAGATTCACAAAAATTAATTTAATTTAGTTTTATTTTGTTTTTTGCTTTGATGGATCGATTCTTCTTCAACTTTGCCTGATGCAACAACTTTAATTCCAATAACTAAAAGAAACATTTTGCCTAGTCCTATTATTCCACTTAAAATCTCTTAATTTTGCATTAAACGCAGAAGAAGGCAGGCAAACAGGAAGGACAACAAACAAAGAAACAAACAAGAAATAAACGAGCAAAATAAAAATCAAGAGAAACTTACATTTGCGCCTTAAATTATGCAACATTTTGCGCATTAATCGATGCTATAAGCAACTTGCAAGGAAAGGATGAGTCCTTGAATCCAAAATCAAGTTGAATCAAGTTGAATTGAAATCGCTTGGGAAAAACAGTAAAAATAAATGTTAATTACACAAAATGCTTAAATGAGGAGAGACAATAAACTGAAAGTGCGAACAGATGGCACTCGGCCACCATTTACGATTCACAATGTATGCAATGAAAGTCGAGTGAGTTGTCTCCATGATGAAGTGTAGATGTTTGATGCAGGGATTGGGGTAAATGTCATTACTATAATAACAATTGTAGTTGTTGTTGTTGTTGCTGTTGTTGACTTAAGCATGTCGTACAATAGTTGCTAAGGATTTTTATTTGACGTAAAGTTGTTGCATTGCTAAGTAAAAGTTTGTCATGTGTTTTAAAGGATTTTTTGACTTTTTCTTTTACTCCATTCCCTGTTTATATGGTTATGTCCTCGTGGATAAAGGAAAGCATCGACCAAAGCATAACATAAAAACGCGATGTGAAACGAGCTGAGCAACAACAAACAAAAACTACTATAACAATCGACACATTAACCGGAAATAGCAAAGTTGCAACAACCGCAATGGATTTAACAAATGCACATACACAGACACACACACTCATATACATATACATATACACTGTGTATATACATACATAACTAGCCCTGTTGAACTTTTAAGGCAAACAGCATAGCTCAAGCAAGCTTCAGTCGGAACTTCGTGGGACTGAAAGAACTGATTTTCAACAAGCTGCTACTGTTGTCACTTGTCCTTATTGGCTGCAACCTCCTCCTTCTTCTTGTAATATGATTTTGGTGTGACATTTTATGACGACTTGCTTAAAGTTCATTCGCGAATCAAAAAAAACCCAAAAGAAGAAAGTGAATGGAAAAACTTATTTCGTTTACAAGTGAAAATCTGTTAGGACTCACAGTACTCGCAGTAACCAGTATGAAATGAACTTGGTTCGCTTGTTAATAAATAAAGTTCATTTTATGGATTTTGCATTTATTCAACCATTTGATTGTTCGATTGAGTTGAGTTGAGTTGACTTGAGCTCATGATGCTGCTGCTACTTCTTTTCAAATATGTTTGACATTTTTTTTTTCTTGCCATTCTTAATCATCATCATCATCATCATCATTCTTTACTTTAGTTCAGTTCAGGTCCTTACTCTTCCTTAGTCTCTTTAAGCTAAAGATTTAACTAATATATAATAATGATATTGTTTCAAGGATAGTTTGAATCTCTATTCCAATCGTGGATAGTTTGGCCTAAGCTTGGTATTTCACTGCATGACATGCAAATCTAAGTTATGTTCATTATATTGTGTGTATCTATGTGCATCGAAGTGTATCTGAGTACGATAGTATTATAAGTGTGCGTGTGTGTGTGTGTGTGTGTGTGTGCTATTGCCATTGGCATGCATTTGTGGTCGCAATATGCGGTAAGGACATGCACCAACACACATAGATAGCCAGACAGTTGGGCAAGCAAGTCATAGAATATCGATAGATATTTAAATAGACCGACATATGCTTACAAATTGGGTTAGCAGCACCACAACACCAAGTGTTTGTATCTGCATCTTTTCCTTTCACTGTCTCAAATGTCCCTTTGACTCTCTTACTCTGTCTCAATTCATTTTCCTAGATAAAAATACTGCCATACACACACACATACACATAGCAACATGCACTTATTATTGGTTAGTTGTGTTGCTTGTGTTGGTTATGCAATGAAGCGAGTTTAATTGCTATTGAAGTTGTCTCATTGTGAAATTCGTTGTATCTACATACTGATACTTGTACTTGAGACATGTGCATAGATTTTTTGGAATCAGGGTGAATGTTTTGCTATACATTTTGTTATATATTTTGCCGTTTTCGTTATTCTGTAGAAATAAATAAAAATTACTTTTATTCATACGCCATATTGACCGGAAGTAGATTGGAAAAGAAAAGAACTATCATGTTTAGCAGAAGAAAAAATATACTACTTAATATTTAAATGAAGCTAAATCAACTTTGTGTAGTTGCTTTGAATCTATGTATGCATTACAGGAATTTTAAAGAAGAATCTTATACAGAAAACGAGAGATTTTAGATATAAATGTCTTCCTGTAATCTGGAACAGGTTTAATTGATAACAGAACAGTCAGGATTATTGTAGGAAAGGTTAAAGTGTAGTTGACTGTAATGCAGAACTTAAGAAATTATTGTTACTTTATAAGAGTCACTGTGGCGATGTAAATGGGGTGTGTGCTAGGTGGAAAAGGAATGTGTTATGATGAGAATTTATATGCAAGTTCGATCTTGATTTGTTGTTGCAATGACAGCTGATTATAAAGGTGTCTAGTTTGTTCTGATTCACACGATTGCTAACAAAGCCTCAAACATTTCATATTTGTTTCAATAAAATATTGACTAACAATAGAATGATGACACAAAGCTTTAATACTATTGATTGAAATATCCAACATTCAAGGCTGCGCCACTGATTCTATTGCAAACTCAATATTACTAAATCTACTGCAATTTGTTCGTATTTATTGTAGGATGATAATGCATTAAATTCTCTTTTATACCGACACGTATAATTTGTTAAATGAGCTGCCAACATAAAATTTGCATAAAATTTTGCATAGAAAATAAAAAAAAAAAAAGTTAATAAAGAAAATCCCATTGAATGACAATTTTAATGAAGATTGCAAAACATTTTGTATACAATACGAGAACTTCATAACTATTGTTGTTATTATTATTATTATTATAATTGTTCTTGTTGTTGCATAACATTAAAAATGCAATTTAAATGAAGTTGGAAAATGTTTATGAACTTGAAAATTTAAATTGTAACATAATGCATTTCCATGTTGAAGGGAAGCATCATTATAAGTTAAGTTTGACTCAACCTTCAACCACTTTTATATTCTTTGTACGAAGGAATATCAAATTAGAAATTTACACGCTCCAAAAAAAAAAACTATGTTAAAACCACGCATAGTTAAGTTGCACATTATCAAAGTTAAGATGAAAATCACCCGTTCCGAAACTCTTCTTTTACAAGATGATGATGATGATGATGATGATTGGCATCATCTATATACTTGTATATACAATATTTTTCAGTATCTTGTAAAATTTTCATGCAATGTATGCTTCGAAACATTTTGGGTCGAAAAACGCACACAAACACTTCAATTTAGTTGACAGGATGCAAGCAGCAAGGATGCGCAGCAACTAACGAAAATTGTGGAACACTGTAAGAAGGATATTATGTATGATGGCAACGATGACTTTGATGGCAGCAACCAACAGCCAGGAACTCTTTAAGTCTCTTAGTAAGTTGCATTGCGTTCGCATAACTCTTCATATGTTAAGAAAAATATTGCCTTATCCTTTTTTTTTTTTGTTCCTTCTCAGTAAGTAAGGACTTTGCGTCAAAACGTTTAAAATTATATTTACTAAGAATGAGAAAAATGTTTTCCCCATATCTCGTCCTATCCGCATTATATCTTTTTATGTTGTTTAACTGTTGAGTTTTGTACAAGTACCGAGTATTTTTATTAAATCACATAAAATAAAGGACTCAGAGGCAGGCAGAAGTTGCACTTACAATGATTTTCAAGGAAAGAAGCTCCGATTTCCCTCTTCTCTTTCTCCATCTTTAGACTTGGGAAGCTTTGACTTTAGACACTTTACTTCCTTCCGGCTGATGCTCCTGTTGCAGCTTAGACTCGAGCTAAATCTCAAACTGAAAATGCTGTTCCTGTTGTTGCATTTACTTCTGGTTACTTTAATCATATCATGGTAGACAGCAGTTTATGAAAGCTTAAAGCTTTTTATCAAGAAATTATAACCATCAAGACATGCCTTGAACTCGCCCTTTGCTTGAATGAGATTAATTCGTTCCAAGTCCAAATACGAAAGACAATTGCAAGTTGAAAGTTAAATATGTGCGTATAAAATGTGTAAAAGTGTAATAACAAAATACAAAATACATGGAGAGATACATAAGAGAGAAAAGAAAACTAATCAAAAGAATATGAAGGGAAAAGACGCTTCAGCCACGACATATCTATGACAGAGGTGTGTGTGTACGCATGGCTTGGCTTACCATGGCATGGCATGGAATGGAGTGGAGTGGAATGGAATGGTCTAACCACAACCGAAGTGCAATGTTGCAACTTGTAGCCTTTCCTGTTTGTTACACGAAATAACCACAAAGTAAACAGTAGCAAGAACAACAATAACACCAACAACTATTGTATAAGGACCATGACGTCGACTATGATGGCGTCGATGGTGAAAGCGATGACGATGAGGAGTATAAAATAAAGAAAGCTATTTGCACAGGTAAACAGTTTCCTTGGGCAAACAAGGCGGCTAGCAAAATGTATCAGATGATGTGGGAGTGAAGTAGAGGCAGACCAAGGCATCAGACGACCCCACTGACGTTGTCTGTAGTTGGAAATGATGTAGCAACTTAACACCTTGCGGCATGCTCAACTCAACTCAACTCAACTCAACTAAATAAAGTGTGTAATTTAATATTTAAAACAATGTTTTCTAATTATTTTTCCATTTTATTTTATTTTAGTTTTAGAAGTAAAATTTACTAAAAAGTGAATTTTATGCAGGGGGAAAGTTTGTTTTTCTCAAAAAATAACGACTTTCTATGTGAGATGGATGAATTAGAGGATGCATTGACTTCAGGCGAGATTTCATACTATATATGTAATAATTATTATCATTTACCATTTTGACAAAGTCCTTTCGAAGGACACTCGCAGAAACATGTAACATGTAAGCATTTATCATCAATAGAACGAAATATACTTGTAAGTATAAGGATACTTATAACAGAAGCTGCACGAAGGCAATGTGAAGCACACATAACACAGCGAGCATAAATTCAAAAACCAATTTTCAAGGAAAATTATTACATATATGAAAAAGTACAATGAAAATATTTAAAGAGAGTGATACTCGTCGTATGAGTAATGTTTGTAGAAGTAAAATGTACTAAAATAGCAAACCTTGAAGTTACAGTAGTAGAAGAAAGTCAATTTCAACTGGATCCCTCTTCATATTCTTTTTCTCTTTTAATATATGCACATAGTTTAAGTCGCCTGTAATTATTTCACCGTTTAGTTTTGCATTTTTACATTTTCAGCTAAAGCGCAATGAAGTCAGAGGAGATGAGACTATGAAGTTGGCTTTTTCTCTTTTGCACTGCATATTATCATCCTTCATTCATCCAGTCATCTTTTTTCACACTTTACCTATTACAAGTGTGTATCCTCAGTATCAGGATCTACGTTAAGTTTGTGCTCATCCGGCGCGTGTTAAACTGAATATGAAATGATGATTTATGAAACTACTCGGCAACATTTTGTACAATATTTGTACCATTCTAAATTTTATCCTGTTTTTCCCAACCTCAATTAAATGCAATATTTAGCCATTGTTTTATGTATATCCTTGATTGAAAATTTTGTTTATCCTACATTATTTTATTAAATCTTTATCTTAAGGACAAGTTCTAATTAAGACATTGAGACAAGTTAATTGTGATTCAAAAAGAGGAATAAGTTTTTTGCTAATCAGATATTAAATTGTAAGAAATGATAATGAAAAACTTTTAAATTCTTTAGTTTGTTGACTGTTGAAACTTCAATGATTGGTACGAATATATGATGTTTGTTTGCAGATTAGGATCCACTTTTACTTTTACCCCTTATGCAAATATGCTCAAACCTCACAGGACGAAGTTCTTCTATCGAACTCTTATACTTCTTTCTCCCATGGTACAAAACAAACTACTCAACGATACCCCTGAAGTCGAGTGCCAGCCAACAAGTTTGAGTCAAATTCAGGTTTGAGTTGAAAGTATCCACATCAACTTGTTTGAAACAACATGTTCGTCATTACAGTTGCAGAGTAGTACATACATACTTATAAAATAGAAATCAAGGAGAAATCATATAGTGCGTATAAGTAATTTGAAATGGGGAACATTTGGCTTTGAAAACAGGGAGGGCACTGACCACATTTGTACCTTTCATATATTGTATTGTGGAAAATAAAATGAAATCAGATTTGATAACTCACATTCATCGATTGTAGTATAAAAATATGAAAAGTTATGTCATTCCCATCCACACTCGCACACAATTAAAAATGACAACCAATTAACCTTTTATTAAATAACGAGGAAAAAATGAGATATTTAATAAATTTTGAAAAAAAAAAAATAAATTAATGCATAAAGTGTCGCCATAAAAACAAATTGCCAACCGCAATCGAAAATCACATCAATCAATGAAAGAAAGAAACTACATGGCAAAATATAAGCCACAAAAAAGAAAGAAAGAAAAATTAAATATAAAAAAATGTTGGCGAGGTTGAAAAAAGTGTGAGTGAAACCAGCGGAAATTAAATTAAAAGTATATAGAATATTGAAAACTCAAAAAAAAAAAAAAAAAAATATTATATAGAATAAATAAATATATTCAATATCATATTTATTGTACATAAAAGTAACTAACTATTGTATATATCCTAGTATGGTCATATGGTCCTCATATGTTGGTTGTCCAATAACAAATGAATGCATAAATGAATTTGATTTGAATGAAAATTGCATGAATTGTTTCATAAAAAACTATCCATCTATCTATCTATGATTACAATTATTATTATTATTATGATTATTTTGATAAACTCGTTTTATTGTTGTTAATATTTTATTTTATTTGCATTGAATTAGGCAAGCAAGCGGAAATGTTTGTATCTTTATTCTATTGAATTTAAATTAAAAATCAAATTCTATTTAAATGATTGATATTTTATATGATGAATATTATCCATTATGGATACATGAATGGAATGAATGGTTGGATATAAGTAGTGTGTAACAATAAAAGAATGACAAAGTCAATGTGACGAGGCCACGAAACAACAATAGATGATCGATCATCCAATGCAACCGTAAAGTATTGAACATGAAATAAAGTTGAAATGCAAATTTATTCAATGAAGCTTACTTAGCTGAAAATATGAAGAATTTATGTAAACAGAAACTTGAATTTTTAGGCCATTTTCTTAGGTATTATTACATTAGTCCCAATCAATTCATTTAAATGTTTTGAAACATACAAACATCTTTCATACAAAAAATCAAAGGTTTAAATAGGGAAAATTTGTTATATATTTGTTCCAACTTTTCAACACCCTCAAGGATTAATATCTTAATGTGATGATAGATATGATAATGCAAAGAGCTATGCTGAAAGTAACGTCGCCACTAAAAGGCATCTACATTTTATGATGAAAAACATTAAACCCTTCAGATGACAAAGGGAATCAAATGGAGTACATTCCTAAATATACAATAACAATGACAGTACAACCTCAACGACAACGATTGCCTACAGTTTCTGGTAAATCGAGGGAATAAGAGAGAATAATATATCTCATATCTCATTGATAAAAAAGCAAGACCTATATAAATTTTGGAAATACTATGATAATTTTTATTTCAAATTATAAAGTGAATGAAAAATGTATTTAAAACTTCTAAAACTTTATGTTTTTAATGGAAGCTTTGTAATAAATATGAATTCCATTGGCCCAAGTTTTGAATATGTTATGTTAATTGTTATTTCCATCTGTTTTGTCTGTGCTAAGTTCCAATGAGCTAATTATTATAAAAATGTTGAAATTATTGCGCTACCATTCTATTTCGTTCATAAGAAACTTCATTAAAAGAATTGATCAACTTTCGAAGGATGCAGATAAAAATTATTGTACAAAATCAAAGTTTGTGAGCCGACATTTCGGTTTTTATGTCTCTATTTCCAGTTATTTTGTAACTTTTCGGCTTAAACATCTGTGCATAAGTGGAACATAAAACTGAGGGTCTAATTTATATGGAAAGTGATAGAAATTCTGAAGGGCAAGAATTTTTTTTTTATTGTTTTCATTATAAACCTCAACTACAATAGTGCAAAATGTTTAAGAGAAAAAAAAGGGATACAATAATGATTTTATTAATTTCACTTTTTTTTTTATTTTCTCATTCACAATTTGTGATGTGCCCCAATTGGTTGCACTCAATGAGGTTTTCACTTGTAAATGTGTCTGTAAGTGTGTGTGCATGTCCCGAATCACGTGACAATCAATTAAAAACCTCGATAACAATTTAATTTAAACAATTAAATGTGCATAAATTAAAAATGTTGCGGTCTGCTCAGTCTTCGGCCGTTTGTTCATTTACTACATACATACTACAATGCAACAGACAGACAGACAGGCAGACAGACAGATAGACAAATCGAAAGATTCACATAGTAGGAAACAAAACAAAACAAAACCAACATAAAAAAAGAAAAAAAAAAAAAGTTTGAGGAATGGAGCAACGGACGGGCGAAGGACAACAGCAGGGTTATGCAAACAAATTTTATGTTTGTGTTTTCGCTCGCATTATTTCAGGCATTTAATTCGAATTAACATTTGTTTACGAATATTTTATGTTTGGTTTTTATATTGTGTATAAAATAAAATCATAAAAATAATAATGAAAAAACAAATTTAGCAAAAATTTATTTAACAATGACGCAACAAAAGCCGATTCGATATAACATGCCTCAAACCTCAAATAAAATTGTATTGTAAATATAAAACTGGAGCCCATATGTGATAAGTGGGTGCAGAGTCAAGAAGAGAATTCACTCACTCGCACACACAGGACCAATTATTTGGTATTTTATCAACTACAAAGCTTCGCACTCGATTTAAGCAGCTTATTTGCCACATAAAACCGCTTCCGGTCATGTACTCGTTCATTGAAATTCTGTTAGTTGGCGGATTATTAAAGGCAGTGAGGCATCACCATCATCATTATCATGATACTGTTACATTGGTTGTCCCTCAATGGAAATAGTAATCCAAATGTTGAGAACATAACAATTGATTGATTGAAAAAGTATTAAATAAGTTTAGCTTCATACTTTTGTAAAAATGCTATTGCTATTGACCAACAGAAATCAGATGACTTGAAGAAGATTTTTCCATTTAAATCTACAACAAACACCTCATTGATATCCATTACACAAAATTTTTAATTTTTATTTTCCTATCATTTATTTTTTATGTTGATGTGACGTTTTTGCCTTCTGTGAGGGCACTGGATTTTCATTTAGATCTAACTTAAAATCTATTGGCTTGTCATAGCCCATAATGCGTACATAATGTTCAGGATCATCAAAAAGCGCTGGATCAACAAATAATGCACGTTTGCCTACGTGAAATGACGTAAACATGCCTGGCACTTCGGGTACTGTCACATCACTGGGCCGGAATTTGGTCTGAAAAAAGATCAAGTATATAAAAATATAATTTCTACTTGTAAAAGTAAACTGCACTGACCTTAATCTTTGTGAGTAGAAAAGAGATTGTTGTTGCCGTGTATTCATCTGTTTGACGATTGTAATGTAATTCGGTGACATATTTCTTTGTGATAAAGTGCAGTAGCAGAGGCGTTACAAATGTAAAGAAACCAGCTACTGTACAGAAGAATACAGCCATGCCAGTGCCACCAATTTTCATGCCTTGTTCCATCAGTACTGGCTGTGCGGCTAGGCCGGCCAAACTAGTTGTAAGCGAGAAAAATTTAACGGCTTTCATGCGAGGTGCCAATGTCCCATAATAGACGCGTATGAGTTCTTCATCTTTTTGCACTGGTTCCGCTGCGGTGGCATACCATCTTTGTTGCCATTGTTGCTGCAATTTGTCTGGAGCAGAGGTGGAAGGCTTTATCAATATGCTTTTATTCCTCAGCAAGCTGGATGCCGTTCTGAATCTGTTGTTGCGTGATATATTAATGCCTACTCCCAATATACGACTGCCACAGGGCACAGAAGAGCGTAAGCCAAGCATATTGATATTTATTTAGTTTTTATTGTTGATAGGTATTTTGAAATACAAAGTCAAATGACCGCAAATTGATGTTAAATGTGAAATAATTTTATTTATAATCGCAACCACATTGAATAACAAAAACAGCTGATGGAATTTTAAGAGGGTGCTTACCAACACCAAACATTCGAACAGTTTTGCCGGCAACAAACAGCTGATTTATTTTCAATGAATATGAATTTTGCTTATAATTCTCAAATATTTATTCAGAAATGGTATGATTAAGTACATTTGAATGATTTAGGTGACTGGCTTTAGATGATGAGGAATTTTACACCCGAACAATCGTGTGGGCCTTTGCCATTTTATGTGAGTAAAGGGACGTAATGCTGATTTATGCCAAGATTTTATTTTTTAAAACAAATTATTATTATTATTTTTCATTATATTTTAAATTTCAAAATCAAATTTTATAAAACCATAGGAATTTTATAAAATCATAATTTACTAAATTAGTAAATCTACTATTTCAAATATAAAAAGAACTTCCAATGTTTAGTTTATTTTTAAGGTGACCCTTTTTGTGTAGTGCTATGTTGGTATTATTGAGAACATTTTGCTGAAAGACACTACATGTTGCACATTGCAAACATATTCATTCATTCAACATGAACACACCGAATTTAAATTTAATATTAGAATTCAGGTATAATTAACAATTAAAATCATCATAATTATCATCCTTAATTAATTATTAGTCTATTTTCTTATTTTATTTAGTGCTGGAGCTGAGTTGCTTTTCGGTAATGTAAAACGGCATGAAATTTCTTTAAGTGGCAATCAAAAATGTGAGTATTTCCTATGTTTATTTTTTAGAAAAAGTGTATTAATAAATTTCGCATTTCATAGGGACAATACGTGATCTGCTTAAATGGATGCATAAAAATATACTGACGGAGCGTCCAGAGTTATTCATTCAAGGCGACACAGTGTAAATATAACTAAAGAATATTCATACATTAATGATTTCATAGAAGGATTTGTTTACATATTATAATTTTCCCATCTTTATTTATTAATACAGTCGACCTGGTATTTTGGTACTGGTAAATGATACCGATTGGGAACTATTGGTAAGCAATTTAACATTTAATAATTTTCTCTTTTTATTATTAAATCCGAGTTGCTTTCAGGGAGAATTGGATTATGAACTGCAACCGCGTGACAATGTGCTCTTTATATCAACGCTACATGGCGGTTAAATATTAAAATGCTCCTAAATTATTTACCAAGTGATAGTCTAAGCCTTAACCTATAACAACTGATGAAGATTTTTTTATGTACCAACTCACGCAAGATCATGTTGGTATGGCTAATCTACAACGTTTGTTTGAAAAAAATCAACCATGGCAAAAAGTAGTAATTGCCCCTGTTATCTTCGTCCATTTGTTTCTATGCGAACGAATGTATTAATATTTGAGCTGACAGGCTGAGAACTTCATTCAAAAAATTTCTCAAATTTCTCTTGAAAGAGGCAGTTTCCATATCAAATGCAAAACTACATAAAAGTTTAAAAATTCTACATTTTTTAAGTTAAGTTCTAAATGAATTTCGAGCAATCATTCTTGTGACCCAGAACAAACTCTGCAATTTTTTCAAGAAGCAACTATAATAGCTGCCTATGTTATTACCAGGCAATTGTTTTTGTAGGTGCTTATCAGGACTAATTTAGTTTAATATAAGTAATAAGCATCAATCAATGTTATTATTGGGCAACTTCGCAATTCCACGTTTGTTAAACTTTGTATTCCTTTTTGCTAAAAACTTATTGAGGCTCTGTTTTGATAAAAACATCAACTAACAAATTGTGTAGCTGATTGCCCAGAACAATGTGTGTTTATACAGTACATAAATTAAAATAAGTAGTGACAAGTTACAGGTCAGAGGGCCTGATATATCTATCCACATATTTTATACTTTTTAATAAATATATTAGGTAACACAATCTCTGATTGCTTTAAAAGTAAGAAAATGTTAAAGAATTGATTTTCAAATAAAAAAACCTAAAAATTCATATGATTTCCCATTTTGTAGTGGATTTTTGGGGCCCCATGATTTATGCGCACAGCGGACCTAGAGAACGATTTGAAAATATGATTAATCGGCTGAAAAGATCGCATCCCTGTCGACCTCCCTACTAGATCTTATTAAATGTGGATTGCCAAAGTCAATGCGAATGGCAATAGGTCAATAAAATTAAAGCATACTTCTGGGGAGACAATTTTTTATGCTTTAAAATTTCTAGCGACTCAAAATGACACACATATGTACGTACATAACTGTTATTAAAATTGCTTGTTACACATTTCTGTTCGCATGGTTTAATTTTTGTATTACGTGGTTTCATGGTGGTGACAAGCCAAAAAGATGCTTTTCATCTTATATGGATGGATATGCAATATTTTATAGACTGGAATTTATTTTATTTTTTTTAACATGTGGCTGCACTTGAAATAATAAATGATACCGCCGAAGAGGATCACTTTTCTTTATAAACTATTAGTAGATAGATTTTTGTTGTATATATGATATCTATTTCATCACTTTGAGTGCAAAGTGTGTGGAAAATCTGAATTAATGCGGCTGCACTTGAAATAATAAATGATAATACCGAAGAGGATCACTTTTCTTTATATACTATTAGTAGATAGATTGTTGTTGTATATATGAAATCTATTATCATCACTTTGAGTGCAAAGTGTGTGCAATATCTGAATTAAGAAAGAAAAAATGAGTTTATATTGTTTTTTTATCGTAAGAACATTTATTTAATTCATTTCGCATTTTAAAACATTTTACAAATAATAAATTTTTTTAAACTAAATGATAATGATGAACACAGTCATTCATCATTATGCTCATATTTCATATTTTAAATCATCAAAGCTTAGATACTAAAACAATTTACATATTAAGCTATAAATTTTCTTGAATTTCCTTCGTTTTCGTTTCAAATTTTCTTGATGCAATGATATTTCGATTGTGTATTTTATGTTAGAGTAGAGTTGAGAGAGCACGTGCTCCTCATGTAGAGACAAGTGATGACACGATTGACAAACAAATTCCTTTTCAGTACATAATAGTTTTTATATATTTCTTTTGCAAGTTGACACATCAAATTCAATTCAAATTAATTCAGAATATGCCAGACTTTGCCTTGTGGCATGGCAAATCTTATGCATTTTTGTATTTAAATGACAAATGGAGAAAATGATGAAATGCATTTAAGCCAAGTGACTCTGTAGGTATGTCCAAATGATAATGTGCAACATTTATAAGTAATAATAATATTAATTAAATAAATAACAAAAAAAAAAAATAATAATAATAATAATAATACAATAATATTAAATTATAAAAATTGATTTCTTAAACAAAAAAAATCTCATTTCATTGCTTTTCTTCCACTTCGATTTTTGTATTAAACTAAAGCTATTGAATTCCTTGTTGCTTATATGTTCGATATATGTATGAATGTATAAATCTATAATATTCGATCTTTCTTTTGTTATTTCTCTTAAATTCTTTTTGTTTTTCTTTAAGTAAAATTTCCTTTAAAATTTTTTTCTTCCTTTCATTTATTTGTGATCCGCATTATATGATGATTTATAACGACGCAGGATGACCGTGTTTGTGACGCCGCCCGTTGCTGTTGACCAGTACGTTGATGATGATGCTGATGGAGATGGTGATGTTGTTGATCCAATGGTTGTTGCATTGTTTTTCTTGCTGCCGCCACTGTTACTGATGTTGATGTTCTCGGCAAGCTCTTGCTCCGGCGTCATTGAGATATCGGACAGAATGCCGCTTTCTAGATTAGAGTTTTTAGTTTAGATTTCACATGAGTAAATAAATTGTGTATATTATTGTATAAATTTACAATTAGACATGCAAGACAGATAAGATAAGAAAGACATTTTGAGATTATGTACAACAAGAGCAAGTGTGTTTTGGGTTTGTGAGTGTAAGTTTATATGCTAAGTACTAAGCTACTTATGATTCTATTTATATACAATTTGCTACTATATTTTAATACTGAATTTTTTTTTTTTTTTGCACTACAGAAGTATTTACAACTAGGACAGAACAAACGATACGAACATAAACACACACGCACACACAGGGAGAGAGAGAGAGAGACAGAGAAAGAGAGAGTGGGTGGTGTTGGTGGTGGTGTGACATGTACAAATATTGGTGAAGTTAGAAAAAATAGCACAATTCAAGCTCAATACCCATGGATAGTTGACTGACAAGCGTTGTCGAGCGTTTGGGTTCTCTACGCATCTTAACAGTTTGCGCATCTTTATTATTTGCACTCACTGAACCGCCGCTGCTGGAGCTGCCATTGCTGCTCAGAGTATTGGAGTTACCAGCTTCATGCGGAAGGGGATTATTGTTACTCAAACTCAATGCTTGTGTTTCATTTATCAATTCAAGGCCATGATTGTTATTGCTTGTCGCATGCAAACGTCCAAAGTTGAGACTATGACGCAGACCGCCTATGCCTTCATGACCAGTATTCGTGACACCACCGCCTGAAGAGCTGCCTGTGCTTAACGATGAGCTGCTGGTGCCACTTGAGAGAGAACACTCCGAAATAAGAGAATTTGGACGACGCATTGAACCTTTGCCTTGCTCAGCATGTAGACCAACAAATGAATGACGTAATTTGGGAGCTAAAAAAACAAAACAAAGTTTCTATTGTAGATGCCACTTTCTCTTTCAATCGATTAGTTCAACAATGCTTACTTTTGTTTAGCTGTGATATGGTTATGGAACGATCATTGATTTGATTATTACTGGGGCGTATGTCCAAGCATGGTTTGCTTCCGATGCCCATCGAAGACATTTCAGCCAGGCGAATATCTGAAAAGAAAAATGTATAAGTTTCTATAACATTTCTAGTGGTTTTTCCCAATTCTAGATTTATGTACCTCGATTTCGCTTCGCCTGTTTCCATAACAATTTGGAAATTTCTTCGGTCCAAACATTTTTAATATCCTCCGACATACATTGCAAAGTCCAAGTATCTTCAATCTTACGTTTCCTAAACCAAATCTCGAATTTGGTTGGTGAATCACCTGCATGAGCCGTCAAGCCAATATCTGAGGTCTTTATGCTATGTTTATAGATGTAAAGGTCCAAATTCTGTTGATATTTAGAGAACTGAATGTTAATTTTCATAGTCATTTTGGTAAACGAAAATATTTGAAATTTGGCCCACCTTATGATCGGGAAAGCGGCGTGCTTTACTAAACAACACCAAATCTTCAAAAAGAAACACTTGACGCAATGTTTTCTTGCCAGTGCGTCCTTGCCACACTAAGAACTCGTTCTGGCGCAACAGGCGACCTTGTTCCTTAACATTCACATCGCAATCACGTAGTGAGTCCATAGCAAGTAAATCGTTGCCATGACGCAACTGGAATTTAACCATTTCCTCAGCTCGCTGCAATTCCTCAACATCGTCGGCAATTTCTCGTAGTGCGGCACCCTTCAAGAAGCAAACAAAACAAGAAATAAATATAAGTTCCATCAAGCTGAAAGTCTATTAACTAGGACTATTCACCTCTACATTGGAACAAGCCTTGACCAATTGTTGCAAGAGCAAAGCATATTTGCCCATGCGTTGAACAGGCTTCAATAGATAAGAAGCCAAATCCATTTTATCCGCAAGTTCAATTTGTTTACTCTGCACATAGGAAGAGAAAGCATTCAAAATTATGTGGGTTTAAGGATTATCACCAACTAACTAACTGCATCTTACCTTAAAGAATGATGTGCCATATTCACTTAAGAGGGTATCACTCTTCGGCTTGTTCTTGTTGTACAAAGCATACAAGTAGAATTTGGACTCCATTTCCAGAAAGGCGGCACCCACTTTCAAAGGATTGTGTTCGTAACGCTCGAGCTCAGTTAGGAAATGTGAATTATGGAATTCAAAGATTTTTTCTATATTGCCAAAGATAACATTCCGTTGACCACGCAGCGGCTGTGGTATGTCATCACGGAGCAACTCATCAATATAATTCTCAATGACATAATACAGTGAGCGTACATAGTCGCGTTCGGTACCAATCATTTCTCGCATGATCAATAGAAGCGTTCTGCATATGAATAAAGAGAACACAAAGGAAAAAATGAATGATTAATTGAAACAATGATTAATTGTATTGTAATTGTATCTTACTTTTGGATTTTTGGTTCGAGACAACTGAGTTCCTCAAGTTTTGGCAGCTCCAAATTGGAGGCATGGCACTGTAGATGCGCATTTGCCTCGAGTGGTGAGTGTATGTCCAGGTAGCGTTTCGTTGGACGCTCGTAACATTCATCATCGAGTAGTTCATCGCAATTGTGACTGTAACAGATACGACGAACAAAGCATAGAAACAATTAAAGATTTTTCTTAAAGATTTTTATTGTGACTCACCTCTTGTCAAACATATTTGCAGCCTCATTGAGGCTTTGGCATGAACAGACACGTGTCAGCTTTGGATTACCTTCGCAGCGATCACAAACACCTAAACCGGAATCTGCCATTTTCGATTGCTCCTCCTCACCATCTTCTTCCTCGTTGGTTGTATTATTACCAACATCACTGCCAGCGCTAGCTAATAACTCATCCATATCCTCTAGATTACGTGATTCACGCCAACAATGACAGGATTGTGAGCCACCCTCAAACGAACCATTTCCCGAACTGGAACGATAACTGGTACGTTGAAGTTGTCTATTGCTTGATCCACCATAAGGTGGCAGCTTCTTCAAATGCAAAGTAGTGGGCTTGACACGACGCTCTTGTTCCATTTCATGGGCTTTTTGCTCTGCGCGAAAACGTTCTAATAAGGCACTGGCATCCAATTGTTCTGCCAACTTTTGGATCTCTTCATATAGTTCCGTTTCACGCGAATGCTGAGTCAACAAATGATGTAACCTAGTGGCAGCTTCTATGCGTTCATGGGTCTTCTCAAGTTTTTCAGCAAAAGCATCTAATGCAACTTTCAAATTAACAGCACTCTCACGCAACACATTCACATCAACAGCGGCAGTATATAGATCACGACCTTTGGCCAAATGTTTCTGAAATAATAATTACATATGTATATTACGTACATCATAATTCAAACCTTTATTATTCTTTTCAACAGAATGCTTATGTAGCATGGCAAAAAGATTTCATTTACAACTAATTTTCTGCATTTCAGTTGTTGCAAATAAGATAATGCACTTGAGTTTGATAACAATGTTTCAGTTCCCAAATTACTGGATATGGTAGCCCTATATTATGTTGTCACATTTATAAATTTAAAGAGTTGGAACTTCAAAAGCATGTATAGGATATATTTGGACTCCTCTTTAACCGGTTGCTATAGACAAGCCTTTGCTATACGACCGACAGTCTTTGGACATTGCTATAAAAACTTATAGAGTCCAACTATATTTAAGAGAAGACGGAAGTTAAAAATTGAAATATCAATGCTTTTACCAATGTCATATCAATGGTTCCTATTGATTCCTAGGATATTTAAAACTGTAGATTTTGTATATGGATGGGTACACTTGATCTGCAGCCTTAACATATGGTTAAAAATGCCAGTATAACAAAAACAAAATGAATCAGTGACGAATTGAGTAACTCCCAAACTTCTCTAATATCTATCATTTTCACTCTTTTAGGATCAAAGTTTTTTTTTGCATGGTCATTTTCTTTAATTCATCAGCTAAGTGGGAATGTCATCCTTGACTGATACTCATGCTATTAATGGAATTGATAAGATTTCTTTAACTTGTTATTCTCATTATAATCTCATTATATTCTAAGTACATATCGTATGAAAATTAAGTAATCCTATATAGAATCAATGATATTATGATGTTCTTTTCACTTACCATAGATATAAAATAATACTTTTCGAATTCCTGTTCTTGGGCCTTCAATTCATCGGGATTATCCAAATGTATTTTGGTGAATTGTTGCAGTTTCTCATAACCATCACTGGATAACCAATTGGTGACCTAAAATTTATATTAATTATAGTGTAAAGATTATTCCAATACTATATTATAGATTAAATTAAAAAAACATTGCAAATTTTTATGACATTCGCAAGTTAAATCGAGAGAGACTAAAGGATCTGTAAGAGTCTATGCACTAAAGTTGGTTGGTATTTCCTTAACCAGTTTCTATTTTATTGTCTAATTAGCAATTTCACAAATTAAAATCCAATCAGACATAAATAAAATGTTTATAGAAATCGAAATTCTTTTATCGCATTTTCTGCGTATAACAACAACAGCAGCAGCAAAAACTGAAATAACAAAAATACGTTAGTAATACGGTAATAACAATGCAACAGCAATAGCAACAACAACAACAACAACATCAAAAGCAACTGAAACAACAATGAAAGTTAGTTAACTCATGCGTTTCATTTACTTCTCCACTGATTCCCTACTCCAGGCTGATGATCTTGACTCATGGCTGTGGCTCATGTGGCTGTGGCTCATTCATGTCTTTGTTGTGTTAACCAACCAACTCACCAACGAAGCAGCAACTAACCAATTTTTTGTTTTCTTTTAATCACCTGCTGCGTCCAATTGAAATGATAAAATCAACCAATTTATATGTCTCGGTCGATCTATCTATATGCTATACTTGTACTTGTGCTAGTGCTAGTGCTAGTATCTGTGAGTGTGTATCTTGTCTGTCTATTTGTCTTTCTTTCCGTCTGTCCATCAGCTGGTAACGCGTGCTTAAACGCATTCACTTTCCGTTACGTTTCATTCCGTTCAATTGTCGTAGATCTTTCCTTTTAGTATTAACTTTAACTTTGGCTTTGGCTTTGGGCATGCATGACTTGACTCAACTCCATTCCACTCCAAGCGCAGGCACATGGCACAATTGTTATAGTCTGGAAGTCAAACAGTTGCACCTTGTTTGGTTTTTTTTTCGGGCATACACCACATACACAACAATCATAGTACAATACATTATTATAAAGACCAAGACCATGTTGAGTTTTTGTTTTCATTTAATGAATGAGAAATGATCAAGGTAGCTGAGCCATTGGTGGTGGTGATGTTGGTCATGTATCGTATGTTGGTGTTGCTGCTACTACTAACTTTAAAAATGCAAACATACTAATTTGCTCCAATTTCTTTCGATAAGATTTTTTTTCTGTAGATTGATGGATTGAATGGATGGAATGGAATGATGTATTCGAGTTAATAGAAGCACTCAATATTTCTTGAGATTGGTTTGGTTTGTTAGTAGAGCGAGAGACATACAGAAAAACAGATAGAAATATAGACAGACAGACAGTCAGACAGATAAACAGTTGGGCAGATACTTTTTATTGTTATTTATTAATTGTTTGTCATGGCGATCATCACCACCACGCTTGTGCTGCTGATATGCATAAAAATGATTTCTGTTCACTCTTTTATTGTCTTTTCTGTCTGTTTTTCTCTTTAATTTTCTGTTTATTGTTTTTATTGATATGAAAACAAACAACTCAAACCTTTCCTCATTCTTCTTCTTCTTCTTGTTCTTGTTTTCTTTAAGTATCACTTTTTTTTATGAGATTTATTTATTTATTTTTATTCCAATCTCAATCATCATCATCATCATCTTCATGTTTTTTAGGTTGCCTCTTCGGATTGATAAGATGCCACTGCCGCCGCAGCGACTTTGAAAAATGAAGAAAATCAAAGCAAAAAATTCATTGATGAATTGATGGAAACTAGAATAAGGGTTAATATACATACACACACACATACACACAAATGTAGTATTGTATGATGATGATGATGATGATGATGATGATGATGATGATTGTCTAATATAGTCCAATCCAATTGTTATGGAATGCATTAAGTTTTATTACATTTTAATCAAACAGAATATTATTTCTGTGTTTTCTTTTTTTTTTTATTACACCAAAGTCTTTATGGTTTTAGATGCACATATGTGTTTGAGATGACTCTCATTTGTATCTAATGGAAAAAATAACTTCTAGATACAAATTATTATTATTATAATTTTTTTTTTTTTCTGCTTATAAAATGAAATAAATTTGTTTTGGTAAAATATCATTGAATTAACATTTCATCTTAGGGCAACTTCTAATCTTTTTTAATTCTTATGATGATGATGATGAATTAAAAACCTGCAAACAAATCTTAAGTTTCTCTTTTCAAGGAATTTACATTTTTATTTGCTTTGTTTATGTTAAAGAATCTCAAGAAAAATACCAAAATAGTTTAATGATGATGATGCTGAATGAATGCTTTTCAATTAAATTTAAAGTTTTATTTTCATTTTCAATAATTTAGCTGTTTTGTATGTTAAAAGTATCTCAAGAAAAATACCAAAAAATTACAATGCAGTACGCACATATTGAGTTATAGTGGCAGCAAGACACTTTGCATCATCCATCAATTTCTCATTATTGCAGCTCACGCTGTCACTTTGTTGATGACTCGTTGACATAATTATTATGTATTAATAATAATAATAATAAATAACAATAAATGTTGTTAATAAATAAAAACAAAAAAACGTCTTTCTTTTCTCTTAATCACAGTTTCACTTTGAATGCAAATTGTACTAAATTTGAAGCAATTTTAGGTTGAAACCTAGAAGTAGATCACCATCACCACAGTAGCAATACTGCATCCTAAGATACACGCGCTATAACAGCGGCTACAATCAACCGATCGAAACTATACACTGAACAACTGAATTCGAAATTGAAAATTATATTGCTTTTGAACGGAGAAACAGAACTAACTCTAAGCTTTAAAAACTGAACGAACGACGACGAATGACGATCAACTATTGACGATTCACGACGACAATGTTGATAGTGGTGGTGATGATGATGATAATAATGATGGTGATGATAATAATAATGATGATGATGACGGTACCGGCGTTCATAAACGAACAGCGAACGAACATTGAGAAGCAAGACGGGAAGACAAATCATTTTTCAGTGCACTCAAGCAATGAATTCAATGAAATCAAAGTAATTAAGCGAAAGAAAACAATGGCAACAGCAACAACAACAACAACAACAACAACACATCGACAGATAGGCAACATTTGATGCGATACAACACAAACACAACTCTCAGAAACAGATACAGATATACTTAGCAGCGACAGATACAAATGTAGATTAACTCGAGTGTTTGACACAAATGCAAATATACAAAAAAAAAAAAAAAAAAGTATATACAGCTACGGTCAAAATAATAGTAGCGCTAGTTGGAAAATGAATTTGATAGAAATAAAATGAATGAATTGGTGTTTTAATGTACCAAAAATATTTTTTTTTTAAAGTATGATGTGTTAATGAGAAAGTCATAAGGAAATAACAACAACTTTATGTCATATGACATTAAAAAAAAATTTTTTTCCAAAAGTTCAATAAATTTGCACGGTCAAAATAATAGTAGTGATTCATTTGAAGGTCTACCACCAGCCCAAACCAATACAAATGTTACGGATAATATTAAAATAACTAAAATTACGACTATTACACTACAATTAGTATTTAGTAGCATAGCCTTTGTTTGCTATAATTGCAGCATATCGTTTTGGCATCGAATCTACAAGATTTTGACACCTTTGGGAAGGAATGGAGCTCCAAGCATCTCTAACTGCTTCCCAAAGCTGTTGAACATTATTGGGTAGACGTTTGGCAACTTCATTCTTCACGTCGCACCACAAATTCTCAATTGGGTTGAGATCTGGCGACTGTGCAGGCCATTCTAGTACATTTATTCCGTTGGCCTGCAACCACTGTTTGGCAACTTTGCTTGTATGCTTAGGGTCATTGTCTTGCTGAAGCTCCCAAATCAGTGGCATTTCTTCACTAGCATATGGCAGCATTATCTCCTGCATTATATGCTTATACAGATGCCGATCCATGGTATCCGTTATCCAATATATTGGCCCCACGCCGTAATATGAAAAACAAGCCCAGATCATAATGCGAGCTCCTCCGTGTTTCACAGTTTTTGTTGTGAATCTTCGTTGCCACTCAGACTTTGGCGGACGCCTGACATATTGACGAGATCCAATTCCACCATAAAGTACAATTTTGGATTCGTCCGACCACAAAATGTTTCTCCATTTCTGTACTGGCCAATCAATGTGATCATGGGCGAATTTAATTCGTGCGGCTAGATGTTTTTTTGTTAAAAGATGCACTTTTCTTGGGCTCCGAGCATTTAAATTGTTTTCCCTCAAGCATCTCCGTATGGTTTCTATGCTTACATTCAGATTTAATTGCTTTTTTATTTTTGTAGAGCACCAAAATGGGTTCTGCCTTGAGTATCTCACTACACGGGTAGCCAATCTTTCAGACATAATGTGAGGTCGTCCACGTGTTTCATGACCTGGTATGAATTTAATAGCATTACGCACCATTGTAGGGGAGCAACCTACCATGTTTTGAACTTCCTTGTACGTTTTTCCGTCAGAAATCAATTTTTTTATGAGTGTACGCTGTTCAGGAGTACAGTGCTTGCCTCGACCCATTGTAGGAAAAGAAATGACTAAAAATTTTGATCAGTTACTATTGTAAATTGTTATAAACTAATAATATTTACTTTTTGTCAACTTTTCTGGTATGAAAAAGCAACGAAATGAATTTTTTCTTAATATTTGCCCAAGCACTACTATTATTTTGAACGTGCAAATTAATTGAAGTTTTGAGAAAATTTTTTTTTTTATTATCATATGACATAAAGTTGTTATTATTTCCTTATGATTTTCTCATTAACATATCATACTTAAAAAAAAAAATATTTTTGGTACATTAAAACACCAATTCATTCATTTTTTTTTTATCAAATTCATTTTCCAACTAGCGCTACTATTATTTTGACCGTAGCTGTATATATATATATATATTTATATATAGGAATATAATAATATTAATAAAGAAGTCTTGTTATTTGCGTTGGTGTTGGTGTTGGTGTTGCACATAGTACTTTTTGTACATAGAAATGCAATCAACAAAAGCTGTTAGTCACTAGTAGGAGCTGCAAACACCTCCATCACCACCATCAACTGAATATATGTACATACTTACAATGATATGTACTATTATGATATGAATGTATCTTAGTATATTATTGTTAGTACTTATATGAGGCAGCAAGACATACTACTCGTATCATATCTATGCAGCTAAACAATATACATATTTTGTATCTGTAGTTATAGTAAAGTGTCGCCGTATCTTTAGCTACTGAAGCAGCAGCATTTCTGCTTGCGATAAGCAAATTGTTGTATTGACTATGTGACTGACTGACTGACTGAGTGAGTGAGTGAGGGAATGAGTGAGTGACTAAATGTGCATTGCATTTTCAACTTTTATTTGTGCTTTTCATAGAATGTGTTTCCTTATATGGTGCCACTAAAACAAGGCGGATGTTTTTCTCTTCATTATTCGTTTTCTTTCATTTATTTGATTTTCCATGTCGTCGCTGATAAGACACAAGGCATACAACAAACACAAGATGGAATGCGTAAAGAAGAAGTTGAATAAACTTGAGATATTTTTCATTTTGTTTTCTTTCCAATTTAAAATACTTTTCCTTTCTTTAATGATAATATGATGTAATAGAATAAATAATTGTACTAATTGAGCATCTTAGGTATGGAAATTCTATTAAGATAGAAGACATTTTGGGGAACCATTGCTGCTACTTCGGACGGACATAGAATTTCATAAAATAAATTTCTTTTTGGTAGCAATCACACTATTGGGTATAACTTCCGCCTTTCTGCTTGTATTTTTACTTTTTGCTTTGGGCTCCGCTCCTCCGGAAATATGCTGCCCAACTTGCTTCCAGGAAAACACAAATATGGGTGGGTAGTTTTTCAATTGCCATATTAGAATAATCATAATCAAATTTGTCTTCTCTCTAGATTGTTATTTTTTATATAGAGAAGAAACTGTCAAAAACGTGCTTTAAAAACATATCAAATTTCTTGCTATTGCCATACCATTGAAAGCCTCTCTCTCTCTCTCTGTGCTCGCTCCTCCAATTTGATATTCTCATGGGGTATTTAAGGTGACAAGTTTACAAGCGAGCAACATGAAACATAAAACACATGAACAACAACAGCAACAACATCACTAACTAACTAACTAACTTACAACATTAGCACCAACAACAAAAAACAAAATCCAATAACCAAAATGTATCTTCGAATACATGAAGTTGTTGTTTGTTGTTTGTATCTGTTTGTGTTTTGGTTAGGAAGTACGAGTAGTAAGAGGTAGTACTAGGTACATACGTTACTAGTATTGTAGATATGAGAAGAATCTCATGTAACAAGATTTTTTTCGCTATAAACTTGGTTCATTCCATAAACCGACGCCCGCAAGCTCCTTGCATTCCTCCCTTGCTTGTTAGTTGGTTCGGTTCGGTTCGGTTCGGTTGTCTTGATCAATATTGGACACCACTTTGACTATAACTTTGAGTATTTCCTATTTTGAACGCGTCGTCGTTCTTTGGCTTTGGCTTGGCTTTGGTAATTTACGCAATGTCTTTTATTTATCGTGAGCCATAAACATTTTTAGCTAAAATATCGAGTTTATTTTGACACATTACAAAGTATTTTTGTCCAAAGTGCGGCAGATAAGAATGTTGTTCTCTGTAGTTGGATACATATGGTACATACTCGTATGTTCATATGATCAGGTATCAACTACAGAACATAAGTAAATATTACTATGTTCATTTGAGGGAGGGGATACGTACGAAGGAAGAGACCATTGACCATGATGACAATAATGGTAATGCTAATGGTAATGATGATGATGATGATGATGATGATGATGATGATGATGTTGTCGGTGGTAAGTAATTTATTAGAAATGCCTTTTAAATGATATGACTTTAAGCTAATTTGTTGTCTCATTGGCATTTCAATGTACTCTATCTATCTTAAGACCTGAGAGTGACAGTGTGTTTTCACTCTACGTTTTGATTTGTCTTTATCATCTCTCTCTCTCTCTCTCTCTCTCTCTCTAAGTAGGCACAATCTTGTACAAACATAAAGTGATGACATTAATTTATATGTTAGCGAAGTTAGTATGTATATCTTTAAACTTGAAGGAAGTAGATATTCGTTAGTTTTTTTTCATCTTTTAATTGAAAGTTCAAGTTTTAAGTAAATTGAAATAAATTAAGCATAAACTTCCTTGGTCGTCTTAACAATTCTAATTGGCTTCGCAAACAAGGCCTAAAAGACTTAATGCTTAATGCCTCATTAAACAGTTACGCAGCAGAAGCATAAAGAAATTCATTTCCTAAGATGATTTTCAACACGCACACTCACTCAAACACTCAGCTACAGACAGAAGATACTGTCGTATCTGTTAATGAAAACGGCAAGGTAAAACGATTAAAAGACAATTTTTTTCACTTTCCAATCTATCACAGAAAACTCATAAATTTTCACCACAAAAGGAGGCAACCACAACGCAATACAACGCAACACAACACAACATAAACTTACATCGTCAAACTCTGGTGACAATATTACAAATGCAACAACAGACAAAGAGATGATGATGATGATGATGATGATGATGGTGGTGATGGCTTAAGATACTTTAGTGTTTTGCCGCCGCTATTAGTTGACTTGGTCCGTTGCCTAATAAATCCGCAGCAAGTGCAGCATTTTGATAGATAGTAAAAGGCGCTTATCGCGGTGCATCTAAAGACGAATGTAACAGTTTGAAGACTTGACTTGAGTCGCCAATTGAATGCATGAATGAATGAATGATGTTGGACCAAGAGATATAAATGTATATAGAGGGGCACAGTAGAGAAACAGTAGATATATACTTAGATAAATAGATATACGAATGGTTTGACTTGACTTGCAACGACGACGACGATTTCTAAATATGTGTAAAATTAGTGTTAAAAAACATGTCAAATCATGTGACAGTTACATTTGACAGATACATAAATATACACCAAAGATGATAATGGTGATAATAAGCATGGTGGTGATGATCATAATGATGAAGCATCATAATTGACAGACAGATATTGTATTGGGCGTCATCACCATCATCACCACCGAAAACGTGCAGATTCAATTAGCCAAAATTGGGCTTATAAACAAACAAACAAACAATACCATAAGTCCAACTTTGTATCCAAAGACTCAGACCCAGAAAGAGAAGACGACTTAGTTTGTTTCTAATTAAATAAATTGCATGACAAATAATGAAAAAAAGATACATAGACACATATATGTATGTAGTTAGCTGGTTGGACACGGAGGCGCATCATTCTCTCAGAAGTGTGGCAACTTCTTGGTGGATGTGGATGTGGATGTGGATGATGATGACAATGACAGCTAACTAAGGTATATGATTAACGTCAGCACTAAAAGATCACAAGCTGTGATTTTATTTGTTGTAGAAATTTACATTACAAGAAAGAAGTGGTTGTTGTTGTTGGATATAGAATAGAAGTGAAAAACCAGTTAAGCCAACCAGACACAAGCCAAGTCAAGTCAAGCCAAGCCAAGCCAAGAATGTCTCGTGTATGCATAGGCAAGAAGAGTAAAAGAAATTGAAAGAGACCAAAGATGAGAGGATATGGTGTTGGGAGACTGTAAATGATGACTTAAGAATGTTTGTTTGTTGGTCGTGTGTTGCTTATTACCCGCATGCTGGAAGTTGCAACAAGTTGCAGGTTAATTTCTGTAGTTATTACTTATGCTTTCATGATGTTCATGACTGACTTTACTAACTTGGTCGATTTTGTCTTGCCTTCGCTTGTCTTGACTTGGCTTAACTTTTGCATGGTTTGGCATGGTTTGCAAGTTCGAGACACCGTTGGCTTTCTTTGGCAGTTTTTACTGTTTGGCAGCACAGTAGGTTGCCACTGCCAGTCAGTCAGTCAGTCAGTCTGTCTGTCTGTCTATATGTGTGTTCATTTGTCTACTTGCCAGCCAGTTTGCCACTGAAGACGATTCACAGAATGCATGTCGACACTAAATAAGCCTTAATTTTTCATACATCGTGCAATGATGACTATGATGACGACGACGATGACGACGAAGGCGAAGACATTGTTGTTCATTTTAGTTAGAAACTTTGTTTTGTTTCTTTTTTCGGTTTGTTTTATGTTTTTTTTTTTTGACTGACCGAATTCTATGTTGCTGCATGTTGCAAGTGGTGGCCAGCAGCAGCAGCAGCAGCAATAGCAACACATTTACTTGTTATTATTATTGTTGCTACGCGTATGTAGTATGAATGTTAAAAGTTATGTGGCTTCTTTTCGTTACCAGTTTTATTATCAAATGCTTCATGTATGACTATGATGACTTATGCAAGACACAAACAAAAATTCTTAACCTCAACGCGTGTCATAAGGTTAAAAGTCATTTAGGTTGCAACTTATTCTTGTTGTAGTGGAAAATGCTATTAAAGTTGTAAGATATTATTTGTCATTGGTGGAAATACATACATTTCCATTTTGATAAAAACAAACATTACAGTTGCAATCAATTCAATCTTCCGGCAATCACAAATCACTTGAATCATCACATCATTTCAATGCCCAATTTCATAACAACAATTACACGACAATTATTTTATTAAATTATACTCACACTTATGTACATTTACTACTCTAGTCACGATGCTTTAAATTTTTAATTAATTAATTAAATAATATAATGGTGAATATCAATGTAAGTAGTTAGTATCTCATAGTGTCTGCTGTGGTTAAGCTGCTGCTGCTCCTGCTTTCTTCCGACGACACAAGAAATCAATTTCACTCAACACAACACAATCGCATACACAGTCGTCTACTATCTGCGGCAGATACTCTGTGTGATATGAATAGAGCCACCGCCTGCCTGCCAGACTGTGCTTTAGGTAAGGTGAGACTCTCACTGAACTGGCACTGCCTGATCGGTTTGTCTGTCTGTCTGTCTGTCTATCGGCGGCGATATCAGTAACACCCAAAGCGCACACAATCAGCTCCGTATTTGTCAAAATGTTTAACTGGATTTGGATTACAAACTCACACAATAAACACACCACTAACCACTTACCACTAACCACCAAGCACCAGTTGAATCAAACAAGTGAGCGCACTCACGAGATAAACAATTTAGATACAATATCTATTGCACACATCATCGTAACATAGCTGATCATATTGCCAACTGTGACTGTGCGAATGCGATTCACTTGTACTCGTACCTATATGAATCTGAGAGACAACACCGGCTTTGTCACACCTCGTTGTTGTTGTCTCAGATCGAATTGCTTCGCTTTTTGTTTTTATTATTGTATTTATTTTTAATTAAAATTACAATGAATAAAAATAGATAAATAGATTTGATCAGTTTCAGTCTCCAGTCCAAGATTTTGTGATGAATTTGATTGTCAACACTTTTTTTGGTTGTTGTTTCTAGTATTTCTTTGTTTTTTGGTTAATTGAAATCTTGTTTGTTCAAATTTTAAAGTCGTTTTTTGGTTGATGATCGCGCATTGTTGATTGTGAATTTGTGACTTAAATAGAAACCTAAAATCTATTGAGTGATATACAGATAGATAGATACTTAATTGATTCATCTTCATGTTCATTAGGTTTTTGGTTTTAGTTTTGAACTACTTTTCAATGAAGTGTTTGATCTTTATGTTTTAATTACTTTCAAATTTGCTTTCACTTTTTGGTATCTTCTTTTCTTTTATGGTTTTGTTTTTTTTTTTTCTTTACAAAGAATCATCATCATCATCACCAATGAGTGATTAACAAATACAAAGAAATATGGTAAATACAAATAAATAAGGACAAAATGAAAGCGTGCGAAAACTTTGTATCTTTACCGGATCAGAGCTTTGATAATTTTAAATAAATTTGTGCTTTTTTGTAAACGTTAATTTCCGAAATCCATTAAAAAACAAACAAGGTGCATGGTGCGGCTGACAGCATTGAAGATGAACACGTTCAACTTACGACGATGACATACTTTTGGCAAATAATAAGTAATACATAGTACACACCACATCATACCATACTAATATTATTGTGTTTAATCGAGCGAAATTACCAAAAAGTAAAACCGCTTTACCTTGGAATGTATTTTTTTTTTTTTTTTTGTAGCTTCTCTATCTATGCATTCCCAGGCTGTGGGCGTTGTTGCAACTGTCACACGCGCTGATTAAAAACCAAAAAGCAAGAGATTAACTACTGCAGATAAGCAGGAAGCAGCATTGCTACTTGCCCTTTTGCCCTCATAGAAATAGCAGGCAGGCAAGCAGGCAGAAGCATCAGCATCAACATCAACAGTAGATACAATGAAGAAAGTTATACGAGCACATATGCATTGAAAGATATTCAGATATATAGTTAGGTAGATACTTATTTAGATACATGCATGCATGCATGCTACTATGTAAATACTTTGTATGTGGGTAGCGGGTGCATTATTCACTTGTTGTTGTTGTTGTTGTTGTTGGTTTGCGTGTGTGTCCAATTAGATTTGCAGTATAATACATATGTATGAAGAGATACAGATACAATATACATGATGTTGCCATGAACTTCAAAATTTTCATTCGCATAAGAATAATTTGCGCATAATAGAAAATAAATTGCATGCAATAATACAATACAAGTATAATGTTGCATGCGATAGTCTCACTCTCTCTCTCTCTCTCTCTCTCTCTCTCTCCTCTACTCTGTATACAATATTTTTTCCTAATTTCTTTCTCAATGCATTTTAAATCGAAATTTTACAAAGATTTTCATCATCAACAACGACAGCAACAACAGGAGCCCATGACTTCTGTATCTTAGAGTAAGTACATAGTTTGTTGATGTTGATGTTGATGTTGAGAGTGAAACTTTGACCTTTCATATTGAAATTTATCTTTTGGTCAATCAATTTATGAGATTAAAATTTCTATTTTCATTTTTTAAATATTGTAATTTGGAAAATTCAATTAACAAAAGCACAGAATGACACTAAAAAAAATATCTAAATGTCCATTAAACAACAACTCAATCAATTTAACCAACTAAGCAACTAAGTAAATCCACTGCTTAACACAATTTTGTATAATTTGCAACTGAACTGAGTCAAGTCAAATGACTTAAGTAAACATATTAAAGTATTTGTGAGTGATTGAGTACATATCTTATTAGATAAATAGTAAACAGGAAATTGTGTCTATTTGTAACTGTATTTCATTGAATGAGACTTAAATGCTAAGTGAGCCTTATTTTTACTTTAAGAACGTAACACGGCTTAAACTGCTATTACTTCTACTGCCACATGTTGCATGCCACAAACTGTGCTGCCTCTCTCATAATGCCACTAAAGTCACGGACAAGCTTATGGAATTATCAAAATTAGTAAACGTTTATCTAATGGTTGTTCGGTTGGTTGGTTGTTCGATCGTTGGTTCGGTTCTCTTGCTAAGCTCAACTGACTTGTTTTCTGATGATGCCACAAATCGGTGGCATTTCTCAATTTCGTCAGAACTAATGCCGCTGGACATTAAGACGATTTTCTTTTCTTCTTTCCATTTTATATTTTTAACCAACTAAAGTAGATTCAGAGTCAGAGTCAGTAATGATCACTTTGCCATATTCCTTGATTTATTTTTGTTTTTTGTTTGTTTTTTGTTTTCGTGTGGCAAAAAAGAAATGTAAAAGCAATGGGAAAAACTTGTCTTATTGCTCAGAAAGACATTAAGCGGATGCGCGTAATAAATTAATAAAGCCAACATTAAATGAAATACATATTCAATTAACAATGTCAACTGCAAAGGCCAAGAGCAGAGCAGATCAGCAGCAACAGAAACAGCAGCAGCAGCACAAGCAACATGTCTCTGCAACTTTGTGGGTATGTGGCATGGCAAGGCAGGGCAGTGTTACACATATCTTGAGCTTACTTTACTACACAACATGGAGAGCTTTAATTTTTCCAAGTCTTAGTCCAAGTTGCAACAACTACTGATGTTGCTGAGACTATTGCTGCTGATGTTGCATTCATTTCCTGTGGCGCGCCAGATACGCGTTGAATGTCGTGTTATAGATGAGGAGAAGTTACTCCTCTTCGTACCATTGGTGTTGCTGTTGGTGTTGGTGGTGCTGGTGCTAGTGCTGGTGTTGTTGGTGATTTGTTTTTGGCATTTTGTGAAATCCATAATCACTTTACCACATTTTCGCTTAAATCGTTCATCAGTTATAAGTACGAGAGCATGTACGAGTATGTATACATTTTGCATTTAACTTATTGCCGCCGCAGTTTGTTGCATTCATTGCAATTTTGTTTTATTTCCCCTTCATTTTACGAGTTACAATAATTTCCAAAGAGCATTTAAATTTTTTTTTCTAAATAAAATTGAAGTCTTCGTTCAAAATTCGTATACTAAAAATTGCAATAGTTTTAAGTGTTTCCTTGCAAACTTTTTTTTGTGCCCAAAGTCAAAATTCCTTTCCTTTATTGTATAATTCTTAGATCTTTTCAAAATTTTATTATTCTAGTCTTTTTCATCTTTTTTTACCTTTTGGTAATGTTTTCTAAATGTTTCTTTATGAAACCAAGTGTATTGAGAGTTGCCTTTCACATTTAGTGTAGTGTATTCATTTGTGAGTTGACTTAAAGTTGTTTACTTAATTTATTTGCGACTGCAACTGGTTCAAGTTAATGTATCTCATTTTTTTTCATTCCTTCATATGTATGTACAACTATGTTCCAACGTTTGTGACAAGTACGAGTACGTGCCCGACCAACCGATCGAGTTGTAAGTGATTGCCAGAGCTAAGCTGAGCCAGCCTCATATTGGCGATTGTTGTTGGTGTTGGTGCTTGGTTTGGCGGATAACTTGAGTCAAGTTTCTTTGATTTGATTTTAAAACGTTTGCGTTTTTCTTTTTTGTTTTCTTTCTGTTCTGTGCATTTTGAATTTTTATTGCTCTCGGTTAAAACGAGCTATAAATCTTGAATATGAATGAAGTTTTATATATGTATGTATGTACAATATTTTTTTTATTTATTTGCGAAATTCCTTTCAATAAACTAACTATAATAATTCATCATAGCAATACAATTGATCAATGAAAGTTACTAAGATTCCAGATTCCACTTAATCAATAGACTATCTTAATAGGTTTATCTCTCATCTTTCATCTTTTCTCAATAATAATCACTATTCCTTTTACTCACTCATGTGTACAAAGTTCAAGCTTATTTGTGCAACATGTGCACATATTTGCTGGCCTCAACAAACAAACCAA
The DNA here is from genome assembly GCA_037043295.1 of Amiota minor. Taxonomy (NCBI): domain Eukaryota; kingdom Metazoa; phylum Arthropoda; class Insecta; order Diptera; family Drosophilidae; genus Amiota; species Amiota minor. The sequence continues at coordinate 5,052,098 of JBAMAW010002187.1, read as the reverse complement.
CCAAACCAGAAACCAACCAAAAAACATCTATAAGGAATCATTAGATACTCTTCATCGTACAATACTTAGTAATAACAAACAATGAAACATCTCAAAACATATGTACGAATTCATGTTTGATTGGTTTGCTTTGGTTGGCTTAGCTTGGTGAAGTTTACCTATGTTGGAGGCATGTTTACTCACTCACACACTCACACACTCATATCTCTATGAGTATCTAAGTATCTATGGATTAACAACTATGTATGTGTATTGTAAGTGAGATTCATTTGAACTTAACTTACCTCATTAATTTCATCCTCAAGCGCACGTTGACGTGTCAGTTCCCGGAGACGCTCGCGACGTTGTTCGGTGAGTTGTTCGAGGCGTTTGGCAGCCCGATCGACCTCATTGAATAACAGAGTCACTTTGTGCAGTCTAATTGCAACATCCACATTGTTGTTACTATTGTTGTTGTTGTTCATGTTGTTGTTGTTGTTACCACAGCTGGTAATGTTGTTGATGTTGTTACTGTTGTAGATGATGCGGCTAATGTTGCTACTGTTGTAGCTGACTTGATGATGACTTGCAGACAACAACATCGACGAAGACGACAATGTCGTTGTATTACTATTGCTGTTGTTGTTGTTGCTGCTGCTACTATTGCTATTGTTGGTGTTGGTGTTGTTGTTGTCGTTGTCGTTGTCGTTGGTGCTGCTGTTGCATGACGTCATCGTATTAGCAACAATTGATTTAACCATTGATGTTGCTGTTGTGTTTGTTGTTGCTCCTTCTGAAGTTGTAGCATTAAAGCTATAATTACTACTGATGTTATTGTTGTTGGGTTTTAATGTTGTTGTTGTTGTTGTTGTTGTTGTTGTTGTTGTTGTTGCTGCTGCTACTGTCGATGTCTTGTTACTTGCGACCAGAGAAGTATTCGTAGTAGTAATAGCAACATTGATACTTTTGGCTACTTCCTGCAGACGTGTCAACGTCGCTGTGCCACGTTTGCGCAAATTATGCAATTCAGAATCCATGAGGGCACGGCTCAGTGCACGATGTTGCGCATACAATTGACGTCGCGTCGGCAATCCTTGCAGGTCAGCAGAGCGTATGTCACTCATGGCGGTCACCAGACGTTGCCCAGCTGCGGTGCATTGCCGTTGAAACGGTTCGAGTTGTGTGAAGAATTCGCGCCACTTCCGTGCGTCGTGATGGTGCATGCCCCACTGTTGTTGTGATTGTGACTGGTTGCCACTGATGCTACCAAGTCCGTACGGGATTTGCGATGGTGCAACACTTGTCGTGACTTCATCGACGCTAATGAATTTAACTAAATGTTGTTGCTGCTGTTGATGTTGTTCCAATGACTCCTGCAACAATGTTGTAAGTAGACAGAAAATGAGAATGAAGAGAACAAGTAAAAAGAGAGAGAATGGAAGAGATAGAGAAAACATAAAAAATCATTAGGAATATCAAATTGTGCAGTGGGTTCTTGCTTGGATTCGTAAATCGGGTTAATTGGGTGTTATGTTTGGGGCGTTAACCAACTAACTTCAACCGTGGAGTCTGTCGAACCGAAATGCTATAACTGATGCTGAAGCATTTGTCGAGCGAGATCAGTTGCTGATCATTTGTTTTGTTGCCAATTTTTAATGATTTTATTTTCCTGCTTCATTGACTTAGCCACAGACAGAATTCACCACTCAGTTCGACGACTCATGTACAAAAGGTCGTTAGTTAGTCTCATTGGCTGTCTAACTTACCTTTTGCTTGGATGTACTGTTCAATGCAATGTTCTTCTGTTGCTGTTGTTGTTGTTGTTGTTTTTGTAGCTGCGGCCGCTGCTGCTGATGTTGTTGTTGATTGCACAATTGTTGCAACAAATGCCGTTCGAGACAAACGGCCAGAATTTCACAATAACCAATTTGCTTTGTTAACAATTTCAGACTTTGGCAAATTAAGTCGATTACGCACAAATGTTGCGACTTTTCGATGGCAATTAAAATGGTAAATGTTTGTTGGGCGGGTTTCGTATTTGGATATTTTGTTTCTGTTGTTGATGTTGCTACAATGTTTGGACTTGCCATTGGTTTGTTGTTAGTGCCACTGTGGCATGTTGCATTTAAATTGACATTCCTGCAATTGGAAAAAATGTGGAAAAAATACTTTTATAAAATAAAAAACAAAAACAAATGAAAATCACATACATAAATTTAATGATTTACAAGTGTTCAAAAGTAACTCAATAAAAATATGGTTAGGAAGGTCAGACTGTCGATTACCCTGCTTCGGAATCATTTTCAAATCATTGAGCAATGTTAGTATTATTAAACAAAACTTGACAAAGAAACTATAACTCTGCAACTGTGTGTTTGTATGTGTCATGTGATTGTTTGCCCACATATAAAGTTCCCAGCTACGCAGCAATTTAAGTTACCGAAAAACATGTGCCTAGACGAGAGTGCAAATGGGCATGGGCCTAGATCGACTCGTCTCGACATGCTGATCAGGATCACATGTATGTAATATTGTTAGACTATCGAGCCCCGCCGACAATTTGATCTTATATGCAAGCATTTGGTCTTACAATCAATATTTAAGCTTTAAATTGCAACAGTTTCATATACAAGGTCTTAATCTACTATTTTTGGGGGTAGAGCAAAAGTAAAAGTATGTAAAAGTTCTTATTTATATTACAAAAATGTTAATATAATAACAACAATCGAAGAAAATTCAAGGAGGAGCAAAGCATAAACAACGGTAAATCGATACTAAACTTGATGTGCTTGGTTTTGCAAAAACTAAATAGTACAAAAAGTATATTTCTCTTTAAATACAAAAAATTACGCGTGTGCCACCGTACACGTGATAGAAGTGAAACTTCTTAAAAACAGACAGAGAGAGAGATCATCTCAAAACAAATACAACTACATACAATATTATAAATTGATCAAGAAGTTTGTAATGCCGGCCACACATTATGCGATTGATTGTACAATTTCATTTTGCTTGTTCTCACAACGTGTGCGGGGAAGGGTCATGCCACGATTGTATGCCAATCTGTCATTCTGTCTGTCTTTCCGTCTGTATATTGCTTTTTGCATGATGTTGTTGTATAATTGTAATCTATTTATTGACACTTCACCGAGTTTTTCCAAAAATATTATGATTTGTTGGGGATATAAAAATAGAAATACACATTCTGTGAAAATTTCAAGTCTCTACCTAGTGCGGTTCATAAGATACAGAATCAAAAAACGTGACGATTTGTATTTTTTCACTCTTCAGAAAAGAAAAAAGTTACTCTTTAAAAAAAAAAAAAAAAAAAAAAAAACAAATTACAGAAGAGCTTTTTGCCGCTTTATTTTATATATATATATAAGTATATATGAGATAAAAAATTCTTAAAAAAAGAATGTTATTGTACAATAAGCCCAATCAAGGCCACAGTGACAAGGTAATTGGCTTCAGCCCTTCCCTAATTTAATCTGCATAAAGAACTAATAAATTCCTTAGTGTTATATGAAAATTTCTATATGGATTTACATGCGAACCTGCCATAAAAACTTAATCCCTTGAAGCACTTAAGCACAGGATTAATGATCGTCAATCGGTATCCCTTGGATACATATGAATAAATATGTACATAAAGTAAAATTGATATAATATGAAGTGAGTGTGAAGACATCATACAGCGCCAAAGGAGCATCCGGTTAATATATCAACTCAACTCATTTCTATGATACACATAAATTGCCTTGTTCACCCTAAGGATTCATGTCTATTAGACAATAAACTACATATGTATAGCATATAGCATAAAGAACTTAAAGAATTTAGTTGGTCCGAGTCAAGATAAATAAAATATTGCTTAATAAATTAAGCCAATTTAATGACGATTTTTTTTAAGATCATCATTTCATATGTTGTATATTGTACGAGTAAACGAGTATGTGAAAAAGGGTGGGAGAGCTTAGAAAATATGTTATGTGTGCTGGTGATACAAACGCCCAAAACGAGTTCCATTTTAATTGGCAATAAATGACTTATGCACCTTACAATAAAAATCCAGAGAGGTAAAGATAAAATGTTGTCTAAGGAACTGCAACTTAATTTGAAATTAAATTTACAACAATTTTCAAAATGAATGTGCGAATGAAGTCAGTCGCAGTCACAATGAAACCTCAATCTGTGGCAGCTGTGTGCGGCACTTTACTTCAATCATGGCTCTGTGTTAATGGTTATAGCCATGTTAGTTAGTCAGGGTCTGATTAGTTTTATGTCATTACTTAGCAACACAGTAGAGAATAGATAACATTGAGATTAGAAGGGGATGAGGAGGATAACAGTAAACCTAAGGCGTAAATATGCATGAAATGTAATTAAAAAAAAAGTTTATAGATACTAAGTGTCTTTATAAATCAAAAGAATCTCGCTCTCAGCGATTGTAGATTGTAAATTCTTAAATATGGATAACTAACTAAGTATGTATCTAGGCAAGGTGAGAGATTCTATGTAACCACCACTTGGCATATTTCAAAAGCAAACAAGCAACCAAGATACAAATCAAAAGAAAACTATGCTTTGATAATATACATTAAGAGCGCCGTCGCTGCCTTAGGAGGTCTCACGCTGCAAGCTAAACTGGCGACGGTGGCTGCATTCAATTCAATTCAAATCAATTATGATGTGACTCACCCAGATACATAACTGTTTATATAGACCCGATCCCATCCGATCCGACTCTACCTACCTACCTCTACTCTATTCAACTCAAGTCAACTGAAGCCAACTCAACATGATTTGAGATGGTTGCTTGAAGTGCTTTCTCACATGGTTTTTGGTTTGCTTTCTTTAAAGTTCTTTGGCAGATTCTTAAAGCGGGAGGACGGACTATTGATGATGACGATGACTTCGCCGCGTGCAGTCATTTGGCTTGTTGATGATCATGCAATGAACTGCAAATTGCACGCGATGCCATAACTTATACTTCACTCCGCCATTAGTCTTTAGCTCACCAGTTGTTGTTGTGTAGGATGATCTGACAATGCGCTAATACTTTGTCGGCTCAAAATTTAATGATTCTTGGTTGCTCCGCGTGCGAGCTTTTTTTGCTTCATAGAATTTTTCTCGAGCACACAAGGAATGAATGGCGTTGTAGATACAAATGTATCTATTATTTTGCTGCATGTGCATGCATCACACTCAAAAAGCATTGTGAGTGAGTGAGTCAGTAAGACTGAGTAAATTCCAAGAAGTTTGCCATAAAAACAGCATTTTTAATTGCCACCTGCTATTTATGCAACTTCGCTATTGCCATCGTCATCATCGTAATATGTCTTGGACTCCACGATAGTAGCTGATGGTCTAAGTTAGCTTCTTTATCTGTCCATTTATCGTTTTTCCAGACTGAATATCTACATATTTTATGTTTCTACAATATAACGATCATTTCCATTTAGTTTTTTGATCTTTTTCTTTATTTGATTATTTGTTTTGGGTCATGGTTTATGAGCCACATGATCTTTAAACCAGACCCAAACCAAAGCCCAGACTAGACTAGACTAGGCTGCACCACATCAAATCAGTTCAGATCAGTCAGTAGATGATGTAATTCGAACTTATTGCATTTGTGCATAAAAAAGATTGCATTTTGTTTTTATTGTTCAGTTTTATACATTTCAATTCACAAGTGACTTCAGCATTCAGTTTGTAAGGCTGCAATTTGTTTATAGCTTAGCGCTTTTAATTACTTTGTTTTTCTTTTTACTAATTTAATGGACCATTTTTTTTCTTTTTAGTGAGAATAACACGTCGTTAACCCGAAAGGTGCATAAACAGAAAATGGCAATCGCTTTTATGAGAATCAAAATATCACATTCACTTCTACTATTTATACTTAAGCATCTTAATACTATGAAATAGAGCTTTGACTTTGTTTTGATCTAAGAATAAGGACTATAAAATCCAATTTGTTCGTTTTGTTACTGATGACGAAAAAGGTTTTAGTAGTCGAATATGTATTCATAGTTCAAAGGTTATGCTGTGCTTTTCATGAGATCAATATAATTTCAAATAATCATCATCAATGGGAGACATTTTTATTTTTCATTATGTGTTGCCATTTGGACAATGTCGGATAGGAAACTTTACTTTAGGTACACTTACTTTACTTTCTTGAGTAGATCGATTCAGAATGCCTTGTGTAACATGCGATTCACTAAATACAACATACAAAATTTGTCTCAATATGTTTCTAGAGATGCAATATGTGTGCAGTTCTTTTGGGGCGGAAATGGGAAATGGATAAAAATTGAAGTCAAACTGTCAATCTTCTGTGAATGTACTGAACTAATGAATAGTCTCACAATGGAGATTTGTTGCTAAGCAAATAATGTCAATGACTACTTAGTATGGTCGTCACCAAACAAACACGCCTCCGACAGACGAATACACTGACGACAAATAGACAAACCGTCAAGCAAACAAAGAAACAAAGTTGTAATGAAGATCTTCAAGTTTTTTTTTTTTTTGTTTTTTTATGTATCTACAATAGTAAGTAAGTAGTTGATGTTGTTGCACGCTCCTATGCTATGTGCCACTTTAACTGTATAACATGCAATTTTAGAAGAAAAAAAGAAGAAAAATATTTGCCACAAAACTTGTCTAAGGCTGCTGTTAGTTAGTTTACAGAATCAGATGAAGAGGGGCAAAGAGAGGAGACAACTGTATCTTTTTGCAAATATTTGTCACTTAACAAAACCAACAATAACACATTATTACTAGGCACGTCTGCATCCCAACTCTTGTCATAGATTGTGCACAGATTAGTAACCGCGAGAAACAAAGTTATTTAGATATTTTGTGTAAATTAATATGCAGAACGCGCGCTAGAGAATTTGTCGTGTGTTGGTGGAGTCAACCTAAATCTCAGAACAACATATGTCGATTTGTTTTATAGATTTCCAGGAAACTAAAAAAATAATGAAACGAGGCAAAAATTGAAAATTAAAACAAAAGCAACACAAATTTTCCCAAGTCTTACTGACTTTGCTGTTCTTGTAGTTTTAGTTTTTCATTCTTTTGTTTTCTATTTTTAACATTAAGTTCACATCATAAATCTAAAATGTCACGAAACTGTCTAAAAGAATCATTCATCCGTTCATTCATTTATTCAAGTATTCCTCGGGCATACTACATGCATACATACATACATACAATACTTTTGGCTCCGAAGTCCACGTCTAAGTCTTGTCTTAAGACTGTCAAAGAAGAACAAAGCATAAAGCCGCACTCTGACCGACTAAATACTAAATGTATTCGTCCGATCGTCTGAATGTGTCTGTGCCAGCCAAGTTACTCACTCACTCACTCACTCAAGTTTTGTGAAATGCAAAACCATGAATTTCTATAACCCCAAGACGTGCGTTCGACGCTCACGAGTCAATGAAAGAAATTTGAGTTAAAAGATGGAGGGATGACGACCCACCATTACCATTACTGCCTGACAGCCTACATCTCTGCGCTGTGCCTGCCTAGAATTTAAAATTATCGACTCATGTTTTGTTCTATTTTTTTCCAATGATGACGACACGATGATGATGTCGACTTTCTTCCACACACACACACACACACTTATTTGAACAATGCCGTGTTAGTCATGATGATGTTCCTTGTGGCTCTAAAGTGGCAAATTGACTGACATGACCAAGTCTGTCCGAAGTCTTAGTCTCAGTCACTAAGATGGTTTAAGTGTACTTTTACCTTATTTCATTTCTTGTTTGACTCGCACTAGTTCTCATGCCCCTTTGGGAGCGTTAACTGCACATTAGAATATCTAAATACACACGTACATATTCATAGTACACTAGATACAAAAATAGATATACTCGTATCTATGCATGTACAATATATTTGCTGTTATAACATTTTATGAAGCTCTACTCGTACAACAAATGCATTGTTTCTTTCCTGCGCATCAGTTTCCTCCAATGATTCTCACACTAACAAACAACAACCATCATCATCATCATCATCATCATCATCATATTGCATATCCCCAGGCGCTTATCGCAAATGGTTAGAGAGTTTGATTAGATAATTCCAGTTTTGGGCATAAATTTGACCTGATTTCAAAAAAAACAGGCATGTTAATTTGCCTTTGAGGTGGTTTTTGTGTTGAAATTATCATCAAACTGATATTTAAAGGTAGAAATTGAATTCCATTTAAGGAATCGATTAATTTACATGATCTCCTTTCGAGGGAAACGTGATTTTAATAAGTACATATTTATGACAGAATATCTATGCTATTACTCACCTTTCAGGTATTGTGCTATAAAACAACAATACAGTCGCTATCTCATAACAATTTAGACCAGCCGAAGTAACACAATCCGGATCCACTGTAACAATTGGGTCACCACGCAGGGTGCGTGTGCCTGTAAAAAACAAGTGAAAAAGCAATGTAAAAATCGATTGAACTTGATTGCATGCATAACATACACAACTACATATCATAGATATGATGTATATGGTAAAGATAAATTTAGCAAGTGCCAAACTGCGAATTGCCAATAACAGCAACGACGACGACGGCGACCATCATCAAAAATAATCTATTGCGCCACACGTTGCCAAAGATCATCAGACGAGGATGGTTGGAGTCAGATAAAGTGAGTGCAGAGTTTGCGAGTTAGTTGGTTAGTGGTTGTTGCTTGGTTGTTTGGAATTGCGCTTTGGGTGGTCAATTAAATGCTAATGTGTGAAAATGTGTGCAATGACGATGATGATGATAGAGTGCTTGCTCAAGCGGTGCGTTTATTGGAAGACACACACTGGTGGAGCAGGAACAGTGAGCGCTAGTTGATTTCGATGCGAAAAGCATGGAAAATTCAATGGGAATGAATGATTTCTCTATAATAATTTATTCAAAATGACAACAACAAAGGGAGAATGACAAGAAAGAATTTTCATATATTGATATCATTCACACTAGTGTGAACTGTTATTAGCATTTTGACTTTGACTTTATGTGTGTAACTTATAGAATTGTGCAATAAGTAGACAAGGAATTATCATTTAGATACGAGTAGAACTTTTATTTCATATCATCAATTTTCTTAATAATTTTCATTTATGCAAAATGACAAACTTAGAAGTAATTTTCATATTTTGTGGTTGTGACTTTGACTTTATGTTTGTAACACATAGAACTGTGCAATGACGACCCCACAAAGAAAACATCAAATACTTGGAATATTTTGAACATCTTTGAATCAGGAATTATTAGTAAGTGTTTACTATATTATATGGTATTATGCTATCAGTTTGTGAGCTAAAACTGTCGTACACAATTATTCCAATTACTGGACCAGGTATCCTTTACTATACTTTGCATTACATTTTTCTATTAGTTCTAGAACAACTTAATTGTTTTCAAATAAATTTGAAGTGACAATATACAAAAATATTGATGTGAAAAGTATTTAAGCTTTGATGATTTTTTTTTTATAAAAATATACAAATTACAATTTGTAGTTATTTGTCTCTCCTTCAATTAAAGTCGAGCAATAGTCTACTATTATTACTTTTATTATTGTCATCATCATTTATAATTGAAATGATTGAAATTATCTTCTCAGATGAGTGATAATTTTCAATTTATAAGCAAATTCTCAAGAGAAAGTTCATTGAGAAGAATAAATACTCGTATGTTTTTGGCACACGTTTTTCATTTTAAAAATGAAAGTTGATTGCAATTGAGTGCAAAATTGAGAGAGATTCTTGCTCTTATTTGTATGGTGGACACGCAGTATTTACCTGGCAGATAGACGCCACTTAATAACAATTTCTCGGGTAGTTCATTGATTGAAGATGGCGGCAGAAGTTCAGTTTCACAAATATCTGTAAATGGAGAAAGAAAAGAAAAGAGAAGTTAGATCTATGAGTGTAAGAAAATTGTTATTAATTTATCATGTTTCATTTTTTGGTTGATCAAATAATAAATAAATAAATATGGAAATTTTTCTCCTAAACGACTACGATCGACAACAAATATGGGTTAATTGCATTTTAAGCGTTTTCTGCACACTTTTCAATCATCAAATCGCGTTTCGCCTTAACACAACTTTTCTTGAAGTCAAGGTTACATTACTTGTAGCATCAGCAGATTTACTATATGCAGATAGAGGAGTTTATAGATAGATAGATAGATAGAAAGATTTTCCTTTCAGATGTACAAACATAGTATGTAGTTATGATTAATTTTACACGTTTCACATGAACGTCGCACATTTTGCATAATAATGACATTTGATTAATTTGGCGACAGCAACACAGCATGAGTAAGTTAGTGAGTGAGTGAATCTATGTATCCATATATCTTAGTATTGTGCATATGTGTATTTCTGTGTGGGTTTTAGTAAGTTGCAGCAGTTGCTGATGCTGCCGTTTAGAGTAGTAAACGAGTTGACCATAAAATATAATACGAGCACAAGTTGACTTAAATAGAGGCAGGCGGCTTTCAAACGACAAACATTTTACCTAAAACAAGTTCAGTTTTGTTTCTCAATTCAGCAGATTGATAGTGAACATTATTTGGTGCATGCGCGAGTTAAATGGACATGTATCTTCTTGCAACAACAATTGTGCCTGGAATGGTGAAATACATATACACACACACACACACTTGTTGCAACACTACTGATATACATATGTATATCAATGTATCTTCAATTGCCAGGTGTTGGCCAAATCAAATGTGTCATAAACAATGTTGTGAGTTATGCTGGAGTGTTGCTGATGTTGTTTTTCATTGTTTAAATGATTTATGGCAAATAGTTTGCTGTTGGCTTTAACTCCCACACTCACTCCCAAATGTTGTTGAAGGAAAACCACATGAAAAATCTGCAACCAAATACCACAAAACAAAAACAAAATCGGTCAGTAAATTTATACTACATATGGATTATTGTATTTTCGCAGGTCTCGGCGTCTGGCTGTCGGTCGTTGTCATCTGTTGTTGCAACAATAAAAACCACAAATGCCTGACATTGCTGCGGTTAACCTGAGCTGGTCGCTTACAATGTGTTTTGAGATACTTTTTCAGTTTCCTTTTTCTTTCTCTATGGTATTGTATATATAGTGCGAAATTCCAATGGATTATGTGATCTCTATAAATGTGTGTGTGTGTGTGTAAACATCTACAGAGCAATAATTATAAATATTTCAATGAATATTGGCAGCAATTATAAATCTTACTAACCACAAATTTAAAAATTTCTGTATTGTCTTTTTTTTTTTTTTGATAATTTTGTTTCTTGAATTTCCAATATTGACGATGATGTTAATACACAATATTTGCTTGCTGCATAATGGGAAATTCTTGTGCTTAAACATTGACAAATTAAATGCTTTTACAAGTAATTATGATTGTCTTTTGAAATTTAAATATTTGGTAAGGTTTACAAGGCACCTGTGCCACTTGGTCCCGCTGCCATTTGAAAGTAAACATTGTCCATAGAAACTATAGTACATAGTAACTGAATTGGAGATATCTGAATATCTATATCTGCTGCTGCTACACTTGGTTGGTTATTATCGTCATTTAGTATTATACAATTTTCTGAAGTTTTATAAGTCAATAGGCGCACAACAATTTTCAACTCAATGCAATTCAAAGTTGATCACCGTGGCACCACTATTTCTCTTTGGTTGGGGCGTCATGCGACAGTCGTCGCAGTTGTTTGTAGTCCAATTCCAATAGTTTGGCGGATGCAGTGGGCTGCCAAATAAGCTGCGTCGTCTTATATATTGCGCATAGATATGAATATTTTTCATCGATTTTCTATCTAAAACCACTTGCCAGCGTTATTGAAATACTAAATTATTTAATTTTATGGCAAATTTCTTACTGTTTGACACAAGCGTGTGGGTGTCGCACAACCGACAAACAGCACAAACCAAACTGCAGCATTGGAAACCATATCAGATCACAGAGTATCTGAGTATTTTAGTTTTGAGTTCAAATTCAAAACCAATTTGAATTCAAGTTTTCATTTTCATTAAATAATGTTAAATGGATTTCCGTTCATTTGCTTTGTACCATATTTCTTGCATTGTAGACAAATATTTATCATTAACAAATTGTGTTAAATTATTCTTTGTTCAAGAACAAATTACTTTTCAATTTGTCCTTCGAAACTTAATTATAAGTGCATACATTTTAAACTGCATTCGGTTGGAAAATGATATGAAAAGATGTCATATATGCATATAGTAGTAATAAATTGATGACCTATTAAAAAGATATACATACAAACATAGATTAGATGGATCGTTGATTGTACAAATGCATAGAAATAAGTATTATTCGATGTCTTCTCACCTGTAGAACTAACGATATAATGGCACTGGCTTTTGAACAGATCGATTCAATTGTAAAAAGATTTGGATTTATGCAACCAGGTAGATAATGTTTATATTGTGTAGCATTGTTTTGACAATGAATGGGAATATCTTTCTCAGCATCTATATAATCATGATGACCACTGCGACCACAACAAGAATGTTGCCTAGATTTGGATTGATTGATTGCCAACAATTATACAATTTCTTTCTTGAAAATGAAATTTATATTCAATAAGATTATGCAAAAGTTTGTAACAACATCATCAGATAAAATCAGATCAATCGGACAAACTAAACTATAGAATCTGCAGTTTTTATAAAAGAAATGCACTTAGTTCTCAGACTTGTGCATATGGACAATTCTTTTGTTATGGATGATTTTTGTTCAGTCCACTCGCATTCTCCGCTATGAAATCTTGGTTTCAAGTTAAAAAAACTGACATGGTGTGACAATTATGTATCAGTACTGAAGTTATTTCTCAGTAACCAATCACGACATCTTTAAACACGAGGGACTCATATCCAAATTTTAGTATCCTTGGATCTAACGAAATCTATTTTATCACGATCTGCTGTAATTTGTTGATTTTATGACATTTGGTTTATGAGCCGTAAAATTTTGAAATATTCATGTTGAAGCAGCAAATGTATGGCGATGTTTATTTAAAAATAAGATGGATGGCAGTGTAATGTAACGAGAGAGTAATTTCAACTTGAACATTAGGAGGGAAATAATTCGACCCAATTTCACGAGGATTTGGATTAAAGTTTATTTTAGACTCTTTAAATGATTAATAATCAGAAATCACTTCGTGTCAATCATTCCAGACAGGTTAGAAATGATAGAAACTTCCTGAAACCAAGGATCTAGCGCCAAGCTGCGTAATGAATGATGTCAGTGAAATCATCCAAAGTCCTCCGACGTTTAGTTTTTTGAAGGCTATATTGGCTATATTGGATTGTGCATTGGAATCACTTTTGCATCGAACGATATTGAACCGAGAATAGAATACTTTGAATCAAAAATTTAAGAAAAATTCTGGATATATCGTTTTAACCGTGATTTTCCAGACCATTATCATTTATTGATAAACTGCGCATTTAAATTGAGAGCGCATGAGGCACTTTAAACTTTCCACAAATAAATGCCCTTTTTACTGTGCTGAAAAAGTTGCTTGCTTCAAAAACCTTAACATATTGTAATTTGTGAAAAAATACAATTAGAGCAATTTGCAGTGTATGCAAATAGTTCTTGCAACTCCCTTTTTCATTTCTGCTAACATCGTTTACAATTTGAAATTAAGTGAAATCAACATCAGCTGTTTTGTGTTTACTCGCAACAAAAAGAATGAAGAAGACGGAAGGCAGCAATTGCTCTACTTTGGCAGCACTGGCAGCAATTTCAACAGACCACATGATCATTCTGATTGCATAAAGTGCTCGAAAAATGACTTTAACTGAGTAAGCAGCTCAAAAGTACTTTGTTTTTTTTCTACAACAGCAGTCTTTTGATTTCGTTATTTTCTCTATTGTTGACTTAAACTTTTGAGCTGCTTGAATATTGAAGCTGCTTAGACTATACTGTGAAAAGGGCATAAATTTTCAAATTAAAATTTTTCTATTTTAGTTTTTATGTATATAAGAAGTCTTTGACTCGATATCATCAAATAGTGTAGATTCTGATTTAGTACTTGCCGTTCATAAAGCATCATTTCATCAGTACCCCAGATTACATGAATGTGCATTGCATTTGGACATTTTAAAAAATAACGTACAAGCAAAGTGAAATCAATAAGGATTAGAAAAGTATAAAAAATCACAAACTGATGAAATGAGAAAAAATAAAAGCAATTTAAAAATGTATAGGTTATCATATCTTGCTAACATTTTGTACTTACGAGATCAAATACTGGAGTCAAGGGTTTACAAATTGGATAGAAGTTTATACATAATAAGACTATCAATAAAACCTTAACATATTGTAATGATATTAAATCAGCAAGGAATCCAGAAATGTCATATGGGAAAACTTCTACAATTTGATTATTCTCATAGATAATATAGATGTTACTTAACTGCAACAACAAAATTGGATAAACATTTACTCATTTGTACAATAAAAGTAGATTACAAGTGTTTGAGAACTTACAATGGTTAAAATATCGATGAAAATAACAAATATTTCAAGTTGTAATTTGGAGCAACGAAAAATTTTTATCATGATTAAATTGAATTTAGTTTTCAATAATTTTATTTGACATGGAAATCTTTTTGTGTTGTTGTTTTTTTTTTTTTCAAAGGAAGACAAAACTACAAAAAACTATTGTTTTGTATTACATAAAAACAATAGGAGTGAGTAATGTAAGAAAAGTTGGTAATTTGTTAAATAAATCAAATTAACGGGCTCCCCTATTATTATGAGATTTATGCATACAATAAGAAAAATCTGCTATTTGGATGGACAATGGTTGGCTACGAAGTTGTTGCTTGCTTGCTTTTCATTAAACAAATACTACAATTCAGATTATAATAAATTATATGCTTTGGGGCGTTTAATTGAATATTTTCAAAATGAAAATTACTGACTCTGTTGTCTTGTGTTGTGTTGTGTTGTCTTATATGGAAGACAGATAGACGGACAGAGGTTGTTGGAGAGGAGAGCGATGAAGTTGCAAGTCCAAGATAAATTTCATTGCATGCAGTTAGTATGAGTAGGATGAATGAATAGTTAAATGAATGTGAATGCATAAGTCTGTGATTTGCATATGCCAAATCAAATGAATGAACAAAGCTAGAAAGAAACTTGCGCGTTTGGTGTTGCATGCACTTTGATAAGAGTCCAGATAAGCAATAACAGTAACAGCAACAAAAGCAACGGAAGCAAAATGCAGCAAGCAACACAAAAGAAATAGAAGAAAATTTACTTGTTTTAGTTGGCGGATGAAGATAATCGCATTTCAAAGTTGGTTTTAATATTTTTAAAAATTTATACAATTGAAAATTCTTGAGGAAGTTCAGTTGATGATTTACTATCTTGCGACAGCCTGACTTACACACATTGCGTATACTTAATATCTCTTGATTAACACAGAAACAAGGAGTCATTCAAGTAAATCGAGCTCATCCCTAAATCACTTTGCAATAAACAAAGGGCAAATGATGGAGTGAGTGGGAATGAATTATTGGAATGAAACTTTAACTGATTTCATGGATTTGCAGCAGATAGTTTCAGCAATAAGGAATTAGATTGCATTGAACAACGTTGTAGTTTTCATCATTTTAACTGATATCCTTAGGAATTGATTTGTAATATGTGGCATTTGGACAATATGTATATCAAGTATCAGTTTCTTAGGGTTCCGGACCCAAAGGGTACCAAAGGGAAACCTATTGCAGAGACTTCGTTGTCCGTCCTCGGGTCATATCTCATGAATCGTAATAGCTAGAGAGTTGTAATTTTCAATAAATATGTAGTTCTATCCGGGCATCAGCAACAAATACTAAAACTAAAATATTTTCAAAAACTTAAAGGGGTCCCCATACAAGAAACATTATGGTTTTTATGGCAGCTATACGATCCAGTAATCTCACGACCTTGAAATATGAATATTTGGTAGTGGTTACATCAGATCAATTATGTTGTCAAAATTTCAGCTTGATCGGATTACTAGGGAGGGTACCTCCATACAAACCCATATTAAAATTCTCGTTCTTATTAGAAAACCTGTTTTGTTTTTGTTCTATCGATCTGAAATTTAGACACAATCAGTTTTTGATATAGGCGCTGTACATCTGTTGGAATCAGTCAAATCGGACCACTAGGCCCAATTTGGATACGGAACCCTCCGTGTACTTTGAATATGTAAATATTTATGCATATAAACCCCAATCCTTGGAAATGCTATTCACTGCATCTGAAATGATGATCAGACTTTGTTCCGTTTGGCACTATCACTTGATTCGATTGAAGTAGAATGACATGTTGAAAGTAATCAAACATTGGCTTGATAAATGTTTGGTCTTGAAAGATGGGACCAAGTTGATGCTTTCGATGGACAATACTTGTAGTTGGAATGAAATAAACGTTGTAGTTAGAATCAATTTTTCCTACTAAAGCTTCAATATCACAACAAGAAACCTTAAAGACTTAATACTAAAACATTCAATAGTTCAATTTGTATTATCAGAACTCTTTACAGTAATAAATCCAATAAATAAATAAGTATTCGATTCTACAATATACATACTTATAAGAATTAGAGATTGTAAAACTTTTTTTACTCACCATTTAATGAATTGCGTTTCTCATCGGAGTTTTCTTCATCGCTATCAATGTGAGGAAATGAATTTCCCAAACAAAATAATGGCAAAGCTGGTGAACTGGAGGTCTGTTGTTGTTGATGTTGTTGTTGTTGTTGCTGCTGTTGCTGTTGTTGCTGGGTTTGGCTTGTTGCAACACAATTTTGGGTTGCAACGATTGATGACACTTCATTATTGTTGTTGTTATTGTTGTTTTTAGTGTTTGATAATTCATCATTGCTACTAGTATTGCTGCTGCTGCTGCTGCTGCTCACAGTACTCGTGCAACTATTGCCCGATGATGTTGAATTCATACTATCCTGTCGATTCGTAAGACGTCGCATCATGTATCTGTTGCTAAATAGTTTATTTTTGGTAATTAATTCGCTGCGCCTTAGAGCGCATTTTGGTGAATTGGGCACAAGAATTTGATTGTGATTATTATTGGTCTCATCAGCAATGGTTGCTGTTGCTTCAGCTGATTGTTGCTGATGATGATTATCAATTGGCATTTGCAGTTCATTCAATGAGACGCGCTCGATACTGCGTTCAACACTAACAAGAAGACTTTGCAATAATTGTGGTAACTCGTCTGTGTTGTTATTGCCACCATTTGTGGTGGTGGTGGTGCTGCTGCTCAACATCTCGATTTGTAATATGCTTAGATATGCCTTTGGTTCGTTGTAATCAATGCAAAGTCGTTGCACAATGCCCACTTTGTCGTCCGCTTCGTCTTCGACGTCGTCGTCCTTTTTGACAAATTCACGCCAAACTGCATATAGAGCAGGTAAAGCTGATTCTCCTTCTGATTTCAAAGATTTGGAAAATGATGATGATGATGATACATTCATGTATATAGAAATATGATATCTTACCCTTTGATGATGATGCTGATGGTGTTTGCACGCTTAAATAGATTTCTGCTATGCGTAATTCTTGATCTTTAAGCGGTGATCCCAAATGCAGAACTAATGCACCATTGGGTAATGTGAGGGGCCATCCTTCATGCCAGACCAAACTCTGTAATAATAGTTTAGATACAGATTGAAAGATACAATTATCTATTTGCCACATAAACGCTTTAAGTTACTTATTGAGTAACAGAAACTTTACAGATACTGAATGACTGACTGACTATTAACTATTGGTTGCTGTTTTCAAGTTGTTGTTGTTGCTTTACATCATATCACAAAATATGGTCGAATCATAAAGAAACTTTCGTCGACAGTTTTGGAAAATTATGGCTGCGCAACAACAAGAAGAAGTATGGTAATAATAATCACAACAACACCCGCAAGTGTAAAACTGAAAAATAGTATATTTTTTTTGTTTAAGGTAATTTCAACTACTATTTTTCTTCTGTGTCTTCCATGTAGCCATCGCTCATACCCTGCGCAAATAATTTTTGTGTTTAGGTTAAAAATCGCATTAAAAATATCACAACCAATGACTATATGTTTGTTGTTGCTATACACAGTTGTTGTTGTTGTATATATCATATCAGATGCTAAAAGCGCCAGACAACGCGCGACTTTTGGCAATAGCAACAGCACAACAACCACAACGACGATGTGAAATTATAGATAAATCATGCAAGTCAAACTTTATATTTCTGTCGATTTTTTTTTTAAGTTTTTTGGATAAAATGTTTTTCATATTGTTTTGTTTTAAAAATTTTACTAATTTTTGTTATTATTACAAAAATGGGAAAAGAAAAACCAAACCGAAACTAAAATCAGTACAAAAAAAAAAACGAAATCCATGGCGAAGCGTAGAGTGGAAAAATATTTTCACCCCTACGGGAATGTGAAATCAAAAAATGGATGTTTTTTTTTTTCTTTTTTTTAGAGGGAAATTGTATAAAGAGACTGGGTGAG
This sequence comes from Amiota minor, assembly GCA_037043295.1. Taxonomy (NCBI): domain Eukaryota; kingdom Metazoa; phylum Arthropoda; class Insecta; order Diptera; family Drosophilidae; genus Amiota; species Amiota minor. Next base: position 5,033,529 of record JBAMAW010002187.1, on the reverse strand, counting down.
CTAGTGAGTGAGTGAATGACTGAGTGAGTGAGTTCATTGCATAGTTTTCAAGCCTTTACGATGATGTTGTTGGTGTTGTTGTATTGTAGTTGCATTATTAATTGTTATAACGTGAAAATAGTTTAACTATTTTATTTTTATGCAATTTTTGGCGGGTTAAATTATAATTGACTATTGCAAACTCAGAATGCCACTTATCGAATTATACCTTAAATAAAACTTTAACTCAGATTTTCTTTAGGCCACAAAATAATGAGAATGAGAATGATAGTTTTACAGAAGAGCCACCACCACATGCAGCAAACTAGAATGAACTAAGCAAAAGTTTATCAATTTGTTGATTTCTTTACTATCCAAAAATACAGATAATTACTGACTTAAAGGAATTTTATTAAAAAAAAAAATCAGTGTTTATTACATATTCGTGCGGTTTTCAAGTAGTTTTCATGTTAAAAAAAAACAAAAAAAAAAACATAAAAATATTGCAAAATAGTTATCGCATATCACAATCAATTTAATAAACATTGTTCACATGAACATTAAAGTATATGAATGTTTTTTTTTATTTGCAATCAAACTCATTCACTAAACTAGTGGCCTGCAAACAAAATAACATACTCGTACATATTGTACATAATAAATCCCTGCACGAGTCAATACTAAACAAAAATTTAACCTCTCTCGCTCAAATGAATCATGGTGCTACACTCAACAACATCAATAGTCACACTGTCTACACGAACATTTCATACTTCAACTCGTATGGTGTTGTGAATCAATGCTACCGATTCATAGCAGAAAACAAACACTAGTCGACACGACAGTATAGACAAAATGAGTTAAATGATTCGAAACAAAAACTCCCTTAACTCATTTTTGCACACTATTGCTATCGCATGCATGCTCTCACATTTTCTCTCGCTCGCATTCGCACTTACACTTGCTTTGTTATTGTACTTTCATACCAATGAGATACCGAATCATGCCCAGTCACACCAAGTCATTCCCGAATACACGAGTCACTTGGAAGAACATTTTCATAGTGTGCACAGTGTGATTGCCGACTGTTGACACTATACTGTAGTGTTATGCAACTAAACACATTTGAAGTTTTTTGATGGCACTGACAAACTAAACAACAACGATAAAAAACTGTGAACAGCGTCAAAAAGTATGAACATGAACAAGTTTTAAGGAATAGACCCTTCTTGCTTGGCATTAATTTCGTTATTTTATAGCCACACTTCTGAAGTTTCATGTGATCTTCTTCAATCTTTTTCAAACTTCTTAAATCTGTTAGAATCTCAAAGTCCTGCTCATCTTTAATTTATTCTTTAAATGTATTTTTATTCCCTTTACTATAAATACTTTATTCAATCCCAAGAATCTTAATTTTTTCCTGTATTTCGTCCCAAGATGAAATTCCTTTTTTTTCTAATTGAATTGAACTGATGATCTTCATCATCAAATTTGTCGTTTGATCACTTTTCATAAAAGATTTGCGAAGGGAAACATGAAATTCATGAATGAGAAGGAGAAGAAGAAACAAAACAAAAACTAAAATGAAAACAAAAAAATATACATATAAAACATTTAGGAAGCTTCAAGCCACCGCAAAGTGATTTATAGTGTTTTTTAAACGAAACCATTTTTCTCTGTGATAAAAAATCAAAGCAACCAACAACAGAAACAACAACAATAGAATACTTTTTGTTGCAACAAAAGCCTTTTATTATTATACTGTGTCTTTGTTACCATGCCTCACTGTACCGCACCACATCACATCACATTGCAAGCAACAAAAATCACAACACACCCAAATAAAGAAAACAAAAATAAAAAAAAATTCACATGCTACAATAAACTACAACAACAACAACAACAACGACAACAGTAACAACAACGAAATAAAAAGCAACAACTTCAAAACGGACCACACAACAAACAGCAACACAAAAAGGTATCTACAACAACACAAAAATTAAAACTGAGCGCATAAATCAATTGTTGTCGCATGCGACAAAATGAGCAAAGCACAAACAACCAACAAAATCACAAAAAAAATCGCATGCGCAAAAAAATGATACAAAATGAGAAAAGAAAAAAGAATAAAATAAAGAGAAAAATGGGAATTGAAACTCAATTCAATTCAACGCAACTCAACTCAACTCAAAAACTCATTCAAACAGAAAATGATCAATTTTGTCATTTGATCAAAGCCAAACAGCCGTTTGTTTTTCTTTTTGTTGTTCTTGTTGTTATTGTTGTTGTTGTTGGTTATTGTTGGACACATGCAACAAACAAAATGATTTCAATAAGCAGGCTATCGATCGAACGATCGATCACATCAGATTGGAGATCAAATCGAATTGAAACGGATCGATTACCTCAACTTTACTTTGTTTGCTTGTGCTTTGGTACTACAAAAATATCATACATATCATCATCGTCATCATCATCATTATCATGTAGAGTAGGTTGTTGTTTTGCTTTGCTTTTATTGTAATGACATTGATGCCTTTTGGTTTTTTATGTTGTTCTTGTTGTTGTTGTTGTTGTTGGTATTGCTGGTTGTTGGCTGTTCTTTGGGTTTCCTTCTTTTTTGTTGATTTTGTATTGTCAACGCCGCTTTTAAAAATCATTTTTATGCATGATTGAGTAGTATGTGAGCTTGCCGAGAAGCAGGGCATAGCAGATCATCAATAGCACTTTGTTTGTAAACTATATACCCTCTCCTCAAACACCCTCAAAAACCAACCCAGCCAGTCGAGTCAACTGAGTCGTGCCATTTTCATTCGTCATCATCGTCATCATCTTTAAAACGAGTTCAAACACTACGCTGAGTTAAGTATGTGTTTTTTTTTTTTTGTTTTTGTTTTGCTATTGTCATTGACCCAAATGCTTCCAAAGCTGTCGATATATGAACTATTGTCGATGTGGATGTGCCACCAAGCAACCCTGCCCCAAAACATTGTCAGCGGGGAGTTTCCGCCACCAATCTTGTTGCATTGAAATGAATTATTTTAATATTGCTTAGTATAAAAGCGCGAATTGAACACCGATCGTCGATCTAAGTTTAATCATCAACGCCATCATCATCATTACGATCATCATCATCATCATCAACTTCATGATCATCATCATCATCATTGTGTCTTTATGTTCAATTTGTTTTTGGCGACAAATTTCCGTTCCACTCAGTGAGTTGCGGCAAATTTTTATTTTCTAAAGAATCAACCGACAAAAAATAATTTTAGAGATTAACATTCTAAAGAATTCCCCATCCACAGCCAACAAAAAGGGTAACAGCAGCAGCAGCAGCAATAAAATAACAAATGTTTATAAACAAAGAAGAACATTAGGGTTTCCAAAGAACTAAAAGAAATCGGGAAGCGATCCTTTCTTTGTCTGTTGAAATATTTCACACAAAACTTTCAACGAAAAAAGCGAAAAATGTTGCCAAATACATACCTATAATAAATTTTTGTTAGTCTGTCAGATACAAGATCAACACCGCACTCTACTTCAACATACTCGTAGTACATACATGTGAGTAATTCATCGCAAAGATCACAACAGATCTGAAATCAAACGCGACTCTCAAAAGCGACCCCGACCCAAAGACCAAGCCGCATGGCGCCTTATATTACTACGTGCCTTTGTATGTTGTGCCCAGCCCAACCTATGCCAATTATTCATTAAAGAAATGGACTCAGAGGGTGAATGGAATGGAATGGAATGGAAGGTTTCTTGGGTTGTTTATTTGTTAGCTTAATGTACAAACGGACTTCATATGCATATCAAGCTTAGACCACCATAAAACTGGCTAAAACGAATGGCTTGATAAATGAATGAACGAATAACTGTCTGACGGACTGACTGACTGGCTGACTAACTGACAAACTGAGTGAATGATCAAAAGCCTGGGAAGTAAACGAAGGGGTCAATAATTGTGAAAATTACGCATTCATCAATATTTCAACGGAGGCAGACAGCGGCGACAATCAACATCGACAACGCGTCGTCGACATTGTAGATACTTTTTAATAAATAAGTTGCAAAAAAAAAAAAAAATGAAACATAGTTTATTGTAGTATGAAAGATTTGACTCTTAAAACAATAATAACGCACCAAATTTGTAGTTATATTTATTTTTTTTTTCTATTTTCTTTTTTTTTTTTTAAATAATTTTGATTTTAATTTTTCGCAGCAATTAATTTGCACAAAAGACTCGCTGCTGCTTTATGTTAATAATATTTTTTTCTCCATTTCTTGGTTGAATGGTTCAAATAGTTAACAACAATGGGCAGCAGCAGCAGCAGCAGCAGCAACATCATCGATTTATACTTACATACATTTTACTTTTGTTTTTGTTGTTATTTCTGATGTTGATGTCTTTGTTATTGTTGTTGTTGTTGTTGGCCACACCTGGCTTCATTCATGTGTATATAATCAATAATGAATAACATGTAACAAACATCAACAACAGCCACAGAAAAAAAAAAGATACAAATTGAAAATCGAAATAAGAAAAATTATAATTTTTAATTTTTGAACTGCGGCCATAATTAACCGGCGAGACTTAATCCGGGCATCGAAACATATCAACAACCAACCAACCAAAGATCGGAGCATTATATACCAAAGTGTTTATGAGTAGTTGCCCAAAAGCATCCAACAGAGCGGAACTGAAGATTTCCGACATTTCAGGGTTTTTCCTAGTATTTTCTTCAAAGTTACATATTATTTTTGGACAATTATTGATTCTTTTTTGCTTTGTTACCAAAAAGTTATGCATACTCATAAGTGATTATGAATACGAGATAAGAGGAGTTTCGAGAAAAGCATGACATAAGAAACGCAATTCAATATCAATTGGAAAGGTGAGAAAAATTGATTCTTAACACAACTAAGAATGTGGAATTTAAAGTAAAGTTCTGCTAAATTAATTTTTTATTTTACTTTTATAGTAATTTTCTATTCTATTTTTCTACTCAAACTGCGAATGAGCTTGAGAAATAAACTTTTGGCTAACAAAACTAGTCTCTATAGAAGTTCCAACTATATGTGTTGTTATATCATTAAACTTTTGAATACTTTTTCCATATCAAAGGCTTCAATGAAATCAAAGCAAAGCAAAGTAGTAGCCTTCTTGATACAATTTGGTACATCCACAACTTTGTAATCTGTAACGATCTAAAGATTCTCACGATCAGAGAAGATATACTGAAATGAATCCTATTACGACTCACACTTCGCTAGAAACTTAATTTGATATCCTCAGAAATACCTATGATGACTATCATTTTTATTGATTTTTGTAAATGTAGACAAAAATTATTAAAATTATTGAAGATTAATTGATTTCTAGATTATTATCAATTTAATTTTTATAATAATCTTAAAATCAATTAATCCACATCAATAATGTTTTTTCTTTAATTCTTGGGTTCTTTGGTGGTGAAGAAGTGAGTGAAGAATTTATTGAAATGCCACACATATTCGTATGATGACGATGATCATCATCTTTTGTAGTCATTCATCCAGTCAATCAGTCACTCACATTTCCGCTTGATCTACCAGAACGACCATCAAACACACCTACAAATTGTTTGTTTAAGACACACACTGAAAGAATCTAGTATCTACAATCGGCCTATGATGAAGCTCAAACAGAAGAATCAAAGTGCCAGAAGAAGGCGGCGGTGGCGGCAACACAAATATCTAAAGCAAAAATATTTTTGCATGTGCAAAATTGTGGTGCAATGTAAAATGTTGCATATTGAACAACGATGAAACAAACAGGGAGGCAGCCATGACGACGTGACTCGAATTGTGTTCCATTGAATTGGACAGCCAGACAGACAGAGAGACAGACAGACATATAGGCAAGCAAACAGGCAGGCAGGCATATGTTGATGGTTGGCAATGCCAAAAATAGATCAGGTCTAGGCTGTTATGGTCGTTGAGCGGCTGGAATGCGACGACGACGACGACGACGACAACCATGTTGACTTGCAATGATGACGATGCCGATGATGATGGCTATGGTGAGATGGTGAAGGACAGGCAACAACTTCCATGTTTTGTTTCTTTGCTGTTTTCTTTAGTTCTGCAATGTTTGGCAAAGAATTTCGCCTTTAAGCAAAAATATTTATTTTCATTTTCATCAACATCATCGGCACCAACAGCAACACCAACACCAATACTGACACCAACAATAGCACCAGCATCAAAGAGCACATGGAGGAAGTGTTGAAATCTTATGCCGCCTGTCTTATGCCTGACTGACTGAATGCCCTGTGCTAATCATGAAAACCGATCATAAGCGGATCATATGAGACAAGATCGTTGCACCAAGTACAACAACAATAATAATAACAACAACAACAACAACAACAATACTTCAGTCCAGGCTAACCAAAAGAGGGAGAAACAATCGACAAGCAAATGAAGTGCTTAAAATTTCAAAATGCTCTGACACTTTAAGATAAAAACTACAACTACAATGGGAATGCAACGCCGCGTGCAGTGCATGCAAAATGAAGCATCTAGATTCAAGATGGCTGATGGCTGATGCCTGCTTGGGTCTGGGTCTCTGAATTGCTTTCAGATCAATTCAATTCAGTTTAGTTTGGCGTTGATCGAGGGCGATCAAAAGCATTCGAGTGCCATTTGAGTAAGACATATAAAGGCCACACTTGAATATGAGCAATAAAACTATTGAATACTTTGTCGGGGATGCATTCAAACCAAACTAACAAAAGGGCCAAGCCTCAATTCAGATACATGCATATACCATACATATGATGATATACTTGTACAGACACAATCAGATACTTATTATAATACTTACTGATCGATTTTACTACGCAGCAGCAGCAACATCTGACACATCATCCACATCGCAAGTACTAAGATCGATCAGCTGCATCACATTCATGTTCGATGAGTGTTGTTTCGTAATAAAGATCGTTGCGCTTACATAAGACAAAACAGCGAACAGATACAATAATCGTAATAATAAATACGAAATTGAGTACAAGTATCCATCCATACACCATCCATTTATCCATATAACAAAACCAGACAACCAACCAACCAACCAACCAACGAACTAAACCATCCATCCATCCATCCATCGATTTAAACAACACAAAAAAGAGTTGTGGCGAAGCGATTTTATGTTCAAGATCTTGATGCTAAGGACGGAGAAAGGGGGAGAAGAAATTGAAGAAAGACATGTGTAGTAGATCAAGTCTTGGCAAATAACAGCATAAACTGGTTTACCACACAGCTGTAAGGTTCTTCTCAAGTGTTGCAGGTTAAATCGACCGAAGTGATTCTACCTTCTACCAAACGCACGCAGCAGCACCACACTTTCAGTTAAACTCAGCTGATCGTGAACTCCTCTTCTCACTAAATTGAGTGAAAGAAACGAGTTTCCTGATCACTTTTTTTCTTTTCTTTTCTTTCATTACAATTCTTTTATTGCAGATCATCATCATGATCATTATTATCAACCTAAGTGTATTTTTTTTTTTTTTTGTTGAAGACAACTTCTTACCTATAAAAGCGGCAAAAGAATATCAGCGCATCAAGTTGAGATTTGCCATAATAATCAACATCAGTGATTGTCCTCATGTTTATGATTATAATCACAATTATCATGATTGAAAAGAACAAAAACAAAAAAAAAAAAAAAAAGAAAAAGAAAAAACGGAAAATAAAGAAAAACAAGGAATAACGTTAACTTTGATCACACTAAAATTAAAATACACTTCTACTATATCAAGTTCTTATTTCTTTCTTTACAAATTTACAAACGATTGTAAAAAAAAAAATAAAACATAAGAAAAGGATCTCGAGATTATTCAATCAATCCAATTTGTAATGCCTTTAACACTTCGGAATTCAAAAAGAAAATAAAAAATAAAAAAGGAAACAAATGGCCATGTCTTTCATTGGCAACGGTGATTTTATGGCTCAAGCAAGGGTTTTCTAAAATCAATAAAAAAACACGAAGAGCAAGTCCAAGAATTCTTCAAAACATCTCAAAAACTATGTAAGTAGTTCAGCTTTCTGCTCTCAATGGATGAAACATATTTTCATCTCAACATTGTATAAGCCGGGAATCTAATTGGTTTGGAATTAAAATCACAGATGTATTAATGCGAATCAGTTCTCTCATCATGATGACAATCATGTCAATACTTATAATGTTGTTTCTGTGGTCTCTGATGCTTAGACTAATGTCACACTAAAGTGTTAATATAATTCACTCGCCTCAGTGAAGTGTACCAAAAAAAAAAAAAAAAAAAATAACAAAAAAGAAAAGATTCGCTTGTGGTAGACGACTCCTGGAGTTCTATTGTGGTTATAAATGCGCATTGTGGATTATGAGAACTTTTTCAAATGGTATATTTATACATAAATACTGTACTGTACAAAAAGAAGGGAATCTAAGGGAAATTATTGTTGTTAGGATGTAGTATAAGTCTACAAAACTCTATTGCACTAATATTAACATTACGATTGCATTTCAATCGAAATATATTTCGTTTCGATTATTTCTGGATTTTTTTGTTTTTTGTGATTTTCATGTATAAAATTTTAATGAGCGCCGCACGAACTCAATTTCAATGCTAATCCGGCAATGAAGAAACCATTGACCGAACGGATCAGACAGGAGACACACAACAACAATCGACGTGAGGCGACAATCATGGAGCGTCAGACAGCCAGACAGATACAGAAACACACCAACAAAACCCAGACGATGACGACCACCTTCAAAGAATCCAAACCAATCCAATCCACCAACAGCAACAACTAACAAAGTCACACACAATCAATGTCAGTTAAAAGCAAAGTAAAGTAAAGTAAAGTAAAGTAAAGTAAAGAAAATTAAATTGAAGTGAAGTGAAGTAAAGAAAAGCGAAGCGAAGCAAGGCAAATTCGCATACTATATGCCCGCAGGATGAGCATCACGAAGGTGGCCTCGCTTTGGTTTTAGTTTTGGTGTTTGATATTGGCTTTGTTCGTTGTATTTTAACTGCGATATCTAACCACCAAAACTTATATCGCCTGAAGGTGGTAAATATTGTCTTTGTTGCTGTTATTCATGTTTATTTATTTTATTCTTTTTTTTTTTGGTTACTACTAGCAGCGCTTGAACTTGACAAATGTTTAAATAACGTGACGTGATTTTCAGAAAACGAAAAGAAGAAAACTAAACAACCAAACCAACTTAGCAAACAAAAGCGACAACTTCTTGTATCTTGTATCTGAAAGGTAGTAGTGAAAAAGAGAGATACGAGTAAATGTGTGTTTGTGTGTGTGTGTATGTGTGCGTGTATGTGACACAACACAACATTGAATGCGACACTAGTTGGCAAATCCATGACAGGACGACAAAGTCTTTGACAAATGCTTGTTTTTTATTTATGATTTTTATTATTATTTCGCTGGATTTTGAACTTCGTCCTCCTCTAGCCACCCCATGTAGAGATGTAGTTGAGTCAAATTTAGTAGAAGAAATGTTAGTTTAGTTGGATTTATGCAGGATTAAAGTGCAACTTCAGACACAAGACACAAGAGAATAAATATGACAGACAGAAGCCACGAAGAAACGAAAGAATGAATCGTTTTTCTAGGAATATTGTAACTCATGTTGTGGATATAGAGAGATATAGATATAGATATGTACTACATATGAAGAACTTACGATTTGCCATTCCACCATATTCCCACGAATCTTCCAAAAAGAAGACACTCATACTGACAGTGAAGGCGGAAAGGATTTTCAGTAGAGTTCAATTTTGGTAGATTATCTATCAACTAAGTACTGAGTTTATTAAATCATAAGAAATTTTTCATTCAATTCGCATTTGTAATGTTTTTCTTCTTTAAAAGTTTTTCACACGCAGAACGCCACTGGTTGCGTATCTATTGAATATATACATGTATGTACAATATATATATACATACTTATAAATCAGACATTCTGTTCTATGTTTAACTTTGGTTCCCCCTTCCTCTCCTTAGAGAAACACACTCTCACATTTATGGCTATGAGGCTAAGACTAATAATACTTACTACCTGTTGTTATTGTTAGTTTGTCATTGCAGGAAGCGTTCACCTTCTCTAGACAAAGACAATGACGACATATAAAACAAAAAACAAAAAAGAACTTCTTAACAAAATACAAACACACTCATAGATGCACAAATATACAAGTACATAAATGAAATGAAAGAAAAACCTTTTAAAAGCAGAAAAGTACAATAGTTAAGCTCATCACTATCACCAACATCATCATCATCATCATCACCAAAATGATTATCATTTTTCATCATTATGATGATGATGATTATTGTGTCTGTATTTGTGTTTGTTGGTGTTTTGTTCAGATACATAGATAGATAGATAGATACATACATAATTGTTAAGCGAGTCACATGCGTTTGAATTATTCAAGGCTGCTTGTGCAGTCGTTGTCGGTTCGGTCGCTTAAACCAAGAAATAATGCGCACCATAAAGTCATAGATAGATAGATAGATAGATACAGAGATACTTGCGTATCGTTGTATACTTTTTAGTAATGTAAGAATAAGAAAGAAAAATTAATTTAACAAACTGCATTTGTAACTTAATCTGTTGTTACTTACAATGGTACAAAAAAGATGATTTCAAAGTCAAATGTTTCACTCTGTGTGTGTTTGCACATGTTAAAAAGATACATAGATACATCAAATATAAGGCGGTAGATATCTTAAAGATATGTATTTTCTTTTTGTATTTTGTATTTATGATATTTATAACAAATTACTGCATAAAATAAAAATGCAAAAAATCAAATAAGTTTTCCAAAGTCTTGAAAAATTTATTAATTTTCATTTTACCCAAAAAAACATAAAACATTATTTTCTTTTCAATAGAGACACGCGCTGTAAATGCAATTGCATTTGTTTGTAGTATGTTCATGTATCTACAAGATATTTCTTTATTTAACCATAAATATGCACTTTACACTTTACACACAAACAACTGCTGCTGCTGCTGCTGCTGCAATAATAATAATAAACACAAGAGGCCAAATGGACAACAGGACAGAACAGGACAGATAGTTTAAGTTTAGATACACAGATAGATAAATAGAAACTATGGTGGGGATGGGGACAGGCAACTTAGTATCTAAGTAATTCGTACTCACACACTCACATGAAAGACAGAAGAGAAGAAATGTTTGCATTGCGCCTGCATACAAATTATGTACAAACATGTTTGCAGAAATGTTCAATTCATTATCACTAACAAATGCCGATCATGTTGTGTCTTGTGTGTAACTCCGTCTGTCTGTTTGTTTGTTTGTGTGTCTGTTGATGTTGCATTACCATTCCATGTTGTTGCTATTGCTTTTGTTCCTGAATATATCTCCAAATGCATATATGTGTGTGTACGAGTATCTGTAAGTTTTTTTTTTCTTTATTTTAGTTGCACAGTTCAAAGCACTTTTGTGCAAATTATTACTTGAAATGAGTAACGAACGCAAAGAGAAAGATAAACAAAGCAAACACAACACAACACAACACAACGCAATGCAACGCAAATGAGTATAAAAATAGATACAATATAGAAAATTAAAAATGGTAAAACTAAACATACACATTTTTGGCAAGGTAAATATTATTATTACCGTATTTTGAGTTGAGAGTTGCTTTTTGCCTATTATGTGCTTTTGCAGAAAGTAATGTTCAATTCATCAAAAGGAAAATATGTTGTAAGAAAGTTTCATTTTCTTTTGAGTATCTTATCAAAACCAAATTGGCTTTAATTGCACAGAAGCTGCTGCATTTGCATATGGATTAGATATTTTTGGAATTTATAAACCAAAATATTAATAAATGTTTTTATAAAATAATCACGAAAGGTACAAAAATGAAATTCTTAACACAGGACACTGTTAGAGACAATCAAAGACATACTAATGAATGAGCAGCTTATTGTTTTCAGCTAAAGTAATAAAATAAAGTAAGAATATTGATATTGATGATTACAATGATCACCGTCGTCAGCTTAGAATTGTTCTCAGGAAATTGGAATTATTACCAACAAGCTCCTATAGATATTAGAACCAAGCAACGAACACATCGGAACATATTCGATTATACTGCGATATACGATGCGCGTATCAGAAATAACCATCTGGTCTGTAAGTGCAAATAAAATAATGGCCAACAAACACTCACTTTTGAGACTCTTCAAAGGCATCGAGTTGCATACGAATCCTTAAGATTATACGGAATTAAAGGATGCATTAAATTCACAATATTCAACAGACATTTTTATATGAATCTTATTAAACCAAAATGGCTTTAACTGTTACACAGAAGCTGCTTTGAATAACTTAATCTCTTGAATCATTAGCAAGTGTTCCATAAACTTAAAGATATCATTGGTTTATAATATTGTATCTCTTATTATTATTTAAGTATTAACTTAAGGATGCAATTTGAGTGAAATCCCATTTAGATAATTACAAAATACACTACAACATTATGAATTAGTTTATGTATCTGCAACATTTTTCTATTCTAGTCCATGTGAGCTTTGGATGAACATCTGCATCTGCAAACTTGTAATATCTCAGACAGACAGATAGACAGACTTATTAAGAAGTATCCCTTTCCTCTCGAAAATTGTATGTACACCAGCATACGTAGAACAATATAAAAACTCCTCAAAAAAAAAAAAAAAAGGGGGAATTCAATTCAATGAAATAAAAACAAAACATACGAGTAAATAAAAAACAAAATGGAAAAAAGGGAAAATATACATGAACAATTACAGATACTTTTGTATGAAGATATAGACGGAGTGAATGAATGAAATATTGTACAAACTCACTCACGTCACTTAATACACCATTTCCGTTTACAATTTAAAGAGTTCATTCATCAAAAATACTATGGAACACACATCTGCATTTTCCTGCATAGGAATGAAATGATTTGGTTGGATAAAATGGGAATATTATGCCTACAGAAGAAGAAGTAAGAGTACTTAATACCCCTTTTTTCTGAATAAATACAATAAAATCAACATTTACATTGTTTAAAGTTTTCTTTTTTTGTTTTTTTATAGAACGTGCTAAGGTAAAATACAATAAAAAGAAAATGAAAATATTATTATTATTATAATTGAATGCACAGTGGACTCACTCCGAAGCACTTGATTGAGTTTTTAAATGCAAAATTGCATTTAAATACATTTTCAAAATAAGAATGAAGACCTACATACATAAATTATTTGATATATTTGATAAAATGAAGAGTCACGAATGAATAAATGAGTAATGAAAAGAAAAAACTTAAGAGGGAACAAAAAACATTTAAAATTAACATAAAATTATTCATTCTTTTATTGGAATTTTTTTCAAGAGGCCCCCCAACATTTCACAGTTAGTTTAATATTGATACGAGTGGATTTACAAAATCCTACTGCACTTTGTTTGATTATTGAAATGTTGAAGAAAATGAAGTGTTAAATGATTCGATCGAATCTGTTTTGCATAATTCCAAATGAATCGAAACAGTTTCGTAGTCATTCCAGTTCCCCCACCCTAAAAATGTTTAATGAACAAATTCCTTAAACTCAGTCTGAGAAGATAACACATCAAAACACATATGTTTACCACCATAAAAAAATAAAAACCACGATTTCGCAAAATTCAAACACAAACTTTTTTGAAAAAATATTAAAAAAAAAAACAAACAAAAATATTTTCAAATATCAACAAAACAGCAAAAGCAACTGTTGTGATGATAATGATGAGGCACATAACATATGATCATCATCATCATCATCATCAACAACATCATTATCATCAACAGCAGCAGCAGCAGCTTTGCCTGCCTCTTTTCGAGCATCGAGCGCCACATGTCGATTGTTACAGTTATTTAACAGCTCGGCAACAATTTACCAACAACAACAACAACAACAAAATCAAGACTAGCAAAAACAATATAAAATAGTAGTATAATGTTATTTGTTGTATGTAGGTCAAATGTCGACAAGTTTTTGAAAAATTATTATAAACATATAAACACACAGCACACACAAATACGCAACATTCGCATCATATCAACAATAGCAGCAGCAAGTGCGCAAGATACTCCTACTCCTACAGATAGAGAGATATGGTACAGATATAGTACTAATACAAATACTATAATATACTAAAATAAGTTTTACATACATAGATTGGCCGCCACCATGTGTGTTTGCCTCCTAAGTTCATTCAGTTCATTTAGTTCATTTCAATCCGTTTATATTACAAAATTATTGTAGTAAATTATACTAAACAACACAACAACAACAAACATGAAAATGAAAATGAAAATAAAAAATTTTAAATTAAATTTCATTGAAAATTTATGAGCACGTTAAAGTTTCAACGGCGTCATGATGTTGTACTTGTGCCACATAATTTGCATTTCAATTACATACAACAAAATTAAACAGAGCTACAGCACAGCACAGCACAGCACACACAGTACATGATGTGGAGATATTAAATTTATGTTCTATTAAAATGTTAAAAAAAATCTAGTCTCTGGTAATAAAGAAATATTGATTTTATACTGAAATTGAAATTTTAACTAAACTTTACTAGAGAAGACAGAAAGAATTCAATAAAATTAAGGTAGGTTAGTTTATGTCTAGTATTGAATAGAAAATATGAAATCACTTAAAATTCTATAAAACTATTAATGATTTACAATCATCAATCAATCTTTTCATATTCTTTATTGTTTAAAAAAAAAAAAAAAAAAAAAACTGTTAAGTCTTAAGGTAAGCAGACTTAAGACTTTAGTTGTGAATCAATAGTTCAATAACTTCCACAGTAGTCACTAAAATTTCATTACAAAAATCTTTCTTTTTTACTAAAGAAATTGGAAAGGTCTTGATAGAATAGAATAAGTCCATCATTTGTTCTGTATGTATTTATTTCTTTTCGAATCTTATTTAAATGTGATCATGTACATAATTTGAACAATCAAAGTTGTTCTGTCAAATTTCCATTTTTTTTTTTTGCATTGTCAACAAGAAACTGCCACTTCTTTATGATAGACATTGGTATAATATATGGCGTCTCTACAGAGAGCAAGCATTGCATGTTTTACAAAACCAACCAAGTTTCAATACAAAAAATTCTTCTTTCTTTCTTTCTTAATATATCCTATTGTTTATAGAATACAAAGATTCTAAAGATTCTGTGATAAAAATTACAAAAATATGAAATACTAGTTTTTTCTAAACAGAATACTTATGTCAATTTGTTTTCAATCTGAATTTTAGTTAAATGTTGTATATGTAATATTATAATATTATTATTTTCTGAAAATTAAATTGAACACTCAATGTGAGAAAGAATCGTAATCAGCACAATGACAATTTTTATCTGTTCAATCCCCACTTTTAATTGGTGCAAATAAATGTGCCCTGTCCTTGAGGCAGACTGTGGTGAAATTTGTGGAGATTCTATTCTTACTTTCTAAATTCTGTTTTATATAGAAATTATATGTTATGTAGATGGATTTTAAAGATCCTGATGAACTTACAATGAACAACTTATTATAATTTTAATTCTTATGAAAAATATTACAAAATATATATTAGAATATCATTTAGAACCTTACCAACCTTACGTGTTAAATGTAAAAATTTTTCATACAAAATTTTGTGCTAGAACACTAATTCATTTCCTCTCTAATAGTAGGTTAACAGACAGACACCAACCACATTTAACATTGACTTATGCATTTGTAGTGTTTCATAACATAAAACAAATTTTAACGAAACAAAATATCTACTCAAAGCAATAGGAAGAAATTGTGAATTTGTTCCTATTTCAATGGGTTTCTTTTCTAAAACAATTCAACAAAATCAATAGTCTAATAAACAATTTGCAGCAATTATTCTACTACAATACAATAAATGGTCAATGGCAACAATAAAACTTTTAGAAAAATAATAATAATAATAATAAAGATTGCTATAATTACTAATTATAATAGTAGTTGAAAATACTCAAATCTACGAGTATGTAACTTGTTAGATTGCCTTATTATATAAACAATAAATAGTTAGAAACAATTTATTTATTAGCATTATTCATTAACAGTTCAATCGATCGATCAATCCACTCCGCTCAAACAGGTAAGGTCAGGGACGAGAGAGTAAAAAGTTACTGAATAACAAGTGAACTCAAGTCAAGACAAGTCAAGTAAATTGAGATTGTTACTTTGCATTTACTACATAAAAAATAAAATAAAAACAATTTACAAAACCAAATACAACAAAATCATTCAAAAAAAAAAGAACTGCAGGCATTCAATGCGTTTAGTTAATGAACTTTGAGTGAACTCCATCATCATGATCATCATCATCACCACTTTAATTGCACAATTGAAACGAGAAAACAAAAACAGAAAATATACTACTTATTACTACAATATAAAATGAAAGAAGAAACTGCAAACTTTAATTACCTCAAGTTAAAGTTCATTAAATTATTGTTTGCTTTTTGGATTTTTTCCAAAATGATTATAAAATAATATTTATTTTATATTTTTGTTAAATATTTTTAAAATATTATTATGTTTGTTTTTACAATATTACGGTTTTTATTTTTTTTTT
Organism: Amiota minor; assembly: GCA_037043295.1. NCBI lineage: Eukaryota > Metazoa > Arthropoda > Insecta > Diptera > Drosophilidae > Amiota > Amiota minor. The sequence goes on along the minus strand of JBAMAW010002187.1, from coordinate 5,016,824 downwards.
TTTTTTGATAGGCACACAAAATTTCTATTATTTCTTGAAGAATTTCATCACCGTTGGTTTAATTTTTTGTGGAAATATATTTACAAAAAATACAAGGCAAAATTCTCTTTTAAGAAAAGGCACAAAATCACTCAAACTCACGTCGTCGTCGTCCTAAGGCACTTTTATGAAATGAAATTCATTTCTTGCAAATACAAAAGAAATATTTTCATTTATGAATTTCCTTTACATATTTTGTTTTTATATTGATAATATATTTTTTTTTATTTTCATTCGAAGCTTCTCTTTATCTTCCAAAATTGTTCTTGCTTCACTTTTTGATTAATTAGAAGTTTTTATTAACTTTGATTTTGTTTCTATTTTCTTGTCATTAATCCGTAAAAGTGTCTACGCGTCGCGAAAGCAATTCTCCAACTACTTTTGGTCAACGACAATTAATGGATAAAATTGGAAAATTGATTTATAAATACTATTATTAAAAACAAAATTTATGCAAAATAAAGTTTGAACTTTCGTAAATTTACAAAAATTTTCAACTTTCGTATTGAAATTTGCCGACGGCCGAAAAAAAACCGGCGAGCATGGATGTGCTTTCCTCAACCGTCAAAATTCGAATGATTTCAGCGAGTAAAGACTGTAAAGTAGCGATTTGTGGCAGGCAACTTCAGACAGCTCCATCCAGCACGCAGAGCACGCTTCACTGGAAGGCAGTCAACAGCAGCAGCAGCAGACCAGACAACAAACCATATGTAGTATGTATGCTATGGTTTCTTCTTATGGAATTTATTGTTTACAATCAGTTTGCGCCGCTAACGAAGCGGTTTGAGCACAAAAGCGCCACTCACTGTTAACTAACAGCAAGTGAGAGAGAGCAAAGTCTATGAAAATTTGGAGAGAATAACTGCTAAGTAGTCGTTGCTATACTGTTAACTTAGCAGTGAATAATATGTTATGTTATGTTAAAAATGACTTGTTTGAAATTTAACAGAAATGTCAACTTTTTAATAGTTTTTTTGTTGTATGAATCGATAGTTTTGGTTCCTACTAGAGTCGTACGTGCAGTAGCACATTCACATTGCCAACAAGGGTTGTAATTCACTCAAATTTAATGTACGCAACGAAATTTGTACAGTGTTCTTGTTTTGCGAAATAAGAAGTGAATGCATGTTTCCGATATTCATTCTGAAACGAATTGAATGAGTTGTGCCTTCGCATTTGAAACATTCAGAATGAATCCGTGTGTACAACTAAAACGATGGGTTATTCAATTATACACAACTACGTAAGTGTTAAAGTGGGTGGACGCAAACAAAACAAAACTAAGCATACATAAAATAACAGTAGCACGACAAATACTCATTTTTGCTTGTTGATAGGGGACGCGAGGCGACGTTTCTCTTTGTCATCATTCGAGTTTTTCGTTGTTATTTCACTTCGTTAAGTGACGCGATCATTCATTTGTACAGGGATAAAATACATATTTTCATTCACAATAAATGTAGTAGATAGGAACATGTGAATGGGAACAACATTCACATTACAGAAACGTTCACATTCACTTTAAATGGGTTCGGCGAAAGATGCACTCTTTTCAAAGTGAATGATTCAAAAGGCGTTTTGAACGCATTCATGCACAAGTCTATTTCATACATATAGAAATTCATTCATATAATACTCTGTTCTATATTCATTCCAAACTAGCTAAATACTATTACTGGAGTTTCTATTTTTTTTTTTTTTTGCCTAAATGAAAGGGCCATTTAATTCTTTACAATTTAGTTAAAAGTCTATTAACGTAAACTTCCATAATTGGCTTCACTCAAATGCCATTCACAACTTTGCATAAATCACAACTTATTAGGCTCACTTTAAAGCGACGTAGACGCCACGAGCGCACAATTTACGCTTTTCCTTATATATCTGTTTATTGTATATTGCATTGTATGTAGTAGATAGATTCTAATAGTAAGTATCAATGTAAAGGCACACACACTTACCTCACCCAGCAAATGACGGGCACGCAGTGTTGCTGCAATTTCAGCAAATTTACATAAGAAACAACGTTCGAACGTCTGCAGACAACCGTGAAATGCGCAGACGAGCAAATCACGTGCCTCACGAATTAGTATTGCACGCGTACGTGGCCAACAAACCCCATTGCCGCCGCCGTTGCCGCCGCCAATTGAAAAGATATGCGCGAGATGTCTGTCAATCATGGTTTCCTAAAGTGAAAAGGAAGTTAGAATTGCCTCGAGAAGCACAAGCACACAAGAAACAAGAAAACAATTACATACCAGTGAGACCACTACTTCTTCCTCCACCATCGTCGTCGTCCCCTCCTTTAACTCATTTACCATTGCTATTGGAGCCACATGTTGCTTGTTTTGTTTGACCGCCTGTTGTGCATCACCAGAATCTATTTCAGCTGTTGTTGAGATTTCTGTTAGCCCGGAGGAGTTCAAATCTGGCGTCGACGGCGTGTGTGGTGATGACGTCGCACTAAAGTCAATATCCTCATAGTCGACAGCGACAGCGTCTACTGAAGACATCTCCTGCTCATTATCGGATTCTGAGTCTGTACTAAGTTGTTGCTCTGCGACTTCATCGACCACCTCCGTAATGATTTCAATTGTCTTTGCCTTTCTTTCCGTATATCTTCTCTCTAGAACGAATTCGTGCTGGCGCCTTGCTTGCTCTTGCTCTTGCCTCTCGATATCGTTTTCAATGGCAGAGATACAAATCTTATTGGTGGCTATTGCTACTTCCTGTTGTTGTTTGTTGCCTGTTAGACGTGCCCTGCATTTTTTCAAATATGTACGTACTCTTTGCGACTTGCTGCGTTGCACTCTAGACAAATCCTTTTCGTCATCAACACTCATATTATTTCCAGCTTTTGTACTATGTGACGATGCTATTGGACGATGCTTCTGATTTGACACCTCCAACATTATTTTTCTACCCTCTCCTCCACCATCATCCTTATCCTCATCCTCTACTTCATCTTCTTCCTCATCTCGAGCTATTGGCGCAATGTTGGTGCGGCCTGAATTGGCCTCATTTTGATTTTCACGCATTCTACTACTTGCACTTCTATCTTGAGTTATATTGGCATTTGATGCTGGTATCGATAATGATATTGACGATGATGATGATGATGAAGCTGACTTGGGTGTAGCTGCTATTGGAGGAGCCGCTGCTGCTGCTGTTGCTTGACTTCTTATTGTATCATTTCTGGTGTCATTCACCACGTACACCTCACTTAAATTGTTTCCATCATTACTGTTATTATTGTTGTGATTATTGCAAGACGATAATGTTATTGTTGTTGTTGTTATTGTTTTAGTTTTGCCGATATCTTCAATAATATCATCTATTCCTCCCACAAATTCTAAGGCATTTCCATCACTGCTGTCTTCCGCTTGCTCCTCTGGCGGCCTATTTCGTGCACTTTCCGTTTTGTTCTTCACATTTGTTGTAGTTGATTTTGTTGGTGTCTGTAATTATTTGAAAGAAAAACACAAATTTTAAACTGTTCGTAATGCGCTAAAATATATGTTATATGTACAATACTTAACAAAAGTATCTAGATACATTCATGCGAAACATATTATAGTAGTAAGTAAGTGTAATTCTAATAACATTTACTCGCCCTAAAAAAACATGTCAATTGGCGTCAGTTAGTAAAGGAGGCGACGCGACGTCATGAGTTGGGTGGACTTGGTAGTACGTACGTACTACGTGTGTACATTGTCTGGGGCCTTATTAATCAGCAAAAAAACAAAAAAAAAAAAAAAAAAAATAAAAACTATTGTATGTTGCATGCAACTGCAGTCAAAAGTATCTAAGTATGTAAGTAAGTGTAGATAGAACCGGCAAAAGAAATACAAAACAAAATAAGGCTGAAAGAAAATCGAAATCGAAATAAACTGCAAAATCAATTGAGGCCAACATTGATCGAACTTAAAATTGTAAATGTTGATGACAATAGTAGCAGCAAACTGTAATACAATCATGGGAACAACTTGGGCAATGACCAGGCCCCTAGGAAAAAGGGCTCCAAAGACAAAATCAAATCCTAACAAAACAGCCCTCGGATCTCTGATTCAAAATTTTACAAAATCAATCCTCAAAAATCTAGATTAGAGCAAAGAAGGTCAGGAATAAGTCACCAAAATTGAGCCTCTTGTAACATATCACAAAATTACAGCTTCCCCAAGATTTTGGTATTCATTAAGAATTTCAAAACTTTCTTCGGATACACATAAGTGTATAAGGTAAGGTTCTAGCCAGTGGTTTCTAGGTGTTGAATTCAACTGTTTTCTTTGTTCATTCATTACCTTTAGCACAATAGTCATTACGGACACCCTCCGAGTTAGCTTCATTATTCCTAGAGTCCTTTTGCAACAGCATTTATGTTTTATTGGGCTTAAGGGCCCCTTAACTTCAGTTCTGCCCAGAACCCTCACAGCTTGAAATACGCCACTAAGTACAAAAACAATAATTCTAATAATACTGATGATGATGATAAGAAGGTAATGACAGTATAAACAGTTTGTTCACATTGCATATTGTCATTATTTTTCTATAGCCTCAGTATAGACGAGACAACAGACATTTTAACGAGTCTATACTGTACTTTGTATTTGATAGACTTGATAGACGTCATCATGACCTAAACTAAAACGAAATTTTCAGTTAAAAGAAAAATAAAACAAAATAATGTTGCATGCCAATCAAATAGTTTTACGAAAAATGTCATCTATTTTGTTGTAGATTCATATATTTGTCATTGTCATTGTTGTTGTTGTTGTTGTCGTCGTCGTTATTGCTTTTATTGTTGTAATTGACATAGGTCAAGTGTAGTTCTTTATATTCAAACCCTAGCTTCCATATCCATTGCTGTCGTCGCCTTTATTCCAACTCCAATGAATGAATTCACTTTCAGTTGGGCGAAATACAACAAACTAACAAATAATGGCAAAACAATGATACCAGCAGCTTAGTATTCAAGTTGGCTAACGTCATTTCTTGTTGTTGTAACCATTACTGTAGTCGTTGTAGTGAAAGTATTTCCTTCTTCGCAGCAAACTACTAACAAATTGCGATACTTGCTAAAAGAAATTATAAACAAATTTGTTGCTTCTTTGAGTAAAAATTTAAAAAGAATTCTATGGGATTCTTACGAAATTCTTTTAAAATGTTTTTCTTGGTATTTCAGTTGAATGATGATTTTATTCAGAACTTTTCTTTTTATTTTACTATTTATATTGTATTTATAGCACACACCCAATATCAATTTTTCAAAGGAATGAAATGAAATCCTTATCCGCGTCACGCACGCAATTTCCGCAAAGGACCTTTAGCACTACACTTTTTTTGCTAGACTGAAACTATATTTAGCCCTGTGCAAGTTAGTAAGCAATTTACTATTGTATTATCTCACTAGATGTCGCTTTAAGAGAGAGAACAAACAAGCATGCGCAATAAGAATTCTTCAGAGTATTACAAGTTTCATTCATGACTTGAGAAATAAAAAGTAGGAACCAATACTAAGTCCCAATACCATACCCTTAAAGAGAAGGAAGACAAACATAGGTAAGTCAACCCGAAAAAGTATTGTAGTAATTTATATTATAAATAAGAAATATGTACTTACTTATTTGTACTCTGCCACCTTAAGGCAGTTTTATTTTATAAATTCTTATAATATTTCAATGCATTTTGTAATCCACTTTGATTTTAGCCGCATGGCCAATAAATATTTAAGAACTTATAAATTTCATTCGCATTCGCATTTTGCTTTTAAGAAATTTCACAATTTGTATGATGATTTCTGGAAACATTTTGATTTTCATTGCTATTCTTCCTCTTGTGATCATTTTCTCCTTATAAATAAATTTCTGTTCTCATTACATATTGTTGCAACAATGTCGTAGAGTAGAGATTGGACTTGGACTTGGACATAAAACACGCACCAAAATGTAATTTGCAGCCAAAGATCCAAAACCAAAATCAATGCCGCCAAGTGAAGCAGTCATCAATTAATAGATCGCCTCAGGCTATCTGATTCAGGCTGGTTTACACGATTTGTGTATTGTACATTGAGAGTTGAGTTGGCGACCGATGGAGCAGCAGAAGCAGCAGCCACCCCCCGGGTCCACCGGGTACCAGATCCAGACGACAACAATCAGCAAATGTTACATGTTCATTTGTACTTCTTCACTTTTGTTCAATGGCATTTTTGCCTGCTGCGTGCATAAGTTAAACTCATTTTTATTGAAAATATGGTCCGCGAACATGTTTAAATAACAACTTATAAGTTGTTTATATGATTTTCCTTCTTTCTTTTTTCTATCTTTTTTTTTTCGTATTTCCTTTCTTTATTTTCAGCTTTTTTCTTGTTAAGAATTTAGAGGCATCTTTTTGAACATATAACATTTACTCTTTATTATTGGTTTGCAAATGAGCAAAAGCAAGAAAAGAATTACAAATGAAAATTATTCCAAATAACAGTTTATTGCATGGGGAAAGTAAAAATTGAAAGCAAAAGAAACTTTTAATTTAAAAGAAAAGGAAAACGTTCAAAGTTGAACTACTCGATATGCAAGGAATCATTTATTGTTCTTATGTGGGTATAAGTTAATAACTTAAGAGTTCAGACTAATTTTTACATGAAGATATGCAGAAATGGATGAAAAAAAGGATGAAACATAATCTAAGGATCTTCTAGGAATTTCATTGTTCACAGAAAGTTGGGCTAAAACGTCAAAGAAAGCATCTTAGTGCTATTGAAGTGTGTTAAACTATGTGTTGCCTAAGTCGATCAAAGAACTCCTATTGATCTTATCAACAAACGCAGACATTTTTGCTGGATAAGCCATGACTTATGGAAAGGCAGACAGGTCAAGATTTTGGTGGAATCTTCAAGAACAGATAAACTGTGGCAATTAAAGAACTTACTGGATATAAATGGTCGAAACTTAATCACAATCTAGAGGACTTTAACACAATTCGTTAATATCGCTTAAGATCGCAAAGGATGGAAAACATATGTTTTTAGGGTTCCGGAATAAGACTTCGTTGTCTATCCATCCATGGGTCCTCGATCCATATCTCATGAACCGTAATATTGTAGCTAGAGAGTCAAAATCCGGGCAACAGCAACAAATATTAAAACTAAAATATATTCAAAAATGTACAATAAATATTTTGGTTTGTATGGGAGCTATACGATCCAGTAACCCCACGATCTTGAAATTTGCTTGGTTTGTAAAAGTAAGTTTGAAACTTATAGTGGTTAAATTTCGGCTAGATCTGACCACTAAGAAGGCTACTTTCCATACAAACCCCGAATAAAATTCAGGTTTTTATTAGAAAAACCTTTTTTGTTTCTTGTACTATTGAACTGAAATGTAGACACCATTAGTTTTTAATATAGGCGCGGTACATTTGTTGGAATCACCCGAATCGGTCAACAAGGGGAGGTACCTCCCACACAAACCCACCCTTAAAATTTAGGTTCTTATTCGAAAAACTTTTTTGTTTTGCTCACTATTGAACGAAAGTGTAGTTTTTAACATACGGTACATTTCTTGCAACCAGCCAAATCGGACAACTACGAGGATACCGTCTATACAATCCCTAATCTGGTACGGAACCTTACATGTACGAGTCTGACACGCACTTGGCCGATTGTTTGTTTTTTTTTTTCAATATCCATCTGACAACAAATAAGTTAAAAATTATCAAAGATTATTCAGTACCAAAATGATTTGATTGAATCAACAAACCTTTCGGACCACCCACATACGTAAAAAATCAAATCAATATTTCCATTATTTTACACTGAATACGGTAAGGTTATTATTTACTGCCAACTTTCAGATCACAAAACGCATTCATGTTCATTTCCTGCCCCATCATCTCAGCTCTTACTGACATTGTTCCGTTCAAAATTGTCCAAATCGATTTCATTCAAAATCGACACAAATATATTATGACATTTGTGTTCACTTCCATCGCGTTAATTCCTTCCGATTCCGATTTTTCAAATAAAAAATTAAACTTTTATTTATACTACATAAAATAAAATTCAAATTGAAATAGTAAAAATTGAATGAAATGAGCGATTGAACGGAAATCGCAAAGATTTTTCAGAAAAAATTTCAAACTGAAAATGAAAGCCTTGAAAGCTTTTGACGTTTTTCGCGTGATATGGTGCGACCGCCATCAATGAATGAATGAATAAATGAACAATGAAAGGCAAAAGAGGAAAGCAGTAGGCAACGTTTAGTTGGAGACTGGGGCAACATCATCTAGCCAAGACCAGACCAGACCAGACCAATACCAAACGGCAAGCGAACATCAAAATTGTCGACGGACAACGACGACTTGATTGTGATAATAACAATCAAAAAAAATGAAAGATGCAATAATTCATGCTAAAGTGTTAAAATGTCGATATTAATTGTAGATTCGTTCGATCGTTCAGCTCGGCGGCGGCAATTAGTTTTCATTTCTGCTTACTACTTACTATTCCATTGAAACATACCTCGTATCTTGTAGTCTGAGTATCTTGAGTCAAGTTAGTTAAAAAGTTTGGCAGCAGTGAGTGGTGGCAATCGACGGTTCGGTAGTCTTTTAAAGCATCGTTGCATTTAAATAAATTGCGATTATGGCGCATAACTCATATGCAACTGAATTGAACTGAACTGAACTGAACTGAACTGAACACTGGATGGGAAATGTGAATGAATGTACCGCAAGTGGTGGCGGCAGCCCCTAACAACGATACATAGATCCTCCTTAGATTCACAGATGCTCTGTTGATCAGTAGTTTGCTGTCGTTGTCGATTCGTTTGTTCACTCAATGATGTTGATCATGTTCATGTTGTCTTATGATGTCTCGTTGGAGTTGTGGCGTCTGCGCAGTTACGCTAATAATATTTATCAGTGCCTCATTTGTTGTTACTCACTGCTGACCATGGCCAATGCCCAATAAACAAAAACGTAGGGGTTCGTCAGTTGGCTGGCATGAAGAGGGTACAATGCAGATGCCAACTGCATAGTCGGCTTGCTTTGCTTTGTTACAAGTTATGCTTTAACGAAATGAAGCATGCCTAATTTTTGTATGTCGAGTCGAACTTGCTGCACTCTACTCCACTACTCCTCATAAATACATCCGGCGCACGAATACTCTCACATATTAGTTCCTATGGTAAGTTACTAACTACCGTTCGTGCAACAGTTGTTGCACGCATGAAGCTCCCTGCAATCTTATGCATATTTATATTTATTTTAATTTTAAACTTTTTGTTTTTCCTTTTCTTCAAATAAACAGAAAAACTATCTACTAAATGGGAAGACACAGAAGAAAAAAAAAAGAGAAGAATTTATATGTGTATCTCTTTAAACTAAAAACGCAATTTAAACATGAAATGAAAGCAATAATATTGTAAAATACAAAACAACTGACGACTTTGAAAATTGAAATTGTTAAAAAAAAATAAAAATGCATTTACAAAAAAAAAAAAAAAAAAAATACAAATAAATAAATAAATAAATAAAATTAGAAAAAGTATCTTTTCCCGTGCTCACGCATGACGTGGGAATTATGAAAATTATTGCTGATTTTCATTTGCAAAAACAATTTTTTTTTGTTTTTTTTTTTTGCATAAAATTAAATGAATTTTTAAATGCAACTAAAAAAGTTGCATGCAAATCAGAGGCAAATGTGAAGAAAAAATATGAAAAATTACTAGAAAAACTAAACAGAAAAAAGGTAAACTGAAACCAAGTTTCATTTTGGTTTCTTTGATTTTTTTTTTTTTGGTCGTCATCACTGTGCTTAATATGGGAGCAGCAAATACAGTCACAGCTAACAGCCAACAGCCAACAACCAAAGCCAAGTTGCTCTTTTAAGCCAAGTTAGTATCTGTTCGATGAATTTGCCACCCACGCTGTTGCTGCTGCTGCTGCTGCTGTCGCTGCCGCTGCTGATCTGCCCAGCTGTCCAAATATTGTATTATACTATATGTAGTATCTTGTATCTTGTTGTTGTGGTTCATATGTATATGATTTGTTATTGCTATTGTTGTTGCTGCTGTGGTGGCCCTCACTTTATGTTTTAGCCGTGGCCAAAATGCAATTTGCACCGCCTACGAAGAAATATGCATTTTGCGCCTTCAATTTTTTTTTTCATCATCATCATCAGCAACAGCGGCAGCAGAGGCGCCAATACAAATCTTTTTGTTTACTACATACGAGTATCTATCTATTTGGTTTTTCTTATAAAAAATTACTCATTGACGCAATATTTTCATCTTTGGCTTCACTATCCAAATCACACGCAATAAATTCAATTTGTTCAAAAGGCACCCAAGCAGGCAGTCTTAGCTTCAGATACAATCTATCTAAAAACTCTTAGACTCTTAGGAGTCTTGGTCTCACTTTGTGTTCGCACAGGTGTTTTATGCTTTGTGTATGTTGGCTTAAGATGCATTACATATTTGTTGTTATTATTGTGATTATATGATTGTTGTTGTTGTTGTTGTTTATTGAAATCTTGTTCATTTTAGTCAATTAATAATAAACGAAATGATTTCAAAGAGTAGCGCACGCAGCAGCACCAGCACCACAATCATAATGTTTGGATTAACACAAATGTGACATGAAAATGCATTGAAATTAATTTTTAATGTTGTCAAATTGGGATTTTTGTTGTCTCTTTCTCTTTCTCGTATTTGTTTTATTTTGTGTTATGGATTGAATTTCTTTTGATTTGGTGAGACTACAATCTAAAGTGGGTCACAACTGAAATGGAGGAGGGCTAAAGATGTTAAAATTTTCATTTTACTTAAATTAATAATAAATTTTATTCAAAATGTTATGCAATTAAAATTTCATTTACTAGTGAAAATCTAATTGACTTGAGTTTGAGGTTCAGCTTTCATATGAGCAACGACGACCTTTTGTCATATTCATATATTTTTCTGTGAAATATTGCAACTAACTTAATCCTATCTAAATTTCAATCTGTTGCACAATTCGCATGCCATGTCAAAATCACAGAACTAATGAATTATCCAAATAAATTGCTTATCAATATTACAGGGTTGCTGAAATGAAATGCAAGAAAATGCAGATGGATTTCATTGCCAAACTTACAATAAGATGGGCGAGGGGCCCCAAAAATTATCCCAATTACAATGCATAATATTCATTGAAGTTAAATATATAAAAAAATCTTGGAAAATCTATATGAGGCCAGATTCTTAAAGCGCGGGTCAACCAATATAAAGACTACCATATCCTTCGGGCGCAATAAATTCCTCTATCTATGGGACATTTTGAAGAATAAGGCCAAGAGGCTCAGATTTTTTCCAAATTTTGAATGTTTTTACTACCGTTTCGCATTTTGATAAATACAATAAAAATCAGCCAAGTCAGCCAAGTGCAAATCGCACGCCGAAGGTTCCATACCAGATTGGGGTTTGTATGGGAGGCACCCCCCTATTTGACCTATTTGGCTGATTCCAACAAATGCACTGCGTCTATATGAAGAACTTATAGTGTCTAAATTTCCGTTCAATAGTCCAAAAAACCAAAAAATTTTTCGAATAAAATCCTGAATTTTAATGATGGGTTTGTATGGGAGATACTCTCCCTAGTAGTCCGACCAAACTGAAATTTCGACACAAGTTTCTGATCCATTTCCACCAATAAAGCAAATTTCAAGATCGTGTGGTTACTGGATCGTATATCTCCCATACAAACAAAAATGTTTCTTGTATGGGGACCCCTTTACATTTTTGAAAATATATTAGTTTTAGTAATTGTTCATATTCTGTGAAAATTTCAACATTCCACCAAATACTTTTCATGAGTTATAGCCCGAGGAACGACTGACGGGCAGCGTAGCCTTAGTAATAGGGTCCAATTTTGGTACTCTTTGGGTCCAAAACACTAAAAACTATTGAGCTTGCTAAAGTTTTGTTTAACACCCCTGTAGTAACATACAAAATATTAGGCACAAAATTTCATTTTGTTTCTAAATCATGTGTAAATTGAGTTACTAGTGATTTATTTCTCAAGCGGTTCAATTAAAATTAATAAGCGTTTAGTTATGCCACATGATAGAAAAATATCTTTCATTGTACAATAAAATCAGATAGATCAATAACATATAAATTGTATTACAATACATAAATTGTAGAGTAGACACACTGACTGTATATAATTGACTAAATATGCATAAGAAATCAATTTGAAATCAATAAATGCTTTCAACTTAACATCAACAATATTAACATTAACAATGCTTATGCCTACCTGTTGCATTGGGGCAGTGATCGCGGGATATGAGTGCCAGATTGAAGTCGGCACTGCCTCAGATGATGATGATGATAATGATGATCTACTATTCGTTGTGGCATCAATGAAACGCGCATATTGCTTTATAAATATTTTCCATATTACATAAGACATCATAACAACAACACTAACAAAACGCAACAGAAACAGCCAAAACTTGGCTTTAAAGTTGAAAACATAAAAAGATCAACGTTCAGATACAGTTATGAGATATAATGCAAATTATATGCGTGCAACAGGCAAGAAACCCAAACAAACGATTTACTTATATTAATATTGAGGGGCATGTCAAATGCGTAGCGCCAATCTCAGTCTCAGTCCCAGTGCCAGCACCAAAAATATAACAATAACAATATTTTTCTTTTATTTATTTTACAAGGATTTTCTTCTTTTCTTTTTTTTTCTCTTTACTTTTCAACTAAGATGGATACACTTCATTTTTCACTCGTTCATTTCATTCAATTGGTTTGCTTGGTTTTTAGTATTTTACTATATATTTTTCTTATTGGTTTTCATTTATTTGTTGTTTCTTTGGCTTTTATTATTATGTATTTGCATAACGCGCGCGGGTCACGACGGAAATCGTCGACTTGCAATTTATCAATAGATACTTTTTCGTTTTTCTATTTGTTTTTCTTTGTCTGCTGAGCCTGTGTGATCGAGCTTTGGTTTTAAGTAACCTTAGGCAAAATGCCCAAGAAGAAGGCGGTCGGTCGGTTGATCGAACACACAACGATCGAAAAAACTAATACAAATCACGAAAAAATCAAATTTTACAATATTCAAAATCAGATACTCAGATGCTCAGATTCAGATACTTTACTTTTCCGGGCGTTCCGAAAATAAGTTCAAAGCTATTGCATCGCAAGTTTTTCACAAACTAAATTGAAATGCGAGCTGAAAACAAACGAAAGCCAAACAAAAACACAGAAAACAATAAAACTGAGCAAGCAAACGTATTCGTATGTGTAAATGATACTACCTAGCCTAGTCTATCTAACTAAAGCTGTAGTTATAACTACAATACAGTACAGCAGCTAAAGTTGCGTGTGAGGTAGATACTTTTGTATCTTTGCATGTGTAGCACTAGTGTGTGTATGTGAATGATTGAATGAATGACTGCCTAAATGGACGACGCCTATAAAAATGTAGGTTTGAGCACATGATTGAATGGCTCACATAAATACACCACACACACACACACACACACACCCCAATTATCTTATATATTTCTTATGTATTTGTATTTAAGCACCCACTATACACTTTATATCGTACACTATAGATACTACAATACATACTATAGTCGATGGTGTTAAAATCGCGTGTTTTGCAAACCAGACGTGAATCCAATTCGCATTGTTTATATAATTATGCCGTGGAAATAAAGACGCACGTCATTGAATCTAAACAATCATCATAAGTACTTGAGATACTTTTTTACCTCCATATTGATGATGCGTATACATCGACAATACATACACGTATGTATGTACTCGTATGTCTGTATCTATGAGGTGTATACTATGCGCCTTGAACTTCATTTGGGTTTCAGTACATGAACATGAGCAATAAGAACTGAGTTTCTTTACTAAGTAGAGTTTCTATAGAAAGTTTATACTTGTAGAAGACCAATTTTGACATGTTTGCTCATTAAATTCCTTTATATTATTGTAGTCTAGTCCAACTGACAGTTTCTTGTGAAGAAATTGTTAAAACCGATTTTATCGCCGTAAAGCGACCAAACTTTCCTTCATCCTTCTTTCCTAAATATCCTTTTGTTTACTTGTTATACAACTACAATAGTATTTTTGTCCAGATTCAAGTGATATTACGTAAATATTTATGTTTCGATTGCACAAACAAACGTCAATCTCTTTTCTATATCTATCCAGATACTTAAACTTGCACGAGTCTTTCGCAAAACAGAAATCAGACCGAAACAGTTGAAAAACGGGCAAAAATGTTCACTGAAAGAGAAGGGCTGAATTGCTCGATTGAAAAAGAAAACAAAAATGAAAACACAAAAAAAAAACAAACAGCTTTAACTTTAGAGTAAAATTCAAAACACATTAGAGCAAAAAAAAAAAAAAAATAATTCTTAACGAAGGTCTTGGAAATTATTGTAGTTGTTGTTGTTATTGTATTTTGAAAGGTTTATGACTTTCAACCAAATATGGTTTCAATGTTATGGAATTTCAACTTCTGAGAATGCAATACTTAGTACTTTTTACACATACAAATAAATATGATTCAAATTAAAGAATTTTTGAAATTCTTCTTAAGGAATGAAATTGTGCAAAAATTCTATGATCGTCAAAGAAAATTTTAGGGGAAAATTTTTAAAACGAAATTCAAGGTGAATATACTTTTAATATATCAAAGTAGTAAAATTACCATATTTTTTTTTTTTTTTGGTTAGAAAATTGTATTACTTTAGTATCAATTCACTATACTTATTCATCCGATTTGAGTTAAATTTGCATTGAGACTTTGTGCGAAATACATTTAAGATTCCTATTTGTAATACTAATAAGAAATTTATTGTAAATTTATTGCATTCGCTGCAATAGTTGAAAAACCGATGGTCTTTTTTAAAAAGAATGTTTGGTAAGTCAAAGGGAGTTGACTCTTTTTGAGTCAGCGGGTGTACTTACTAGAATCGAACCTATGATATGATAGTTACCTCGATTGGAATCTCTACAATATTATTATTTATTTCTTTATTTGTTGTAAACATTTTACTTCTTACTCTACTCTTACCAATTGAATCAAATAATAAACATATGAATTTGACTATACTCTCTTTAATAGCTTCATATTATAGTGCAAAACGGCACACCATAGTTGTAGTAGTAAATATAATGTAACCCTCTTCATTTAAAAAAAAAACTAGAAAGAATGTTATCTTCGACTATGCCGAAGATGACATACTATTCACGCAGTGAATGCTTGATTGTAGTATTCAAATCGATGGTTTGTATGGGAGGTACCCCTCCTCCTAGTGGTCCGATTGGGCTGGTTCCGAAAAATGTCCTGTACCTGTAATGAAAACTGATAAGTGTCCAAATTTCAGTTCGATAGGACAAAAAACAAAAATGTTTTTGTAATAAGAACATGAATTCAAATGGGTGGTTTGTATGGGAGGTAAAATCCCTACCGGTCTGATTCGGCTGGTTTCGACAAACGTACTGCGTATAGTAAAATGAAAGATTCGTGCAAAATTTCAGCTCTCTAGCTCAAAAACTGAGGGACTTGTTTGCATACATACAGACGGACAGACGGACAAGGCTTAATCAATTCGTCTAATCGAGCTGATCAAGAATATATATACTTTATGTGGTATCTTTTGTCTCCTTCCGCCTGTTACAAACTTATAATACTATTCACTTCCGCGAAGATTATAAATAGAGTGGTGCGCATGCGTCGTAGACATGGTCGTGTGTTTTGCCTGGATACGTCTGTGGTTCTGATTGCATAGGAGTGGGCTACAAAGATGTTCAAATATATGAAGAAAACTTGCTTCTCACCATATGATTTACTCCAATATATACAATAGTACTTGTGTTGCATTTATCCTCCTCTTTATCATCTAAAATTCTAAAATTTATACAGCAAAAAAGTCGAAATTGCGGTGCTCCCTCCTCCGTCACCCACAATGCGGCACACTCCACACTCATTTTAAATAATTCTTCTTTAATCCTTTAACTATCAAGTGGCGCAATCAGATTTTGGATATAGATTATGGTATGTAGCGAATTGTCTTGTAAAGCAACAGACCAAGTATTCTTCTACTCATAACATACCTTTGATAAAAAGTTTGAAAATTATGATATATTTTTATGATGATTTTGATGAAATGGAGAAATTGTAAGTTGATTCAATGCAGATCGTATCATGAATTTTAATACCCAAAACGACTATTTTATATCATTGTTACCTTCGTCAAGTGATAAATAAACAACTTTGAGTTTGAAGTATTCGATGGCCTTAAGTCATTTGACGGTGATCTATTAATATGCCAAAGACGTAGAAATGACAATTATGTACTTTAAAACAAAATATCCATTTGCCAAAAGACAAATTTTTCACATTTGTCTTTTTGAACCACAAATAACAACAAGTGAAACGAAAGCCATCGTCGATACCAGCAAATTGGACATTAAAATTCCAAATAAAAATATTTAAAATATTTAATAGAAAATCATTCAAAACTGCTACATCTCAACTTTCATAAACAAATCAATTTTAATAGGAAATACTAGTACACAAAAAATAAAAATCGAAAATGTTTCTATAAAATTGCATTAATTTCACATTTTGGCAATTGTCTAAATTGATTAAAGCGAGGAGTAGCGACGAACCCAGTGATATGAGACCAAGTTGTTCAAATTATTCAAGTGGTGGTTTGGTGAGTCTTGTGCCTGCATATAAAGCATGGCACGCCTATTATCATCAAATGCGAGCAAATCCCGCAGGCAACAAAGGCTAAATCAAATTGCCGCTGCTGGGGAAGTCAACTAACATACACATACCAAAGACACACCCTGGTTTTCTTGCTTTATTTGTAGCCATGGCACATTATTTAGTGGCCGGAAACGGAACAGGCAGCAATATTGGACATAGAGACAGACAGACAGACAGACAAATAGACATAAACATGACTGACGTTTAGCCACGTCATAGTTAAGTAGTATAGGTATACAATAATATTGTTAAAGAAATGGGGCGGGCATGGTTTGAGGAGGGGCGAGGCTTTTTTGGGGGCCAAGTTTAGATGTGAATGCATATATTAGACACTAATGGAGTGTACTATGTAGAGTGGAGTGAAGGGATAACGACAACTGCTCCACTAAAAAACTCTGCATTCAATGGTAAATACATAGTTTTGGCTTTTTGTTTATCTTTTCAAAACTCTGCCAGTATATTCGATATTAAAAATTGAACTTAGTCACGCTCATTTCGTTGTCTGTAACTGTTGTTATTGTATTATTGATGTTGTTGTTGTCGTTGTTGTTGTTGCTACCATAAAATTAAACCCTTTCGCGCCCTTTTTCACCGGAAATTCTAATTACCATGAAGTTTTGCAGTAAAGTTTGCAACTGCAATTGGTTCTTTTTTTACTGAGAAATTCTCTTTTCACTTTTCATAAAGTTAATTAAATATTGATGTGGCTACTTTTTATTATTTATAATTAAAAATACTTGACTAAGAATGGATATACCCGGTATTTTTATACTAAGTATTGTATTTGGCTGGTTGATTGATAGGCGTATGTGGGTTAAAATAATTGCATGCAAATGACCCAAATTGAGTTTCGTTAATGTTATTGAAGTTTCAAGCCGTCCCCATTGTTATTGTTATTGTTTTATTGAAAGCAATTGAGGCGCATTGCATACGAAATGATGTCGTATTGAATTTTTAATAGGAAGTAAATAGTACTTGGTACTAATTTAACCCAAATTGAGGTTTGAGTTACCAATGGCAAATTCCATAAATCAGATGTTTACAAAGTTATGTGGGCTCTTTTTAATCCTAAAACGATTTAATTAATTTATTTAAACCAATAAAAGAATGCTAATCCAGCGAGTTGTATACTTAGTTATTTTCTTCAAAAATCCACAGGAAAACTTGGAATTGGTGGATCAAATTTTGTTTTTTGAAAGCAAAGCAAAAAGTGTGTAATAAATATCCATAAAATTTGATGAAGATTGGTAAAATATTAATGTAAAATTGGTTCCTCAGTAATGCTACAGTCAGACGATATTGAACTTTATTTATATTCATATGTCGTATGTGTATCATACGTACATACATACTCGTATGTTACCACAAAGGCATACCAACTGACGCTCTAAAAAGTAGCAACTGCATATAATATATGATATCGTCTGACCGTAGCATAATAACCCTAAGGCCAATGGAATCTATTTTAAGAAACGCTGTTTTAAATATTGTACTAAATTAGCTGCAATGCCTAACTTCGACTGAGTGCATTCTCCACACTCTCTAGCTTACAGTGTCCCCTGGGACATAAGCAAACAAAAACACCCCATGAAAGTACATACACACTACATACTTATTTATATTTATTTTATTTGCTAAAAATATTATAGTCTTCATAACCGAAAAATATTAAAATTTACTCACCCTTCTTAATGCGGCAAAACGTTTTCTAATCCATTTAAATGTTTGTCGACGATTTAGTGACATGACGATGTTGATGCAAAAAGTTGAGATTAATAAGTAAATTTGTTGTGCCAAAACACCAGAAGATGCACACGCACGTTCGAACCCACGAAACATGGATGGAAGATGGAGGAAGGATGAACCAACTGACACACAGAGGGAGAGAGAGAGAGAGAGAGCAAGTGCAATGCACACGAAGGAATATATGTATGTATGTAAGCCACTGCTAAAACAACACCAACTTCAATTACACAACACACTCAAACACACACACACACACACGAATGCGAAACACTGTTAGTGAGACTTTTTAAACAACAGTACAACAACAGTGTGATGAAGATTGATATTTGATAACAACAAATCAAATATGGACGAAAATGTATTCAATTTAGCATAAAAGAATTTATATTCTCTTATCTTCATAACTCAAGTAAAATAAGTAAATTTTCATTTCGCAACACTTTAATATATTTGATTTGATTTAATTCGATTTGTTTTACTTTTAGTACAATAGTTTTCACTTTTCAACCGCTTCGCGTTCAATGGGCAAATGAAGGTGGACAAGTTGCGTTGATTACTTGAACGAATGTTTTCTATGCCTTTTGCTGTTTGCCGTTCGCTGCCTTTGTCTGCGCTGCCGGCGCTTGGCCAACTGAGAATCGTAAGCCGCAATTGAAGTATGTTATGTAGTAAGAGAGCGAGAGAGAGAGGTGATTGGTGTTAACACAATGAAAAACAACAGAGACAATAAACAATAACAACAACAAAGTGCCAAGCGGCGACGACACATCCAAATCTTTGTCGCGTTTGTTATTGTTGTCATCGTTGTTTGTTGTCTCTTTTGGTAAGAAAAACACACATAAATAATGAACAAAGCAATAAGTAAAATAGTATAACACAGTAGCACCAACATCAACGAATAAAGACAATAAATAACAAAATAAAATATGATATTAAAAAAAAAGAAAAGAAATTTAAAACGGAACTTTTTTGCAGGCCAAGCACAACACGATAAAGCAACATTAAATTTGTATGGAGAGCGAGCAGAAAATCAAAACTAAACTCAAACAGCTGTATGTACTTATTCTCAAATTGCACTCATTGTCAAATGATTGTTTGCGTGATTTGGTCTGCTGCAGGTGTCTCGTGAGTGAGAACAATGTTGAATAAGGAGTAGTGTGGTGGTGAATAAGTAGCCAACCAGCCACACATACACCCACCCATACAAGCATACTCAAGTAAGTAGGCCTGTGGTTTAGTAGTTAGTTTGAGAGTGAAGAGCGCGAGAGTAAAGTGTGAACAGGCAAAAGCGAAGCCGTAAACGAAGCCCTAAATTTGTTTCGACTTTACTTACATATTTGTTGTGTTGTTGTTCGTGTAATGCAATTGTGAAATATTGTGCTCTTTCATCTTCTGCCCAGATCATTCACTCACTCACACCCACTCAATGATTATTGTTGTTATTGTCTATTGTGTGTCTATTGTTTTATGGGCTATTCTTTGTTGAATTTGCTTCTTGACGACATATCTTTGATATATCGTAGTTTTCTTTTACTGTTATACTACATTATTTATGTTAATCTTGCGTTTGTCTGTACTTCTTCATCATTGTTGTTATATTTTCTATTTGTTATTTATTTATTTGTTAAGCTTTTGTTGTTGAAAAAGTAACTCACAGAATGAGAGCACAAAGCGTATTAGAAATATATATACGCGCCAAAAGTAATTCAATAAATCAGAAGTAAAACGAAGTACATGTGATAGTGTGCATCCACGAGCGTAGTCATAGTTTTGACTGGGGGTTCTAGAATCCACCTAAGTATGTATGTGGGGGCGAACCACTACTTCCAGTTTTTAAATTAGTTTAATCCGGAAAAGATCCTTACCAATCGGAATTACCTTAGTGTTTTGGACCACAGGAAAATTCACCTACTTTATGTACATACTCGTATGCTCTTCCCTCTTTATACAGTTAAATATATTTTTAATAATTTCGAATCCCTTACTACTTCCATGTGTGCTTCCTCATTGCTGCTTTTCAATTTTCAAAGCCAAAAAGATTCTCAAGTTTTCACACTGCATAATAATGTAACGGTGATGATAATGATGACGATAAAAATATACTGTAATGATGAACAAGCTTTCTTTTATGTAGTATTTCGTGTTGAAGCATCTAATAAGATTGAATTTGTGCATGCGCTTGCATGGGTGCTTTTGAGCTATTCACCTTCCAGATACTTTTTCATTTCCTTTTACATGTAACACATATGAGTAATTCTTAATGAGGCAACTTTACTAAAGGGAGTACGTCATTTTGATAATTTTTATTGACAAATAGTTATAAAAGATTTACGATTGTAAATACAATACAATAGATTAAGTGCATATTGTACATACAGTGTCATATGACATTGGAGCAGCTTAGAGTGCGTCAGATGAAAATGACATTGACGTATGGTAATGAGACGCTCGTATGCAATTGTACATAGGCACGGCCAGGTGCCATTAATTGTACCAACTAATGTCTGGTATCTGCTTTAAAGTAACGGCAGATGCTCAAACTTCAAGAAATCTGATTTATCGATTTGATGTTGGTTGAGTAATATGTAACATATATGCTTTTATTTGTAAACAGTCCAGTAAGACATTACTTGCATAAATGTATCAAATTAGCTTTCCTAAAGATAAAATAATAATAACAGGAACTGGACAGAACTAATGATCTGGATGTGGTCAACATGTTCTCCAATACTTATACTTAGATCTCAGTATGGATAGACTATAAAGTCAAGTTCTACCAAAGGAAACCATACATTATGTATGCTACAGTTCCCAATAGCCTTATTTTAAAAGTCTAGGTAAATTGGCTTTAGCATGGAACAACGCATTTTATTTTGAAGACTTATTTTTGATCGAAGGCCAAAAACTATTTTACATAACTTATTAGGTGTTTTCTACTCGCCAGTCGAGTCGCTACTGATAGCAAAATTCAAGCCACATAACTGGGTCCCCTTGGTTTATGCGGAACACCATCTTACACAGGGATCTGTCAGAGACTGCAAAATTCCCCAAACAGCTTGGCCACCCATGGTGTGAGGTAACGTCGATTGGACAGGATCCATCCTAATGACCTTTTAAGCAGAAGATTATCAGCTACATAACAATTCTCTACGATATAATCGCCCTCTTGTCACTATTCTACAATATCAACATTTTCTCAAACGTCAATCCCAGATATGTGATGTTATTACGCTTCGAAAATTTTTAAATTTAGATTTAGTCACCTTGACGAAAATTGTCACATACAATCTTCGCACAATAATAATTTAGTAAGCATTCAACAACAAGGAAATTTCTATTTGTGAAAATAAATACAACATATTTTCTTGTATCTTTTCTTCAAAATATCAACATACATACGTAAAAAGTACTCGGGTACATTTCCTTATATATTTTCTAGTTAAATCGTAGTGCACACGCAAAGTTTAAGTTTGTTAATTATATATATTTATTACAATTCAATATGGACAATAACACTATAAAAGATTTTGCTGATAAACTTACACTTACGGCTACAAAACAGGAGGCTACTGCTAAATTGAAGAACATTCATAAACGCATCGATGAGAGTTTTGCTGATGCAGCAATACCGGTACCTGAACCTCAGAAAGCCGCGGTTTTGAAGAAGTCTCCAATTGAGACAAAAATGACTACCTACAGAGACATTGGTGAGGGAGATACTTTTAAGCCGAATAGTGAAAAAATCGGTAACAGTTCTAGTAGTTGGAAGTTTGAGAATATCGGTGGTTTCTATATGCCTCAAACGGATGTAAAGATACTTCCATTGCACGAACAGGAACGTAGTCTGATCAGAGATCTAATATATTCCTTTACTGGTGTGCCTTCAACTTATATTAAAACTGAAAACCCCATTGAAAGTTATGATGAAATCGCCGGTTTGGAAATAAGTGAGATGCGCTTCAAAATCAACGAGGATATTAATAGCAACCTTCGTTCTCTCGCACAGGAACTGCTACCCATGGTGTCGCATTACCTTATCTTGCAGAATTTCATTGAAGAGTCCGTTATAATGTTGAATTGCAGTCAAGTACGTCAAGCACTTTGCTCTTCGCTTAACGATTATATGGGTAAATACTATGAGATGCAAGCGAAACTGGAGACCGAACTGGATGAAGGCAAGTTGAGTATGCAAAAGTTCATTTTTTATTTGCGTCCGACAGTATCCTGCATGGAAGCCTTTGCGCGCATAGCAAGTGATGTACGTGAGAATCGTTTCAACGGCGCAGATATAATTGATTATCTCGAGAAGCAACTTGCACTTGTCGCTGGGAAAGAGGATGTAAATAAATGTATGGAGAAACTTTTGGTAGCCACCACTGTGCCTTATTTGAAGATGGTGCAATCATGGACACAGAAAGCCGTTATTTTTGATCCACATAAGGACTTCTTTATTGAGGATACAGAGAAAAAACCCCATGATATCCATACTGGTAAACATCTCCGTACAACTGAATATTGGGCAAAACGTTATCGCTTGCACCCAGAGCGTTTACCGTCAATGCTAGCGGATCAAGAAAAGGAAATCTTCAATGCTGGAATTTATTTAAATTTGTTGCATCAATGCGGCGTAAACTTGGAGTGTTTGAACAAACCGCTTGAGTACAAAGTGGAAGATCCCATCTATATCGGAGTCATTAAGGAAGCCTATGATTATGCATCAAAGACGCTACTCGATGTTCTACTCAAGGATAATGACTTATTGGGACATTTAAGTAGCATCAAACGGTATATGCTTGTTGAAGCGGGTGACTTTATTGCTGCATTTTTGGATGAGTGCGGTGAGGAATTGGATAAGAACGTTGAGTTTGTCGATCATGCAAAGTTGAGAACAAAATTGGAAGATTCCTTGCAAATCTCATCGGCTAAAAAAGATTCATACAAGGAAAATGTTCGCGTTGAGCTGTTGGCTAAAAATTTAGTTGACCAAATTGCTTCCGATTTGAAGAATAAAACAAAAGCTGCAGATGCTTTATCTGAGGAAGAACCATCGTCTTCAGAGGTGGAAGGTCTGCAGTATGCTGTTTGTGAGGCAATTACCTTGAAATATGATGTCAAGTGGCCTCTAACACATGTGATCAATGAAGCTACAATGGAGAAGTTACAAATGTTATTTCGTGAGCTCTTCTATCTCAAGCACTTGCAGCATCGTTTGACCAAACTTTGGTCCCTACCACGTTCAAGCTGTGTTCAGACCACGAAATCTTGTATTTTACGTCAGCGCATGGTTAATACAATTGTCAATATCGAATACTATATGACAGTTGATGTTATTGAACCAAATTGGCTAGTGTTTGTCAAGATCGCAGAGAATGCTGGCAATATCGATCAAATAATTTCAGCCTACAATGATTTTCTTAACAAGTGCCTTGAGATGGGCTTACTTACCGAGTCTGTAACTCTCATACATTCGATTTTTACTATGGGTAACATATGTCTAAACTTCTGCGGCTTTATTGAGGACCCCAATCGTGAACCGGACTATGCGGCCTTTGAGCAAAGTGTTGCAGAATTCGAAGGTGAATTCAATGATATGTTACAAGGCATTATAGGCCTGATCAGACATATGGTTCAAATTAATCATAAAGCACGCTGCAGTGACCTATTGAAACGTTTGGATTTCGTTAACACATGCATGGTCCATGACCGTGATGATGATGATGTCTGAGTTCTTTCATATTTTATACAAAACAAATTAATAACATTAAATTTCTTGTACCTTTTCCGAAAATATTATATTTTGTTCAATAAAAGTCATCATTGGACTTACATAATTTGCATAAGATCGTAAATTATTTTAAATGCTCGGTAAATAATTTGTTTTCATAATTGTATGGACAGTGAAACGGTGGGTTGGATTTGAGTCTGTCTTTTGGTAATTTGAATTTAAAGGCCAATCGTTATGTAAATGGAAATTCATAGCTAGTGAACCTGAATTGCCCTTGTTCCAGATGCTGATTTGAAGCTCTAAAGGCAACCAAGCAACGTATTCTTGTTGAACAAATTATAAGTTATAAAACAAATCTTCACATATTACTATAAGGTTTAGGTTTTGTATTTGTAATGCGTTGAAGAGCTTCTTGGCTTATTGCTTGAATAAAGCGAGTCCATTTATTGATTTACCGACAACGATGATGGCTTAAGATGTCAGTTTTTGCATTCAAAAATATTTACTAGTAACTGCGCTTTAAGGACAACAGGTGGTCTTTTTTTATTCAATTGGAATGCTCAGCCACTTAAGTTTATGATGCAACCCAAGTGACTTCACTCACATCGATTCAATTCGAATCGACCTGCCCAGACTTGACCACACCAGCTCAGACAGATTCATAATGGCAAATGCAAGTTGCTGCAGAGTAAGAGAGCCTGCGGTTGTGTTTTGGCAACGTAATTCATTCGTGGCCAATAATAATGGTATGAAAATTATAGTAAAGTTCAGATATATTGCTTCCGAAATACATAGGTATATATCATTATTTAATATAAAACATACTCGTATTGTATTTATTGTTGTACACGTATACGTTGCACTGTGAAAATGATTGAGTGAAATGCATTTGCTACAATATATTGTACGAGTAGCATGAGTAAGCAATATGGTACAATTATTGTCTGAGATGCGTCTGAGATGGTCCAAACTGGAATGAAAAGAGAAAATTGTTGACTCTTGATGTCGTGGGAATATGAAATTTATGACATTTGATAAGTATTCAAACTGAAATTGAGGTATTGAAAATATTTTAGTTTATTGATTGCAAACTTCTAAACTCAAAATCAATGTCAGAGGATTTATGAAAAGTGAATAATTTTATTTAAAACTACAAATGTTAATGCAATTTAATCCTCTTGTTCAATATCTAGAGAATCATCAAAAGTGATAATATCTGAAACGGCTCCTTTCAGTTCGGTGTTCTCATCCTCGATAGAATTTCTCACTGTAAATAGGAAATCGTAGCCCCAATTGCAGTCGTTTAAGAGCATTGCACTATTCATTCGTTCGTACCAAAGTGCACGTTCCGTTGTGCCACCCAAAGATTGATCCAACAGTTGGCGACGATGCCGTCCACGGCTTAAGAATTCAATATAATCAATACGATTGAATTCGGCAAATAGGAGTAAGGTTTCCATAGCTTCTCCAGAGATATTGTCATAGGAATCCGCCATTTGTAGTTCATCCCTGACTCGTGCTTGTATCATTTCACTACGTTGCATGTCGGGAATCTCAGCGGGCAGAATGCGTGCTCTTACTGTTGCAATTTCATCGGCAATGGTTAGCAGAACCTGAGCAAGCGATTCTTTCTTCGCTTGCTCATAGGACATACGTTCTTTTTCTAAAGCTGTCTCTCGAGCAAGTTTTTCTGGGTCCATTTGTTTGCGGTGACATTAGTATAGTCATCATGCGATTAAGATTCAATTCATCCCATAGACGTGCCATACGTTCGGGATAGGATAGTGATGAGAGTGGTGTTTGTTTCTTTCCTCTGACAAAAGGGAATGGGTAATAAACTTAAATTAAGTAATATTTACAAATTATCCATACGGTTCTTTAGATTGTTCTTCTGGTTCATGTTTTTGAAGTTGTTCTTCACGACCCAAACGATCCATTTCCTTGCGCGCCTCAATTTCAGCTTCGCGCTTTGCTTCGATGATATCTTTGTTTATCTCATAGTATTTCTGTTCCCAGGCTTGTATTAAAACCTTTCGGCGTTCCTCTGACAGCACATACTCAACCACTTTCTAAGTGCCAAAAAAAAAAAAGAGAAAATAGGTTAATTTATGAGAATTATCATTATCAATTCAATAAACTTACAGACAATTCATTCTCCAATGGTACGTCAAATGTTTCTGGTAGCTTGACCATCCGTATGCTACTATTATAATCACCAATACCGAGCTTCTTATTCGGTATCGATGGCTTATGCTCTGTTACAGCAGTGATGATACCACCACCAAGTATCTCACTCAAGCAGGGTTCGTCATCACGTGCTACACGAAGAATCTATAATGACTCACATTTCTCTCATGCGCCATTTATACTCACATAATATATCCCAAGCTTCCAGGACACCATCAATGCGCGTAATGTACAAAACTGCTGGACGCGTTTGACTCCAGGTTACGGCTGTCAGATCACAAGGTCGCTTACGCCAAAATACCGCCGAGTAGCTATAGTCTTCCTTCCATATAGCAAGGACATTACGGCCAATTGAGGCAAACAACTGGGTATAGAATGGATTCTTACTCATCGAAATTACTGGTCCATCATGTACCATGGCAAAAAGGAGACTACTATTGACCGTCTCCTTAGCATCAGAATCGGTGTACATACCGATCCAATCGATACGATGTATACGGCCGTAGAAAGTTGACAAAATCATTGACTGACGAATATTTTCTGGATCTTTCGCTACAAGACATGTGGGATAATTCCATTCACTATCCGATGATAGCGTTATGCATTTATACACTGCCGAATCTGCAACCAATGCTGTCACTGGTTCATTGAAGCTTAGATTATAGGTGGGCTTTAACATCTTATTCTTAAAAGCAGATTCACTCTGCGAAAGTTCTTTAGGTAAATTGCGTGAGCGCATTGCAGCCGTTGCTTTTTTGCTGCTGCCACTGTCTAAATCCCAAAAGCTAATTGTACCATCCATGGCACAAGTTATAAAAAACTTATGTTTGCTCTTCCCTTCTAGATCCATAAAAACTTTACCCATATTATTGACATATGCTTGATTACTTAACCAATAGAAACCAGTTATTGTATCTTTTGGTGAGAACTCCAACGGTGTTATGGTTGCTGGTGGAATAATGGCATCCTCTCTTATTTCAAACGTCCAACGTAAATAATCCGAAACCATATTACGATATTTGGCCTGAGCGGCAGTCAGATATTCAACCTCATTAAGGCGTTCAGCGCGTGATTGCAAATCCCAAATAACAACCTGTCCATTTTTGCTACCCCCAAAAAGTAGATCACCGTTGTAAGGACAAAAGGACAGTGTAATAGTTTCGAAAGGTGCTTCAAACTCAAGTTGGTAGTTAAGGTTATCAGAGAAACTCCAAAGTAGAATAGGATTTGGTTGCAAAACGGCGCGCTGGACCCAATTTACGGATTTAGCGGCTAAGAAAAGGAGTAATGATACAAAACTCTTAGTTAAGCAATAAAAGGGTCATAATATTACCTTCAGCAATTGTTGCTGATGTACTAAAGGCATACGACACTGCAATGAGTCCAGCAAGGTTTGGGTACCAGTCTACGCCTGCAACATACCGTTGATTGCTTTTCGATATATTTGCAAAACAGAGAAACTCTTCCAAGTAGGGACTGGTATAGTGATCAACGTTTTTCTCGCAAATGTATTGATAATCATCACTGAGAATCACAAGTATTAATTGGATTAAAGTTACTATAGGACGTTAACAGAGAAGAAACTCACCGATAGGCATCGATCTGATTGAATTCCAATGTATTTAACAGCAACTTTATTTGATCAGATACCTCCGGAATTGGCTTTTCTTCAGCGGCACCACTTGCGCGCGCTCTTGTTGCTTCTAATTCCTTACCTTCTTGTACTTCATCATCACTTGGGTCAAGTGCCAGATCTATTATATAACATACAATATAAAAATTAAATATGTTTTTAATTATTGCTAGTTCCAAAGAATATAGCAAGTCCTTACCGTCATCTTCAATCTCATATAAATACTGCGACCATGCATTCGATGGAAATGTCGGATTCGTTTGCTGTTGTCTAGTGACCATAGGTGGCGCTGATTGAATGCCAATTGTTATCCTTTTTCTGGTCACATTATCAAACTTGGCACTATCACTCGGTAACAACTCGATATAACCATCTCGGGCATCGCCAGACTTACGATATTTGAATCTCAAATGCTCTGGTCGTACTATGGGGTACACACTTTGTATTTCCACGTCAATTGGTTCATCCTTACGTTTTTCCAATATAATATTCAATTCCTCTTCTGTGCCCATGCTAACCCATACTCGAGGTTTCTTAAGCAGACGTCGACGCAAGCGCCAACGTTCAAAAGCTTCCATATTTTGTATAATGCTCATTGCAAGCTTCGTATCCCTAGAGCCTATATAGAAAATAAATGGGTCTCCCTCAGGTGGATCATCGTCTTGTTCAGTGAGTATGGGCGCAAACCCGATGAGTATGTAATTATCTGGTGGAAATCCCTTAAAAAGTTTCTCCAGCTCTTGAGTATTTTCAAGTTCATCGAACAGATGATTTCTAAGATCTTCATATTTCAGTTGTTTCCATGGAAATTCCTGGGTAACATTGACGCCAACAACTATATTAAGTTGACGTTGGATGTGTTCGCTGTGCCGTGAATGTTGGAAGTTCAAAAATAATAATGGAACACAAGAACATTGGGGTACTTACGTGATCATTACTCTTTGACATGTTGGTAAATTGACAAGCGTAAGCCATGATTCAGTTACATTAAACAAACGCTGCTCATCGCCTATCAACGTTTCATCATCTGAATCCGGTTGTACGAATTTCTTAACATAAAACGGCTTGCGATTCTTCTCTAATATTGTGTAGAATCCTCAGCTTCTACTTGTATTCCAGTTTTCGAGACTGCGTCCATCATAAAAGTTATAATTTCTCAATATTAATATTAAAAAATATTTTTCTATCTTAATTCAAGTAACTTTTATTGACAATTGTTGCTTTGTGTTTGTTTGTTTTTAGTTTGAATATAATAATAACAACAACCAAAAGCTGATTGCTATGACAACTACTCCTAGATAGAAGTAGAGGTAGCGATGAACAAACAGTAGCGGCGACCTGTCAACATATCCATGTACTACTATAAACCATAGTAACGATATCCACTCACTCCATGCACGCATAACTTTCGCTGTTAATACTCAGATATGGCGAAAACTGTTACCGCCCATAAGGAAAATCGCTTTTCCCATTTCTCTTGAAACGCAAACGCAAACAGAAACAGAAAATTAGTTGTGCATTAAAAATGTTTCACTTATTTACATAGATTATTTATTTATTGAATTTTGCTTCTTTTCTCCATTTCTTTGTTTCTGCTCGATCAGTATGAGAGTGGGCGCTTATGGATTCGTTTCGTATGGTTTGATTTTAGTTTGTTTTGTGTTTTTTTTTTTTTTTTTTTTTGTATTATTATTATTTTTTATTGCATTTCACATCATTATCTTTGTCCAAATACGGAAACTATGCGAAAAACTCAATTGTGTGTCACTCAAGCAGACTTCAAAATAGCAAGAGAAGAGAAACATATCGTACATACAATAATTGTATATTGGCCAAAAAGTGCTACCAAAGTTGAAAGAAAACAACGCAAGCGAACATGTTGCAAAAATACTTTATACGCATATTCGATGACTCTGACGCTGACGCTGGCTCGACTCTTGTCATTGTTGTCGGTGCTATCGGTATGTTACCTATCCCGTATGGCAAATGAAATTGAAAGTTCTTTGACAGACAGCAGCAGCAGCAGCAGCAATATCGGCAACAGTAGCAGCAGCTGCTTCATAGTTGAATTGTTAAAATTTTACCCAGGTTCGGTTAAAGGTAAAAAGTTTCCGACTCCTCATACTCAATGATTTTTTTGGTATATGGATAACATTGTTAAGGCATCAAGTTTTTATTAAGTATCAAACTGATATTTAGAAACTGTAGGTTTTTGATATAGGCTCTGTACATCTGTTGGAATCAACTAAATCGGTGACCATACAAACGCACCATTACCTCTCATACCATTCTGGTAAAGAACCCTTCCGTGTACGAGTCTGACTCTAGCACTTGACCCATTTTTTTTTTTATAATTAAGGAAAAATTAAAGTAAATAGAACATTTACTTCATAGCACCTTTCATAACCCAATGTTTTGCATTGTATATACTAAATCAAATCAATTTAAATACAAATGATTTTAGTTATTGCTTAAATAGTAAACATTTAATATCTATGACTAAAATCGGAGAACTATGATTTTGCCATATAAAAGTTTATTTTCGAAAAATAATCAAAACATGCGTAATCACTGATGGAAAGACTGAAAATAGTCTTGGCTTAATCAGTTTTTCAAGTGATTTTATTTTTATACAATACTTTTTCCATTTATCCGAGAACTTTGATTGTTTTGACATATATTTGACTAGTTAATACATATGTATGAATGTTTAAAAACTGTGCATGAATATACGGATAGCCTCGTCAAAGTGACCATTTCTACTTACTTATATATACCGATTCACAGTTTCATGTGTTAAAAACATGAAAGCAATGGGATAATAATACCTAGATATTTACACTAGTGTGAGATATATAAGAACCGATTGGCCGCTCCTGAAATTTGCAGTCCCACCAAAACTTCAATCATGTAGGCTCGCATATACTGTACATATACATACATATTTATGTATATGGACCAAACAATTTACGTGGCTGACTTCGGTCAATGTACGCTATGGTTTATTGACGAGTCAACCGTTATAGTTGGCAGTTATTATTGTTGTTGCTGCTGTTGTCGTTGTGGCAACAACATGTTACTGTTGCTGTTACTGTTGCTGTTGCATTTTGACGCACTGACGCAGTGACATACATTTAATTGATGTCTATAGATCCTCACGTTTCCAATTCGTAACACAACGACAACTTACCAAAATGTTGATCTCTGATTGTTGTTTTTCTTTCAAAAACTTTCAACGCTTCATTCATTCATTCACTTATTCATTCGTATAACTTTGCCTTGTTACCTTTCATCAAGCAAACAAGCAAAAAAAAAAAAAGATACATACAAACAAAGGAAGGAAGAAGAAAAAGTCAAGAGTTTTGTTGCAACATTTGTTTGTTGCCTTTGATTGACGAACTGCGTTGAAAATGAATACAAACTACAGACAGAAGGACAGACTGGCAAAGTTAACTGTTGACAGAGTAAGGAGTCTTGTGATCTTTGCGATTTGATCGTTAAAGACTTTCTTCTTTCATCTTCATTCTTCATGCGATGAAACTTTCGATTTCGATTTCATGCAATTTATGCACTTGTCTGTCAGACGCATAACAAAGATTAAGGATTAAGCCTTTTAAAATCCTAAACGAAGTTGAGAGATCTTAACTTAACTTAACTTAACTTAAAGCTAAGCTAAAGCAAGTTGAGATGGGTTGAGTTGAGTTGAGTTGGCTTCGATATGCTTGGCTTTGGAGTCGAGTCGAGTTGAGTTGATTTGAGTTGAATATTGGTGGGCGTGGATTTGCATATCATAAATCTATGAGGGGCGGTCAAAGAAAGAAAGAAAATCTCAAACGCCGACAAATTGTTGACAAAACATTTTGTAATTTAAATATTGTAAAAAGCAACAAAAGCAACAGAAACAGAAACAACAAGCTTTCGATAGATGATGATGATGGCGTGCGACTCTCGGGCGGATTTACCTTTTTTCCCAATTGCAACAAGCAACTTCCTCATCCGCGAGGCAAACCGAATATTGTTGTGTATAATGATGATGATCATCATATGCAAAAATATTGTATGTTCATGATTAGAGTGAGTGTTGACGGGGTGCGGATTGAGACGTAATGATGTACAATAGTTTGGGTGTTTGTTAGGCGCGGTGCTCTGACTACATACAATAGACAACATAGACTTGACATTCAACCTTATTGACTGTTGTTATTTGGCCGTTTGTTGAACGTTTGATCATTCCAATGTTAGACTGGTGGACTTGTGGCTTGCTGGCACAACAAAAGCGTTAGAAAACAGAAGAAGGGTAGTAGGGTAGGGTGACTTCACAAATACATGCACACGCGACGGCAATCATAATCGCTATGGAAAACAGCCAGGCAAACGAATAATCCAACGATCGATTGGAAAACGACGAGGAGCTGAACGCTAGCTAAAGCTGCCATCCAGCCAAGTTGCAGAAGGTAAGCCGAGCCAACAAGGAGTCAAAAAACATTGGGCGACAAAATGTTGCATGTTGCTGCTGTCAACGCCTGTTATTGTTGTTGTTGCTTCTGCTGCTGTTGTTGTCGACTGTCGACAACAAAAATTGGTATGCAAAGGTGCTAAAAAGATCACAAGCAGCGATTTATCTTCATTTGCATTTGACGGCAGCAACACCAGCAACAATATCAACAACAATAACAACGATTAACTGGCAACAACAGTAGCGCCTCTCTCTCAACAAAAAAAAAAAAATAATAATAAACAACAACAATAACAACAACAATCAAAAATACAGGCCCCCGAACCGCCCTGTTTATATTGTAGTAGCCCTGGCGACGGCGAGTGTCAAAAAGATGTTAAACCTCACTAAGCGGCGGCGCCGGTGAAAGATTTTCTATGGTTTCTATGGATTTTTGGTTATTTTTTGTTGTGTGTCCCAATAAGGCCATGAAGCAAACACCGTTATTACTTCTAAAAATCTCCATCAAAAAAAAAAAAAAATTAAATACTTATACATATATAAAATGCCTTCGAAATGACGATCTACAACAACTGACTCTATGCCTGTCGTAGTTGTAGTAATGATATTCGCGAACGATAAAAGGGACATGAAATTCAAATTTAAAAAAGCAAAAGAAAAATTTAACTGATAAGCTTAAATGACTGAGATTTTTTTTTCTTTTTATACATACGAGTATATTTTTTCCAGCGGCGGTATGGGGAAAACATGGCTTCCGTATTACACGATGGAGTGCCACCGACACTTTGAATAATGTGAGAAAAAGAAAAATTGTTATCGTCGACGACGACGATTACGACAGTTCGTTCATATCCATACTACAATACTTATAATATAGTACAATATAATGGGTTAATGGTGGAGCGAGCTATAAAATTCCCCAAACATGACAACATAAGGAAATCAAAGAGTTTGCGCCAAACCAATAACTAATTTATTGCAATAGTATCTATGAACACATAATAGTTTGATTGATTGCTCTTTATTTACTTTTTTTTTTTTTTTTTTTTGAATAATAATATGTTTATTTATTTTTTATATGCTGGAATTTCTAGGCTATAATCATAATTACATATATAAAATAAGATTAAGTTTTATGATTGTGTGATACAAGGTATTCGACAACCAATGGCTACATTAGATTAATGACATTACCGGACTTGATGAAAAAATGAGGACATTAAATGAATGATAGCAAAAGATTCAATTTTGAAAAGAGACGAAGTTAGTCACTTAGTTTTTTGGAATTATCCAAAAGATATCTTTTATATTGCTACCACACATTCGGATAAAAGTTGACCAAATCCAATATTACTCGTGGCAAGAAGCTGTAAGGAAAGTGGAAGGTTATGATGACTTATTTTCTCAGACGAATGTTAATTCTACTGCATTGGCAAAGCAAAGCTTCACTTCATTTCGCTGGAGGAGGTACAATTAAACTTCGATTGTCTGTGATGCTCGGTAACGAGCTCTTTATTGAAAAATGAAAATCTCGGCTATAAGATAAGAAAATATCGATAATTTTTAGTTGTTTTTAAAAAGAACAAATAATACATTTACATAAAAATGTCTTTTGAACTATTAAATTTTTAATTTTAATTGTCCATTTACTCAAAAAGTTTTAAGTATTCGATATACTACCATATAGCCAAAACAATTGTAGTTTTCTAGAAACTCTGATAGGTAACTACAAGCCTATATTGTCAATGTTGGTAGCGTCTTCTTCCATGCTGTTTTTTTTTTTCTGAAGAAACACATTGTTAATGGAACAAATTAATAAATCACGGATAATAAAAAGAAACCACGGTTAATAGAGATAGTTCTAAAAACAAAAAGAGTTCCGATTAACATATGACAATGATAAAGAATGATGATGATGGAGGTCCGATTAATTGAATCTCCACTGTACTTTGTGTATCTTTTCTCAATTAATTGCTGCATAATTGCGTGCTTTGGTTTAAACTTGTGAATTTAATGCATTTTAATGTTGATTTGTTTCTTTTTTTTTTTTTTGTTTTTGTTGCTAACAAATTATTTCATAAAAATATTTATGGCTTTTGTCTTTTACGATTTGCATATAAATTTTTTATGAAAATGTGTTATTAAGTTGCTAAATTCGTTGAAGGAAAATTGTGATGAAACAAAATGAAATTGTAATGAAATGAAACTTTGGTGCTGTCTGAGGCTGGTACTACGTGGGAAAGAAAGCCAATGCAAAGACGAGCAACAAATAAAGGTGGCAAAGAAGACAAAAAAAAAAAAAAAAAAAAATAAGCGAACTGTGCAATTTGCTACGTTATTTTATTTTTTACTTCTTAACAAAGTGCAAAAGTTTCTGTTTTTCTTTGCTTTTCATTATTTTATTATAAATTTTATATGGCAGGTGTTTTTTTTTTTTTTTTGTTTTGTAATGTTTTGCTGATTTTACCGGTTGCCGGTTTGCGTCAGTGTTGGAAGTCCCGAATAAAAATTAGCGAGGGAACAAATGGAGTCCACTAAGGACTTAAAAAAGTATGATTGTTACTTTGAACTGAAGGTGAAACAAAAAATCTTCACGAGATTGGGAGACATTCTTCACTTGAGGCCCATTATGCCATATTTACATATGTATACTTTTTTAATTAAAAAATGTCAATGGGTGGAAGGCTCCTCATCTGGGTTCTTCCAATGTGAATGTGTGCCAAGTAGGTCTCACAGATCAATTATTCTTTACTGGGCAAACATCCGATCTTTTGGGATGCATTGTGCATAATCCTTATGAAACTAATCCCTAATAAACTTTTTATTGTGTTCTCATATTAGGAAATTAATTTCTCTCCCATTATTTGTTTGATGATTGACCAAACAACCAACTTCTTTTCAATATTTGTCTTTGTCAACTCCACCCCAGCAGCGCATGCATATTTCTCATTTTCAAATGTACCCACATATCAAGTTCCCATGGCGACAACATATCCGCTGCATACTTCGTATCCGATTCAAGAGAAGTCATTTAAATCTCACACTACATTGCCAAACGACAAAATGTCGTCGTGTAATCCTTAAAAATATGCGCACAAATTAAATACTTGAGGTATTTAAACTTGTAAAAATCGCATCGTTGCCTTCACAAAAATACAAAATGAGACTTGAGTTTAGTTGAGCTGAGAAGAAACCCAAAAAAACAAACAAAAAGAAACACGTTTGACCGATATTCGTGACCAGTGCTAAAGAGTTTCGCTTTCTTAACAACACAACACTAAAAGAAATAGAAAACAAAAAAAAAAACAAAAATCAACCATTTAAAACACTAACGATCGCACCATACGTGTGTGTGTGTGTGTGTACTTACATATGTCCCACAGTTTGTCTTTTTCTATATATCCGTTTAGTTGTCTATCTATCTGTATGTTTGTCTGTCTGTCTGTTTGTCTGCCCATGTGACTACTTTAGTACCACTTGCGACATAAAAAAGGTTTAAAAAGCAACTGCCAAGCGAAAAATAATTTATGATGCATTTTTTTCTTCTTATTCGGTTTCTTTTCTTGATTTTACTTGAGAAGAAATATCATTGTGAGGCCTTTTGGTGGTGGGTGGATAGGTGAGCAAGAAGTAGATGCATAGATACATAGATCTATAAAGGGGTGGCCGTGCTAAGTGGCTGCCAATGCAGTGAGTCACTGTTAAGATATAGTACCATTGTATTGAATGTGTAGATGCTTTATTGTCAATTGGTAGACGCCAGCAAACAAGATACAAAATATTTATTGTGTATATAATAAAAACCAGGTGTATCTCATGGATACACGTACTTAATTTGCAGCACCAGAATATACAATTGATATAAAGGGTCTTATATTTACACTGAAGACTGCCTTCCATATTTCATCATATAATGACGTGCTGGCATTAACATAACTAACAAGCGAGTGAACCAAGTCAAAATGTTTGGAACTCTACGCTTAAGGCTTAACAAAAATCACATATCACAAATCACAAATCAAAGCAAACCAAGCAAAGTTTTTAGTGCACTGACCTCAACCTACAGACACGCTGCTGCTACTGTTTTATGTTATACTATGAGTACGAGTTGTTATTGCATTTCTCATTATTAAAACGAGCAAAAATCCTAGAAACTACAATACATAATGTGCTGTGCTGCTTTTTAAATCAAATCTCGCTGCTGCTCCTTCTGTATCGGCAGCAAATGTTTTGGCAGCAACAGTTGCAACAATTGCAGCAGTAGCAATTGTTGGTGCAGCAGCAGCAGCAGCATCAGCATCAGAAACAGCACATCATCAGCGATAAAAACTTATAACATACGATTTAAAAGTGACAGTGGCAGCGACAGAAGCAGCAGCAGCAGCATCAGCAACCACTGATGTTGTTACTTGTGTTCACTTGGAGTTCACTCATGGTCGTGGCAAACAGACCGGCAGATTAGTGGCATCGTGCTGAGGAGGTCGCCAGCCACCGCACATAAACCACTAAATATGTTTGTGTGTCTCTCTGTCATATGACAATGTTGTGGCACAAAGTAATAGCAGAAGCTGCTGCCATGCAACGTCATCATCTGCTCTGCACTGTTTTATTTTTTGCTTTGGTTTCGGCTTCGGCATTGCCCAAATTTGGTCAAACGTGCAACACACAACCGCAACAACAATAACATGACAACAACAACAACAAAAGAGTTGAGTGAGTCTCACATATGAGAAGACAAAAAGACAAATTTTAACCATTTCACATAAATAGAAAGCGACATTCATGATTTTTCTTTACTATTTGTCGTCGTCGTCATTTAGTTTAGTTGAAAATGAAAGCATTTTTGTTTTAATTTTTAATTTTATGATGATGATCATCATGGAAATGGTGATGATGATGATGATGCTGATGCTGGTGAAGGTAAGTGATATGAGTCTAATTATTGTTGACTATTGACTAATTTAATAACAATAAAATGGAAAGTGTGTATATTTTGTATTTGAAAACGATTCTGAAGAGAAGAAGAAGATAGCATCTGGTAGTACATTTTCCGCTCCAAGGAATTTATTTATATGGGAAATCATTAGACGACTATAAATTTCATATCTCATATGAATTCTAACAAAAAGTTTAGTATACTTTTGATAACGTTAATATTTTTTGCCTAAACAGTTGAAATTAGAAAGTGATAATGAACCCAATTTTGTACTAATATTTTGTGAAATGTTATATGTATTAGCATCTCAAAAGTAATAATTGTATTAGGACTAGTCAGAGTTTTTTATTTACATAACCTGACTTTCCTTTCTGATTTGAAAAATCGATGATTTGTCCTTTTTCATTCTTATTTGATAACTTCATTCACCTGTGGCATTTTAAAGAACCTTGATTTTAAGAAGTACTCAAATCAACTTATGGTTTTATACTATACTCATATTCCTTGATATCAGTACCCACCAACACTTTAATTAGCCTTACCATGATGACAACTATCTCCTGCAACAGAAGTCACATACGAGTGCACATAAGTATAAATATTTGGTCATATCCGCAACAATTTGCAACAATTTTTGGCAACTTGATGTGCAACTGGTTTACATTTTATTCAAGTAACAACTTACAACAACATCAGGCACTTACTACTTATTAACAATTTGTTTTGTATTTTGTTTTATATTAACTAAAAAAAAGAAAAAAAAAAAAAAAAACAAATTTGGTCCCAAACGAAAGTGAACTTAATATTAAGGAAAAGGTTTTCTTATGTTTCTTAGTCAACTGAAAGATGATACAACTTGTTTTATGATTTAACATATATTTTTTTTGGACAAACACTCAGAGAAGAAGGAGGGTAAAATGTTGCATATACGAGTATGTATTACAATAACATATATTTATTGGAAGTATGTTATATTTTGTATATTAATTTCATTAATAATAATTTCACTTTTCATGCAATGAACAAAAGACGTCTGAACTAAAGTCATATCAAAAGTCAGTTGCTGATGATGAGTTGGTCAGAATAACTGAAATTTTTGGCAAACTGGCAAGTGGCAACTTTCATTCGCACATTCGCTCAACATCGAGTTGCTGTTGCTGTTGCATCAATGTCAAAAGGTGGCACGGCTTTTACCAACAGAAAAATTGGCAAATTTTTATGGGCAAAAACAACTAAATATTTTGGCTAGTATTGACATTATCTATGTGTTGTTTGTTGTATGACCGATTTGGCATTTTTGTTGCAGGTTAAAATGTTCATTTAATCAATGGCTAAATTTATTTAAAGCGGATTTTTTCATCATTTCATTAGTTGTACAGTGTGTGTGTGTGTGTGTGTGTGTGTGCGCTGCATGCAACAACATGCTGCAAGTAAATTATTTAATTTTTTATTAAGCGTTAATTAAACCAAACAACACACAAAACACAAAATCAAAGCAACCGCCGTCAATTGGACGCCATTGGCCAAAAATGTCAAAATAGTTTTCCACAAATTGTATTTATTTTGTTGTTACTTTTATTATTGTTAGTGTGGCGTTGATGTTGGATGTTGATTTTGGTGTTGGTGTTGGTGCAACAATTTGTGAGATATTTTGTGCTTGATTGGCAACAATTGATAGCATGTGGCATAGACGAAGGGGATCTCCTACTCATACGTATGTACGAGTGTACATGGGGGTTCATACTTAAATGGAGTTCAGTGCTCTTTAATTTGATTCGATTGCTTCGGTTGCCATTGTACGAGTACACGTAATACAAGGATCTTATCAATATCATCTTGAGGCATGTTAATTGCTGTTGCTGCAAATTAAGTTATTTTAACATTTCTCATTGTTACCGCTGACCTTTTCTTATTAGTTGAAAATATTTCTATATGTGTCTCTACACCTCACACACCCACAACAAAACCCAAATTGGCAGCTATAATAAGAACTATGGCAATAAGGCAACTATGTTCTGTTGCTTCTATTGAATTGGGAATTGCTAAAGACTTTGTCACCCATGACAACAACAGCAACTGCTGAGGCTGCCTCAATTCCTCAAGACCAATTGCCAATTGTCTTCTTACTCGTAGTTCAAATTCAGATTTGGTTTCGGCTTCGGTCGTGCTCATAGATATTTATCGCATTTATATATGAAATTAAAATTTTAAATTTATTTCAACTGTTGCTGCCAAGTACTAAAAGTAGCCAAATCAACCAACTTGTGAATAGAATTTAGTTGTGTTGAGTAGTATCTCTACGTACGAGATTTCTATGACCAAAAAACTCAATGTTGTTCAATGCCCTCTGTCTATCTATCTGACTGTCTCATTAGTTATTGTTCTTAGCAAAACAACAGCAACAGCAACGGCAGCAGCCTGAGAAAATTAATCATTATCGAACGTCACTTACTTAGGTGTATCTATCTATGTATCTATTTATAGTACAATAGTATTGTATCCACCTACCCATTGAGTATTTGGGAGTAATGTGCAACGTGACAATATTGAATTGGACAATTAGTTTTAGTATTTTATTTTTGATTTAAATGACTATTGGCTGATCATAATCTTTTTTAACTTCAATTATGGACAGCTTATAACAAATTTGTTACATTTGTTTTTGTTTATACAAAAAAGTATGATGAAATAAATTTGAAAAGTCAAATGCACCTAAACAACAACAAAACAAATGAAGGTTTTTGCACCTGTTGAAGCTAGTTAACTTACTATCTTACTACAATAAGACACATCCATAGTCGTACCGTAATATAAAAAAGATAGTCACGTAGATAGACAAACAAATACTCACAATAAAAATGTAATTACGCCCTCCAAATAACTGGCAGCAGATATTCATACACATTGTAGATACTCATAGATATGTACATAATACAGAGAGATAGTCTATCAAATGCGTTTGATTGTGGCTTATGGCTGTGACTCTGGCTGCTGACTTGATTGCCACCAACTCTTCAGTCTTCACTCTTCACTCTTGTATCCACAGCATCCATGATTCTCATAGCTACATGGCTGCCAGTCAGTGGATGTCAGTCAGCCCTGACACTGTGGCTGCCATTAGCAACGCCCAGGCAGTGTCAGTCAGTGGCTTCTGCCAAGGTTTCAACTATTTATTTGTGGTTAAAGTAAGCGCATATCGTATACGTAGTACATACATACATACATAGTAGGAACACCAAAAATAAAACGAAAATAAATAAAATTTATAAATTTACTTGTTGCCATGTTGTTGTTGTTGTTGCTACCACTTGATTGATTATTAATTTAGTAGTCATTGTTGCCGTTGTTATTATTTTTATTGTTATTATTTGTGGTGTTGATCTTGAAGATAGTGTAGGGGTTCGTGTAAACATTCATTCATTGAAATATGAAATATTTTAAAATACTGTTTGAACTTGTGTATTTTTAAAATAATAATCAATACATTGATCTGTAATTGATATAATTTTGAGGTATTTGTAATTTTTTGATTGATAAATATATTTACATTAGAACAAATCTTCAGGCCGGGTGGCGCATTAAACAGAAACAGATCCAGAAGCAGAAACAACAAGTCTGGATTTGTTTCTATTTCGTGAAATTTAAGCGGAGAAATGAGTGTGAATTAGAAATTTTTAAAGTGAAACTTCTCTAGGGAGTAAATCCAAAAAATATGAAAATGAAATATGACGAAAATCAAAATTTGACGATGTTATTATTATATTGGAGCTATTTAGGCAAACACAATATGGAAAAGAAACTTCCAACGTAGATGGTCAAGACAATGCTCATTGTTTTGTGGTCCCACTACGTCTCTGAAGCATCATCGCATTTTGATTCTTGTCACATTTCATTTTCTAAATTTTTTGGATTCACTTCCTTTCGCTAAAAAAGTTTCACTTCCATATTGTGTTTATGAGGGTGAGGCACACTACTTAATTTTTTTTTTAAAGAAGTCAAAAGTATTTGTTTCTGAGTCTGAAACAAATATACAGATTTTTGTTGCTAATGCAACCTGCCAGCACTGTTTCCTCAATCTGTTTCCGTTCTATTCTGATTTATGTCGCCAATATACTGAAATCTGGATTTGTTTCTGTTTTATGCGGCACCCGGCCAGCGCTCACATTATAAGGGATTTGTTGCTAATCGTAGCCAATCGTAGTTTCGGGAAGTATGCCATTACTAAAGCTCTACTCCAACCCCAAAAGGAAAAGAGAGATAAACGACGTGAGCGAATAGAGTAAAGAATTGACTGCCTATTCTTACTTACCAATGCATAAAGCAGTTCCGTAATAGTTATTTTACCCAGAGGAAGAGGAGGGAGATTTAGTGGATACAACGAAAAAAAAAAAAAAAATCTTAATAGGAAGATTTGCAGAAGAATGGCAACAAATAACATAAAATTCAGTTGTGAAGACTCTTGAATTCTGTAAAAGATGTCCGGGGTGGGACAACTAAATATTAATTTATTATTTTCATGAGCCTTTATTGACTTTTGTCACCTTTGCAAAGTGTTTGAAGCGAAATGAAAACCGAATTTAAACTAGTTAAACAACTCACAAGTTGTCATTTTAAAATTAATACAAATTATATTTCATACAGAACTAACTAACTAACTTTTTCTAATTTAGGAAAATGATTTTGATTCTCCTATTTATTTGTGTTTTATTGGGCTATGGGTTTAAGAAATTTATAAGGCCAGCACAGATTTTGAAGTCCGTTGTGTGTCCAATCTGTCTCAATCCAATAACTCGTACAGAAGATAGACACAAATTGCTTTGTGGACACTTTATACATGGCAATTGTTATATAGTTTCTCGAGTATATTACAAGAAATGCCTGATATGCCAAAGTCCCTTTACAGAGTATGGCGATGTTGGCAGTATGTGTATGATTTGCCTAGAAACCATAACAGAAAATGACGTGCGGTATTTGGAATGTCAACATGGTTTTCACGGAAGCTGTATAAAAACTCTCAGAGAACATGGCGGCCGCAGATGTCCGGTTTGCCGCCGTAGATTGCGATAATTGAACATCTTCGCATTTTGTGATTTAAGCTGCGAATTTTTAATTTAAAAAAAAAAAACACA
This sequence comes from Amiota minor, assembly GCA_037043295.1. Taxonomy (NCBI): domain Eukaryota; kingdom Metazoa; phylum Arthropoda; class Insecta; order Diptera; family Drosophilidae; genus Amiota; species Amiota minor. The sequence goes on along the minus strand of JBAMAW010002187.1, from coordinate 4,974,173 downwards.
TTTTGTGTTTAACCAATTCAAGTTACATTTTTGATATATTACAAAGAAATAATAAACAAAAACTCACTCTGACTGATCTCTGACCTCCGGTTCGTCGATGAAAATAACAAATGCAATAAGAAAGACCATTGTTGCAGAAAAAAAGAAACAAATGAGAGGCCCGACGCTTGGTCAAACAACAGTTCAACAGCAAAACCGCATAACAGCACAACAGCAGCGGCATTAGTATCAAGCACAATAATAAAAAAAAAAAATCCAATTCGTAAAACTGAAAAAAAAAAACGGTAAATATTTCACATTAATTATCGGTAATGAACGTTTACACTTATTTATTGGCATTAAATCATCGTTTAACGCTCATTTAACATGCACTTTATAGCCCCCGAAAATGCAACGATCCAACAAGTCAAAAGTCCCAAAGCTTCGCTAGCATGGCATGGGCAGTTATTTTCATTGGATCGGACGAAGATTGAACGGGGCGGCCGGTACTTTATTTTGTTTTTGATTTTCTTTTTACATACTCGTATATGTTATTAGTATTACCACCAATGTCTGTTTGTATGCCAAACAAATGAAGCACATGGTGAGATATCACACGATTGAAGATGTATTATGTTGATGGTGGAGATGAGGTGATGGTGGCTGTGGTTGTGGAAACAGCAACAGTAGTTATTGCCTTTTTTTCCTTCAAAAAATAAAATGATCTGGTGGTCTTTATACCAATTTTATAGGAGATCATCATACAATAGATTTTTAAATTTACATATTATTTTCATTTGGCAATTGACTGACCAAATAAAATCTCCTAGTCAACAAAAGTCACATTAAGATGAAATCACCATGCATATTAAAAACTAGTTGTGTGTATTTCTTATAAAAAAAACATGATTCAATGGGCTTTCAAGGAAGAATATCATAGATCTTTTTATTTTCTTTCTATATTTGCAGATTTCATAGTTCATTCCTGGTACACACAAAAACCCCAAAACTTTGGATATATTTTCTTAATCTGAATGAAACATTACAAATATTAAAAACAGGTAAATGATCTGTTAATTATTTGTTTAAATAGAAGAACAACGTATAACAGAGTTTTTTTTTACTTGCAGAGGTATTCTGAACTGAAGCCATTTGAAGATAAGATCAGGATGAAAACATGACATGATCTTTCATCCATATTTCGAGGGGGCACATAAAGATTATTACATTTTAGTTCTATCGTGATAATAGAACCGAATAAGGATACGTTTTCCTATAAAGCAGCAATTTTTTTATTATTATCAGTATATTTTTATATTTTGCTTTTATGGAAGTGAATCAAAATCATCAGGAGATAAAAATATTATCAAACATCACAAACATCATTCAAATTATGAAAATTGTGGATTTATATGTATATTTTCCATTCATACTCGTGCCAATGTCATCATAGATTTGTGTATTTGCAGATACACTTATTTTCTAAAAAGACAACCGAATCACATCTGATTTTTCTATAAAACGGCATATTTGATATTAATACTTTATTTTGATATTTCAAAGAGAAAAGAAAATTACTATGGATTTAATTGTTAAACGAGTGCATAATACTACAAAAATAAATGTCATAAGGCACAAAGCCAAGCTAAAGTTTCTTTCATTTTATAATATTTAGTGTTGTTGCAATGCAGCAAGTTACTTGTAACTTGTCTGAAAGAGATTTTTATGGTTTAACAAGCGACTCTTGATTTATAAAAGAAGCAGAAAAGTGGAAGAAAAACTTGTAGATAATACAAGCAAAAGTTGGTCGATCTTATTGCAAAAGCTACAAACAAACTACACCCACAAAACATAAATAAATAAAAATGTTCATGCCACAAACAACGCCACCACTACCACTACCACCCTCAGCATCCTTATACCCCTCACCAATCTCATCATCACCTGTTGTGCCACACACAAGTTAAGTTTATCATGCAACTTAACTTCACTTAACATGGCTTGGCTTGACTTGACTTTGGTGAAGGTGAAAGTCTTTTTTTGCAGTCATTTAAAATGATTTTATTATTATTATTCATTTATTTATTAATCAAAGAAAGAAAAACTAATAAATAGTAAATAAAATAAATATTTATGTTTTAATTAAACAACAATAAGGAAATCGCATATTAATAAGGAGGTTTTTACTCGTATTTCACATGGCATTTCATTTTCATTTCTCATTTCGCATTTAAGTTTTGCAATTATTGCATATGAAATACAAGTAAAATGGATCATCTCATTGTATTTGATTACTCAATTGTTTATATGAACTAGACTCCTCAGACAAGAAAGAGTTTCTTTTATTTCTAAAAGAAAACTGCAATCGCTTGTCTTTCAAACTGTCGCTTCCTTATGGTGTAAAAATTAAACAATTTCAAATAGAAATGCAAATGACCAGAGGGTTAGATAGAAATCGCCTCAATTCTATTTGATTTGGAATTAAATTGAGTGTGAAAATTGTAGATCAATTGAGCGAAAGTTACTTTATACAAGTATACATTGAGAACAAAACTTTTTGTCCGATCGACTGACATTGAAAGAAAAGAAATCTGTGGCTCAAAGGCAATAGTAAATCAAAATACAAAAGTCAATGAGTGAATATTTATTTATTAACTTCTGCTGGATTCAATGTTTCTCCTTCAACCTTTCGCTTTTGAAATTGAATCAAATTGATGCTTAAAAATGCATATTTTCATATTAAAATCATATTAAGGCAAATTAAATAAATCCCAAAAACCAAAAAGACAAGTATCACATAGAAGATACGAGTATCTCTTTCGAGATACAAATCTGCTAAAGAAAAGAAATAAATAAATAACAAAAAAGATGACGACTTAAGGTAATTTGAGTGTGTACAAGAATGCAAATGACACACTTTTTGCGAAGCGCATAATTCATAATTCATCCACAAAGGCCAACAACAACAACAACAAGAAAAATGACAAATAAATGATAAAGAAGTTGCAACAATCCAACAAACCGAATAAAAAGTCATTTGTCAGTGAGTGAAGCAAAAAAATACTTTTTATTAATACACTTTTATATGAAGGATTTTCGATGATGCCGTTGCTGTTGCTGTTGCTTTTGCAGTTGCAATTCACTTTTAGTAGAAGTTGGCGTCCGCAATACGCAATTTACGCATGCGCAAACGCAAATTACGCACTATAAATCATGACGACGATTCCCAACAACTTCATGCCACATTCATTCATTTACACTCATGGATGAAATAATAAGTGCCGCATTGCATCTTTATATTATGACTTGCATGATTTGGTTTGAAATGATCATTTCACGTAAATTTCCATCTGAATTTTGTTTTTGCGGAACAGTGTAAGTTTTCTATGAATGCAGTCTATGTCTATTGCAGTCGGAAGGAGTTTAAAGTGACTCTTATACTTAGATAGAATGTATGTAATTATATTTCTTTTCAGTGACATCTTTTCAGCCTACCATTGTTTTGCTTTTGGTGCATGTTGTAAAGAAACCATAGTGCGTTTCTTAGCCTAAACTCTAGCATAATATAATTAGTAGTACTTATAAGTAGATTATTTTCATATTTTTATTGGGTTTTCCATTCAATATAACAGACAATTATAAGTTATAAAGGAATTAATTTCTCTGCCTTAACAAATATGGCATAGTGCATATTTCCATAAAAGATGCGCTTATTATTATGTCTATGATTGTATGTAGTTTTGATTATTCGAATGGGTGGGAGGAGCGGCAACTGTCACATGCGCTGATTGCCAACGAACTCGGGAGTGGAATATGGCGGAGCAAGGTAAATTTGGGTAAGATGAGGCGAGTCCAATTGTTGCATCGAGGTACGTGGCAGATCTGGTAAAGGCGATAAGCGAGTGCAGATCAGACTCACTCGTATAACCTCAAATAAATTGTAAAGAAAGTTGCTGAACGTTCGTGCATGCGTGTGTTTGCTTTAAATAAGTAAAAAACAAAAAAAAAAAATTAACTGAAGTCTCTGAAACTGTGTCTGATGTGATGAGGCATGCGCACGCTGCGCTCTTTTGGTAAAATAAATTGCATGCGATAATGAGATAATGTTGCATGCAACAATATCAATTCGACCGCCCCATAAGATCACTTGTGACCTTAGTTTGTAAAGTAGCAACTCTTTGTTTGGGGATATACGAAAATAGTCGTATAAAAGCAAAATCCATTTGACATTTGCCTAAGACCCTGACCGAAAATAAGATTCTTTTATATCTATGTACTCGCATTATGTTTTAATACTCTCAAGTGAGCAATAAACGCGTTGATTTTTTATGAATTTTATTGCAAACAAACACATTTAATTGTGTGTGTGAATGTGAGAGTGTGTCAAGATACAAATGCACATATTGTAGATACAATTGTATCTAATACATTTATCGTATTTTTATTGACATCATTTCGATTTTTATTTAATTAAAAGTGCATTTTGTTATGTTGTTGTACTTATTGTTGATGTTCTTCATGTTGTTGTTTATTGGCAGCTTTTTGGGTAGCTTTGAAAGATGATGCTGGATGCTGAATGCTGATGAAGCTGATGATGCTGATGATACTGATGATGCTGAATACTGAAATTAAGTGGAGGCAGGCAAGCCTACAGACAACGTTAAGCTGTCAATCGTTATCTGTTGTCTTCACATTCCCGTCTTCGTTCTGAAATCTTCTGCTTGCTTTACTGCCTTAGTTGCCTTAAAAGTCGATTCAAGTCGAAAACATTTACTGCGAGGTCAAAGGTGACGAAGCGAAGCTAAAATACTTTTATGGATACTACAATATTTACTATTTTTTTCTTCTCTTTCTTCTATTTTGAGTGCATTCTAAAGATGTTATTGTTGTTCGCTAGACACTAGACAAAACGCAAAAACACAAAAGTTCAATTTCCCAAGGGGTGGGCTGAGAGAGGAGCATCAAATGTTTGCGCGCATTCAACATGTCAATCAATTTGCCACTTTGTTTACAAGCAAAAATAACGTTGCCGTTCAGTTTACTTGTTCGTACTCAGTTCTCAGTTTGGTTTTGCGAATTCAGTTTAGTTTAGTTGAGGCATGTTGACTGACAAAGACTGAAGATCGGTCTACCACTAGCGTAGAGTGTTGGCCTAAGGCCAATAGATCGGAGTAAGTGCATACGAACGGTGGACAGCAAGTCAAGTCATGTCAAGTCAGCCATGAAGAATAAACACAACAATAACAGCAACAACCACAACCACAACCACAAAATATTGCCCTCAAGGTTAGCATGTGTTGTGGCAACACTTTTTTTGGTCATCATCAGCAACAACCACATCCGAAGAAAGATAGAAAGAAAGAAAGAAGAATGAAAGCAATGCAAAAGGGGAAAAGAATCTACATTTAAGATACATAAAGAGTCAGCGCACATCTTGAGATACTTTTCGTTATTTTTTTGTTTTTAATTTGGTAAGTAGAATACAGAGCAAAGCGGCGGCACTTTTTGATTTTACGATTTCAGGATGGGATGCAGGGAAATGATATTCATTGCCACTTCTGGTTGCGCTCGCTCGGTCAACTTTGCTTGTGTTTTTTTGACATGCGCTGCCGCCTTTGAGAGTGTGAGTAGCCAGTTTTATTTCACATTTCATAGATGACGATGACGATGACGACGATCATGATGATGACGATGACGATGACGATGAAGACAAGCAAACAGAGCAGAACAGAGCAGATCCAAACTGTGCTGTGTCCATCAAAGAAACGGGTTGTTCGGGATGTGTTTATGGGTTTGGTTTTTAGACATAATTCTGACTTTGCATTTTACGTTCTACTATGTGAATGAAGTATGATGAAGGAACCCAGAATGTATGCAAAAACAAGAAAAACACCAAACCCATAAGCTTGTGATCTTATGTTTTACGGCATTTTGTAGACAGGTTGGTTCCAGGGCGTTCCCTTGAATGAAAAAAGGGGGCTCCCAAAACAATTAATAGGTACAACAATCACATTGATTGGAATAAGAATATTTAAGATTAAAATTCACTAAGGAGACTATTATAATTGTATCTTTAGATACTAATTAATTGATATTTAAAAGTGATGCATTTTAACTAATGCGGTTCTTGGGCAAAGATTAAGTTTGGGCTTTTAAACATAACTGAAAATAAAACAAATCTAAACTAAATCGGGATGAATCACTGTACTTGCTAGTGGCCTTTTCCCCTATTGCCTTACAAGCGGCTTAATCAGGTATGACAAACCAATATTGATCAGTGTTCCAGGTATCTGCCCAAGTTGCCCATAGGAAGACATCGTGCCTGTATCTATTCTATTCCATATTTGAATGATTTCTTCACACCAAATGCTCCTTTTTTTATTGCCTTGCGTTCTTGGCTAAGTTTCCCGAAGGCGTTTCAAAACAAATTCTGATTAGAAATTGATTTTTATGAATGTGCTTTATGCTCGTATGGTGATTTATTGGTTTGACTCGTCGTTCATCTCCATCACCATCACCATAAGCATCAGCATATTCTTCTTTAGTGTGGACTGAAATCAACTCCACTCAACTCAACTCAACTCAACTTAACTGAAATCTCTTTTTCAGTTCCTATTAATTTAATTAATAGAACTCTTCATCTTTATTAAAGTTTATAGTAATTTAATGCTGCGAAATGAAACTGAAATGAAATGAAATGTCTAAATTGATTTATCGCATATTGGATTTTAATTATATGGAACCGAAAGATGAGAGACGAGAAATCATAACGAGAAGTGTTAATTTTTTCACTATTTTCTTTTGGTGTCAATCGGAAGAGGAGAAATGTTAATGTTGCCAATGGAAATCGTTTTTGCCAAAACATTTGATTTTTATAATTTTCATCTTAAAAAAAAAAAAGGTTTCAGAAAACTTTGATTTATTTTCCACTTTATCGCTTTGCTATTGTGAGACACGCCTCTGCAATTGAAGAAGTAGTTGGGATATATCTCTAAATATATATATAAATGGGTATGTATGTGGTAGATGCCTTCAAGGAAAAGTATTGATGATGGCGCCACTTGAGTAGGAAAATCAATGAAAAACTGGCTAAGGAAAAACTGAGATAAACAAATAAATAAATGGAAACGCATTGCGTGCGCTTAAATTTCATGGGCGCTGCCATAAAATTTGTAACTTTGAGATACTTTTTATAAGATAATTATTAATCCACCAATGCAATTGACTCGACTCCTTTAAAGAAAGTTTAAGTTTATCGCAACTGTGCAACTCTAGCTAAACATAGTTCAAAGCAACTGACTTACTACTGACATCATTCGGATGAATTGGGTTTGAATGAAAGACAGTAGTATCTAGTACAAGAAATAGTATTTTTCTTCTTTTTTTTTTTTTATTGTAGACAGAGTTTCTTTCTTATCCATCTATCTGTAACCATGACTGTGTTTTTAATTTGTATTTGAGATACGGATTTGATTACATAAATTATAAACGCATGCAAAATCAAACTTCACATCAACTGAACTCAACTTGAAAGTCGAAGCAAGTGTACCATATTTACATACATACATATGTACAAGTATATGTTTCGTGTGTCTAGAAGTTGGTCACTATGTATGTAATTGCTTGCATCTTCAGCAGAAATTGAGTTGACTCGACTTGAGTTGACTTGTTCCTTGTTTGTTGTTTTGTTGACACAGTTTCTTATTTTGCGAGTGGGTGCGGATCGAATGAAGGCAAACAGCTCCATGCCTCATGCTTCATGCTACATAGGCCTTCTATGTAATTACAATAACTGCAACAATTTCAACAAAGTGCTACAGAAACTGTCTATTTAGCAAATATGTCAAATATAAAAACATCTAGTAAAAATTGCGAAAAAAAAAAAAAAAATATCAAAAATATGGAAATAAAAATCATGCGCTAAAGCGGGAGTTGATCTCATGTATGCCGGTATGTAGAGTGGGACTGGCTAAGTAGGTGGCAAGTGCCAGGAGGGGTGGGCACTTCTCTCACAGACTTAGCAGTGAAGTAAACGCTGTCAGTTGACGTTATGAAACCTGTCGCTTTTCATTAAAGCATTTTGCGTTATAAGTAACTTTTCATGTTTTTCTAATATGAAAAATAAAAAAGATTTAAAAGAATTTCAATATTTTTCAAAAGCCAAAAGCAACATTTTTTCTACACTTACGCTGACTGAGCTGGTGGTTAATGAAGTTATGACATCATGCTGCAAACAAAGTTCACTTTGAAACTATGTTTCCTTTCATTTTTCATAATTTCAATATACTAAAATCATAGTAAGCAAAGATTTATTACACAATTCTTATAAATTAATATTAATAAAAGTAACAATGGTGGAGGAACTTTTTGAAGATACAAATTTATTTGCACTTTTTGCTTCGTTTGCCTTAACAGTGGTCATTATGATGACAGCCTTGATGACCTTTTTGAGATGTCATCGCAAACCTAAACCAAAAGTAAGTAAATTATTCTATGAGATTTTATTTACTAAACAAAAAACCAACTCAATTTTCAGTATCAAGGACTAAAGCACGAAGCCTAAATTTCATTTCCTCAACTCGATTGAAGAAAAGACATTGAATTTTAACATTATCAATCAATATCAAATTACTTGTTAAACACTTTGTTCTGATTAGATAAAAAGACTCCATAATGTACAATTACATCACTCACCACCACAAATTTAAACTCTCATAATAGATGCAGATACAAAAACTAAACAAACAATTTATAGTTAAGTGTATTTAAACTTGTGTAATTACCATTTTACCAAATTGTTAAGCTTAACTCAACTCAAATCAAAGTTACAAACAACCAACCACAATGAATAAGATAAAGCAACAATTGTTGTGAACATTGTCACATTGTTGACAATTGTATTGTAGATACTACGAGTATTTGGTTTGTCTTTTAGTTGTTTCGGATGATGGAATGATTTCAATACAATGGAAAAGTCTTTAACAGATCAGTGATCGTTTAATCATTCCTATGTGGAAGAATGGCAGTGTCGTGTTGCTTATTGAATCAATTTTGAAGTTGAGTTGAAACCATTTAAGTGACAGCGCCATGACATAAGTCCAACATGTCGTATAACCACCAAAAAAAAAAAAAAAGAAGGAAAAACAACTTACATAAATACTTTTTTGTACACTCATGTGTGATATATGAATATGACAAGGCGACTGAGACAACTTTATTGGCATTGCATAAAAACTGTTGTCACTTATAGTTATAAATCAACGAAAGACCCAAAGACCCAAAAACAGACAGGCAACAAATATTGTATTGTATATACGCGTATGAGAGGGGAAGCATGTCAGTAGTTAAGCCGTGGAACACTTGCAACATATAAATCAAAAATTCAAGTACTTTTGTATCTCATAAAAGAATATTCACTTTTTAGCTTATGAAATACTATTTATTTGTGTAAAGAAAACAAAAATGTGCTTAGATCTGAAAAACATTAAATACTTGTATTTCCGGTATTCAATTCAAATTCAAAAAGAAATAAAAATTTAATATTCTTTTATCTGTCAAGCTTCCGTTAATTTGATTTCCCATTCAAATTAAATGATATTTTATTTGTTTGGCAATTTACTCAAATAATTGATGACTTAATAAGAAATTGAAATGTTCACTCAATTATTCTGCTGCTGCCACTTGCAAATGAAATTGAAATTTAAACAATTTTATGGCAAATGACTGCATGGCAAGCAGACAACAAAAGACAAATGGGGGAAATAGAGTCAGTTGTTGTTTTTTCGACTATGAAGATAGATCTAATATACTACTAGCTGAGACTTGAGACTTGAAGTCAACTCAAATGAACGTTGTCGTCATCATCATCATCATCATCATCATCATCATCATCGGCGTCTCCGTCCGTGACTTAATGAACTATTAACAGCAATGATAGTAATTTGTTGCAACAACAGCATCAACAGTAATAATGCAACCAACAACTTGTCTTCATGGCACTTTTTTTTCTGGTTTCAAATATGCACAAATAAACAAATGACTAGAAAGATAGACACATAGACGGACATACAGATGGGCAGACAGACAAAGGAACTAAAAGTCTGTAAGGCAGATATTGTACCAGACTTTACTAAAACAACATTGAGAAAGATGTTTAGCCAAATTTATAACAATATATATATATATATGTATATATAGAGCCATAGATACTTGATACACACAAAGACACACACTCATATTCAACAGTACAATACTTGAATGATTGTTATAGTATCTGTGGGGGTGTCTGAAACTTTGACTTAATGGATGTTGTTGCTGATGTTGCTGGTGTTGAAGCAACAACAACTTCACTTTGCAACTATTTTGGCACGATTTTGAAATTATGTACTACGTACATTGACTTTGAGACTTGAGAGTTGAGTTGCTTAAGGAAGAAGTCAAGACAACCAACCAAAAACCATTAAAAAAAATACAAAAATATAGTCAACCAGAAAGACAGAAAAATGTTGGTTTATGCCGCAATTAATTTTCCTACGAGATTCATTCAAATGAGAAGCTGAATGAATGAATTGCTGCATATGAAGATAGTAGTGACACTAGCAACAAGCAATAGAAGATGTAGAAGTAACAATAAAACAAGTGGGTGAAGTAATTACAAAGAAACAAGAAAAAAAGAGATATAAAGATTCAACAAACTAAAATGTAGACTGACAGACAGAAAGATACGTTTGTAGATAGATAGAGAGACAGACAGACGGATGGACGGAGAAAACTTAGAGTAAACTATAAATAAAATTAAATAAGTGTTACTTATGTGTTGTTGTTGTTGTTGTTCAATGGTGGTAGATTTATTACTAAACTTGAAGGTCTTTTGATGGTGATGTTTATGTTGGTGTTGGTGTTTGTGTTGATGCCATGACATTGAAAGTGAAAGAACAAGTTTTTCTTTTTCTCTTCACTTTTTCTTTAAATTTTCTTCCATTTCTTTAAATCATTTGCTGTTTGCAGTTTGCCGTTTGCATTTTAGTTATTTTGCTATTTTAATGACCATTTCTTTTTGGCCTTTAAGTTTATGCATATTTTCTTCTTCTAGTGTTCATAGTAATAAGTATCTATGTAGTATCTATGCGATACATGAGTTCGAGTACGAGTATAATAAATATTATGATGGCTACGATGTTTTGGGCCAATGAACGCAACACTCTACAAACTGTTAATGATCTATGAAGTGAACTTTTACTTTCATTTATCATAAATCGGCGCAAAAGCGTTTAAAGGAAAAAAAAAAAATTGGCAAAATATTTATGAGTTGTTTTTTATTTTTTTTTGTTTGTGTATGTTTATACTGCTTAAGATATTTTTCAAGAAACTTTTAAATACAAAAGTAATACATAAGGTGTTTGCAAAAAACTAATTAAAGTTTTTAGTTGTGTTTTTAATTTTCAAACATACATAAAACATGTGGGTGGTTTTTGTGTTATATAAATGAAACAAAAAACAAAAAGGAAACTTTAACTACTAAACTCTAAACGAACAAATTAGAAATAACGAAAAGTTTTAAGTTTAAGTAAAATGTAATGTTGATGTGTATTCGTTCAATAAGAAAAGAGTACAAAAATTTTAATTCATTTATTGTTTTTGTCTCAGTTATTGTCACATGATTTTTGTAATAAATAGAAAAATTGAACAATATACTAGCCTTGGAGTGTTTCAAAAATTACCTCCATTAAACTTTTATCTTTTCAATCTTCGACCATAGAAAGAAAAGGATGTTTCATGCGACTAGATTTAAGAAAAGCATAAACAATATATAGTTCCATCGCCACTATAAATTCTAATGGCTGTTAATGGCATTTTTTGTCTTTACACACTACCTTGGACAGACCACAATGCATCCTATGATTAGAGATTGATTGCTTCAACATATTTATTATGTATGAGTATTGTTGACTCTTATCAAGCACACAATTAATTAATTGGAAATATCAATAATATTGGGAGTAATTTTTTCAAATAAAAATAGAAATAAAAACATGGCAAACAAACGTTGCACCAAAATAGTAATTCTGGAATAAAGAACATGAAGAAATAATATTTCTTATATAATATAATAATATATTTATTGTAGATCTTTTTCATTTAAACCGTTACTAAATTTGCTGTGGCAGTATATTTACATTGGTGCAGAAATACAAAAGGGCTATTTAAGTCTATAAATTATTATACTCTAAATGGTAAGTCATGTGGGTCTTTAAGTCTTCTTGTATCTTTTGTCTAATAGATTGACAGCTAGTACAATATTTTGACTTTTTAAACTTTTTTTTTGTAGTTTTTACTGCGCCTAGCAATTTCTTATTTCACGGTTAGTATGCGGTGCAAACCTGAATTTTTGACGTAAAATGGAGTTCTTCTAAGAAGCATGGATTGAAATCTCTACAGGATTTCAATATTGGACTCTGCTGAATAAGACTAAGGCAAATTCTAAACATTTAACTCATTTATTCAATGATAATTTATATTCTTTATCGACTAACGTTAGAAAATCCATATTATATTTACGAAAACTTATCATACAAATGTGATGTGATTTGATTTATTAAATTTAGTTAAACAAAATTACAATTCTTGGTTATCCTATTTTAATAAACATAAGTAAAAATATTTTAACATTTTTTCCTTCACTTTCCCTATTTGATTTTTATTGTTGTGTATGTGGTTGCTACTGCTGCCGATGTTATTACAATGTTATTATTATTGCATTTTTAGTATAAACAATTTGGGTAAACGTGTTTAACAATTTACTATTATGACTACGCAATATTTGTTGTTGCTGTTGCTGGAATTATTGTTGGTGGTATTAAAATAAACATATTGTTAGTTCGAAGATACACGGTAGTTAGAGTAAGTGTTGGTGCACGCGCCGTCTGCAATCGAAAGCATTGTAGTGAAATGGTGTAAAATTGATTTATGCAATTATTGCAAATCCAAACTTAAACCAAACAACCCACAAAACTCGATCAACTTCATCGGCGTCATCGTCATCTGTCTGTCTAGTATCCAAAATAATAATAACAAAAATATGAACAATGTAAAGTGTTGTGTTACACACACAAACCCACACACTCACTGTCTTTCACTAAGTCACCTGCAATAGTTTTTGGACCACGCGCCTCAATTTATGATTTAAATAATACTATTACATCGATTATAGATTTTATCGATAAAACAATATATAGAAAAAATCTCTACAAATAATAATAATAAATAAATAAACACAAACATAATTTTTTAACTTCTTTTTTTGTCAGCATAGACAGACAGACTTCCGCCACAACGTTTAACATTGATTAACATGAAAATTAACATTACAAATTTAACAGCATTAACATTAATATTTTAACTTATCTCAATTTATGTTAAATAACAGAAAAGACTGGAAACTTAACAGGGCATGAGCTCACTGTTAATTGTATTCTGTTTTAAAATAAAAAAATGTTATTTTTTTTTGTCAATTCCAAAGAAGAAAAAGAAAAATATATAAAACGAACAAAATAAACAAATTTGAACATGAAAATTTTGGGGGGGGAAATGAGAAAGAAAATTTTTAATAAATGATGCTTTGCATATAAATTAACATGACGCGTCTCTTTAGTAAGCGCGTTATCATAAATTTCTCAAATAAAAAACGGATTTTTCGTAAAAGAAAGAAAAATCCCCTCCATCCATTCCATCCGTTCACAAGTATTGTATTTAGTATTTTTGGTTTAAAACCATAAAAATCTAAAGAGAAAAATGTTGTTTGCGCATGCGAATATTCAATTAATGTTTGTTTTTATGTTTAAATACTTTATTTTCTTTTCATTTTTCTTAGTGTTATTTTCATTTTTTGTTTAGATTTTCACACAGTTTTTCCAATTGTTGTTAGTGTTATTGATGTTGTTGTTGTTGTCTTTGAGATGTTCATCTCGCGCGCGCATAACTTTTGTTGCAAATAAAAAAATCATTTATAAAACTATGATGATGGACGACGATGAAGATGAAGATGACGACGACGACGACGACGGAGGCATATAGCTGCGATTTTATATATATTTGTGCAGATACTTTCAGTTGTTATTGCTGCTTTATTATTGCATTTCATTGCGTTCGTTTTTCGTTTGTGGCCTTTTGTAACATTTTGCATAACCGAGGGTCAAGACGGAAATAACAAACATGCAGACCATTAATAAATACTTACATTTTTTCACTTCTCTCCTTTAAACAAAGCAGATACCTTTCCAAATGCACATCTTCTTTATCATCTTTTGGCACATTACTTTTTTGGTTTTATAATATTGCATACAAGAAACAAATATTGTATTGTTATAAACACTTTAAGTAAATTAAAATATAAAATATTGAAACACAGAATAATAATAAACATAAATATAATAAATATGTCCTTGTTAAAACAAACGTGTTTTTTTTATATTATATATTTTTTATACTTTTCACACTTGTGGGACAAGGTATTATTGATTTTCCATGATGTTTGTAACACATGGAATCGTGAGTCAGAAACCTTATACCCCACAAACTATTTTTATTGAGAATAAGAGATTTAACGAAGTCGACTATGCTTCCATGCAATCATTGGTGTAATATTGTACTTAAGATGCTGGTAAGTCAAAAATTCAGAGATCTCCGATTACTGAAAGAGGTAGAGAAAACCCTGTACAAAATTTAATGCTAAATTGGATATGTGGTCCGTTGTTTTATTTTCCCATATATAATACCATGTGGGATGAATATGTATGGTAAAATAGAATATCTAGTGTCCGGAACAGAAAATATCAGCATATGAAAATTAAATACTAAATCATTAGATAATGGAAAGTAATTGCAATCTTTCTTATAATCAATATTACAATTTTTCATGACTAATTGTATAACAAATTCAAAAATTCAACCGATCAAATCAAGTATTAATACAAATACTAAATAAATCTTTTTGAGAATTTATAAGTTTTATTATAGAAAATTTCTGAATTTCTTAAGATATTCAATTGATACTTTTCATATCAAATTTTAAAGGACATTTAATACATACAAAATATAACAAAACTGGTGATGAAGGGTGTCATTGCTTCGATGAACTGAAGTGAAGTGAATTGTCTTCTGTTTTATTTATATTTCATTAATGTTGACAACTTTTGTTGCCGTTTTTGCATTTAACGAAGATTTATGTTGTGGGTCCATTCCAGGCAACAACAACAACAACAACAACAACATTACAACCACACTTAAACAGGAGTTGAGTTCCTAAATGTAGGTGCGTATGTGTATACATACATATACATATGTTTGTGAGTATCCATGTGAGTATATTCAGTTGAAATAATCTTACCAAAAACAAAAAGTAAGTTAAGTCATGAACTTACAGTTGTTGCTTCTCTTGTTGTTAGTGCAGTTGTTGTTGTTGTTGTTGTTGTTGCTGTTGTTATTATTGTTGCATATAAACCAAATTAAATTGTCAAAAGAAATGAGAATTCAATATACAAATCATGTTCAAGATGAAAGAGGAATAAAAAAACACTATACAAATAACAAGAGAAAAACCAAAACAAAGTAACCACTTTATCTTTTTGGAAATGGCAAAAAAAAAAAGGCAATCAAAAAAGAGATTCATTTTTATATGCATTGTAGTACAGTAGCTCGATCATTCATTCACTCAATTTTAGAGTGTCCATCTGTCTGATAGTTTGACTGTCTGTCTGCTTGTCAGTCTGCCTTGCTGTCTGTTGGTTTGTATCTTTTGCCTGTCGGTTTGTCGGTGAGAAATAAAGGGATTGTAGAAGGCGACTGAAAAATGTCAAATTAAAATGTCAGCTGCATAAAATATTATCTGTGTTGCTCTTATTATTATCGTTATTGTTTGTTTTTCATTTTTTTTGTCATTTATTCAATCATTCATTCATTTATCCATTTTAAATATATCCGAGTATTTTGTTGTGTTTATTATTTTTTGTTTTTTGGGTCATTACATAATCATCTACTGTATTGCAGAAAAGTTAAAAAGAAAAATTACAAGAAAAATAATAATAAATGAAAAAAGTGCGTGGGCGCTCCTTTTTGATGAAATACTAAAACATACAAACACACAAAAACTTCAGTAAAACGAAAGACTTAAGCAGCGAACTTGTTACACTTTGCTGATCCACGTGGGGAGTAAGGAAATGGATATTTAATGGTTCATAAAACGAGAGAGAGAGAGAGAGAGAGCGCGATTATGAAGTAGATTAAATTCTTAGCTAAGCGAATGAAAGAAAGAAAAAAAAAAGAAAAAAAAGACGTGAATTAAAGTGAAAAGTGAGGAAATAACATAAACAAAATTATATAATAAAAGTTAGTCAGTTAATGGGAAATAAGTTTCGTAAAAGGTTATTAGGTTTGGTATAATATTTGTGTTTCACTTACTCCAATCCTTTTTGAAGAGCCATGAATACAAATATATTGTAAGAAATTGATTAAAAGGGGTGATCCAAGCAAACAAGTAGTGCCTAGGCCTAGTTGCCATCTGACAAGACCTTTATGTTGAACCTCAAACTGTACTGCGAATTTTCAGCTACAACACTATTTATTACTGATATATAAAGATCTTACGGAATAAATGTAGTTCTGGTCTGGCAGGATAAGCCATTTTTCTATTTTATTAACAGTATTCTATCTAGTGTCGGTCCCAAGTACTTTCAAATAACTTTTAGAGCACAATTGAGAGGGACCGAAATGCAGCTCAAGCGCCTGAGTGAGAATACTATGTGAATGGATTTCAAGGCGTATTCAATCTCTTTAACCAAAACTGAGGTATGGTTAGCTGATATAGTCCAAGGAATCATCAGCTGTGGCTAGGAAGTCAATCAAAGGCGTTAATAGTTCAACTTTTCTGGTTATACTTACTTCATTTATTTCAATAAATACAATTTTATATTAATTGGAAAGTTCGTAACTTTATATTTTGTAATTGTAATGGAATGTGGTGCTTAAAATTAAATCAATTTCAATTCTAAATTTAATGGTTCTTTAATTATAACAACATTAAGTTCATTTTACTGTTAATAAATATTTACGATTATGGAAACAATTGTGGTTATGATTTTTATTAAAATTTTTTGTTTGTTTCTTTTTCTTCTTCTATTGGATATATTATTTTGTGTCCTCAGCTTTAAAAGAGGAAAATTTTAAGACAAAAAAAAAAAAAAAGATTGCTTTAGAAGTTTTGCGCTAATTCGTGACTACTTTGTTTTTATTTATTGAGAAAACAAAGAAATCGATAAAAAATGTTCCACCAACAACAAAAAATTATGTCGCCCAATAAAACAGAAAAAAACCCTTAAAAAAATTGTAGAAAAACAATTTATAACAAAAACAAATACAACAAGCAGACAAAGTTACTTTTGCTGTAAACAAGTCAAAGTTTTATTTGTTTTTCTCATTTTCTTCTTTAGATACAGTTTTTGTTTTTTTTTTTCTTGTGCCTCTTTTATTTTCATATTTTCTGTAAACTCAACAGAAAACAAAGTAAAGTTAAGTGTACGAGTAGTAAAACTCGGGACTCAGGACGCGCTTCAATTTGAGTTTCAACTGAGCTAAGTTGAGTTGACTGAATAACAGACTAACTGACTGAATGACTGGAATCGTACTAAGTATAAGAAATGAAACTGACTGACTGACTGACTGCATCAGCAACAGGAGCAGCAGACTGTGAGTCATGTGCAGCAACATATGCCGCCACCATCGCCGCCATCGTCATCACCAGCACAGCACCATCACCATCACCATCGCCATCACCATAGACCTAACGAAAACGAAACAACTAAAGTTACTTTTGTTTTCAAAGTGTGCAAGGCTTTTTATTTCCATTTTTATTTTTCAAACAGAGAGGGAGTGAGGAGAGAGAACGAGCGAAAGATTGGGATACAAATGAACGAAGGAAAGAGCCCAGGATTGTTTGTTGATTTTTTGCTTAGGTTATTTTATAAACAAATCGACATCGTTGTCGCTTTCGTAGTCGCACAAAAGATAGAAATCTCATGACACGATCTTGTAGCCCAAACAGGCGCCAGTAACCCAGTTTTCTTGTTGTTACTACTACAGATAATCTGTTGACAAAAGGCAACTTCAAAGCAACAGCAATAACAGCATCAGAGCCTAGGGGAACATAGGAAGTGGGGGATTTTCTAGGAAGGAGGGAGTGAAACCTAGTAAAATCAGAGTCGATTTCAATAAACGAAACAAGTCTCGAGATGCTTGTGAGTTTGTGAGTGAGTTGCGAGGTGGGAATTTGTTGAGTTACGTTTTTTTTTTTTTTCTGTTTGTTTCCATGAGATTCCCTTTTTAAGCCAAGAAGCTTTGTCAACGGCTTTGATGGTCTGCTGGTGGTGGTGGTGGTGGTGGTGATACTGGAGGTGATGGTGGTGGAGATTTCTTACCCTTTTTTTTTTAAATGAAAATGAAAATTAAAGTGCATAAATAAGCATAACAGAGAGTGAGGCGATGAAGTTAAGCCGACACACAGTCAACAAAAGTAAATGCAACAAAAAGGTTTATTTGCATTTTTTGTTGAGATTTTTCTAGATGTTGGTTTTTGCTCTTTTTGTTGTCATTTTACAAGCAACCGACATGCTGTCTGTCTGTTTGTCTGACGCTCCTCAGTATCTTTGTGCTGCCAACCATTAATGTCTTGGTCTTGGTCTTCCCCGCAATCAGTTGAGTTAAGTTTGATGCAAAATGTTGCTCTTTTTGGGCGCAAGCGAGCATTTGACAATGTTTCAACATTTTTCCATTTGGTTTTTTAAGTATTTCTCCCTAAACATGCGCTGAACTTTGACCCAAGAAATGCTGAGTATGTAAGAGTGAGTGTGTTGCAATGCATACTACACTACAAGAAAATTAGTTAGAAAATCATTTAAACTGAACCAAGAGCAAATATAAGTTCAATGAACTCCTTAACTTGACTGTGAGACAAACCCATAAATTGATTGATTTTCTTTGCTGTAAAATTGAAGTTGCAACAACAGCAAAAAGAAAAACAGCAAAAATGCTTTCTTTACTAAATTTATTATATCAAATGCGAAACAATCGCTCAATACCATCATCATCATCATCATGATCGTCAGGAGCTTCTGCTGATGTGAGAGACGTGAGAGACAATTCTAAATGCGCTAAAATTTCACTTTCGTTTGTGCCACAAGTTACTTGCAAATACCAATAAGATGCCAATAAGCAATGGCAGTGGCATTGGCAGTCAGTCACTCACCCACCCACTCCTCCATCATGAAGACGACAATGATGACGATGTCGATGTGGATGATGATGATGCCGACAATATCAACATCAACAGTAACAACAAAAATAACAACGAAATGCATTGACGATGATACTGACAATGATGGCCTGCTACCGATCGCATACTCACTGATATGAGGCGTAGAAAGCGAATCACCCGCAACATACAACTTACTATACCATGCCACACCATACCACACCACACATAGTACAAAGCCAAATAAGATTGGGTTAAAGGATGAGGCAGAGGAGAAGGATTACTGCTGTGTTCAAGACCATGCCAAAAATTGCATTTTCTACAACAAATCAAGGTGACTGGACATCAAGATAAAAACATAACAAACGATTTGACTAAGCCAAATGCTAAATGATCATTATGATGATGTTGTTGATGCTGGTGATGATGTTGATGCTGATGCTAGTGATGCTGATGATGAGGAGGCTAAGAAATAGTCAGCAACAACTACAACAGATACCATATTATTACTGTTGTTGTAACCGTTGCTGTTATTGTTATTGCACCGCTTAACTGTTTTGTAGTCGAGTTAGCTGACATTGTAGAGTATCTCAGCCACACAGCTCAGCATAAGCATGGCATAGGCAAAGCTTAGGTAGAGCATAGGCAGAGCATAGGCAGAGCTTAGGCTGAGCTGAGACTCCTTTGGACGCCTGCGCAGGCTCGGCTCAGCGAGCATAAAAGTCAAACCAAATTTGGTGCGAAACTGCGTTGTCTTTACCGTAAGAAGTCATGTATCTGCTGTTTCTTTTTCTGTTGTTGTTGTTGTTGTTGTTGGTAGTGGTGGTGTATCTGCTGCTACTATTGTCATGTTATTCATTGTTGTCTTTGTTGATATGGTTGCTGTTGTTGTTGCTGTGGTCGTCATCATCATTATCATCATCATCATCTTCATCATATGGAAAATGTGTAAGAATCGTATTTGGTAATTGCAATGAAAGCGAAAGGAGTGAAAACGCTTTTGTTTTTTGTTCATATGGATTAGATACACGATACTAAGATAGATAGATGGAGGATACATTTGAAGTATGTCCACAAGAGTGTGTGTGTGTGTGTATGTGTGTGTGGGTATGTATTTATGTGAGCATGTCCGAAAATAGCAATTGTGTGTGTGTGTGTGTGTGTGTGTGTGTGTATCTGAATTGAATCTGTTAAACTTTCTGCACTGCGCAAATTTGAATTTTTTAGAATTTGTTTAAAAGTTCGTTGACTTTGACTTTGATATTCAATTTAAAGTCTTTACACATATCTACTTGTATAGAAATACATATATGTATGTATGAATGTGTGTGGTGTGTAAATGTGTGTGGCTTTCACTTTCTTTTAACAATTGCAAGTAAGTAGCATGTGATCTTGATTGGTGATAAGCATAAGGATTTCAAACTTCATATGGTGTTTTATTTCTTTAAATTTCAATTCACAAATGTAATGAAAAGAAAAGAAAGATGTCATGAGTAGTGAGTGGGTTGTGTGTGTGTGTGTGTATTTTCATCCCAAAAAAATTTCTAAAGTATTCGTAAGCAGGCTAAGAAATAAATTCGACTTAGGTTGCTAACTACAAGATAAAAATACAATAACCTTTAATTGAGAGTGAAACGTCTTACTTTATTCTTTCCAATTAATAAGTGGAATTTTTAGAGACTCTCTGCTCTCTACATTCAGTGACAAATATTGTGTGTGTGCGTGTGTGTGTATCAGGTATTGCTTTATCATTTGCAACCAGTCCTAAACACTTTTTGTACTCGTCCATCTTTCAGGAATAAGAAAATTTACGTTTGAGCCAAATTGTGTGTACCTTATTTATAATTTTAATATCTTCTGTTTGCATTTGCCATCTAAATTACCCTTTGATCAACGAATTTGGCATCTACCAATTTTATATTTATTAAAATCGTTAAAAGAAAACAACAAGTAATGGAAAATCTTTTGACAGTTTTAATTGCAATTCATTTTTCTTATTTTATTTTTCCAAAGTTTCAACTTTTTAATTTTTATAACTTTATCAACTTATGCCACTAATTGACCTTGATATGCGGAAGATTAACTTGATGGTGATGATGATGATGATGATAATAATGATGATGGAAATGATGATAGGCTATCAACAAAAAGCTATTATTATAATAAAAAACATCAGCAACTTAAATGCAACATGAGCGAGCGCAACGAATTCAAATAAAAATGAAAATGTTAAGAAAAATAAAGAAACAAAATTAAAATAAATTAAAATAAATAAAAAAAAACGAAAGACTTAAGCAACAAACTTTTGCAAGCAACTCTTTTTTTCCATAGACAAATATACATCCATACTTAATTATATAGTATACTGATGTTTATCTATCTATTCATTCAGTGAAACATGTTGAAGTGTAAATGAAGCCACAAAATGTTAAATGCAACATTTAATACAAGACACCCTCACACACTTTATAATTTAAACTTCTCCATTAACTGAATATACTCGTATTATTTATTACACACACACCACACACATGCCACTCAAAATAGTGTTTATTAAATGAAGAAAAATTCACCAAAAAAAAAAAAAAAAACAAAAAAAGGAAAGAAAAATATTAAATGCAACAGCATATTGCGTTGTCATTGAGATACAATAAAATTGTGAGTGTGGCGCATACACATAATAAATGACACTTGCATCAAGTCAGTATCAAGTACACTGAGCGTATATAATTATTATAATTATAACTTTAGCCTAAAGTGTTTGCTGGAGATAGTGAAGTGCATCACTGCATGTGTGTCAGTGTGTGGCATGCGCATCTCATTGAATCACTTCGTGTTGCATTGCATCTAGATACATGTAGCACTTCACCTTGAAGTTATTTGTTTAGTTTGTGTTGTATTGTGTTGTTAAGTTTATTTGATTGCACTTTTGTTTGTCATATTTATTATGAGTATTTTTTAAAACATTTTTTTCTTTTGCTTTGTTTTTCTTAACGATTTTCGGTTAAAGGGGCCCAACGTGTGTGTGTGTGTGTGTGTGTGTGTATTGCAACAATGTTACAAGTTGATTTGACTTTCCAGTTGTCAAACCACGTCACCTTCTTCTTCTAATGACTATAACAACTATTTGTCTAATTGATTGGCTGCACTTGATGATGATGATGATGATGATGATGATGATGATGGTGACGATGATGGTGACGATGATGATGGGGATGGCATTACTTGCTATAAGCATCACAAGATGCCACCATCTATGTTAAATGTTGGCTGAAAGTGAATTTCTCTTCTCTGATCATCACCAAGATGATTATCATTAGCATTGCTTTGATGACACTTCTTTTTCTTTTTCTTCTTGACAATTGACACTAAAATTGACAACTCAATTGGTGATTTGAATGAGCCTTGCCGCGTCGTAGCGTTAGTGGCATTAAAATGTCGCACAAAGAAAAAAAAAAAACTAACCATAAACTAAGTTGCAAATGAGTTTTCTTTTACATTTTTCTCTCTTCTTTTCTTTTTTTTTTTTTTTTGTTGTATTTCAATTTTTTGTTTACTTGTAAAAATGTGAAAAATTATAATTAATTTTTACTTTTCCTGTTGAAAGCACATCTTACTTAGTAGAGAACAACTGTCAACATGTCAGTGGAGCAACCAGTGTCAACATCATCATCATCGTCATTATGATGAAACTTTGTCATCATGAATACGAGTAGATGATGACAAGAAAAGTGTATAACTTGTTGCTGTTGTCATGTGCATTTAAAATCGAAAGTTCCACCAATGTCAGAGTCAGAGGCAGAGACTTTCTTTCTTTCTTTCTTGCTTCCATGGATTCTCGCATAAAACATGAAGGTTGCCATTAAAAAATTTCTAGTAAGGCAGTAGCAGAAAGCAACAAGGAAGAGAGAGTAAATTGAATGAATAAATGAATGAGTGAGTGACTTGACTGTCACTTTCTTTTGGAGCAAACAAACAAATATTGGTGCTATCCTTTATCATACTCAATCAACCGAATATCAAAGAAAGAAAAGAAGTACAGTTGAACCTCAAGTAATCAATCGGGTTGTACGAAATTTTCCGGAAAATTGAAGCTAATTTTTTTATTATAATTATAAAATCCACCACACAGATCTGTGTTAATCGAATTTCAAGTTTATCTATACTTCATTATAATTCTTCCAAATTCTACCAAGTTCTATTAAAATCAACAAAATTATATAAAAATTAGAAAAGAATTCTGAAAGAACAGGGTCCTTATACTATACTATTCGTTTGCAATAAGATGGAGAATGATAGGCGTCCTCCTTATACTCTTCAGTTGTACTAGGGTTCTGAAAAACAAAGAGCCCTACTACATAAATGGAAAAATTATAATAAAAACAAAAAAAAAAAAACTTTTTGGGATGGTTCTTTTGAAATAAAATCCAGAATGATACTGGTCCTCTTTATACTCTTCAGATGGCATAAAAAGCAACCAAATGCTACCAACTTCTGCATGGTAAAATTCTACCAAATCATATCAATAAATCAACACGGAGTGTGACTTCGCATACAATATTTTTTAATATAAAAGTTTTTCCTAGCTGAACTGAGAATTGTTCGGTGAAACACTAAATGGTAAGCGGGACACAGTTTAAGAAACTCTGCTTTAGTGAATGTGACGTGACAATTGTTACTGTTGCTGCTACTGCTGCTATTAAAATGAGTGATGTACGCGCTTGACGTTGCCTTAAAAGGAATCGAAAAAAAAAAAATAATAAAAGAAATTTACTTATTCTTTTTTTTCTGTCTTTGTAATTTTTGCATAATTTTTATATCTTTTTAAATAATAATGAAAATACATAATAATAATATTGTACAATAATAAAAATAATATTTTATATAGTAGACAACAAGCGATTGAACATTTCACTTCATAAAACTTTTTTGTTTTGTTTGATTTTCCTTTTGTGCTTTTGGCTTTTGTCTACAAATTGCGTTGTTTGTTTTTTCCTTTGCTTTATTAATAAAATTTACTTATTGTAAAAAAAAGAATAATGAGGAAAAACTATTAAGTATCGTCGTAAGTATCGTAAGTATTATGAAAGTATGTATAGTACTTACTTTAGGTTGCTGGTTGTTTTTATGAACAATAATAAATGAAAACGAAGTGGAAGTTGAGCGAACAATCAAAGGAAAAAAAGGCAAATAAAACGCGACAATGCTATCAATTGCATCAAAGACAATCTTTTTGTCTAAATGTCCATTATCTCCCTCACTCTCTCCAACTCTCTCTCTCTCTCTCTCTATCACTCTCTCACACAAACACACACACAGAGAGAGAGAGAGAGAGAGAGAGAGAGAGTCATACAATAAAAACCCTTTTCATGTTCGCTTGATTATCCAAAGTTCAATACACAACACACTACCACAATTTTAGTTTTTGTATATCCAACTTAGCCTGGACTGAAGTGGCATAGACTGAACTGGCCGGCCTGGCATGGCCTAAGTTGGACTTGGCTTGGTTTGACTTGGTTAGGTTAGGTTGCCTTTGTCGGTATCTTTTGGATGCATTTGTTTCGGATTTTGTATATAGTTTCTTTTTTTTTTTTTTATGTTTTTGTGTCGTTTCTTGGTTGTTGTTTCCTATTTGCGATAATAATCACATGACACGAACTGGTTGGTTGCTTGGTTGGACTCTCGATCGGTCGATTGGTTGGTTAGTTACTTGGTTAATGTGTATCCTCATGAATGAGGCGCCACTAACCCACATTACTTGTTGTTGCTTTCATTTCGGTTGTAGAGCAAAAAGTAGAGTCTCACTTAAGCTTTGCTATCGATTTCATATGATCAAAGATTCTCTTCACATTGAGGATAAGTAGACATAATTAGAATATCTTATCTAATCACATATCGATATATTTGCGAATGAATTCATTAAGTAAATGAAGTGTTAATAATGATCTTGTGGGAAAGATTAACAAGATTTCCGCTCTCTGAGTCTGAATTAGTATTGAAGCTGCAATTATACAATAAAATATTGTAAATTATGATAAATTAATGGCAAAACTTGCAGAGGCAATTAAAATATCTTTCTTTCCCATGAAATTCCGCACGCAACAAATAAAAATAAATAAATATTGTACGAGTAAAAGAAGAAATACTTTCTCAGTTCCTTTTCCAATTTTTATCTCGTTGAAAAATCGCGGCGCAATACTTGAACTCAACTTATGGACAGAAACCAAAAAATAACAAAAATAATGTCAAGTAAAGTCAGAGCGGAGTCAAAGTAGAGTTTTATTGTTGCTTAATGACATCCCTTGACTTATTTTATTATGAATTGGCAATTTATTATTCATTTACACGCGTGCGTGTTCTACACCAAGCAACTTGCCACACTCGTCGATGATCTTAAGATACAAAAATAAATACATAATTACAAAAAATATTACAAGTATTAAGCAATTGTTTGCAGAAAACTTTCACAAATTAAATCGAAAAATGTCTTCTGTGTTGAGCTTCTTCATCTTCACTTTTGTTTTTGGTTTTTTTTTTTTTTTTGTTTTTTTGTTTGACGAAGTCAACAAGAAAATTCGATTAAAATGCTACGAATTTAATTGGATTGAATAAAACTTAAAAAAAGGAGAGGGAAACAGTCAACTAAAGGCGTTCTGGGTGGGCTCCAACGGCAACAGCAGCAACAACTAAAATGACCTACAACAAGGTTAAAGTGAGTACTAAGTATATAAAGCGCGCCAAATATGCATCAGGACATACGAGGTGTGTCCGAAAAGTATGCGACTTGGGTCAGAATACTGGAGCTTCTTCTGTAAGGGAGAACTCAATGCCTGCCTCAGTTGCTACCCGGACGTGTTAGTTCATCGCTTTTCTTTCAAATTTCTTATAATTTCCATCAAATTTTGATTTGAATTAAAAAAAAAATACATGCGAAAACAATTGAAATGAAGGCAATTGGGGACTAATGTATGGTATGAAACAAGGATGATAGAAAGAGATCACAACAACCCCAGAAAATCTCAGGCATGTGAAGCTTGCGATCAAAAATGATTGTTGTTTAACTGTGCGTGAATTCCGACAACTTTGTTCCGAGAATTTTGAGTTTAGATCGATATCGATCAGGACAATTTGGGAATGATGTAAATGTATTTAAAAGCACATCATCAACATAAAGGACATTCCGAAAACTGAATGCCAGAATGTGTAAGCACCGATGGAAGTATATTCGCAATTAAATTCGAGTCTACTTTGACTGTTGCCACGAACGTTATAAATAATATTACATTTATACAAAATGTATGTATGTTATTGAATACTTTTGGGACTCATCTCTTGTAACTAAAGACAAAAATGATGATGATGATTATGATGACAATCGTACGATTGCAAGTTGGCTTAGTTACTGAATGAACAAGATTCCTTCCTTGCAAACATAATTAAGTTGCAAGTAGTTCATACGCACAGAGGTACGCATGTGCAACTTTTAATGTTTTCACTTACTTACACTCCTCCTTCTGTTCCTCCTGCTGTTACTTTGTCACCTCCTTCGGTTGCCTGTCTGCCTGCCTGCCTGCCTGTCTGCCTGACTGCCAGCCTACAGTGCAGCATCATCTACAGTAGTGTGCAACGTTAAAGTGGCAATTTAAAGAATGATCAGACCAAAAGTACCAAATATTATTGACATCGATTGTCTCTACTGTTCGCAATTCACTACTATAAAAAACAAAAAAAAAAAAACAAAACAAAACACAAAAGGATCCATTGAAACGCCCCCCAAACCTCAGCCATTGAACTAAAT
The DNA here is from genome assembly GCA_037043295.1 of Amiota minor. Classification (NCBI taxonomy): domain Eukaryota; kingdom Metazoa; phylum Arthropoda; class Insecta; order Diptera; family Drosophilidae; genus Amiota; species Amiota minor. The sequence goes on along the minus strand of JBAMAW010002187.1, from coordinate 4,947,096 downwards.
CGACTTGTCTTGACTTCACTTGGGTTGACTTGAGTTGAATTGCATTGCATTGCATTGACTTGTTGCATTGACTTGTGGCGCCTCTTAAGTTTTTATATTGTTTATGTGGCAAGTGCGCGTTAAACTTTTGTTTTTCATTTGGTTTTTTTCATTGACTTTTGGTCTGAAAGAAAGTTGGCATTTTTGTTTAGTTTTTGCCGCGCCGCCGACAAAAGCTTTGAGGTTTGATTGAGGGCGAGAAGTCGGGGTAGCAAAGAGATACAAAGAAGGAGAGACAGTCAGTCAGTGAAGATAGAGGTCAAGATACAAAAAACCAAAAAATTTATATTTGCTAAAAATGAAAAGTGCATAAATCTGCGTTAAACATTTTTCGTTTTAGTTGCGTTGCATTTTCTGTTGCTCATGATGAGGATGATGATGATGATGATGTTGATGATGATAAGAATCACAATGTAAAGTGAATGAAGTGCGGTGAAGTTGTGAAAATAACAAAAGAACTTTCGCTTTCATTAAGTTGAGTATATTGGAACTTGTTATCTTAAGTTAAAACCTTTTAAGGTAACCGGAACCGAAAGTGCATCATCTGACATCTTGTGTGAAGTAATGAGAAGAAAGCATCTTACATAACTCATTGACTCACTTACATTGACAACAACAATAATAATGGTGACAATGCCAATGATGATGCAAGTTACTTAATGTACAATACTTACGATTTCAAACGTTTGAGAACAAGCAAATGTTGATCATGTTGTTGTGACTTTATTTTCAATGCCAATCGACTGATCAATCGATGAAATAGTGAAGGTTGTAATCTTGTGCTACGCTTTAATGTTTGTTTTGCTAACGAATCTTAATTTTCTTTTAATGAAGAAAAACATATTAAAAGTGTTTAGATATACAACTTACTACACATGTCTGTTGTAAAAATAATAAAGAAAAAGTGATAGTAAAAGTGATAGCAGATGATGATGATGATGATGTTGATGATGTTGGTCGGTTGGGATTGAAGTTTTGATGATGATGGTTGTGGTGGTGGTGGTGGTGGTGGTGGTGGTGGTGGTGTTTGATCTCTCGCTCCCATGAAAATTACAGCTTAATTATTTTATTGACTTATATAACGCAAAACAACATCGATTCCTCGATTCAAGAGCCTCTCTATATATATCAAATCATTAAGCGACTACAGTAAAATAAACACATTGAGGCACGCACAAAAACACACTTTTCTAATTAAGTTTCATAACTCAATGCTGCTGATGATGAGAGGAAAGAAGCAAAATCTATACAAAAAAAAAAAAAAAACCTCAATAAAATTTTCCTTTTTACTGACAGCCGTCGTTACTATTGATGTCAAGATATGCATCAGCAACAACACCAGCACCAACACCAACACCAACACCAAATCCAATATCAATGAGATTAAACCACTCATAGACTTACCATAACTGACAAGTGTGAAACTTTCGATTTCTATACACCCATTGACACACAAATCACCTATAGAGATGACCAAAGTCTACATCAGTTCGATACTAAGTCAATTACTAACTACTGCCATCATCTCTTTGTCAACTCAATTTTTGGTTTTGTTGCATGCATGACAACAAATTAATGATCTCGTGCCACAAGTTTTTCTCCATCTGTCCAACTATCCGAATGTCTATTTCTCACTATATAGCAGACATATATGTATGTATTCATGTGTGAATGTATGAATGTATGAATATGTGAGTATGTTTGGGTTATGATTTGTTATTCCTAAATGTCACCGTTTTTTCATTTTTGTTTTTCACATCAACTTGCTCAAGTACCAGATGAGATTTGTGGACTCTGCCTGGAGAGAAATATACTCGTACTTCAATTTATAGACCAATTGACTAACTGACTGAGTGACTGAATAACGGAAAATGCTTACTTTATTTATGAATCGGAACGAATTTGAATGATGAAAAATAAAAGGAAAAAATCAAGCGATTATCATCAACAACATCGATATGATCGTTAGGTTGATAGATATTTTGTTTTTTTTTTTTTGGTGGCAACAAGATCGGTAGTCAACTGGAGCTTGTCTACTTAATCTCCGTCAAAATCTCACTAGGTGAAATCTAAGCCGCATCAAAATGCTCACTCATAAAATGATGATGATGATGATGATGATGATGAAGATAGTGGTGATAATGATGATAATATTTTATTGATAGACAACAACGTGTTTAAGTGTCAGTTGAGGCAGCTTTTAAAAAATTATGTTTCAATTATGCTAACAACAAATACAACGAACACAACAACAACAACAACAATAATAATAATAATAAAAATAACTAAATTTTATGCAATTTTTTTATGGAAAGCAAAACACTTGAAAATGAAAGTTGGCGATAGTAAAAAGCTGTCTTATAAATCAATATACCTTATTATTTTAAGCTTTGTGTAGAGTATAAAAACAGAACATGAACAAACATAAAATTTTACTTATTGTGCATTGTTAAAATATGAAATAATTAAGGGTTTCCATAACAAATATTGTGTATTCCAGGAATCAACCAACACACAACAAAGGAACTAAACTTAAGAAATGATCACAATGAAAAATTGAATAAAATTTGTTACATATTTATGAGAAGGAAAAAATAAAAATAAACATGCATAAATACGAGTATATAATTAAAAATCAATTTGTTGCTTAGAAGTCTTCTGTGTTTGATATTTTATAGTAAATTATGCAACAACATCACCAACAAAAATCAAGTCAAAAATCTTTTTATCTGTCTGATTTTTGCCTGTCAAGTTCGTTGCTTAAGTCTTTCGTTTGTTTGTATGACGCAGGCAACTGTGACGACGCAAGAAAAAATATAGAAAAAAATCTGAAAATAAAAAGGGTTCATGCTATGTCAAGCATGATTTTGTTGTTATGTTAAAGATTTGATGTTGTTGTTGTTGCTGTTGTTGTTGTTGTTGCTGTTGCTGTTGCTGTTGACTGACTGTCGCAACGTTTTAAAAATCCTAATGAGCTCAGTTGAATTGAATTTGAAGCTAAAGTGAACTGAAGCCAAAAAAAAAAAACAAATTCAACCAAACCTGGGGTTCCTAAACTCAAGAAATCCGAGAAAACCTTTTTAAGTTAAAGGATTTCATTCACTTTGTTCTTTTAACATATTTTCTTACTAAATATTGTAAACGGATTGGTTTTGCGTATCAGTGGTCGCCATTCCACTATAAAGAAAGAGGCAAATATTAATCTACGCACCGTTTTAATGGTTTTCAGCTCAACTGTACAGATTTTATGCCTCTTTTTAAACGTAAAACTTTTTGTTCACGAGTCAAAGGCCAGCGATCTATATGAAAATGAAATGAACTGAAGACGGAAGAAAAAAAGTATTTGGAAGGGGCCTTCTTTCATTGTTTTAGGATTTTTCTGCCTTCAATTGTTCATCGACTTAATGCCTTTTGATTTAACGCTTCAAAGGCCATCTTTTTACTGCAATGGAAGTTCGGGTTGCACCACCCTCTCCACCTCCTGAAGTCCACCATTGTGTCCAACCCTTATTGATCAACTCATCCCAATTTTCAACAAAAATGGGTTTTGGCTGGCATAATGTGCCTCTAAATTGTATCGAATTTTTTTTTTCAGAAGTAACTTCTTTAATTGAATACATAACTTGTCGCGTTCCATTTATTCTACATCACTGTTACATTACCATATTTATAGAAAATAATAGTAAACATGTAGTAAAAATTGGAAGGAATCTTGTTAATATCTAAGTTATTTGTAATTGCAATGTTGGGCCCCAGCTTAAGAATCACTGAACTAAACTAAACTAAACTAAACTAAACTGATGGAGGAACTCTGCTTTTGTTTGGTGTGTGTGTGCGCGCTGTGCTGTTGACATTTGACAGATTTTTTAATTAAAGCATACAAATTGCAATTTTCATGGCTGCAAAATCAAATTGTGACACTTTTTAGAAACAAATAACCAAACGGAACCCAAAGGAGTCGAGGTCTGTCTGGCTTTTGATAAACGAACGATTTTAAGCGAGTTCCTTTTTTTTTCTTAAAGTCAAAATTAAAAAAAAAACACAAAAATACAAAAGTATAAAAATTTGCATCATCTTGACATGGGCTAATGAAGTTTCTTACTGACTCTTAAATCTTTAAGGTTGCAAATGTATTTGCTTTTGCCATTTTCTTTATCGTCTGAGTGACTCTCTGTTGGCCATTTCTACTATAGTCTCAATCATCATCGTCCTCTTCATCTATGTTGTCATTGTTTTTGTTTGTTTTTGTTTTTTTTTTTTTGTTCATTATATAAGAAGAAGGCAAGCATAATGTGGCAACCGACAACCAAAAGCAGCCCCTTTCACTTTTCGGCTTTTAAAAAGTTTGCCTAATTATTCCTGGCTATGCCAATGCCATCGAGCATCTGAATCTGCGTTTGGTTGTAGTGATTTTTATTTGTTTTCTTTTTTTGTTTTTTGAGCTTTTCTCATTGCCTCATTGCAAACTATTCACACATAATTAACTGCACAAAATTTACATTAAATTAATAGTTTTATTGTTTTTGTTGGACTTTGTCCACTGAAAATAAAGAAAAACCATGCGGAAGGTTTACTTTTTTATGGTTGGGAGACAAGACTGGTGGCGATCCAAAAAAGGTAACAGACCACCATCAGCAGCAGAGTAGACCATCGTCAGCAGATTGGACTGGACACAACAAAGAAATTAAGAAAGATTTAGTATGCGGCACTTCACTATTTACAATATATGTAATAAGCTTCCTGTTGCATGTTTTTCATTTTTCTTATATTTTTTCTATTATTAAAGAAATTTTTATTATGAAATTTTTTGGTTTATTTTCTTTGTATTAAATACATCAAATACAATACTTTTTTAAAATACTTATTCAAATTCTTTAAGAATATAATAGGATAGATAAAGTGCTCGTCACAGGACCATAGTTTAACTAGAAACTGCTCTTCACTTCAGTGTTTGCTTTAGATTTTATTCATTTGCATTTGCCTAATTGTATGCTACATTAGTGCGCTGGCTGACATCCCAAGAGTCGCGGGTTCGATTCCCACTCAAGGCAAGTCTTGGTCCTGCACTTTTCTAATTTCCTCCTTTCCTTCTTAACTGCCCCCTGAACTGAAGGCCTCTGTCGCTATTGTTCTTAATAAATACTAGGTTACAATTTATAATTATAATCTTAGTTCTAATAAATAAATAAATTGTATGCTACACTTTTTTTTAATAAACAAATTCCAAGTGAGATGAAAACCAGATTGCCCTGTTTGTGATTACATAATCGCGCAAGCATCGATTTTTTGTTTTAAGACTAATAAATAAATTTTACTTTCTTTTGGTAAGTCGATTTACATTTTGGAATTTTGTTATTCTTTACATTTGGCATGCAAAATGATTAACAAAAGAAGATCAAGAGAACTAGATAGAAGAAATAAAAATTAATTAAGTGATTAGTTCAACATAAATTCAAGATTGAAAAACGAACAAAAACCATAAATCAGATGCTGCGATATCCAATGTTGTTGGCGGCTTGGCTTCCAGTTTAATAAGCAACATACAGTTAGCCTTAGCCGCTTGCTTTTGCAAATTTTTATTGATTAAGAATTTTAATGAAGTGCAGAAATTTTTGTTAATTCGCTGGAAAGTTCGTCCATGTTATAAGATCAAGTGATGCTTTCAATTCGGTTCATTTGCCGAATGTTTCTCAAAGTATAAGTTTAGAATGGAAGTCGCTCGCATTCTTAGTTCGATTATCTGCCTTGTCGTGCTATTAATCGGTTTTGCCTCAAGATTAGAGGCTCAAATCGCTTGGCAACTTTATCACTTTAACGATCCTTTGGATTATCGGAAATTCCACAACGGAACTCATTACATTATACCACAAAAGATACGTGAACCTGACGATGATGTGGCATCCTTTCTATATTATTGGGAACTTGATTTAGACAACCCCACTTTAGTTAATGCCACCCAAGAATCTAATCCTCATCGCATTATAAATGGTCACCGTATACCAATTCAGCAGGTGCCCTGGCAGGTAGCTCTTATACTCGACGGCACCTTTATTTGTGGCGGTAGCATATTGACTTCTCGTTGGATTATGACAGCTGCGCATTGCATTGTGTCCAGCGGCACTTACCAAATACGTGCGGGATCTAGGAATTTCAAGCGCGCTGGCCAAGTTCGTGATGTTGTACTCATTGTCAGGCATACCGGATTCTCCCTTAGAACTATGAATCATGATATTGCTCTGATGCGTGTCAATAGACCATATCAATTTAGTCGATACTGTCAACCAGTGCGCCTACCCAGAGCCAAGTCCAGCTATCGTCCCCGCACGTACTTGGTCAGTGGTTGGGGTCTACAACATGAAGACGATACCGCTTTACCAGCAAATTTGCGGGCCGTAAATGTCAATCATCTGTCGAAGGAAAGATGTCGAAGACTCTACAGTCGCTTTAACATTGTCATCACGCGTTACATGTTCTGTGCAGAGGCACCTAATCGGGATAGTTGCTCTGGTGATTCAGGAGGTGCTTTGACACATGATGGCATTGCATATGGCATTGTATCTTTTGGTATTGGATGTGCGCACCGAAATGCTCCAGGAGTCTACACGAATGTAGCGCGTTTGGTACCATGGATTAAACGAGCGATAGCGCGATATTCATAAAATGTATAATACAATAAATAAATAAGATAAAAGAATGATAAAAAAGTTTGTGAATGTGTATTTAATTAGGTCAACTATGTGATTTATTGTATGTTTGTGAGTGAGTGTGTGTGTTTTGTGATTAAATTTATGTTGCTTATAAATAAAAAATTTACAAAAATGAATATGCGAATATACAAAGATTCTTCTTCAAATTTACATACTCGTATTTTTAAAATTTGCTCTGCTTATTGAAAGGAAAGAAAAAGAATAATATATTAAAATGCAACAAAAAAAAAGAAGAAACAATGAGCTAATCGAAAAGATCAAAACAGAAAAGAATTCTACGATTTTTATAGACATGTCTTAAATGATAATGAAACAAATCTTAAAATGTTACAAGTCACAACATTTCCTTCAACTCATACTTCATTTTTTGTCTTCGAATTGTGTTTTTATTGAATCCGAATTGTTTTCGTTACTTCGTGTCAAAATATTGGATCAAAATAATTTTCACATTGATTTTTTTCTACGCAACACACAACGAAACTTGTTTAAAATAAACTAAAATATCAAAGAATATATAAAATGACATTTTAATGCCTCATATCATGGTTGAATTTGGAGATGGAGCTCACTCTCATTATCTTTTGTATTACAAGATATGATACAGAAATCATGGCTAAGAATCTGAAGTAGTATGAAGTATTTTGTCACATGATATAATAATGGTAATAATTATAAAATAGTTGTGCTACTGATAAGTCAATCTTTCATACATAAAGAAGCTTATACTGAAGCTTATACTTATTAAAAATGAATGTCCAGTTGTATGCCACTCAGCTGGAATAGTGAATTCTTATACATTCTCCAACCGAAATGCCGAATACGAAGACTCAGACATAAGTATAATAATGTAATATATATAATAAAAAAAGCTTTTGAATTCACTCAAAGATCAATTCTCATTATAAAGAATCTCACAAGCACATCTCGTTAACATATTTCGTATTTCTTGCCTTCAGATTCTTCTTATGTTTTTGTTAAAGAAAGTTAAAGATAAATGAAAAAAAAAAACCATAAGAACCGATTAATATCGATCAGACAATTTCCATTTGTTTGGATGCTGGTTGAACTCCCTCTACTGCTGCTACTTAAGAGGTCAAATTATGCTGAAGCTCAAATCATTTGCTATTTGTTCTACAACGCTTACAGTATGTTGATTCACAGTCGTGCGAGTTTCGTTCTTATAATTCAAATGTATCAGTTCTGGCAGCAAGCGTGTGGTCAATATCCCGCTCGAATATAGTGGCACAGATGGAGATGAAGATGGGAACTACAATCGAACAATTTATCTCAGCTATGATCAGCAACAGGATTTTATCTTAGCTCAGTTGAACACACGCATTCAAGGTGGAGTTAAAATATCCATTACTGCAGCACCCTATCAGGTGGCATTATTTAATGACAACAATTTCACATGTGGTGGTGCCATCATCAATTCACTTTGGATTCTAACAGCAGGACATTGTTCGCAGAGTCCAGTGCGTCAGTATTCAATACGCGCTGGTTCCAGATTCCTTCAACGAGGTGGACAAACTCGACGTGTAGTAAATGTCCTTGTCAATTCACGTTTCAATCCTCGAACTCTTCATAATGATTTGGCGCTAATGAAATTAAATCGACCTCTGAGAATGGGACGCAAGGTGCAGAAAGTGGGACTCCCATTAACGAATGCTGTACCGCGAAGAATGTTGGTTGCTGGCTGGGGAACTACGAGTATAAATCAGCAACAAGCACAAGCGACGTTACGTGCTGCGCTCGTCAATTATGTTAGGCAGAGAAGGTGTCAAGCGGCTTATGGCTTCATAATGCGAGGTATGCTTTGCGCTACGGCACCTGGCAAAGATCACTGTTTCGGTGATTCGGGTGGTCCACTTGTATATAAGGGTATCGCTTATGGCATTGTGTCCGTTGGTAATGGTTGCTACAATCCTCAATTTCCTGGTGTCTATACAAGGGTCTCAAGGTTCACATCATGGATTGTGCGCACAGTTAGACGGAATTGACTGACGGAGGAAACCAAAAAAGATTTATAATATTTTTTCGATTGCAATAAAGTGTAAAAATCATGTGAAAAATCATCAAAAATATTGGTTTTGTTTTCATTTAAAATGGCACGGCGTGTTGTGCCTGATAACCGCAAGCGTTCATTGGAGCGTGTTGAAGCGCAACGTCATCGTCATCGTCGTCATCATGGTGCGGCTTATGCAATCTCATCTCATACTCACTCATGGTATGGTACATAGTTTATGGTTATCCTCCTATTTGCTCATTTTCAAAATATCATATTGCGCCGCTAAACTTAAGTGCAACTAGCCCATCATCATCATCTAACCATAATAAACATACTGATCGAACCAAACAACCAACTAACCGACAGACAGAAAAACTGATAGAGCAACCGACCATTCATTCAAAAGTATCCATATACGGTGGGCGTTCGTTCATTCGTTTGTTGAATAACTGACTCTAAGCCTCCATTCAGTTGTCCCCACATCATGTTGTCTCTCAGTCCACCACCATTCATCCAATCATCCGTTTGTCTTTTTATGTTTATACCCCAAAGTCAACAATTTCCTCTGCCCCAAAATTAACATAATCGTGCTTGCGCATTTTCAGTTAAGTTTAAATTCACTTCACCACACCACACTCCACTCTACTCCAATCTACTCATTGTTGCAAGTTAGCAAAGTGTTACTGCCTGCCACATATGAGAGTAGATGCAACTTAACGTATGAGTGGTGTCGCCACCGCCTCTTTTTTCACCTTCAACTGAGCACTGCATGCATGCTGGCCTCTATCCACCAACATCAACACCACCATCATCATCAACATCATCACATATGTATGTAATATGATTGTTGGTAGATCGTTTGGATCGCTGTTAAATCTCACTCGCTCGCTTGCCCGCCACAGTGTTCACTGAGCGAGTTGAGTTGAAGTTGCAATTCAAACTCAAAAAGCTGTCAACAATCTTTAGCACTTTCTCAGTTTGGCGTTTGGTATCCAATCCCAATCCCAGGCACAAGCATTTGGCCTATTTCGTAACTGATTTGTGTTTTGATTTGCAATTGGGTGACAGAAAACAACAAACTACCAAAATCACCAAATATCATTTGAAATGTGTATGTATTTATGTGAGAATATGTCTGTGTGCTTGTCTTGTGTGACACCTTTGGTGACCCGGAAATGTTTTCCTATTCATAGAAAAAAATTTCGATCATTTTCATATTTTGTTTTTAATTTATTTTATACAAATTTATCATTTATTCGTTTGTTTTGTTCTCTTCCTCTTGAAATAATTAAATAATTTATTTATAAATATGAAAAAATATGTGTTCATTATTTGTCTGTGTGTGTGAGTGTGCAAGTGTGAGTGTGTTTGCGCCTTCTCAAAAAGTCTCAAAAAATTTGTTCAATTATTTTCTAACCTAAGCAGAATTTATGTATGTAAATAATCCAGACAAATATGTCAAATTTCTTTGATTCTTGTTTTGTTTAAATATAAAATTACGAATTAAAATTTATTATTTTTTATTTGTATCTTTTTTTTTTTTTTTGTTTGTTTTTGTAAATTGTAAAATTTTTTACTTATTTATTTAAAGCTTTACACAATATTTTTTCATATATATATATTTTTTTAAATTGTAATTTAAATCATTAGATTTTTTTCTAAATATTTAATTGGATAATTTTAGGCGACTTATAAAAACAATTTTTTTAGTTGACATAAACAAATATTTTTCACACACTTTTCGTTTAAAGAAAATAATTTTTTACATTTAAAAACAATTAAAAAAAAATAATAAAAAAAATATATAGAAAAAGAAAAGAAAACAAAAAAAAAAAAAATATATATATATAAAAAAAAGGAGAAAAGAAAATTATAAAATTGTAGGACATTTAAATAATATTAATAATAATTACGATTTTTTGTTTTATAATTACAAATTTTGTTGTTGTTGCACGCTACTAAATTTTTTTAACAAACTATTTTTGCAAAAAGAATATAAAATTTTGACTAAATAATTTATAATGTCTTTGTTTTTTTTTTGTGTTTAAAAAAAAAGGAAACATACAAAAGAAAAAAGGTAAAAATTTAATTAATAAAGTTAGATTAGTTTAGATACACAATTGAAGCAGCTGCAAGTGGTTTTTTGGTACTATATTTCGTTTGTTTGTTGTTCTATTTCAATTTCAGCATGAAGTTCGTTACATTTATTTTTCTTAGTTGAGCGACCGACTGTCCGCCATTGATTTGAAGAGTGTTAAAGAAGCCTGTAAGTCTTGAGTGATGTTTAAACTGGGTGTACTCTCTTCGTTTTGTATGTGAGTGAGTGATTGGTTTGATAGACAAATAATGTTGATGACAATCTGTAATGAGAAATTACATTTAATTTTCAATCACAATTAATCGCTAGTAACACAGATAGCCAACGGTAAAAAATGAATGTTTAATATAGAATCTATAGATTTGAACTTTCTCAATGTTTCTTGTTTTTTTTTTATTCACTTTTTACTAATCTACACTCTTTTTCGAAGATTTCAACAAATAGCATCTTGTTCGTAATTTTTCAGTGTGAAATTATGGTGAAACATAAAGGAAACTGTTCCGCAAAGACATCAAGATTATGGAGGAAAGATTTCAAGGCCTTTGGAATCGCCATACTAATTTGACTTGCACTTGTTCGGACCAGTAACACCATAGAGAATCCCATACAAAACGTTGTTCTTAACTTGTACAGATATGTTTTTTTTTTTTAAAGATTACCTTTATTTCAAAAGGTATTAATATTTTCGTCTTCAGTAGACCAAAATTATCTAGAATTCAGTAATAATTGTCATGCTGCGGAATCACTGTTCCCCTGTGTTATTGTAGTTTACAAGTTAAAGTTAATATTTATGTTGTTTTAAGAGAAAATGAGAAAAAATATGACATCAAAGAGGATATGATGGCGGACTAAGGTTAAATGATCCGTAAAAAAGAAACCAACAAAATGAATCTTATTTGTCTTGGAACTTTTTTCTCTTTATACATCGTCTAGTTTTGATATAAAATTTTAATCTACACAGCGAAAAATATCAATTAATTAAATGTTTTTGGCATAATTTTTTAAATCATTCTGAATAGGATGTTTTGTTCCCAAAATTTGTTTCCGGAATTTGTGCTGTGTATGGAGAGGTTGCTACTATGGCTGGAAGAACCGCTTGTGATTGGTATGACAAATTCACCAATGAAAGTTTTGAACTCAGACACACTTCGGCACACTTCAGAGAAAATGTAATGGCCTCAAATGCTATAGAGCAGCATCTTCAATAGATTGTGAAGTGTGGAGCATGGATTCCGCTTGCTTTAAGTAACAATAACACTGATCAACTCATGGAAACAATCAAAGATTTCTCTACAGAAACGAAAAATGATGCTATGAAGCAGCGCATGGAAGAAACTGCCTTTTTTTTACATATTTTTCTCTTTTAAAACGTGAATAAAAGAAAAAAAAAGTTACATTACTCGTATAAAACAATTTCTTTGTCTGTGTAATTTATCACTTACCACTTTTTTTTGCTCTGCTTATATGCCCATCATCATCTTCATCACCAGAATCATCAATTGGAATCAGTTTTTATATATACCATTGTGTATATAATCTTTCTCAGCAATGTCCATATTAGTTTAATTATTTTATAATTATAATACTTCTTAATCAATCAATCAAACACATTCATATTATACACACGCTCATTAAAATTGTTCACCCACAGACGACGATCCTTCTTCTCTCTTTGCTTTATAATTCTATTTAGTAATTGTTATTCTATATATGAATGATTGTGGATATCTTTCTTTCATTTTTTGTTTTTTCTTTTTTTCTTTTTATAAAAATTTTGGACTTGTTGCTGTATTATTATAAATTACTCTATAAGACTGATTAGTTGATTATCAAAACTAAATAAATCACTAACTAACTACACAACACACCCAGCAGTTTCAGGAAATATTTTACTCTTTACACTATTCATCATCACCATCATTATCATTATCATAGTCATCATCATCCACATCATCATTAGCATTAGCATTATATCCTCTGTATAGACTATTAGTTAGTGTGTTGCTATTATATTATCTTTATCATGTTTTTGTTTCTTTGTTTTTAGTTTGTTTCACTGCAAATTTAATCGTTCATCATCATCATCAATTGAACTTATGATAAAAATGGATTTGTTGCTGCGGCTTCTGGTTTCATCCAAGCCATATTATTGTTATTGTTGTTGTTATTAATATTCTAAAATAAAAAGGAAAATTGATAAGCAAAATTAATAAAATCTCAACTCAAAAGCAATACAAAGATTTATAAAATTGAAATTAAGTATTTTCATAAAATTTTTGTAAAAAGGCGACAAAATAAGAAAGAGGCAAGCAAATTTTACTTTATTTATTGAAATTTTAACTACTTGGACACATGCAACTAAATACTAATTGAATTTCAAAGTGTTCAAGGTGAAAGAAAATTACATTTTTAGTATAAATTATAGTAATAGTAAAGAATTAAGTTAGAGGATAGGAAGGGAGAAGATAGAAATACTAGAATGGGAAAAGCAACAAAACACATGCACAAAAATTGTGCTGCGATTGGTTTTGGTTATGAGAACAAAAAACGTTTACCCATTCCATTTTTCTCATATATATAGTATTCTTTTTCATTTCTATATAAATTTATTTATATATATATTTTTTTTTTGTTTAATTTTTTATTATTTTTTATTTAAGCGTCCAAGCCTCCATCGTTGGCTACAAGATACAAATATACAAAAAAAGTAAATAAATTAAATTTCTATCATTTTAGCTGCATTTTTTATGGGATAAATAACTTTAAAAAGTAAGCAACAACATTTGATTTTTTTTGTTTTTGTTTGTTAAATAAATAACAAATTTAACCCAAAATTTAAGAAACAACGTAAAGAAAACAACAAAAAAAAAACAAGAAAAGAAACAAAACTTCAACAAGCAAACAATTTTAATAAACTCAAACAAACAAGTTTTTTTTTACTTTTTTAATTTAATTTTTAACATTTGACTCACTTCCAACTTACAAAAACCACCAGCAGTGCCACCACTAGCACCACCACTCATCATCATTAAAGAAGAGGAGTTATTAGCATTTGCATTTGCTCCTGCCGTATGGTGTTGCTCAAATAGATTACCACCACCACCAACACCAACACCACCAATTGCTGATGAAGATGATGGGGTGAAACCAAAAGGTGTATCAACAAAACCATCACCATCACTACTACCACCCATCATGAGATCAAAACTACTGCTGTTGTCCATCATCATCATCATATTGTTGCTGTTACTACTATTGTCATTATAACTACCAAAGCCCATCAATGGCTTTATGGTAATGCCCGGCGTGGAGGCCAATGAGGCTGTCAGCGCATTGGTATAATTTTGCGCAAAGTTTGTAAATGAAGAAGACGAAATGGGCGTGTTGCCACTGTTGTTATTAAAATTTGTCATAGTATTCGACGATGCAAATGATGATGAGCTTGGCGAATTCGGTATTGGAGGACTATTCGTTGGAATAGAATTAAAGAAAGGGCTTTGTGGTGATACCGTTGCCATGGCCGTTGCCGTCACTGTTGCCATATTAGAAGTTTTAGTTTGTATTTGCGAGAAATCACTCAGAATATCCATATTTCGTATGCTTTCGATCTTTGAATTATAATTGGGATATGAATTTGTATTGTAATGATTATGATGATGAGGTGGTGCTTGATTTTGATTTTGATGAAGAGAATGGAAAAGACCAGGAGGAGCATGTTGCATTATATCATCGTCATCTTGATCAATATTATTATTAGTGTTATTGTTAATGTGATTTTGATTATTATTATGAATGAATTGTTGTTGTTGCTGCTGTTGCTGTAGTTTTTGTTGTTGTTGTTGATTGTTGAACTGTGCCGAAAACGATGTAATTTGATTTGGTTGATGATGATGTTGCTGATTATGGGTTTCACTAAGATTCAAATTAGTTGGACGCATTTTTACAATTGGATAAAGATTGTGAGATTCAGTAAAACTATCATTATGATTGAGTACAGGTTTAGATTGCTTGATTATTTAATTTAATTGAATTCATCAATTGGTTTTGATTTGAATTGTATTTGCATGCATTGAATGAAAGGAAAATAAATTAAATTAAATTAAAACATAAAGTAAGAAGAGAGAATGAATTTATGAAATTATAGCAAATTATAGCAACAAGAAGTAGAAGAAAGAAAAGACAATAAAAAAAAAGAATACGTTAAACAATTTGAAAAAAAAAGAATTTAAAATTAAAATAAATACAAAATGCAGACATAAATCATACTATCAATTTGTTTACCCCCAAAATCCACAAATCATTATTTCTTCTTTGTGGCCGTCCCTTTCTGTTCACAATCTTGTGCAAATGATCAAATGCATCTTCCAAAAGACTACTGATTACGAGAATTGCCCTTAATACATCAGCGAGAGGTTGCTTAGTGTTGCCAGTTCAATTCTGGCATCTGTATTCGTGAAGGTCATCCAAAATCGGTTGTTTTGCCAGAAACCATTCATGCTGTGCGTGAATTAGTTTCACCAGTGTACATTCAATATTTTTTTTATAGTTAAATTTTAAAAATGAAGCTCGTGTCTATTGGGTGCAAGTAAAAGCGGCGGTGCTTCAAAAGACGTTTATAAACTCGTGACAGGTGAACTTTGCACATATGCGCGTATGAATTCGAAACTAAAAAGCCATTGACCCTATGGAAGGAAGCGCTTCGAAACAAATGGTCGCCTGTTTCTTTGCAAAAACCAGACATGTGGCCATCGATGGTCCATTCTGAATACAATCAATTATTTTCCAGAAGTGTTCAACGAATTGGGAAAAACGAACCGAGGAAGTCAAATCATTCTTCACCACAACAAAGCGAACTTCTATATGATGAAGATGATTGACGAAACTTTAGCACCGAAATCATCGGATAATGGGTTGTATAAAACCCAATGACTTCATTTGGTTTCTGAAGAAATGGTTGATATGCTCAATATAAATGTTTTGTTGATGCAATTGGAGTGACAGTGCGTTTGTCTTCTCTCTCTCTGTTTCCAAAGTATTGTATAAAAGGCAGCCACACTCGTAGTACTTAGTAACCAAATCATTATAGAATACTATATTGTACATCTTTTCTTAATACAACATATGTACAAGAATCTAAATTGCATGTTTTGCTATGATGGAAGAGCAAATTATTTGCATAAGATTGTGAATATTTATTAGTCCACTTTTTTGTGATTTCCTTTCTTTATTCTATTAATCAATCATAATCACAATGTGATTTCTTTAAGCAATTCTTTTTTCTGATGATGACCGACGCTCACCTGTGACGTCATATTTGTGTTGTTACTAACGGGCGCCCATGGATCCTGATTCATGGTCACCGCAAAAGGCGCTTGTTGTTTCAGCTGATTGATGGACGGCACCTGTTCATAATGATAATATGATGATGATAATAGTAATAATAATAAAATGATTGAATGATGACGAAGGATTAATGAAAATGACAATAATAATAAATATTGAGACAATAAAAGAGAAATGCAAGTAGTAATAATAATAATAATAACATAGTATTATAGATATATATATGTATAGAAAAGTGTATAGAATGTGATATACATACTGCTGGTTGCTGTTGCTGGAATAGATTCGTTTTTGGTGGTATAACAGTATCGCTAAATGGATTATATGCCGCCGCACCACCGGGCGCCGTTGTTGATTGTGGCGTAATCGGTTTAATTAAATTATCCAGATTCACAAGAGCAGAATTCTCGCCAAGGAACGATTGTGGATCTTTAAGAGGTCGTTTTGTCATTGCGCCCGTCGAATGATTTGTGTTAGTTGCCGTTGACAAACCATAATTTGATGAGAGTGGATCCATTTCATCCAGAAGTGAAGCAACTGCAGCGAAAACCATTAGCCATGATACTCAAATTAAAAAAAATTACACAAACCATTATTATTATTATTAGAGGCATTGGAATTTGTTGTAATTAAATCGCCAGATTTGTTACGATTGGTAATGATGTCGAATTCATCCATGTCGGGTGAGAGTTTCTAGCAAACGTAAATCAATTTTAGTGAAATATAATGCACTTATTGTGTCAAAAAAAAAACTCACTTTTGTACCGCCCGCATGCTCAAGACTTTTCCATGTATCCTCAATGTTTGCTCCTCCAGCAGCTTTTGGCGCCCACGGATCATCCGGCCCCGGTTGTTTTCCATCACCAAGCCATGCATCTGCTGGTTGACCTCTACTCGTAGCCGATGGCGGCACAGCAGCTAAACCAGGTGTTGCATTTGTTTTCGTTAGCCAAGGATCGGTTACTGCTCCTGCAGGCGCACCGCCAATGGCTCCAATACCATTACTATTGGCATTGCCATTGGTCTGTAGCCAAACTTCAGCTGATGAGCCTGATGCCACGGAAGGTGATTGTGTACGCAATGCCCAAGCATCACCACCATTCGTACCAACTGCGCCGAGACCTATACCACCCATAGCGCCTGCACCTGAGCCCATTGGTGGTCCAAGCGCTGAACGAGCCGCTGCATTCGAATTCCATGGATCAATTTGCGGTGATGAGGTGCCCGACCAAGGATCTGAAAGTTGACTTGCTGCACGACTTCCACCAGGACCAGCGCTCCAAGCATCACTCATGTTGCCTACGCCACCAACTGCACCGCCAGCGGCACCCAATGGTGGACTCGAAATGCTTGTGGCGCCCAATGAAATATCGAGTAAATCAAGCAGATGACTTTGTTGTGGTTCCTCACGTCTCGCAGACGCTGCGCCAACGGAACGTCCCCCAGGTTGATCTCTGTGTTGTTGAGGACTACAATAAATTGGAAGCAATCATATCTAAAAGTAAACTCATCAAGTATTTACTCACTTGAAGTCCTGTTCGCTCTGACTCAGAGCCAACTGCAGACGGACATCATCACTGCGTCGCTTGGCCTCTTCTTGTTCAGCTTCCTCACGTGACATGGCCATCGCTAGCTGCAATTGTAATTCTTCTTCGCCTGCCGTTTGTGGACGCACCATTTCCAATTCGGAAACAGGTTTCGGTTCTTCTTGCCAACCGGGCGGCATATCACGTTGCGACGGACCATCAATATAACCATCACTGCCAAAACCACTTGGATGCGATGCAAAACGTTCCTTTGCCTTCAACGCTTTCACCCGCTCATTCTTCAGACGCTCATCATCCTTTAACAAATTCACCAATTGCTTGGCCTTCTCTCGGACATGTGTTCCCTGATCTTTGCCTTCCTCGAAATAGACAAACTCTCGTAGCGTTTGTATGGCGAAAATATTCTCCTTGCATTGTTGTGCGACCTTCTCTGTTCCCGTCTTAATCAGATACTCAAGCAGAATGAGTGCCTTATAGACATGACGCCAATTCTTGCCATGATCATTCAAACGTTTCCATATCATTTGCATTATTTCCGAAAAGGCAACGACATTGTACGTTAAATCGGCTATTTCAGCCATAATCGTTGCCGATGGACCCCATGGATCATTTGATGTGGCCTCTCGAACTTTCACCTAATGACAATAACAAATGAGTAATTTTTTTCTTTTTTTTTTAAATTGGAAGAATCATTTACCTGTGCATCAGAGTAGTTATGAGCGAGATTCTTAATGTTTCTTCGTAGTCCAGCAACATTGACCTGCATATCGTCCTTTTGTTTTCTCACTGCACAAAAAAACACCAAAACAAATTTCCCAGATTCAAAGAGGAAAAATAAAACATAAAAAATTATAAAAAAATTCTGTATTAGTTCACATTTTAGATTTGAAAGAGAGAATCTCATTCATTTTGTATGTTGCTAGTTAGTAGTGTGTTTTTTCTTTTCTTAAACAGAAAACAGGGAATTTTATGCAAAAACGAACAAAATAAAATAAATTTTAATTAAACAATAAAACCAATGAGTGTTGGATTTGTGATATGTAGTAAGTATTTAAGTGGTTTAATTCTTTGTGTCTTGTCTTGTGTAAGATGAAGTCAGTTGTGGCTTTAGTGGTGCAGCAGAGCAGCAAACTTCATATGTGAGTGAATGTTGTGGAAAGCCAACTAGAAACTCTACCATACTTTGTTTCAACAGAGAGTTGATGATCCTACTAATAGATCTTCATTTAATTAAAGTAGGAGAACAGCACTTTATTTTATCTCAAATCATTTCTTTGCCTTGGAGGCTGAGGAACTTGTTTAACTAATATTGAATTGAGATCTCTGATAGATCGTGTCTCAGTGGAGAGACTGATTATTGTTATATCTGAGAGTGATTAATTAAGTGAGTGATTGAGTGATTTTGTTGTTCAAATAAAACAAAAATTGCACAGGTAAAGAAAACATAAAGAAATTAAATTTTGACGAAGATATGGAAACGAAAAACAAAATAGTTTTCTATACAAGGTCATTCGCAAAGTAAACGAGACTCTTTCAACATCTCTATTTACAGTGATGCTATCTTTTGACGGGTTGGAAAGGTACATCCTTTTCTGACTTTCTGTCAAAATTTCATGACCTACGAACAATTAGAAGCCGAGTTATTTCTTTATAAGTGACAGTGTGTGCTTAAGCATCGGTCGACGTCTTTTTTTATAGTCTCAAAATCGGCATAGCGCTTTCCTTTCAGTGCCAATGTAGTTGTGCGAAGAGGTAGAAGTCGCAAGGTGTCATATCAGGAGAATACGGTGAGTGGTTAACGGTTAAAATGTGATTTTTAGTCGAACGATGAGCCAGCGCAACTGTAATTTCCTTCCTGAGACTTAACTTTTCGGTCAAAATGTCATGAAGATGAGGATCTTCTTTGAATCGTTTAAACCAATCATGTACTCTGGCACGGGATAAACAATTGTCACCATACACTTGTTTCATTAGTTCAAACGTCTCAATATATGTTTTTCCGAGTTTAAAAGAAAACTTTATATTCGCTCTTTGTTCGTATATCATTTTTCGATCGATGCCATGAACACACTGTCACTAATAAAGCAATAACTCGGCTTCTAATTGTCCGTTGGTCATAAAATTTTGACAGAACGTCAGTAAAGGATGTAACTTCCCACAGATTTTGAAAAAGCCTATTTTGCTTTACGACAGTCCTTGTATTTTCAATTGTAATCTAATTAAAGAAATTTTGTTGAAAAATGAAACATTGAGACTTACTTTTCGTTTGTTTTTTCTTAACTTTTTTGTTTTAAAATATTATATATATATATATATTTTTTTTTGTTTTTTTTATTATTTTATTATGTTGATGTTTTTGCGTTTGTTTTTATTTTTTTAATTTAATTTTATTTTATAATTATTTTATGGCTGTTGTAGTTGTTGTTTTTTTATTTGTTTGTTTGTTGTATTTTATTTTTTATTGCAGGTTTTAAGTGCTCCAAAAGCAAGCTAAGTATGAGATACAAAGATATTTGTACAATCAAAATACATATAGAAAAATAGAGAAGAAGAAAGAGATAAAGAAAAATGAAAGAAGATAATTTTTGTTTGGGTTTTTTTTTTTATGAATTTCATTTTAATTTATATTACAAAATAATTAATAATTAATTAAATAATAAACTATGAATTTAATGGAAAATTAAATTATGAAAATGTTCTAACAAATTCAGACAAAACAACAAAAAACAAAAATTGAATTTAATTTACAATGAAAATCATACAAAAAAAAAAAAAAAATGACCAAACCTAGAACGCGTTGCAAGTTCAACTGGCATAAGATACATAGAACATTTTGATAGATAGATAGATAGACAAACTAAGAACAATATTAGAGAGAAAAGAATAGAAGAGATGTGACGTGACATGATGGGCGAAAAAAAAATATACTTAGAAGGAAAATTGGTTTAAGTGCCAAAGGAAAAGCTGAAAAAGCCGACATGAGACAATATAATTCAATTTGCTGCGACCAAAGAGCGAAAAATTAGTAAATAAAAAAGAGAAAATGGAACAGTACAAAATACAATAGCAACAACAACAAACACAACAGAAGCAATGGCAAGAAAATTTAAAAGAAGCCCCAACAATGCTGAACAATAGCATAACCAACTAAACGCAAACGCAAACCCAACCCAACCCAACCCAAATCAATCCAACAAAACAACCCAATCAACCTACGTGCAACATTTGTACGTATGTATTTACAACAAAACGTGGCAGGCAGAAAGAACATTTTGCAAAATGGTAAATATAATAGCAATAACAACAACAACAATAGATATAACAAAAAGAAAAAGCAGAAAGGAAAGTAAAATAAAGAAAAGAACAAAAAAAAAAACAAAGGTTAGGCTTTGTTAAATGGCCACACTACTAGTAGCAAGTAAGCGAACCAAGCAGCCTTTTCCCCAACTCAGTGTTAGCGTGTGGCATTACTCCTTAGGGCCAAGTGCAACACACAAATACATACATACATGCACAACTATATCATATATAGACGTACGACGCATTGACATGTGTAAGTGTAAAAAGCCACAATTGCATAAATTAAGTTGTGGCAAATTTATCATAATAATATAGATGATGATGATGATGAAGAATAATGTTGTACTATGACGGTGGAAATAGTGCCAGACATTTCCTTCCTTTCTCTTTGTGTAATTAAATTGCAATTTAACATTGTTCTTATTTAACAACAAAATATTGTTCAATAATTAAAAGTGGCTTCTTCAATTTGTATTTGTTTTCCTTTCACTATTTTTTTCTATTAATAAATATTCAAAATCAATTTTAATGCACAAAAGAGACTAAGAAGAATTGGAAAAATACTTATGAAGAAAATTTAGAAATCCATTGCAGAGAGAGGAGCTCACTTTTAGCGAAACAATCTTAGATGAAAGGAAAGAAATTTTGATTCCATCAAATAAAAATACATACATAGTTAGAAGCATATTTTCCCGTGATAATCAAAGGGTCATTAATCTGCCTCAATGGTTCAAGCATTGCAAATAATATTCATATGAAACACATTGCTACATATTTATGTAAATGCTAAGGACTACTCTTCAAGTGAATGCGAGTCATTTAAATTTACAAAACAATGAAGTTGACACGTCATCAAGAGATAGGCAGAATCAATCAACATGTAAACGGAATGCTAAAAAGGTTTTTTTTTTATTAAATAAATAGAAAAATATAAATTCCATCAACTAACAAATATAAGAATATCCTTCCACATATGTAAATGGAAATACTATACACTAAGAATTTACACAATAAAGACATGCCTCACCAATTGTCATTCATGTGATATTTGGACCCAAAATCTTTTCTTTTTGCATACTTTCAATTCGATATGTGAGGTGAAAGACTTGTTGGGCATAGAAACTCATGTTATTCCTTTCCATATGGAATCTCCGCTGTTTCCTTTAATGATTTACAAACTACATCATGACTATTCATAACACTAAGAGAAAGGTATAAAAAAAAAAACAACGATTAACATGAACACAATTTAGTGAAAACAAACTAAAATCAATGATGACAATTATGTGGCGACACACAGATGAAAAGAGATAAGAGATTTGAGATTACTTTTCTTATGTGAAATATATTATATGTATATTAGATTTAAGTACACACATTCACATAACATGAAATGCATGTGCTATAATTATCTTTCCTTTTTAATAAAAGTCAAAACATTTGAGCAAATCTTTGAAGAGAAAAAAAATTTAAGACAAAGCATTAATCAAAAATTATGAATATGTACTACGAACAACAAGTGAATGGAGTCGTAATAAAGACGGGAAGAGAATGCAGATGTACGAGGATTAAGTAGAAACAGAAACAGAAGTAACGACATACATTCGACTATTAATGAAACTATTCACTACTTAAAGTTATGGCATAGAACATATAAATTGAGTTCAAAGTGAGGAGAGAAGAAAGGCTGATTGGAGGAAGACAGACAGCATTACATACTCCATTCAAGTTTAAGAATAAAGAAACTCTTTCTACTAATAATCATCATCATCATCGTCATCATCATACATGCCGAGACAACGATGCCGACGATCATGATCAATGAATGTTTTGAAATGCGGTTAATGACTAGAAAATGCGGTTAGTTGCTGGAAGTTGAGTAAGAGAAACATAGAATATAATAATGTGACTCTTGTCTGATTTGGTTGAGATTCTGTTACTGACTAACTAATCCACCATTCTATTCCAATTTATTCATTCAGCTACTAGTCTATCTTCTAGTAGAAACTAGTTTTTGTTTTTCTAAAGTGAATGAACTAAGAAAATAAAATCTACGTAAAAATACGTAAAAGAATCTACACATTCAAAGAGAAGAAATAAGTATCTACAACAGTCACTCACAAGAACAATAAAATAAGAAAAAATACTAGAATATCGAAGAAAGCAAAGCACAAACCGCAAGGGGAGTGATAAAGTCAAAAGCAACAATTTTATCAATAACAAACAAATAAACAATAAAATGTGTTAAACATAAGCGCGAGTGGGGTGGGGTGGGATTGGTTGGAGTGGCACATTAATATATGTACATAGATCGACAAGACGTCAGCAGACATACCGAAGAGTGACAAAGTGAGTTGAGGAAAGTGCATGAACTTGAAATTCTGTCTTGTTTTCTTTCGTTTTTTGGGGATTTTTTTCTTTGTTTGAATTTTGTCTGAATTGTATTTTTCGTTTTCCTATTGAATATTTACACTTGATTTAACTCTTTACATATTTACATTATTCGTTCATTCTCTTTCTCTAGAGAGCATCTTTCTCCTCTCTTTGTCACTGTTTTTTTAATTGCCAAATTAAATGCGAAACAATAATAATAACAACAATAAGAAATGAAATACACAAATGTCGTCGCGACAATTTCTTCATTTCTTCTCAGCTCTCTCGTAGCATTTACCTTGAAACATTTCATTCATTGTTTCTTTCTTTCTTTCTTGATTATGTTGTTTATAACAGTTCATTGTACAACAAAAAGACAAAAATGAAATCTTAGAATTGAGTTCAAAAAACAATTAAAAGTAGTTCAAATTGAACGTGATACTTCAGAAAATATTCTTTTACTACTCAGTGATTTTATTGCCTTTTGAAACATCAAAAATTCATCATCATCAAAACCGAGAGAGAAATATCAGTAACTTATTCTATAAAATGTAGTATCAAAGGTATCTTTGCAAGCTAAGAAGATTTTTTCTCTACTACGCGATTTCTCTTCCTTCATCATCATAAACTAATGTTATCATAAGTATGTATAACAACCAATATCAGTGACTCCATCAAGTATATTGTAATCATTTATTTTGTGCGTTTAATCTTTGCAAGCTAACCAACGAATAAATATTGTCTTCATATCTTATCATATCTTATACAGAACATAGTCATCATGTAGGTCAATTAAAAAAAAAAATCGACATGACTTCACCCTTTGCAACTTGTAACTGTATTGTACAATTCTATGCAGATCGATTGATCATGTGTGGCCGAAACGTCACAGGAATTTTCCAGTTACAAAGATTTGTTACAGATTCATAATTTTTGTATTTCTTCCAAAAATTAAAAGCGGTACGCTACTTTCAAAATCAAACCCATATTAAGTTTCAAGGATTAGAAGAAACTTGGCATACTCGTACATGTCTTAAAATATTTTATAAGAATATTTTAACATATCACATGAATTTCTTACTACAAAAGACTGAACTCCAATGGCAAAATATTATTTTATTGTTATTTAATAGAATTTCTTAGTACTTTTCATATTCTTTTTTAAGGTTCCCCTTCATTCCCTAATCACAACTCTTTTATACCAATCAATAATAAATAAAATAAATATTTGTATTATTAATTAGTTTCGGAAATATTTGAAATTATCATTTGAGTTTTTTTCATCTTTTTTTTTTTTATCAATGCAACTCATAATAAGAGAAATGAAAACTAGACTCTCTCTAGAGGGGTTGAGGGTAGCCAAGCAAGCGTTAAACATATAGATAAATAATAATAATTCAAAAATATAAAGAAAATAAAAAAGAATATGATAATAAAAAAAAAAAAATGAAAATTATAGAAATATTTACAAATATCCATAGAGAGAGAGACATGAAGTATAAATTGATTGTGTAAAGTCATGCCGATATATAGTAATTTATAAATCTACCATACAGTAAACATTTAATATATTGAACACATGTTCAACATTATAAGATGTTCATATCAGGGTTGTAATTGAGGACATTTTAGCGAAGGCAGATGCGTAGGCGGAAGTCCAGGGTTTGAACAATTTGTGAGCAATTTGTGTGCTAATGATTAATCAAATGAACTTATTACAATAACAAAGATAGAGAGTAAGAGAATTTTATAGTCCAGGGCTGTCCAACCTACTTGGTTTCCTGAGCAACATTGGAAGAAGGTGTGGTAAGTTTGGCTTCAAGTAAATTGGTGAGCGAAAAAAGCAAAACAGATCCTTAAATCACGTTGGTGTGCAAAAAAAAATTAAATAAAAGCCATTGTGACACAGGTTGGACAGCCCTAGTATAGTCTTTTTCTACTGACATTTTTCTTTTTCTTCTTTCCCGTTATTGGCTTTTGATTTAGTGAGGGATGTGAGAGGGAGTGAGAAATATGACGTCGCATGCTATGACGAACTGTAAATACACCTCCGCTAAAGCACCATTTTCAACAAACAGAGGCGGATGCAGAGGCGGTATTACGATTTCTTGCGAATGTTACGCAGTTTTAGAGGAGGGAGACGTCACAACCCTAGTTGATATCAATGTTTTTCCACATTTGAAGATTTAAATGTATCTATCTTGTATCAACATTTCTGATGTTTAATGCGTCACAGCACACGGCAACTCCATGTCAATTCATACTCCACTGACATTTGGGTAATAAAACACAGCCAGCACGATACTCCCACTGGCCAAGACGGAAACAAGTTCGTGGATTCCTGACCACCCATGGTAACAGAAAAATATACATACATATGCGAGAATTCATAATACTCAAATATACTAACACAATTCTTCACATGACTTTAGTTTATATGGAATGCAGTGAGCTGAGCGTCCACTGCATTGAGTTTGTACTGTGTTATGAACAAACTATGTACATATTGAATGAACTACAAGACAAGTTGGGGAGCCTAAGGTTAAGTTAAAAAGTGTTAAAGATATAAACTATCGTACGAACGAACGAACAAACCGTCGGATCGATCAAAAGCACACATATTTTTGCAAGCGAACTTTATAGGTTAAAATGACATTAAGGTCGAACATCGTCGACAAACTAAAGCTAAAGCGAATTTATCATTGAAAATACTTTAACTGGAGTTTTTTTGTTTTTGCCACTAATCGATTAATTTTTTTTTTTCTTTTTCTAAAAAGAAATAAAAAAATACAAAATATAATAGCAAATTCATTGAATGGTGTGAGAAACGTCATTGGATTTGATGACATATTTAATTTTAACTTGAATTCTCTCATTCACAATCTACTAGACAGATATCTTTTCATTATTTATTTTCTCATACTCCTTCAACACACATGCACAACTGCAAGCCACACACAGATACACAGTCAGTTATAGTCATTATTATCATACATACATATATCCAACAAGTGGCAAAATTTTCAAGATAAATTATAAATATAACAAATAATAAACCAAACTGAATGCAGGCAGAAAGGTGAGAAGAGAATCCAAAAGAAACCAGATTAGATAACAAAATATTTTGATTACAATATTTGAAGAAAAACATTATTTGTACGACGAGTAAATAAATGTCAGAAGAAAACAAACTATAAAAAAAAATTATTACTCATAAGGCGCGTTTTGAAAGTAATATTTTACATTATAATGATGTTAATGCCAATGATGATGATGATGATGATAATGATGACTAAGAATACAAAACGATTGACGAAACAAGTTTACCAGCAGCAATGCTTCCTAACTGGTTTTGATTTAATTTTGCAATTATTGCTTTATGGAAACAGAAAATTTACAATAAAAAATTAAAACAAATTTATATTCTAATATTCAGATAAAATGAAATTAATTTCACCATTAATACAAATACATATGTAATAAATTAAGAGGAAAACTATTCTACTTCCGGTGCGACCAATATTTTCTATGAATTACGACACATACATAATTACGAGTATGGGGAGGAAAGGAAGAAAGTGTTCACCACTAAATAGTAAGAAGAGACATTACAATTATGATACTGGAGCAGGGAAAGTAGCGGGGTGTGGCACTAAAAAGCAACAAGTTAAATTAATACTTAGATATTTTTTTTTGTACAAAATACAAAACAAATCCCAATCTATTTTACATACATACAATTAGAAGAGACCATAAATTATGGTTTGTTTGATAAATTTTTCCACATTTCTACAACTTTCTAACAAACTAAATAAAAAATGATTAAATAAAAAGAAAGGAAAACAAAACAAAACACAAAACAAAAGGAAAATTCAAAATGAAAATACAAAATTCAAATACAAAATAAATAAACAAAATATGCGCAAAGACAAAAAAAATTAAATGCACACGAAAGAATAACCAAAAGCGAATTAAAGAAGATTTTTGTTTTACTCGACCCACCTGAGCGAAGGCGACGACGACAAAGACAACAACGAAGACGACTGACTGCGACGACGTTGTGAATGAAGTTTATTAGTAAGTTGGTTGTTCTTCTCTCTCCTCTTCTTCTTCTTTACAACAACTCCCACTTGTAGTTAGTTGCTTGCTATGCTGTTGTTGTTGTTGTAGTTTCAGTTCGTTGTTGTTGTGTTTTTTGACTTTGCGTTTGTTGTGCTGCGAATGCATTCAATGAGCACACACCAATGAAATGGGTGATGATGGTGGTGGTGGGCCAGATAGAGTGATGATGATGGTTGGTAATGATGATGATGATGATGACTGCGACGATGACGATGTAGGCGAGCAACGGCGGTCAAATTTGTTCGTTTTAGTAGGCGTTTAATTTAATTTTATTTATTTTGATTTTTTTACAATTCTCTTGCCTTTTTTTCTTGAATGACGTTGAACTTTGCACTTGCACTTGCCTGCTGCTGCCTGCGACGATTTTTCTATTTTGTTTTTTATTTACTTGAATTTTTACATAAAATTTTGTTATCTTATTTCCATAAATTTGATTTATTTTGTTTTCTGTGAATGTGTGTGCGTGTGTGTGTGTGACGAGATGATGACAAAGACCGACCGATGATGACGTTTTCTTTTTTCTTGTTGTTTTTATTTTTTCTTCTTCTTATTAGTTTCTTTTTCGTATTTTTCTTTTTTTACGGCACTCGATACTTTCTGCTTTCTTTTGCTGCTTGCGCATATGTATGTGTGTGTATTTTTTTTTTTATTAAAACATAATTTTTTTTATTTTATTGCTTAAAAATTGCACTTTGTGTTTGTTACTTTTTCGTTATGTTGAATTTATTACAAAATATATTTTATTGTTGTCTACTGTCGTCGTTTTTGTAATTGTGTGTGTGTCTTATATGTGAGTGAATGTATAAATGACTGAGCGTGTGTTTATTTGTTTTCTTTTAAATATAAATATAAAAAATTAGAAAAAATTTATTTTTTAGCGCGAGCAAATTCAATTTTTAGTCTTCTTGCTTTTGACTTGTCTTCTTTAACTGAGGGTTCCTGCTTCTTCTTTTTCTTCTACTGCTTTCCACTGGTACGTCAATGTATGTGTGCAAATATGTGTAATTTGCTCTCTCGCACTGACTCTCTCTCGTTCTCTCGTGAATTGTATTTGTGTGGAGTGCACACAACAAACGACGTTTGAGTGGAAAAAATAAACCATGAATTGAATGTGAATGTTGTCCGTCGCAGTTGCTGTCTCATGTTATTGTGTTGTTCTTTGCTGCTTTTCGGTTGCGCATTTTAGCATAACATATTCTTCACTATTCCTCTCAATTTTGAGAACTCACTCACACACCCACACACTCGCGTTCGCACACCGCAACAGCGAGCTCAATTTGGATTTTGACAATTCACAATGCCTTCATTGTTCCATTTCTGAATGAATGATGGTCACCTATACTGTGGGATTTTAAGGTCTTTATGTATAACTGGTCACCCTGCGTCATAAAACAGAGGGCGCTCCATTTGATTACAGCATTATTTTTCTCTCTCAAATTCCAATAACCAACCACATGGTTTTTGATTCTCTCAAATTCCAGCAACAACTGCATTGTTGAGCCAGCCGACTTTTGGCTCAGTCTTACAACGAAATATCAATGATTTTCCATGCAACAAGGATGCCCGCACACGTTGTGCCGACCAAAAAGCAGTATGTATATATAACCAAAACAAAAAACAGCTGGTCACAAGCAAAGTAAACCAAAAAAAGAATGGATTTAGGATTGCAGACAGACACTGCATTTTGAATGTACATTCGTGATGTAGTGCCAGTGTATATGACCTATAATTTAAAAAAGCCTTGGAATACGTAACTGACTATTGGTAACTTATTAACGTGTTTCTTAGAATTTGTACATCACATGCAATTGGTGAGTAATTGGCGCGTTTTTTTTTTACATGATATTATATATTTCGGTGGAGTTGTTGAAATAGAGACAGCAACAAAGACATTGAAGGCAATTTGCAACAAACATAAAATAAATGTACGAGAGGTGGCAGGACTGGTTATTGTAATTAATGAAGAAATTGCACAGTATAATCAATTACTTGCAATTGAAAAGTACCCGCTAAATCGTAAAGAATACATCGCATTTGCAAATACAGTACAGACTCCCAAATACCAAAGCTCATCTAACGCTGAGAGATGAGGAACGTCGGTATTTGGACAATTTGTTGGGAAGCATTGGCAAATAATCCTGGTACCAATTTAATTTCACCGAAATGTAAACTGGAACTAACTGAGCATTGGAAGGAGTAGGGATACTTATACGATCACAATGATTGCATATCTTTTGGTGAATGGATGTTAGTCGTTTTTGAATTTCATATTAGGAATAATTATCCGGAACAAATTAAAGAGTTTCCGCTATGTAAAAAACCTAATAATTGCGATATCGAATGTCCCAATTGTCACGTAAAAGTTCACCGCG
Organism: Amiota minor; assembly: GCA_037043295.1. Classification (NCBI taxonomy): domain Eukaryota; kingdom Metazoa; phylum Arthropoda; class Insecta; order Diptera; family Drosophilidae; genus Amiota; species Amiota minor. The sequence goes on along the minus strand of JBAMAW010002187.1, from coordinate 4,917,187 downwards.
AATGCATACGGTCGTACTTGCGACGCCGATCGAATTGTCCCAAATGTAAGGTTGCATGGGAAACTCCACTCCAATGAGGCACTAAAACATTCTAATAAAGATTATAAAAAGTTCAAACATTTATTTTTATTTTTTCAATTTGGGCTCTTTCGCTTTGTTTTCTTTTGTATGAGTGACCTATTTTTTAATCCATCCATCAACACATATTCTTTTATTATTTGTTTGTTTTTTGTAGAAATTATCATCAAATTTGATTTGGCTCACTACTATTATATGATTTTATTCTGTCCTCCTTTCTGCCTAAATATTCCACTGTGCTTTTTGTGTTAGCAATTGATATACGTAGCATATAAATTTCGCGTTTCTCGGCTTCAACGAGGTGGATGAAAATTTGCACATTATAAGTGCCTTCATTATATTCACCAACCATTAACAACCAAGCAATTTCAAGACCTTAGGATTTCTAGGACTGATACCCATACAAGCCCAGATTCAACTTCATGTTCTCATTTTCCATCAGAATTAAAATTGATAAAAATTGTAATATTTTATTGTTTTGTCCCATATATGTCCCATATAAACCAACCATTTTGTAGTATCGAACTGAAATGGGTCCACGAACCGTGCAAATTTCAAGACTCTAGACTTACTGCATCGTATACCTCCCATACAAACTCCACATTAATATTCGGGTTTTTATTAGAAAAACATATGTATTTTTTGTGATATCGAATTAAAATTTGGACAATATAAGTGCCTCTGCCATAATCACTAACCGTGTAAATATCAAGACCCTAGGTTGACTGGGTCGCAATGCTCTCAAATACTATGAATACTCAGCCACAAGAGGGTAAGCAAAAAAATAACTTTTTCTAGGATCAAGATAACCTTCTTTTTACTTGTTTTTAATTAACATCCGATTTGTATAATTAAAAGACAATTTATTCATTTATTTGAATCTTTATTTTGAATACCATTTCTCATACAAACTATCCAGCTACAATTTAACTGTGTTTATTTCTTGTTTAATTTGTTAACAAATTGATAACAATCCTAATATTTTTCTCTTTTGTGTTTTTTTTTTTGTTTTTTTTTTTGTTTTTGCATTCTTTCAACGACTTATGAATTTTTTGTTTTTTTTTTCTTATTTTTTCTTTTTCATTATTAATGTAAATAGTATAATATATTTTTTTATCTCATATTATTATTTTATGTTTAATGCTAACTACTTACGACAACTAATATTAAATGTGTGTTTGTTAAATCGATCAATTAATAATCATTTTCATTATTCGCTTCATGCATTAAACGAAACTACTTCTAACATAAACTAAATGATAAATTGAGCCCCCACGAAAAAAGGATACATTGTATTTGGGAAAAAGATACTACTACATAGCTGCCAAGGAACCCCACAAAATGCTCTGACTAAAACTATAGCTTGCTGTCCTCCTCCATCTTTCCTTCATCTCTCGACCATCTATCCTACTTTCCTACTGTTCTTTGTCATCTTTCCACCGTTTCTTTCATTAAAGACTTTAAGAACTACGAGCATATTGCGCTAAGAATATGAAAATAAAAAATAACATTGGCATAAATTAAAAACAAATAATAATAAAAAGAAAAGCCAAAAGGAAAAATACATAAAAATTTGCTTAAAACTGCAAAATCAATTCTAAATAAAGAAAGAATAAGGAAAAACATTTTGCGATCTTAAATTTAAATAAGCAGGGGGAGATAAAATGTAGGAAAAATAATTAAATTAAAAATAAAACTAAAATTAACTTAAAAATGTAATTTCGTTTTTTTCGTTTATCGTCGGATAATTTAAATGATTTGATTTGATTTTGTTTCGATAAATCGAATCGATAATCGAAAATATGCTTATTTTTTTTTTTTATTTGTTTTGTAGAGGAAGGTAAAGAACCGCTTATATGCAATGATTGCTTTCAATCTCTCATTATGTTATACTCCAGACACATCTGCAATTGTGTACTGCTTAAGGATTTTCAGGTGGCTCTTCTGGTATTTGCAAGTTCTGTTCTGCCTTCGAACGTTCCAGTTGACTGAGCATCACTGAAGAATATTCCTCATGGACTGAATTCGATTGTGAATCCTCATCAAGCAGTGTTGAATCCACAACACCCACTCGATTGTCATGTGTCAACGTCGGTGACGCAGGATTTACCAGATTTGGTATATATTCCACAGTTTCGTATTCGGTTCTTGTGGGCTCTGGCGGCACGGGCTCAACTGGTGATGGCAACAAATCTGGTTGAATAGCTGCTGAAGCTGACCCTGAAACTGCAACATCATGTACTAAGACATCCTCACCAGTTTTTGGAGGATTTGGTTCCTCAATATTCAGAACAATAGGTGGAATTTCAATGGCCGTAAACTTGAGTGGTATAGGTGTCATTATTGTTGATATTGTTGGTGGTGATGGTGTTGTTTCAATCATTTCATTTTCATATATGGTTTCATTGAGTGCATACTCGATTGGGTTAGTTGGTGGTAAAGTAGTGGGCATTGGTGTCGTCATTGTTGTTGTCGTAGTAGTTGATGTAGTTGTTGTTGTTGTTGTGCTAGGAGTCGTTACCACTGGCGGTGCTATTATCAATCGATTAATTATCGGTTGATCTAGAGTTGCAATCAATGGCGGCAACAATTCGTCCGGATTATTTTTCAATATAATCGGCGTAGGCATAATTACTTGGAGAACTGGTTCGACATTCGATTGCTCTCCAGTTTTGATTTGTTGTAATATTATAGGCAAACTATCGATTTTGATGGGTTTGAAGAGCATGGGCAGAACTGTGCAAACTTCTTGGTCATTTTCAAAGCATTGAGAGCGTCCCCGAATGCGTGCCTCCTGGGCCAACATAATGGGACACAATTCGTTTAAGCGTTCATCACACATAATGGGATTATCTATCACGAATGAAAGGAAAAGCAATCATTATATTGTGCATATGATAATCTGTATTATCTTTGCTAACAACTTACCATCCAAATGGATTTCAAGTTTGCCGGGCACATTGTGATTCTTGCAACGCGTCTTCGAAACAAGTTCACTTGATATCGATGAGATTTGATTATTCGTCAGATTTACTTGGCAAAGCACAGGTAAACCATGGAAGTCCTTATCGAGCTTTGTAATATTATTGAAGGCCACTTTGAGAACTTTCAAACTGGGTAGATTTGTCTGAAATTGAGAGAAAAGGGAAGTAATATTATATGTATTTTAAATGATCTTTAACGAACTCACCGTTTCCATTTCCTTCAGATCTTCCAGTTCATTACCAGTCAAATCCAATATCTCTAAACGTTCCATGCCATCGAAATCACCCGGCAATAGATGCTTAATTCGATTGTAAGGTAAACTCAAAATTCTCAAACTGCTGAGACTTGTCAGTGCCGCATCTAGTGTTACGATATGATTGTGGTCCAACTTCATATCAATCAACACAAGATCGTGTATATCCTTATGACTTGGTCTTATACGTTGTATGCGATTATTTGATAGATCCAATTGCTTTAGCGATCGTAGACCATACAACTCATCCATAGAGAACTCTTCGATATTGTTGAAAGAAAAATTGGCACTGATTAACTTCATCATTGGCAATAGTGATGAATTCACCGACTTGATATTATTACAGGCCAGGTTCAATTGCTCCAGCTGATGACAATGTTGGAACTCATCCTGATTCAGATACTCAATCTCGTTATTGAAGGCCAAAAACTCATTCAGATACTCAGCATTCTTGAAAACTCCATCGAAAGATCTCAAGCGATTGAACTGTAAGTGTACTGTCTCGAGTTTTGTCATGCCACGCATGCTCTCTGGCAGACGTTCCAAGCGATTATTATGCGCCATAATCAACTTCAGCATATTCGATTCCGGTAATTCCTCGTCCAATTCGGTTATGCTATTCGCATTGATAAACAACGATTCAAGTCTATGTAGATCACGAAGTGTTCCGTTGAGCGTTTCAATTTGATTACGACCCAAATGCAGTGTTGTCAGACTGGGCGGAAAGGCGCCCTTATCAAGGCGCGTTATATTGTTACTCGGTGAGATTAGATTCGTCACCATCTGTATGCCCTTGAGATCATCCTGTTGTACAGCTCGTATACGACATCGGCCGATATCGAGTGTCTTCATAATCGGCATGTGATTCAAAACATGCTTCGGAATCTCTTCGAGTTCATTGTCGCCAACACTTAGGAATTCAACGTTTGATAACCCACGAAACGATCGTTCTGGTATAGATCTAAAAATAGAATATATTCTATAATAATGGTCTGCACACTTACTTAAAAATCAATTTCAATTTCAAAACAAACTGTTTTGTTTGTCATAACAAAATGGAAATGGAAAAAAGATAACTTTGGTTTCAGCAAACCTCACATGGACTTTAATTTGATAGGATTATACGTATATTATTTCAATTAAGAATAACATATTTATTTCATCATAGTCTTCTATATTTAAAATCAGTTTCTATCAAAGCTATGGAGATTCGATCGAACCAAGTTTTCGATGCAATGAACTTAGACTAATCTAGCAACTTTAAATTGTTGATCATCTTCTTTTCTTTCTAACGCACTAGGGCCATTCGATTCTCTTAGTGATGTTCAATAAACTACTTCACGAAGTTATTCATGCGTTAGACTTAGGGGATAATATGTACTTTTTTTTAATTAGTGTGAGGGGTATAAGACAAAGCAATTTTGGATACTGAAACTTTGATATTATGATATTTTATATGAATTATATAGTATGAACGAGATATTATTTCTAAAGCACATTCCAATGCATTTATTTATCCATGTTCTTCTATTAATCTATGCAAAAGCATCATGCATCATTCCTACAATGTCATGTTTAGGCAGTACATCACCTTACAACGACACATAACGCGACAGAGAGTCAAGTCAGGCACGTTCTACTGAATTAATTATTAAGTTGTTGTCTGTTGTCAGTTGATTTTCAGTGAAATTCCATGAGGCGCCAGCCAAGAATGGTCATCAATAATTCATTATGGGAACTGTTGGAACGTTGATGCTTGCAACACCAATAAACAAACAACCAACAAACTAACTGACTTGGTCAGTCAGACCAGACCAGTCCAGACCAGACTACTAGATCAGACTTGGCGAAAGCTCAGACAAATTTGTTATAGCAATATTAAAACACTAACAACATCACCAACAACATAGTAAACAAGTAACAAGTAATAATCACTGGTAACAGAGCAAAGCAGAGCAGAGCAAAGCATCAATCAACTGTAATGATGAAGAAGATCCTTGGCAATGGCAACACCCAACACCCAGTGGCATGTCCGTTAGAGTTGCTGGAGCTGTTGAACTGTTGAGCTGCAAGCAACAAACGACAGTCTGTCATGAATGATTGACAGCATTTTGTGGCTTCATGATGATGGTGATGGAGTTTCTATTTTTAGCTTCCAAGGATTGACTGTTGTCACGACTTGATTTGTCTCGTCTAACGACTGCTACTACTACGCGTATTTCTATTTTAAAACCTAAAAGGAAGCTAGCAAACAAGAAAAGAATGCCAACTTGCCTTGGTTTGCCTTGACACGTTAATAATGACAATGACAATCATAATGATAGCTGAGCAGCTAAGGACAATAATGATTATGTAATGCAAGTTGCATGTCAATGTCCCTCTCAGACAGGATGCCTTGAATACTCTACCCTGGGCAAGGCAATCATCTTGTGATCTTGTTAGTAAAAATTATGATCATCAGCCTACTGTATCTTGTTGAACAACAAAAATGACAACGACATCCACATCGACGACAACGATAACGTTGAGTGAACTTGATCAGTATATCATACTATATGCATACTAAGCATATGAATATATATATACATATGGACATATATGTATATATTTGTTGTTTTTGACGGATGGTTGGTTGGACGGACACATTATTATAATTGTCGCACGACCTAAACTGGCCTCTTGATCATTGATTGAACGTAATAATAAAATTCAATTGAGTGAGTAACATTTGCTTACGTCTTTCTTTCTATACGAAAGATTGTGACCCCAATGAATATGATCACCATCATCAGTAACAGCATCAACAAGATCATTGGAACATTCCATTATCTAAAACCTCCTTCTTTATTTTACTTTATATTTATTCTACAATACAATATTTTATTATTAATTTGATTTTTTCATATGTATTTTTTTTTTTGTTTAACAAAAAATAAACTCGATTTTGTTTATTTGTTTATTGTTTATGGGGACACTCTTCTTTTTGATTTATGATTAAACCATTGACAATAAATTTAATATACAGTATTGTTTTTTTTTTTTTTTATTATTATTATTTGGGATTCCTAAACAAGGGATGAGGGATAGGTTGGCATAATGCTATTGTATGTTGGTAATATTCCATAACACATAATTAATATTGATTATTACTCATCATCATCATCAACATCATTATGATCATCAGCAGTAGCACTTTCTCAGACTATCGCCTTTTCAGGGTTATAGACTTTGAAGAGATCAAATGAGATGTTGAGAGAGAGAAAGAGAGAAATCGGAGGCGACTCTTTGATAATTCCAATAAAATAATAAACAAATCAAGTGATCATTGAACATATAACGTTGGTCTTATCAGTCTGAGAAAAAAAAAGAAAGAAATATAATAGCATCATCATCATCGACGCTACATAAGAAGTACATACAATATATAACAACAACATATATCATCATTGATGAGACAGACACTTTACATAAAGATTTCAATGTCCTTTACTCAAATGGTAGTTGTTAATTTAACACTGAAAGAGTTCATTCGAACTTAGCCCGTCATGCAAGCCTCTTATCATTCTGAAACATGTTTTACAGATTAAATTTCCAAAACATATCTCAATAAACGACTAAAGAAAACAATAAAATCCTATTCCATCAACTAATATACTACAATATTGCCGATATGAATAAAAAACAAAAGCAATCAAATTGAATCAAATCAATCAAGCCGATCTCTGGTTGACTCTATTAAATGATCGTAAAAATCTTCATAAAAATCATATAATGACTTTGGCGCCAGTCGTAAAAATGTCGTCGTCTCTTGTGATTATCATGATAATACAAATAATAATAATAATAATAATAATATTATAATAATAAAACAATATTTTTTGTTATCAACACGTCTTTATAAAGTGGTTTTATTCACTAAAAATCTTTTCTTAGCACTCAATCGCACTCATAGTATGTACGAGTACAATAGTTTGGCATGGCCCTATACCGGGTATTATATTTGAAACTAACTGGAAAATACTATTCAGTCGATAGAGAATCCATTCCCAAAGTGATCTCTGTTGGCGTAGTATATACAATACGTTGGGAAAAGATTCTATTCTTTAATATTATACAAATAAATCAAATGTGGAATCGAAATCTGTCAACCAACTTAGCAAATTTCGGACGGAACTCAGACAAAATTTTTGAAACAATTATCAATGGCCATATGCAAATAACCTTAGCACATTGAAATTTGGGTTAAATTGATATATTAAATGTGATCTGATCAATCTAAAATACTAATCCTTGAGTTTATAACATAGAATATAATAAAATTTTCTTTTACAATGTAAGTAAGTATATTGTTATATCTTTCTACTTGTGTGATATTTTGTTGTTTACCATATATATATATAAGTATGTATGTATGTTTTTCACAATATGCATGATTATATTATATTTTTTTTTTTTATTCCACAGAATCGTCCAGTTGTTGTCGTCTTCGATATTAAGGCAACATCAACAGGTCAATTGTTATAAATTGGCATCAATGTAAAAAATTATTGTATCAAGACAGATAGATGATGATGAGTACGAGTTCTGGGGCTCTGGGGTCTGAGTCGTATAGGAAACGTGCACATAACTAACTGATGATTTGATTAAATCGACTATAAGGTAATTAAATCATTTATTCAATTTTTTCTTATTTATTGTATTTCAGTAGAAGAAATCAAATCAAAGAAACATTTTGCAAATGTACGAGGAGTATACGAGTATGTATTATATTTTTGCAATTTATCAATGGATGATTGAATGGATGCATGGATATTTGTTATTATATAAAACGTGTTCCACTTATTTGCGAGTTCTTTTTCCCTATGTTCCCATATGTTATGTACCATATGCTTATCTATCATACTCGCTCGTATTGTATTTCATTAACCAATTTTAAATGTAATTTCTAAAGAAAAATGTGTCTCATTATTATTTATTTTCGTTTGAAAGCAAAAAGTGTTTATAAGAAATTGATAAGAAACAATTGAATTTGGGAGCAAAGAGCAATTCAAGAAAGCTTACTACTAAATATGGTAAATACTCGTATACACAAATGTACGACAATGTACTTAAAAAGACGAGATTTAAGTTTGGTGATAGCATTCAATAAACCATAAATAAATAAATAATAAACAAACAAACAAAATACAAATATGTATGTTGAAATACTTACAAACTATTGGATTCAATCTACATACAATAATTTGGATCAATCTACGCGCCTATTGTAATTAAATTCATTTTAAATTTTTATGTTTTTCAACCCGCCAACTACATACATAAGTACGTAACTATTGAAAGGGGGATTTCCTAATTAACTAATAAAATCATTTACTTACTTACTTTCCACATAATCATCTTACACATATGTACATATCTACTATTCTACTGAACTTACTATAGCTTTTTCTTATTATATTCGTAATTGATCTGATGTTGTCAGTCAGTCAGTCAGTCAGTCAGTCATTTGACGAATTTTGTTGTTGTTTTTTTTTTTTTTTTTGTTGCTGATATGTATTATTGTAATTAGCCGGCAAGACTTGATCAAATCATAACATAAGTGATCACCATGATCATCTATCTATCTACACATACTCATATTATGCATGTATGTACAATATAATTGTTACTCCTCAATTTGTTGTTATTATTGCTCATTATGAAGTAAAAACATAAATGAAATTATACAGAATTTTAATTTTTATTTGTTTTCTTCATTTTTATCTCATGACATTACACATTTAAGTCACTACATACGAGTATATAAACTCAATGCCAGTTAAAATTAAGTATGTGGGAAATATCCCTTGCTATGGATAAGATCTTTAAAAATTAAGACAATTCTTTAAAATCGGTAAAGTAATTGTTGAGTTTTGATACGTTTGTTGATCATAAAATTTATTAAAATGTCTATATAGGTGGGTGTATAGAAGTTATCTATCGATTTTAAAAAGATCTCTCTATCAATTTAATCAATTTCTATCTATAATCTATAATGAAGTTGTTGAGTTACAATAGGTCAACTGGTTAAAATACATTTTCAATTGTATGTATAATTTTGTCTTGAAAATTTTTCAGTTGATATAGATTACATTAGGTCAGTTGATGAAAAATCTATTTTATTGTATTTGTGGTATGTGGATGGTATGCAAGTTACATATTAATTAGGATGGGATCTCTGCAGTTACTATACATTTTTGAAAATCTAAAAAGCAGTTCCGTTGTTACAAAACAATTGATCGTATTTCTAACGCTCTATTCTCTACATTTACATACATATGTGCATACATATCTGCTTTTGTGAGTTTAAAACTTATTCTCTATGTTTGCTATTTTCCACAACTCACCTTAGACCATTCCATTGCATTCGTAACTTGACAACATTTAATTTCATATCCGTAAACGGTCGCATCTCTAAATCTTCTAATTGCGAATGGGTTATTTTCAAATGTATATTGACATCCGGTTTAAATTTATTTGAAAGTACATCGACAATTCGATTGAATGACTCGACTTTCTCACAGGATAAGGCGACATGATTTGTCGCATACATGGGCTCACAGGTACATGGAGAGATTTCCGGACGTACAGCGCAATGCACCGATGCAATGCTAAAGACAGTGTACACGAATGAAGCCATGATGATTGATATTCAATAGTTATAATATGGAACGATGGAAGGTTTCAAGACACAATATTTATTTATTGAGGAGAACTCACAACTATTTGTTTACCGATACTACTATAATTTTCCATATACAATATTATTTATTTATTTATTTATTCATTTATTTTTTTTTTTTTAAATCTTTTTGCACAAATTCACTTTTTACATTGTTAAATAGACGGACACTGTCTTTGCAATCATTAATATAATATAGTCGTATGTACATAAACGAGTATGTGTATGTTTTTTCGTTTCTTGTCGGATCTTATTTCAAATGCTGATCCGTCACTTGCAATACCACAGAATGTAATGACGACAAATTTTGATTTTAGTTTGGTGTCTGGACGACGTTTTGCTTAGAAGAAGTTCAACTCGTCCTTCTCTTTTCTTTCCACAATACTTCACTAGTCTTAACACATTTTTACACACATAAAGAAAGATGAAACACTGCAACACTTCATCGACATGTGTAGTTTGTTGGGACTTTCCAGCATTTCTCGTAAATCCAATCTGGTCGTTATCGTAAAGTCACTTAAACCAGAGGCCCTTTAAACACAATCACGCCTCCTCTTTCCACTAAGTGCAATTGATTTAAAAAAAAAAAAACAAAAAAAAAAAAAACAAAACAAAACAAAAAAAATATGTTTTCCCTTTTATTTATGAGTTTGGTTTGGGAATCACAATATGTTCTATGGTATATATTATTAGTATGTACATATAGTTGTGTAGTTAGTCTTGCCTTTGAACAGTTTTGATTTGCACTCAAAAACCAATCATAAGCACAGATCTCAGATAGAATTGGTGGCTTGGTTTCTGTCTGCTATGGTTGATATGCAACGTAACGCGTTCCCGTTTGAGTTCTCTCATTCACTTGCTCACACACTTCACACTCACTTACTCGCACCAGTTAACCTTTGACATCATTTATCACTTTTATTAATCTATTAGAATTTCTTTTTTTTTTAAAATATTATATACTCGTGTATGATTTTTTAAATTATTTATTTCTTTCTTATTTCTTCTTTCGATTCGTTTTCTGTTGTTGTTGATTTTCAAAACCGCGCGTGAGTTATCAATTTTTATTATTTTTTATTATTATATTTATTAAAAAATTTGAGAGACAGAGAGAAGTACAAGTAAATAATAAGTAAATAATCGTTGTAGTCATCGTTAGGGGTTTTTGATATGGACTTTCTTAATAATCATCCAATCCGATCCGTTGTAGGTTTTTGAATTTTTTGAAAACAACAAAAAAAAAAAGTATCTTTCGGTTTCTAGTTCTGAGTTTGCAATATTCCACGTCTTAATGGCAACACGAACCGTTTGCGACTGGGAAATCATTTAACGATCTCAGAGGATTGTAGTCAATCGTTGTCGTCGTGGTAAACATCGTTGTAGTCGTTTTAGTCGCCACTTGTCGTCGTCGCTATTCCACAGTCAGAGATTCTATTCGACTTCTTCTTATGCTGCTTATACTGATGCTGGCGATGCTGCAATAATATTACTTTGTTATTGTAATACTCTCACAGATCGATCGATCAATCGATCTTCTACTCTCTCATATTTTAAGTGAAATTTACGCAAAGTTTTCATTATTAAAATTGCATAGATATGAGAAATTCGAATGAGATTAGTGGAATTTCTTCATAAATCCTAATTAATCGTTGTGAATGATTATATCAGAATACCTAAATGGTAATTGTTCAGAAATTCCTAGCAGAATGATGCTAACAGATGAGATTTTGAGATACAATACATAATTTAATAAGTGGATCTGAGTAATGTGAATAAGATTATCGGAATTTCTTCATGAATCCCAACTGATCGTTTTCACATATGTTTAGCTAACTTGCCATCATGGTTTTCTTTTTCTCAAATAAATTCAATGCCCCCTAAGTGTTTATTGTGGTAAATGAATGATTGAACATATTTATTTCTCCTAAGATTAGGCAGGCAGACAAATTTTGTCCGACCATCCACCATTCAGTCAGTTAGTCAGTTTGACAGTCATTTAGTCCCTTAGTCACTCACTCAGTCAGTCATTGATTGCATGTCTCTTTATCTATGTATGGGGGCAAATTCATGTTGCACAGTTCATATCATTTGATAGAGTTGATCCTTTTAGTGTCTACTCAACTCAACTCAACTCAACTCGACTCGACTCGACACACACATGTTGCATGATGATAATAAAAAAATAACGAAAAAAAAAATTAAAAAAAAAAAAAATGTATAAAAAAATTGTTTTTAATTATGACATTTCATTCGAGAAGCGATCTTGTTTTTTACTCTTTGCTTCATGCTTCAAGTCATAAATTAAAAGAGTGCAACTTGTTTTGTTGTGGCTCTCGAATTGTAAGCAACTAAAAACTGCTTATCGATGAAAAATTATCAAGTGATTATGATTTACATAAGAGAAAAAGCAACAAACAACAAATAACAAAAACAAAAAAAAAAAAAAATAAACTGAAAAATTTATGGTCTCCTGAAAAGGAATGAAAAGAATGCATCATAACAGAAATTGGCGCCACCAACGAGATGTAGGAAAGTTCCACAATTTAAATTTATTTTGTCCATAAGTACACACGATTCTTATGCTTGGGTCCATCCATTTAACCAACTCTAACCAAACCATGCGTAATTAACAAAATGTCGCCATGCCACAAAATCAACTTGTTTGCCCTTGTCTCATTGCATTGCATTCATTCATCCATCCAAGTAACTAACCAAACGACATCAGAGTGCAAGTGCCACAGTAGGAACAGTAGCAACGTCAACCATAAAATCAACTTTAGAGCAAATTGAACATTCCAATCATTCTCGGAAAATGTACGCGTGCCAAGTCAAAACTTGGCGTCATGAGATCGTTTTTGTTGCTGTCATCGTCGTCATCATCATCATCATCATCGTACGTAGTAAATGTGATTGTTGGTTCTGTTGTTGACTTTGGCGGACGCATTAATGCATCATGCTTCAATGTTGCATGTCATTTACCAGTTTGCAACTGTTTGTTGCAAAATATGATGAACGATTATCATCAGCTCGTGGCGCTATGCTATCTTCACTGACTATATCTGTCTGCCTTTCTGACTTCTACATGCACGCAATGTTGAGTTGTAATTAATTTCATATGGCAAAGTGGGTAATACTTATGAAATTGGAAAAACAGACAAATGCACACCCACTACTTAATGCTAAGAATCATCAAGATGATGATCATCATGAGACGGCAAATATTTAATCTCATGGAATCGAATCGAATCCATTTTCTACTACTAGACGATAATAGTACACAAGGAGAACAAAAATATCAATTCAATGATTGCGTAGCAACCTATTTATAAAGCCGCCATCATCATCATCACCATCAACACCTTAAGTCAATCTCATCATCATCACCCCCACCATCAGCATCACAATCAGCGAGAACAACAAATAAAATATGCTATATTAAAATTATTTATTTATAATTTTTTCTTGCTATTTTTGCATACCAACAACAAAACAAATTTATTTTATAGTCTTTTTTATTTTTCCTTTATTTTAAATATTTAATTAATGTGACATATATTTGGTTATTATTATTATTATATGGTTGTTGTTGCTCCTGGAACAGAAGAAACAACAACAAAAGAAACAAGCAATTCCAACTCATTAAAATTCTTTCAGTTCAATCAGTTTACATGTGACCCCATCACAACAACACCCAAACCAGATCAGTTCATTACAACCAGAGCAGACTTTACTTAATTATCCGAGTATTTAGCTCAATCGATCGCCAAAGATGATTCTATACACTTAAGTAGTATGGGAGAGGGATTGATGTTTTTACCAAAAATTTAAGTTGCGTCTTTCCATTTGACGTCACCTTTCATCAATAGTCGTCATCAAGTCATGTGAATGAAAGAATTTTCTTAATTGCATTTCAAAAATATTTTTGATTGGAATTTTAGTTCTGCTGAATGAATATTGTGCCACTAGTCAGGCCTTCTTAGCCTTAGGCGCCTTGCCGGCCGGTATTTTAATTGTTTTTTTATTACACATATTTAATTTCTTTGTTCCTGTTTTTGGCTTCGTTCTATCTTTCAATCTTTTGTGACGTACAATCATCATTGTTCATTGATTGGTAATACATTTTTTGGCAATTGTAGGTAAATTATTTCAACCGATTAACTAGTTTCGATTGTTATGATAATAAGATTGGTTGACGGTTGGTGATCTGGTCGATTGATCTGATCACTTGATTCATTCTTCTATTTGTATGATTGCTTGTCATGTAATTATACTTAATTCATTTACAAATTACAAAAGGCGAGAGACATTTATCAAGTCTTAATTTTGTTTTGAGTTTTATTTTCATTTATATTATTGTATTTATTTATTTCGCTTTTAGTTTAAACTATACATTCATTTAATCAAAGGTTCTTGCGCTTTGCTTATTTGTTTATATTTTAAATATTGTTTTTTCTTTTTATTATTAATTATTAATATTTTTTTAGTTTAAAGTTTATTATTATTATATTTCAGAGCGCAGCACTCACCCTAAACCAAAACTCAAATCTCAATGGTTCTAAGAACACCTAAGGATGAAGTGTTTTGTTTCACAGTTGGTTTGTGTTTTGTAATACATGACAAATAGATAAATCATGCTGATCTCATTTATAAATAGTAGTCTAAGTATGTATTATGTATGTATATGTTTGACGTGTCTGTTTTGTGTTGTTTGTATAAAGATATAGCGCCATCAAAATTAAAGAAAAAAAAAAAAAAAAAATAAAAACATAAGACACAAGTTTAAAAATTAAAAAAAAATGCTTAAAAATTATAGAATTAAAAATATAAAATATCTAAATTTTTATCTTCCTTTCATAATGCAGAAATTGGTAAATATCAATTTAACTTTTAAAATTTTATGTTAAATGAACTGCGCTACGTCTTCCTTTTTATATTTTTTTCATCTATTTTTTTAAATCATTTTTTCAATTGTTTTATATTCATTTGATAAATTGATCGTGCTTAAATAACCTTAAATTAACGCTAAACGCTTTACTTAACTACTTTTAGTTTAGTATCCGACCGACGCTACGACGTTCATCAAAATTCTTCCTTCGTCAACCCAATTTTGAAAATGCTGTCCCAGCTCCACCTTAACATCACATCTCCTACGATCCAACGACTCAACTCCGACGTTTCTTTCTTTAGATTAGTTTATTATTGCTCTATTTATCATTGATAAACTTTGATGTTTTCGGATATTTATCCTTTTCATAGTCAGGATCATTCTTGAGACGTTCACGCATATTGGTGCGCACCGCTTCTGTGAATGACGATTGCACTGTGCTGTCTTGAGAAATTGCGCTGCTCACAGCTTCAGCACTAAGTGTTTGACTTGAAGCGGTTGAGGGTCCAAGACCATTTGCAAGTAAAGCACGACGCACACTATCAGCAATTAATGTAGTTACATTTGATGATGGTTTATTGGTCTGTATGATTTTACGACGTTTGGCCGACAGACCAGACATATAGACGTCTGAGTATGGGGATTGAGTGGGGGTGTTCTGTGGAGGGTAAAGTTTAAGTAAAGTTAAATGTAAATATTAACGACAACACAGCACCAAACCTCATTCTGCAATTGTATGTCGCGTGTAATTGTGGGCAACCAATCTGTGGCGAAAGAGTTATGCCAAGGCTCTGAGCCAAGTCTTACTTGTGGTAAAGTGGGTTCTGGTGCTGATGTTGCTGCTCCTGCTGATAGTGCTGATGCTAGTGCCGGTTCAGCAATACTAGATGAACTAGAACTACCCCTTGAGTCCCCAGATGAGTTACGACTATCGGAAGTACTAGCAACATCAGCCATTTCAACATCACCGTCAAGGCCATTTTCTTCACTCTGTCAATTCAAATTTATTACACATTATATATCTGTGGCAACAACACAGAGTAGCTTATGTCGAAAATTGAGTTTGAACGTTAGTATTATTGACCACTTCGAAACAACACGTAGTATTTCGACTTAGAATGGAGACAGTTTTTGGTAACACATTGTTTTCATTGAATTTCGACATAAGCTCCTTTGACCATGTGCTATACTTACATTAGACGTTGTACCACCAACGCTACGTAACACAAGGAACTGCTTAACATCATCGGTGTCGGTACTGGCTGGAATTGTTGGATTTAAGTAGATGCACAAAAATTGCAAAGCTTCATTCCGGAAATCTATAAAAGAAATCAACAATTTCAAAAAAGATGATGTATGTGGTGTGTTTGGGAACTCACTTGATTCTAAGGGCACCAATAGCAAACGCATCAATTGCCCCCAATAGAGTTCTGCATTGTCACTGCCTACACACACAAAAATGACACTGTACAAACGTGTACGAAACTGTTCGCAAATCTGCTTCAGGCGCTGTTCAAATTGCACATGTTCATTGTCTTCATTGCATAGCTTGATGATGACATCGAGGGTCAAACGTAAAATATTGCACACAGAGTCACGTGAATTGTATTCGGGCTTCTCGTATTGCGGCAAATAGTGTAGAGTTTCACCAAACCAACTTAAAGCACGATTGATGGCACCCGGTATGGTATGCTCATTAATGGGACCACCTTCAAAAACTTTCTGATTGAGGAAGGTGCGTAATTGTGTACGCAGATTTTCGGTATTCATCAATCTTGTGCTACTGGGCACTGTTGTGGCTTCGGATCTAATTGAAGTTGTATCTCTTGTCTGGGATGCATTCCGATTGCGCAATTGCGTGTCCTGTGGTGTCATCGTTGTGGCATTCACACGTCCTCCCATTGCTTGTGTGCTACGATTGACACGTAAATTGGAACGCGGGGTGCGAGCAGCTTGATTGGTATGATTATTGAGAAAAGTAATTAGATTATGACTTCTTTGGAGTTGGTGACGTTGCTGAAACCGCAACATGTCATCTATTAAAGTTCTGCCACTGGGTATTGAATATGTATGATTGTGAATGGTGTTGGATGATGATGATGACGATGATGAGGAGAATGATGATGATGAGGTAGGGCGGTCGCTATTGTTCTGAGGTCTTAAGGGAAGGTTCAACACCAAAGGTCGACCAACACCACCTAAACTATTGCGTCTAGGAAAAAAGCCACTTCTGAAGGTGCTGCTTGAGGCTTCACTCGAACCAACATTAACAGCACCACCACTTGTCCTATTGTTTCTAGTAGAACCGGTGCTAAAATTGCGCCTAACGCCGCCGCTCCTGTAGGCTTCACTCGACCCGACACCACCACCAACGCCTTCTTGTTGGCGTTGGCGACGCCACCTTGACCTTGGATTAGGTATGTATAGCGTGGGAGGACTATCATTCGAGTCTGATTGATGACCATGATGGATTATATTCATGCAAAATGAGTGTAAATGTGAGTGTTTTGTGTATGTACATGTGTGTGCGTGTGTAAAATTGTAGGAGTGTATGTAAATGTGAAAGAGTTTCACTAATTTCTCAATGGTTTGCTAATATATTACACTACTAGCTCACTTCAATTAGAAGAACCAAACAGTATATGATTACTTACATTGATTTGTAGCAGCAGCCTGGTTAGTATTTGAATCTGATTCACGTATATGATGACTATTGCAGGGTAAGAATCGATCGAATGCAGTATTTGCAGTAAAACGTCCTGGGCCCCAATTGTTGCCACCGCCTATTTGCAATTGCGGTCGTGATGTAGAACGTGTTGGAGTCGAGGTTCTCGGCATAGTTAATGTATTAGCATTTACAGGAGTATTATTGCCAGACGACGAGCTACCACCGGAACCTATGGTTACAGCATTTGTGTTCGGTGGTGTTGCAGGTGAAGTATTGCTGGCACTTGCAGTTTCTCCTCCTGTCGGTGCTGATGTCAAGATTGGTACAGGTCGAGCAGATATGGTGGGCACATTGATGGAGATGATATTAGTCGGAGCAACTTGTACTTGAACTTCAGTAGCACCACCGTGTGCCGCCGAATTGACAACAGCCTGAAGGAAACGCGCCATTTGCGCTTGTGGATTATCTGTAAACATGGAAGGCGGGGCGGCATTAATTTCTCTGTGTTTTAGCATTTATCTGATACAAACTGCTTGTGGTGGTTATGTTAATCAACAAACTAAATAAAAACAAGCAAATGTTGATAAAATAATTAACAATGCAAATTAAGGGTGTTGTGAGAGAAAAGGATGTTACAGTTTCAGTTTCGCTAGTGAAGCTAGAAAAAGGGTTAACACGGAAACAACCTAACTTAACATAAGTAATTAAAAAGAGAACAAACAAAACACACATAAGAAACAAAACCTACAGGGCACATATAAGCGAAATCTTGGTGGTTCACTTAGACGTATCTCTGGCGTATCTAAAAAATTTATCATAAACGAAACGTAAAATCATCAAATCATAAGAGGACTTCATCAATAACATAATAGATTACGAGCAAGGAAAGACAATATCGCGTGATGAATCAACTTACCAGCAGCACTGACACCATTCTGATTCTGGGTTCGACCTCCTCTATGGCCAGCATTGTCACTTCGGGGTGTCTCTGATGGGGCCACAATTGGTTCATCGACTGGATCTTCAACATTTTGTGATGCTGGTACACTTACTTGTGCTGCCTGAACGCTGTCCTGGGCTGCTTGAGCACTAGCCTGAGCTGCTTGAGCTGCTAGGGCGCTCGCTTCAGCACTAGCCTGAGCTGCTTGAGCGCTTGCCTGAGCAGCATTTCGGGCAGCATTACCAGCTCTAAGTGCAGACCTAACTGCCATTGTCATGGTATTTGTAGCGCCAACAATTGCAGTTTCAGTAGTAGCTATTCCAGCAGCTCGTTCACCAGCCAATTGGAAAGCTTCCATCAATGAAATTTCATCATGAAAAGGTAATCCGCTTTGTATTGATGCATCAGTTGAATTAGTTCGATTGGTTGCATCATTAGTTGGAGTGGTTGAACTAGCTGCTGCAGTTCCTTCTGCTGAGGGATTAGATGAGCCAACACTGGCACCGGCAGACGCCGGACGTGGTGGTATGACTTCACTTGCTGGCCCAGGTGGCACCACATTATTAGAGCGTATGTAACCGCTCTGCTCGACAAGGATCGGTCGGCAAGTAAGATACCGTGGCGCCGGATTCGATAGATCCAACATAAGATCTGATATTGCGTGCATAGCATGCGAAATATAGTGAAAAGCTTCAGAGACACGATCGAAAATACGTTGGGCACTCTCACGTCCTGTTGTATCCTGTTTAAAAGTTAAGAATAAAAAATATTTTGTGTATTTAGTTCAAAAGGAAGTAATTAAGTCGCCCTACATTTTCGGCAAAAGTATTGGCTTCAAATAGCGAGGTAAGTGCACTTCACGATATTGGTTAATGACTAGCACTCAGCCGTTGCGTTAATGGCCCAAGGGCACCGCCATTTTGTGATCCCTCATTTGTTGCTGCATCAATACTTATATCGCTAACATTGACAGTAGTTGGTGGTATGCCATCATCATTGCCAGCGTTTCTGTTAGCACTGACCCCATTGTCAGTGGTTCTGCTTCCAGTGTCTCTGAATCCACTAAACCCAGTGACCGCTAGTACTTCATCTGGTAAATTCATCTCATCATCAATAAACTCATCTGCTACATTTTGATTATCGACTCCACCAGCACCACCATTTTCATTTGGTATCGTTTCAGCGGTAAAAACGCTGTCAGGAGCCGGTGCAGTTTCAGGGTGCATTCTTGGTCTCATATTGGGAAACACTGCCGCGACCTCATCCTCATTGCTTGTAAAGACCGATGGCAATTGCAAAACAGTGTAATTACGATTGCGATTATTGCGACTCAGAGCAGCTGTAACTGCCCCTTGTACCATATCAATAAGATTTTGATTATTACGTGGCATATCAGCAGCGACACCAACTTCAACTACTGTCGACTCCATGGTCCAGCGCCCGCGTTCCAGTATGTCCAGTGAAGGATTATTCAAGCCCCGTTCCGGGTTCTCCAAGTAAGCAGCAATATTATCAGCGCAATTGAGCATGTGTCGTGCAACAGTGATGCGATTCATGCAGAACGATGATGATGTAGAAAATGTACTTTGAATGTTATTCGGATTGGGTACCTGATAATCAAATCAAAATGGTAAATAATGTTTTATATTAGAATGGATTGATGGAAACACCACTTACACCTGAAGCATTCACAGGTATAGTCATTGTACCCAAAAGCATGCCATCGATTGCACGAAATAGTGGCGAGTTACGTATGTTGCCAGGCCCACGGGCACTCCGAGTTGGCCGCGGCTCATCATTATTGCGCGCATTGGCACCACGCTGCGAGAAGGGTGGACGCTCTGCAACATGCAGCACTTTGCCATCGACATCTATTCATCATACAAACAAACACAAATAATAAATTTCAAAATCATATGAAGGAAAAAAAATTATCTATTTACCATATTCCTTGAGTTGTTTTTCATCTGCTAGAACGCGGCCTTGGTAAATCAAACGCTGATTTTCAGCAGCAATACTTGTCTTTTCAGCAATTTGGTCTTTGAATTGCCGAACCGTGATCTGTTTAGCAAATATAAAGACATACATTCATGTATAGAGAAATGTGATTTATAACAACACATGGTGGGGTGGAGCCCACTTACCTCATTGTCAATGTTGAAACCATGAGTTCGAGCATCCAAAGTTTTTACTTTCAAATCTATTAACATTTCTCCGTTTTGCTGGTATTTCTCGTTGTCGCTGCCAAAATTTAGAGAAATAAAACGAGTTTATAGATTTCCTTCTTCTATTGGTTTGGTGTGAAGGATGCTTATTGGTTTTTATGCTTATGGGTTTCTCCGACTAAACGGAATCTATAATCTTAATGATATAAAGAAAAAAAAAAAAAAAAAATGGCTGAAACGCTTTTGCTTTGTTTGTGGAGGCGACGACTTGTCTTAGGGGAGGCGGGGCAGAATGACGACTCGACTCCAATTGAGTCACGGTAATAATTTCTGTAAGCTCACTTATTATGTCTGAATGCGTTTGTGAATGAGTGAGTGTGTTTGTGTTATGTTCAATGTTCCAAAGATTTCGATTTGATGAAAAAAAAAATGTATTTAATTTTTTATCTTATTCCCCTTTTTTCACTTTCCGTTGCTTGTTCTTCCTAGCTCTTCTTCTTCCTCTAAAAGTATAGCGGATTTTCCGACACTTGATATTTTAACACTATGAAGTGACGCTGATGATGAATTCAATCAATTATCAAATCACAAAACAACAAACAGAAAAATGTATCATTATGTTAGATATTTAATTTAAAAATGTTGTGAAATACTTCTTTCTTGCACCAATAACTTTATTTATTTCTATTTAATGCAAATTCTAATGTAATTTACAATTATAGCAAGCGGCGCGCACGGAAAGAATCGAAGAAAATGGAAAGAAAAAAATTTATGTATGACGTACCGTAGACGTCGTTGTCAATGCTTGTTTGCTTGTCGACAGCAGCAGCTACAATGTAAACGGTAGACGCCAGAGACGAGACGAGACGAGACAAGACGAAACGAGACGACACCACACGACAAACGACAGACAGCACAGTAGTTCAGACAAATGGAACTCACCTTTTTTTTGTCCCGTTCGTTGCTTATTCTGTTGTTCTTGTTGATTGTGTTGTATTGTATCGAAAAAATATAACAAATAATTTATGCACACATTTAATAAATAATTTTTATGAGTTTCGCCACAAAATATAGTTTCTTTTTTTCCGATTATTTTACAAAAATTAGCAACGCACACAGCACATAGAAAATTATCCTACGAAATCTCTCGCATCAACCAGTGTGACCGAACTAAAACATAAAAATTTACACTAAATTTGAGATATATGACAAATAAATAAATGGCTACCCTATTTGCGTAAGCATTAAAGAAAAAACAAAAAAAAAAGCATTGAAAATCTTCTAACCTAACATGAGAAGATAGATGGCGCTGTAGTATTGTGATGGCAACAATCAATTTGGGTTTTGGGTAAAAAAAAAGTTGGATGGTCAACTTTGAACAACATCGAAGACCAAAAAATTGAAAAAGCTCTTTTTTCGTGAACGTTTTGTCCAGTTGGTTGGTATTTTTTTTATCGATTGTGTTACATGAAAAATGTGTGGTGTAGTGTGGTGTAGTGTTGTGCAACACATAGAGACGTTTGAAATTTGAAAATTCATTCATCTAATTGAAAAATAATTGACAAAGGAAATTCTTATTTTAATTCAAAATGATTAAAATAGAAAAGGAAATTATTACGTAAAGTAAAAGTAAATTATTATTGTTATTATTTACAGGATTAGATTAAATACATTTAGTTACTTATAATATATAATCTAAGTTTTTTAATGAGTGCTAGCTACAAGGCCTTCGACTCGTAAAAGTAAATTAATAATTAATATTGAATGAAAATGAAATGAGAAAAAAAAAAATTGTCAGGTTCAATTTAAATTAAAAGAAATATTAATGAAAATTTTAAGGAAATAATAAAGATACTAAAAAATGCAATTAAATTAAATATTAAATGAAATAAAATATTTTAAACTATTATATAGATCAATGGAAAATGATAAAAACAAGTAATGAATTTATGTAAGTGGTAAATATTCTCAATGAAAATTATTAGGAAAGTAAAACTAACCTAATAAAAATAATATTTAATTAAATACATAAAGATGAGAGAAAATGTCATAGGTGGAATAGATTCTCATTTCCATGCATATCAATAAAAGTGGTAATGAAAATAATTAGAAAACTTTATTAAAAGTAGAGTACGAGGATTTTTGTCTTACATTACAGGTTTTCAAATAATTTCTTAGTCTTAAAATTTATATGGAAGATCCAAGACATCGAATGTTTTAACGAAAAGTTTTTGTGTAAATATAAATTGTTTAAAAATCTAAAAAATAAAAACTATTAGAAAAAGTATCTTAAGATATTAAATATCCTCATTTCAATGTAAATTGATGAAAATAAAAGTGAAAATTATTATGAAAGTTTGACAAACTTAAGAAAACCTAAAATCAATTAAAAACGAATGATAAAAAATGTCTTAGGCTGTTAAATTGTCTCATTTCCATGCAACTGAAAATGATAACAAAAATAGAAAAAGTGTTTTCTTTTCTCATATCAAAAATATCTTATGTAAGTGTGTGTGTTTTAGTTAGATTTGTTTGCAGGCAATAAAATGTTCTATTTCTTGTTTCTCATTGACTAAAAATGACATTCTAAGAAGAGAAAAACAATTGTTACAAATTTTCTTGCATTGTCCTTTGTTAATGCATCCAAACGCACACACATTGATGCTTATACTAGTTTGTCATCCTTTTTGAGTAAGCAGACTGTAATAATCAGCAACATTTGTTCTCGTTTTCCTGTTTGCTAATTTGCATAAATTTGCATTACAAAAGTCTGGTCGGTCGGTCGGTTTGTCTGTCTGTCTGTCTGTCAATTGGTTATGCTGAGGCGTTTTCAAGGCAATCAGACAGCCACTGTCTTTTCAGGGTAAAACATTCATCATTTCTTTAAAGAAATCATCATCATCATCATCATCATCAACATCATTGTCCTTTAAAGAAAAGATTACCATCCTTTAAAGAAAGTTTATATGCAGTTTGTAAGAAACAACAATTGTTTTTCGCCTTTCTACCTGCAGAATGAAAATAAGAATAGTAAAGTGAAGAAAAACTAAAAAATAAAAAAATTTCTTTCAATATTTCTGGATTTCTTTTTTGTGTTGCACGCGAAGATTTCACTTTGAGCGTTTTCTCTTACACACATCAAATGAAACAACATAACCATCCTTCCTTCCTTGCTTTCTCTACCTTTTTGTTTTCTTTACTAACATTTCACTGACAACAACAACAACAACACTAATTCACCTTAACCACTTCATCGTGTGATGGCTTCTTTTACTTTTACTTTGATATGCAATCGTAGAACCATGGAATTGCCTTAAACTAATATGATTAAGCATTTTCCCGTGAGTTTTCTTGGTACTTTTCTACACCGCACAGAGCATAGAAGAAGAATTTAAACCAATCTACACACACACACACACACACACACACATACATATATATGCAGATGACAAGAAGGCAATAAAAAAGTATGAAAAACTACGCCGAAAGAAATTTCCTTCTCAGTTTAGTATTTGTTCACTCGCATCGGCTGCAGCATCGAGATCCGTGGGGAATATTCACCATATGAGAATACCAAGGAACAGCAGATGGAAGAAAGCGATAGGGTATCAGTGTGAGGGAGAGAGAGGGAGGGTAAAAGAAACGAAGTGAAGCAGAAAAATACAAAGGTGCAGAAAAAGTTTTTGCTTTGAATATTTAAGTGCATCGTTTGGGCGCAGCAACTACAGCAACCACAACAGCAGCGAAAGCAACAAAAGAAAAATCATGTTAAGTACGAGTATAAGGCAATAGAAAGGGAGAAAGAGAGAGAGAGAGAGATGAGTAAGGAGGAGTATGAATGAATATGAGTGAAGAAATATGACATAAAGCAGTTCAAGTTAAACAAGAATCAGTAGCAGACAAACACCGGCAGCATTATTTGATATCAGAAACAAAATCCTTTGACTGAGGAGGAGGCTATGTTAAATTATGTGCGGAAATTTGATTTAAATCATTCCGCAAAAGATTTTCTTCAACTCAGTGTGTCGTGTGTCGTGTGTGTACGAGTGTGTGGTGGATTTAACTTTACTTGTAAGGAGAAAAGAATTTTAAAATGTAGAAGCAGTTGCTTAGTTGATGTTGGCTTAACATCAACAATAAATAAATTAATAATTTTCTTCTCTTCTCATCTCTTCTGTTTGCTTAACTCTGCCCCTTGTTTTCGTTTTACAATTTACAAATTGCTTTTAAATGGGCTGTAAAAAAGTTTTAATGAGTTTTTCCTTTCCAACGCAATACAAATTGAGTGTAAAATGAAACGGAAGCATGACACTGACCAAACGCAGCAAGTAACGCTGCTGGCACGGAAGTTGGCACCAGGACATCTTACTTACTTTCACCCAGCCTTCCTTAAGTGAGTTGTTTTTTTTTTTTTTTTCTAAATATTTTCTGCTTTTTTATGCATTTTCATTTTCATTTTCATTATTATAATTGTATTGTTGTAGTTGTTTTTTTTTTTTCTAAACAATATAACAAAAGTTTCTATTAGAAATAGAAGTCGAAAAATTAGGCGTGAGTTGTTGATGAAAATTTGCATTTATGAAAATGTCACAAAAATAATTTTTATTATTGAAATCAACCCATAAACAACATTTGTAACAAAAACAAGAACCAAACATAATTACAATTGAAAGAAAACACAACTTTCAAGAGAGAAGGGGATATTTTCTTTTTTAGGGTGACAAAAAAGCAAAAAAAATATGGAAAAACTTGATAATAAAATTATTTGAAAACTCAGTAGGATAGAAGTTGTGTTGGTTTCCTTTGGAAAATTGAAATTGTTTATGATAGGAGAAGCTACAATATAAAGCAGAAAATGTCTTTTACTTTTCTGCTTTATTGTTCAGTATTTTTGTTATTTTTTTTTTTGTTGGTAATCATTTGAACTTGAAGTTCACTTGGCATTTTGAAATGCTTAGAAAACATAATTCTATTCTTTGTTTTTTCTTAGCTTCTGATTGTTGTTTATTTCCCTTTTACAAACTTTCAGTGTGCATTATCACTTTGATATAGTGTTTGGAACTCATAGACCCAATAACTGATTGATCGGTTCTAGACTATCTATGTCTATTCGGATAAATAATTGATATTTCTACTATATAAACCGTTTGAGTTTTTGTATTTAAATATTTGTATTTCTAAACATTTTCTTACAAAACTTTGCAAAATCATTTAATGTGACAAATAATATAATAAATATTGGAATTGTATGAATCGAATTATTAATTGATATACATATGTAATTGTATTTTAATATTATAATTTCTGTTTGTGGTAAGTTTTGCATTTTCTTCATTGAGTTGTAAAAGATATCCAAGCTTCGATGGACCCGAATTCATTTCTATTTTTATATTTCTGTTATAAACCAATAAGATTATTTGCTATTGCAGCAGACTTTGTAATTTCGAACAGACCAAAGTCTGTCTTTCAGAGAGACAAACAGACGGACGGACAGACAGTCAGCCAGATAGATACTCAGACATATACAAGTCTCACGTCAAATTAAATCAAGCTGTAATATTGTATGAAGCAAATTGAAGTGAAATCCCTTTTGTGCCATAAAACATCAAGTGAGATGAGTATGAAGGACTACAACTACATACTTACTTACATATGAGAAAATATACTCTTAGGTTCAAGAAGTAGTTGGCAGCACAAGACAAAAGATTGGAAGGGTCAGAATGGCGAAGTTGATTGTCAATTGTTTTGAGTGTGAGTGTGAGTGTGAGTGAATTGTGTCTGTTGTGTTGTTTCAAGTAAATGTTAAATACTAAAAGAGTTTAAGAAAAGAAATCATCAAACTGAATGAACGATGAGCAGCTGTTGAAAACATAAATTATATATTTCATGTCAAAATATATGAAAACTAAGAAAATTTAAGGCAAAAATAAAGGAACGTAAGGTAAGAGAAGAGAAGGAATTGCTAAGAAATGCATGTGCTAAATGTCATTGTAATAAAACATTTGTCGATAGTAAATTGTATTATATACATGCAGGTTGGTTGGTTGGTTGGTTGGTTTGCTTTTGACTTAATACGAGTATCAATTGCTTGAAGAACCGAAGAACATTTTTATTGCATACTTTTAAGCTCGCGCGAAAAATGAAACTATACAGCGAAACGAAACGAACGGAGGAATTATTGCCAACAGTTAATCTTTCTTTGCTGTCAATACACACACACACAGACACACAAACACACACATATGTATGTAAGTATGCATGTGCATGTAGTAAAAATTGCAATAATAACAACAAAAGAAACGAACAGAAACTATTTAATGTTAGAAAATAACGATACTCAATAAAAGAAAGCGAACATAAGAAACACAAACGATGCGGCGCAAATTGCAAATATATACTCGTACACACAAATCTATCTATGTATATGTGTATGTGTGATTCTAATGTAATGTTGCGTTACGTTACCAATACATATGTATGTGTGTATGTGAGAGAGTGTGATATGTAAGTAGTTGCTTTGGCCATTTGTACGTGTTTCTGTTTCCGACTTTTAATTTATGTTTCAATTCCAATTAGCCAAGAAAAGCGCATTTGGCCAATTGCACATGAAGCCAACTCCAATGCCAAAGAGTCGCGCGCCTTTCTTTCCATATCCTTCTTGTCTTAGAAGTGACTTAGTAAGTAAGTACAAACATAAGTTGGAAAGCAACCAAATGGTCTTTTCCTAAGGATTCCATGTAATTGACTTTTGCAATTGCCTTGACTTGTATAAAATGTTGGTGATGTCTATGGTGACGGCTACGGTGATGATGAGGATGATGATGATGATGACAACAGTGAGAGCGTCATTTGTAATTGGATACAATAATAACAATAAAAACATCGTTGCAAGCTGAACAAAAGTAAATGAAAAGGAATAAAGTAACAAAGAAGAAAATAAAAGAAATGAAGATTAATGCCAAATTCGGTTTCAATGATCATTTCATACCTTTCGCAAATCAAAATAATGATTTAGATAATAAAAATTTATACAATTTCCACAAATAAAGATTAATTAAAACTTAATTTGTCAAGTTTAGAATTCTAAATTGTATAATTGGTTTATATGTATATTAAATGCTATACCTAATCACTTGAATTCAGATTTGAAAATGATAACCATAAGTCAAATATATATAAATAAATATCATTGAAATATTGACTACGATCATCAACAGAGAGAGTCCTTGAGGCTGCAAACTATGAACCGAAATCATGTAGGCTCACCTCAAATGTTATGAGTTTAAAAAGAGTAAGAGATGGGAAGAAAGAGTTAAGTTTAATGTTTTATATGGTACAAATTATGTGAATTTGTTATGGTTTCGTTAATTCAAGTTGATTACTTTGTCTAATCTTATGCAATTGCAAAAGAAGCCATCAAGTCATCTGTAATCGCAGCTTGAAACTTCATACGTCAAGTTCCGTAATATTAAACGCTCACTTCACAACAACATTCTTTGAACTCGAATTAAATACTGCTTCCTTCTACAAGTTACAATGATATAAACAAATCGATGGTACAAACTCATTGGAATTTGGTATAAGGTAAGTAAGTACTTATGGACTTATTTTCCAAGAAATTAATCTCATTGACAAGGTGAAATATTCTCCCAAAAAATGGTTTTTATGTGAGCACATTTAATCACCTCGGAATAAAATAACATAATCTATTTCTTTATTCCTCTACAATATTTTTTATCTTAATTATTTTACAATATATCTTAACCGTATTATATATTTAAGTATACAATAAATTCAGCTGAAGGTTATGTTCCAATTAGATATTCCCCAAGATTACTTTAACACTTTAAAATTAAGATAAACATTCAATTGCTAGATAAAAATATACTTTGTCAAATTTGAATTTAAGCTTAAATAAGATACTCGTAAGTAGATAAAATAAAATTGTATTGTTTATTATTTTTCAAGGTTTTCCTTACTTTCCCTATTCCCTATTTGTGCTCTAGAATAAAGTATCTTATAGGTTTCCTTTTAAGAAATCTGAATTATAAAGTTTAAATTCATTATTTTATGCTACAAAAGTTCATGGATCCTTTTACTTAAATATCTTTCAAACTCAACGGACAACAACATTCCTCTTTACTTTATCTTTACTGTTAAGTTATGTAATTTTACTTTTAAATCTTAAAAATTGAAAATGTGATAAAATGAAAATCATAACAGATGATGATGATGTTGATGATGATGATGATGGAGATGAAAATGGTAGTGGTAATGGTAATGGTGGAGTTAGGATTATTTTGTTTTTATTCAATTGTATTTTTCTATTGAAGAATCAAATAATAAAAATCGAAAAATTCACTTAATCGACATAAAAGGACAAAAGC
Organism: Amiota minor; assembly: GCA_037043295.1. Taxonomy (NCBI): domain Eukaryota; kingdom Metazoa; phylum Arthropoda; class Insecta; order Diptera; family Drosophilidae; genus Amiota; species Amiota minor. The sequence continues at coordinate 4,888,105 of JBAMAW010002187.1, read as the reverse complement.
CAATTTCACTGTCAACAATTTATACAAACACACATACACACAGTTGTGTAGAAGAGCGGAAAACAATCGAAATGTAATAGACCAACAAACGGAAACGGAAATAAAATCAAGCATAAATGCAATAATACAATTTATGAGAATAGAACACAAAGAAAAAAAAAAAAAAAACACAGAGAAAAGAACAAAAATCTGTAAAACAACTTGACCAGCACAAACACACACACTCACACACACACACACACACACATAGACAACCAAATTTATATATGTATGTGTACAAGAAATCATATAAACTTCAGTAATGAAAGAAGTAAAGCAATTGAAGGCCAAGCACAACAAGGAGTAGGAAGGAGTATCAAGCAAAGCCAACAACGACAAACAAAGGTGACTTTGTCCAGGATAATCAGGTTATTATATTTATGTGCAATTTCCTATAAGAAGCGTAAAGCATAAGAAATTTCCAAAAGCAGACAGACTAAGGGAGAATAAGATGGAGATAGTCAAGTGTTTTTAGCAACAAAGTTACACTCACAGAAGAATAGTTGAACTTAAGTATTTATCGAGTGCTGGCAGATACCAACGAACGTATGAGTAACTTTTCCTTTGTCACAATCGGTCGGTAACTTTTGTCCAGAATGACATACATGAAATGAAAGAGAGAAAGCAAATAAGAAAAAGAACAGAACAGAAACCTAGTTAAGTCGTAACAAAATTTCGTCAGTTACAGAGATACATTCACGAATTGCATTATAACTCAATTGTATCTGAGATTTTATTGCCGAAGCGTACAATTGAATGAAAGCAGGGCACTGAATTTATCAGTATGTATGTATGTACATAGTAAAGCAAAAGAACAAATACATTGCCAAGAAGGACATGTATCTATGGGCATATACTCATCCAAATTTGTTGTTGTGTGTCCAAACTTTTAGTCTTCTTCTTCTTCTTCTCGTTCTTGTAATGGAATTTGTTTGAAGGCAAAATACAATTGCAATAAAGAACAATTTGTTGATATTGTTGCTGGCGCCAAATTGATTGACTGGACATTGAGGTGAGAATGGTGAGAGAGAGTACTTTCAGTTCATCTCCAAGTATTTTTGTATCTTTTAAAGTGAAGCGTTTGTATCTTTAGGAGGTTCAAAAAAACAAAAAAAAAAAACAAAAAGAATTGAAAGAGAGAAAAGTTAAAGAGAAAACGGTGCATAAATACTAAAAATGGTAAAAGAAAACACATTTAAAATTTGGCATTTGGAGATTTGAGTCGCCATTTCATTTCATTTCGATTCGATTCCATTTTAATGCATCTCAAATGTGCAATAAATTTCCAACTCGTTTTTATTGTTTAGTCAAATGCAATTATTTTTTATATATTTTATTTTTGGAAAGTAAAGTACACAAACAGAAATAGAAACACACAGAATATTCAATTGAACCAAGACACAAAAGTAAGGAAAGCTAGTATCTTTATGTCTTTGTATCTTTTTTTGGCGTAACAAATTGATAAAGATGTGGAAGGCACTTAAGGGTCGTTTAGAAATTGAAATGTATTTGTAATGCTAACAGAGATGAAGAGAGAGGGTGAGTGAAAATTTAAGATCTAAGTGAGTGTTAAGAATGAAAAGCAACGATATATTTATGAAGTGACATAAAGAAATAATGATTGGAAATAATTGCTTGTAACATGAAAATTATATTGTACTCGTTGTAATAAAAACATTTCTTTAGTGGCTAAATAATTAAAGTTTGGTCAGTCAAGATTTATTATATAAAAGCTGCTTAAATCTGTATTAATCTTATTTCAAACACAAAAATATCTTCTCCTTTCTTCTCTTTCTTTAGTTTGTTTTTAACCTTTCTTTTGATTTTCGATTATGCCACACAATTTGACAGCTGACAACTTGAAAGCCACCCACTTCAATTCAATTCACTTCACTTCGATTCACTTTACTTCACACCACAATTTCAATTGTCAAATCATTTAAATAATCAAAATTTACAAGATTATTTTGTTGTTATGTAAGTTTCTTTTTTTTTTTTTTTTTTGTTTTGTTTTTGTTATAGCATATTTCCAATTTGTGCATAAATCAGTACTATGAATTCAAGACAAATTATTATTATCAAAAGTTAATGCGAAATTAAAGCAAAATTGTACACTCCCAAAAAAAAAAATACCAACAACAAACCTTAAGTAAACATTAAGCCGCACTTGCCACAAAACTGAAACGAATTACCAAAGTAATAAGACAAATAAAGAAATAATTCCAAAAAAACAACAAAATATATTTAAAGCCGGTTTTTGAAGGCAGTCAACCAATCAAAAAAAAAAAAAAATAAAATAAAATAAATAACCAAAAAGTCAACTAGACTGGGAACCATTTATCAACTGAACTACGCTCACGCACGCAACTAAGCAATCACGCATTTTAAGCCTCAATGTAAAGTACACAAACCATGACCCATTGACAACAATTGAATATGAGAAGGAACACAAAACAAGTTGAGAAAAATATTCAATTTTAATTGAAATGCGAGTAAACATTGAAAAGAAGTCAAAGAGAAATAGATAAAGAAGGTAAATAAAGCTTAAAAAAATTAAAGAAAGCAAAACAAAGTTAACCAAACCAAACCAAACCAATCCAAAGCAAAGCAAAGCAAGTGATCAAATGATCATTTGATGGAGCAATGGAAATAAAATTAATAAAAGTCATGATTCCCTCTGAAATTCATTGCCAAAAGCAAGCAATTTGCAAACAATTGAGAGAAGTTGCGGTTTCTATGACGTCAACGGTATCAAAATTGATTACCAACCATCCACAAATGTGTATATATTAGGCCGAGATTGGACCTCAAACAGCATCAGTTACCATTTGAACTTCAAACAAACCAATCCAACCAACAATCAACAATCAACACAATAGACATGGCATTCAAATTCATTGTTGCACTTACTACACTCTTGGCTATCGCTCAGGCTGGTCTCATTGCCGGTCCAGCAACAGTGACCACCTATGCTGCTCCAGAGCATCATCAGCATGTGGCCTATGCCAATCCTGCTGTTGATGCTGTTGCATCAACACACCAAAATGTAGTTCGCTCCTTTGGCGGCACCGTTTCACATCATTCAAAGGCCATCGATACACCCTACTCGAGTGTACGCAAGGAAGATACACGCATCAGCAACAATGTCTATGCACCAGCGGTGGCCAAGACTGTAACTTATGCTACTGCACCAGCACCAACAGCTGCCGTTTACACTCATGCCGCTCCCACATCTACCGTCTATACTCATGCCGCACCCACAGCTGCCGTCTATACTCATGCCGCACCAACAGCTGCAGTCTACACTCATGCCTCTCCAACAGCTTATACCCAACATGAAGTTGTTGCTCCTCAAACTGTTTACCAGCCAGCTCATCATCAACAGGTCTACACCCATGCAGCGGCTCCAGTAAAAACTATTGCAACTCCAGTCTATCAACAAGCAGCCCCTGCTCCTGTCTACCATCATCAACAACCGTTGGCCACTACAACTTACAATCATGGTCCAGCTGCTTCAACCTACAGTCACAATGCTCCAGGTGTTGCCGCCTATGGCAGCAGCCAAACTGTTCACTACTCACCAGCGAAACTGTTTCCCACATGAGCTTCGATGGCTTTGGTACTCATTGGGGTTTCTAAATCAGAAGTGGCAGGATTAATTGAATTGTTATTATAAATCTCTTTCTTGTTATTTCTTTGTTAGCATTAAATTGAATAAAGAAAAATATAAAATAGCAAATTATTGAAAAATATTGTATAGTATTTTAATGACGATTGAGGAAGGATCTATTTCCTGCAAACGACCCATTTATGACACTTCTTCACTTCTTTTCATTTTATTTGGGTGCTTTGTCGGCTTCATAAAAAGCCACTTTTCAGTACTCTGCCATTCGTCATGATTCAATGCCACAAAATAAACATAAACAAATCATAAAATGCCAAACAAATGCCACACAAAGTACACTACAAATAGCCATAAGTACAACATTATAGCGTCTACTGAATCTGAGTGAGTCGGTTATCATAATCCAAAGATGTTCGAGTATACAGTGTGGGGTGACTCTGTATGTTTGCGCTTAATGTAATTTTAAGTTCGTGCGAGAACCCATAATCCGCATAAAGAACATGTTTTGCAGCCGCCCAAGGAGATTGCCATGGATTGAGATTTTTCTTCCATTTTTCCTATTTTTATACTTATATGAATGAATAAAGGAATAAGGGAATGAATGAATGGGTTATTGTTGTTGGTGTTTCTGTTGTTTGAAGGGAAGTCAGAAGGATTACGTGATTTCAGCAAAGGCAAACTTAAAAATCGGACATCAAGCAATACGTGACTTGAATGTGGCAATAGAATTGGAGAAAGATACTGACTGCAATAACTTTATAGTCAACTAAAGTGGTAAGTGAAGTGAAGTAGGGAGAAGCTCTTAAGTTGATGATGAAATCCAATAATAATGACAGAGAAATAATGATGATGATGATGATAATTGCTTGTTAATAATGATAAAAACATTATTCAATTTATAAGAAGAAATTCCAATTGATCATCACAAGTGCATCATCATCTACACAACATTTATTTGTGAGAGGACATTTTTCTCAAAAAAAAAAAAAAAAAACAGAGATCTGAAATTCATGCAACATTAATTTTGCATTTATTTCATTTGCTTACCAATTGATTTGATGGTTTCAATTGAATTGAATTCATTAAAAATCTCTTATACCATAAATTATATGACCAAGTGATATCTCATGCATGAACTGATGAATAAAAGAATGCAGAAATAATGGAAAAAAAGAATGAATGAATTGAAGATGTTATCAACATTTCTTCTCTAATGGGAAATCGATGAAGTGAAGAACTAAGGAGCAACTTCTTTTTTTCTTTTCAAGTTACTTAGTGTACGAGTATGTAGTCAACAGCAGTGGCGGACGAGGTGCAATGGGTTGGCCTAAGCCAGTGAAAGTATGTAGTAAGTTGAATCAGACGATGATATAATGGTTATTCTAACTGAGACATTACCAAATAAAGGGACATGGTTTGTCCTTCTTTTGAATTGGCCCCTTAGTCCGCTAGGGGTGAACAGTAAATGGGAGAACGTTGAATGATAATGTGGCAATAGAAGAAGAAGAAGCCATTAAGGCTAATACGAAAAATGTTTGTGTTAATATCAAAAGCCTCAACTGACAGTAAAAAACAAAAATAAAAAACAAGAAAGACTAATTTCCAACTAAAAAAAAAAAAAAATGGTAAAAAATAGTTTGATAAAATTGTGAAAATCAGCAAAAGGAAAAATGATGATAAAGAAGCAGGTGGAGAAGCAGAATTGCTGGATTGCACAAAAAATATGAGCTGCAAAGTTTGTTTATTGCAGCAATGAAGAAGCAGAATCAAAAACGATGAAGGAGCAACAGTTTATGCAAAATGCAAGGAAGCAGAAGTGGAAAGAGAATTGATGATGATGGGTGATGGGTCGAGACGAAGTCGAGAGCATGATAAAATGTAATAATTTTCTTCCTTTATTTTTTTCTTGTGTTTTCTTGTGTTTGGTTTGTTTGGTTGTTGATGATGGCAAGTAAATTGTGCAAAAGGCAGCGTTTGTAATGATAATGGTGGTGGTGATGATGATGATGATGATGGTGAAGAAAACCATCGGCTGGCCTGCAAGCAACGAATTCAAAAGAGGAAAGAATGCAAGAAAGAAAGATGTATTTATCAACATAATTACATTTTTAATGGCTTTTTAAACCGCAAAATGCCGGCAAACTTGACTTGTGAAGAAAATAGAGAACATGAGAAGAAAAACGCTGTCAAAAAGAATTGTAACACACACACAGAGAGAGAGAGAGAGGGATAGACATAACAAATAAGGACTTGCCAGCAAATAATTTATATCCTTAGTGATTTTTATGGGCAACACAGCAAACTTCTTCTTTTTTTTTTTTTTGCAAAGACATAATCAAATTTAAAAGGCAGGAAAATATTTAAATTTTCTCCTTTTGTGCCATATTTTTATTATTTTATATCTGTTCAAATTATATATCCTTTTTGAAGCGCCACATATCCTTTTGAGTGCGAATGTCCATTAACAATGTAATTTATATCAATTTTTCGCAACAACTACAATTGAAATTCCTCTTTTTCTCCATTTTTTTTTTTTGCTCTTGTTGTTTTTGTTATTATTTTAAATCCCAATCCCAATTGCATCTACTGTTACATAACGCACTTATTGCAGATACATACATAGATACTATATGGTAGAGAGATATGAGCAATACTGCAATATAAAGTGACGTCGTTGCATAACAAACGACTGAATGAATGTGTATAATTTTTATTTCTGTGTTTTTATTTTTTTAAATATTGTATTATCTTTTGCAATGGATTATAATGCATTACGACACAGCCAAAGGATACACACAAACACACACACACACACATGCACACCACATCATTCACTTTCACACGGAAAAGATATATAGATACAAAGATACTTGTGCCCCATGTCGATTATCATTTGCCATTTGCCTCAGTCCTGGGCCACATGGGCTCAGCTCTCAACTGAACTCAACTCATCTGGACTCGATACATTTCATCGTGATAAGCAATTAACAGAACAAATTGCATTTTTAATATGCAAACTTAAAATCAACAACAACAACAACAAAATGCAGCAAAATTGCAAAACTGATTATAACAAAAACAAAAAAAAAAAAAAAAAACCAGAAAGAAAAAAAAATGATATAAAGAATCTTTTTCAATTTTTCTCATAATTTATATAATTTTTTGTGCTTATTTTTTATTAATGATTTTCATTTGTTTTTAAAAATAAACACAAAAATACAATATTTAAATTTACATAAAAAACGTGAGTGAATAAGTAAATTGAAATTGTGTCGCAATTAAATTAAATTTGTTATAAGAGAAACATTTGCGAGATAAATTCATTCCTTTAAAAAAATATATTCCTTTTCAATTATCATCATTTTAAATATAAATTTACTTTTCCTTTAATACTTTTTTTTTTTAATTTTTTATTTTACAATATTATAATTTACTTGAGTTTTGTCATTTGTTATTGTTAATTTTGTTATTATCTTAATACAGAACACATAAAAAGACAGAAACGAGGAAATTAAATAAGCAACTTAATGGTGTCGACATTCATTCATTGTAAGGGAAAAGAAGTGAAAGAACACTGCACTATGATTGTCAATGAAGGGAAAATTGTGGGGGTGGTGAGGGGAGTTGGCTCAGTGATAAATGGAAGATATAAGCAAAAGTCTGTTATAGATCAACAAACACAACATGCAACAGGTTCCACTTAGGGGAGAGTCAAAGCTAAGGAGCGTGGACAAAGCGGGGCTCCAATTCTTAGTACATACAATAGATATGTTTTGCAAAAGCAAAACGATAAAACTAAATCATTATATCATGATAAACTTTATATACTTTATGATATCATTGGTATGTTTCAAACTCTGTTATGAAATTTAAAATAATCCACATACATCAGAGGTATAAATATAGTAACTTTGATTTTATTCCAGATTTTAAACCATTTATAAAAGCGATCGACAAGTGATGCCAAGGTACTGACCAAGAAACAGCACATCTCTGGAATAAGAAGTTGGGGTGAAAAGATTCCATTCCAGGGATAGGTTGCTTAGGAAAAACTTGAAACATTAGAAAAGATTGATGGAGGATCATCTTAAAGAATAGAGCCTGGGGATCGCCTAGTTATTCTTATTAAATTGAAACGACACCAAGAACAGATAAAGGAAAACTGAATATTGTAAAGCCACAAAATCGTAACAATATTTTAGGCATCAAGCCAATGACAATGTCTCTCTAAATGGTGAAGATGTTTATCTTACGAGAACATCTGTATTCCCTTGACAAAAATTCGGTTGAAGTTGATCAATTTACGACCATAAATTGTGTACAACTCTTTCCTTGTCTCAGTTGCTTCAAAATCTTCTTTTTTTAAGTTAAGTGTCATCAACAACAAACGTTTGCAAACATTTACATTTAAATTTTTGGTACTCTTAGATACAAATAATTGCGGAAATAGTGCGACTATTTGAAGAATTCATACATTTCGTATAAGGTATTGGTAAAGTGAAGTATAGTACTCCTATAATATATGTAGTAATAAAAATTGGATCATCTCAGCATGACTATATAATCATATATGATTGGTCATATTAGGTGGACCCATCTAGCAACTCTATAACTTTGACAAGAATCGTCAGATCGATTAATGACAGCACGTGTTTGAAGCTTTAGTTTTAGGAGATTTTTGCTTTGGAGCAGTTCTCAATTGTGAAAACCCAAAGTGAAAACTGTACCGTAAAAGAACACAATAAAGCGTTTACACGAACGATTTTTGTCTTCTGGTAGTGTCGCTCGAACCAGTCTGCTGTGGATTATGATCCATTTTAATTGAAAGCTATTTCCGTACAAAATTCATTAGGCTCAACGACTATTGCCAACCGATAAAGGTCGTCGCTTGGAATATGCGAATTTCGTTGCAGAAATGGCCAAAACCTAGGAAGATTTTTGGTAAACAATCATCATGAGGCGCATTTCACGTTAAAAGGAACCATTAAGAAACAAATTGTCTGTTCTATGGAACCAAAGACATTCAAATTATTGAAGAGGTACTTCTTTATGGCACAAAAGTGGCAGTGTGGTTCGGATTTGGTGCGGATATGATGATCGGTCCGATGTATGATAACCGTTTTTGTTGCGTTTTTTTTTGTGTTTGTGTTGGTTGTTCATGAGAATGGTGTGGTTTCAACAAGACGGCGCTCCATCTCACAGCACTAGTGCCACAATCAATTTTTTGAAGTAATTGTTCTCCGGTAGCTCAATATTAAAAAATGGAGATTTTGGCTGGTCTACGCGTTCGCCTAATTTAGCACCGCAGCACTTTTTACTCTGGAACTACTTGAAGTCGAAGATTTATACCAACAAGCCTAGGATCCTAGATGCACTTAAGGCCAATATCTGCCAGGAATTATGTCACTGGAAAACAAGCACATTACGCCATTCGAGCTCAGGGTGACCATTTGCGCGATATCATATTCGAAAAGTGTTGTCTCTTGTAGAGCAAAAAAAAAGAGTTTTTTTTTCATGTCATATTTTTTTTTAACAAATGGCCAATTTAAAGTTTCTTACTGTATTTCCGATATTTATATCAAACATCAATGGTTCATTTTCTGCAAATTAACTTTAGCTGATTCGTCAATTGATTCAGTTCTTATTATACGAGTATGTATCTCTTTATTTAATTTTACTTACAGGTTTTTGTTCAGGAATTTCACCTGCGAAACGCTCCTGCCTTAAAATTGTGTGTTAATTAGTTTCTGTTTTAATGTTTTTATTTTGTATTTTTAAACGAACAGATGACTGACTAAATGAATGACTGACTGACTGACACTGTTGTCTTTCAGTATTATTTACCCTGTCTGTGTGTATGAGTGTTTGGCTGTGGAAATAATTTTGCATCTGTGTTGACTTTGGATCTGTTCTTTGTCTATTTTAACTGTTTTAATTTCCGCCCGAGTATCTCAAACGGAAATGACTGAGAAAATCGTTGATATTTTGTGTTATTATAAAAGACATTTAATGTTTTCTTTTACACAAAAATAAAAAAACCGAAAAACCAATTTAATAAAATCATTACTTTTGTGTTTTTTATTAGAACAAAGAGACCAGAAGAAGGTCAAAACAACGAAATCATTTCAGATTCAAGTTGAAATATTTTATTTCGTAAATATGTTTGTTGGTTTATTATTATGATAATGATGATGATGATGATGATGAAGATGAATGGACAATTGTTGATAGGCTTTAGATTAATTTTTGACTTAATTCTCTAAGGGGGAGGCAAATACAACAAAATGCATTAAAAATGTTGCTGCAACATGTTGCTAAGCATAGAGAGTTCAAAGACAATGAATAAAATTTATATGGTCTTTGATTCAAGTTCCACAATGGTGTTTCTTTAAGATATTTATTTACATCATAAAATTAATGACTTTTTATTGTTAAACATTATTTTTTTTTTTTTAAATAAAGCAAAATGCAATTTTTTAATATAAAAATTAAATTTTAATGCAGAATTGGGAAAATGAATTTTTATAATTTTAACGAAAAACTCCAGCACACATAAATATTTTATTAATTCAATTTTAATTCCTTTTCCTTCCTCTTAAATCACTTTCACCTATTAATAATAACAACAACCACAATAAGTACAAGAACAACAACAACTGCAAATTTGGCCAACTAGTTTCATGATTGGTTAAGACCCAAATTGCCAATACACACAAAAGGAGTGGTAAATGATACCAGTTGATGATGAAGATATTCCCCCAAAAGATACACAAACATACCACACACAGATACAGATACACATAGAAACACACTGATAAACCATACAGAACCATTGCAAACGCACAGCATACCAATAGCATCATGTTGTGTGTGTGTGTGTGTGTGTGCTTGTGTATGGCTAAGACGAGAGACGTGCAAAAGCTAAGGATATTCCTGAATCAAAATACAAGGACGAAGGCAAAGACGAATAAAGTTAGAAGAAGCACAAAGCAAAAGCAAAAGCAGAAGCAACAACGAAATCACAAGACATTTCGGGTAACTCGTATCTCGTACTCTTGGCTCACTCATTCGTGCTTAGCGCACATGCTCCCTACACATTTCCTTCATCTCCTCTCACACCTCTAACGATTCTCATAATATCCCCTTCTGTATTTACAAATTGACTTAGTTTTAGGACATCATCAATATTTAATTTTCGTTGATAAAATTTAATTTTTTATCCAAATAAAGAAAATAACAGAAATCATTTGCATCTAATAAACGGTTAACCTACTTAGAGAGAGAATATCCCCCCAAAGGTCTCATTTGTTGCATGGAGATCACGTAATATTGTTCTATTGTAAACTAGAAGAAAAGTTCAAGCAGCTGTTTCAATTCCTGTTCTCCATCTTCTTCGTCAATTACTCTTTCAATCTTTGGTCTTATGGTACATTGGATCCCAACTCATTGTCCTGTGACATTGAAAACTTTTATTGTATTTTATTTTGTTTCTTTTTTTTTTTTTTTTTTTTCTTTATTGTTTTTAACCAAATCCGAAAATACAAAATAACATGTTGCCATGCACAATTTAACCCTTTTGCCAATTGTGTCCTTTATGTTAGATCCTTTTTCGGCTTTGGTTGAGTTTCAACTGTCAAAAGTACATTTGCCTTGGTTACGCCACAACAAGGAATGTGAGAAATAAAGTTGTTACGTTTTAGATCCTTGAAGCGTACGGGTATAATGACAACAGACTTGCTTTCCTATGACCTTTTTGTCTTTATTTTGTTGCCTCAGGAATGGCTCATGATTTGCTTTGCTTAAGTCTCCAAATCTATGAGAAAGATAATTTTCCTATTCTTCTTACTGTTAGTTACAGAGAAATGGAGAAAAAGTGAATGTTATGGTGTTGATGAAACTTTAATGACACGCAATGCTAAACAAATGCCACAGAAAATCTTTTCTAAACAATTTGCCTTTGGGTTAAGATTCATATTCAACTCAACCTAACTGTACTGAAGTCTCAATTTCTTAGCATTTGTGGTTTGGGGTTGCTAATGTGGCAATTTCTTGGGTCTCATCACCTCTGCCATAAACTGAAAAATAAACCTTTTTATGACTTTTGGTTTTTGTGAGTGTCCCCTTTGTGGCACATTTACGTGAATATCCTGCACATGTCAATGTCACGGTCTGCAGTGCAATGCACTCATAAAGTGTGCAAAAACCTCATAAAAAGAAAAACAACAACTTAGAACCAGAAAACCCCGACAATTTTGAACAATTATTTTATGCCTGATGACAGCAAGAAATAAAAACTTGTCTCCTAACTCCATAGCAAATATATGAGGGAACCACCAAACAAAAAATTGGATATCCATACTATCCATACTATATACAGTATAGTACAGGATATGCATGCATGCTAGTTTCCTCGTATGTTATAGTCAGTCATTTGGACAACTTGAAAACATGAAGGCAAATAAAGTGTTACAAATGTCTGATTGTTGTTTGTTTCTATTGCAATCATCATCATCATCATCGTGATCATCATCATCATCACGAGTCCGTTCGCATGTAAAATGGCGTTAAAAATAACAACCGGCGGCGAATCTCAAAAAAACCAAAACAAAACAAAGGATTCACTCAGAAAATGTTGGCGACGACAATGAAAAACTAAGTTAAAAAATGTATATACATACACATATGATGGTAAAAAAAAGAGAAATGTTGCTTGCGGTTGCAATACATTGAAGCATCAAAAAAAAAAAAAACACTAAACATTACAAATCCTTTTTTGCGAATCCTTGCCGCACAATTTCGTCTGTCGTTTACAGAAATTAAAACAAAGACACAACAAAAACAATACACAAAGCCAACAACATTCACTATTGTTTTCTCAGTCATACCAATTGTCATCATCATCAACATCATCATCGACTGGCCCCCAGACCTTCTCCGCCTTCTGCAAAATATGAAAAAGTATCTACGCCATTGAGGAGTATCTATCTACACACAACAGAAAATGCATACATACGCTTATAAATTGCAAATGCAGTTGGACAGCTATGAAGTACTCAAGCAGAAATAAGGTTTTGTTGGCCAAAAAGTGAGTGAAGTGGGGGAGCTGGTGAGTGTTAGTGCTAGGAATCGACTGAGGAAGACTGGTCTGCCGGCTGGCCGTCAGTCACTCAGTCAGCGGCAGGAAGCATTTTGCATGAAATGCCCATAAAAATGATATTCAGATCAACGCCACCGCCGTGTTCTAGTATTCAAACATTCATTCATTCATCCTTTCTTTCTTTCGTTCATTTACATTCATACTTTTATGCGTATATTCATATTGTGTGTTGGGTGTTCATGTGTTCGTGTCTGTATTTGATATCAATGGAGTGATAAGCGCGAAAAATTTGCTTAGTAAAACAAATGTTTCCTTCTCTCCATTTTCTTTTTTGCTTACCAAGTAGGAGGGAATTCAGTTTTTGACAAATTTAATTGTTTAAAAGATTTTAAAATATTTCAAGTATTTAATACATTCAATAATCGAAAAATGAATCAATCATCTACATATTGTGGAATCACCAGATAAATAATGGATTAGGCTCCAGTGAATGTACCATGTAGGATGCTTATAAATGTAACCATCATTTGGTATTTTGTAATATGGAATCATGCGATATGGTTAGCCTATGTGTGCAAGACTTTTGTTGCAGCTGTTCAGTATGAGATCATTTTGGGATCTATTTTTTAAGAACGTGCTAACAATTAATGTCAACTTGGTATCAATAACCCTTCCCCGCTTTCTTACAAGTGTAGAATGGTTTATTTAGGAAGGGAAAATGTAGAATCTTGGCATCACAATAGTGGGTTAGGTTGTACGTACCACTTCTTTGTGAAGAAGTCATCCATTAAATCCACGAACCAAAAACTTATACACAATCATCATTTCCATTAGAAATCCTTAAGAAATCTCTTATCAACTAACTTTGTCACATTAGTTGTGTTTGTTGTCGTCTTTGCTATATTTAATTCACTAGTCTCGTATTTCACTTAAAAGGTTGCTTAATAAAATTGTCTATCCTTATAACATCTTCCTTTGACTTTCGCATCCTCACACATTCATATAAATGAGTCAGTCACACAGATACTCAAACCATATTAAACCATCATAATGTCATATAAATGTAACTTCTACATCTTACTTTGTTGAAGGTTTCATTAGTTTTCTGTGAATATTATTTCTTTATCACTTTTGTTAGATGTGGTAGTACTTTTTCATTGTTGTCATCTCATTCTTCTTCCTATTATTATTATTATTAACCTTAATTCCCCGTTGTCATATGTCATGCGTGGATAGTGACACGAGTTGGTGGGACTGATGAGCGTGTTATGATTACTGTCACATTCACAACTTTACTCGTTTGATTCCAGTTCACACACAGCATGTTTACATGGAAGGGTATAGTGAGGAAATCCAAGTGAAAATGTGAACTTCTCACTGGAGTTCTATAGATTTCCTCTCATCACTGTTGCATAGAGGAATGAATGAATGTTAGAGTCCTAAGAAATACTAGTACTAGCAAATTTTCTTTCAACACATACTTATATTTATTGTGTGTTCCGTTGTGTGTTGTTCAGAACTTATAATCTAAAGGTGGCTAAGTGCTTTCATTCAATTACATACATACATACATACATAAGTGACTTATTGAATTGCAACTGCTGTTTTATGTGTGTTCAGGCCTACAGACTCCAGCGCTATTCATCACAGATGATTTAACAACACTTAAGTGGCTGCCACTGACTCTTTATATTACTTATGTACTTGCTTTCAACGTTAAATGCTGCCACGTTTAGCTAGAAAACCAACTCATTTTATCAACATGCGAGTGAATAGCTACAACTTAGTAGAAGATACAAAATACTCCGATGGATAAAAGTCAAATCCCATGCCCATGTCCATGCCAAGCCTTTAACCATTGCAATGTGGTTTATCATATGTTGTTCAATGTGATCATGGACGCATTGGTCTTTTTGGTTTTTACTTATAGTAAAGCCGCATTCAGTTAACGCCATTTATATTTGTACACAATCTGTTTTGGTTTGGTCGATGCCGCAAGGCTTAAAACTCTGCATCGACAGTGGCATCAGTATCAGAGGCATTGGAGGCATTGAAGGCATTTGCATAAATAAGTTCGAATTCTGGTTTATGGCATCGAAACGTGTATTTTGTTTTAATTGAAAGGATTTCGAAAAACAATACGACAAATAATAATAGTAGAGAAAAAATCGGGGGAGTAGCAGACAAAAAATACTATTATAGAAGCGTGAAAATTTTGTTAAAATTGATTTTTATGTAAATTGGCAACAGACAATACAATAAATGAATAATGAATTCAGTCACTGAATATGAAAACTGATGATTTTTTCCCTCAACATTTCTTCTCTTCATTAAATACAATAGATATGTAATTTCTTAAAGCTTTAATAAGTTGATTTGCAATTCTTAATTTGAAAATCATTTACTAAAGTGAATATCATGAAATCTATTGTAAATGGGAAAAAACTATCCTATTCCAGTAGCTTGACGAATGCAATTTGCTAAAAAGGACGGGAGCAGGACTCAATACTCTTCCTCTCCATTTAAGAATGAGTACCTATGAATGTCAAAAATGAAGCTTTAACTTTGAATGAATGAATGAATCACTGAATGAATGACAGACTCACTGTATGAATGAATGAATGAAATCGGCTTTTGCAAACAAAAATCGCATCAGAGTGCAAATTCATGTTGTTTTGACAAAATCCTTATAAATCTAAAAGGGCTTTACATTCTGAAAAAAAAAAAAAAAAAAATGAAAAGAAAAGAGAAAAAAAAAAACTAAAGAAATGAAAGAAAATGAAATTCACTAAAAAACAACAAAGCGGAGAGTATCTTTAGTTTCAATGCCTCGTCCTCCTGACTAAATCCCAAGCGTGTAGATGAGTGTGTATCTATGCATGTATGTTTGCATAAAGAAAGATATGTGTAAAAGATATGTATGTTTCATTGGTGGAATGGAGTATTGTATTGTAAGTAGAATCCCTTTCAGTAGCATTTAGCTGTGTTTGCACCCATCACACCAAATGGGATTAGCTATCAAAAAGTCAATGACTGAAATCAAAAGAAAACTGTCAGAACAGAAGAGAAAATGAAGGGGAGAAAAGGAAAGAAAATGTGTGTGTGAAATGTTTTTTTTTTTTTTAAATAAATTGTAATGTTGTTGGTTTTTTTTTTTTTTTTTTTTTGATGATGAAATGTTGTTGAGTGAGTAGAGATCTAAAGGAAGAAAGTGTTTCCCTTCTTTATTATGTGTATGTAATATTGTATTTTTCCACTTTTCTGTATGTTGTAAGCGACCATTAAGCGACTTTACTTAAATACACGTTGTAAAACAATTTTCACACTCATTAAAAAATTTGCATAATTATTTTAAAACACGCTTCACGAACATCAAACTGCGATGCAAACCCATAAATACCAAGAGATCCGAGAATTTTGCGAGCGACAACGAGCAGCAACAAGGGGATGCCATCTGCTATTTTGGGGCTCAACTTAACTTATCAACATCGCGTATTTATGCATAATAATATTTTATAATGACACATGAATCCTGGTACTAAGTATACACTAAAGTTGACACTCTTTACGAGTATAGTATAGTATGATTACATGTTTGCCTGTATATGTGCGTATCTATATGTGTGAGTTTATAGTTAGTGTGCTAATGATTTTAATGATTTTATTCATTTAATTTTTATTTTTTCATTTTACATGTTCTCATCTCAATTTTAGCTGTTATTTTTATTACTAAGTATTGTCATGATGATTGGAACGCATAGAATCGTGCACAGGAGACTCCCCAATGCATCCTTATATACATACTTATACATACATACATAATATGTTATCCCATCAGTTATTGAGTGGTAATTTGCTAAAGATATGCCTTATTCCAACCAAAGTTTCTTGATTACTGAAAGAGAAAATTCCCACTCAAAAACTATGATTATCTTTGGATATCAATCCTCATTTTTAAGCTTCAATTTCTCCAAGGTTTCAAATTTTTTCTTAACGAAAGTGGGTGGCCAGTCAATGTCGCCACATCAGACGTTTAGAGAATTTTCGTTGAAGAAACTGAATTTCATGGAATTCATGTGGATTTTCCGTTCCCCTAATGCGGAAATTTGGCTTATTAACGCCGCCAGAATGTGTGCCTTGCCTGTTATTAAAATTTGCTTCAAAAAATCGAGTTTTTTTTCGACTGTTTGGCATTATTATTTGTGTTTATTAACTGTATAAAAAACTGTGTTGACACCATCACGATCCGACACTTATCGGTACTGGGCAACGCTTTCTCTGACCGCTTCAGTGTGGAGCGAAAATTGTACTGAATTAACGTTTCAAAGACATGTCTAGTCAAGCCAATTGATTGACATATGTCAAAGTTATACAATGTTTACGTACACATAATTTTTTAGAAATGTGTATTTGGTAAATTCTATATTCTATCAGCTGAGCTACTGAAAATTATGTGATCCTCATTGAAGAATGTGAAAGTTAAAGTTCAATAACATTCTCCTTTTCATCATTATGTTTCTCTACATTTTTGTTATTTAAATTTCATAATAATTTATGTAGAAAAGAAATGTCTTTCAAAAAATTCAATTTACGCAACTTACTAATTTTTTCATACGCAGCTCAATTTCACTTGTTGAGTATGAAAAAGCCAACTACAGAAAAACGGTTGTTGTTCATACAAAATAATAAAAATTCAAGTATTGGAAATATTTTTATATATGAATATGTGTTTTATTTATTTTTTTTTTTTTAATAAAAACAATTAAATAATTTGATATGCCGCAAACATATAAACACAAACAGGATAATGATGCTAATCCCTTAAGCAGCAAAGCCAAAATGTTATCAATTTTCATTTGTTTTCAGCTCATTAGCGCGGCAAATGGTTGAGAATTTTCCATAGTTTTTTGCAATTGGAAGGGAAAAATTAATTAAATAATGTGTGTAGAGTAGTCATCTACCCGAAAAGCAAAATATAAGTATATTTGTAATACAAGTTGATGATGCTGGATGCTTATGGAATTTT
This sequence comes from Amiota minor, assembly GCA_037043295.1. Taxonomy (NCBI): domain Eukaryota; kingdom Metazoa; phylum Arthropoda; class Insecta; order Diptera; family Drosophilidae; genus Amiota; species Amiota minor. The sequence continues at coordinate 4,870,318 of JBAMAW010002187.1, read as the reverse complement.
GAAAAATTTATTTAAATTATAATATTTACTTGTATGCGAGTATTTTGCTATAAAAACCAAAGTTATTTGATGTGCGTAGTCTTTGTGTGTTTTGTAATGCGATATTTTACATTTATTGCTTTAAATATGATAAACGTTTATTTTACATTATTTTTGTTTTTTTTTTAATGTACAATATTTATTTTATTTTATTTAATATCAAATGTCAACATGATTAAATTAAGCAAGAATTTCTTTATTATCTTTGCTTTTGATTTGTTTTTGAAATAAATTGTATGTATTAGTTTTTGAAACAAAAGTTATAAATTTATGTTGAGGGTGCTTAAAATATTATTTAATTGTATTTATTTTAATGACAATGAAATTAAATATGAAAAAATAAAAAACAAAATCAAAAGAAAATTGGAATAAAATTTCGAAATTCGTCACGTGCCTTGAACTACAATTTCCTTATTGATTTTGTTCTAAGATTTTAGCTTCACTTTTCATTTTTTTAATTCTACTTTTGTCATTTTACTAGCTTCTTTTTCTTCACTTCACGTTACTTTGGAATATTTGACTTTTAAATTTTTTCTTATTTTATTTTTTTGGAGGAAAGTGAACGTAGCCGGAAATGTATGAAACGTGCATAAAGTCAAGTGCCGCTACTTTGCGAATGAATTTGTTTCGATATTCGATTTTCCATTTATATTACTTCATCTTTAACTTTTCCTACTAAACTTTTCTCAGTACACAAATGATTTTCATCATCATCGTCATCATCAGCTTAAATAAGAATTACCAAAGTTAAGCTGCAACAACAAGAAAAATCGCTTTTTAAACAAAAAAAAAAAAGTAACAATATGAATTTGGGTTGTTGCGAGTGAGTCTAAGGACGATTGTCAAGAATCATTGGGATGAATTTTAAATATTGTATTTTGTTCTTATAATCCACATCTACATTTGTACCATTTGTCTAACACAATTTTACTTTTATTGTGTTCCCTAAGCTTCAGTGCAGTGTGGGTGGGTGTAGAGGAGAAGAAGAAGAAAGTAGTACGGAAGTTGAAGAAAACACGTCAAAATGACATTTTTCAAGAGACGCAACTTAAGCATTTTTAGATTAAAAGTATTTTTCAAAGAATAAAGTACAAAATAGAATAAAATTTTAATTATTTATTGTATAAAATAAATGAATAAATAGCATAAAATATGGGCATTGTAAAAGGTCCAGCATCGCGCCTACTAAAAATTCTTAGAAATGGTTGTAACTGAATAGGCAAGGTTATCTTTAGAAAAATCTCCATCTTCACTTATCTTTGAGGCTTCAGGAATAATTGCAAATAAATAATTTTTTTAGAAAGAATATACAGAAAATCCCACTCAAAACTATTTACAATATCATGAGGGACACCGAGACTAGTATTGCACGGTCAAGTGCCCTGAGAAGAATCTCTTTAAGAAGTTTTCATTACTTTAAACATCTTAGGAAATGCAAACACATATACTCGTGCTAACATAAATATTTTCAGGTTTATATATCAAATCTTAGTACAATTGTTTAAAAATGTGAATATATTGCTGCCGACTTGCTTTTCTTGGCTATAACTGATATACCATTTATCAAGAGTATAAAGTCACTTTACCAGATTTCAGATGGATAGATCAAAAGCTAAGAATCAAACATGCTTAGCAGCTGACAGATGGACGAAATAACTAGTACTAGAGACTATAAATTTATATGGACTGCTATTCTACAGTTTGTGGAATCAATCGATTCTTTGTGTATCGCTGATTTCTTCTGTAGAGATTTTATAGAATTTTCAATTATGCACAACTATCACATTTAAGTAGAAATATCTTTTCATTATAATGATAAAGATATATGTATTTAAATACGAAGGAATATTATTAAGCATACGCAGGATACAACTAAACTACCAAATTATGATAGTTTACTCATCGTCTATCTTACCATAGTTTTATTTCTCTCATTTTCTGTTCATTCGTTGTTTGTTGCCCACTTAATAAAGCTACTTAAAAACTACTTTTCATAAACTTTTATGGTTAAAATAACAACAACAATAATAATAACAAGAAAAACTACAACCAAAAAGTAAGTCAAATTTTTAAGAAAAATAAATAAGAACAGAAGAGAAGAAAATCGTTTACATGGCATGCCATGTTCCTTCTTGATTTTTTTGTTTAAGTTTCACTTTTTCGCGCCCAAGTTTTATGTGTTGATCCTTCGCTTTTGCAGGATGTTGCGGCTAAATTTATGTTGGCAGTTTTACAGTTATTTTAAGCAAACTATGAGTATCATGGAACAAAAAGACTACAAGAATAAAGGAAGAAAGCAATGAGAGAAGCTACTTAAGGAAGTAGAAGATGCAAGTGCGGCAAAGCGAAGCTAGCCAAGGCAAAGTAAAGCTGAGCTAAACTGAACTAAACTGTGGCGAGAGGTAAAAACTTTTGTAACTATTAAAGTATTAAGAGTTAAACTGGTGTGAGTGGTTGTGTGTTTGCTTGTGTTTGTATCTTTGGTGAAGTCCTGGAATATACTTGTTTAACAACAATAACAGCACTAACATTTGCTAATAATAATACAGTAGAATAACAGTGCAATAAATGCAACTACAAGAACAACAATGACTAGTTTGTGTTGAAGAGACTTCGAGAGAGTGTAGTAGATCTGCAGGAAGTTGGTCAGAGCAGCTGGTTATACAATAAAATTTTTTCCATGGAAAACTCTCCCTGTTTCTTTAGCATCTACTAAGCACTTGCATTTACTTTGTGGTTGTGTGTGTATGGCTAAAGTTGGATAAACTTGTCATAGTAGCAGCTCAGCCTATTGACAGTCTAAGGGCTATTTCAGTACTCAAGAAAGGAGACCTTGCCATATGAAAGAAATATAAAAAAATAAATATAAATGTTTTGATAAATGAAAAACTTAAGGTTTCAAATATTTGATATATGTTCGCGTTGTTCAAGAGATGAGAACCTGAAGCCGCCCTAGACAGAGTCTTAGCATCAGACTTGTCTTGACTTTTACCTTTAAATCAATGTTGACAAAACTTTTATTGGATAAGTTTGTCTTATAACAAGCAAAGACAAGCAAAAAACAAAAAAAAAAAAACAAAAAAAAAACGAAGACATCAAAAGGTGCGGCGGATTTGAAATGAAATAGCAAAAAAAAAAAAAAAAAAAATGTAGAAAAGTTAAAAAATCAAATTCAGTAAAAAGTTTATTCTTTCTGCTTCAGTCAGCAAGGATTCTTTCTTAACATTAGTTAAGCTCACTTTCAAACTTCATAAGGCAAAGTTTTGAAACTGCATCATCTCCGCCAATTCAACCAATGAAGCTGCTTCAATTGTAATTTGATTTGTGCTTAAAAGCTCGCAATTGATTAGTGATTGTATGAAAACGGAAATCAAGGTCCTTCACAGCCACCCACTCGTATTTGCTCCTGTCTATTTATTCTATTTATAGAACCAAGTTGCAAGTAAATAGTGTTGTAGTAGGTCTCACGTTGCTTTACATGTGTTTGACTTTGGCATCCTGCCACACATATCCTGTTGCATGCATACCCATGCAAACGACGCTTTTGTTGTATTCAGATTCAATGTGGTTGCTGTCGGTTCCTTTATGCCATATCCTGACTCCTGTTTAATATGCTGTAAAATTACATTAAATTTTGAGCAGAAAACCCAAATGAAAAAGGCACATTGCGGTTTTTGGCATTCACATTTGGGTAGCGAGTCCTCGAGTCCTTGAGTCTCGCCTGCCAACTTGTAGATAAGCGCATTAGTGATGCCTTCCGTGCTTCAATCTCCCACTTTCTCTCCCATACTTTTCGCAGTAATTTTAATTATTTAAATATTGAATTTTAATTTGAAAATGTTCTTTTCTTTTTATCTTTTTATTGCCATTTTTTGCCATTTTTTGCTTCAAAAATTACAATTTCTTATTAATTTTAATTTTTATTACAATAAAAATTAAAAGAAAATATTTAAATTTATCTTTGTCCTTATGTAAAAGGAAATATGTAATTGTAGTATTGTTGATTTAAATTAATTTACTATAAATACAATTTTCCAGGAATAGAATTGCTAAGCAAAAACCATTGCATACCCACAGGCGTTCATTCAATTTACTCACTCTTTTGCTTTCCTTTCGTTCTTTTACACACATTTAAAATGCAATAACCGGATTAGATTGTTATTGTTATTTTACTTATTGTCCTTATTGTTGTAACTCCAACATATAGACCAGGGTTTCTTAAACTTGTTTAAAATGAAATTGAAAAATTACTATATATATTTCAATTGTAACCATATTCTCATGAGGTTTCACATAGCATTGATAACTGTGCAGGGCCCGAGGGTCATAGTTTAAGAATCTCTGTCGTAGAACATTTATTGTTGTTGCAGTTGTTGTTTTATGTTACTATGTTATTTATAGAGTTTTAACGCAATCAAAAGCATCAACGTCAGTTGACATTGTCCTTCCTCGAGTTGCTATTGTTATTGTTGTTGTTGTTAATGTTGGCATTGTCATAGGTAACTAAATCTCCATTCTCTTTCCCATTTTATATACTTAGTTGTTGCTTGACTGTCGATGTGTCGTCATCATGTTGCTGGTTAGGTGATTTTAGATGAAGTCAAGTAAAACTTAATAAAAAATGCATTTTGTTGTACTATTTTGAGAATGGCTTCACTGCATGTTCATGGGTTTGTGCATGAAGCTTGTTAAAACTAAAGTAACCAAAATCCAATTGGATTTAATTTAATCTTTAAATAAATTAACTTTTTGGGTTAGAAAAAAGGAAGAAAAAGCTACAAATGAGAAAAGACATAAATGAAGTCATTTCAACTTCGATTTTAATTAATTTTATTTGAACATAAGGAGAAAATAAGATTTTTAGGAGAATTGGCTTACCAAAATCATATAGAAGTTAAGACATAAAGTGCTCTGATGTTTGCAAGTATGAGAATCAATGAATTTCAAATGTTTTCAAGAATTTTTTTCTTCCATTTCTTATGATTTCCTAATCAGTCTATCAATCATTTTCTTAATTGAAGTTGAGATAAAAATCTGGAAAAAAAAAACAATCATGAAAATTAGATTTAACAACATTTTCATCTCTATCAATCATAAACAAGGCTTTGGTACAAAATTCTTATCTTTTGGCATGACCACCTGTGGCCTCAATACAATCAGTTCAGATTTATGGTTTCTTTCAATGAAAAATTTATTATGGAAATTACCCAAAAATGAACGAAAAAAAGAGAAAATACTTACTCATTTACTAAAAAACAATTGGCCTTACCGATTTTCTTTAAAGAAGAACATTGATCTCATTGAAAAAATCTTGATTTTGATTGATATCATTCAGAGACAATTTAAATCATCACGTTCACTTTTGAATAATTTCTTATACAATTTATATTAAGGACAGACAGTGCAGAAAATATGCAAAGCCAGAAAAGAAAGAAATCTTAACACATTATATTCTTTTATCAGGTGGAAGAGCTTTTCAAATTCGCTCAAAATAACTCAACCGCTTACTTTGGGTCAACATGCATATGCAGGTTGCATATCATCTAAGCATTTAGTCGAATATAACAGATTAATTTCATATAAATAGTTTTTCCAATTTAATAAAAAATCAAATATTGAGAATTAATGAATTCCTTGTTGTACACTATTTTGGGTATAAACAACTCGATGAGATAATAAAAATAATGTGATCTGTAGGCGATGCTTCCTTACCCCAAATGCATTCCTTATGACCTAACAGATGACGCCCACACATTGGCATTCACCCACCCATTCATTCATTTCTCAGTGCCTTCAGGCAAAGTCCTTTGACTTACCATGAAGCGTGTTCCTTTGCCGTTTAGCATTTCAAAAGAGTCAGTCTATTGTTTATTTTTTATTTATTGCTGCTTTGAATTTGTCTTCAACTTCTACAGTAGAATGTTTATAAGGAATAAAAAAACAAGAAGGAGTAATATACACACTCAGGATGTGGTGTGATGATGTGTGAGTGTGTGTCTTTTGTAATCCAAGCATTCGTTATTCTCCAGCAGTTTGTAGTTTTTCTTTTCTTTTCTTTTCATTTCATGTTCATGTTCATGTTTATTTTCTTTTATTTTGTGTTTGTTTTTATACTTGCATCCTTTATTGTCCTTACTCCAGCTGCTGTTGTTGTTTTTCTTTCTTCTTATTGTCATCTTCTACCTTTTTAACACTTCTTTATATGCGTTAAAAATACAAGAAAAGAATCGGAGATAAATGTGCGAAAAAATGTAGATAAATAAAAACAACAACACACAAACATATCACATGATAATGTATCTGAGTACATCAGTGTATTTGGATGTGTATCTCAGATTGTGTGAATGAAGTGTTGAAAATGTCATCGAAATGTGTGATGTTTTCCCACACATTTAATTTAATACCATTTAATTTCTTTTCTTACCATGTCGCATGTCCTTTTGTGAAAAGAAAAGGATTCCTTTTGCTTTAATAAACTTTAATGTGATTCACATTTGAATTGAATGCTTTTCTTTAGAATCCTAAATCCAATCAGAAATTATGCACGATAATGCGGATCACGTAATTGCTGGCGACAATTTTTGTTATTTTCTTTCATAATTTTTTGTGTTTTCCTTATGCTTTTGCTTTTAGTCGCTTTTTTTTCAGATATTTTTAAGAATTATGAATGGCACGTGACACCGAAATCTGCGTCCTGTTTGCCCCCAGACTGAGGCCAAGGATTAGGATTTTTGTGATTTGTAAATATGGGAGGCCCTTGTAGTGATTCAGTGAATGGGAGCAGTGACATTTGTTCTAATAAAGTTTGTTGGATGAATTGTAGATAAAGAAATTGTATAGTTTTGATTAAAGTGGAATTCATTGAATCAATACATTCTTCTTAGTGTCGAGTATAGTATCATAGTGTATTGTGTCGAGTTGTGTCAATGTCAATGGCATTTAATTTATTTCATTTGTATCTTATTTCATTTTCTGTGGCAAAAAGGTGAAAATACCAACATATATATACTTAGATACTCAGACACAAGCACATAGACCACTCAGACCATGTCATGTAGCCTGACAATAGTCAGGACTTCAAATTGTAACAATTGGAGTTGGGGTTCTTATAGTTGCTTGCAGCCATGAAATCATTTTTGCTACACTTTCGATTTTCATTTTCATTTCACTATATTTTTTTCCCTGTTCAGATGCCTGGCCACGTCAGGTTTACTATTATTCCATATTGTGTATATTCACTCGTATGCATTCAATGTCCTCCGTTCATACATTTGTGGCCAGAAATTTATTTTTGTTGTTGTCAGTTATTTTCTTTCCTTTTTCTATTTCTGTTTCTCGTGATTTAACTACTAAAGAAAGAAAAGTTGAAAGAGGGAAACTACTTCGCAAAACCAATTTGTAATAAAGAGAGACAAAAAAAGGAACAAGTCAACAGATTTACTAAGTATATTATTGGATGGAATTCAAAATTTTCTAGTGATTTTCAAAAAGTTAAAGATTTAATCTATACAATCTGAGATTAACAGTTTAGTTTATCATGTGTCACGTTCTTTTGGAACAATAAACTATGGAAACTATTCAATTTTAAAAGACAGTCATAGATCCAAGCATTTGGACATTCTTATGTCACTGAAAACTACGTAATTAAAACACAGTTTTTCTATCATTTCTCTCAATACACTCACAGTCTTCACCATGGCATCTTTATTTTTCAGGATTAGCATAATCAAATTTACAGTATACAAATCTACAATTTAGAAATGATTCTAGAGCTTCGCATAATTCCTTTGTAAACATCAATGGTAACAAAACTTTCTTTCATAAAGAACAAAGCTGATTGCTTAAAATGTTTCAAATAAAATACAATAAAATAAAAAGGATGAGAATTGAAATTTAAAACTAGAAAAAAGTTGGACAACTTTCCATCATTCCTTGACTCAATGGTAAAACCGCTTACAACATTTAGCTACTCAACTGAGTGCGAAAACGCCGCTAGTTATGAATTTAAACGAGCAACGTAGAATCCACGAACGCCTTCAAGTATGCAACACAAAAAAAAAAATGAAACTTTAAAATAAAACAAAGCAAAACAATTCAGAACAGAACAGCACAAAAGAAAAGAAGGAGGAAAATGCGCCGCTAAACAACAATTACAAGTGTAACAACAACAATAACAAAAAACAGTAACACTTAAAACTAAGAATTCATAGACCAGGAGAACAGGGAGAAATAGCAAAAGTGAAACATTGTGAAATAGTAAATTACAATGAATGAAGAAAGAAAGATCGGTGCGCGTTAAGGGTGCGAGGTTCTGCATAGTGTAAGTAATACAAAGAGCAAAAGCAAAGTGCGGAAATTGCATTATCAGCGTCAAAAGGCAATGACGCGTCTTTCTCTCATAGTTGTATACTTTCTCCTGTTATTACCCCAGCAGACATATCCACTAACACCATAACTATCACCATCACCAACACCATCAACATCAACATCAACCACAACAACAATGAAAGTAGCAAGCTTTGATTGCCGCAAGCGTTATAACTTCACCATTGGATTGCTAGTTGTTTGTCGGAGTAAATGTGTGTGAATAGGAAAAGTAAGAGAGTTATGTAGTAGATGAACAGACGAGACAATGAATGAGTGTAGTTGATGGCTGGTAAAATGTAATGTAGTAGATACATACATACATAGATACATGGATAGTTTACTATAAGGTGACGCGTAAACTGAAAGCGCATAATTACAAAACACAGGATGATGGGTTTGTAGGTTACTTCAACTACTACTACTACTACTAACTAATATCATTCCTATCTATCACTGCTTTTGTTGGTGCTGGTGGTGCCGGTACCGGTACCGCCGCCATCACCCGTCAATGCTACAAAGACTGATGAGCAAGTTATGACTTGACGCTTTTTGTCTTCCACTAGAAATTCATTCTTGGCATTGTTGTTGTAACTCGCCGTCATGACACTATTTAATATTATTATTCTGTTTATAATAAAATGAAGAAATGGGTGAAAATGGATTAATGGTGAAAATGAGTTTGAGGCGAATAAGTTTGTCTGTCTGATAGTTGTGATGGCTGTTGCTGTTGCTGTTGCTTCTGATGTTTTGACAGTTAATGCTTAGTAAGCGCATAAATAACTGTTAATAATAGTAACTTGCATTGTGTCTTCTACTCCTTAACCACTCTGTTTCATTTCTATTCTTATTCTCTTTTTCATTTTTCTAGTTTATGATAGAAGAAATGAAGTTTAGAATAGGAAAACGAAAGACAAGTAAACTTTTCCAGAATTTATACTAAGTATTTTATTCCTTAATGTTTTTAATGAAACAACAACTTACTGTTTCCTTGTTATAAATTTTCTAACCCCCCTCTCCAGTACCATCATTTATCATCCCCTCTTAGTAAAAACTTTACTCTTGGAACATCACAATATTTACTCGTATCATTATTACCAACATAACATCACCCACATGTGTCGAAATGTGTTCAAATATCGCAAAACCATTATCAATGTGGAAACACCATAACAAGGACACGTTACGCATTACGCTACGTTCGACGATGCCTTTACACGTTTACGTTTCCAATAAAGTTGAGTGCCTCGAAATGGAAATTTTACTGGTTCTCAGCATCCTAGATAGATGACGATAGAGAAGAGTTGAAGAGGAAAGAAGGGAGTGAAGTGCGAAATGAAAGCGTCTTTTAAAAAATCACTTTATTATGCATGCGTGCCAATGTCTTTTCTATACACACAAACCTTCATATACTCACTCGTTAACTTCCTTTAAGGAACAAGGATCCCATGGTAAAAAGGACACATTTGGTATCGCGTTAAATTACTAAGTATACTAAGAAAAAGCAGGCGATAAAAAGGGAAGTTTAATCATGATATATGCATAGACATTGATGTCCTTGCTTGTACTACTTCAATGCAACTTCATTGGCTTCCTTAACTACACACGATTCTTGGAAACAATTCGATCAAATTAAAATATTTAATAGCTGATGACAGCAAATGGTTTCATTTCTTTCACTTTGCTTCACTTCTTTGGTTTGGGTTTTGTTGTGTTTGAGTTTAGTTTGTGGTCTATTGTTCATCAGAATGCGCCTAGGACTTAGAAGAGTAGAAGAGTTGTCATATTTTTGTTGCAACAAATGTCATGCGGCTTGCCAAATGTAAAACTTCAGTGAACTATGTTAAAGACAAGTGAGTGGATGTTTCGAAAGTTCCTTTCACTTTCCCTTCCAGGAAGAAAAACAGCTGTGGAATTTCTTTGCCTGAAGTGTAAAGTTTTTGTCTCAAAAAAAGAAATATATATAATAGAAGATGGAAACAAAAAACTTTGTTCTGGTAGCGCGGACAAAGAGGATATCTTGCATAACAATAAGTGTCACAGAGAAGTCACCCTTCTCATCCTTAAGGCATGCAGTCACAGTAGCAGGAGTAGAAGAAGCAGCATCAACATGCATTCGCTTTGTCCTGAAACAACTAACTTTGTATACTCATACTCATACTCCTACTACTTGCTATTGCTATGTCCGTCCCTCGACTCTTACCATATTCGCTTTGACTCTCTAATACTTAGATTTTAATCAGCCCCAGGATATATGGGATGATGACGATGACGATGACTGCGACGACATGCTGTTACTTACTGTTCAGAAGAAGTAATAATAAACACTAACCCACTTACTTCATCACCAATTCCATGAATAATTTTCATGTCTTTCAATTACAATTTCTTTTCTACTCACCATTTTCATTTGTTTCATTTCGGTATTGTCAAAAAATGTTCTTCTTCGTTCTTGCCGGCAACGTAAATTAAAAACGCTGCGAGCGCCTAAACCGCGACTACAGCTTTAATTGAGCTTCGCCGCTGCCTTTTATCCTAATTGCAATTCAACTTTCTATTAATTTCTTCTTATTATTATTGAGTTCGAATTCAATTAGAATTCTTAGAAGATAAATATGTACAATGGATAATTGTGGGTTATTTACCTTAAGGAAGTACAATGGATATTTATGGATTCTTCACCTTAAGGAGCTCTAAGCTATGCTTATTAGTATCTCATTTTTGTTGTTCTTAGTATTGTAGTAGTACATCATTATCCAATGGTTTTCGTATTTTTTCAAGCAATTAACTCAACAAGGACTCAGCAATGCACCTTGGGGGGTCACTCACAAGTGCTCACGAGCTAATGAGCCCACTCCAGGAACAAGCAACTGACTGAGTGAACTCATTGCTTACATATATATTTTCCAGTTATATCCTTGTGGCTCAAGTGGCTTTCACTGTTGTCCTCGTTTTGTGTGGTTTTCTAACACTTCAACACGTACGCTGCTTTCTCTCATCCTCTATCACACTCATGGATCCTTCTAACTTTTTTTTCATGACAACTATTTTGTGAGAGAAACATCAAGGATAAGTATCTTTATGTCATTATTTCTTTATCTTAAATAAAATAATATACAAAAAGTGTCCAATGGCCAACATCGTCATCATCATCATTATCATCAACAACAACAGCTGGTGGCATTCATCAAGAACATTTATTTCTTATCTTAACATCTCAAGTTCCACTGCTCAAGTTATATATGCGCATCAGTTCCTCCAGTTATCACTTATACACTCTATGATATTTTCCAGTTTGTCATCAATGAAGCCAATAAAAGTGTCAACCAAACACACCGAGCAACGCCATTTGCCGGTCGAATTCAGAATGGAAAGATGAGCAAATGGATCAAATGAGAGATAGTGATGGTGATGGTAATGGTAATGGTGGCGGTGACATTGACACACGCACATTTCGCCATTGGGAAGAAACTTTGGTTTGTTGTCCTTCGTTTGTCCTTCCTTCATTGATGTTATCCTGCTGCTGTTGTTGCTGTTGCTGTTGCCTTTTTAAAATGCAAAGTATCATTATTTCCTGCATCATTAAATTTCATTTAAAGTATGGAAGAATGAAAATGGCTGCTGTTGCTGTTGCTCCTGTCTCTGTCTCTCTGTCTGAATGTACCCCATGACGTATGTAAAACTCTTCCTCTCTGCCTCTTCCCTCCTTCCCTCTTTTCTATCTTTATCTGTGTTGCCTTCTCACATTTCAACTGCCTTCAGTTTTATCGTGCTCTTTATCTTTATTGGTTTGTGTCGTGTCCTGCGGGTGACCATAATTTTGTAATTTGATTACCACAAAAGCCCAGCACACAAACAAATGCGACTATCATAACGACAAATAGCCAATCTCATTGACAGCGTTTGCCAGCGACAAAAGGACAAGGGAAGACAAGAAAGGCTGGCATACGAATACGAATATTGTCAACTTCAATTGCAATTGCAATTGAGATATTGTCGTTTTGTCGATTTGTTCAATTTATGCTGGTAAACTGAGTCATGATTTGAATGAATTTTCTTTAAAGAAATTTTTTTTTGATGTTCTTTACTAATATAGATTTCCAAAATGGACACTAGTAGTGATCATAAAATATTGTACGAAAGAGATGAAAATTTGAATGAAATCAAATTACAAAATAGACTAAGATGCTTTCAATATCAATGCTCTATTATATGTTTCCATGAAAATTTGAAATTTTGAACAAAATAAAGAATATTCTCAACTACAAAAAAAAAAAAAAAAAAATATCGATTTTTATTGTCATTCAACATTTAACATTAAATTTTATTCTTATTCAAAATTATCGATTTGCTGATGTTGTACACAACTCAAGGCTTGAACAAATAGATAACAAACCAACTGAAAATTGGAACATATTATCAAGTTATAAGATACAATGTAGAGTTTATAAAATCAATTTACAGTTAATAAAATTGTAGACAAATACACAGTTCTTATTTTCATATCAAAAAGAGTACAGATTTTTGCATACCAAATGCCAAATTGTAGAAATAAACCGAACAAAAGTAAAAAAATAAACTAAAAAATGAACAAAATAATTAATAATAAAGCAAATAATATACGAAAACTATATCATTTTACGAATCTAATTATAACAACCGACCACTTGTAGTAGCGTAATTTTCATACGCCCAATAGCATAAACTCCGAAAAGCGATATTATAACACCATAAATTGATAAAGATATGACCAAAAATAAAACGAATCCAGTGGGACAATCAATACCTATATTCAATACAACGACGACAGCATTTGCGACCTTACAAAATGAAAAATTCTATGATGATGATGAGAGTAAGAAAATGTGAGATTGCGGAACTTACCAAAACAGCAAGGTCAAGAATTATGGATATCCACATCAATATGGGCGGCACTATTTTACACATTTTCTTGTGTATATTTTTATTCTTCTTATTACTAAAATAAATTATTTTATTTATTTACATATATTTTTATCTAAAGTAACTTGATCAAAAAGGAAAATCTAACTTTTTTTTTCGTTTTTAGTATACGGAGAGATCTTCAAAAGATCCAAATTCTAATAGATTATGGTATTGATGATAATATTATTATACAATAGGTTGTTGATATTATAGTATTTTTTTTTTTTTTTTGTCTACAAAAAGTACACGAACAATGGGAATCAAAACGTGAAAACTATAAAAGTTACTAATCCAAATTGATTATACTTAGTATTGATGATTATGTTTTATTCCAATTGCTTTACCACGACCTTTTCTAATGAATAGGTATTATATTAATTTTTCAATTGTGTTTTAGCTGGTTCTTCTGATATAGACGAGCAATAGGAAGAAAGAAAAAAAGAAACTTGGAATGGAATATTAGACATTTACTACACGAATGGATAGTCGAGAATAGTCCGAACCCCCAACTGGGTACTAAGTCACAGGAACCATCTATTATATTTAAGAGGTGTAGTGCATTCATAAATCAAATTGAAATTGAACCAAACAAACCGAAATTTTAACAATTCTACAAGCTTCACACTGAATGAACTGAATTTATATTGTAGTTGTGATGTTGTTGGTGTTGCTGTTATAGTTGTTGTTAATTTTGTTTGTTGTTAAGTCGATAAGCTGCGGTGATATTGTTTTAACTGTCTCTAATTAACACATTTAAGCCTTTCACGTTGGCAAGGATGATAGTGATACTGATGCTGATGCTGATAATGATGATGAGGATGAGGATGATGATGATAATGGCATGGTGTTCGTTGAATGGCATTTTACATTAATTACTTTAATTATAACGAGCGAACACGTAAATGTTTTATAATAGCAACAACAACAGCAGAATAACATCACTACTTAAGTTCTGATATTTTTGAAATATTATTACTTTCTTGAAGATGTAGATACATTTCATACGTCCTAGTAGTTATTGTATTTAGCCCTTAGCAGTATTATACATACTATATGTACTATTGTATAGATACACATCTCAAGTACAATACAATAGAAGAAATGTCAGAACATTGTTGTTAACAATTTTACAGATGAACGCACAAAAGTCCCTAGCAAAGGACATAACACGACAGGACGGAATAGAATGGTTTAGGACATTTGCCAAAGGATATTCATATTCGTATAGCGAGAGCAAGTATAAAAGTAGCTAATGGCAAAAGCAACTCAAACGACCAACTAACCATCACCATCATAATGATTGTCCTTCTTCCTAGTTATATGTATTGTTGTTCTTCCTGCACTTTGGCAAAATAGTAAACGCCGCAATAATCTGTCAACGACATCTGTTCATGTCATAAAAACCTTTTGAAGATGTGAAGATGTTGTTTTCGTCGTCGACTTTGTCGTGTTGTCGTCGTGTAGCAACAACACAAGAAGGATAATAATCATAATTTGCCACAATCACCAACCCCACGTAGTAAACACACGATAACAAAAATATATTGTATCACCCACCGTTCCACCATCATCACTATCACTATCATCATCATCATCACCATTACCACAAGCCATTGAGGCTGGCGATAAAATCATTGATGAAGCCAAAAGCTAATTGAATGTTAATCGTTTGGCATTGACATTGCACACACACACACACACACACACAAACACATATACACACACCCCTGTATTCATAGATACCCAGAAACATTTACAAAAGGTAAGATCTATAAAAAAAAGGTTAAATGATGTTTATTCTTGTTGGCCATTTCTATACAAAGATTGAATAGGTTGCTGGTGCTAGGCTACCTTAGAAGAAAAAATGCTTTAAAAAAAAAAGAAATTTCTTGTATCTATTTAAAATTAATTAAATATAACCACAAATGAATAAAATTTCTGTAGAAAGATTATATCATGTAGTTGACCTTCAGTATGGGCACAAAAGATACTCTTTGAACAGAAGACACTTCTTTTCTTTTGAACATTCATTCATTCCTTCATTCATTTATTTATTTATCATTTTGGGGCACACAAAAGCAAAAGCGCATGCAATAAAATAAAATCAACAACAAACCAAACTGAGAATAAATTAAAAATTAAATTTTAATCTCATTTCATAGGAGATAACCAAGAATGTAGTGATGAGAGGACTAAAGGTTGCCTTGGCAGGGCAATGCTAAGCAACATTACTTCTGATATGCATCAGTATTTGCTTGAGGGAAATTGTAGATGAAAGAAGAATGGGAATTGATAGTCCTTGCAGCATTTTCTTTTGTATACTTGACGATGACAATTGCGTGATATTTGTTTACCTTTTATTGTATTGTAAGTCGCGTTCTTTAGTTGCATTGGAAGCCATTTAGAATTTAAAAATTATCCTATACCTAAAAGTTCTCTCTAAATTTGAAATACACGAAAAATTTAAAATGAATTGAAATGTTGCACACGAATTATTGTAAAAAATTTGTAGTGCCATATCTGTTTCGGTTGTTATGAAAGTGTAACATTCTGCAACATTAAACAACATCATTACCAGTGGCATTATCCTTTTTCAAGTGTCCTACTCCTGGCTGTCACTAACAGAAACATAAATTGCACATTACTCGGAATGATTGTGTGTTGTTAATGTGCAGTTAAACCCTTTTTGCGTTCAACACACCAAACATGAAAACACACAGGACACATACCGGGAGTATGAGATGAGATGTGATGTGGTCAACAGAGAAGGATTGCTTTAGATTTCTTTTATTGATTTTTCATAAACGCATCAAAACCCATGCACCCGAAACACATGAAGATGTCAAATTTTTGTCATGACCAATCATGGTACATCAATTGTCCAGGCGACAGTGGCAAAAGTAGAAGTAGAAATAGAAGCAGGACATGCAGATGTTTCATTGGGTATGTTGGCGGAGGGATAAAAGGATGAAAGGAACATGCATTTAAGTCAAGCTGCCAGTCAAAAGAAAAGACATGCAGCTGCCGCCTGAAAGTAGAATGATGCAGCCTGGAGACCCCATCCCCATCCAACTTCACACACTCACCATTTCTATCCAATAACACAAATTCAAAATGACGTTCCATTGTCTGTGTGAGTCGATTCATCTGTCTATGTCTATGTCTGGCCGGTCGTGTTGCCTTTGGGATAGGTAAATTTGATTTATGACTTGACTTATTATGCATCAACCTCGTCGTTGCTTATGTCCTTTCATAATTTAATTCGACATACATATATCACACATAGTCTGGATTTTGTTTGGTCTCTGTATGTGTAAAGTTCATTCTGTAAAGAGTGAAATTCAAAATCAAACAGAGACCTTCATACAATAAAATGTTATTTAAATTAGTTTAGGCAAATTGCTTATACAATTGTTTGCATTCAGTTGCATGCGAAAGCAGTTTTTCAATAACAGAAATGCAAACAAAAAGATACTCTCATTCATAGTTATGTACGATTATAGATGTGTATTTATTTAAATGTATCTTGTATCTGTAACTTTTGTAAGTTGAGTTGAGTTGAGTTGAATTGAATTTCTTTTTTGTGGGTTATATTTACCAAGGAAAGGGAAGCATATGAATGCGTTTGGCATGTGAAATGAAATTGAAATGAATTATTGACTAATTGTCATAGCAAATTTACAAATGCATATCCTCATCCATTTCTCCATCAACTGACTCGCATTTTGCCAAAGACAATTGCAGCTAATTTATCTACGAGTATCTCTTCTTCCAAATGCAAAATTTAAATTAAAACTACAAAACTTGTATCTCTTCCTTCCTCTACCTTGAAGTTATTATATATTCCGGCACGTTTTAATTTAATTGCATTGAAAAGAGAATAATTTTTGTATTTTGTATCTTATTGTCCATTGGGAAATTACAAAATCTGTTATTTGTCGCATTAATATTATTATTGTAAATGCCAGGCAAAGAATATTGCATGCATGATTAAATCAAAATTTACTTAAACCTTACTTTCTTTCATTTAACTTTATTTTACATTGACACTTGACAGTTGTGTTGAATATTGAAATATTGTATTTTAAATAGTAGACAACAGTAAATACACAATTTGCCAAACAAATAAACTATTATCATTATTGTGAATAGGAATGAAAGAAATCTTGAATTCGTTCAACTATACAGAATAAAGTGAATTTATTCTCATTGATTTTAAAACTATAAACTAGTGATTAAAATCAGCAATAGTTTCTTAACTCAACTCAACCTGGAAACATTACTAATACTTCGATTAGAAATGGATTTAAGTTTGTAATGACTCTCTGCACAGTTTTTGCCTATGTCCAAGCAGGAGCAATCTTTACATCGACTAGTGCTAAAGAAGCAATAGCCAATCCATCGGTGGATGCTGTGGCATCCACTCACCAGAATGTCGTGCGTTCTTTTGGTGGTACTGTGTCCACTTACTCAAAAGCTATTGACACACCTTACTCAAGTGTCAGGAAGTCAGATATACGAAACAGCAACAATGTTTATACACCAACGAGTGCCAAGACTTTGTTTTATGCTGCACCAACACAAGTTGTGAGCTATTCTGCTCCAACCCAAAGACTCCAGTTGCTACTCCCTGGTAGGCAAAACGATTTTCTATGCTACACCAACACCAATTGTTGCTAAGCAAGCATATGCTCCCTCACCTGTAGCTGCTGCCAAGCCCTTGTCCTATGCTATTCAAGCCCCAACACCTGTAGTCTACTCCCAGCTGCTCGCAGTGCATCCATTTTCGCCAGCAGCTGCTCCTGCACATGTGACTTCGATGGCTTTGGCACTGACTTGGGTTACTAAATACAATAAAACCAATTCATCTTTTTATCTTTTTTTATCATTTATTTTACAATATTTTGAATAAACTCTTCACATTATTAATTGTAATTATCTGCATTTCTCTTTATATGAAAACCTGTTTCGGATCACAGTTCAACGCCCATGCATAGAAATTTCTACAAGTATTAATCTCCAAACATTAAAATGCTTTTAATAAACTTCACTCGAAACTGAGAAACATTTGAGGGCAATTGGAACAAGTGACTTGACAAATCAAACAACCAACAAGCGACCTCTTGGATCCAATGCGTATAAGCCAAACTTCAATTACCGCAACACGCCCTGGACCAGTTCTTGATCACAAAAACAAATAAGCCAAGTCACCCATTAAAAACTCGCGTGTTCATGTCGAGTTTTAGTACTAAATAAATACAAAAATCGGCTTATGATCGAGTGACTGAGTGAGTTATTGTGCTTCAACTTGAGGTTAGTGTGACGCGAGACAATAAGAAACACCCGCCATATTCGAAGGTCATGCACAGAAAGCGTGACAATGCAAAATACTATAAATATTAAATATGATTTGGATTTCTTTGATTTCTAAAGGCAAGTTGAGCCAATTAGATTTATTGGCCTAATGATGACTTGTTTTCGGTTAACGCAAGAGTGTAGAGTACTTGATGAGTACTTTACAATTGATTGTAACTTTAAAGAAATCATGAGTCTTGAAATATTTTAAAAAATTCTTTCACATTTTAGTCAATATTTTTAAACAATAAATCAGCAATTTTATGTGCAATTCCTTTCTATATACTTAGAGTACTTTTCATAAACTAATCCTAACAGCCAAATGTCGACAAATGTCAAGAACCTTAAGATATTCAGTCAATTTTTAATAACAATTTATTACAAATAATCAACAATTTTATAGGTAACTTAGAGAGCATCATAAAGAAAGTATCAACAATATGGTAGGTTAGTTCACTCTTAGAAACCCCAATGTGTACCAAATCCATCGAAACTCATGTGAGAAACCGCTGATGCTGGTGAATAGTGAACCTTTTGACTTGAACCGTAACCTGAGACAGCAGGTGCATTGTGCGTGTAGGTGGTGGCATCTGAACCATGATTAATGTTGGTGGTAGCCACTGGTGCTGCATAGGTAAGTGGAGCAGGTTCAGCAAATGAAAGAGTTTTGACCACAATAGGAGCTGGAGCAGTATACTTCACACTTGGCGCTGAGTAGAGACCTTTTGCCAAAACAGGAGCTTGAGCAGCATATGTAACAGTCTTGGCACGAGTAAGAGCTGGAGCAACATAAGCTGCAGTTGGTGCTGAGTAAACATTATTTGTCATGACAGGAGCTTGAGCAATAGTCTTGGCGTGTGTAGCTTCTGGAACGGTATATCCGTATACTGGATGACCATAAGTTACTACGGCTGGTGCAATCTCCACTGACTTTTCAACAACTGGTGCAGGCAAAAGTGTTTTATGGACTACTGGAGCATAAGACTTGCTGGCATAAACATTTGGAGTTTGATGATATGCAGGATATGTTGTAGGCAGATCGTAACTAATAGACTTGGTAATCGTTGGTGTATAAACATTATTATAGATGCGTGTATCCATTTTCCTTACGCTCGATTGGGGCGCATCAACAGCCTTCGAGTAACTGGAGACGGTGCCATCGAAGGAGCGTACAACATTCTCATGTGTGTCTGCCACAGCATCCACTGCACTAGTTTCGGGTGCATAGAGTCCACCAGCCTGAGCGTAAGCGATGAGGGCGCAAAACAAAGTCACAAATTTAAAAGCCATGATTGAGTGATGTCGTCCGCTATTGGTTGATTGTTTGTTTTGTAACTGATGCTGATGTTGATACCAAAATAATGTTGTGCTTTACTGGGTTGTGTTGTCTTTTATATACCAACATTCGTACGCACTTGAATATTTGCCAGTTCGGCACGCTTTTGTGTAATTGATGCTGTCGTGAAGTTGGTTTGGCAGTCAGTTGTTCCACTCCCCAATTAAAAAAAAAATCGATTTGCGTTTGTTTAACAAAATACCTCAATTTGTTTTCTTTTTTCTTATTGTTTCATGGGTAATTTTGAAAGGCGTCGTCATAGGAATTGTTGTCGAAAAAAATTAGTTTTTATCTTTTGTCTATAAAGAAACCCATGATTTTACTTAGATTATGTTAAAATAGAATTAGCCCATTAGAGACCAATTGTGATACCCAAAACTCAAGGCGTCGTATTCCTTGGGGAATCAACCCGAACAGTTAATGAACATCCAAAGATACCTGATGTTCCTGGTTTTGAGGTCACTTCTTTTCTATATCCCCGAATATTAGAAGCAGCCAGTTGGCAGTGGTGCTTGTCTTAGGAATCTTATTTGCGATACCACAAAGCCCTAGCACTCAAATGAGCTGAACCTTGGAGTATGTTAATAATATATACGGTTGTTAAGTGAATTCACTTTCAAACGGATCAAATTCACATTTGACCTTCTTTTGCACTCTAAAGATGAACTAAGTCTTCGTCTCCAAGTGTTGTTTCCCTTTAGTGAAATTAATAACAATTTGCCTCAGAAGTAGAGAGTGACATCGCAGTCTTATTTCCTTCATTTTCCAAGTGAAACTAAGAAATTAAATCTTAAGACTCCCAATGCTTCTGTTCCTTCTACTATTTTCAATTCAATTTGGCAACAAAGCAAATACAAATATTTTATTTTTTTTTTTAGCAAACTTTGGTAATTTCAATAAATATTCATCATATAAAAACAAACAGAGAGAAAACAATGGAAACAAATACAAAAAAATAAAACACAAAAAGTTACAAAATAACAAAAATCATAAAAAAAAAAGTAAAAAGTTTGTCAAAAAGAAAACTACAAGTGAACAGGAGAAGAAAAGACAGAGAACAGGGAAGTTGATAGTCAAAAATAATGAGATGATGATGTTACTGATGCTGATGATGATGCTAGAGATGATGAGAATCAGCTCAAACCAGTGGTAGCAAAGAATCTATAGAGTCACCTTCACAAGAAGTGGTTCGTTCGTGGCATATTTTCTGCTCAATTTAATGGAAAAATATGTTGTTTTTTTTTGTTTTGTTTGAGAAACAAAAGTTTTTAGTAGACGTTATACATGAATGTATTGTATTTATTTACGGAGGCTTCGAAATAGAGTTCGTTCGAAACTTCACGACGTGTGAAAATTTGTTTCCTCGAACAGAGGGTGAGTGGAGTGACTCTATTTGATTTATAGAATACATTGAAATGTTAAAGAAACTTTTGTTCATTCGCCATTAACAAAACAAAATCAATAGACAAATTGGCAAAGTCTAAAAGAGAGTTAAAGTGGCGCTAAAATCTTAAGAATAGTCAAAATAACAATAACAATTTCTATACCTAAAATGTTACTGCGACTTTGAGTACTTCAAGAAATACGCAAGTCATTGAGCATTTAATGTAGACGTAGACCTTTCTGCCACTGAACTTCAATGAGTGATTTGACATGCTAAACTAGTTTTTATTTCGTCCGATTTGCTTCATTGCCTATTGACTTGGCGCCAGGCCTAAGTCGCCTGTCACACTTAATTGTTTTATTTATTTTAAGTACGAGTATGTGTGTATCTCCAATTGATTTCTTTATCTATCTCATATTCATGCATCATTACTTAATGCTTATGGCCTAGTGCAATTTTTGAAATTCTGCAAAAAATTAAATTCAGTATTTTGGAATGTCTGGAAATGCTGTGCTAAACCGACATCAGTTCAAGCACCAAATTAACAAGTCCCATCCAACCAAAAAGGAAAAATGGCTTTCAATGCGTTATCCTTCTGCGCTGTCCTGGCCACCGCCAATGCCGATCCTGCAACCTGCTGTGACTACTTACACTCACGGTACTCCCATCATGCAAAGTGCTCAACCTTCATTGACGGTCGCTGCCACACAGCGAATGTGGTTCGTTCATCTGATGTACTGCTACGTACTCCAAGAATGTGGTTACACCTTACTCTAGTGTCAACACGGTCACGCATTCGCAACGTTTATACACCAGCGGTTGCCCTTACATATGCTGCTCCTACACGGTACATATGCTGCATCAGCTCCAATCTATGCTGCACCTGTACAGACTGTGTCATATGCTGCACCAGCTCAAGTTTACTCTGCACCTTTAACTAAGACTTTGTCGTATGCTGCACCCGCTCCAGTCTATGCTGCACCTTTAACTAAAACTTTGACATACGCTGCATCAGCTCCAGTTGTCACCAAATCTTTGGCATACGCTGCCCCTACTGCCTACACCAAGACAATTGTTTCGCCTGTGCCTACAGTTGCAGCTTACACTGCACCAGCACCCATTCTTGCCAAACAGGTGTACTCTGCTGCTGCTCCTGTTGCCTTTGAGTTATGCTGCTCCAGCCTCAGCACCAGTGGTCTACTCAAATGGCGTTCATTACTCTCCTGCTGCCACTGTTGCTCATGTGAACTTCGATGGCTTTGGCTCTCACTGGGGCTGGTAAACATGGTCAGTATTGTTGATGATTCTATTGTACTTTGTTGTTTCATTGTATGTTGTTGTCTTTGTTGAAATCCCAATAAAAATTGTAACAAAATTCGAAATTCCTTTTATGGAAATTAGTAAACTCATTCACTCCACTCCATTTCACTCAATTTTCCATACTCCCCTATCTTCCTTTGGTAATGGCACATAACTCATTTTTTCTTTTTTGGGGATTTTTAATTAATTATGACCAAAAACTTCTTGAACCAACAAATGAGCGAGGCGAACACTACAAAACAAAACTGTTAACTTTCAACAGCAACAAAATTTAGCAAAAGGACAACAGTTGATGAGTGAATATTGCGTACTAAGTAGTATGGTATATGCTGTCTGTACACTGGAATAACATAATTTTAGGTAAGTGAACACAGGTCGTTGGGTTCGTAGGTGAGAAATCATCCCATAAGAAAAAGAATGGCGGATGGTGACATAAATATAATACACAAAAATTATGATAATAGCATTTTGTAGCTCCGCTTCGAGTGTGTGACATAACATACGCTTGGAAATGAACCAGGGAGTGAGAAGTGGAACGTGACGCACATTCAGTATTCCCCAAGCAGTTTTTCACACAAGGACATTAGTTGGAAGATAAGTAAAAAAAAAAAGAGTGGAGTAGAGGTTGAGTGAATAAGTTATTCGCGCTTTTTACTAAAATGAGTAAAGGTACTTACTCAAAATTATAAGAGAGTCAAAGAGAGGGTGGACAGGAGAATTTGGTCTTACATGTGTGAAAATATGCGTTGGGAGACACATTTATTTAACGCTTAATGGGGCATATGAGTAGCAACTTTTTTCTATGCTTTTTGTTCCTGTTTTTGTTTCTATTTGTGTTTTTTATATGTTTCACAGCAGTGGGTGAATAGGCATTATTACTTTGTCGTAATGTTTGTAACGCATAGAAAAACTGTGTACTAGAGATCCTATCAAGCCCATAAATGGAATAGTTCGGGTCAATCAGGAGAATCGTTTTGTTTTTATTCAAGTTAAGCAAGTTATGCTTAAAGTTGTTGAATTAATAATATAATAATAAGTTCTCTAATTACCAGAAGAGCTAGTCTCCAAACAAAACTTACTTACTTAAACCCGGAATGCATGCTTTGCTCTCATCTGAACTTTTGTCTAACATATGTGTTTCATTTTCTTATTTTTTTTCTTCTAGTATATTAATATCAAAATTATTCGTACCGGATGAGGTAGTTCCCTTGCACAATTGACTTACTTATTTTCCGTTACCTACTACTTTTCATTATCATTTCACGTCATGAAACTTGAAATATGAAGGGTACCTAAACTTCGATGAATCTTCTGCTTATCGTATTTCTAAATGAACTTCATAACATCAGAAATGTTTACCAACAAGTTTCACAATTTTTTTTATTGTAGAAAAAGAAAAGGATCTAAAAAAATTGTTCATGAAGTTTAATGAGGCAAATAACCCCTTTTACTATTTTGTTTGTTTTAGTTGATGTTTATTTTTTCTAATGGTCAGCAACATGGTTTTAGCTCCTCTCCTTTTATTGTAGTCTTCTGTTATCCTGACCATAATGTGGCGTAAAAGTTTGCAAATCGCCATATACTGTTGTTAGTCCTTAAGCAACTCATTTCCTCCTATTTTCTCTCTAAAATGTTGCAATAAAAAAAAGTAAATTTTTTTTTTCTCCAATTTTCCCAAAAATTGCATGAAAATTGTTTTAAAATAAAATTTAATGTTGACAACTTTGGAATTTATTGTAGTTTAGTTAGTTTCTTGTTGTTTCCTTTCTATGGTCATAAAAAAAAGAAACCAAAGGATGATTTCTATAGTCCTGAACAAAGCCATATGCGGATGTCCTTGAATGCATATGAAGCCAACAATTTTGTTATATTTTTTTTATTTTCTATGTTCTATGTAAATTTGTATCAAAACAAAAGAAAAGAAAAACTGATGTTTTTTACTATTTATTTTTTTATTTTTTGTTGATTTCCTTGCATTTGCATGTCGCGTGTTGTTTGTTAGTGTTTGTTGATTTGGTTATTGGCAACATTGACAACGACTGCCAGGACTAGCAGGCAGCACCGAGGAATAATAAATCTCATGCATATGCAATGCTTACTTACAATGTGCTCGTTATCCGTTTTACAAGTGTTTATTGCTATCGATGGATGGATAGATTTTGTTGTTGGTTGGATCAATTGGATTAGATTGAATTGGAATTTATGCAAGGAAAAAAATTGAAATTCAATAAAATCATCAAAAAGCAAATCCATGAAACCTGACCAAATCAAAATCAATTTATGTTGGTTGTTCGTTCTCTCTCTCTCTCTCTCTCTCGTATGTCAGTTATTTTCGAGGGTCTGCAACCTCAATTTCTTGAAGATTTTTATAAGAGTAGAACAAAATGAAACCTTGAACTTTTCAAAAGATATAGAAAGTTTTCTTTTCTTTTTCTGTTTGTATTGTAGTATTTTCCAAATTCAATCAATAAACAACATCTATATAAATATAAAGCACCAATAGAAAATATGACTAGAAACGGAAGAAAGTTAGAGAAAAGGAATTTAAATTAATGTGCATATGTTTGTATGTCTGTTTAACTGACCTCAATACAAAATTTAAGTAGTTCCCTAGGTCGCTTCATATATAATAAAGTCGTCACTGAATAACAGCCATTTTGATTAATTGTCGCATTATTTTCATATCTTTGTCACTATAATCCATTGGCCACCATTTGCCACAGCAATCATGCTACAACATAAAGAAAAGATTTTATAGATTTTATTATTTTATGTACTTATAACCTATCCATTGTTATGTTAAAGTATACCAGTTTCTCAATTTTTTTCATACTTGGAATGCCCCAAACGTTATGTACCCGCCTGGCCAGAGGAACTATTAACAAATAAAGAACCAGAAAACCTACTTGGATAATCGTGAGTCCCATGAAATATCTCATAGGCTATTGGGTTTTATTTTCTTTTAATAATTGATGTCATATTGATAAGGAATGAGTTTCACTTACGAGTAAAAGATTTTCATATTTCCACATAAATATGAAAAACCAATAAACTGAAAAGAAATGATAGGAACATTATCGTATTTATTAGAGACATAGATAATTCGAAGAAAAAATAATTACAACTATGACAAGAAGAATCGGAAAACATATCCAAATAATTATAAATTTCTTCTATATTAAAAACTAAAAACAAAAAGAAGAGATCAGAAAGGAGGATAATCTTATTTTTGTATTGTAACATACTTACTAGACCCTCCAACATGATACTGGTCTTAACGAATTTATACCAAGTTTTTTCCTCCATTTTTCAGTGAGTTTTACAATATTATTTTATATGGGAAATTACCAGTTTGAGTTCTTATTTTATTTATATTTTTTTATTTAAATAAAATGTTTGACATTTTTTTTTATTTACATTGAGATTCCTCAAATTTATCACTCACTCACTCACTTTAACCATTTTATTCATTTCATTCGTGAATGAAGCAATTTCACGCAAAATTTACAAAATTTGCATAAATTTACCATGAAATGGAGAAAAGACAGAGGAAGAGATGCGTGCAGGAGAATTTGTAAATAATGCAAATTAAATTAACAAAGAGAGAAGTTTGATGAGCATCAAATGTCAACCAACCATTACCAGCCCCATCCAATTCAATCCACACTTAAAAAAAAGAGGATGATGATCAGGGATGATGATGATGATTGTTGCTAATCATTTACAATTTGACAAGTTTTGGAATGATTACTGATACTAAATAGCGGTAAATAAAGCTTAAAATTAAATCTTTAACTTGCATAAATGAAACAAAAACAGCAAACAAAGAAAGCAAAGTATCTGACTGATGTGTGAGTGAAGAACATCCATGGAAACGATATATGCAGGAATTTTTTAATCAAACAGTTGCTATTAATTACTGTTAAGAATTCCATGCCATCCCAAGCCAAGCCAAGCCAAGCCACAAAACAGACCATTGGTTAGTCCAAGGAAAACATCGGGTGGATTATTATTTCGACACTGACAGTTATGGAGGACAGCCACACGCCACCACCGCTAAAGCTTTCACCATTCTGCAGCTATGATGCTATGAAGATTGAATGAATGCAAGCGTGAAAGAAAGTAGTAAACTGTGAATATAAAAGAAGAAAGCAAGATGAATGTGTACGAGGTTGTGAGAAGGAGATGTGGAGAAAAAACTGCCGACCACAACGCTGCAAATAAAATGCTATAATAAAAAAAGAGAGAAATTCCAGTCAAAAGGAGAATCAAATTAGGTGCAAACGAGCAGAAGCCAACTGATAAAAGCTGCCAACTAGAGAGGTCACTGTTTGAAGGACTTCTTGCTTCTTGGATGGGAAGTCAAAGTGGTTAATGGGTTGAGAGAAATTCATGAATATTTTAAAAATACTCATTCACTCGCGTCTCAGTCAATGGCAATGTGCAATGGAAAGAGATTTCGAAGGCCTTTTAAGGCAAATTAAAATTCTGCGGTTCTTATGTTTCAAATGAAAGCAGAAATAGAATAAAAGAAAATGCATACAATTTAAGTAAAAATATAGCAAGCCCTTGAAGACCAACATCACCACTTACATGAACTTGTAAATTGTACTAAGTCTACAGCATTTTTATCCAATAAATATCCACAGTCTGAAAGCAGTGTTTCTTCTTCTTAGAGCACAACACAAGAAAAATTCAATTTCAAATGCAAACTGATTTATTCATTCTCAGTTTGTCTTACAGAACGCACTTCCTTTCTGGTTCCTGTCTTTTGGAATGAATAGCCAAGCAGTGTCAGGAGTGGGAGTCTCGTTGTCATCGATAAAAAATTACACATATCTTCGCGTACTCCAAAACGAGAACATGGAGAACATGAAGGATGAACGTAAAACAACATTTGCCTCTAACAAGGTTAATTTCTGATGCAACTCGAAAGCGCTTGCTTTGCCTCTCGTTGTCATTTATCTTCGCTGTCTGTCAGCTCACCAACCAACTCACTTCCACACTGATAGTGAAAAGGAAGAAAGATCTGTGTGTGTGTTCGCATCTAGTCAGTTAGGGATGTAGGAGAGAAGTTTATTGAAAAATGATAAAGTTAAAAAAATTGAAGTAGTAAAAAACAAAGAAGAAATATAGACGATGATGAAATGATGAAGTCGACAAAAGGCACATACTAATTTAAATTTAACAAGTTGCGTTGTTAGTTGATGAACTCAATGATCCATGAAGCTCATGAAAGTGGAGGCTTCATACGAGTACCCATCATGACAATGTTACTTCAGATGGCAGATAGTCGGTTAGTAGAAAAGTTATGTTGAAAAATTATAAATTTATTGCGAAAAGTCAAAGGTTCGTCATTGTCGATTTGTGTGTGTTGGTATTGTTGATGATTCATTGGACATGGCAACACCTGGCAAAGGGCACAGTAGAGTGAATGTACTAAAAAAAAAGTGAGTGAGTGATTGCTGTAAAAAAAAAACACCAACTCATCTGTTAACTTATGAGGGATTTTTAATAAGTTAACAGATTTCAATTACAATATAAATTACATTTACAAAATTTTTAAAATTAAGTTATTTAAACCACTGTGCCGTTCATTAAATGAATATCAATAGCCGTCATTCACACTTAGTCATTGGTTCATTCAATTTCATTGTTATCTCCCATTCAGTTATTCGACAACACTTCCACTCAATTCATTTCAGTTCACATCCTTCTCTCCACTCCACTTTATTTCACTCTCCTTATCAAAGATTCACCACCTCATTCAATTGTAAGCGACACTGTTTGTCGGTTTTGTTTTATGGTTTTTCAGATTTCTATTCTGTAACTCGTGTCCTTTATGCCTTGAACATGCTGCAATGACAAAATCACAGTTATTTGATCTAGAATTTTGTGCTTCCTTTTCCCTTTTTTTTTTTTTTTTCTGTTCAATTCGATTTTTTCTCTTTTACCACATCACACATTGTCAATTTGTTGCCTTTGGCAGTAGTGTAGTTCTACACTCTCGTGTTGCCAATTCATTTGTGGCATTTTTCAATTTTTTTTTTATTTTTTCGATAGTAAATTTTCTAACTTTTGTTCTGCAACATCATCAACTCATCATCGTCATCATCATCATCATCAGCAACAACGCCATTGAAATGTTTGAGTTATTGATTCTGTATCAACCAATCCTCCTCTTTGTTTATACGAGTATTCATTTTACTGCTTCCCACTGCTTCCCACTGCTCGTCCACTCTCTCATTTAGTCATTCATTGTCCTCTTGGCAAATATGCTTAATTAAGAAATTGTTTGGTAAATTAAAATGCATTCCTCTTGATCTTTATCTTCCTTTATATCTCTCATCCATCTGTTGGTCTCCAGTTGCCGTTTGGCAAAATATTTAATCTTTCCGAGAAATTAGCTAATATTATTTTCACTCTCTCGGTTTGCTTTTGCTATGAAAATTCAAAAAATGAAAATTTAATTCATTTTGCAAATACGAGTAACAAACAAACTATGGAACAAATTCTTTGTTGCTTTGCTGTTCTTCGTATGATGATGGTCAAATTCACTTAATGGCCTTTCTGAGTGGGAAGACTGAAGACAGTAAGAGTGGAGATGCAGAATGGTGAATGGGAATGATGAGTCCTAAATCGGAAGTAAAGTAGACCGCATCAGTAGTGTGCCACGTTTTACGCTCTACATCGACGCGCCATCATCATTTGCATTATTACAATATTTTAGATTCGTTCGTGTATGGATGTGTCCATATCCTTATGTATGTCTGCGTTTCGGTCTGTATCAGTCCTTCTGTCTGTTTGACCGCCAGCCAAAAACAATAAAAAGGCTAACGGTATTATATTTGTTTGTTGCTTTTGTTATTGTTTTTGTTTATGTTGCTGCTTCGTTTAAAGTGCCAAAATGAATGAATTTGCAGTCAACTGACTGCCCCGCATGACTTTCTATTGTAAATCTCTTTGTATGCATTTCTATATGTATGCGTGTGCGTGTGTGTGTGTGTTGTGTGTGTTACTTTATTACAATTGAACACACACATATACCAGTGAATTCCATTTATATATTCGCATTCAGCATATCACTTTACTTTCTCTTACTCTGCTTTTTCTAGCTCTAAGTAAATATTTGATTTTTGCATTAAAGTCAATTTGCTTTCATGATTCTGTAATTCATTGTTTATTCGCGTTAACTTTTATATTCGTTGGCACAGTCATTCTATTCCCCATTCTACCGCCCAAAAATTTGTTGCCTTAAGCATTGTTTTCATATAAAGATTGCGCTTTTCTTTAATGCTTTCCCAGCTAACAACACCAACACCCTCTCTCATACCCGCATCGCATGTAAGTTTAATTTTCTTGCTTTTGTTTCTTAGCTGCTATTTTAGAGATTATTGTTTATTCTTTTCTCCACCATTCGCCCCTCACTCTCTTCTTAACCAAATGCCAAATGTTTTACCGCAGCATGCCGGATAACCGAATTTCCGTTATCGTTGCATTTCCCGCCTTAAGTATCAAGCCAAGGAAGGAATGATATCCACAAGCACCCATGCTATCCTTATACCTTAAACCCAAAGGACTTGCTGAAGAGTGTTACTGCTATTTTGCCTTGTTTACACTTCTTTGTCTCTCGGCCGTATTGCCCTCCGTGCCTCTGTGTCTCAGTCCTTTCGTGTGTCCGTCGATTTGTCTGTTGCCTGTTTTAATATGCGCACTCAGCGTTGGAAATTAAATCTGGTTTGCTTCAAAATCTTATTTGCGCTTTCATTTATTCATTTATTTATTTATTTGTTTGCTCTTACACTCATTCATTCATTCATTCATTCAGTTACTACCCATTCTCTTCTTTATTCAGTACTCTCAGTCTTCCTTGCTTTTAATGTTGTATATTTTTGACGTTACACATTGTTGCCTATGTGTGTGTGTGTGTGTGTGATTCCATCAAGTAATTCATAAGGATTTCTTTAGATTTAATTTATTTTTCCGTTTTTGTTCCTTTTGAGAACTAAACTAAGTGCAACAATTCGCCTCTGATTGAGTTATGATGAGGAAATCTTGGAAATTTGTATTATTCCAACATTTGCCACGTTCCACACAAATCATAAATTTCATTATATCCACCAACACCCATCACTTTTATAGTATGTGGAGCACATTTCATGATTTCTCATCTTCATTGTTGCCTCACGATGACGATGATGCCACAAAGTCAAATTATTATTGAACAGAAGACATTACTATTTGATGTGCAACTTCAATCTTATGCAAGGCATAGCACAGTAAAATCTCCCATCATGTATAACAATAAAGAGCATCAATTTAGTGTCTCATCTATGCAGCTTTCACTGTGCTGAAAATCAGATTTTATTGCCTTGCAAATTGCTTATACGCTGTCATACTAATCGAAAACGGATTTGAAAGAAGCGCCCCGAGATATGTTATAGCATGCCAGGCATTGACTGACTGACTGACTGACTGACTGACTGACTGACTCTCTGATGCTCCCGTCAAATACTCGTGCAATGCGTGACAGCAAAATCGCATGAGAAGAAAAAATGTGTGAAAATCTAATTTAGTTCGCGGTTTGCATACAAATGTGAGCATGTCCTTGTTGATCATCTTAGTAAGGATGTTAATATGTGCGTTCCTATATCGCAAGCCTTGCACGCAATGCATTGTGATTTTTATTTAGCTGATGATGGTGATGACATTTAATGAATGATGATGAATTTGTCATTAATTATTTTGAAAATCTTCAATCAAATTGCTTTGCAGTTCGAAAGGAAATTTATTCAATTTCAAGTATGTTAAACTATTGTACATATCTTCAAAATCATGCCACACAACGAAGGCAGGAATGAATTTGGTAAAAACTTTATAATGACTTTCAAAACTATGCATTGTTCAGAGAGAAAGGAAAGCATGGCAACGAACCAACCAACCAACTAACCAACTAACCGTCTAACAAACAAACTATGAACAACGAAACAAATTGAGTGTCTTGAGTATCTATCTTGAGTGTCTCTGCCTATGGCTTAATTGAGTCGAAAGTACTGCATGGAGAGCATGGCACACCTGTCGCTCGCTATGGAATCTTTGTCATAGTTTTCTTCCATTGCTTTTCGTTTATTTCTAGTAAATGTCATTCATTCATGGCAAATTCAAATATCAATTGCACTTTCTTTGAACTTAGAAAACTTGTGCAAAACTCAGAAGACTACAAAACAAATCACAAACCGCTAATCGCGTTACACAAAACTTTTCGAACGCACCTCCTCCGATGTCTCCTTTGTGTTATCACATCTGCTATCCTTTACTTCGTAGAGGCATGACAGTGAGTTTTAGGCATGCCACATGCGCTTGATATCACGTTACATGCAACCAAGTCAAGCGTGTCGTGCTAAGCGAGCTCGAGCGTCGACAACTTCTGACGGCATTCAAGTCATTTCCGGTTAAGAAATCCATAGATGTGTGCAGGTGTGTGTATCTATGCGAAATTCAGAAATCTGACAGAATCTACGACTTGTGTAGGTGTATGAACATGGAGTTTTCTTTTACGAGCCGCAAAAACTTAAATACTACAAACAAACATGGCGGCCAGAACAACTATAGCGACAACAACTACAACTGCAACAATACAAACAATCCAACGATTCAACGATGAATATAAGGAACTTCAAGTCGAACCAACGTTTAAAACCGGAAACCGGAAATTTAAAGCTACCAAGCAAACGAACGCAAACTAAACTAGTTTTTATTGTTACTTTTACTGTTGCCGTTGTTGTTGTTGTTGCTGTTGCTATTGCAACATTTTTTTACTATTCTTTTTGTGTTGTTATTATTTTTCCTTACCCTTTGCCCTTTCTTATCTTGTTTTCAGTCCATCATCATATGAGGAGTGTCTTGTAGGTTTGTTCTCCCCATTTTCAGGTAATTCGAAACATTAACTTGTTTGTATGTAACTCAAAAGTTGAAACATCGTTTTGTGTATTTAAATAGCAAAATCAAAATATAAGAGAACAGAATCTTAGCTTTGATTCACCGAAAGTTACATACCCTTCGCACCTTTTTAGTTTTTTTCTTTTCAACCATTGAGACAAAATTTATATCAAATTTATTTGAAAAGAAATTAATTGAATCAGAGAACTGCGATTTTAATTCGAGTCTACTCTGATAATTCCAATATGCCGTGGACTTCATAGTCAAATGTTTGGATGATGTTTGTATATTTATCAATTTCATTATTCTATCTGTTTTAAATATATGTTTTAATGCCTTGTCAATTTTCAAGTCTTGCAACAAGCCTCGCCAAGTCTGCATCAATAAACTCCATTTCTATGAACTACTGACGTATCAATGTTACACATATTTTGGCAGAACTTTTGTAATTTTGGTCATTAGGATTAACTGATTGCACAGTCATAATACTCATATGATTCATCTTATCATGCTCATTTCTACATATAGTTTTGATTCTATTTGTTACAAACATCAGGACAAAATGATTATACCTGCTCATACTAGTATCAAAAATATAACAAAAAACCCTAAGAATATAAAGTTTTTCGCGCTCAACAAAGTTTAATTACATTTTAGTTCAACAAACTTTGGCTTAATCATCATTGATTCGCATGAATGTGAATTTTAAACGATTTTTCTAGCATTTAAACTTGATGTCTGTCTATTTGTTCGTCGTCTGTTGGATTCATGAAAAAGCCAAAAGCCAAGCTTCTTCTTCTTCTTTATCTTTTCCTTTTTTTTTTTTTTTTGTTTTTTATTTTGTTGCTGTCTGTCAGTTTTCATGTTATTTACAACGTCGCATTATGTCAGATGGAAAGCAACAACTTGCTTTTAGTCCTTAATAGCTGATTTTTTACGCTTGTCATATTACAGTCACACAGAGTCTCCAATATATACGAGTATCTCATACTATAGTGAAGAACTTATAAGTGGAATTCTATAAAGCTTTTTTCGAGTGATGATGATGATGATGATGATGATGATGATGTGTATAGCAAAAGTCTGAGTGATTGAATGAATGAGTAAATGTATGATGAAATGATGAATGAATGCATGGGTATAAGAGTAAAAGTGTAGAAGCGAACAAACCGTCGGAGCCATCAATATAAAATTGTCATAAATTCATTTTTATATGAATATATCACAAATTGATATGCACGAATGCAAAAGTGGCAAAGTGCATGTGGCACATACACTCACCCTCACCCACATACTAACCATATACTTCGACCCAACAACCCATAAATATTTGCCATGTGTGTTTCAAATTGACTCCTCGATGACTTTGTGAACGCGGCTTGCAACATCGAAATGTGAATGTGTGTAAAAGTGAAAAGTGAAAAGCGTCATGAAAAAATCAACGTGTCATAAACATACCCACAATCTCACACAGATATTCGATACACTACACTACACAGTATAGTATAATGATATTTAAATAAATGTGAGTGAATGCATAAGTGTCTATCTGTGTGTGTGTGTGTGTTTGAGTGTGCATGAAAATTTTATTAGGTATGCAAATGTGTCAACTTTATTTTCAATATTCCGACACATTTCGACACTTGTTGCCATAATGAACTCAACAACAGTAACATGCTCGTCATTTTACTTTATAGAATCCAGCAACAACTATAAATACATGAGAGTGTATTTGTATCTATGTATGTGTCGATACTTATGATTGCCCATTTGGGCTCTCATTCACTTGCAACTGTTGCATTTCATATATGAATGCACTTGAAATTAAATTTAAATTGATTTTTCGTATGGAATTTTTATACAAATTTTCCGATCAGGATTCTAGTCCACGTATCTGTTACTCCTTCATGATCACATTTGTTTATGGCATTCACAATTGTTCAAAGTTCTTTTCTAACATGTGTTTGAGGCTTAATAGTTTAGTTTAATCTTAAAAAAGCTTATATACAAAAATGTTGCTAGAAGAAAATTTAAGGGTGGACAGCATTGACAAATTGATTTCGATATGAGAGGCAATGCAGTTCATATATTGCTAAGCAATATCGGAAACCGTAACCTTGAAGATCTGTAAACAAGCTTGTGGATTCACTATAAACAGAAAATGGATTCAGGCCTCACAGAAGTAAATCATAAATTTTAATAAAATTTCCTTTTATGGAAAGGAAACAATTGCGCCAGTAAATATGCTATACTTTTTTATAGAAATTCATTTTCCTGTGCTGCTTTGAATATCAACCGTAATTGACTATTTATAAAATAGAAATTGGATATAAAATAACCCACACTTAACGTACATAAGTTACCAATTCATCATCACATATGAGTACTCGTATATGATCACATCAATGCCCACACAATCTCGTCCCGTTTGGTTAGCCACGCATAAATTGCTGCTATTGTTTCAATATTTGCCAACATAATTAACTTAATTCAATTGGATTTCCATTAGTAAGAGACATAGATACACATAGGCAATGTTATAAAACGTTTTTCCTATTTATGCACTTCAAACGTTGGCAAACTAAATATTCTATTATGGCATAAAATGTTTGCACAACCGAAGGTAACTTCTACTATACCAACTTTAACTACAACTACAACAGACATTGATCTCAACTCCAGCGATAACTTGGCTAGCTGAATGAATGAGATGACTAAGTAACCAAACACAAGATTAGCATGACATAAGAGAAGAGAAAACAAATCAAAAGGACTAAGAATGACGACTCAACTGTCTACTCGTATAGTGAAACAGGGCTGAGGATGAGTCTGACGGTGAGGTTGTGGCTCGTACAAAGATGCTATCGATGCATAACATATGAGAAACGCATGCCAAATCCGAAATCTCAAACCAATTCAAATCAAATAAGCAAAGCAAAATAGACAAACATACAGGGAAACTAAAGAAACGACAGATGGGAGGGGGGAAAAAGAAGGAAGGATACATTGATGCCAAGGCTTTTGTTGACTTTCGAAGTTCGGAAGCGAATCATGTTGAATCGAATCAACTTCAATTGAATTGTAAGAACACAAACACAATAAAATAATTGATTTGAAGTGATTTCAACTTTTAACTCAAGACTTGCATACTATTGTATGAAGTCTTAAGAACACAGATAATAATGATAATACTGATGATTGAGATAACGATGATGAAGATGATAATGATGATGTTGGTGAAAAATGCAAAATCACAAATTTTCTTATTGGCAGATTTTCATTTAATTTTCAGTTAAGATTTTTGCAGATTTAACATTTAACTCTCAACCAGAACAAAATGAAATTAAACTTAAAGCGGAAGTCTTCTTTTATTTACTTAGTTCCGGTCAATTCAGCTTCAAATCCTCTGTTTTAAATTCCCCTTAAAAACAAAAGAACTTTAAGCATCCTTGGAAGCTTGCGCTGCATGTGACAATTCCTTTCGCGTCTTACGTCGCATGCGGAGATTCGAAATTAAGCGCACCGTACAAAAGTAAACCAACTCCACAATGCTTAGGGTGGAGACACCCATGAAAAGACCCAGCAAACCACCACAGTTGGCAAGGAAATCAGTTGTACCATAGAGTTCAGATCGTTTTGAGGTTAGAAATTGTGCTTCTTTGAAGAATATAGAGATGCGTGCCATTTTGTTCCTGATTTTTGTGTGAATAATAAAATGGGCAGAGTAAAGAAAACATTTCCTATGATATTTTAAAACTCACCCATCTGATTCCATTTCCTTACTCCCATGCAAAGCATTAGAAATTGATTTGTAATCAAAATCTGCCTGAGAAATTTCAGCCTCATAGGCTATTGAAGTGCATGAGGGCAAACAGTTGCAATCCGTTTGACCACGATAGTTTTCACCAGAACTCTTTTGTCCCTGAGTGAATTCCTTAAGTAAAAGTTGATCCTCAGCCTCACCATAACACTTCATACTCGCTGCACCACAAACAGGTGTATGGGCAGTTCCTAGAACGTACATATTTGTGAAAACAATACACTAAACTGAATTATTCCGGGGAACTTACTTGGCATAGAGAACTTAACGCAACCACACTTTGAGAGTGTATAATTGGCTAAGCATTCGAGTTCGCAATTGCTCTGGGAATATATTTGAAAATATCGTAAATATCGTTCATTTTGGAAAAAGCACTGACGTCTACCGAAGAAAATGGAAGTTTTTAAGTAAAGAGAAGAACGACAAGGAATGGAGGGAATTTTACCTGTGTGGTTCGTAATGCTTTAATCCAGAAGATGTCGTAATAATTTTAGGTCTGATAGAAATAAGTACTTCCTGATCGAATGGTATACGAAAGTATTGCATGGAAACTTGTGGTACTTCACCGGGAGTTGTTAATAGGACCTATCAACGACATGATTTCTGTATAAATTAAACATAATTTTTACTAAAATTTACCTTGAAACCTTGCACTGGACCCCGGCACATATTATCGAAATCAATCTCAGCACCTTTGAGAAACAAATATAAACCCGCTTTGGCACCAGGGCCAAGTACACGATTCGGATATGTCTCCGTATCAGCTGAGATTTTGTAACCGTCTTCAACATTCCAAGCGGTTGCAACGCGATTCTCTTCGCGGAATATGAAATCTGATACGAGGCTGCCCATAAAAAGTTATGATACTGAATCTGCATTCAAAAACGGATAAAATCTCAGACTCACCCTTCAGTGCGAAAAACTTCCGCTGGACTTAACGAGTTAAACGTAAAGCATTCACCCTCCTCTGTAATGAATTTACGAAACAAATCGTTACATTTCTCAGGTGCGTTACGCCATTTGCAATCGATGTAAGTCTCACTGAAGGGCGGCGAAACCGCACCCAAAGCATCGATCAACTCCATGCCCTTTTTGATCTTATCTCCAAATGCAGCATCCGCAAGTAAATGTGGTTCACATACTTGTGCAATGGCTGCCATTTTGAATTTTCTATAAGTACAAAATAAAAATAACAACCTTTAAAATACTCATTACTCCCTTCAACTTACTCATCTGCCGTAAGATCCATACTGCTTTTGTTCGCTACAAAATCCTGATATTTCCAATAGATATCAGTGAAATTGAAAACAGTTTGTCGTGCTTTCGTCTCTGGACACACAGTTACAGCTGGGAAGGGTATTTGCCAGACAGGAGTTGATTTCTCAGCAAAACTCACAATCACCGGATTATTATTCCACTTATCCCAGATGTTCATGGTCAACATGAAACAAGTGTAAATTGAAGCAAGAAATACACTCACCCAAAACAGACTGCAAATACAGGAAAAGCATTTAGAGAGGAGATTTTCTGAATTTTTTTTTTATTACCGCTCTAGGCAAGGACGTTTCTTCTCCCCAAGATAACGAATACCATGAATGGTGCTATAGTCACAATATTCATGGATTATGGCACGAGCTGCTTGTAGTCCACTGCCATATTTGATCTGTTGTTTGGTGTCGGCTTCCTCGTCGCTATCATCTGAAATTGTCTCCTTGAAGGCATTGATCGATTTGGCCATAAGTGCAGCACGCTTCCTATAATTAGATATTAGAGTGTTAATCAGAAGCCTCTTTGATTAAACGTTGTTTTATTTCTATCTAAGCTAACCATTGATTGGTAGCAGGCAAGGAGTGCAAGTTTGGCTTCACCGTATCCTGTTCACGCTGCTCTTCAGCGGTGGCCTGTATAGAACTGATATCCATTTTGGTTACAGATTTTTAATAAATCTATTGGGCATTCACGGTAAACGCCTCATATGTTTTCTATTGTTTATTGTACTTTTATCCGTATTTTTCTTGAATTTATCTTTCACGAAATGCACACGTCCACGTCCAAATACAAAGTCAGGCGTGTGGCCGGTGCGGTTTCTGCTTTTATTCACCAATTGCGGCAGGTGTGGTACCTTTATTATACATCCGGGGCCAACCGGAATGAGACTAAATGAGAACGACGCTCCTGGAAACAGAACGTTAACAAAACGCGTAAGCCCCAAAGGGTTACTATACATTCACGCGTGGGTAAACCTGCGAAGACAAAGGAACAAAACAAAATAAAATGTATGACACGCATATATCGTTATATGGTGTGCATCATTCTATGATGGCGTGAATCCATTGTCCTACCTGTCATCATCATCACCATAGCCATCATAATATAACCGAACTATACATAGTTTGGTATTTGTACTAAGTAGAAAGAGTTTCAGTTGAAAAAAATAACAACAATTTCCATGCCAAGTGTCTCATTTTGTTTTCATTTATTGTAATTATAAATGCCATTCGCAATTCGCACCTTCATCGACGGACTTTCTCTTTGGTTCCTTTATTAGGATAATTTGCCAGTGTGTCTAGTCAAGGACCTTGGGGACGACTGTAGTAGTTAGCGCCTTGTCATGCTTGCATGTTCTAATTGTCAACTGCAAGTGTAAATGTCAGCTTTGCGTATTTCTTTTCATGCTAAAGCGTCTTTTGGGCTTGGTTCCACCATCGCCATAGCAATCATCATTGTCGTCGCGTCCTTTTCGGTGATTAGCGCTCGCAATTAAATTGAATAACGAAAGAAGGAATCACTTTAAATTTTAAGCTAAACTTTTTGTGAATTTAAAAGTCAATTCGAAACCAAATTGAAACTGGTGGACCTTGGAATGAATGAATGGATATTATGCATGCTCAATTTCATGCTGATTATGTTGACGGCAACTTGGAAAACATGTTCTTGTTTTGTGACTCGTAAATGTTGCATTTTTAATCAGATAGCAGCCATGGTAACAAATAGCGGAGACGAGCCAGCCACAAACAACAGTGGCCACTTAACCGCGCATAAAAACGACCAAATGTTGCAACAACAACAGCCACAAGAACAGTAGCAACATTAAGGATAACAACCGTGTGCGTCCTGCCGACAATGGCCTACACTATTCACTCTCTCTCACTCTCTCTCTGTCTCTCTCTCTCTCTGTCTCTCTCTCTCTCTCTGTAAGTTGGCTTACGGCAAGGACAAACTCACAGTCGGCAGGATTCAGTTGAAAAACAATTTTTGTTTGGGATTTTAATAAAGTTAACTGCATTTTTGGCACGGCAACTCGAGGACTCTCGCATCATAGTATCTAAACTTTGTGTCCTTCACACAGGCATACAAAAACACACATACTTGTACTCATATGTGAGAATACATAAAACGCGAATGCGGCACACCTTTGTCAGAATTGGTGTTGTTTACTTTGGTGTTGTTGTTCTCGTTGTTTTGTTGTATCCTTGTCGTCGTTGCACAAACATTTTCATTGTCTCCACCATAACTGTATTTTGCAGTCAGCAGGACACAATGTAACTTTGAAATACTTACGTTAGCTTTTGATCCTTAATAACTGAGATTTTCACTGCTGCTTCAGTTACTTTTGTTGGCTACGCAGCCCGGAGTTGCTCATTTATGCATTATAATGAGGCTTGAAAATAGAATTTTTAATGCGTCTACCAACTTCTCCACAAACTAAGTAAAAGGAGTTTTCAACTTTTCACAGTCCTTGCGCTAAACTTAATTTTCGTTTAGGTTGTAAGAATTAAAAGATTTCATTTCTTTATGAATATTGTGTTCTTTATTTAAATTTTTTTTTTTTTTTTTTAATACATTTTCATTACATTTATAATTTTATTTTTTTTTTTTATTAAATTTATAATTTTTTATTACAATAAATTAATTTCTTTGGAGGACATTGACTTCATTTTCATATTTTGCATTTCTAAATTTCTATTTACAAATAAATAAAATTTTCAATTTTAATGAGTTTGATTTTCTGTTAATTGTTTTGTAATACAAATAAAATATATTTCTTAAATTAATTACAATACAATAATTTTTGTGTTATTATTATTTTTTTTTTTTTTTTTATATTAATTTTGTATTAATTCTTTTATCTAGAATTTTCCATTATATATTTATGTAGTATATTTAAATTTACTGAAACACCATTTTATAATAAATTTATTTTTAAAACGTCACTAGCTACAATTGCATACATGGTTCATTATAACTTTTTTTTTTTTATTATTAATTTTATCTTTATATAAATAAATATTTTGTTGTTTATATTTTCTTATATACAAAGCTCATTTACTTTAAATCTATTTTTTGCTTCATTTTTTTTATATTATGTATAAATTATCTGTTTTTTTAATACTTTCTAATATACTTAGCACTCAAAATATTTAAAATTTCTAATATTTTTGGAAGTACAAACATTTAGTTGGTTATTTTTTGTATGGGTTTTCTTTAATTATTGCCTTTAAATAAAAAAAAAAAACCACAAGATCCCATAAAATAATGTTATAAGCTTAGTGTTGTTTAAATTGTGTGCAGCAACTAATCTAAACTGATATGTTTTATATTTAATAGTATTTTACACATTTCACACTTCAATAAGATAGGATAAGATAATACAAAATACTTCAACTTGTTTAGTTCTTTAGATTAGAGATATTTCATCCTATTTTATGCTTGATGTTAGTATCACGAAATGGGAATACAATTGGTATATCAAAACTGATAGATTGCTATGTATCCTTATCGTAAGGATTATTTTATTTTTTCTATTGTTTTTAATAGAAAATTTTTACATGAACATTTGTATTGCCAACTTCAAACATTTATTGAAATTTTTTTTGTAAAGAAAATTACGTAAAAACATGAAATCTATTAAACGCATCCATTAAATTATGATGTCATATTTCATTATCAATGATTAATCATCAGCCTTCGAATGCATTTAACATCTTGAAGATAATCTAAAATATTTGTTTTTAATTACATTTTAAATCAGAGAATGAAAATCGTTTGTATGCAAATATTTGCCTTAAATTACAATTATGTGAAATGTATTTAATCTTTGGCAGCACCAAAGTTTTCGTTTTATATATTTTGTTATAATAATTATTATATATAAATAATGTTTTATTTTGATAGACTAATTTACCAAAGAAATACTGTAAATTTATATAATACTTAAAATGTAGCTTAATTCAAGACTTCCAAAACTGCAATGAAGCAATATTAAATATTGCCATAATAATAAATAATTCCAAATTAAATATTTTAGCATTTTATTTTCTTATTTTAATAAAATTAAATTAAATTTTTTTTTTTTTTTTTTCAATACTTGAATCGATCATTTTAAGAACTACTATATATTCGGAATATATGAACTTGATAGAAACTATTTGACAAAATCTTTTGTATTGTAGCTCCATTGCAAAAGCCTTGTTGCTATACGCCTATGAGCCTTAGTTTCTAACCCGCAACTGCATTATCTTTATCAATATCTGTTAAAATTGACAGATCTTAACATTTAATAAGTTGTGCATCTCCTTGTGATGCACGGTATAAGGCGACTTATGGAACTTACACACTAAATGACAAAGTTTGAACTGACTCGCTAATAATTTAGGAATTTTGTGGAATTGACTCTAATGTGGAGCTTAAAATGACCGCTTCAAGTTAATATTTATTTTGACTACTTTATCCGAGCTTGATACTTATTAAACTCATATACTCGTACCTCCTACAACAATTTATTGTGTTGCATTTACAGCACCATTAGTTAGAGTCAAAGTCAAACCATTCGATATAAGGCCTGCCATGGCTGTCTTGGGTGCTACACCAGCACTAGCAGCCTCCTAAAAATATTGTATAAGAATCAAACCAAAAATTATAATTATAATAAATCATTGTATACTCTTAAGAGAAATGTCTTCAATTAAAGGAGAAATAAAGACAAACTTACAATACTCAATGTGCGTACAATGCAAGAATGAGGTGGTATTTGTCCCTGATCTTCGCCTTCTAAGTCTGGTGAACTATCACGCGATGAAATTGAACGAGAGCCGATGCCAACGTCAACGTTCAGGCCATTTAGCAATTTCAAGCCGTCGGCAGAATGTTGTGACATCCTTCCATCCATGAAAACATCATCGCGTTGTGTATCCTTTTAATAAAACGCAAAAACATCATCAGAAACAACAGTAGCAACAAAGAGAACAAGGATAAGAGAATACAATACAATATTAAAGCCATTAAAATTAGCAATTAATGATGACTTTCACCTTGCATCCTTGCTTCCCTTCTCCATAGTATATCTAGTGTATCTGTCACTCACCTCTTTGATGGCGCTTGGCATTGGACTCGTACAAATGCCAAATTTGATTTCCATGCAATCCGCATCCAAATCGCTGACATTGCAATCGGCCGCAATGCTTGACCCACCATCAACACCATCACCACCACCATTTAAGGCTGTTTCCATAATGTCATTCCGGGTATCATTTGTTGTTGTTGCTGCTCCCGCTCCTGCTCCTGTTGGTATTGTTGCTGTTTCTGTTTTGTGCTTGTCGTTATTGTTAGGTTCGGGTGACATTTGGCCAATGTTGTTACTGTTACTGTCGCTGTTAGTGTGGCTAATTTTGTTATTGTTATTTGGTTCCTTGTTAAGTGTTGCTGACGTTGCTTGTATATCCTTTGCTGTTATTGCTGTTACTGTTGTTGTCGCATCGGCAAGTGTCTCATTGCTGTTGCTGCCGTTGGCTTTTATATTGTTATTCGATGGCAAATCCACCACCATTGCCATAGCCGCCTTCTCTTCATCAGTGCCCAACTCATAGATGTTGACCATATGAGCTGCCTGCGCGTGCACCATCAGATCCCAGGGATTTGTGAATGCATCCTTGCAAACGGCACAAAGCAATTTTGCACTCATTGTTGTTGGCGTTTCTGTCCAGAATGAGATGATGATGTAAGGCAATGAGTTATTAATGCGTTTATTAAAGTCGGCCAACCCTAATATTGTAATGTAACCATAGATGATGACTAAAGCTAATCTAACGACACATTCACACAATCATCCATTCACCCACTCATCGACCCATCCACCCATCACAGTAAATAACTCAATTTTCATTTAAACAGACCACAAACACATAAGATGCATAGTACTACAAAACGTAGGCTTCAGTAAACCAGTAAACATATGTGGCTGACGCTAAATCTTCTTGGTTGAACTCAGGACAAAGATGTCTAAATACGAATATAAGCATCTTACAGGATACACTTTTTTCTTTCCTTTTGCCCATTTCTCTTGGACAAAAACTGTGTTTAACAATCATAAATTTATTGTGAACCTCAGACAGGCAAACAAGTCCAGAACAAAATTGAATAGAATAGAGCAGACAAAGAAAAGACAATCAAACATGCATGGAGAGAGAGAGAGAGGAGGATACAGAAGTGAGGAGCGGGATATATAACTATAATAAATAAAGGAAGGCACATACTTGCTGCAATTGCAACATCCTGGCATTTGCATGTGAACCTTAGTTTGCAATAACTTCGCTTGTGGTCTAATAACTCAGACAGCTCGTTGAAGTATTCCCGACAATTGCCACAAATTAATGTATCCGGATTGCCTGGAACAAAGCAAAATAAAACAAAGAAAGAGTGTCACAATAAGGACAGAGACATGTAAAATATATATTATATATTGTATATTTTCTCTGAAAAAATATAGAAAAATAAAACG
Organism: Amiota minor; assembly: GCA_037043295.1. Classification (NCBI taxonomy): domain Eukaryota; kingdom Metazoa; phylum Arthropoda; class Insecta; order Diptera; family Drosophilidae; genus Amiota; species Amiota minor. Next base: position 4,826,040 of record JBAMAW010002187.1, on the reverse strand, counting down.
AAAAATCTACAAATTACATCAACGAATCTCTTAGTCTACCAAAAAATATTTCCTTTGCTGACATTATCTGATTTTACGCTTTAATCTTTGGGAGTAACGGTCCTCTAATAGCATTTTAATGGCATCCAAATGTAGTCTTGGAAGGATTTTTTTTTTGATTCCATATTGGGATCGAGCGGGTGGCTTGTGAATCTGACTTGGTGTTTCCATTGTTGTTGCCATATTTATTTGTTGGTTTATGTCTTCGTGGGTTTTGGGTTTTTCATGTGCTCTAAAATCTCCTACTATTTTCATTGGTTTTTTCTCCATTGGATCTCCTACTCCAAAGGACATTATATCACGACTGTTTTCTTTTAACTCTTGTAAACGTTTCGAATAATAGAGAAATCGTTGTTCGAGTGTGCCATTGACCCCATTGAATTTCGTATCAGATATTTCCGCATTCAATCCCGGAACTTTTATATCTACATTTTTGACATTGATTTCTCGCCTGGAATTTTCAATAGCATACGTCCGCATGTTTGCCTCCTCTTCCATATCGTTGATATTCTCCTCAGTAATTTCTTCAATCAGTTCTTTCAATTCTGTAACGAGCTGACCAACTTCTGCATCTTCATTGTCCTCCGGTACCCCCGCACTTAGCTTATTATTATAAAGCTTCGATGCCAATCTTTTGCCAGACTTAAGTTTCAACTTCTCCATATCAGAATCTAGACGATTCTTATAGTTGTTGTAGCGCTTAAACCTTGTTCTCAAATAATTCCGCGGATCGTAATCAAATTCATATCGTGCTTTCATATCTTGTTTTCCATTTATGACAGAACTGTCATCCATTAAGTTTTGTTTAGCATTAATATCCTCAATGGGGATTTTTTGAGATTGTTGTCCACTATCCCTTAGAATATCATTATGGTAGTTTATTCTATGATGATTTGCCATGGGATATATCAGTTCGACTAGTTCAGTCGGAGTTGATGATGATGTATTTGGAAGTGATTGCAGTGGAGGTGGTGGTGCCAGTATAGGGGGTTCAACAATTATAGGCAATATATCTTCTTCCACCTCTTCAATCTTTGAGGCTTTCAAATCTGGTTTTAACGACAATTCTTGAACATCTGGTACAACAAGATCCATTAATTTTAAATATTTGGTATTCGAAGGCTGGGACAATGACCTTAATTTTTCTAATATTAAATGCGGTTGGTTGGGTTCAACTGGAGATGGAGTCTGCGTTGGTGGAATTATATCTAGACACTCTGAAATTGTTACAATCGATGCACTTGGTGTAGTTGTCACACAGTTTTTTGTTGTCACACTGTTTTCTGTTGTCACACAGTTGTCTGTTGTTATAATGTTTTCTGTTGTCATAATTTTTTCTGTTGTCAAAATTTTTTCTGTTGTCATCATTTTTTCTGTTGTCACACAGTTTTCTGTTGTCACACACTTTTCCATAAGTGGTGCTACAGTTGTTGTGGAAGTGGTTTTAGGCTTTTCAGTTGTTTTGGATTTTTTTTTCCCGGTTTTACCCTTGACATGTGATTTTTTTTTCCCGGCACAGAGCAAGCCACAACGTGCCTTTGTGGACTTATTTTTTGGCTTTTTTTTTGCTTTCTCTGCCTTTTTAAATGACATTGACTTCGGTAGAAGATTTTCATGTAAAAGATCTGCATTGTTGATTGGCTGTTCGATATTTTCTGGTGGCACTTCTTCATTCTCTGGCAGAAGAATATCAAATAATTGGAAACAATCCAGTTTTTCAGGTTTCGATGTTGTAGGCTCTTGAGGGCGGTCACACTTTGGAACTGGTACTTCTATTTGACACCCTGAGACGGGCTCTTTAGTTGTCTGTGGAATACTAGTCGTTACTGGTATGCACGTCGTTACTGGTATGCACGTCGTTTCTGATAATAGAACATTTCCTTTTTGCAGTGCCACTATACTTATTGGAAAGTTATCTCTATATTGATTGTCTGGATTTTCTTCAATTTTTTGATCATCAGCAAAATGTTCGTTACTCAAATAATTCCACGGATCGAAACCAAATTCATATGGTGCTTTCATATCTTGTTTTCCATTTTTGGCAGAACTGTCATCAATGAAGTTTTGTTTAGCATTAATATCCTCAAAGGGGATTTCTTGAGATTGTTGTCCACTATCCCTTGGAATATCATTTTGATAGTTTATTCTATGATGATTTGCCATGGGATATATCAGTTCGACTAGTTCATTCGGAGTTGATGGTGACGCATTTGGAAGTGATTGCAGTGGAGGTGGTGGTGCCAGTATAGGGGGTTCAATAATTTTAGGCAATATATCTTCTTCCACTTCTTCAATTTTTGAGGCTTTTAAATCTGGTTTTGACGACAATTCTTGAACATCTGGTACAACAAGATCCATTAATTTAAAATATTTGGTATTTGAAGGCTGGGACAGTGGCCTTAATTTTTCTAATATTAAATGTGGTTGGTTGGGTTCAACTGGGCATGGAGTCTGCGTTGGTAGAATTATATCTAGACACTCTGAAATTGTTACAATCGATGCACTTGGTGTAGTTGTCACACAGTTTTTTGTTGTCACACTGTTTTCTGTTGTCACACAGTTGTCTGTTGTTATAATGTTTTCTGTTGTCATAATTTTTTCTGTTGTCAAAATTTTTTCTGTTGTCATCATTTTTTCTGTTGTCACACTGTTTTCTGTTGTCACACAGTTGTCTGTTGTTATAATGTTTTCTGTTGTCATAATTTTTTCTGTTGTCACACAGTTTTCTGTTGTCACACAGTTTTCCGTAAGTGGTGCTTTAGTTGTTGTGGAAGTGGTTTTAGGCTTTTCAGTTGTATTGGATATTTTTTCCCCGGTTTTATCCTTGACACATTGTGATTTTTTTTTCGTGGCACAGAGCGAGCCACAACGTTCCTTTATGGACTTATTTTTTGGCTTTTTTTTTGCTTTTTGACTCTTTTTCGGAACTGGTACGCATAGATCTGCATTTTTAAATGACATTGACTTCGGGAAAATATTTTCATGTAAAACATCTGCATTGTTGATTGGCTGATTGATATTTTCTGGTGGCACTTCTTCATTCTCTGGCAGTAGAATATCAAATAATTGGAAACAATCCAGATTTTCAGGTTTCGATGTTGTAGGCTCCTGAGGGCGGTCAGACTTCGGAACTGGTACTTCTATTTGACACCCTGACTCGGGCACTTTAGTTGCCTGTGGAATACAAATCGTTACTGGTATGCACGTCGTTTCTGATAATGGAACATTTTCCTTTTTTTGATCATCAGCAAAATGTTCGTTACTATTGATTCCTGAAAGCTTTGATTTCTGCTTATTTGATTTTAGATTTTTTTTTGAACATTCTGTAGACTGTCGTCTCGGTGTCTCAGTTGTTGGACAAGGATTTGTTGGTTTCAGCGATTTATTTGGTCCCTGTCCTTTTTTTGGTAAATCGTTTTCGGCGCCATTTGGCTGACAATCATCTTCTGATGGTTCTTCATCACCACCATAATCGTCCTTTTTTCCATTTGATGTATCCATTTCTGAGGCTCCCGGTTTCTTTTTCATTACCCTTATCCTGATTGGATTTTTTTTTGAACATTCTGTAGACTGTAGTCTCGGTGTCTCGATGGTTGGACATGGAGTAGTTGGCTTCAGGGATTTATTTGGTCCCTGTCCTTTTATTGGTAAATCGTTTTCTGGCTGACAATCATATTCTGATGGTTCTTCATCAGCACCATAATCGTCCTTTTTTTCATTTGGTGTATCTATTTCTGAGCCTCCCGGCTTCTTTTTCATTGCCGTTTTCCTGTTTGGATTTTTTTTTGAACACTCTGTAGACTGAAGTCTCGGTGTTTCGGTTGTTGGACAAGGAGTTGTTGGTTTCAGCGATTTATTTGGTCCCTGTCCTTTTCTTGGTAAATCGTTTTCTGACTGACAATCATATTTTGATGATTCTTTATCACCACTACAATCGTCGTTTTTTCCATTTGGTGTATCCATTTCTGAGCCTCCCGGTTTATTTTTCATTGCCGTTATCCTGATTGGCAAATGAACTTCAAATTCTTTTCCATTAACATCGAACAAATTATTTAATCTAACCTTTGTTTTTAGCTCTTTGTTTTTATTCAGTATTGGAGACGGGCATTGGGTAGGTGGATTATCTTCTTCTGGACACTCGGTAATTCTAGACATCGTCGGGCTAAATTCAGTTGTTACACGTTCTGTATTTGAGCGTTCAATGATTGGATATTGTATTATTTGTGTGTTATGCGGTTTAATCTTATTTCGGAACTCGGGTAGAATATCTTGAAGGTACTGTAGCGGGTGAAGCTTATCGTTCTTAGCATTATATGGCAGCATTATAATTGTCTTGTCTCGATTGTATGTATCGTATGGATATGGCGTGTTTTCCCCATATTCATATTTACGGGCTGGCATCTGTATATCGTCTAGGTGTGACAGATCTAAGTTAGGCGTTTCAATATCTTGTTCCAGCTTGTAGTCATCCCGGGATCGTGGCATATAATCATAGAACACATTATGGTAAGGCATCTTGGTATATCTGTTCACATTAAAATCATCTGATTCATCGTCGAATATACTATTATAACGATAGGGAGATCCAATGCTTGGGCTCTTCATTATGCCTCCTTTGACATTTACTAGACCATTATAGAAGTCAGGCCTGCGATAAAAACTTCGTTTCTTAGCGATTTCACCATGTCTATACTTTTTGGCTGCATTGGATTTGGAAATAATAATGAAAGCCAGGCAACATAAAAGTAGTAGAAACTTTCTCATTTCTTTCAAACTTGTTATTGATTTTTATTTTCTTTTTGATTAAAAAATCCTTGTTTGCTATATTTGCCAATCCGAGTAAGTGATACCACTTATGCTAGGGGGCAGATACAAGGAAATCGATACTTACTATAGACTTTGAATGGTCCCCATTGTTGATTCGAATTTAATTGCCTCCGGTTGCTGTAGTTGTAGCTGCTGCTGATGATGTTGTTGTTGTTGTTGCTGCTGCTGATGTTGCTGTTGTTGTTGTTGTTGTTGTTGTTGTGGTGACAATGCCAAAGTCAATGGCTGCATAAGGCACCCAAGTGATTGCTGCTGCTGTTGATGTTGTGTCTGGTGTCCTGTTGACTGTTGTTGCTGTGATTGCGGCGCGCCAAAGGACATTTGCTCAACGAGGCCTGCAGCCAGACCCACGCCATTGGTAAGACTTGTTTGATTAGCCGCAGCTGCTGCAGCAGCCGCTGCTGCCGCTGCAATAATTGCTGACTTTGCATTTTGTGGCGACTTCGTTGAATTTGCGGAATTTTTCAATTGGTAGCTTGTTGCAGCAGCAGCATATGGCTGTTGTTGGTGCTCTTGTTTAAAGTGTTGTTGTTGTTGTTGTTGCTGTTGCTGTTGCTGTTGCTGCTGGTGATGTTGATGCAAATACACATTCAGTGGAGCGGTTGCTGCCGCTGCTGCTGCTACCGCCGCGGAAGACGCATTATTAGCATTTGACAAGAGTTGCTGCTGATGTAGCAACAATTGTTGCTGTGGCAACAAATTAGCCATTGCAGCCATAGCAACAGCAGCAACTTGCTGCTGGTGGTGATGATGATGACTATGTTGTTGTTGATGGTGGTGTTGTTGCTGTTGTTGTTGATGTTGTTGCTGCTGATGATGTGCTGCGGCCGCCGCCGCTGCTGCTGCAACAGCATATTGTTGCTGTTGTGGTGTTTGTGACAATTGCAACGATTGATGTTGTTGTTGTTGTTGCTGCTGTTGTTGCTGTTGGGCCACGGCTGCAACCAAACTGTTGCTGTCTGTAAGCAAACGACTTGTTGTGGTCATCAAACGTTTGCGTTTCTTTGGACGAATTCCATTCGTAGTGCGCAATAATGTTGACGAGCAATAACTATCATAGAAGTAGTCCCTAGATGATGGGGAGAAGGAAGGGTAAATCATTAAAAATTGCCATCATTAATCAATGTTACTAGCAAATATTGCACTATAATTGAATTGTCAACTTGTTTACTCAAGGAAAAAAATGGAAAACAAATGTTACTCGCAATTGTTGCGCCCATTTAACGTTTTCATTGTTTGCAAATTATCCATGACATTGACTGCGGGGTCCAAATGCAAAGAACAAATAGGGGAAGCTATAAAAATGCTTGTTACTCAATCAATAAACACGATGCCACCACTACAGACCACTTCAGTTATTGTTGTGTTGTATGCCAAAAACAAATTGTTGACGTTCCAAAAAAGTTAAATAAAAGAGGGGAAACCTATAAAAAAAAATCTTTTGCCATCAACTGTTGCCAACAATTGTTGCCAATGTGTCAATATTTGTTTAGGTTTTTTTTAACGCGTTCGACATTGTGTTGCCCCCGGCCAGTGATACCGAATCAAACTGAATGAATTAACTGAGCTCTTCACTACTCTTTTGCATCATCAACCCTTAGCTAACAAATTTTCCGCTGCTGCTGCTGCTGCTGCTATCTGAAGCATGTTGACTGTAAAATTGTCATTTACCAAATATGTGATACACTTCTTTACCCTTCTCATAGAAAGTACAACAATTGTTCCTTTTTTCCGAAACTCAATGTCAGCGATTGATACAAATTTGTGGTCATTTGTTGGCTCAATTGTTTTTGTAGTATGCGAACCATGCAACACAATATATTGTCCAAAATCATTCTCTTTGACCCTTCCTAGTGCTGCACACATTTCCATTAGTGGCCAAATATTGAGAGCACTTGATTGCTTCTAACTATGAGCAACGAACTTCAGCCTCAGTCCTTTACTCCTTTGACGAAACCCTGTGGCTTTTTGTGTCTTTATTTATTGGTCAGTTTGTATGTCAAGTGGGTGAGTTTGTTTACCCAAGCCCCACAAACCAAAATGTCGGCTTATTTGCGTTTAATATCATTTCAAGCGTTTCCGATTCATGCTAGTCTTATCACATATTTGACTTTTAATTACAATTATCATGTACATGTGTATGTGTATGTATGTCATGGGAGTGGGTCTCGTTGATGGTATCTTTGATTGTATGTTAACTTGGGTTTTAATGCTTTTAATGTTTGGAGATGTCTTTTTAATACAATTTTCATGTTTCATATGAAACAAAAATTAAATATTTCCACATGAACTGCATCAGCATCAGCATGCTGATGAAGCGTGTGAGGCCAAGGTATGTGACAGTCCAAAAGGAAGCATCGTGAAGCTGCCAAATAAATACCGTTGAAGTTGAGAGTTTTTGTTTTTTGTTTTTTGGTAACGACATGAAAAGAAATACTATAGACGACAACGACGACGATGGCGCTCAGTCATCATTATCCTGACCATCAACTGCACATGTCAACGTCATGCAAGAATTGTTGTCGTTGTCGTTGTCGTCGGCGTCGTCGTTCTCATCATTGTCCATGTCATTCAAGTCTTGGTGGTTGTTCTACATGTTACCATCATTTTTGCTTGCCTTACCCTTCCATATTCCCTTTGATTATAGTTGTACAGCGCGAAATTGTCCATACATTTGGAGTGTTGACAGAACACTCGAACAAACACGTTAGCCCCGAACTTAACTGTACTGAACTCAACCAAACGAAACTGAACTCTCAACCCAGCTGAACTTAACTCACCACATTGTACAATATAGCATTGAAATCAAATGGAGTCCTCTCAACCGACCCAGTAACAAACAAACAAACAAACAAAAAGCCACTGGAAAATATTTTTTATATAGTTTACGAGTTTTTCACGTCGTCCTCATTGTAGACATTGTCATCGTCCCGTCGTCATCATCTCCTCACTTAGAGTTTCGAAACAAAGGCACGTTTTTCCACATACACACAAATAAAGGACATCATGCAGTTGATGAATTGTTTGTTTGTGAGTGAGTGAGTTCTTTACTTATTTATATACAATATATTTTTTACGCCCGATAACTTCAACTCATACACATACATAAAACAACACAACATATGAAGGAAGGCAAAGGAAACCTCAAACTCAACTTGAAACTCAAATTCTCTATTTTTTTGTTTTTGATTAAACAAATGTGTAATGATATGTAAATAGTCTAACTTAAGGCACCCATATCCCCAACTTATGTCACCATATCCCAACTTATTGTATGTGCATACGTCACCATATGTAAATGAAATGACCTAAGAAATTACTAAAGTCTTAACATACAAAAATATGGAGAATTAAATGACCAAAATAATCAAAAGACTAAATTTATTCAGTGTCTAGGAATATTTGCTTAATTTTAGCTTATAATTTAAACTAAACAATTTCTATGGAATGTGAAATTCCTTTCACTTTAGCTTACTTACCAATCGTTGCCAGTTTTTGAGATATTCTGACGTTTCCGTCCAATTTGATGCGCCTTCGGCTCGGCAACCATGTTAACATCTAAAAATAAAGATATGAAAAGGATAATAATAAGAATAATATCAAAGTGTTGACTATTTTAATTTATTTTTATTATACAATATTTTTACTAAAACAAAAAGAGATTACTTTGTCTTTTTTATTTTTAAAACTAAAATAAAAGCCATTTCGTTTATTAAAAGAAATGAGTATAAGACAAAAGCATCAGACGCCGTTCGTTGTCTTTACATTGGATATTCTGGCATTGGCTTTGATGTTTTCAAATGATAAATCCCTAAACAGGACAGGACAAGACAGGATATTATAATATAAATAAGGCATAACAATGGACCAAAGGCAATAAAGGGTTTTTGTTCTTTGCTTGCAGCTAAGATCCATTTTTCTATATATTGTACTTTAATCATAGTTAAATGGAAAATTGTTGCTTTAAAATAGATTTTAATAATGCAGGAGAAATATTTTTTATAAAAATGTATTCCATATTCCATATATTCTGACAAACGCACAGACACACACACAGAGAGTAGGATATCATTAATCTTAATAAAATGCAGGCGTAACTGAAAAAACAGAAAACAGTGGATTCATGTCAGATATCACAAGCTTCATATAGATTCATGCAATCAGTTAGTCATTCACTCATTCCCTCATTCAGTCAGTTAGTCAGTCAGAGTCATTTATTTATTTTCAATGAAAAGGGTGCGACAGCAAAGCAACAGGCGCAAGCACAGACAATTGTATGGAGATCGTAGTCTACTTTTGGGCGCGAGTAACAACAACAGAAATTGTCGGTGGGTGCTCGCTCGTTCATCATAATTCATGACAAAGTTTGAAGTGTGCGGCCCTCAACCAAATCAAATCAAAACCAAACCAAACCGAACTCAAGCTTCCACTTACTCATCCATCTGCTCATCCGATGGATAAAGAAGCAACCCACCCATTAGAAAATTTTTAAAATACGATTTCTTTATGCTGAGCCTGAAATGGAACAGCAGCATGGCTAGAATAAGGATATTAGGAAGGAAGTATGGTATTTGATAAACAAAACGCCAGTGTTGCTGTCAAGGAGATTCCTTTGCCTTTTCTTTTTATTCATTTCTTTTCATTTTCACTTAAAGTCAGCGGACTTTTTTTTTTTTTTCATTTATTCCCTCCTTAATACCTTCCTTTAACTGAACTATGTCTGGCCTGGTCTGGTTGATGTCCCTTGCTTCTTACTCTCGCTTGCCTCGCTTTAATTAAGATTAAGGACGAAAGCAGCAGGATTTCCTTTACATCCCACTTTACTTTCTTTTATGCCTTTAAACCATCCGAAATCGGTTTAAATGTGGCGGAATTAAAAGCTCAAGACTCAAGCACTTTGTTCCATCTTTATTCCTTCTTTACTCTTGTAAAGGAAGCTTAGCGACTCAATGGTGCGTAGCAATGAATTATTGCATGGACTAACTTTGCTTTTTTCTCTTCTCTACTAACTAAATCCACATTGGATCGCTAATCAAGAAATTACCATAAAAAATTTACATAAAAATAAAGAGTCGTCGGTCGGATATCAAATGTTGGAAATCATCATCATCATTTGTCGCTGACATTACAAGCTTCCTAAGTGCATTAAGATGTTTTCCGACTATAAAACTGCATGGGAGTCCTGAATGTCCTGAAGGTTAGAGAAAACTTATAACTTCTCGTAACTTCTCTCGTTTATCTGTTCTTCCCTTCACTATTTTTCTGTCTCCTTGAGTAATGTACACACATATGAAAATGCATTGCCAAAGGCAACGTGTTGTCATGAAATTTCATTAAACACTTTAAATATGGAGGAATTTCTACTCCACTCCACCACCAACCCACCTAGTCCGATGCATTTGATTTGAGGAAACTTGGCATACCCGAGAGACACATTAAGAGGGCGAAGGTCTCAAATGAGGAGACATGAAAATTTCATTAACGTTTCAAGATTTATTTAATAAAAATTTCTGTTGAACAACAATGAAAACACTTTATATATGGGAACTGCTCTCACTACTCTTTTAACTCCTTATTCAGTTTTTACTCACTTTAGTTATGTATGCACTTCCGCATAGACAGACGACAGTCTAAGTCGATAACGATAGAATCAACATAGAGAAAAATTTGAAGGAAAACGCGACTTAAGACATAAAACAAGCTACAAAAGGAACCCAAAAACTACGAGTATTTGTGGTTTGTTACAGTCTTATATGTGAGTGCGCCTATCTTTGCTTTTTCTCTTTCTACTAGGCCACGCAGACGCCTTTTTGCGATTTTTGTGTGCAGTACTTCCGCTTTAGTGGTCATTAACCCGGATATGAACAAACTCGCGTACAAGTGAGCGGAAGTATTGCAGTTGAGGGTTAAGGACAATAGCAGATAGAGAATAGTTTTAGTACCCACCTAAGGTCTGACTGAGCACCGTCTTGCCATCCTCGCCATGGCATGCATTGCGCGCATCGAAAGGATTCGTGAACTGCACAAAGGCATAGCCCTTGTGCATGGAAATGCCTGCAAAAAAATGGAAGAATGTATTGTAGCAAGTAAGTATTAATTAAACCGCAAACAAGGAAACTTCCATGCCACTCTATGTCTTCTACTTATACATGGTAAGTTAACTTACCCGCCAGACGCCCATAGATCTGAAACATGCGCTCCACATCGGTTTTCGAGCATTGAAACGTATTCAAATTGCCAACGAAGATTCGTGAATTGACCGCTTGTGGATCCTGTGAGTTTGTCTGATTGGACAGCTTTGACAGTTTCATGGTGTCGTGGGTGAGAAGGGAGCAGCCACTGCTACTGCCACTACCACTTGCACTGTTGCCACCTGCTGCACTCTCCACCAAGGGATAATACAACTGATGTTGACTGAGGTGGGGGAACTGCTTAATGTAGTTCGATGTGGAATCGTCGTGGCTCGTGTTGTTGAGCAAATGCTCCGAGCACGTTGGCGTAAAGTATAAAAACGCAATGTTGACGGATTTACTTGTTGTCTCGTTGTTGTATCCTTTTTTTCTGATTTACAAAGGCCGAGCCAGTGCAATGGGCAGGACAACGGCCGATTTTTGTTGATCCTGTTGAGTTTCGTTTGTTCTGATATTTTTTTATTGTGTTTCCTTGTCTTGTTTTTTGATTTAACTGTCTGAGTTGCGTATTAATTTTGCGGCTTTATTCTGCAAGGATTTATGAATCACATATACACACACAAACATGGGAGAGGGAGATGGATAGATAGATATGCACAAATACAATTACACAAGCGCTTAGTTTGCATTCATTTGTTTTAACTCGATTTTTCCATTGCATAGTTTTAGGCTTCAATTGCTTTGCTTTAGTTTTTAATCCTGCAAGAAAAAAACATTTTTTAAAAATATTTAATGAAATGTTATATGGAAAACAATTTTTATTCTTTTAAAAAGTCGAAAAATCAATAAAAATATAATGAATTTTTCATTTAATTCAAACAAAAGTTGAATACTTTTTAAAGAGTAAAAAATTTACGGTTTTTCTCTTTTGGTTTTGGCCCAGTTTTTTTTAATAACATCTTCTCCTTCTTCTTGTAAGGCAATTAAAAAACATGACCTAATTTAAGACATACATTCAGATAAAAAGATAAAGAAACAAGTTTCTTAAGAAACAGTTTCTAGGTCTCATTTTTCCCCAACTCAAATGAAAGAGAACAGTAAGAAGAAGAAGTCAATGCATGAAGTTGCGGGTGTCTTTAGTTGAGTCGCCTTTACAAATTCATTAAATGGCATAAAAAGAATAAACATTCGCACCTACACATCTTCACACAGACACTCTCTCACACAAACACACACACACGCATACATGCAAACGCACTTAACATGTTCGCGCGCTTTTAATATTAAATTAAATAAGTTTTTAAATGGCTGCCAACGTTTGGAAAGCATAAAAAATATATACATTTTTCAAGTACAACTGACAGCATATAAATACACACACACACACACACACACACAAACACTACACATATACAATCACACTTGTGTGAAAAGTGAAAAATTAAGAGTTTTTATTGCAGGAACTTCTTGTTGCTTTTTCCTTCGCCATTTGCCTTTCAAGTCTCATACTTGGTGGCAACGTGGCAACATGTGTCGGCAATGCTCGGCTTTGCTTGGCTTTATATTTATGTACATGAGTATAGTGTGTGTGTGTGTGTGTGTGTGTGAGTGGCTCTGTGTGCTTTGCATATATAAAATACAAATAAAACATGTTGCAATAAAAATAAAATGCTTGTAGCAATTGTTAATGTGATTTTTATGCAATTTACCAACTGGCTGCCTGGCAAGAGAATAGACTCCTTGCTAGTCTCACTAATAGGATCAGAATCAGACAGGATATTGGCTGGCATATGTTATGGCTTTTGTTATTGGTGTTATAGTATTAGAAGTCAAGGTTGTCAGACCGACAAACATCAAGTATTTATTGTATATCATATTTATTGTTATTATTCTTGTTTCTACAGTAACAGTTTGCTTTAATTGCTTACATGATGCTGCGCCTTTTAGGTAAGCAATGGAAATTTTTTATACTCAGCATAGAGTTCTCTATTTATTCGATTTTACAAAAAGTCTTTGCTCCTTTATATGTGATTTTGCGTTAAAAAGTTCCTAAATCGTTGGATACTTATTTTTACGCATAAAAACTTTATTTTTTTTTTTTTTCACTCAAAGCATTGACTTTCGATTCACCGGATAGTTAAGTCTTTCACTCCAAACACTTCATTAGGCAAATGAAACTAGAATTTCTATCAATTTAAATAAACGAAGCTCACATACTCTATTTGCATTAATGTAGTTTATGTAAATATACTTTTGTTCTATTCATAAAACGTTCAAGAGCTTCTCACATAACCAAACACACACATAACGGATAAATAAATTCTCGTACAATGTAGATATTTATTTATTTTAATGGCTGGCATACTTTAATACAAAGTTCTACTTTTTTTGAAGTGACAGTGATATTTCATTCATTCATTCATCCATTCATTCCTTCACTCAATCACTCACTTCTTTATTGTCCTTGTAATGAATGCTTTGTTGGTATTGTGTTGTGTTGTGTTGTGTTGTTTCCCATTCTTTGGTGTTTATTGTTATTACTGTTGCATATTTATGCATTTGTTATTGTAAGTGCTTTTCTCTCTCCTTTTTCATCGTTGTATCCACAATCGAACCAAATACTATAATGCAACAAACCATGAAAAACACATTGAATATTGTTAACTCGGTTCTCGAAAACAGCCTTTCTTCATCATCCACATCTACATTATTATTATCATATCACATTGTTTGTTGTATCTCGTTGCATATTAAACATTTTGTGCCCTAGATTTGTTTTGTTGTTATAATTAAGTGCTTCGATCATTTATGATTTTTAATGAATGCAATGCGAGTTTATGGAGAATAGAGAAAAATGAAGTTAAAAATGAAATTGACAGTTTTTGATTGGTGGCATAAATATTTAAGGAAATGTATTCTTTACTTTAAATTGATGAAATCTACTATGAGATAAAGTGAAACAACCATCCAAGTTTTCATGAATCTTAGTAGAAGACTTAAGCTGTAAATGCTCAAAACTCAAGACTGCAATTTGTTTATGCTCAATGCACCACAGATGTTGATGGTTGGTTGGTTAGTTGGTTGCTTAACTGACTTTGCTTGCTTAAAGTTTGCTAACCTAAAACTGCTATTCAGCAGTCACATTTGTCGTACGGATGCGAAGCAATTGCTGCTTAACTTACTCAGTTCTACATAAATATACAAACGTGTACATACATGATGAGTTCTCACTATATCAAGACAAAGTGTGAACTAGTACGAATTGCACCGTGTAAGTGGTTATTTAACTTGGCTTAATTATAATTAACTACACTTGACTGCATGTGGCAGGCAGGCAGGCAGGCAGTAACAGTCGTCAGTAACATGAGTGCAACTAGCTAACGACTAACCAAGGATGCAGCAGCAGCACAACTTGGAGCAGCTGCCTTCTTTCAGCATGGAAGGATAAATGAAAGTTAAAGACGTTTCTTTAAAACCAAACCAAACTGAATTGTACTAACTCTTACTCCCCATTTTCTCTTTCCATTTCTTACTATTCTCTCTTCTTACATAAGTTTACTTGTCGGAAATTGCGGCAAATTTTTTCCAAATGAGCACTTTTCAGCATAGATTTTCTTCCATTTTTTTTTTCTTGTTTCCTTTTTTCTGTCTGTTTTGGCTGTCGTTTGTTGCTCTCCTCATCGTTTGTTATGCGTTTTTTTATTGTTTATTTTGTAATGGTGTTTTTTGTTTTGTTTTTCTTGCCTATAAACATTCACACACACACACACACACACATGCACATACTTTAACATGGTAAAGTTGAGATTTTTTTCTGCCTTTTTGACTGCCAAAGTAAATTAAGCGCTAAAACAGAACTCAGACTTGACTTGTGTGCTATTTAAGTATGTTTACATATATTTATATATATTCGTATATATATATATATGTGTAAGCATACATGAGTATGTGTGTATGTAAGAATGCATAAGTATTTGTACAGTCCTTCCAACTTTGTAATTGAGTGTTGAAGTTGAGTTAAGCCGCGTTGAATGTTGCTTTTGAAGCGTATTTGGCATCTTGTTTATTGCAAACTCAAATTGCACTCTCTGCTTCTATTCACTTCAACCCACTCTATCCATTTATCCTTAGTTTTAACATTAATAATGTGGCAAGTGTCGAAAAAGTGCAGGGCTTTAATTTTTCTTAATGCCTTCCGTTCTCTATTTTTTCTAATATTTTCTTGCACTTTGCTTATGCACAGCCAGAGGCTGTTTCTCTTAATACTCGTACTTACAATGAAGATGATTTAAGATTGCTTTATTCTAAAGCAGACTTTGCTTACATGAAAAGAAGATAGTATAGAGAAATGGTTTGCCAAACTGTTGAATGCTGGTTACTCTTGTTATTTCAATTGCTGTTTAATAATGCAAAAATCCATTAAAGAGATACAAAAAGTCCTTTATTTTCAATCCATCCATTTAGACATCACTCATTCACTCACATTTATACATCAACACTCTGTTTTTTTTCTGTGAACAAAGTTACGAAAGCGATACGCATTATTATCATTACATTGCGATCAAATGTCAAAGGACATTCAACAATTTTTTTATGCCATCATCATCATCATCATCATCATCATCATCATTCTTCTCCTCATCATTTTCATCCTCTTCCTTCTCTTTTTGCTTGTTTCATAAAAAATACAGAGGACATTTTACTCAATGATAAATCGCACAAAGACACAAAACAGTAACTGGAACATGAATAGGCGATTGTTGGTTATATAGACAAATGGACGGATGAATGGATGAGCAGATGAACGGATGAAGGACCGAACGGATGTTGGTATTGAAAGCCAAAAAGTCAACAAAAGTATGAACATGAAATGAAATGAAACGAAATAATATGAATGACGAAAAAAAAAAGTATATTGCATATCCTTGCCAATAACAACATCAATGGTTCGGTGGGAGGGATTCAGTCTTGTAGGCTAAAGGACACAAGCATACGTAGAATTGTGAGTATGACAAGCCGAAGGCATCTTAAGTTCATTCAGTGGATCCTAGACTCAGTCAGACTTACTTGCTTATCAACATCTTTACTGAACTCAACTTAATTCAACGCAAAGAAAGCAACATGTAAACCAAAAACATTCTCATCATCATCTTTATCAACATCATCATTATCATCGCTATTATCATGTATGTATATAGATAAATAACCCCAATTGAATGTCTCTCACTGGTATAAATTGCGGTCATGTACTAAGTATATGTGCAATGTTTGTATTGACAAGCGATGCCTGCCATCTAGAAAAAAACCAAATGGATGAACAGATGGTTGCAGAGGAGTATGGAAGGATAATACAAACACACGTGACATGTTCTTATATTCATAATGCTAAGTAAAATGGAAGCAAAAGATGACGTTGCACGTCGAAATGCGATAATTCAACAGAGTTTATCGTCGCAAGCAAGCAAGCAAACAAACCAAGTTGAAACGAAAGCAACGCCTGAGAGTATGCAGCATTTCTTTCCATTCACCATAACTTTTGACTTCTCGTGCCTGAAACGCAAATAAAAATTGCTTTAACAAGTTTGATTCTCTATACTCGTACTTATCCGATCCGATCTGATCTGGTCGTTCCTTTATTTAAATTTCCTTAAAGTTCTCTTCAAGAAGTCAATTATCATGATGATATCTACCAATGAAAGAATTTTTATAGGAAAACATTTATAGGCAGATTAAGCGCAAATTATTTTACATAAATAACAAGAAATTAATAACAAACAGACGGCGACATCATGCAGACGATGACGCGTCATCTCTGCATCGACAGCAGTAACAATAATGGCGTAATAGTTGGAAAAAAAAAAAAGTGAAAATCCAGTTAATAATTACGATATGTCAACGACAGAATGCTTAAATTTCCTACTTCTCAGTTTGTTGTCTGTTGTTGTTGCTGATATTGTAACTGAGTTCCAACCAAACCAAACCAAACCAAATTACAAGGAGCAGTCAATGCCAACCATAAACTGTCACAGTGTTGCATGGAACATACGAGGTGTGTCCTAAAAGTATATATAGCTAACTGGTCTGCATTTATAAATCTGCGTCAATATGATTAATTGACCTCTGAGGCTTACGGAGCTTTACATGGCTTTCTTTGCTTTACCATGATAATTTGTTGTACGGAATATGTACAGAAGCGGCACAAGCGATTTAAAAATATCCGTAGGATATATATATAGGATATGGAAGCTTCTTTCATAGTCAATGGGGTAACTATGTACCCCTATGCTATGAGTCAAATAAAGTTCTGAACTTAAGGTGGATACTTTTGGAACACAACTCGTATACTCGTACATTCTCTTCTCTAGTGATGCAAAATGGTAAACAGTAAATGGCGTTTATCACTTGACAATAAATGTATGCATTTTATTGCTTTGCAATCCATTCCAGATTTCGCGAGTTCGCGAGTTCGTGTGTCGAGTTCGAGTTCGTTTTTGGGCTCATTAAATAAATTAAATTGCAAATGAATAAAAATTCCAACAACTTCAACAGCATGAACACAATAATAAATAGTATTTAAAATAAACAGTAAAAATGCGCAACTGAATAAAAATGGAAAATGAAAAATGGAAAAATATAATAAATGAAAATCGCTTGTAATTGGCAAAAATTACAGAACGAAAGTTGGTAGAGAGTTCGGTAGAGTCCTCAGTGTCATTGCGCTCGTTGATCTGTTGTCGACATTTATTACATAAAATGCTGTGTTTGCGATTGAAATGGCATAAAAATAAAATGAAATTCATTGAAATATATCACTGTGTGAATGTATCTATGTGTGATATTGTTTGCAAAACTGTTAAAGTGTTAAATTTATTGTTGGTATTTGTATTGTTATTGTTGTTGGTGTTGTTGGTTTTGTTGGTTTTGTTGTTGGTTGGATAGTGCTGGTGGTGTTGTTATTGTGGTATATTTTGTTGTTTTTTTCATTGGGTTACTGCGGTTCTTTTGGTTGCTTAACTATACCATCATCTCCTCCATTCTCCCACTTAACACATTCACATATTTGTATCTGTTTAAATATAACAAAAAGGATAAAAATGACATATTCTTTAATGTTCATTTTGTTTCAACTTTTTTTTTTCTGGCTTTCTGTTTTAATAACTGTAAGCATTTGTTTAATTACAAAAACAATAGCAAAAAAAAAAAAAAAAAAAAAACAACAATAATAATAACAATATATGGATCATTATCCCATCTCATATATTATTTTTACTTAACCAATTAAATATGGTAACAGTTTCAACTTCAGCAACAGCAGCAGCGCCAGCAGCAGCATGGGGGAATAAACAAATCGCCCTTTCATACTAGTATGATGAAGGATAAGTGTGTTGTATGTATAAACGACGAGGGTCGATCAAAAGCATTTGAATTGACTATCTAAAAACAAAAAACACAATCAGCAAGATAATAGTCACATTTCCATTCAGTGCACCATAAGTGTAAAGCATAATTTGCAGATGTTTCAACGTAGTTTAGATGATTAACATAATTTATATCAATTTAACGAAAAAAAAAAATACCCATTTAGTTAAAAAACTAACTCACTAACTCACTCTTCCATTAAAGTAATCAATCTATGGGCTTATAATGGGTTCATTGCTCATCGATCCAAAAATCAACGATCTCTCTCTTTCTCTCTCTATTCTATCCAGAAAATTCCCCTTGCGATGATTGTAGTAATGCGATTTAACACTAAATGATAGGAGGAAAGAAGAAGGGGAAGGTATATTTTGCGGTCTTTGACGTCAGTTGAATAGAATGTAAACATAGATTTCTAACAGTTTCTGACTAATTGACCCTCGCATGTCATGCACTGCATGCGGTTGTAATAAAATACTAATTGTTCTTGTTGTTATTTTTCTGTTGCAAAATATCTTTCACATTTTTAATTATTTGCATAATATATTTGTTACTGTTATTGTTATTGTTGTTGTTATTGTAAATAATGTTCATATATCATTATGTGCAGGGAATTTACGTACAATATTTTTTTTATTTTTTTTTTTTTGACGTCTTTAAAATTTATTTTAAATTTATTTTATCATAAAAAGAAATGGCATATTAACTTTGATCGCAATACTGGCGGTTTTTTTTTTTTCTTTAATTTTCTCTTTATCTCAGATTTAAGCTGAATGAAAATTTGATTTTTGACCAGAATTTTCCCTTGAGAACAACATTTTTTAAAATTTTAGATTTTAAATGGGAAATCCTTTCCTTAACTGAGAAATTTTAATTAAAAACTTAATAATATAATATCCATCAACTAGTTCTAGTTTTAATTTGAAAAAACACATGGTGATGTTAGATAAATGACTAAACAGAATCCAACTTTATCGATAGAAACATCAATGAGAATTTTATATAGTAGAAATATTGTAAATGAAATCAGCAAGAATAAGAAGATTCCAAAAACACAATAAGACATACTTAGATGACACAGATTTCATGCATGTTGGATAGATTTAATATATATATATTTTTTTTTAATATTCTTTTGTTTGTATTTCAAAAAAGGAATAAATTAGTCGGTGCATCTACAATAATACAAAATACTTTTATATTTGTATTTATTTCTATTTTTGGTTTTGTTTTTATTTCTTCCCCACTGACATGGCTTTGGTAAATAAATCTTGTTGTTGATTTGTGTTTCTGTTTTTGTTTGTATATTTTTTTTATAATTTTTTTAAATTTATGAACAATTTCCATTAGTGTTAATTTACCAAAAATAAATCATTGAAAATCTGATATCGAAAAACAAAAGAACAAAACAAAATTAACGTTAATAAATTGACATGTACACAAAAATCTCACTCTCTCTCTCTCTCTCTCTCTCTCTCTCTCTTTCTCTAAGGAATGATGGGTGTACAAAGATCTTTAAAATATCACGTAGGAAGAGAAAAATAAATTAAAAAAAAAAAAAACAGAACAATATCCGATCTACTATGTACTCAGTGAGCATCATCGTCAATCCGAGCTTGTTATACTTTCAGTTGACTTGCAACCGATCTAGTGGATATTTTACGTTACTTTCGATCAGTTCTGAACATCTAATTACAAGTAGAGTCAGGTAAGTATTTAGTTAAAAAATATTAATTACGATTAAAACTACTTCCGATCAATTCGATGAAGTTCGTTTTGTAAATAGAGTCAGTAAGAAAGAAGAAACTAGAAAGTAGAAAGAAGGAAAGGTGATTTGGGTTCGATTGTCAAGTAACTTCTGATAGGTTTAGTAAGTCTGATGCGATCAGGATTCTTTTCACAATCCTCTTATACACATACTGTGAAGATCAATGCCTAGCGCTTACGAAACTGTGTTGACAAAGATGAGAAAGGAAAATCTCAATACGACACCGCAACTGCTTTCATTTATCCCATGTTCTATTCTCGACTATTAGGCAAAATAATATGCAATAGTTTCAATAAAAAAACAAAATTTTCAAACACCTGAAAGAGTGCAATAAAAATGCCATTTTAAAAATCTCTATTTCTCAGCAAAATTTAAACATTTCATATTTCATTGCCAAATAAAATAGCAGCCAACTAACCTCACAGGATGATGCACTCGACACCAAAAGTGAACTGCGTACTAACAACAACAAAAACAATAATAACAACAATAATAATAATAATAAATACGAGTATGCCAACAATGAGAACCAATAAAAAAAAAAATAAAAATAATAATAAAGAAATTAACAATAAAAACAAATTGCGAAAATCTGCACTTCAAATCATAAATAAAAATTTCATTATAATTTGCATTAAATTAAAAATTAATATAAATTCAAAAATAAACTTATCAATTTTTATTACAATACTAGGGTATCCTGCCCGACGTCGTACGGTTAATCGGATTCCTTAAACATCACTTTCAGTAGAACGCAAGTGGATTGGGCCATGCCTACAGTTGCGGTTTTGCACCATCGCTATTAATAAGTTGAATTGCAATTCTGGTATTTCATTTTTGCTTCCCGCTGCACTTTTATTTGGCTAAATGGATAGTCAGTCACATTAATAATTCCAGTGACTTACCAAATCCACAACAATGCACAGCTCCCTGGTCTTGCCTTAAGTGTTATTGTATTATTGAGTCCTTTAATTTATTCAAAACTAACTGTAGTACATTGCGCAGAATCAGACAAATCAAATGCAGTATTTGATCCACCAATTTCTCGACAACAGCGTCACATATCGAATCCAAAAGTACTCTGTTATGTTCAAGGCTAAAACCAACCATGCACGCATTCACAAAATGTCATTGCAATCAGATGAACGAACGGTATAGCCGCGCATAAGACTCAATATGAACACACATAAGAGAAGTTCAGTGACATACACACTCACAGAAGAATTATATATATAAAGATTGTGAATCTAAATCATTCTCAGATCCCCTTGAACACACACAAAAAATTTCATCAAAATCGGTCCAGTCGTTTAAGAGAAGTTCAGTGACATACACACTCACAGAAGAATTATATATACATATAAAGATTTTTACAAAATATTTTTACTATTAGTTTTTAAATTTACTCTTTCTTTAATTTTTTTTTTTTATTGAAAAACAGCAATTTAACCAAATCGACTTAAATGATTGGATATGAAATTCTTTAAAAATTAAATAAAGAAACAACTAGAACAACAACAAGTAACCAGAAGGATTGTGAATAGCATATAAAAAAGGAAATGAAAACCCAATAAAAATATTCAGAAAAATTTCCACGAAATCAAAGGAAAAATTAATAAAATTAAATTTTTATTAAATTCTGAATTAATTTCAATTTTGTGTGTTGGATTTTATAATTGTATTTGTTTTTTTTTTTTTTTTAATTTTAATACGCATAAAAATACATTTTTGGTTTTAATAATCTGCGCTATTGGAATTACTAAAGTGCAACGACAAAAATGACAATAACGCCAACAACAAGAAAACAAAAAACTAAGCAAAAAGTCACCAAAAATATGCCAAATGCAAAGCGATGCATTTATTTATTGCATGCGAGCATTGAGTGTTTGAGTGTCGCTGTGGCGCAGTGTCGCTGTAGGTGGCTAAGAGTGGAAAGTGAGTGGTGAAGTAGTAGTGAATTGTCGGAAATGACGCACCGGTTTTGATATCATGTTACTTTAGTTAATGAGACAATGAGTCAGAGGGAGGAGTGGCAAGAGTGGCAAGAGGGGGACAAAACGTATATGCATATATGTATGTATGTAGGAGGAGGTGGAAAGCATAACCATATCAACCGTTATTTTTGCTGTGTACGCATTTTTGTGGTTCATTAAAGCAACAACAACAATAACAACAACAACAACAGCAACGATGAAAAATGCAATGTGAAACCGACAAACAACAACAAGATCATGTTTGTAGTGTACAAAAGCGGATAATGATAATATTAGTCATGATAATGATGATGATAATAATGATGATATACAACATGATTTCGTATATAGTATTGCTTTTCATTGCTTCAATTTGCAATGTTAGTAATTTTATGTGAATTTGGATTTGTTGCATTTGAAAAGACCAAAAATAGCCTACAGAGTGGCAACAAAAACCAAAAAACAACAACATCAATACAAACTAACCACTGAAATGTAGTCATACAAAGCTCCACCATTAACGCCCAATATATTAACTGTGTCATTATTTCATGCCAACACAAGCGAGCAACTTAAATAAATGAAAAAATATTACCAATTCAAAAATATAATTTAATTGCATGCGAGTTATTTGTATTATATGCTTACTTATTTTATGCGAGAATAAAATATTTAATGTTCACATTTCTATGCAACTAAAATCTATCAAAACATTAAAAAGTGTTAGCAATTGTTTCTACCATGCGAGTTATACTAGTTTGCTTATGCCTTGAAAATGTATCGCATGCGAGAAGAAAACATATTGTGTGTTAAGCTAGCGAACAATGAATTTATTAAACATTCAGACGAAATTTCTAGCATGCTAGTTTTTTGTCAGAAATGTATTGCATGTGAGAACAGAATAGTTTCTATTTTAAGCAAGTTTTTAGACATAGAAAAAAAAATTCTATTATGCGAATGTATCGCATGCTAGAAAACATTGTTAAACATTCAGGTGACATAATAATACTTTGAACAATGAAAATGTAATTTAAAAAGTCATTACTAGCATGCGAGTAATTTCGCATGTGTATGCTTAGAATTGTTATCGCATGTTAGAAAAAAAAATTTGTACATATTTGTGTGTTAAACAGAACTTATCGCATGCGTTACCAAAGATATGATTACCTCCCCCAGTGATAAACAAATATGAGCAACGAGCGCTAAAATAAAGAAACTGAAGCAGAATCAGAAGCTGAAGCAGACCAGACAACACAAGGTCAAGTGACTGTGGAGGCAAGTGTAGGGAGGAACAATAACAATAGCAACAACATTATAAGAAAATTTAATCTACACCAAGAACAAGCAAACATTAACGTCATCAAACTAAATTACGAGGGCAAGAGAAAAACTGACAGCAGCAGCAACACCAACAACAACAACAGCGATACAAGCATAAGTAGTAAAATCAGCTACTGATGAGTCACACACACACAATGAGAGAGATAGAGAGAGAGAGAGAGAGAGTTGTAGAGAATTGCTGATGTGTGGGAGAAAACGCACCATAAGTGTGGGATTATTAAATATTTTAGCAGCGACTGTTGTTACTCGTCGTACAACTTGCACTTGTTTTGTACGTGAGTGTAAGTGAGAGTGAATCGAAAACAGTTGATCGCTTCTTATTCACAAATACACTTGGCATGTGAGTGAATGGGAGGAGACTATGGTGTGTGATGGTGTGTGCCGCCAAGTGAATCTGTCAGATACATTTTCTTATATTAAACGCTACGATCGCTTGGTAACTAAGTATCTGTTGTGTTTAGTATCTGCGTTGATTCCAAGGTGTTGGGTGTGTTTTTTCTATAGAGCGAGTGAACAGAGATAATTTTCAAGACGAAACCGAGCAAAAATACAAACAAACAGAAAAAACGAACTAATTATATAGTAGAAGCAAAAGAAACCAAAGAAACGAACAGTAAGATTTAGAAGCTAAAAACGCATATGTGTATTGTATGTAAAACATTTGTGTGTGAAGTGTGCGAAAATAATAACTAAATCAAACATCAAAGGAAAACTTAATCTGAAAAAACTCAAAAAATTACAACAAAAATCTATAGAAAATTGCATGCAATAAATTTGATTGTTGTATAATCAAACTTGATAAAGAGAAAGAACGAGCGAACTTATTGAACCCGCGGAAAAGAAAAAAAGTGACCCCCGCACTGAGTAGACGCATATCAAAATTCTTAGAATCTATCAAAAGGCAGCGTAGCAGTAGTAGCAACGTTTCAGAGAACAAACACAGCATACAAGTAGCCTCTCTTTTAATTGTGATCGTCTCTCTCTCTCTTCTTGTGACTCTCCCTCTCTCTCGCTATCTCTACGCACTTAAACCTCATCAATAGTCATCCAAACACCATGCAGGCGATAAAATGTGTTGTTGTTGGCGATGGCGCCGTGGGTAAAACTTGCCTACTCATCAGCTATACAACGAATGCCTTCCCCGGCGAATATATCCCCACGGTCTTCGACAACTATTCAGCCAATGTAATGGTCGATGCGAAACCCATTAATCTTGGTCTCTGGGATACAGCTGGGCAAGAGGACTACGATCGTTTGCGTCCCCTCTCCTATCCACAAACGATGTTTTCCTCATTTGTTTCTCACTGGTAAATCCTGCATCGTTTGAGAATGTGCGCGCCAAATGGTATCCCGAAGTGCGTCATCACTGTCCCAATGTTCCCATTATTTTGGTTGGCACCAAATTGGATCTGCGCGATGACAAGGCAACAATTGAGAAATTGAAAGATAAGAAACTAACACCCATCACATACCCTCAGGGTTTGGCTATGGCCAAGGAAATCGGTGCCGTCAAGTATTTGGAATGCTCGGCATTGACACAGAAGGGTCTAAAGACCGTTTTCGATGAGGCTATACGTTCGGTATTATGTCCCGTCATCCACAAACGACGATCGGGAGCTAAATGTAATTTGTTGTAAGCATGAGGGAAATTGGACTCTTCGGTTTCTAAATGCGGGTGCAGATAGATTTTGTTATTAGGGGTTCTTGGATTTCAGAAAAGGGATTTTTGAATGCTAAAAACAAATGGATAAATGAACAAATGAACGACGAAGTACTACTTCAAACAAATGATGATGATGATGATGATGAGAGAACAAAAGCCATACATTTTTCATTGTATGTGTGCAAAAAGTTTTTCGCTTCATGGTTGCTCTTGTTGTTGTTGTTATTTGGATTTATGCATATTAAAATCTTAATGTATCTTATACTTAAATTCATATGTGTGAACGTGTGTGAGAGAGGAAGAATTGTGTGTATGAGTGCGAATGTATTTATGTTTGTAGTTAGTTATTTGTATGAGTTTTGATGTATCTCTCTATGTATAGAAATTTTTGTATCACCAATTACAATAACACAAACAACAACAACAATAACAGTAATACAAAAGCTGTTCTCTTTTATTGTCTGTTATTCTGCTTCTGTTTCGACTTCAAATCGATTAAATTTTGTGCGGATAGGCGGAGGTGAGGTGCGCGGAAATGAGGTTCATTCATATGTGGGGGCAATTCAGCATTGAACATGAGTATCTTTTTTTTTTTTTTTGTTGTTGTATGTATTTTTTATTTATAAAGCAGCGTGAAGCAACATGTGGGGGGCCAACTGAATAATATGACAGCAGCAGCAGCAAATAATGTCAGGGGGAAGTGTGGGAAGCAGGAGAGGCAATGGGGCCATTAAATGAATGAGAAAATGTTGCTCAAAATGTTTAATGTTTAATGTTTAAAGAAAGAAAAATTTTATAATATAATTGAATTAAATTGTTAATTGTTATTTCTAAACTAATTTCATGTGCCTATTTCTTTTTCTTTATTTTTTTTTTCTTTAT